>CM037876.1:308338491-309538491 GCA_021292165.1 Shinisaurus crocodilurus
TGGTCATTTCCAGTGTAAGCCTTTGTGACTTTATTGCTTCTGAATGTACTACCTACCACATTCAATGTGCATTGTTGCCACAGTCTGCTGCAGACATACTGTACTTGCATTTTCTGATTAAGTGGTTACAGGAGGAGAAATGATGTTTAAAATCCCATAAGCCTCATTTGGGTGTGGGTTGGAGGAAGCTGCTGTAGCTTTGATCCTTTCTGCTTCATTCATAGGAGTTTTGCTGTATTTCATTCATCCCTCCTTTTTGAAAGAGGTAGTGGTATTTTTATACTGTGTCTGTGACTTCCATGGTGGTTTGATCTTTTAACTTTTCAGATGTTTGTTTTTCATTTAACTTAATCCCAACAAATAGAATAGTCTGTTCTTTCAATACCTTTCTATTAATGAAAATCTGATAGGAATGTAGTAAGTTCAAGTTTTACTTTTAGGAAGAAACTTGTGAAATTCAGGGCATGAGCATTCTTTCAGTGACCGGTTTTTATTTTTATTGCATTTATCTATCGCCCATCTGGCCGGCAAATCGGTTTTCTCCTCCCCCCCCCCCCCCGTTTAATGGAAGACTTATGGAAGGTTATGAATAAAACACCAAGAAAGTGCAATGTTATTGATTACCAGTTTTGATTGCACTGAGGTTTTTACTGTAATGGAGGGAGTGCTTGCAGATTCATTGAGCTGAATTTGTAACGAACCCTCTTTAAACAATTATGACAAAAATAAAAACAATGTACCAAATTGTCAGTGTTGCACTTATAGAATCATAGAATCATAGAATCATAGAAAAGTAGAGTTGGAAGGGGCCTACAAGGCCATCGAGTCCAACCCCCTGCTCAATGCAGGAATCCAGGTCAAAGCATCTCTGACAGATGTCTGTCCAGCTGCACCTGAATGCCTCCAGAGTGGGAGAGCCCCACCACCTCCCTAGGTAGTTGATTCCATTGTCCTTATTGCTCTGACAGTCAGGAAATTTTTCCTGATGTTTAGGTGGAATCTAGGTTCCTGTAACTTGAGCCCATTATTCCGTGTCCTGCAAACTGGGATGATCGAGAAGAGATCCTGGCCCTCCTCTGTGTGACATCCCTTCAAATACTGGAAGAGTGCGATCATATCTCCCCTCAGTCTCCTCTTCTGAAGGCTAAACATGCCCAGTTCTTTCAGTCTCTCCTCATAGGACCTTGTTTCCAGTCCCTTTATCATCCTTGTTGCCCTCCTCTGAACCCTCTCCAGTTTGTCTATGTCCTTCTTAAAGCCCAAAATTGCATTTGCCTTCTTTGCAGCCACATCGCATTGCTGGCTCATATTCAGTTTGTGATCTACCACAATTCCAAGATCCAAGAATGAAATCTAATAGGGATAAATGCCAAGTGCTGCACCTAGGGAGAGGAAACCAAATGCAGAGTTACAGAATGGGGGACACTTGGCTCAACAATACTACAAGTGAGAAGGATCTTGGAATTGTGGTAGATCACAAACTGAATATGAGCCAGCAATGCGACGTGGCTGCAAAGAAGGCAAATGCAATTTTGGGCTGTATTAATAGAAGTATAGCTTCCAAATCGCGGGGTGATAATTCCCCTTTACTCAGCACTGGTTAGGCCTCATCTTGAGTACTGCGTCCAGTTCTGGGCACCTCACTTTAAGAAGTGAGCTAGCTTACTAATCAGGATATCATGAGGCACTTTGTCAAAAGCTTTGCTGAAGTCCAGATATATAATGTCCACAGCATTCCCACAGTCCACAAGGGAGGTTACCCGATCAAAAATGAGATCAGATTAGTCTGACAGGATTTGTTCTGACAATCCTGTCAGACTAATCTGATCTCATTTTTTGATCCATTAAATGTTAGATTTCAATGAAGAATTATTTGGCTTCTTTTGTTGCTTTTATATAACTTTCTCCCCTCACCCAGTCCTACCTCCCCCACCCTCTTTTTAGTTTGATTTTTTGGCTCAGATCCAGACATGTGTACAGGGAGATCTGTGTGGAAATGGGAGTGTTCTTCCTCATTTTACCAACTCCCTCCCCCCTCTGTTGCATTGAGACTTTTAAAACTCCCCTGAGTGTAAAATAAACAATTGCTTTGATAGGGATCTGCAGTTAGAGAAAGTGAAAAATCCCCACTGCGATGTGTCTTTGGGGCTCCTTGGATGAATCCTTTGTAAAGGAGGCCAGCTTGATGGACAAGGGGAAGCAAAATTTACTTTGAAAACTAAGGTAGCAGTTCTAGGCTCCCTTATCTAGGAATAAACCTCCCTGAATAGAGTGGGGCTTACTTCTGAGTAAACATGCATAGGTTGAGCCATGTGACTAAGTGTGGCAACCCAGCACTTCTTGATATATAGCATTTATAAATCTCTTTGCTGTTGCCATAGCAATTTGTTGTTTGCTCTAAACTTGTAGAGTTGTTCTCGTGTATCCTGTTGTGTGGTTGGTTTGTATTTTACACTAAGTAGTCTGCCTATATCAGGATGGACAAAAAATGTACCCTCCAAAGCTGGCATTAAATTGAATTTCAGGGTCCTTGCTTTGTTAGCTGTACACCGAGTGGTTCTCAAGACTTGTGATTTAACACACATCCACATTGATATAAGCATCCTTTTGAAGGAAATCCCCTCTTCTTTGGAAACCATATGCACATGAAACCAGTTTGTCACAAAATTCAAGAGAGGAACAAATGGGACATGATAGTAAGGAGGCTTTAAATAAGGTGAATGTGCTAAGTATCCATGAATGTCCTTTCTGAACAGGAAGTGACACACAATGCTTGGCACTCTCCTTACTCAATTGGCAGGACTTGTGGCAAAGCAAATCTGGCAGTTGACTCACCCTTGAGCAAAAAGCGTTCTTTTGCTATGCAGTACTTATAGTGAGTTGGATTTTTTCCTATGCAAGGTCACTTTTAAATAGCACTGGTTAAGTATGCCCTTTCATTTTGGATGTTAAGAGGCAGGGATAATCCTAAGAATTGGCAGTTGGGAGAGGTGGTTGTGAGCACTAATGACAGAATTAGATTTGTTTCAAGTGCTGTAGATTTCTTTTGGAGGCAAGGACAGCCTTTTTGAATCAGTCTAACAAATTCAGTCTAACAAATCCAATTCAGCAATTGGATCTGAATGCTTATGGCAACTTAAACAGCATAGGATACTCATAAGCTCTTCATAGCCTCTTGGCCATTCCAATCTTTAGATGTACCTACTCTACTCATTTGAATGCCCAGAGCATCCAATTTAGTATGTCATTGCTATTTGCTTCTTGTATGGACTTACTCATACCACATTTAACTCTGGATTCAGTCCTTCGAACATTTGCTTGGAAATGAACCTCATGGACTTTCAGTGGATTTTATTTCCATGTAAATAGGCTTTGGATTGAGCCATCAGGTATACCTTTGGCTGCTTTTACTTCTGGGAATGATAGTTTCATATGGACTGCTGTGCATTATGTATATATCATGATTTTAAAAATAAACCTGCTTTATACTGTAGCTGCTGTTAATTTTCTAGTGCATGGTTTGCTGTGCAGTTTTTCATCTCAGCTGTTCATACACATTAGTAGATTAGTCTGAGAGAGACTTGCTGAAGGCCATCTGGTGTGCTTTGCTACTGTAAGCAAAGATAGAACTTTGGGTTTTCCACATACAGACATAACTCTCCATGTAAGTTCACACTGGCTGCGTGTTGCTTAATTTCATTGACCATGCTCACCTTTAGCCTCTACATGTACCATATTTTTCCGTGTATAAGACTATACTTTTTCCTTAAATTGATAGTCGAAAAATTGAGGGTCGTCTTATACACGGAAGTACGGTATGCCGCCAGCTTGCATCTGCATGCACACACGCATAGATATACATACACACTCATTCTCTCTCTCTCGCACGCGCACACACACACACACACACACACACACACACACACTTCTTTTGCCAGGGCTAGCAAGAATATCTTTTGTCTCTCCTGAGAGATCAGAGGTAAGGAAAGGGGGGTCATTCCATGTAAAATCAACCCAAAAAATTTGAAAAATTTACCTCACCATCTGCACTTTAAAAAAAAAAAACTGGCATACTGGTAGACCAGCATGAGAAATGAACATACACCAAATTATAGGTCATTATACCTCACGGTTCAAAAGTACAGTGTGCTCAAAAAATGCCCCAAACACGATTTTTCAGCATTTGTGACTACACAAAAAGTATCATAACTTCCTTCAGAATTGACCTAGAAAGTAAATCATGGTGTCATATGAAAGCTCTCAAACTACCCTTTTATTTGATATGTAACATGAAGCATGCATGTGAAATAACATGTTCAAGGTCATAGTTTCTTTAATTTGACCTTGAATTAAAAAAAAAAACAAATGTTTTTTTTTTGCTGATTTTTTCCCTTCAGATAACCCATGTTTACCTTGAGTATATGTATCGATTTCCAGAACAGGGTTCCGAACAGTTCAGAAGATGTGAATGTTCTTATACATGCACAGTACCTCCCTACAATAACTTCACCCCCTTATACACACTTAAAACAGAATTTTCTGGAGGGAAATTAAACTTAAGCCCGCCCCCTCCCTTCCGGAGCTTCCGGGGCCTATTATTTTTTAATAAGCAGAACAAGTTCACCAAATCTTAAGCAATTTGCTTTCAGTTGGAAATATTCTTTGATTTCATACCAGAATGACCACCCAGAGGAAGTATCATTATTCTACACAAAATGTCAGAAATATGCTATTGTGAAGAATACCTAATTCAGAGCTGCACAATTATGACAGGGTAGCTTGTACTTGTGCACAATGTTTTATTCAAAACCTAAGTGATAATGCATATTTTCTTAAGATACATACAGTGAGATAGCAATTCATATGAACTATAACACATACACACAGAGCGCCCCAAAAGATCATAGAATCATAGAATCATAGAAAAGTAGAGTTGGAAGGGGCCTACAAGGCCATCGAGTCCAACCCCCTGCTCAATGCAGGAATCCAGGTCAAAGCATCTCTGACAGATGTCTGTCCAGCCGCACCTTGAATGCCTCCAGACTGGGAGAGCCCACCACCTCCCTAGGTAGTTGATTCCATTGTCTTATTGCTCTGACAGTCAGGAAATTTTTCCTGATGTTTAGGTGGAATCTAGGTTCCTGTAACTTGAGCCCATTATTCCGTGTCCTGCAAACTGGGATGAACGAGAAGAGATCTTTGCCCTCCTCTGTGTGACATCCCTTCAAATACTGGAAGAGTGCGATCATATCTCCCCTCAGTCTCCTCTTCTGAAGGCTAAACATGCCCAGTTCTTTCAGTCTCTCCTCATAGGGCCTTGTTTCCAGTCCCTTTATCATCCTTGTTGCCCTCCTCTGAACCCTCTCCAGTTTGTCTATGTCCTTCTTAAAGTGAGGTGCCCAGAACTGGACGCAGTACTCAAGATGAGGCCTAACCAGTGCCGAGTAAAGGGGAATTATCACTTCCCGCGATTTGGAAGCTATACTTCTATTAATACAGCCCAAAATTGCATTTGCCTTCTTTGCAGCCACGTCGCATTGCTGGCTCATATTCAGTTTGTGATCTACCACAATTCCAAGATCCTTCTCACTTGTAGTATTGTTGAGCCAAGTGTCCCCCATTCTGTAACTCTGCATTTGGTTTCCTCTCCCTAGGTGCAGCACTTGGCATTTATCCCTGTTAAATTTCATTCTGTTGTTTTCGGCCCAGCGCTCCAGCCTATCGAGGTCACTTTGAATTTTGTTTCTGTCTTCCAGAGTATTAGCTGTTCCACCCAACTTTGTGTCATCTGCAAATTTGATAAGCATTCCCTGTACCTCCTCATCCAGGTCATTAATAAAAATGTTGAAGAGCACCGGGCCCAGGACCGAGCCCTGTGGTACCCCGCTCGTTACCTCTCCCAGTTTGAGAAGGAACCATTGATAAGCACTCTTTGAGTCCGATTCTGTAGCCAATTGTGGATCCACCTGATAGTTGTTCCATCTAGCCCACTCTTAGCTAGCTTACTAATCAGGATATCATGAGGCACTTTGTCGAAAGCTTTGCTGAAGTCCAGGTATATAATGTCCACAGCATTCCCACAGTCCACAAGGGAGGTTACCCGATCAAAAAATGAGATCAGATTAGTCTGACAGGATTTGTTCTTGACAAATCCATGCTGGCTTCTAGTAATCACTGCATTGTTTTCAAGGTGCTTGCAGACTGACTTCTTTATAATCTGCTCAAAAATCTTCCCGGGGATTGATGTCAGACTGACTGGCCTATAGTTCCCAGGTTCCTCCTTCTTGCCCTTTTTGAAGATGGGAACAACATTTGCCCTCCTCCAGTCGTCTGGCACTTCACCTGTCCTCCATGATTTCTCAAAGATAATAGACAGTGGTTCTGAGAGTTCTTCTGCCAGTTCCTTTATTACTCTAGGATGCAGCTCATCAGGCCCTGGAGATTTAAACTCGTTCAGAGTAATCAGGTGCTCCTTGACCATTTGCCTATCAATCTCAAGCTGCAATTCTGCCCTTTCAGTCTGCATTTCAGGTTTGCCAGGGGGGTCATAGACCCTCTTTTGGGAGAAGACCGAGCCGAAGTAGGAATTGAACACTTCTGCCTTTTCTTTGTCTTCTGTTATCAATTTGCCATCCTCATTGCGTAGTTGAACCACCAGTTCTTTCTTCTGTCTTTTACTGTGCATGTATCTGAAGAAAGCTTTTTTGTTGCTTTTAGCATTCCTCGCTAACCTTAGCTCATTCTCAGCTTTAGCCTTCCTGACACTATTCCTGCAGTTCTGTGCTACCTGCCTGTACTCTTCCCCTGTAGCCTGTCCTTCCTTCCACTTCCTATACGTGTCCTTTTTTGTTTTCAGGTCATCTTTGAGTTTATTGTGAAGCCACATTGGCTTCTTCTGCTGCCCTCTGCCTTTTCTCCTTGTGGGAATTGTTTGCAATTGTGCCTTTAAAATTTCCTTTTTAAAAAACTCCCACCCCTCCTGGGCTCCCTTTCTCGTGAGAGTCACTTGCCATGGGATCTTACTAATCATTGTTCTGAGTTTGTTAAAATTGGCTTTCCTAAAATCCAGGGTACGTGTTTGGCTACACTCAGCTTTTGCTTCCGTTAGAATCAAGAACTCAAGTATAACATGGTCACTTTCCCCCAGAGTTCCCGAAACTGCCACTTTATCCACTAACTCGTCTCTGTTGGTTAGAATCAGGTCAAGGATAGCCGATCCTCTAGTTCCTTCCTCCACTTTCTGTAGGAGGAAGTTATCAGCAGCACAGCTCAGGAATTTCTTGGAGGGGCCATGTTTGGCTGAATAAGTCTCCCAACAGATATCAGGGAAATTGAAGTCTCCCATTACTACCACATCGTGCCTCCTTGAAACAATGGCAATTTGCTTTTCAAAAGTTCCATCCTCGTCTTCTCCTCGTCTTAAGATCCCCAAAAGCGCCCCTTAACTCGTTTTCTGTTAAGAACCCCATTTTGAAAATTGGTACATGTATTAAGCACTGTCAGATGAAATACTAAAACAAAAATCATGGAGAATTTTTTTTTAGTTTTTGCAGAATTCAAGGTCAAATTTTACTATTTGACCTTGAATATATATTTATTCCAAAAAACCACTTTTGTTACATATCAAATGAAAGAGCATTTCAAAGGCTTTCCATCAACACCATGATTAACTTTCTAGGTTCTGTAGAACTGGAATTACTGTAATTTTAATGTTGTCCGACACACAAAAATTAACATTTTTCTTCATATTTTTGATTGCCATATCTCCAAAAGATTTTGTCCCAGAAGTCTAATTTTTGGAGCAGCTTATTTTCTCAGCAGACCCAACAAGTTCACCAAGTTTTTTCAAAATCGGTGACGGTCAGGTAAACTCATTGGTTGATTTTACATGGAATGACCCAGGGTTTCCCTTGCTGGCACTGGCACTAGCAAGAGAAATCCCAGGGTTCCCCTAGCAAAACTGAGCCGGCGCGAGCAGCCCTCTGGGAAGCCGAACATGGGCTGAATTGCCCGTTCACAAATACCCCACCCAAAATATTGATTTCTGAATTTTGGGTAAGAAAAGTGGGGGTCGTCTTATACATGGGGCCGTCTTATACACACAGAAATACGGTATTTGGGGATGCACTTCCTATTCCCCCCATATATTTGCCCAATCCCCGCCCCACCTCAAGGAGGCATACTGGTCTTTCTCACAAAGTTTCCAGGTGGTAAATGCATGGAACGTGGAGGAGACACAAGCATGGCCATTAGAGGAGGAGGAGTGAGTCCTCATCTTTCAGCACCTCCTCTTTATCTGCTTCTTCCACCTCTTCCTCCTGGTCTTGTTGCGCGGAAAGCAGAGGGTTAAGCGCCATCATAGAGAGCAGTCTAAGAAACAGGCACGGTCTGTCTGTTAAGAAGGGACCACGCCTCACTGATGTTTCCCCTTCTGTTCAGTGCCTCTCTAGCACTTCAGCCTCAAGGGGCTAACCCCATTGGGAAGTGACTATCTTCCTGGGTCCCTGAAACCTGAGTCCCCATATTCAGCGGGGAAAGAGAGGGAGTTATGGGGTGTATGTGATCAGCCTGCAGTGTCCCAGCCTCAGCATAAACCATTTCAACAGGAGTTTTCCCCTGTTATCCTCTCTAAAGCCTTCAAAGTGCTCAAACTGACTATCCAGCTTTGGTGGAAGATCCTGCTCAGGGCTGCAAAGGTTTTTTCCTTCTGATGCTCTGCCTGACCCTTGGTGATCTTCCTCAAGTCCTGGAAACAAGGCCCTATGAGGAGAGACTGAAAGAACTGGGCATGTTTAGCCTTCAGAAGAGGAGACTGAGGGGAGATATGATAGCACTCTTCCAGGACTTGAAGGGTTGTCACACAGAGGAGGGCCAGGATCTCTTCTTGATCATCCCAGTTTGCAGGACACGGAATAATGGGCTCCAGTTACAGGAACCCAGGTTCCACCTAAACATCAGGAAAAATTTCCTGACTGTTAGAGCAATAAGACAATGGAACCAACTACCTAGGGAGGTGGCGAGTTCTCCCACTCTGGAGGCATTCAAGGTGCGGCTGGACAGCCATCTGTCAGGGATGCTTTGACCTGGATTCCTGCATTGAGCAGGGGGTTGGACTCGATGGCCTTGTAGGCCCCTTCCAACTCTATTTTTCTATGATTCTGTGATTCCTTCCTGAGGCTACTCAACTCTGAATAGAAGGAGCCAGCCAGCCAGAAATCTGTTCTGTCTCTGGCTAAAAGGATGTATTTTCTTACACTGGATATCATGGACTGTCTAAAGGTGCCCACAGTGGATGATCCTGTGGCCTCCTTATCCTCTAAAGCAGTTCTTATCAAGGAAGGGAATGAGACTGACTCATGTGGGTGAAAGAAAGAATGAAGCAGGGACTGATTAAGTTGGACCACCATACAACAGGGAGATTCATCCTGAGGCCTTTGAGGAAATCACATGAATCTGGAGGCAGAGACCATCGTTGCCTGTCCTCTCCCTGGCCCCGGGGACTGCTGTATGCCTTTCCCCCATTTCTTTTTCACCAGGGTATTGAGGAAGGTGAGAGCACTGAATCTCAAGTGATTGTGGTGGCTGGTTATTGGCCAAGCCAGCCGTGGTTTTCAGACCTCAGGGAGCTCAGCGTCGATCCTCCCTCAGATACCAGTTGTCTCTTATTGATGCATTTGCCTTTAGTTCTGTTTACTTCCCAAGTGGACAGCACTGATTGTCTCCTAGCTTACTGCTTGTGTAGAACTGGAGAATCTTGTAGTTTCTTTGTAACAAGAAGACTGAGAATTGGCATTGGGAAGTGATTGGGTCTGGAAGATTGCAGTTTCCCTAGCAATCCCAAAGCTCTGGTTTGTTATACCACAAGCAGGAAACACTTGGGCTATAGTTAGACCCAGCCCAAATCAGAAGCTTCCTCTTAAGACTGTAACTTCTTGGTTTCTATTTCCAAAATATGATCACATAGTTCTTGATCCATACTATCCCAGCCGTTCTGAAGTCCTTTCTTTTACTTTTTCCAGTTTATAACAAAGGGGAACCTTGTTATCCTGCATGGCTACAGTCTCTGTTTGAAACAGTATTCAGGGTATCCATTGACTTTCCTGAGAAGCTGAGCTTTCATTTTTAAAAAAGGAGAGACTTATTTAGTAACTTGTTATGGTTTATAGTACATTTTCTAGAGATGGATTGCTAAGCTGTTAGCAGCCCTCTTGGTCCACAGGCTAACAAGATCTTCTGGGCTCAGTGTGCTAAATGTATATACCTCCCTCCCCCACCACAAGACAATTTCTCTCAGCTGTAGGCCCCTGCAATACGTTCACCTGTCTGCAGCAGTACTGGGGAATGGTATCTGGTCAGGTGAAAATGGAGCTGCTTTGTAATGGAAAACTGGTTTGGGTCCTTCTCAGCTAAGCAGAGACAGCCCATAGTAAAGCAGATTGATGAATTTCTCCTCAGAATTATTTATGTTGGGTGGGGGATGACCACAAGATGGGAATTTAATTTATTAAATCCTTATTCTCGGTTATGTAATTATTAGCCTTGTAATCTGCCTTATCCAAATTGCGTCAAGGCAGGCAATAATGGTATAGAAATAAAATTACCCCTATTATGGTCAGCCTGGAGCGGCCCACTCAGCCAAACCATACTTACTCCATCTTACCCAGGTCCAAGAGGAAGAAACCTCCATTTTATAATCAATTGCATGTCTCTGCTAAAGGCCATATCACCTGGACACTGGTGTTGAGATGCTAACACCCTGGCTGAGGTCATCTGAAGGCCCAGTGCCTCCACTTAGCACACACAACAGGAGAGCTTTCCAGCGCATTGAGAGAGCTTCTCAAACCCATTGACTTGTCAATCGCCCAGGTGCCCAAACAATGGGGAATCTTCAAGAAATCTCTGGGCCAAGGATGAGCAATGAGTAGAGAATCAGCCAGACTCAAGCACATGATTCTTTGGGGGAATCTCCACCCAGGGAGGCAGTGGGGACCCAAGGGGAGATACTCCACTGGGAAAGGAAGTTCAAGGTCTTTTTCTCGGTACCAGTGCTGGGGTGTAAGTCTCCCAAAAGGTAGGGAGAGCTTGACACAGACAGTGGAGGAAATGGCACCATGGTGGCCGTGCGACTCCACAGAACCAGGTTAGGCAGCTCACTGCAGGGCAGTGTGTAGCTAGTCTGTGTTTTTTCTGTTTCTTTGCCATTTGTCACTGAATTGCAACTCTAAAACCTCTTGTTACTTTGTGCTTTGAAACTGATTAACTCTTTTTCCATTCTGTACTTCTTGCCTGAATCCCTAATAAACCTTTTATCCTGCTTTCACCACAACTCAGACTGTGTGCTTTGGGAGTGAACGGGGGGAGGCTCACAAAGGGCACGCCATGTTCTTGGTTACGCTAAAGCTGGTTTAAAGAGCAGGTTGCATGCAACGTGCTGAGCAAAGCCTGTGACCTAAACCGTGCTCCCCTAAGGACATGGGAGGGGGCCGCAGAGAAGCCCAGCATAAGAGTGTCCATTGGGATCCTTGGCCAGACATCCCCAAAGGATTGGGAGTGCTTGGGGACTGAGGAGACTTGGGTTTGATCTACTCTTGATGGTGGCAGCTGGTACCAGTTGTTGCCATTGCACCAGACCTGCACCTGTAGCTGAGGTGCCTGTGGGTGCCAGGTCGCCACAACCACACAAAATACTGCAAAAGCCACATGTTAGAAATGTCTATGTATGTATCTTAAAATACACTAATCTTTGGCTTCTAGTATTAAATCATCCTCTTGGAAGATTTACAGGCTTGGCCAAACATAAAGAAGAGGCAAGTACAGTCATGCCTTGGATTGAGAGCATAATTCGTTCCGGAAACGTGCTTGTAATCCAAAACACTCATATCAAAATGAAATCCCCCCCCAAAAAAAGTTTGTACAGAGATTTTTAATTTAAGCCGTACTACAGTACTTGTATTGCAAGACGTCGCTTGTATATCAAGTTTAAAAAAAAATAATAAATATTTAAAAATTTGCTTGTCTTGCAAAATGCTCTCAAACCAAGTTACTTGCAATCCAAGGTATTACTGTACACTATTCTATGTACCCTTTTGTTATGCAACATGTTTGAAGAAGTGCTGTTTAAAGTGCTTTCTGTTGACCTTAGAAGTTGTGACAGGACATAGGGGAGAAGAAGGTGGTAGCTATGCACACAGCTGAGGCTGTTTGGAACTGTAGTCAAAATTGGCACCTTGAGTTGTGCCCAGATTGTGGGAGTCCGTGCAGATGTCGAAGTATGGTTCTGACATGCCATCTAGCCATCACATTTTTTCATTGGCTTGAACCTTTCAGCTAGTTTTCGAGGGCAGACTCAGAGTGTTAAACTAGCATTGAGGCTAGTTACAAAGGTGTGGATGATGGCTGTTATATCTGAATCTGAGAGAGAAGACCTCAGCCTTGTCATCGAATAGTGTGTAGAAAGCATTTGTGGCAATCCTCCAGAAGCACTTGAGTTTGAGCCACTGGAGAGGGGAGGGGGAGGAATTATGTTGTTCTTCCCATCCCAAGTCACAAGGCATCTTGATAATTGGAGCCAAAAGTTATCATAAAGAAGAAAGATTAAGGAAAAAGTATTTGTTAGTAATCACTCAGCCAAATCCCATACAAACACTCTTAATTCTCAGTTTTAATGAGCTGTCTGCAGAGATGGCCATATATTTATTATTATTTCACTAACATTTACCGTATATACTGCCTTCATGGTTGTCTGATTGCACCCACTTATTCACATTAAAATATGAAATGCATATTGTGCTTCTGTACCTCTGAGTATGATTATAGGAAAGTGTTTTGGAGGGGGTGAAGACAGTAGAAGTACTGCACAATTGTGACCATTCAAGTGGAGTAGAATACAGTTCTCTGTCTGAAATATGTTTTAGACTACATTATCTTTACCAAATGAGAGGAAAAAAGAACAAACATTTTACACTTATTTCTACTGCAGTGGCTTAAGATGCTATTTAATACGAAATGGCTGTGGACAAACCATACCACTAGAACTAAATTCTGAAACTTAGGTTGCTTCCAAACAGAGGGCTCCTAGTGCTAGCAGTGCAATGACATTGTGCATCAATTCTGTCTTTTTTTCTTAAGGGATTTTCTGGGGTAAAGAAAAAGACCGAAGAATCGGTGGGAAAACACAGGAGGCCTACGAATGGAACATGAGAATATCTGGACCCCCTGTAAAATTCTGTGAATGAAGCAGTGTGATTGCACAGTAAAAGCCTCATCTGGAGCACCCTTAAGTGGCTTTAGTAAATTGAATTCCAACACACACGTTAAAATTATATAGCTTTCATATCCCCACCCCACCCCCGCCGACCAGCCCATTTTCAAGTTCACAGCTGACTCCCCACTCAATATCTCCCTCTGCCCTGTATAACTGTGATGGTTGCCCCCTGACTCCGAACACCTCCCCCCTTCTTTGAAAAACACATCTTTCGTATCGCAGACTGGTATTACCCTCCCATGGTAGTTAATGCAGGCAATCCTGCAGGCCCCAATTGAGACAAGCAGTTCCCTCCGTCCTATCGATAAGGGGGATAGGCCCTTACCCTCGTGTACCCCCAAAGGGGTGACCCCCTTTGATGTCATCTCCTTTGGGGGCGACTCCTGCTGGTGGTAGTCCCGCCCCAGCGGGGGCGGATCTTTATGCTCCAGGTCCCAGAGTTATTGCAGCTGGGAGTGGGTGGCACTTTTAATTCTTATCTTGTATATATCATACTTATATGACTCTACCACCTACTATGCTAATACCACTTTCTCCTGAGGAATGTATGTCTTCTTTGAGTAGCCCTGTTTGAACATTTTCTCTAAACTTTGTTCTGAGTCAGCATGGCTAAGTAGTTATAAGCAAACCCTGAGCATTGGGGAAGAGAGAAAAGTAAATTAGTAGTGTTTGTATTGGGGCTAGGTTCAGATATTGGCTTAGCTTCACCATGAACATACTGGGCAGTCTTGAGGCACCTGTTTTCTCCTTTCCCCATCTAAATGGGAATAATATGAGACACTAGTCCTGATCCACAGTTGCATGTAACAAGGAGCTGTGCAAAACTAACCAGGAGAATGACATGAACAGTGACCACAGAGAGAGTGTACATGGATGCTCATTCCCATTGAGAAATAGATGGATATGTATTTAGTTATCCATGATGCATGGGAGGAATGGGGATTGCATTGCATGGGGGGCGTGCTCATTGTTTCTGCAGGTCTACATCCATATGTGCCTGCTCGTATCCTTTCACATGTGCAGGAGCCAAGCAACCAATGGTGACCTACCCATACAGGAGATGGATTTCTGGATCCGGCCTTCTCACCCTTTGCACAGGGGCATTCTGTGCAGGTTTACATATGCAGAACAGCTGTTCCCTACAAAGTGCCTATCTATACTTAGGGCAATTGCTGGATCTAAGCAATTAACTCAATTGCTTTGTAACAGAAACTCTTATGGAAAAGATCAATAAGCATTCTCTAGAGCATATTACAGTGAAAACTTGTCTGCATTTATTTTTGACTTTGAATACACTCAACAATACTCAAAATGCAAATTAGGTGAAGTTGAAATAAATTATTTTGCTTTACCTTTCCCACATGGTTCCTATTTTTCAAGTGTTACTAGAGCAGCATGGGTCTAAACTGCATAGAAGTCGCTCCCATGCCACTAAGATCACATCTGAATTGCTGGTGTGTGCGTGTGCAGTCAAGATTAGTGTGAAAATCCTTAAATATTCTGGAATCTAATAGACTTCATAATTATATCAGAGGTGGACCAACCCAACAGGTCTATCATGCTGATATCAAAGAGGCACAGGAGTGCCCCTTTATTTAAGGTGCGTTGCAAAAAAAGGTTCCATCATTATAAGCCTCAAAATTCTTCTGCTTATACAAATGACACCTGTTGAGCTAATAACATGAAACTTGGCATCCATGATCTATCAAATGAGGTCTACAATTTTGCAAAATTTTTGCAAAAATTTCAAACTAAACTGATGTAAAATGCCATAGGTACAGCAAAAAGTGCTGAAAATGGACACATTTGTGCTTTTTTCTCCAAACGGCAGCTCTGCATATCATTCTCTCCCCCCCCCCATTTTGGTGAAACTATTGATGGACATTATTCTGGCTTGTCAAGGAGGTGTGCCTTTCATTGGTTTGGTGAAATTTTGAGCAGTGTTTCAAAGGTTATCAAGGTTTTCCTGCCCCATGAAAGCCTATGGCAGCAGCTGCTGGCAAAGTTAAGTCGGACATGTTCGGTTTCACTCTGAAACTAGAATGCTGCCAGTACTCCAGTGTTTCTGTTGGAATTCTATTACAGAGGGCTTCTGTGTGCCATGCTTATTCCTATAGTTATGGAATGAGACCTCTCAAGGTGAGACTACACAGATTGGGTCCCTAGCATTGGGGGGCAGGTAGGGAGACTTTAACCTTTGACGTCCCCCCCCCCCCATGATCCCTATCTGGATCAGGCCCCCCATGCCTCCAATTCCATTGTCCCCTCCTTCAAAACACACTGTTCTCATTAGTGGAAAATCTGGACACCCCTCCCCGCCCGAGTGGGGAAACAGGTTGATATGTTTGAATATTTCTGGTTCTAAACAAGTTGGCAAGCTTCCCCTTCCCCGCTGGAATTTCTTTACTGAGCAGAACTTCTTAGTCTCAGGAGAAGGGCAAAGTAGAGTGGGTGAAGTGCTTGCAGGAGTTCTCCCAAGAGCAGCTGATTAACACCAAGTGCTTCCTGCAATGCATGAGCAGTAGGGTGTAGCAGAGGATCCTGGAAGTGATGACAATGGTTGCATATGAATCCTGAGTGCTTTTTAGCAGTCCTGCTTCAAGCAACTTAGATTGCTGCTTGCCTCAGGTACTTACCAAAGATGAGGTGGGTGCCACAGGACTTACAGCAAGTTGCGAACAGTCACCAGAGGTTATGGCGGGAGGAGTGGTGGTGGTGAGTGGAGATGGGGTGGGGCAGGAAGAGGGATGGGGCATGAGAGGACAGGCTGGTCTGGAAGGCGTTGTGGACAGTTACTGGCCCATGGGCTAGTGTTTCCCTGCCCTACAGACATGTTAAGCATCTACCACTGCTACCAGTGTCTTAAAATTGCCACTTTGTGTGTTAAATGCCTGTGTTAAGAGTCTTTTCAACAAACCAAGGGAACACAAACTTGGTGTTCCAGATTGGGAACATGTTGCCCTCCAGGTGTTGTTGAACTACAACTCCAGTCATCCCTTACTATTGGCTATGGGTTGATGGTGGTCTCCGCACATTCAGAGGATGATCTCCAAACTATCCTAAATGCTTTTGCAGAAGCATACGAAAAACTTGGTCTCTCACTTAACATCAAAAAAACCAAAGTGCTTCATCAGCAAGTGCAAGCTAACCCTTTGGTGATGCCATCTATCCAGCTTGGCGGGACAATACTGGAAAATGTCGATCATTTTCTCTATCTTGGCAGCTATCTTTCTGTTACAGCTAACATCGACAGTGAAATCCAACATCGTTTGAGCTCCGCAAGTGCCGCATTTTCTCGAATGAAACATAAGAGTGTTCGAGGATCGGGATATTTGTAAGAAGACCAAAACACTGGTTTATGAAGCCATTGTATTACCAACTTTATTGTATGCCTGCGAAACATGGACTATCTATAAATGTCACTTCCACCTCCTTGAAAGGTTTCATCAACATTGCCTCCGGAAAATCCTGCGAATTACTTGGGAAGATAGACGAACAAATGTCAGTGTACTGGAAGAAGCAAAGACTACTAGCATTGAAAAAATGATCCTTCAATGCCAACTTCAGTGGACCGGTCATGTTGTTCGAATGCCTGACTGCCGTCTCCCAAAGCAGTTACTTTACTCCCAACTCAAGGATGGAAAGCGGAATATCGGTGGTCAATATAAGAGGTTTAAAGATGTTCATAAGGCTAATCTAAAAAAAAATGCAATATAAACATCGAAAACTGGGAAGCTCTGGCCCATGAACGATCTAAATGGAGGTTGGCCTTTCACAAAGGTTCCATGGACTTTGAAGAAGCCCGAGTGCAAGGTGAAAGGGAGAAACGTGCTAAGCGAAAAGCACGTCAAATGAATCCTTTACAGGACCATCTTCTATCTGGTAACCTGTGTCCTCACTGTGGGAAGCTGTGTGGATCTAGAATTGGCTTCCACAGTCACTTACGGACCCATCGCTAGAGTCTACACAATCTTCTTTAGAATTTCCTCCTTTTATCCCGGAAGACAATCTTACTCGGTCACGAGTGATCACCTGATGATGATGATGGGAGTTGCAGTCCAACAGCATCTGGAGGGCCACATGTTCCCCACCCCTGTAATAGATAACATTTAATATTGATAATAAATAAATAAATAAAATAAATAGTGCTTTGGGGTGTTCAGCCTGATCAGTTAGGTCAGTATTATTCCCATATTGCAAATGGAAGGCTGAGAGGTTTGCCTAAGGCTAGTGAGTTCATGACAGAAGCAAGGAACTAGGGACTTACATGGCTCAGTCTCAGCCACTATGGTAAAGTTGATCCTGTGCCCCTTTATGATTTAAAATAAGGCTTTTAAGTGCCTTGTCTTAGCCATTCAAAGTCAGTTGCATTCTGTTCCTTTCCTTCCCAGCATTGCTGAATTTATTCTTTGCAGTGAATATTGGCACTATTTTATATCGAAACAGTTTACCAAGATTCTTCATGCTTTTGGACTGAAGAATAGCAGGAATGTTTTTTCAACAGCAGAATTTAAAGGAAGCTTATGAGTGTGTAAGACTGTAGCTTTAGCTTTGTTTTCTTTCAGTTTGAAATTTGGTCATCCATGGATATGGGGCCCCCTTCTGCATTGCAGTTGAGGATTGGCGATGCTAGTGCAGGGAAAGTACCGTAGTTATGGATGTTTGCAGTAGCTTAAACCTTGACATTTGTGAAGTGTGTCCTGATAACTTTGGTCTTTGATTCATTCACATCTTTGCCTTAACTGATATGATATGAATGACTACATTCCAATGTAGGACTCGATATGTGGCACTTCACTGACATTTCTTTGTGACTTCCCCCACAATTATTAATGCTTATAAATGGGGACCCCACAATGTGTTGGGGGTGTCCCCAGCCTGAGTGTTGCCGTGCTTCTGTTTGGGACTCCAGTGAGCCCTGGATAGGAGCGCTGTAGCATTGGCACTATACAGCATTCATTCCTCTTCGGGACTTGCTGTGCAGGCAGCCCCAAACTCAATGCTACCTATTCACTACTGGGTCAGGTTTAAGGTTCTGGTACTTGTGTACAAAGCCAGAAACAACTTGGGACCAAGATACCTGAGAAAGCGCCTTCTCCCTTCTTGTTCCAAGAAGACTTCTCTGCTGTCCAACCACCATTTTAATGATACCTTGTTTTCAATGTATTGTTTTTGTTTCTTTTATCTGTTTTTATTGTTCACCGCTTCAGAATCTGCCTAGATATGGAGTGGTATACAAATACTGTAAGCAAATAAATAAATAGCACTACCCATAGTTAGCTCTGGGGCTCACTGCCTCAAACCTTCTTTTAGCAGTATTGATTGGCAGCAGGATTATCGCATGTACCCCAATCTGCGCTGTTATAGGGAGGTTTGGGGCTGACTCCCAATTCTTACCCCAGTTACTTGAACGATATACAGCAGATGGATAGGTTTGGGGAGAGTAGGAAAGAGAACAGTTATGCTTCCCTCCCCCTGTCCCATTTTGTAGTATAGTCGTGCTATAATGCTAAGGCGCAGTTAGGTTTGGGGCTACACAGCCAGCAGTGGTACAGAGCTAGGAGGAAGGTTCTTCTACATTTCCCTCACATTGCTGTATGGAAACAGTCTGGGGAAAACTGAGGTACAGGTGTGCGTGTACCCGTGCATGCTTGATGACAGATATCTCCTGAATACACACACACACACACACCATTTCAGGATCCTTTGAGCTGTGAAAGGAACAGCCCTTGACAATATACAGTAATACCTTGGATTGCAAGTAACTTGGTCTGAGAGCGTTTTGCAAGACAAGCACATTTTTTAAAATAAATTTTGACTTGATAAACAAGCGACGTCTTGCAATACAAGTCGTAGGGATGTAATTGCTCGCGTAGAGTGGGTGTAGTGGGCCAAAATCGGCCCCGCTCACGCCCGCCAGAGACTCGCTTTGATATAAGAGTGTTTTGGATTACAAGCATGGTTGCGGAATGAATTATGCTTGCAATCCAAGGTATTACTGTAGTGATTTGGGGGGACAATTGTGCTTGGGGATGCTCATCTGATGGTGTGCACCTCCTGACCCCAACGTCCTCCACCCAGTTAGGCCCTAAAGAGAGGGGGAACAAGCAGCAGGTTGTTTAATTCTTTGCAGTTGAGCAGCTGCCCAGTGCACTGTGGGCTTGTGCTTGCACTCTGCCCTCATGCTGTCAGTGTGCACAGCCCTTGGCTGTCTTCCCCCCCTTCTTAAAAAACACACACCCAACTTCTCTAATAGCAGGAGGCTCCCCTATGTATGCAAAATCCCGTCTTATTTATAGCTGGCCCTGTTTTGCTGTGCTGTTGGTTGGCATGAGGCATCTACTTTGCCTAATTAGAGTGAGTGATCAACTAAAGGCTATCTAGAAAATTGTCTACTGTGGGCGGGCTTCAAGCTTGTCTCATCTACGGTACTTTGGGTTTTTTTTCTAGGACCCAAGGTCTTGAAGGTCCACCAACCCCAAGAGCCAGATGGAAAAGAAATACACTTAAAATGAGTGCATTCTGAGTCTAGGAATTTGTTTCCAGTACTAGAACTCAACTGAGTTTACCCCAAGCTTTCTAATCACAGCAGCTGAATTTTGATGGGAAAAGTACGGTAATTTTGTTGTTGCTATTGTTAAACAATTGGGAGTTGGCAAGATGTTTATTTACGGTATTTATTATATTTATACCCCACCTTTTTTCCTGCACGGAACCCAAGGCGGCTTACATAATCTTCCTCCTCTCCATTTTATCCTCACAGCAACCCTGTGAGATAGGTTAGGCTGAGAGTCAATGACTGGCCCAAAGTCACCGAGTGAGTTTCATGGCCGAGCGGGGACTAGAACCCGGATCTCCTGAATCTCAGTCCAACACTCTCACCACTACGCCTTTCTTTCTTTTTTTCGAATCTACTGAAAATCACTGAGATTCCAATCTACCTTCTGTGCTCCCCCCCCCATCTATAAACAGACCACTACTACATGGAATGATAGTTTGAATACCTGTGCAGTACAAAGGAAAAGAACATTGAAAAACTAAAGCTTACTCTGGAATACCGGCTTCCTGTTTTAGGGATCATGTCTTTGGAGGCTTCCTGTTAGGGGTGGAGACAACCATTCTATATACCAGGGAATTTGGTGTGTCCTTTATCTGGTGATTGATAGATCCTTCTCCACCTCCAACTACACATATTCCATGCTAAGTTTAGATTCTTTTCCTTTTATTGAAAGGTAATAGTTAGTTTAAAACAACATCTTCTGGATGCCTGAACTACCAAAGCCTGGATGTCTAGGTGGAAAAAGTTTCCTCTTTCATTTTGCTATAATTAGAATAATTAAATGATGTATTTAAAGAGGGAGGGAGGGATTTTCTGCTCCCATTTTAACCCCTGTCATTTCTGGGGACCTACAGGGGAGCTGTGTTTAACAGATTACACTTTTTAAATTATGGTGCTGAGATAATGTATGTCTTGTTCCTCTCATGGAAAATCTGTTTCGGTTTCATACGTTGTTTCTGTATTTGCAAACCTCCATCTGTTATCTCAGTTTACTGAAATTAGAAATTAATCTGTCCCCCAGTCAAGGAACGCCAGGTGTGAAATCTTTGAATATGTTGAGGCTTTGGTAGTAACATGTCTGTGAATAGAGAACACTAGACTCAACTCTTCATCTGTTCAGCAATTGCTTGAGGGAGAATTTCTGTAAAAGACCATTCTTCCCCTCCTTCTGAACAAGTTCCCCAGCCTCTGTTCAAAGTGTAATCTTGCAGGTCTATTGCCAAGCCACTTCAGCGTTTTTTTTCCTTATCAACTGCCAGAGTGTTTTAAACCTTTGCCAGGTTTTGTCCAGGTTTTACTCTCTCTAGTTCTTTGTAGCTGCAGAAGGCCTGAGAACATGAATTTATTGGCCGAGTGTAAACATAATTCTGCTGATCTCTTAAGCATAGTTAAGAGATCAGGAGCCAGACCTTTCTCCCCTTGTTGGCCTTAACCTTGGTTTAATATTGTATCTACATGGTCACTGGCATTTGAAATTGGGATTTGAAGTAGGTCTGCAAACCTCTGGCTAAGTGGAAACCTAGTTAGTGTTAACCATGATTGGCTAGAGATATAAAATTTCTGGAAATTTTGAAACCATGGAAAAGTTTTTTACCCCCTAAGCCCCCCCCCCGAAAAGTTGGGAAATGTCCAGCAACAGAACAGGGCAGGGGACCATTTTCCCTTCCACGTACAGGCCCCTGCCCTCTAAATCTGCTCTGTAGAGCTAGGGGGTCCTCTGGAGCAAATTTCATGCAGGCGCAAATTTCAGAGATCTACCAGTGAATCTTGATCTCCCTCCTCCTCACCCCTGGTTTAGGCAGAAGTAGTCTTTATATAGTCACAATATTTGGATATCAGGTTGAACTTAACTAGATTGAATTCTATACTATATACAGGAATTATCATTCTTTAATGCTGTAGAACAGTGTTCTCCAACCTTGGGTCCCCAGATGTTTTTGGCCTACAACTCCCAGCATGCCCCAGCTACGCTGGCTGGGGCATGCTGGGAGTTGTAGGTCAAAAACATCTGGGGACCCAAGGTTGGAGAACACTGCTGTAGAAGATTGTCTTACATAAAAATCTTCATACTACATGAGTAAAACCTTGTACTTAAAAAAGCATTTCATTCATTCCAAAAGAGAAAATATTTCACGAGGTTCTTTCAGTGTTTTCCCCCAAACTTTCAATTTTCCCCATTAGAAAAAAATGTCCGTGGCGTGGGGAGAATAGGAAAAGCCCTTCCTCAATTTTTCTCCCCCCCCCTCTAGGCCTTCACTTCTCTAGAGATGCAGGCATAATGTGGATAAACCATGTGTGAAGGAAAGAGCCTTTGGGGGTTCCTACATGCACACACACACACACACACCCTCATGTGTGAACCGGCTAAAGGCTGGGGGGGGGGGGCGGGGGGGCGTCCCAAAGTTTACAGTGACCCAGCTTTCAAATGCAAATGTCATGAGTTCCCCTCCCTGCCTGGCCAGGTGAAGTTCATCCTGATTGGCTAAGAGGCAGCAGAGCTACAGGAGGGAGGAGGGGAGGGGGAAAGAGCTATTTCCCAATGTGCGGGGTTTTGGTCTTTGTTCGTCGCGTGGTTGCTGGCTGTGGAGCAATGGCAGCAAGCCAAGCAGAGGTCCAAGCCTTCGGGCGGCCTCAGGATCCGACCCCAGGTAGCTCCTGGTGAAATTAGCTGAATGAGGGCTTTGGCAAGGCAGGCCTTGTGGAGGGCTACCCATCTCGGACCTTCGGGTAGGTGAAGTAGTCCCCCCGGGCGGCAAGGCTGTGCTGGATCCAACCCTGGAAGAGAACTGACCCCCAGGTAACAGAGTGTGTGCCTGGGAGATATAAAGAATCAGGTTTTGTTATTTTTGCAGCTCTATTACCGTGTACCAAAGTGTCTCTCTCTAATTTCGTGTGCTTCTCTCATTTCCCTATTCTTGTTGTAAAATGCTACCAGAATAAACCTTCTTTGGTTTTTTACCCCACATGGTGTTTGTGGATTGCTATGTGGTTCCAGCAACTAAATCCAGGTTACAGTCAGAAAGGCAAGTCCCTGAACAGAGATTCAAGTAGGATTGCAGACAGCTGAGGCTGGCAATCTGGTACCTTGAGATCTCTGGGGGTCTTGGGTCCTTTGAGGTAGGAAAGGGTGGGTTGTGGCGGGTCAGCCAGCCCCCCCTTCCTCCACACCATGGTTAAGGCCAAAAAGGGAATAGAGTAGAGAACTCCCTCCAGAAAAGTGAGGAGAAAGGCATGCACAATGCTAAAGCTCACTCTCAATCTCTAAATCATGGTTGAGAGATTGTCAGTGTTATGTCTACACTAGCCATTGTATACAAAAGTCTCAAGCAAGTACTATGGGATGATTGGAAATGGTGAATCTAGGAATGTTTTAAAGTATTTGTTTTAGCCCAAGCTGCTCTTGAGAATGGTAAAACCAATGGCTATCATAATCTAGAATCTGCCACGTACATGTAAATCTGAAACAGCAGAGTGCTAGTGAGGCAAAAGATTTCTTTCTGCGCCAACTCTTTCCCCACTCTCTCAACATTTTTCAGAGAAGCGAAAGCTTGGACCAGAATTCATCATAATCATTTGACAGATTTCTCTGAGAGCTGCCAAGGCTCATTGCAAGCTGCATGCTTTTCTATATTTGGTTTTGTTTAATTTGATGATAGAACAGTGTGCTGTTGAGAATTGTGACTGCCACTCCTGCTTTCTAACCGTATTACACCAGCAGAATGTGTTGTGTTTTTATGATGCTAACGTTAGGATGACTTTAAAGTCAGCTATGCCTTCCTTTTCCTCTAGTTCAGTTTTTCAGAAATTCAGAGAGATTATGTGTTTCTCAAAAACAATTCTCAAAATGTTCCTTGTTGAGCAGCCCAGTCTTATGACCTTAATTTAGCTGCTGTAATATAAAGTGTTCATCATGAAAGCTAAAGCAGTTTTCCTGTACCTGGGAGGGGGTGTAGAGAAGTCCTTGAACCTCTTATCATAGAACCCCTCTTATTGCGAAGAGAATGGGATTCTGTCACTATTTCCAGTACATGTTTAAAACTCTGGCAACCCAAAATCTTCACCAAGCAAAGATAAATTCTGTGACCTGCATACACAAATTAAGGAAACTCACATCCCCCCCCCCAGAATTCCATTTTTGTTAATCAGGGTAGGGTGCCCCAAGTACTAGAAATCTTATTTGTCCAGGTTTCCTAGATCCCATTAGGCACTGCCCATGCATTTTCAAGCATATCTTTGCAGCCCTGTCTAGAAACTTCTTTCTAATGCCTGTACAGGTTTACGTGAGTATGCCCTTCTGTGTGTACACACAGTGGGGTATGAACACGTGTATGCTTAAATTGAACATGTGTCACAAGGTGTAAACCAGTTTTGGCATGCTTCCTTGAAAAGTGAACACATCTAAGAAATTAGAGGTTTGGAAATCAGACTTGGGAGAGAGCAGTAAGGGAACTTCAGAAGAAAATAAAAAATGGAAAAGGAGAAAATCAAAGCTGTCTTGGATAAACTAGATCATAAACAATTTCAGACACTGAAGTTCTATCTAGACGCCTTTTCTAATAAGGAAGAGATTAGTAAGAACATCCTCAAGATCTCCTGGAATGAAGTGCAGAAAAGAAACACCTCCTCTAAGCTGGCTGATGCCTGGTGCGGCATTATCCATGTCAAGCTGTGGAGGTGCTTGTGGAATTGCTGCCCATGGTGCCTGGCTGATGATTTGGAGAAACTGGAAATGAATGCAGAACCTCTAGCTCCATAAACATCTGTCCATGACTGCCTGGTTGACACCCTGAAGGACTTGAGGGAGGAAG
The DNA here is from genome assembly GCA_021292165.1 of Shinisaurus crocodilurus. Taxonomy (NCBI): domain Eukaryota; kingdom Metazoa; phylum Chordata; class Lepidosauria; order Squamata; family Shinisauridae; genus Shinisaurus; species Shinisaurus crocodilurus. Next base: position 308,363,123 of record CM037876.1, read on the forward strand.
AACTCAATATATTCAAGGGCAAGCTCAATGAGTTTTCCATCAAGGAGGGCTTTGACAATACAGTCATGCCTTGGATTGAGAGCATAATTCGTTCCGGAAACGTGCTTGTAATCCAAAACACTTGTATATCAAAATGAAATTCCCCCCAAAAAAATTGTACAGAGATTTTTAATTTAAGCCATACTACAGTACTTGTATTGCAAGACGTCGCTTGTATATCGAGTCAAATTTTTTAATAAATATTTTAAAATTTGCTTGTCTTGCAAAATGCTCTCAAACCAAGTTGCTTGCAATCCAAGGTATTACTGTATATTATTTTTCCTCTCTTCTACCGTGGGATTAGATCTATCTATCTTTTTGTCCATCACCATGTTGAAATCACCAGCTATCATCATCATCATCAGGCGATCACTCGTGACCGGGATAAAAGGAGGAAATTCTAAAGAAGATTGTGTAGACTCTAGCGATGGGTCCGTAAGTGACTGTGGAGGCCAATTCTAGATCCACACAGCTTCCCACAGTGAGGACACAGGTTACCAGATAGAAGATGGTCCTGTAAAGGATTCATTTGACGTGCTTTTCGCTTAGCACGTTTCTCCCTTTCACCTTGCACTCGGGCTTCTTCAAAGTCCATGGAACCTTTGTGAAAGGCCAACCTCCAGTTAGATCGTTCATGGGCCAGAGCTTCCCAGTTTTCGATGTTTATATTGCATTTTTTTAGATTAGCCTTATGAACATCTTTAAACCTCTTATATTGACCACCGATATTCCGCTTTCCATCCTTGAGTTGGGAGTAAAGTAACTGCTTTGGGAGACGGCAGTCAGGCATTCGAACAACATGACCGGTCCACTGAAGTTGGCGTTGAAGGATCATTTTTTCAATGCTAGTAGTCTTTGCTTCTTCCAGTACACTGACATTTGTTCGCCTATCTTCCCAAGTAATTTGCAGGATTTTCCGGAGGCAACGTTGATGAAACCTTTCAAGGAGGTGGAAGTGACGTTTATAGATAGTCCATGTTTCGCAGGCATACAATAAAGTTGGTAATACAATGGCTTCATAAACCAGTGTTTTGGTCTTCTTACAAATATCCCGATCCTCGAACACTCTGTTTCATTCGAGAAAATGCGGCACTTGCGGAGCTCAGACGATGCTGGATTTCACTGTCGATGTTAGCTGTAACAGAAAGATAGCTGCCAAGATAGAGAAAATGATCGACATTTTCCAGTATTGTCCCGCCAAGCTGGATAGATGGCATCACCAAAGGATTGGCTTGCACTTGCTGATGAAGCACTTTGGTTTTTTTGATGTTAAGTGAGAGACCAAGTTTTTCGTATGCTTCTGCAAAAGCATTTAGGATAGTTTGGAGATCATCCTCTGAATGTGCGGAGACCACATTATCATCAGCATACTGAAGTTCCACAACGGAGGTTGTAATTACCTTACTTTTTGCTTTCAGCCTGCTGAGATTAAAAAGCTTTCCATCTGTTCGATATATAATTCCCACACCGGTGGGAAGTTTCCCCTTGACAAGATGTAAAACCATGGCGATGAAAATGGCAAATAATGTTGGGGCGATAACACATCCCTGTTTAACACCTGATCCCACTTTAAATGGAGCACCATGAGAGCCGTTGTTGTCCAAAACCGTTGCCGTCATGTTGTCATGGAGAAGTCGCAAGATATTCACAAATTTATTGGGGCATCCAATTTTCATAAGGATAGTCCAGAGAGCTGTACGGTCTACAGTATCAAAGGCCTTAGCCAAATCGATAAATGCCATATAAAGGGGTTGATTTTGCTCCCGGCATTTTTCTTGGAGCTGGCGTGCAGTAAAAATAATGTCTACTGTCCCTCTAGAGGGGCGGAAACCATATTGAGTCTCAGGGAGGATCTCTTCTGAAATAGATAGAAGACGGTTTGCGAGAATCCTAGCAAATATTTTACCTGCGGTTGCTAAGAGAGAAATGCCCCGATAGTTTCCACAGTCTGTTCTATCACCCTTCTTAAAGAGGGTGATAATTATGGCATCCCTGAAGTCTTCTGGGATCTCTTCTCTTATCCAGATTTTTTCGATGAGTTTATGAAGATGTTGTACAAGTTCGGGGCCCCCTTCTTTAAAGATTTCAGCAGGAATCCCATCTGGTCCACTAGCTTTGTTGTTCTTCATTTGATTAATGGCTTTTTTTACTTCATCCAAAGTGGGGAGTATTGCAAGTTCCTCTTTAATTTGTTTTTGCGGGATTTGCGGAAAAATCTCATTATCCACCTTAGATTTACGATTTAAAAGGTCATAATAATGCTCTTTCCAACGCAGTGCAATAGACTCTTTGTCTTTTAAGAGTTTGGTGCCATCTTTTGATTGTAAAGGGTTTGTACCATAGGTTTTTGGTCCATAAATGGCCCTTGTGGCCTTAAAAAAGCCCCGCGCATCATGGGGCTTTTTTAAGCCCCATTATTTTTTTTAATAATAACTAACTCGTTTTGTTTTGAACCCATTTCCTTTAATACTTCTTGGTAAAATTCTGCTTGATTTACATTTGGGGCATATACATTAACTAATATATATTCTTCCCCTCCTAACGCCTCATATACCATTATATATCTCCCCCTAGTATCCTTTTTAACCTTACTCACAATAAAACCACATTTTTTAGAAATAATAATTGCAACACCTCTTGACTTGGTGGATCCATATGCTTTCTAATATATCATAGACCATCGTAGTTTAAGTTCGTTTACTCCCTCTTTTGATTGATGTGTTTCTTGTAGAAATATTATGTCCGCCTTATCTTTATTTAGAAGTGCTTCAATCCGTCTTCTTTTCAGAATAGAAGAATAGATCCCAGACCTTTGACATTCAAAGGTCTTAACTTTGGGTCTATCTTATTACAGTAATACCTTGGATTGCAAGTAACTTGGTTTGAGAGCGTTTTGCAAGACAAGCAAATGTTAAAATATTTATTTATTTATTTATTTATTTATTTGATATACAAGCGACGTCTTGCAATACAAGTACTGTAGTACGGCTTAAATTAAAAATCTCTGTACAAATTTTTTTGGGGGGATTTCGTTTTGATATAGGAGTGTTTTGGATTACAAGCACATTCCCGGAATGAATTATGCTCTCAATCCAAGGCATGACTGTATATTGTTGCTCAGAAAACCTTGGTCCCTGTGCATAAACATATATAACCCCGAATCCCTCCACCCCCCACCCCCACCCAAACATTTAATTATATTTCCCCCCCTGTTACCCCGGGGATAATCACCCCGCCCACGGCTTTTGGAACCTTTAGAGGGGTTCCTTTAGAGGGGGGGGAGGCTGAGACTCCCACCCACGGACACCAACCATAATATTCATTCCGGTCTCTAAACTATATCCCCCACTATTTCCCCACTTTTCTTATTCCTTACTTTATTTATTTATTTATTTAAAGTTAAAGAAAGCAAAAGACGATCGAACACGGGTTAGAGCTGCATCTTCAGCCTGTTCCTTGTGGTGGCGGTGAAGGCAGCAAAAAAGAATTTCTATGCTGCCTCCATTGTGTCTGCAGAGTGCTGCCCCAGGAGGCTGTTCCAAGTGGTCCGGAGTCTGGTCGGTCCAGTCGCTCCGGACCCACTGGAACAGTCAAAAGCCTCCTGTGAGGCTTTAGCGAAGCACTTCGCAGATAAAATCGATCGGATTAGGAGTGGGATATCGTACGTCGTGGACACAGGGAGTGAGCGGGAGGAGGCCAATGGCAGACCGGTTTTGTGGGATCGGTTTCGGCTTCTTCCTTCTGATGAAGTGGACAAGGTGCTTTCATCTGTGAGGCCGACCACCTGCTTGCTTGACCCTTGCCCGTCCTGGCTCATCATGAGCTGCAGGGAGAGACTGGGTGAGGGGATCAAGGCGGTGGTGAATGCCTCCCTCGAGGAGGGAGTGATGCCATCAGCCCTCAAGGAGGCAGTAATAAGACCGCTTCTAAAGAAGCCCTCCTTGGATCCCCAGGATTTAAACAACTTTCGCCCAGTCTCCAATCTACCATTTCTGGGCAAGGTGATCGAGCGGGTGGTGGGTGCTCAGTTGAAGGCACACTTGGATGAAGCCGATTATGTGCCAGTCGGGCTTCAGGTCTGGACATGGGACGGAGACGGCCTTGGTCGCCTTGGTGGATGATATGAGGAGGGCTTTGGATAGGGGCGAATGCTCCTTTCTAGTCCTCCTTGATCTCTCAGCGGCTTTTGATACCGTTGACCACGGTATCCTCCTGGACCGTTTGGAGGGGTTGGGCTTGGGAGGCACTGTATTGCAGTGGTTCCGGTCCTTCCTCTCTGGAAGGTACCAGAGGGTAGTTCTCGGGGAGGAGGCTTCGGACCCTCGGCTGCTCACTTGTGGAGTGTCGCAGGGTTCCATCCTCTCCCCGATGTTATTCAACATCTACCTCAAGCCGCTGGGAGCTATCATCAGGAGGTTTGGGGTGCAGTGTCATCAGTATGCAGATGACACGCAGCTCTACCTCTGTTTTAAGTCCTCATCGAGGCTGGCCGTTGAGACCCTGTCCAAGTGCCTGGAGTCAGTGGCTGGCTGGATGGGAAGGAACATGCTGAAACTGAACCCCGACAAGACCGAGGTACTTCTGGTGGGGGACAAGGGAAGGTTAGGGGATGTTGACCTGGTGCTGAATGGGGTACATCTACCCCTGAAGGACCAGGTCCGCAGCTTGGGGGTCATTCTAGACTCCCAGCTGTCCATGGAGGCTCAGGTGGCAGCTGTGAGCCGGGCGGCGCTGTATCAACTCCATCTGATACAGCAGCTGCACCCCTACCTTCCTAATCACCTGCTCCCATCAGTGGTTCATGCCTTGGTCTCCTCTCGCCTAGACTACTGTAATGCACTCTACGTGGGGTTACCCTTGAAGACGGTCCGGAAGCTTCAGCTGGTACAGAACGCGGCGGCTCGCCTGATTAAGGGCAGCCGCCGGCGTGATCACATCACGCCAGTGCTTAATGAGTTGCACTGGCTACCAGTTGCTTGCCGAGCCGAATTCAAGGTGTTGGTTTTGACCTTTAAAACCCTGCACGGCTCCGGCCCAGCTTATCTCAAGGAGCGCCTCCAGCAACATCAAGTAGGCCGCTCAACAAGGTCTGCCATGGACAGCCTTCTCCTTATCCCATCAGCCAGAGCAGCCAGGCTGGTGGGGACTAGGAAGAGGGCCTTCTCTGTGGTGGCCCCCACATTATGGAACTCCCTCCCTAGTGACCTTCGCCATGCCCCCTCCGTGATGAGCTTCCGCCGTGCATTAAAAACATGGCTGTTCAGGCGGGAATATGGGGTGGGTTAGGTTTTTAATGAGAATTTTTTATATTGTTTTAATTATTATATTTTATTGTGTTGTTTTGTTGTATTTTAATTGTACATCGCCCAGGGTGGCCGGGTGACCGGCCAGATGGGCGATTGATAAATATAATAAATAAAATAAATAAATAAAAAGTAAAATAATAATAATAATAATAATAAAAATCCTCCATCTACGCCGAAAAATCTTGTATATCTGTATTTCCAACTGACCCTGGCATTTCTTATCCAGCTGCTCCATCTTCTCCTTGTACAGTACTTGTATTGCAAGATGTCGCTTGTATATCAAGTCAAATTTTTAAAAATAAATATTTAAAAATTTGCTTGTCTTGCAGAACGCTCTCAAACCAAGTTACTTGCAATCCAAGGTATTACTGTATTTGCTCAGCCTTGCCCCCTAGGATGTTTTACACTGCCATAACTAGCTCACTTCCCAACTGTACTCACAGAATTCAGCTGTGTTCCATAGGACCCTGTGGGAGCATAGCATGCATTTCATCAATGGTGCAATCAGCCAACACTGCAGCAGCATGGTCAAATTTAGACCCCTTGGAGATTTATTTATTTGAAAGATTTTTACCCTGCACTTCAGCTTTTTAGCTCCCAGAGTGGCTTCCACCACTATTTACACTGGTTACTAGTATATTTTCAGCCTGAATTCTGGGTGTCTGGTGTTAACCTTTAAAGCCTTAAATGGTTTGGGACCAGGTTATCTAATACAGAAGTGGACAACATGGTGCCCTCCAGATGTTTTGGACTAAACTTCCATGAGTCCCAGCCAGCATGGCCAGTTGTCAAGGATTATGGGAGTTGTAGGCCAAAATATCTGGAGGGTACCGGGTTGCCTACCCCTGATCTAAAGGAATGTCTTAACCCATATGATTCTACCCATACTTTAAGGTCCGCTTTGGAAAGCCTACTTGTATGCCCGCTGGTAAGATCAGTTAGATTGACATAAGAAACAGGGCTATCTTGGTGGTGGCTCCATGGTTATTGAATTCTCTTCTAAATTAATTGCACTTGGCCTCCAGTACAGGCTTTCAAATGGGCCTTAAACATACTGTTTCCAGACTGCCTTTCCCTGTGAGTGCTTTTTGTGCAGCTGGCTATATGTGATTCTGAGCTGTTTTGTTTTATTTATTGGAATCCTTGTATCATTTAGATCTTTACTGGGGAAAGTGCTTATGTCATTCCAGGTTATTGCAAGAATAACTGTTTTGGTGGATGGGATAAAATTCCAGTATCAGAGGCCAATATGCCTATGTCCTCCAGTTGCTGGGGAACATGGGCGGGAAGGTGCTTTTGCATTCATGTCCTGCTTGTGGGATCTCGTGGGCAGCTGGTTGGCCACTGTGGGAACAGAATGCTGGACTAGATGGACCCTTAGTCTGATCCAGCAGGGCTCCTCTTATGTTCATTATTCATCAACAAAAGAGAGGGTCTTTTCTGTGATGGTGCCCTGACTCTGGAATGCCCTCCCAAGAGCTATGGCTGACACCAACACTGGCCCTGAAAGCCTATAAATACATATTCACGTTGATGGCCTTATTCTGTGGGTATGCAAGCTGGCGCTTTCTAAATGTTTTGGATTACAGCTTTTATATGCTCCAGCCATCACGGCCAATGGTCAGGAACTCTGGGTGTTGTAGTCCAAAATATCTGGAGAGCATAAGATTGCCTAGCCCTGCCTGATTCATTGCTTAGCCCTCAAGGGTAAGTGTTCAGTAAGTTTCTGTACAATAGAGCAGTGCTTATGTCATTCCAGGGTATTGCAAGAATAACTGTTCTGGTGGATGGGATAAATTATGAAAACAGGAGTAATTGGTACCATCTAGTTATGGATCTACAGAAGTTTGGCTGTCTGTAGGCAAACAAATATTTGTAAACATTTCTGGATACTTTTTTAAAAACGAAGTAGACTGATGTTGTTCAATTATTAAATTTTGTTCCTAATCTTGCATGTTTGTTCTCCTAGATGTCAAGAGGGATTGGTCTGACCATGCCCTGTGGTGGGAAAAGAAGAGAACCTGGCTCCTTAAAACTCACTGGACCCTGGATAAGTATGGAATACAGGCTGATGCAAAGCTGCAGTTCACTCCTCAGCACAAACTGCTCCGACTCCAGCTTCCCAATATGAAGTATGTGAAGGTGAAAGTGAACTTCTCTGACAGAGTCTTCAAGGCAGTATCTGACATCTGCAAGACCTTTAGTGAGTATCCACTGCTTATGGAGCCAAGTAGTGCCTCTTTGTGTGGCAAGCAGCCAGCTTCAGTAGCTCTTGGTACCTATTCTGTAATGTGGCAGTTATCTGAAGCATCAGCCTTTTAGCAAGTATGGATTAGTCTGTCTTCCTCTGGCTTGATTATTCAACTTCCTAAGGGTCTAGTGTCACATGAGGTACTTCTAAAAAGAGAAAAGAATAGCTTTCAGCTGATGGAACTAGCAAAATGCCTGCCAAATGGTGGGATTGTGCATGCAGTACAAAACTATGCTACTACCGTTATGTACATTTATTCTTGCTGTTTGCTTCCAGGCATGGCAGTCTGTGTCTTTCCTTAATGGGTAGCATGTCAGTTGCTGTGATTGTATATATGTATTGTTTTCATTTATTTGAGGGATTTATACCCCGTCTGTCATTAATATTTTTATAAACCCTGGATATTCTCTGGGGTTTTAAATTCCACTGCACAGCCATTTTATACAGTTTTCCTCTCATATTTAAAATTGTGATGAACTAAACTGAGATCCTCTCAGATAAAAAGGTCCAAATCAAATGGTATCTGATGCTTTGGATTCAATATCTAATGAGATGAAATGAATTTTAGAAAAGTTTAATTCCATATCAATAATCAACTTCTCAAATTGAGTTAATCTCTGCAGGTGTTGTATACCCTTGTATTTGAGACTAAAGAAATGTCCTTGTTTGAAGGTTCTGGAAATTCTAGAGCTGGGCATTAGGCGTAGTAACTTGAGGCTTGCTATGTGAGGATGCTATTATCTCAAGATAAATCTTTTTTGAAAAGCCATTCTTTCTCCACAAGTCAAAGCTGTCTAGTCCATGTGTCTCAGAGCTGAAGCCAAGAGGGCCTTTTATTTTTAATGTGCTGGCCTTTGTTCTGTTTGTGCTGGTCCTTGCTGCTGTTTCTGGAGATAATTTTGTTGCTTAATTTGTTTTATTGGATGATGTGTGTATGCTTTGTGAACTGTTGAATACTTTTAAAAAAATAAAACCGTTGGTGCCAATTGGAGCTTTCCTCCCTAGGGCTAAAGTATTATAGAAGGGGGAGGCAATTTTCGTTGGTATTGCCACTGGGGAAAGCAGGGTTAAATTTTCCCTTCCAATGCACTGTGGTTCTGACTGAAAATAGCACCCCTGTGCAGCTGCTGCTAGTAAATAAAAACACACACATCCCAACATGCTTTCTAATTTTGTAGGGAGAAGATGAGTGAGCAACCTGTCGCCCAAATACAGCTCCAAAAGTTTTATTTGTAGTCTAGGGATTCTAGTCAAGACTGAAAATTCTGGGTTGGTTCCCCCCCCCCCCCCCCCCCATTTAGAAGTAACACTCTAGATTTCATAGTTGCAGAGAAGAGTTTGAGTACGTAATGGGAAAAATTTCTCATGTTGCGTCCAATTAGGATATGGCTGTTTTTCAGCCAGGCATCCTGATGTAGTATTAACAGAGTACAACAACCCTAACTTTGTTTTTTCTGCCTAAGTTTGTGCTTAGTGTCTTCAAATAACTGGTATCAGTTTTGCACAAGCTTCCTTAACTCAAGGCCAGTTGTAAAAGGAAATCTAAATTGGAGTCTTCAGAATCTGTAACTTGAGCTTTGTCATAATAAATCTTTCTGCTTTTAAAATAAAAATGGATTACTCTTGGCTGACCTATTTCTGTCCAGAGACAGGAAGTGAGCCACCATAAGTAAACTGTTATGATACGGAAGTGATGTCTGCAAATTAGAGATCCTCTTTGGACTTTTGATTTTATTAAAAAGGAGGGATTAAATAAAGTGTGTAATATTATCGATAAATATATTTGTTTTAAATATCCCTTCATTTCACTTTAGATTATTGTCCATCCCCATCCTAAAGGCTGGGGCAGGTAACACAAGCAAGCCCAGTTTATTATTTATTTATTTATTATTAATATTTATTTATCGCCCATCTGGCCGGCAACCGGCCAGATATATAAACCGGCCAGTGAAATATAAATGTAAAAACAAACAAACCCAGCGAAGGAGAACAAAACTGCATTTCATTATAATAGTTCCTGAACAAAAACCAACTTTATCCTGATGTCACACTGAGCCTTGAAAGGCAGACCAAATGGGAGGCCCTTACAACTTTCCAAAAAAGCATTCAGACTTGATTCAAGAGTCTCTCTAGATTGAGAAGGAGGGACTGTGGGAGCAGTCGCCAAGAACTCCTTTCTACCCCCTTGCTGCTTTGATTCTGACACAACAGTATCTTTAAGAAGGCATATTCAGTTGATCTGAGATTCTAATCAGGCAAATGGCAGGAGACTGTCTCTAAGGTCTGTTGGAACTAAGCCTGCCTGAAAGTTGCAATAATCTTCTGAGGCCCTTCTCTGGATGTCCTTCCTTTGGAGGTGAGGCAGGTAGTGACTGAGGAAGGGGCCATTTTGGTGTTGGTGCATATCTGTGGAACTTGCTCTCCCGAGAGAGATTCAACGCACATCTTTTCAGTGCCAGGTGGAAATGTTTTTGTTTGCTCAAACCTTTTAATCTGTTTTTAAATTTGAGAGTGGCTGCTTTAGGCTGCTCTACTGTTTTTGGTCATCGTTTTGGTACTATGTGTTTTTATTCTTTTATTCCTGGAAGTTAATGGTTTTTAATTGGAGGGCAGAACATCAAATAAGCAATTCAGGGCTTTATCACTAAATGCAATCAGTGTGTTTAATGATAAAGCCCTGAACTGCTTGTACCTAGAATCAGTGCAGATTTCAGAGTACTGCTGCAATATCCTCCCAGTGAAGTTGCCCTTGTTGGAGGACCTGAATTTTAAAGGGGGGAAGTATAGCAGTATATCAGCATGCTAATGGCACCATTGCCTCGAAACAAGTTGTCTAGCAGTTTTATACATATTGAACAACAGAAGGAATGGGGAAAGTCAGCATCTCTGAATATTGATATATGCTAGAGCCTCTTCACACCATCCAGGGTTTGGTGACAAAGGTAATTCTAAAATGCTGCCTTTAGCAAGGATGTGGGAAGATCTTAAGTGTTGAAATTTGATGTTGGCACAAATCAGCTACTATGATAGATACATGTAGACATGTGTCTGGATGAAGCTTAGGGGTGCAACAAGAAGAATATTGGTCAAAAAGATGTTATATGAAACATGGAAACACAACAGTAACTTGAAATTGTTATGACTAGGCAGGAAAAATAGCAATTACTTCAGAGATAGGCCTGCTGTTCCCTTAATCTCCAAGGATCCTCTGGGTTAGGAAAACCTATTTGAAAAAACATATATGTGCTGCTAAAGCTTGGGACATGTGGCTTTTTTCATCTTCAGAGAAAACAAATTCCACAGAAAATTGTGGGTAGCTGTGTTAGCCTGTTGCAGCAAAAACAACAAAGAGTCTTGTGACACCTTAAAGACTAACAAATTTATTCTGGCATATGTGCGGGTTCGGGCACCAAGGGGTTAACCGGAGCGCGTGGTTCGTGGCACCTAGGCAGAAGCCGCAACCAATTTTAACGCTAGGACAGTGAAAGAAGCAGTCTTATGAATGGAAGCCACTACACTGTTTATAGGTAAACAGAGTTTAATTGAGCATATCAAAACATACACAAAAGCAGCACGCAAAACACGCGTCTGCAATTGACATTGGTATAGAGCGAGCCGTAGCAGTAACACACACAAGGGTTACCTGGAATGACCCTGGTTCCTCCACAGCCGCGTATGCTAGCGACGGTGAATTCAGCTAGTTTCACCGGGGCTGGATCCTGAGGTTGGACCGAAGCCCTGGACCTCCGCGCAGCTTGCTGCCCATGACCAACAACCTTTTCCCGCCACAAGCCCCCTTCTTTATCCCCTCTTCTTGGCCCCCTCCCCCCTCCTGCACCCCCTCCCCTTCTGACCGGTTGAACAAGCCAGGAGTACCTGTTTCTCTGGGTGCTTTAGGGTGCTTAGGAGTACTTGCCACTTCTTTGCGGCCACCAGGCATCTTGGCGCCCCTCTTGTTGTTTGGAATGGCAGCTCATTTGGCTGCCAGGGGAGGGGAAGTTGCCAGGGGGGTATGCAGATGTGTTCCATTGTGAGGCACCAGGTGAGAGGTAGGGGTCTGTGTGTACCTGCCCTGGCTTTCTCTTCACAGCTTTCATGGACACTGTCCACTTCATCAGATATGAAAATGTATATAAATATGGTGGGCCGGTGAGGGGAAACTCTGACTGCACAATTTATATCTCCCTCCACCCGCCCAGCATGTGTATATAAATCTGCCAATTTGAGGTTCAAACTTCATGCATCTGTTGAAGTGAGCAGTGTCCAGAAAAACATAGGCCAGAATCAATTTGTTAGTCTTTAAGGTGCCACAAGTCTCTTTGTTGTTTTTGTTACAAAACATTAAGCAAACTTTCATGAATAATTGCTTTTAAGGGGAAGGGACTGACTATCACAAAACAATTCACAAGCTCTGTTTGACCTGGTGTGTGGTGCTTCGTGTGCCCCATGTTAATTGTTTCTTTGGAGGTTCTGCACCCCTGGCCTAAGGTATGATCATTATTATTATTATTATTATTATTATTATTAATATTTATTTATCGCCCATCTGGCCGGCAACCGGCCACCCTGGGCGATGTACATAGAATAAAAACAATAAAATACATTTAAAACAATATAAAACTTTTAAAATTTTAACCCACCCCATATTCCCGCCTGAACAACCAGGTTTTTAATGAGCGATGGAAGCTCAGCAGAGAGGGGGCATGGCGGAGGTCACTCGGGAGAGAGTTCCACAGTACGGGGGCCGCCACAGAAAAGGCCCTCTTCCTCGTCCCCACCAGTCTAGCTGCTCTGGCTGAAGGGACAAGGAGAAGGCCATCCGTGGCAGATCTTGTTGAGCGGCCCACTTGGTGTTGCTGGAGACGCTCCTTGAGATCATGGGCCGTAGTGGCATGTGACTGGTGGTGGTGGTGCTTCCCAGCTTGCAAAAAAATCTTACCTAGAAGACAATTTGTAGAGTTCAATAGTATTGTTAGTGTTTGTATACGGTAGTTCTTTTTTATTTGTAAACCGCTTCGAGATTTCTTATGAACAGCAGTGTATAAATAAATACATAAATAAATTCCTCAGTAGAAGTTATAGTTACATGCATGTAGCTGGTCATGTAATAATGTTACTTACTTTTTCTGAAGAACTTTAAAGGTGTGTGTGACAGAAGAGTAGGGGAATGGAGGGTGAAATCATGGAGGAAAAGGGCTGAGGGGGGGAAACAGTGCACATGTATGATCATAATACCTACTGCTCATGAGCTTCATATATTATCTCAGCAATCCTTACAACAATCATGAAAAGTAAGCCAATAATATATCTTCACTTCGTATTGAAAATTCTGTTTTTTAGTGTAATTATCCCAATATTATAGATTTGGGTGGCCGGGCTAGGGCAGGGAGACAGTAGCTTGCCTCAGGGCATATAGTGAATTGATGGCAAAGGCAAGATTTAACCAGGACTTTTGGATTCACAGCTCAGCCTCATAGTCACTCTACACTACAGTAGCTCCCTTATAAGTGAGAGTTAATTTCCTGTAGGCCCTGATATATAGCTTTGCAGAACTTTTGCAATGGCTTTTCCAGATGCCAGTCTCTCCCCCACCCCATCTATAGTGGTCCCCCCACCCTTCTCTCAATGCAGCTTGTTCTTTTCTTTAAAAAAAAACAACCCAACACAAAACCCCAACACAAAAAACTGTAGGAAATACTAGCTAGTAGTTTCCCACTGGGATTAAAACTTCTCACAGTGTGTTGGCCCTGTTCCCACCCCCTGTGAGGATTGGATCTGCCTCCCCCTCCCTGCCACAAAGTAGGAGAACAGAAAACTTCTTAATCTCAATGTGCTCAGTTATAAGGTAGAAAGTGATAGCTTTCTCATTGTAGTGTTTTTTTTTCATTGCCATCTTATTTGTCAATTAAGACTGCTAGTACTTGTGGTATAGTGTCTGGTATTCAGTATATTCCTTTTTATTCTGATACAGGGGAAACAGAACAGAAATTTGATGAAATTTATGAACAGAGAGTGGCTTTCTATTTTTAACCATGCCATTATAGGATGAATCATGCCAATGGCAAGTAACCAAGGGGGTGGTGTGTAAGCATTGCATTTTCCCTGTTTGTTTCTGTGTGCTTCTCTTCCTGGCCTCCACTGTTAGTGTAAAATAAGTTCCAGACTTCCCCCTTGAGCTGATTTTTTAATTAGTTTCTTAATTTGAATGTTTGCTAGCTGAGTGGAATTCTTACCTATCTCTGAGCAATGTAGCAAATATTTAACCAATCCCCCTCTTTTAATACTTACCAGTAGATGTATTTAGGATAGAAGGGTAAAGGTATGTGTTTCTAATAAAGTGTCTGATGCTCTGGAGGCAAATATACAACTGTCTTCACCCTTCTTTTCCCCTGCTCCTGTCCGTAAGACTTACATGCCAGAATCCTGCTATGAGAGGAAAAAGCCTATGTAACTCATAGACCTTTGCTACAAACCCTTCATTAAACCCTTTTTGTCTTCATTTTTTAAAACTGGAAACCCTCTTCTCACCCTCATGCTTGGTAAAGACCTAGATAGTGATGGCCTGCATGACAGTAGCCTGAGATTCAGTTTTCTGTTATGCCTAAGGGAAAGGATGTTTATTCTTGGATAGATGTTAGAGCTGCAGGACTTCAGAGAATCTGAATAGCTATGAGATGTGTAGCTTTCTGGAACCCACAAGTGAAGAGCTGAGCAAAAATAGGATGTTAACATGCTTGGCTTTGGGGTAAAGAGGAATGTTATGTCATCAAGAGACTTTCTCATAGCCCAAAGAAAAGGGTGTGACCCTGTCCTTCTCTTTAATGGATGCGTAGGGATGGGTCAAACGCCATTATGGTGGCGACAGCTGCCAATGCCATGCATTGTTGGGCTCTTAGTTCAGCACATAAATGGGTAGAAAGGGAAGGAGAGGCTCATGTACACACCATCCTCAAGGCATTCTTGTCACCTTGGAGCAATCTCCCTTGGCATATGGCAAGATATCACTTTGTTAGTGACCTGTTATTACCTGGCATGGGGCTCCTGTTTGGCTTGGGCAGCTTCCTGCTTTGCTAATGTCAGCATAACCTACTCCCAACTGTCTCTGTGTGGCAGAGAACTTTGGATAATGGAGAAAATAGTCATACACACACACACACACACACACACACTATAATAGGCAGTATCTGAGAGCTGATTCTTGAAGACTTGGAACACGTATACAAGAAGGATGCTAAGCAATGGATTTTAAAAGTCATGATGACCTTTATTTAGGTTTTTCAACCACCTTAAGGTGTGGGGTTGTTAATCTTACAAAATGATGGACAGCATTTATAGGTGAAATAGTTTCTGCAGGATGAAATAGGGGGTGGAATCTCTGTGTGAAATGTCATGTATGAGAGCAAAAGAAACAATTACTTTGGTATAAATTGTCTTCAATATGTTATACCACTTTCCCCCAACCTGGTACCCTCCAAATGTGTTGAACTACAACTCCTGTCATGCCCAGCCAGCGTGAGCAATGCTGTGTTGTGCTATTGTTCAAGACAGACAGACA
The DNA here is from genome assembly GCA_021292165.1 of Shinisaurus crocodilurus. Taxonomy (NCBI): domain Eukaryota; kingdom Metazoa; phylum Chordata; class Lepidosauria; order Squamata; family Shinisauridae; genus Shinisaurus; species Shinisaurus crocodilurus. The sequence continues at coordinate 308,378,274 of CM037876.1, forward strand.
GTGTTATTTAAGCCATTTGTCGATTTGTCAGTTTCCTAGGGAAATTCTGTTGGAATTTATGGAAAAAATCCCACTGGAATTTGTGGGGGAAAATCCCACTGGAAAAAGTCCCGTATCTTGGAAAGTTAGATTTTCCCCATCAGGAATTTGAGGCTGCCAACACAACCAAGTTTTCTTCTGAAACGGAGGAAATATGTGGGTTTTAAAAAACTGAAATTAATGTCCAAAGCTGTATTCTACGCTTAATCTCCATGCAGATTTCTGGAGTCTCTGATTAAGAACTGTAGTGAAATGATGCAAAGAAGAAAACTTCTGATTTGCTTTAAAATACATAAGTAATCTTGACTGGCAGTGAGTGTGGCAGTACAAAGCAGCCTGAACTTTGCTGCCATTCTGTTTCTCTCCCCACTCCCCAGTCCTTAATTATGGGGCAAATTGTGCCTTCTAGCACTTCTATAAATGTGTGTGTTGTAAACCTTTGCAATCAATGTTTCTTGAAGGGCTGAGTGTGGTAGTTTCAATATAGCTGTTAGATTTTCCTTGTAGTACAGTATTTTCCTTATAGCACAGAAGGCTTATACACCAGAATGCTGGTTGCTTTGTTAGTCAATGAAAACTGTAGTAGCTCTGTTTATATAGTGTACTCTAGACAAAAGCCATTGGGAGTAGTATTTTTATTAAGAAGATTTTGGAACCTGAGCATTTCGTGATTTACCAATTTATTAATTAATGGGGGGAGGAAGCAAGAGAACCATGTTTATATTTACTTTCAAGTAGAAAAGCAAAGGAACATCAGTTTATTTATTTGATTTATACCCCACCTTTCTACCAAAAAATGGCACTCAAGGCGGCTATTGATAATATACAGCTATCTTCTCACTGTATGCAAGAGGACCCCTCCCTCCTTGATAGTCCAGCAGGCCATAGCAGGGTCATTGAGTCTCAGGAGCCCTTCTAGGGGGCCAGGCATTTATAGTGCCCATCAACTAGAAGTTCTGATGAAAACATATACATTGACTGTGGATTTAGGGGGCATGGAGGGAAATATAGAACTTTGTCTACGATGCTCTGGCTCAGCCTTCCCCAACCTGGTGCCCTCTAGGTGTGTTGGACTACAATTCCTATCATTCTCAGCCAGCTTGGCCACCTGCCAACAGTACCTCTGTCTTGTCTGGATTGAGCTTTGGTTTATTGGCCCTCATCCAGTTCATTACTCTGCTCAGATACCAATTGAAGACATTGACCTGGTTCGCACAACATAACAACCCATCATGGGTAACTAGCCACGGTGGGTTGTCATGTCACCTGAACTCAGACCGCTTCCTGCAGGGTGGCTTATTTTGGGGCAACAAGCCACCCTGACAACCCATGGCTTGTTCTGACATTTTTCAACCCACGATGGGTCATCCGAACCCAGGAGACCAATTCTGTGGGTTGCGGGGATCAGCTAGTGAGCCGCTCAGTAAGAGCAGCAAAAACCCCTGCCACGCTTCGCGATCTCATTCATGCTGCTACCAGGGACAGCCCCTCCACCAATGCCCAAGTGGCACTTTGGAGCTACCGTCACTGGTTCACCACCCTTTCATTAAAAAAAAACAAAACTCCCAGAAAATTGTGCAATTGTGTTCATCATTTTTTAAATTATTATTTTTTTGTTGGTCTTTTGCAGGTGCGCAAGTGCGCACTTGTGGCTGTCCGATATAAGTAGTCTTGCCTTGTAAGTTTCAGGTTTCAAAGGGAAGTGGAGTAGGTAACAGATTGACAAGGCGAAACTGTGTCTAGGCTAATTTGCCTACAGTTGCCAGCTGTCATTTGTCTAGCTGTCAACTGAAAAGTAAAGGGGGGAAAAGCAACGAAATTATTATTATTATTTACATTTATTAATCGCCCATCTGGCCGGCAACCGGCCACCCTGGGTGATGTAAAAGCAGCTGGAGCCATGGCAGCTGGAGACACAGCAACCCATCGTGAGTAACTAGCCAAACCCAGGAGACTGATCCCATCGTGGGTCCAGAGAAGGGGTGAGCAAGCCACTCAGCAAGAGTGGCAAAAAACCCTTGCCGCTTTTGCCGAGCTCGCCTATGCCACCACCAGTGACAGCCGCTCCTCCAATGCCCAAGCAGCACTTTGGGGCAACCGTCACCAGCTCGTTCTCCCTGCTCTGATCACGACCCCTTTTTAGTCACCTGAAAAAAGTTATGGTACTTATAGCTTTGATGTTAGATTTGACTGGTAAGAGTGGCCAGATGTCTGGCCAGATGGGCGATTCATAAATATAATAATAAATAAATAAATTGTATCAGTTCCAGTTGCTCAGTTTGACTTGTATTGTGTCCTTTATATTATTAATTTTATGTAACAATGGGTTTCTAAAAGTGGAAAATTTTCCATGAAAAATGCTTCATTTGGGAAAAAATTCCACCCCATATCACTAATAGTAACCCTATTGTCATAATAAAAACCTGCATCTGATAAATAAGATTTTTCTTCAGATCTGAAAGCAATAAATGAGTTGGCCTTTAAAGTGCCACAGGACTCTTGTCCTTGAAAATTGCCCAGATATTTCCATTCTTTAGTGACTAATAAATCTCTCAACCCGAGTTTTCACGCGTGTCTCAGTTGTTTTGAAACCAATGCAGAAAATTTGAAAATCTGTAGAGAGCCTTCTCATCTAGACCAATAGGGAGATTATTTTGGCAGGGAAGCAACTTCAGTACTTGCTAAGTCTCTCCCCGTTCCTCTTTTTTTTCCTTACCATTTTTATGTCTTCATTATGTTGGGACTCTTCCAGTTAGTATTGCTTCCCGAAAGCTCATTGGCATTAAAACAGACCCTCCCCTGGAGGGAAAAAAAGCATTCACAAAGTGCTGTTTCAGCTTTGGAAAGAATGAAAAACCTTGGCCTTCATTCAAATGAATATTTTAAACATAGGCAAATGCATAAATCTGTAATAAAACATCCCAAACGCACTCTTCCTGTGTTCAGTATAAAATACTAGTAAAATTGATGACGGACACATTAACCTGCTTCCAGTTCTAACACATAAGCGCTTCTAGCACAGCTGCACTATAAATGGCAAGTGCAGTTTCAGTGTAAGTAAGTGTAAAGTGATGCACATTGGGGCAAAAATCCTATTTTTTGCATGTACACTGGTGGGGTCTGAGGTGGCAAGGAATCTTGGGGTTATGGTGGTGGATAGCTTAATCAAACTGTTAATTCAGTGTGTAGCAGCTGTGAAAAAGGGGAATTCCCTGTTAGGGATCAGTAGGAAAGGGATTTTTTTTAAAAAGGTGCCAATATTGTAATGCCATTAAAGAAATCTATGGTGTGACCATGCTTGGAATATCATGTACAGTTCTAGTTGCCACACCTGAAAAAAGATATTGTAGAGCTTTGTAAGGTACATTAAAGGGCAACCAAAATGATCAGAATGCTAGAGCAACTTTCCTTCTAGGAAAGGTTATACAGAGTTGCCACTTTCTGGAAAGTTGGGGAAATGGAAATTGGTTAGGGGAAATTGGTCAAAAGTCAGCGAAATTGTGATTAAGATATACTCGTGTAATGGATTTTTTGACATGCCATTGCAAGAGGACAGTCTGCATCCGAGGCAGTTGAAGTAAAGAAGTGGCAGAATACAAGTGTAATAACGATGCACACATATTCCATAATATGATTATATGATTTTGAAAATGTTTATCGGTTGATAGTTGTTAACAGTAAAACAGCATAAAATGAACCTGCATGTGATAGCATTATTTTATTATGGAGAAGCTGACTGACTTCTTGCAACTGGGTAATTTGTGTGTTCAAACAAAGTGGAATCAGTTTCAGTTGATTTGAAGATGTGAATATTTTGACAGGGGTCAGCGAATTGTGACTGGCTGGACTTAGTAGTCAGCCATTATTTCTTCTAGCCAGCTGTAAAGTCCAGTCCTGCCACAACTTGTCTCCCAGCAGGTGTTCCTGCCAAACATGAACATTGTAGCACTTTGCACAACCCACTTCGAAAGCACTGGAAAAGAAAGGGGATGGGGGTGTAGGAAGGAACCTTAGCAGCAGAATGTTGGGGGGCTTGGGCGGGGGCTCATATGCCCATAGGCTGCCCTCACTTTTCCAAGTGTGGATAACCCAGGGGCACATGAGGTCTCCCCAGAAAACCTGAGCATCATGTGGAAATGGGTGTTTTGGGGGGGGCCACCCCCTCAATTGCCCCCCTTTCCAGCAGGATCCCTGGAGGGGGGGGTAGTGTGATCACAAGTCCTAAGTGTCCCCTTAGTTTTGCCATTGACCCCGAGTTGCTAGCACCTCAGGGAGCTGCAAAACATTGGGGGATTCTCAGTGCTGGGGGTATGAGAACTTGACGTTTCTTTGACACATGTCAAACTGAGCCCTCCCTCCTGTCAGTGGGAATCTCCTCCAGTTTTGAAGGTTCCCCTGATGCTAGACACTTAACAAAACTGGGGGGCCACTAGGGACACCTGATCTCCCCAAAGAAACCAGGGGCTCACGCTGTGAAAAGGAGGGAAGAGGCCCTTTCTGCAGACCACGTTCCCCCAGGGCTTTGCAAGGAGCTGACAGATCTGAACCTGTCAGCTCCTTGCAAAGTGGGGAAATATTTACCTGCAGCCTGGGGTAGGCACTAGCCCGGGGTGGGGGGGGCTTGCACTAACCTGCCTTGCCTGATTTGCACAAATCGGGCAGGTTGGGTAAAAAAAAAAAATGAGCACAATTATTTGTTCACATTATCGGTACAATTTTTTTAAAGGGGGGGCAACCACAGGCAGCCCCTCCAAGGTACCGCAGGGGGTTCATGGAGGGACACCTTGTGGTGGATGCCCCTATGGGAATCGCAAAAGCCAGCTTGCTCAATCTCCAATTAAAAAAAGGTGTGTGGGGGTGGGGAGAAGAAAGCCAAGCTGCGGTGAGTTTGAAACGGCTCGTGGCAGCAGCGGGGAGCGGGGGAAGCTTATGCCAGCTGTCCCAAAGTGCCGCTTGGCACTTCTGAGCTGGCTGGCAATGGCGGTCATCCACTAACTGCTTGGCAAGAGCGGCAAGGTTCCCCCCCCCCACTTTTGCCAAGAGGCTTGCTTGTAGTCGAGGTTGACCCGCAATGGGTCACGTCATCCGGGTTTGGACAACACGAGAACCCATCATGGGTCAAACAGATCCTACTACAAGCCCTGGCTTTTCAGTGTGACTTATAGCCCCCAGATAAGCCACCCTGACAAACCCATCCTGGGTTCGCACGACACAAACAACCCACCATGGCTTATAAGCCACAGTGGATTGTCATGTCATGTGAACCCACTTGCAATGCTTAAAGAAGCTCAAATTGGAGCTCCTACACTATAGTATCTTCTTGAGCCCCCCAAAATTGCCTTTTAGTACTTGTGTAGTTTAAAAACATTTACTAAAACTGTTATTTAATATAATGTAATTTATTAATTCTTTTAATTTGGGATCATTTTGAATGGCAGCCAGGGAAATGGAAAATAAAATTTTAGTGACAACCGTGTTATAACATTTGGGGCTATTAAGTTTAGTGGGGGGGAGGCAAGTACATGGGATATGATAGAGGTTGATAAGATTATGCATGATGTGGAGAAAGTCCACAGGAAGATGTTTTTCTCCCCCTCTTGTAATATGAGAAGCCAGGGACATCCAATGAAACTGAATGGTGGGAGATTCAGTACAGACAGAAGGAAGTATACTTCATACAGTGCATAGTCAACTCGTGGAATTAACCTCCATGGAGAGTGGGACTAGACAAAGTCATGGAGGGCATGGCTATTAATGGCTACTAGTCATGATGGCTCTATGCTGCCTCCATTATCAGGGCAGCATGCCTCCGAATGGCAGTCACTGGGGAACAACAGCAGAGTGAGGTTTGCAGGCTTTCCACAGATACCTAGTTAGCCACTATGGAAAACTGAATGCTGTAATAGGTAGGTAGGTGAATTTTATGTGTTTTGTATAAAGTCACTTCTGTATGCACTTGTTAGCTACCCTGCCCCAGTGTTAATGTCTCAAATGCATCTATAACACATCACCAATGTAAATCTTAGCTAGTACATTAACAAGAATTAGGGTAGCATAACGGCAAGAGACTGAGCTATGAACCTGGAAAATCCCTGTTAAGTTTATAGACTTATCAACATAATTATACTGACCTACCTTACATACTAAGAACATACATATTATCTCAAAAATTGGCTTATTGTTGTTTAATTAGCTAGGACTCTGGAGATCTGGGTTCTAGTCCCCACTTGGCCATACAGCTTACTGGGTGACTTTGGGCCAGTCACTGACTCTCAGCCTAACCTACCTCACAGGGTTGCTGTGAGGGTAAAATGGAGAGGAGGAAGAAGATTATGTAAACTTCCTTGGGTTCCTTGCAATAGGAAAAAAGGTGGGGTATAAATGTAATGTAACAATAATAATAATAAAAATCAAGCTGTAAGTTTTATCTGAGGTTTCTTTGTTTTTAATGATGATGTATAACGTCCGTATCATTAATGAATCACTGGAGCCAGACAGTGGTGAAAAATACCCCACGTCCAAGTTGCATTTCCTTCTTTAAGGGAAATGCTTCAACCCGAAAGTGGATTTTCCTGGATTTTCCTGTGTTTAATCCCCCTGTGTGACTGGAATGGTTGTGGTATTGGATGGTGGGAGTTTCCAAGCACCCATGCATTTGAACGCATTTGCTGAGTTTGGGGGAGTGGGATGTGACATTCCTTACAGATGACGCTCTATTTTCCTCCCTCTCTTTTTTGTCTTTTCTCTTAAACATCAAGCTTGCTGGCAAGTCACAGAAATTTTGAACACTGGGAATTGTGAGAGTTTTCTTTAGGAAAAGTAAACATACTCCATCTTTGAGCTTTATGTTTTGCTCCTTATCAGTAACTATTTGGGCTTGATACATATGCTCTTTATATGTAAAGTCTGAATGAAATAGTCATAATTTGGAAGGTCATGCAGTTTATGTACAATTCTCGTGTACTCTTCTCCCTGTAGGACCTGATGATGTAACCTATTAGGCAGGTTAAAAAATCTGCCAAGAAAATCCTTATAAGCTTGTGTCATGCTTTTGTGTATGTAGTCACTTATGCTTAGGCAGGAATAACTAGTCAGGAGGCCCATGGTGTGCTATGTTTCTCTTTAAAGAAACTTGGGGATCATCCTTTTTTTTGCAAGATCAGTAATACAAAATTTGGGTTGTAGGCACTTTGACTCAAAAATTTATTTCCCTTTGTGCTTGAAAGTACCATATATATTTATGTATGAATAACTAGAGATCAAGAAAAGATGTTTCTCTCTCAAAACTGTTGTAGAGCTTGTACCCAGGATCGCTATACGTACTGTTTGTCCATTGGGCAGGCTGGCACTCTATATATCCCTATGTACTCCAGTTGCTGGGGAACATGGGCAGGAGGGTGCTGGTACACTCATGTCCTGCTTGTGGGTTTCCCGTGGGCAGCTGGTTGGCCACTGTGGGAACAGAATGCTGGACTAGATGGACCCTTGGTCTGATCCAGCATGGCTCTTCTTATGCTCTTATATATAGAATCAGCCCTAGTCCACTGTCAGGTAATCGCATGGGTTTGACTCGCATGTCCCTGTGCAGTCTTGAAATCCATATTCTCTCTGACAACTTCAATAGGCTATCCCTGCTTTTACTATATGAAAATATTTTAGCTGTTGCAACTTTTAACAAGTACAAGCTACCGTAATAACACGAGAGCTGGAAAAGTAAAGATGCCTTTTTTGTAGCTGAGCAGCACTTATTTCCCTAGCTCAAGTGGCAGAGTTCTGAAAAGGATGCATGATTGGCATATGTGGTCTTCCCTCTTATTTGAAGATACTTTTGTTTCTCAATTTCTTCCTACCAACCCATGAAACTTTTAGCTTTGCATTAGGCAATATATTAAGTTGTCCATGAATTAAAACATACAAAGAGTTGTAGAAGCTCTTCTATATGTGCTAACCTGGGTTGAAATGCTTGCTTCAAATTTTAAAAGGAACATGGTCACTCCCCAAACCCTGCATGAGCGCATGAATGGACATAGGAGGCAAGCACCTGTAGAAGGCCATGACCAAAGATAGTTGAGAAAGCAGAAGACAAGTGTAATCAGACATACTGAAATGAGAGAGAACCAAAGTAGAGAGACTAGACTGTAGTAGGATGGAGGATGGAGTTAAAGCAAAACTGTACTGAGAAGGAAGGATTTGTTTGAAATTTTTTACAGATAGTGATGAAAGTACAGCCTTATGAAAATTGGCAGGGCATTTTCTCAGCTGTGTGTTCTGCAAAATGTCTCTGTGAAGCTTGCTTACTTCCCTTAAATGGTCGAGCAAGGCAGTTAATCTGGGCCAGTCTCTAAGGCTTTGTCTTTGCTTTATTCTATTCCATCCATTTTTAAAATAACGTTTAAGTAGAAGGAATTAGCCTTCCCTTCTAGAAGAGAACTAGTGACAACTGAGAGAGAATATCAGTGGTGAAAAACCCTGTAGGAATTACTCCCTTTTCCCTTGCTGACTTTAGTTTCCCCTGCTTCCAGTTCTGGGCACCTTTATGAAACTATACACTTCTTGAGTTGGGTCACCACTGGAAAATGAACAGATTGTCAATTAACTTGCATGTGCAGTTGTGTCTAAGAAGAGAATCGAAAGATAAAATGCTTGTAGAGACCTGTCCATGGTAATGAAGCTTATAAACGTCTTCCTCAAGAAAGTATTATTGTCTCTTGACACTCACTTAGTATATGCCTGTCACTGTGCAGAACATAGAGGTAACATGGATGGTCTCTGGCCAGTGTGTTTACAACTGAAAGAATATGAATTGGCTTGTACCTGTTCATTCAGATGAATGATTCTGGAATAACCACCCTCTAGAGCTATGCTCACATTAGAATTGGCACTTGTACCATGAGCTTGCATTAAAAGAGTGGAAGAAACACTCTTTAATAAAGGGTCATTAAAGTATTAATTATCGTGTATTAAATGTTCACTATGTATCCAGAGGCAGGGTGAAGGAGAAGGCACAGTTCTTGATGAAGAACTTGCAAGGATAGAGTGGTGAACTAAACCACAGAATTGCATGATGCCTTAGTTGCTAGATTTGTCCCACTTCAGATTGCCGGGCAAGGCAGGGATTGAGTAGTTGACTACTTGTATGTATATGTATGTCATAGATAAGGCTAGAACTTTCTCCATGATACCCTCATTCTCTCTAACATACCAGTTAATAACGTAAGAAGACATGCTGAATAACACCAAAGGTCTTTCTCAGTCAGTGGAAGTGTGAAGCCAACAGCTTGAGAAGGCAGGGCCAATGAAATTTCACTTCTGTCCCAGAGGTGCAGAGAAGAGTAGGGTTCTGAACTGCTTCCAGTTAGAGCTGGGAGTAGCAGTTTAAAAAATCATAGAATCATAGAATCATAGAAAAGTAGAGTTGGAAGGGGCCTACAAGGCCATCGAGTCCAACCCCCTGCTCAATGCAGGAATCTAGGTCAAAGCATCTCTGACAGATGTCTGTCCAGCTGCACCTTGAATGCCTCCAGAGTGGGAGAGCCCACCACCTCCCTAGGTAGTTGGTTCCATTGTCTTATTGCTCTGACAGTCAGGAAATTTTTCCTGATGTTTAGGTGGAATCTAGGTTCCTGTAACTTGAGCCCATTATTCCGTGACATACATATACATAAATAAAGAAAAATAGAAAAGGAAAAAATAGGGTTTTTTTGTCAGGAAGCACTTGCTGTTCTCAGCCTCTGCTCCCTCCTCATGCAGTTTTTTTTCTTGCAGGCAGCCTGTGCTTGTGAGGGAACCTGACACTTGCTGCCCTGGTGTCTATTCCCCAACCTGCAGCTGCCACAGTTCTCAGGCCTCCACCAGCTAGCTGGGCGTCTGGGCAGAGGAACCTGACATGTCTAGCCCCGGTGTTTCTCTCTACTGCTCCTGCTTATGACTGTGCCTTCTGAGACAGTCACTGTCAGTGTTCCCACCCTTTTGTCTGAGACAGCAAAGGTCTCCTCAATAGCAGATCCCGAGACCTTTGAGGAATTCACATGGATCTGGGGGACCGGAGTCCTTGACCTCTTTGCTAATGCATCCAACAGGAAGGTGCCTCAATTCATGTCAAGATTCCAGGATAGCAAGGCAGAGACCATTCTTGCCTGCCCTCTCCCTGGCCCCTGGGACTGCTGTATGCCTTTTCCCATTTCCTTTTCACCATGGTATTGAGGAAGGTGAGAGCACTGAAAGCTCGGGTGATTGTGGTGGCTGGTTATTGGCCATGCCAACTGTGGTTTTCAGACCTCAGAGAGTTCACCATCGATCCTCCCAGGAAGCTTCCAATGCGTCCCAACCTCCTGACCCAGGGTCCCCTGTTCCACCTGAGCCTGCAGCGGCTCCACATTTGCGCCTGGAAATTGAATGGCGACGGCTTCTAGCTCATGGCATCGGGGAAGGTGCAATTTCTACCATCCTAGCCTCCAAGACAGCCTACTAGTTGCTGTCAGGCCTCATCTCCTTACAGTTGCCTTCTAAAGTGTACTGCATACCCCTGCTTACTGCACCGAAATGGCAACATCAGAGGAGAATGGTGGCATCAAAACAACATGGGCCAGGGGAATGCCAGGATGATGGATTGGATCAGTCCTACATTGGACCTGTTCAGGTCTTAATCATAACTGCATCCAGCATCTGCTCTGGTCTCTATGTATTTTTGGGAGCAAGTATCTGTAGGATACAAATAATAGAATGTTGGGTTTGACTTCGGAAGACCTTTTTTCAAAAGCATGGTCAGTCATTGCGTGAACTAGGTTGCCTTGACCAAGTCACTAACTCTTACCTAACCTGAGATGAATGAGAGAAAACAAAATGCAGTAGTAGTAGCAAGACTAATATTGCAGTCATTCTGGGATAAATGAAGTGTAAGGTGTGGATTCACTGAGGGTCTTGTATTTGAGGAGGCTAGTATGTTGATACCTTACGCACAGAAATTCAGAAACTGTTCTTCGTGAAGGTGATACTGGCTGCATCATTGACAATGTGTGTCTCATGCCCAAGGATGTCCTGTCTCTTAAGGAGTCTAAAAAGAATCTGATAGTATATACAGGCCTGTTGCTCAGCTTGTCTGAGTGTGGAAAGCTAAGCAGGGTCAGGCCTGGTTATTACTTGGATGGGAGACCCCTCTAGTTTCCTGCATTGAGCAGGGGGTTTGACTCGATGGATGGCCTTGTAGGCCCCTTCCAACTCTATGATCCTATGATATCACTGGTGTTGTGAAGGGCAGCAGTGAAGCTAGGTTGTGAAGTGGAAATGTTTCTCCAAAGGGTGCTGTCAACTAGTCTACATGCCTGATTTGGTCCACCTTATTCTTTTCTCTCTTTTTTTTTTTAAGAGGAGGGACTCATTCAGCATGGAATGTCCTCTAGCACTTGGAAATCTTTTTAAAACTTACACCCCTGTGCCTGCCAAGAAAATGCTTAAAGAGCTGCTTGGTGCTCCCAGTTACAAATGTTAGGTGACAACTTTGCCCACATCCTGATAGGCATAAAAAAAGCAAGCGCACAGAACAAAACTCCACAGACTGGAACAATTCCTGAGCTTATTTGTCCTATTTAGGAAAGGGAGGCAATATGAAATGGAAGTTTGCAAGCATTCATAAACTGCCTAACCTCTGCCTTGGCTATAACACAAGCCTCTGCTGTCTATATAGCCAGATTTCAACTGCTAATTATTTCAAAATATTGTTAAACACAGTGCTGATGAACAGAACACTTGGACAGCAATGTATGGTCCCTGTGAGAAGCTAGAGATGTGAATCCCCAGCAAAGAAAGTTTAAAAAATAAATACAGTAATACCTTGGATTGCAAGTAACTTGGTCTGAGAGCGTTTTGCAAGACAAGCAAATTTTTTTTTATAAATTTTGACTTGATAAATGAGCAAGGTCTTGCAATACACTGTAGGGATGTAACCGCTCGCCTCGAGCGGGTGTAGCGGGCCGAAATCAGCCCCACTCACGCCCGCCAGAGACTCGCTTTGATATAAGAGTGTTTTGGATTACAAGCACGGTTCTGGAACGAATTATGCTTGCAATTCAAGGTGTTACTGTAAATTAAGGCATTTATACTTGGAACGCTGCAATCCCTTGTATTTTTACCTAGAAGTAACTCCCACTAAACAGAGTGGGTCTTGCTTCTGGATTAACTTGTGTAGGATTGCTCTGTAAACTTCATAAGTGAGAAATCAGGGGTGGGGAATGTTTTTTTTGGCCCCCAGGGCCTAATTCCAATTTGTGAGGGGTATGGGGGGGGGCTACATTCCAGCAGTGGGTGGGACCAAAGCAAAGTGGGTTGGCCAGATTAATTCATACCAATTTGGACATTTCCACGCCAAGCACACAAAGCACAGCTCAATTCTAGGCATGTCTGCTCAGGAGTAAGCCACAGAAACTGACTTTTAAAACCCAAGCCCCTGGTTTCCACACCTTCTATCCTTCCAGCACAGGTTTAAATACTTTGCCCTTTACATTTTAAAGGTATTTAATGAGCAGGATATTTAAAATGTAAATTTATTTAAATCCCCTCTCATCTCTGATCACTGGAGATAAGAGTGGAGTTTCCCTGCACTGTCCTGAAGAAAGGCAGTTTCAGTGCTCAGCTGGGAAATCCCAGCGCTTACCTCTGATCAGTGATTAGACCTAAGAACGGGGGTTTCCTACACTGGAAGGAGAAGGGGCAAGGCCTGTGGAAGAAACTTGTGGGCTGGATAGCGAACCCCTGCAGGTCGGGGGTCCCCATCTGTGTTATACCGTAAATGATGAATTTTCTGTTAAAGTAGTAAAATAAGTTTAGGTCTAATAAGAAAGTAAGTATTGCATATATTTCAATTTTCCCCGAAGTTTTTTTCTCTTGGCTCAGCTTGTCTGAGCGTGGAAAGTTAAGCAGGGTCAAGCCTGGTTATTACTTGGATGGGAGACCTCTCCTCTAGTTTCCTGCATTGAGCAGGGGGTAGCCTTGTAGGCTCCTTCCAACTCTGTGATCTGTGAAACTCTAAGCATGCTGATAAACAAGTTTTTCCTGGCTTCAAAATTTCCAGAAATGTTAGGCCCAATTCTAAGTGATAGTGACCTGATTCGTATGTCATGACAACCCACCATGGGCAGTGAGTGAGCCAAGGTTGGTTGTCCTGTCATCTAAACCCAGACCGCTTTCCTCAGGCTGGCTTGTTTTTGTTTGTTTTTTCCCAGCAAACTGCCCTAAGAACCCATGTCCCTGTGAAAAAACTATGGGGAGCTCTGTCAAAAAAACACCCCCTTTTAAAAGGAACAGGAGTTTTGACAGCTAGCTGTCAAACCTCTGTGCTCCTGTAAAAGGGGGTGGACTGCACTTCTCCATCTTCCCGAGCACCTAGAGTCTCGGGAATGGGTGGAAAAGTTGGGGTACTGGGACTTATCCCTTCAGGAGCTTGTCTTGAGCCCGAAAGTTCTTGCAGTTTAATTAAAAGGCAAGAAACAATAAATGGCATTCATAGACGGGAGTACAGTACACTGACTGGACTGAACTACATGTACTCCCACTGACATTAAGCAGAGCCAGCCTTTTCCGTAATGCCTTGTAATGGCTGCCGCCATATATGTTTGTGATAAAATTGACAGCTATAGTTAGTTTACATTGACCCTGAACTGCAAGTCCTATCTGAGCTAATCCTGACTAAAGTAAGTACAGTGTTACAGATCTGTGTGGTTTGATGCAGAGATGAATAATGAGGGAAATGGCAGATAGGAGGAAACTTGAAAGAAGAGTTAATATTCCCCTCTCCTTTTTTGTTTTGTTTCGTAATTAGGTACTCTTCAGTTGCACAGAAGGACACTGGGAATGCTGTCAGTTTTGAAGTAATGTTTTGCCTCTGGCAAAATGTGCTTTCTCCATTTTTATTCAGCGTTTTTATTTACAAATTCCCTAAGGACCTTGCCTATCCACTTTTATACAGCCAGTTACAGTTGCTAAAATACTATTGTCTGGTTTGCTGGAATAAAGTTTTCTGGCCTAGAGTTTTTTTTTCCAGTTGATTTAAAAAAAGTAAACCTATATTCAGGGCCCAACACGCTTTTTTTTTTTACTGCTTCATATGATTATGAATGTAACCCGTATGCCTTTGCACTCCACTGCTATATCCCTGCCCTTGAAGTTATAGGAAACTGGGGCAAGCCATCTGGTAGTCCCTAAACCCCTGCAATGTCCTTCTTTTAGTTACACGAACTAAACAACACACATGCCAGGACCATCTCTTTATTTAAAACATGTTTTGGGAACCTTTTTGGAGAGCTTTATTAATCATATGTGGGGAGGATGGGGGAGCTTCCTTCTCTCACTATACATTTCAGTGAGTGATTAAAAAGTGCTCCAATAAAAGATGCAGCATTTATTGATCGTGGCTTCTTTATCCCTTTCTTATTACCCAAGCTACAATTTGAGTACTGAACACTTATTGGCGGATCCAGGGCTTGAACTGGGAACTCATAGTCCAGTGTTTCGATTAACCTATTAATGTGTGCTCAGACCTAAGCCCTTGTCTGAACAAGGACACAGGCGGGGTGTGTGCGTGCGCGCACACGCAAACCTGAGGCGGCATGGTCTTATAGCCTCATTTTTGTGTTAATGGAAGCAGAGCCTATAAAGTAGAGGGACATCAAAACCTGTAGTATGTATGCTCTGTTCTCACCATAGTGGATGTAACCTACAGAGGCTTTCCTTGGCACTTACAGTTACCATGCACCAGGGCTGAGGAGTCTGTGGCCCTCCAGATGTTGTTGGATTACAGCTCCCATTGTCCCTGACCATTGGCTGTGGTGGCAGGGGCTGATGAGATTTGGAGTCCAGCAACTCCAGTTTAACCTACCTCACAGGGTTGTTGTGAGGGTAAAATGGAGAGGAGGAGGAGGATTATGTAAGCCGCCGAGTTCCTTGTAGGAGGAAAAAAGGCGGGGTATAAATGTAATAAATAAATAAACTATCTGGAGAGCCACAGATTCCCCATCCCATCCCTGCCCTTAGCAACACCCTCACTGTCGCACCAAGATGTACTCATGATGGCTTGCACTTCTGTATTGCACATTTTCTATAATGGCCAGCAGGACATTGTATGGGGGCAGAGCTGCATGTTTTTCCTACATTGTTCATTTTTCCCCAATGCCCAGGAGCCTAGGCCTATGAGCTTTCCTGACTAACTTGTGTTGGAATGCATATTAGATCATTAATATTTATCAGTTACATCTTTTATTTCTGAAATTTGTGTCCTGCCATTTTGGTCATAAGTGGACCTTCAAGGTGGCTTGCAATAACAATTCATAGAAACCAGTTTTAAAACACTCTCTATCCCAGATTTAAAAGGGAAGCAATAAAGTATCAAAAATAGCAGCGACAGTAAAACTGAGCAATTTAAAGACAGATTCTAAACAGAGCTAGTTGATTCGCCAGCCTTTTGAAAAGAAGAGCTTAAGAGCTGTGTATAAGCAGGCTTGGCAAGGTGTACTGAGTAGCAAATATGAGAAAGTAAGCACCACCACTGGGAGTTAGAGAGTTGGCAAACATGTGGAAGCTTCCAATAGCTGTGTATGTTATCGTGTATCTATTTATCTGGTCCTTAGCTCAAACAACATGCTTAATGTTGGGCAGACTTTAGGCTTGCAGAATCTACTTTGCCTTTTTCTAGAACCCTGAGATTCATCCACCGGAGTATAGTGCAAAAGGCATGCATTTAAAATTAAAGGATTCTTCGCTGAGGAATTTGTTTTGAGAACTGAATGAAGCTCACAGTCCTTCCAAACAAAGAACCACTCCTTGTTATCCCAAGCTTTCTTCATTTCAGCAGTATACGGTAATTTAGGACAGGAGAGGAATCATTTTGTTGCTGCTACTGTTAAGCTATTGGGAGTCAGAATCCTTACCGATCTACTGGAAATCACCCAGATGCAGATCTACCTTCTTCCCACCCAGAATTAAAGCATTCTACCATTGGAGGTGGGGCATGGGTTTGTCACTAATGAGTGTAATCCTGGGTACCTTTGTGAGTAATTTCCACCTAATGTATGGCTGAGTAAACATGCCTCCAGTTGGTCTGTTAATTTGGTTGTGCATGTTAATACGAAGGAAATTCTCTTTACTCTTTGAGTTCTGATGTGAGTCTGTGAACAACTCTTCCCAGAAGAGGTATTGGTGGCATAATACCAGTGGCAGTTAAGCCCTTTTGGATGTGTTTGGTCGTACAAGTTTCTAAGCGAGACATCGTTATTTATTATGTGTAGCCTGGGCTACAAATCAGGAAGTCTTCAGTTTGAATTTCTCCTCTGCTGTGAACTTAGTAAGTGACCTTAGAGTCAGCCACACACTCTCTCAGCCTCACACACTTTCTGTGCATTTCCATTTTGAACAGTGCATAGATATGAGGGAACACTGTTCATAGGGAGAGAGTACAGAGAAGGGCCACAACATAGAGGACCCCTTCTTGAGTTATGCTGCTGGTAGGGGAGTGACTGCAGTGTAGCTTCTTCCTGTGCCACTGGGCTAATGTGAGAGGAGTCCATGTTGCAGCTGCTCTGCCTGCCCACCAGCAACCATGGGGGGTAGCCTCCCATGTGGCTGGGGCTACATGTTTCAGGTCATGTTCTCATGACCTGACAAAAGTTGTACTGAACTTGCTTCCATGCTGCCAGTGTACTGTGAGAAGCGGTTCACAGATGGGGGTCACCTAGCTTCACAGGATGCAAAATCCTGAAAGCATGTTCAAGCAGTGATCATTGCTGTGAAGCTTTTATGTGGCAATGCACATGGTTGTGTAAACATTACTGTGAAGGATCAGCACCCGGATCCTTTGCGTGAGTTCGGCGCTTAACGGGTTAACGGGCACTGAGTTACAGCCCGTACAAGCAAGTGAAACCGCCTTGGAGGTTCGCGTACACAAGAGGAAACTAGAGCCCTTTAAATGACCAAATAAGGCTTTATTTATTTACACAAGATACGGAGCGGAACTAACAGCTTTCTAGGAATACTATAATGTCAACACAACCTGAGGTGACCTCTACGTTTGTCAATGAAACAGGCTCCCAGGCTAGCGCATTGGGATTAGTCAGTTACCTTAGACTAAAGACTTTATGCTAGTCAATTTCAGCCTGGCTCCGGGTCGGCCGATCCGGGGATGAGAACAGCTTACTCCAGCTGCCGCTTGGAGGATGAATCTTGTTCCAAAGCACCCTGTGTTCCCAACAACCCCTTACCGGAAGGGAGAGGGGTTTTCTACTCCTGAGTTCCCGCTCTCCCCACCCTCCAGGTCAGGTGGGGGCTTATGCCTGCCCCTTCGTATCAGGTGGGCTTATTCCTGCCCGGGAAGAAGGTGCCGTACTGGGTACTTTACAGCTCTTTGAGACTGCCCTGATAGTTTGATGGTTCTTGATGGTCCTTCCTTGGGTTTTGTGGAATTCCACCGAGACTCTCCATTGTTGGGGATGCCGGTCTGTCTGGCTGTTTCCCCTGTAGCTCAATCCCCCCTCCTCGCCCCCCTCCCTTGGACGGAGACTGTGTGTGTGTGTGTGTGTGTGTGTGTGTGTGTGTGTGTGTGCGCGCGTGCATACTCGTTTCAGGCTTTCTCCACAATTACAAAACAGGATTTTCAGCCTGGATTGTTCATTGTTTTACATGGAGTCTGGTACAGACCTGTGAGAATCTTACTCTTATTTTTTCTTTTTAAAAAAGCAAGTAGTGTGTTAGTTCTCTGAAGTGAAAATACGCAGGTAGCATCTATAATTATGCTTCAGTGTTGAGAGGGTGGAGCTTCTCCACCTTTCATAAAAACTGACCCTTCTGGTTCAGACTAGAGGCTATCCAGTCCAGCAGTCTCTCTTCAGGTGCCTCCAGACTGCTTATAAGCAGGGCATGAAGGCAACAGCCCTCCTCTGGTTTGTCCCAGCATTCGGTATTCCAAGCTCTACTGTCGTTAATTATGAAAGTTCCAGTTAGTAACTATTGCTCATGTTAGCTATATATAGGATTCTAGCAGGCAGTTGGAAAATAATTCATATAACATACGTATGTAATAAGAACCCTTGAACAAGCATAGAAAATGCTAAGGGTAGTTATTGCACTGACAAAATAGTGTTCAAAGAAAATGAGAGCATATGTTTTCATTATAAAAAGAACAGGAATCTACATTTTTCTTTTTTAAGGAGATGAGAGAGTTGATCTATCCCCCGCCTCCAAATGCAAAGGTGTCCTTTCAGAAGTCCAGTTTGGCTTCTAGCCTATTCCTTGGAAGCCTCATTCTGTCATTTTAATCATAATTGAATACTTTCTTGCCCTAGAAATTAGCACTGCGGATTCCGACTGCTAATGAGCTATAAATAAAACATGCCCCATAAATATAGTAAGTCAAAAGTTGTGGTAATAGCAGTATATCTACCGGTGTCCCAACAAGGACCTTAAATGCTATCCGTAGTGCATATGTACAAATGAAGAATTACTCATGACAGAGGTTTTCAAAGTGTGTGAGTGCTACCCAAGACACCAGGCCCTCTATAATTCTTCTCACCATATATCTTTACCAAGCCCATACTTGGCCAGTATTATCCTTCACTAAGACTTCATATACGGTAGCACTTTTGAGTGTTCAGAGCATTTCTCTCTCTGATAGTTACAGTAACCCTATAAATTAGGTCATTAGTATTATCCCCATATGAAGGGCCGAGACTTGCCAGGTTCGCACAATCGGGGAAGGAAAAGGAGCCACCGTGGCTTCTTTTCCCCACCCATACCTGTCACACACTGCCTCATTTCCATAATTATAATCATTTCCATAATTACCTGCATGGGTTGCTGTGTTGTCTGAACCTGCTGGGGTGGGTGATGGGGATGGCTTCCAAACCACCCCACAACCCATGGCTTGTTCTAGGGTTCCCGGGTGGTTTGGAAGCCACCCCGCTAAGTTCCAGTGACACGACAACCCACAACCCGCATGGGTAATTATGGAAATGAGGTGGCATGCAACTGGTACACACAGGGTGGGGAAAAGAAGCCACTGTGGCTTCTTTTCCTTACCTGATCATGCAAACCCAGCCACTGAGAGAGAGTAGCTCTCCTTAGACACTTATTGAGTGTGCAGCAATGACCAGATCTGAACCAGGTAATTTCTGTTCCCTGTTAAGTTTCTTAGCCACTGTGCTATACTTGCTCTCATCACCATGACCCCTCCTGCATCCTGAAAGTTTTGGTGAATGGAGTTCTTTTTTTTAACTTGCTGTATGTGTTATTTATTAATTAAAATAGTTTATTAGCCACCTTTCCAGTGCTTAAGGTGCCATACAGTGAACAATAAAGCAAACTCAGTAGCAAACAAACAAAAATACAGCACCAGCAAACTAACCAGCTGACCCAAAGGCCAAATAGCAGAGACACATTTTGTACTCTTGCTGTAAGGCCAATAAAGAGGAGGGATTATGGATCTTGGGGGTTCATTCCACAATTGACATGTAAAGGCCCTGCTCCTTGCTGTGACAGCTCCAACTCCGCACACAGTGGGCAAGTTCGCATGTCATGCTAAGCCACCCTGAAGATAAGCCACAGTGGGTTCATTTTTCGCTCAGTAACCCACATTACCCCCAACAAACAGTAGGGCACACTGCAGCTTGCTGTGGGTTGTTTCCCCCATAGTCCTCCCACTTGTTCCCAGCACGTATCCCAGGCACCTTTACAGCAGAACTCTTCATTCCTTATGCCAGCACCCTTTCTGCTATTGGTCAGCTGAGGTTGCTGGCTTCCGAGGGAACCCCCACCTGCCGCCCACTGCATCAGACCGCCAAAGTAATCTAATTTTCTGAGCCCTTATGAGCACAGTAACGCGATCGCAAACTCCCCCCCCCCCCCTGAGGTCTTGTGGAAGAGTGCCAGTCTGCTATTTAGCCAAGCATACCAATATCCTCCACTTGTCAATGTCCTCGTCAACCTTCGGTGTTTCCCAAGCAAAACTCCTCCCCCCCCCTGACATCAGATTGCAAAAAGGAAATAATTTTTTGAGCCGTTATGAATGCGGCAACACATTCACAAACTCCCCCCCCCCTTCAGGGTCTTGTGCAGGAGCCCAAGACTGCCTGTCTGCTATTTAGCCCAGCATACCAATAACACCCCCCCCCCTTTTCACCTACCTTTTATTTCATTCTCCTCTTCGGGGCTTCCCTTACTAATGAATACCTTTTTTTAAAAGGCTGCTTCACCTACTCCCACAATAATTGCACCTGCCCCAAAAGCTCTTCTGCAGCTGCCAGCTGCTTCAGCTCCCCATCCTTCATGCTTGTTGCTTACCTCCACTGGTCTCCATTGTTAGCTGTAAGATACACATGTGGGTTACAGAGCAGTGAGGTAGATTGGTAAATATACCCAAATTTCAAGGCAGAGCAGTGAGGGAGGTTGGTAAACATACGCAAATTTCAAGGTAAAAATACACAGATTTGAAGGCAGAGCAGTGAAGGGGATTGGTAAAAAATACATATGCAAATTTCATAGCTGCGGACTGTTGAATGTGCACGCTTGCACAAGACCGATTTTTTTTAAAAACACACACACATTGCAAAGCCATTCAGGACACACTCTGATGTCCTTTCTTCTAGATTTTTAGGCGCATAGGGCGGAGGGCATTGACAAGGGATGAGTGAGTATGGTGGAGGCACTTAGCGATACCATGAGGAGGAGCGGCAGGGTTTTTCACTGCTCTTGCCAGGTGGCTCTCTAGCTGTTCCCGACAACCCACGATGAAGTCATCCTGCTGGATTCGGACGTCATAACAAGCCACCCTGAAAACAACCCATCCTGGACAAGCCTACAAAAGCCATCACTTCTCATTGTGATTTGTTCATGGAGAACAATCAACAATGTAAAATCTGCTCTGGGCTCAGACTAGCCGCCCTGAAACAAGCCATGGAGACAACCCACCATGACTTAGTGTGTCAGGCGAACCAGTTCAGTGAGAACTTGGAGAACATCCTGAGAAGAAGCTTGAAGCTGGAGGTGGGGGCAATATAACGAAAAGCGTATTCTGAGATTTGTGGGCATCAGACCATGAAAGGCTCTACAAAATGGTCTTATAGCCAGTGCCTTTGAAAACTGGATGGTCATCTCCAGTTGCATGCTAGTTCCTGCTACTCTGTTCATCGAAACTGCTGACTGCTAGTTCCTTAACACCAGTTCAGAGACCAAAAGGATGTTACAGTGCTATCGTTAAATTGCCCATGGGAGTCACATTGCATATCAAGTGTCTAGCATATACTATTATCCTACATGTTAAAACACATTATTTACAGTGCAATCCTATATATATCTACCCAGAAGTAAGTCCAATTGAGCTCAGTAGGGTTTACTCACTGGAAAGTAGGTATAGGATTGCAGTCTTAGAGTTCTACAACTCCCAGCATGCTGAGAGTTGTAGGACATTTTTCTGTCTAAACATGCATAAGATTGCACCCTTAGCCTTTCAAAGTGTATTTGATATAGGCACTTGATGCAGGGAGCTCCCAGTTGGCTAAGGCTCCCAGTGACATATTCTCCTATACTACTTTTGCCCCCTTGAAAAATTCAAAGTGGCCCTAAATGAGGAGTTGCTGAAGTTGGAGGAGAATGTGATGTGCCTTCCAATAGCAGTTGCTGAGCAACAGTGGGAGCCAGTGTGGCGTAGTGGTGAGAGTGTTGGACTGGGGCTCAGGAGATCCGGGTTCTAGTCCCCTCTCAGCCATGAAACTCACTGGGTGACTTTGGGCCAGTCACTGCCTCTCAGCCTAACCTACCTCACAGGGTTGTTGTGAGGATAAAATGGAGAGGAGGATTATGTAAGCCGCCTTGGGTTCCTTGCAGGAAATAAGGTGGGGTATAAATATAATAAATAAAAATAATAAAAATAAAAAATAACATGAGCAGGAGGATGTTATTGTCTTTATGTCCTGCTTGTGGGCTTCCTGTTGGCATCTGGTTGACCCCTGTGGGAATAGAATGCTGGACTAGATGGGCCTTTGGTCTGATCCAGCATGGCTCTTCTTATATTCTTACACATGCACACATACCCTATTATGGATAAGGAATGCAATTTGCAGAAGGTGCTTCCCTCTAACTTCCAGCATCATTGGCAGAGAAACTACCGGTAAGTAGAGATCTCTGAACCAATGCTGAGGGAGCGGGAGATACTTGCATAACCAGGCACTAACAGCTTTTTATTACCACATGCTTTAATGCAGGAGCATTTGAGGACATCCCATGAATATGAAGGAGATTGATTAACCTACAATATCCTTGTTTGGGGGTTGAGTGGGGAGAGATGGGATAACTCATGAAGCTGTCCTTTAAATGTCGATAGGATAGTAAGAAGGATGGCTGGAGAAAGCTTGGTCAGCAGAGGACAAAATGTCTTTAATTTCCTTAAAGGTCAAAACAAGTAATGCAGTTGAGACTATTAAAACATTTATCTAATAATGAATGTCTAAGCCAGTTGTATTCTCTTGCACGGGGGAGTGCAGTTGTCTAGAATATCCTCTCTGTTAAGCTTTTTCCACAATAATGAATGTTTGAAGAATACAGCCGTAATATATTTGCCTAAATTGGCTTCTGAATATTAATAACCATTGAGTATATAGTTTGGCTTATTGTAGAAGCATATATTCTCTTCTAAAGGAAAATAAATTTGTGAGGAAGCAGAATATGAACTTAAATATGTGACTCCTTGGTAGAGAGGAACTGAGTATGAGCTATTGTGTTATCAACTGTGTACTGCTAAGAGCTCTTAATCCTTTTAGACTAACAGGGCAGGGCAGATTCTGAGTGTGGAACATGATGACTTCTCTGGCACCTCTTAGAATACCGTATTTCTACTGTACTTCACATACTGCTCTGTTCCAGTTTACTGGCACTTAGTTCAAAGGTATGGGCGCCAGGCTTCAGAAGGTCAGGCAAACAAAACCGTTGATATGTCACTCTTGAAAGAGGTGGATTAGAATGCTTTGGAACAGCTTGCATTTTGTTCTTCTACCAACCTCCCCTGATGTAGTTAAAGGTTGAATGTACCTGTCTAATCTCTGTGTAAAGCAGTAGTTTTTATCATGCTGTATTTTATGGTTTTTTATTTTTTGTGAACCGCCCAGACAGCTTTGGCTATTGGGCGATATAGAAATGTTATAAATAAAATAAACTTTACATTTACTACTGCCCCTGTAGCCACAGGATCACAGTAAGAGTGTAGGCCAGGAGTGGGAAACCTGTGGACCTCCATATTCTGCTGGACTACAACTCTCATCATCCCTGGCCATTGGCCATGCTGGCTGAGGCTGATGTTAGTTGGGAGTCTAACAACATCTAGAAGGCCACTGGTTCCCTTACCTCTGGTGTAGGCTTACAAATTGGTGCACAACTGCTCCTCGCACAGGTTCTACCAGAGCCACTAAAGACACCTGAACATAACTTCTACACAGTAAGAGAGCCCTGGCACTCTGTAGTCACTGCCATATTTCTAGAAATCCTTTACCCTGGGGTTTGCCACAAGCAAAGCAAAACTTCTTGATTAAGTGCTGCATCTATAAAGTGGGCTCTAATGCACAAAAACCTAATGCAACAATATATGTGTTAACCATTAAGGTGCTACAGGACACTTTGCTGTTCTTCATTTAAACACATTTCACTTAACTGCTTAGAGCAGGGCTCTCCAACCTTGGGTCCCCAGATGCTGCTGGACTACAGCTCCCAGAATCCCTTGCCATTAGCCATGCTGCCTGGGTATGCTGGGAGCTGTAGGCCAGCAACATCTGGGGACCCAAGGTTGGAGAGCCCTGTCTTAGAGATAGGTATGAGAATTACTTTGCTGGGTTATTTATTTGTTTCTACTCTTGGTTAGAAGACTGTTCGAGGGTAGGGCGAGCTAATAGCAAAATCTCCCAGGGTCGCTTTTCACTTTCTGGTTTGATTTGCAGTAAGAATCCCACTTGTCCTTCCTCACAAGAACCCTGGGAGAGAAAGATTTGTTCAGTGCCAGCTGTGTCTGAATGAGGATTCAAATTTAGGGGCAGTGTGGTGCTCTACACTAGCTAAAAACTTTTAAGAAAGAAATGGCAAGACTACATCAGTCCATCAGCAGAGATTGTACTACACCATTTGAAGGAGAGGGTTATCTGGATTTGGTGATGGTGAGGCCTCAAACTGGGGAATGATGTTGATGAGAAATTTGAATTCACACTTTAGTAAAATACGCCCTGGGCTCTACTGGTAGGGTCACCCCAGACCACATTCATGACATAAGAAGATGCTGGTAAGAAGTTGTAGAATTTTTAAAATTAACTCATTCATTTCATTTCATTTTCATTTCATTTATTTCATTTATAACTCTCCTTACTTTAAGAATTGACAGGCTTTCATAACAATAATTCCCACATTCTTGTGGAAGAAATGTTCAAACCAGGTTTTTAAAACATTATCAGCAAAGAGCTCTAAATCAGAGTTTTGTCCTAGTTAGTGAAATCGGTATGTTCCAGCATACTGCTATTGCCATCCTCATTTCAGAAAATGGGCTTTATGCCTAATGAGTACTTTTCTAGGTTGGTTAATTACTATGTGGAATAGATTCAACTCCCCTCCTTCAGGGTCTGGAGTCTTGCTGGAGAGGAGGAAAAATTCCTTTCTTGGTTGGTATTTACATTGTCGCAGTACTAAACCAACAGATCTACCCCTCCCACACCCCCAATGATTGTGATTCCTGCAGGCCTTCTACAAGAAGTGAAAGAGAACTAAATTCATTACCCAGAATGCTGAAGTTCCCTAGAAATTGTGTGTATGTGATTGTGTGCGTGTGTGTGTGTGTGCTGTATAGGTAGCTAGCCTAATCCTCCATTTTGCTGTCTTGGCCTACTCAACAAGAGTTTGTGGTATGTCTGGACAGGAGCAGGAGGCCCCATGGACCTGGCACCATGGTATAGTCAGGTATATGGTCCTGCCTCAGATGACCGGGGAGAAACCGTTCTCAGGAGTGCCTGAATTTATTAAGGCCTGATGTGTTTCAGAAAACAAGTTCGCTTCCTCGGGCATTTGGTAACCTACAAAATTACAGAATGAGGCACTTCTGAGAACAGTTTCTCCTCTGGTCATTTGCTGCATCACCTTTTCCTTTTGGTTTTTTGTTGGTATACTCCTGCCTGCCGCTGCAGCATTACACCACTGCCTGCGCCAGGGATGTTGAAGAGTCCTTGGTCTCGAGTCACGAGTCAAGTCACGAGTCTTTGAACCCGAGTCTCGAGTCCGAGTCCAAGTCCTTGGTCCAAAATGGTGAGTCACAAGTCACTCCCAAAGCTGACTCCACGAGTCCCTATTAAAATCAATGGAGTTCTTCCCCAACAAAATAAGGCTACTTCAGATGTGTGGCTTAAATAAATTCTAGGCACAAGTGTGCCTTTTTATTTCAAAACTCTGCCACTGATTTTGACAAGAACAGACCAGGCAGACACACCCAAAATAACCAGGCAGGCAGAGGAGGCAGGGAACCCCAAAATAGGCAGGCAGAGGCCTTTGTCTTGGACAATTCAAACTGTGGAACTGGTTAAGAAGAGACCAGGCAGGCAGAGGAGGCAGGGAACCCCAAACAGGCAGGCAGAGGCAGCCAAACCCAAAATGTCTGAAAGGTTGCATTTTAGGAAAATGATTTTAAAAAATAAACTTGCTGTACTTCCTAAAACCTATCCATGTTGCATTTGAGGAACACGATTTTGGAACACGAGTCCTTGGTCTCGAGTCCCGAGTCAAGTCTCGAGTCCCATTAAAAATATTGGGACTCGAGTCTGACTCGAGTCAGAGGGGGGACTCAGTCCGACTCACGAGTCGAGTCCTGGAGTCCGAGTCCCCATCCCTGGCCTGCGCCCACCTCAATAGACTAGAGGTAAGCCATGCAAGGTGTATGAGAGTTTACATACGTACAAGAATGGCTCTCTGCTAATACTTGGACTTGTGGTGCGCTTGCCAAAAGGTTGATTTTACACAATGTTATATTGTGCAATGCTCATGGAGGAGATTCTGTACCCTTACCAAAGCAATTGGGACAGGATCAGCTCCTGTCCAAACCCTATGCATAATGGAACATCCTTTTCTTTTCTTTTTTACACATTGGTAAAAATTCCCATTGATGGGAACTATGTTTTCTGTGAGCTATCGCTGCTGATGAAAATCAACCAGTTTTAATTATTTTTGCAGGAATGGCTCTAGTGACAAAACACTTGATAACTCAGTGGAAGGGACCATAAATACTAGGCCAGATCTATTGAATAGCGCTCTTATTATAGGTGCTGGGGAAATTCATAAACCCTGTTTTCATGTTCCCAGCCAAAACAAGGTACAGTATAGTAACATTAGAAGCATACAATCCATATTACAGCTACTTAACAATGATTTATTGGAATTAATACTAGGCACTGTGCATATCATAGAAGTGACTCTCTTAGAAACAAAGTGTTTTGGTTGGGGAAAGACCTATAGAATAAAGGTGATGTGGGCGATTGGTGCTTCATGGGAGAAACAAGGATAGAATAGAATGGGCTGCGGTGGTCAAGAAACAGTTTTACTGAAGAACTGGATTGGGGAGAGGCGCTTGGAGGAGACAGAAATCTTTTGAAAGAAAGCCTGGGGAAACTTTTCCAGGAGGATGTATTCCAAATTAATTTGTGCTTCTGCTTGGTATCTGACACATCTTAAAAACACACACAGAATAAGCAGAAAGCCAAGCAGCAATTCTCCCTCCTCTCCTCCTGTATTCTGGATTTTTGTTTCAAATCCATTAAAACTCACAAAAACAAAGTGTCAGGAAGACTAACATATTTATTGTGTCAAAAGCTTCCATGGAGTATTATGTATTTGTTTACAATATTTATATGCTATAGCAAAGTTCTCTGGGTGGCTTATGACAATAAAATACAACTATAAATGTAGAGCCCTAGATGGGGTGTAGAGCCCTTGTCAGTTTATAATCAGTTTTTAATATGCCACAAGACTATTTGTTCTGGTACGCCCCTCTAGAATGTAAAAATGTTAAAGTAGCAGTGACTTACCACTGCATGGAAAACTGGACATTCAAGGTGCTTCCACTGTAGGAATGTATTGTAGAATTGCCATGCTTTCTTCATTCACTTTTTATGGGGCATCCATAAATACCATCATCTAAACATTGTCATCCTGCATTTTCCCTGTGGTTCTTCCATCTTTTCTCAGACTGCAGGAAGTCTGACTTCATACAGATGAAAGAATGGTGCAATCTCCACAGGTGTATTATTTATTTATTTAATTGATTTAAAATATTTATAGATTGCCTTTCAGAGCAGGCACCCTCCCAAGGTAGCATACAACATTAAAAGGGATAAAATAGATAATTAAAAAACAATGTGATAATAAAAGCAGCAACAGTTCCGCAAAACAACAAACATCAACATACCGTAAGACAGAACCTACAACATACTTGCAGCTTTAACCTAGTCTGATAAAACATACGTAATCAGGGGAAAGCCAGAGTAAAGAAGTGGCAGACCCTGATGGCAATTTATTCCAGAGGTATGGGGCCACTGCAGAAAAGACCCTCTTGAGTACCCACCCACCAAACTGCCCTCACAGATGATGATGATGATGATGATGATGATGATGATTTATTTCTTACTCGCCTCTCCACTTAGATTGAGGTGGGGAACAACCATAAATACAAAATACTTAACTAGTTAAAAACATAGTAAACATTATTAAAATATTCTTAAAAACCTTTAAAAGTATCCTAAAAACTCTTAAAGTTCCACTGTGTAGGCCTGTCGGAAGAGGTCAGTCTTTATGGCCTTTTTAAAAGCCAAGAGACTATCTAGTTGACAAGTCCCCTCCGACAGGCCATTCCACAGTCTGGGAGCAGCAGAAGAGAAGGTCCTCTGGGTAGTACTCACCAGCCTAGTCTTGGCTGACTGGAGTAAATTCCTACCAGAGGACCTAAGTGCGTGAGATGGGCAAGTGAGAAGGGCCTCTCTTGCTGGTCTTAAGGTGCAGGCAGGCTGATAAGGGTGAAGGCAGTCCTTCAAGTAATTTGGTCCCAAACCATTTAAGGCTTTAAAAGTTAAAACCAGCACTTTACTTAAATTGGGCTTGGAAACACACTGGTAACCAGTGCAGCTGGCACAGATGCCTTTAGCAACACTCCTCCGTATTTTTTTAAAGGGTGGGGTTTGACATGAGGTTTTGATGTGTCAGAAAAGTGAACCTATCACAACTCAGCACACATTGAGCCACATCCACATCCATTTGCACAATAGACCTTTCCTGTCCTCTCCTTCCCCCCTGCAGCCCCTCCCCACATACCCACAGAACTGGATCCAGCCAGCAGCAGACATACATCATTCATTCATTCATTTATTACATTTCTATACTGCCCAATAGCCAAAGTTCACTAGGCGATTTAAGACCATAAAAATACAATATGATAGCATAATATAAAACCGTTATACAAAAATGATAGCATAATATAAAACCATAGCACAATATAAAACCATACAAAAATATAAAACCAGTTTTTAAGTAAGTAGCAATAACTGGGTTTCAGCCCTTCATTATAACTGAGCTAGTGGTGACTGACCAAGAAAGAGATCTTGGGGTTGTGGTGGACAGCTCGATGAAAATGTTGACCCAATATGCAGCTGCTGTGAAAAAGGCAAACTTCCATGTTTGGCGTAATTAGGAAAGGACTTGAAAATAGAACTGCCAAGATCATATGATTACTGCCTGGACTGCCCACATCTGTTCTCCTGCATTGAGCAGGGGGTTGGACTCGATGGCCTTATAGGCCCCTTCCAACTATGATTCTATATTGCCAGTATACAAATCTATCATGTAACCTCACTTAGAATACTATGTACAGTTCTGGTCATCGCACCTAAAAAAGGACATTGTAGAGTTGGAAAAAGTGCAGAAAAGGGCAACTAAAATGATCAAGGGGCTGGAGCAACCCCCCCTATGAGGAAAAGTTACAACAGCTGGGATTGTTCAGCTTAGAAAAAAGGTGAGTAAGGGGAGACATGATAGAAGTGTACAAAATCATGCCTGTTGTGGAGAAAGTGGACAGGGAGACATTTTTCTCCTTCTCTCATAATACTAGGACCCAAAGGGGTCATCCCATGAAGCTGATTGGTGGGAGATTCAGGACCGATAAAAGGAAGTCCTTCTTCACACAGCACATAGTTAAACTATGGAATTCACTTCCACAGGATGTGGTGATGGCCACCAATTTGAATAGCTTTAAAAGGGGATTGGACAGATTCATGGAGGAGAAGGCCATTGGTGGCTACTAGTCCTGATTGACTATATGCTTTCTCCAGTATCAGAGGCAGTGTGCTTAAGTACTGTACTTGCTGGGGAACATGGGCAGGAAGGTTCTGTTGCATTCATGTCCTGCTTGTGGGATCCCGTGGGCAGCTGGTTGGCCACTGTGTGAACAGAATGCTGGACCAGATGGACCCTTGTCCTGATCCAGCATGGCACTTCTTATGTTCTTATAACCTTTTAGTGGGTGCTGTTTTATGACACTGTTTGTTTTTTTAGTTGATCTTTTTAGGGCACAATCCAGTGGGGATGCCCATAGCCCTCTGAACTGAGAGGATTACGGGTATCCTATGCAGAGTGGGAGGAGTGCAGAGCTGAAGGTCGCCTCCGTGCTCCTCCCGCCCTGCAAAGCAGCTAGACGGCCAGTTTCAGTTGTCTTAACGGCGGCGCTTCGGAGGGGGAGGGAAAGAGGCTGAGGCACTGCCAGGCTACGTTGTATCTTGGCAGCGCCAGTCTCCTCCCCTCTCTGCCCCCTAAGCCCCTTCTCTGAGGTTGCTCTTGTGACCTTGGAGAAGCAGCTGGCACAGTTCTTTCTGCACTGGCTGCAGGAGGTGGGGAGGGGGATCTGAGTGTGGATCCCCAACTACCAGGTCAGAGTTCTTTTCCAACCTCAGAGCTGGGAATCTGAAAATGACCCTCTAGACGCTGCCTTGGGGCCGTAGGATTGCTCTGACCATTGCTAAAACGTTTTTCCATCTAGATTTTTTTAAAATGAGAGATGTGTGGTGTTATAACATCATAAAGCTATAAAATCAAAATCTTCCTTTTGTGTTACTGCCAAAATGGTTGTGAACAGAGAGTTCTTAAAATATTTTTTTAATGTTATAGTTTAATAGATCATAGAGTTGGAAGGAGCCTACAAGGCTATCTATTCCTCTTTTGGAGGGCGGGTGAATTAACAAAATGGAAACATTTTTCTTTTAAAAATGTAATTCCCTGTTGTTCTTTCCTAGACATCAGACATCCAGAAGAACTCTCCCTCTTGAGGAAGCCGAGAGATCCAACAAAGAAGAAAAAGAAAAAGCTGGATGACCAGTATGAAGATGAGACCCTTGAGCTGGAAGGACCATTAATCACGCCTGGATCAGGTGGAGCCTATATTTTGCTTTAATGGAATAAGAGGGCAGGTTGGCGAAAGAGGGGAGTATGGGGAGTGATGTGAAAGAGGCACCAAGGGAAGAAAGAGAAAGTTTAGAACTGAAATTGGAGCAGATGCTAAAGGGGAAAATGTACAATCATACCTAATCTTTTGATGGCTGTGCAGGAAATGGCATTGCAGTTAAAGTCTGCAGAATTCATTGGAGAGCTGTATAATTTTTAGTAATGATAGCATTTGGCATCCATTCACCCTGCTGCTCCACAATTAAGACAGTGGCACTGCGTCAAGTGCTCTTTTGAGTATTGAGTCAGATGTACGTAGTCATTTGGCTTTGACCTGACACTATTACAAGATAACAGTCCATTCGACTCAGTGTCAAACTTGGTGCGGGGGGGGGGTGTCTTTCTATATTTCTTAATCCCCCCATGCATCTGTTCATAACTTCTTCACTCAATATAATGGGTGATAACTTCTGTGTCCGCAGAAGTTTTGACCTTGTGTATCCATTCAGGAATAAGGAGCCACAGTCCTCCTTTACTCCCAGGTAGATCACAGACAACTCAAAACCTTTTGTTTTTTATCGTTGTTTGTATCAGTCTTTGTTATGTAATGGCAAAGTCTGCAGATCTTTCACATATTAAAAAGTAGCCCTGCGTTTTGCCTTCTCTAATAGTGGAATCACTTGCACATGTACCGTAAGTTGCACTGTGATTTGTTTCCAAATTTAGAGTTGGAGAGTGTGCTTCTAAATATAAGTGGTGAATTTGAACAAGATCGGGCACGTTGAGGCCTTGCAGATAGTTTGAGAATAGACTGCTGTTGAACTGTTTTGTTGTACTTGAAAACATTGCAAAAGCAGATACTTGTGGGGGGGGGGGGAAATCAACACACTAATGGGAAAGCGATAGGTGATTCTCAGACTGAAATCTGGGTGGAATAAATTCCACACTGAAAAAAAACTTCCCTAGCAAAATACTTTAAGATGCAGTGTTGGGTTCCCCTGACTATGGGTGGTGATTGAGTGTTGATAGCTACCAGGTTGAGATTCATGTAGCAAAGGTAGGTTTCAAATGTAGTCAGAGCATGTGTTGTGGAGAGCCTTGAATGCCATTTAACCTGCCTACATTAAATTTAATATACCACTTTATAGGTAGCCAGTGTAATATGTTGTGACATTGCATTGGCACAGTACGTAATTATGTCTTATCAATTGTCACCACAACGGCTGTTAGGGTTATGCCTATGTCTGTTATAAGCAATTCTGTCGGGAATCAGTTTGAGTTCCTGGAAGATCTCTAGACTCAGAGCCTCCTGTTCTGCCAAAATCTCCCATCTAATTTTAATTGTGGGCCCCCATGTACACAGGCTTGAGAGAGCGCAACATCTCCCTCATCAGAGCAGCAGGAAGGAAGTACTGACATGGGATACTCTGAGGTGTGGAAAGGGCGTGCTGGGGCCAGTCTCGAGGAACCCCTGTTGAGAAATGCATAACAGATCATTTTACTGATGCAAACATGAGTGGTAACTTAATGCCTAAAACATCTTCCCTGTCTGTCTCCTTTTTAAAATGCCAGCCTCTTCTTTTTAAATGGCAACAGGAGGTGTCAAGTGCCAACAAATGACTTCCCATCAAATGTTGTCTGACTTTTTATTGCTACTTTACTGGATAATCAAGTGAGTGAGGCTGCAGTCCTAAGTGTGCTTACTAGGAAGCCAGTCCCACCAAAATAATTATATCCCCCATCCCATTTTGTATTCTACCCCCAAACATAAGTGTAATTACTTCCAAAAATTCTCCTAGTGTCCCCAATCTTCTGAGTGTGCACATATAATAAAACATGCACAATAAATAATGCAAGAAATAATTAAAACTGGAAAAATAGATCCAGTCTATACATGCCAGCTTTAAAATATAAGCCACGTATAATTTCCTGAAAGGCAACCTAGGGTAATAAAATGGAGAGGAGGGTGAGGATTATGTAAGCCGCCTTGGGTTCCTTGCAGAAAAAAAGGCGGGGTATAAATATAATAAATAAATAATTTGCGCACAGTTGACAAGGACAGCAGGAAATTATACTAAGGGAGAGGAGGAACCCATTTGCACCATGGCAAAGCACCGAAATTCTCTCAATTTTAAGTGTTGAACTGACAGTTCTCGGTGTCCTCCACCTTTTCAACATTTCCCTGAGTCTGCAGTGAGTACATAAAGGGGAGATATTAACTCCCCCATTTTGGCAGCTCCTTTTCAGAGCACTTACTACTGTGGGACGGGACGGAGTGAATAGTGCCATATGGGGGGGGGGGGAGGTGTGGGTACAGTTGGCGCTGGCTCCCAATTTGTTCCATCTCGTTCTGCCGCCTCTAACTTTTTTTCTTTTTTAAAGTCGGGAATATTTGTGCAATTATTAAAGGGTCCATTCAACACTTAAAAGCCAGAAAATCGCATTGCCAAGGGGGAGATATTGTCCCCACCCTTTTGGTGCACTTTCTCCTTTGACCCCCCCCCCCATTTTCAGCGTTTCTGATTTGTGCTAATGGGTCCTTCCTTTCCTTTACTATTATCCCCCCCGCCCCCCCTCCTTCCTAAGTGTGCGCAAATTAGCAAATAGGCAGCCTGGTCCTGTCAATTTCCTTGTATGTTGTTTCCTACTCCACTTGGCAGCTCCCTTTGAAAGCTGAAACATGCAAGGAAATTGATCAGGAAAGACTGCACATATCAGACAGCTGTAAAGGCTCACTTGCAAAAGACCAACAACAGCAAAAAATTTAAAAAACAACTTACAACCCCAATTGCGCATTTTTGAGGCTCCAAAAAATTAAAAAATAGCCGGGAACAAAAAGGGGTAACAATCAGAGTAGGGAGGGGGCTGGGGCAAGGAGACAAGACAGGTTCTGCCACAAAGTCCCCTGGGATATGTGCCAGAGCCAGCTGGAGGACTGAGGGGAAAGTATGGGGAGAACAACCCACGGCAAGCCCAATCTTTTGTCAGGTGTACTGTGGTTTGTTCAGTGAACATCCCACACTGGGCTGGTTCACATGATCGGGGAAGGAATTAGCCACCATAGCTTACTTTCTTGCCCTACATGTGTTAGTCACGTACTGCCAAATTACCATAATTACCCCAAATACTGTTATAGCAAGTCTGGCTGTAAGTAACATTAAAGATTTGGCAGAGAAGGATAATGAATGTTTTACTACAGCTTATACATCTGGAACCCTCCCTTTTCACACAGCCTAGTTAGCAGAGTATTTAGCATTCACTCTCATGTTAATATGCACAGTTCATTTAAAAGTAGTGATTTGCCCCCTGGCACTAAGCAAAAAGAACCTTGCCAGTCACACATTTCCACACCAAAAAAGCACCTTTATTGACCATTGTGTTCTGAATACCAGATGACAAACTTAAAACAATACCTTAAAAAAAAAACTTGCCAGTTGCACATTTCCTCCCTCCTCAACAAAGTCTAAGGCCATGAACTTCTCTACTTGCTGTGACTTCATTAAAATGAGTTTAATAGTAAAGTCCCACAGTCCAAGACCTAATGTGCATGACTGGTACGGGGGAGGGAGCAAGTTATTCACCACTGGCTGGCAGGTCAGAAATATATTGTGAAATGAAGGGTACTGTAGATTGATTATAGATTTGAGTTGCATGTAGTTTACAGAATTGCATAACTGTTCTTGTGTGCATGTTCCATTTGCTAGATGCCCTACAATTAACTTCAGGGTAAGATTGTTAAGGAGAAGGCAGCCTTCAGCTCTTGCCTATGTCCCTGCAGACCACACAAGAATTCCAGAGCATGTTGTCCATCCCTGACTTGAAATGTACAGATCAAATGTTTTGAATGTTGTTTACTAAGTCGCGCTCTGTGTGTGTTCCTGGTTCTGTTACATTGCATGCTAATGCCTGGGATTCTTTGACCTCCTTAATGATAATATGAGGACTTTAAGTGCACAGATAACCAGTGGATCAGGATTTCTTGCAAAGATCCAGCTATCTAAGGGCCTGGCCTTGGTTGGCTCTCATTCCCCTTCCCCACCTCAACATGCCTGTTTGTTTTTTAAAATCACTTTGTTTCAATGGTTGGATCAGCTGTTTTAAGAAGGGAGCAGCTCAGCAGTCATGCTTTGTAGTCCACCCTCTCCTCCTGCCCTTGGCATCCCTCCACAAGACCTAGAATTGTAAATAAACCAATTATTTGTTTTGTAAGTTAGTTGTTTTGTAAGAGTGTTTTTGCCTTTTTTTGGGGGTCAAAATACAAGATACAAATGAGAACCTTTTTTTCAAACTCGAAAACAATTATTGTAAAATATGTGCGGGTTTAAAGGATGTGGTTCTTGGCAGAATTTCATGGTGAACACAGTTTGGCTGCAGCAAAACCTACTATACCAGTGATCTTCATTTTTTTTTCCAAACAGGAGTCACTTTGGCTGTAGGCACCACCACTGAGGCCACTTTGGAGGCCTTTCCCAGGCTTTGGGGTGGGAGCTCTCCCCACCCACCGCCACCCTGGTCTAATGGTGACCCTCACAAAACCCACGCTGACCAGGTGCGCACGACATGACAACCCCCGAAGCGAGGGTTGGTGGACTGTTGTGTCGTGTGAACTTGACCCGGAGGGAGGGAAAGGCAGAAAAGTGATTTGGTCCCGCCAGTGGCCCTCGGGCCTTGCAGTGAAGAAAACTGTGCTATGCAGTGATTATAGGTTTCATTTCAGCAAAGGGCCAGATTAGATGTTACATAGAAGATGCATGTAACAGCCTCCCAGTGTTGTTGTTCTTAATGGAAAGTAGCAGCAGGGATCTATAGTCCAGAGTGGAAGAATCACAGTGGGGAGAGTTACTTAGCCAGAATGGAAAAGGTTATTTTCTCCCTCCAAATTACATACGTGTATGCAGTGGGTAGAAAAGCAATTTGAGATGGGGAGGGGACTTTTGAGTGGGGAAAATGGTTGAAGAAGGAAGGGTTAAGCAGCTCCCACAATTCCTCAGTTTCTGTTTTTCACTTAAAAGGGAAAGGAATAAAATGACTGAGAATTCTATATCGCCCTTGTGTAACTTTTGGTTTATCTATAAGAGCCTGTCGGCAGCTAACGAGGGTCTGGGAATTCTGGCTGCTGCCCTTCCACTGAAAAGCAGCATGGAACGCAAGGGCAGTGTGATTTTGGGCTGCAGCAGGAGAATACGCACCACCTGCCGATTGGTTTGTCCCTACATATCCACACTACCCCTGCTTTGCAGTGGAGGAAGCTGCAATGAAGGCTGTATTTGCTGAAAGTGCAGGTCAGCTCTCTCTCTCTCTCTCTTGATATTTATCAAGATAAGCCAGACATGAGATTAATCCAAAGGTGACTACAGTATACAGTAATACCTTGGATTGCAAGTAACTTGGTCTGAGAGCGTTTTGCAAGACAAGCAAAATTTTTTAAAAATTTTTGACTTGATAAATGAGCAAGGTCTTGCAAGACAAGTAGTAGGGATGTAACTGCTCGCCTTGAGCGGGCGTAGCGGGCTGAAATCGGCCCCGCTCACGCCTGTCAGAGACTCGCTTTGATATAAGAGTGTTTTGGATTACAAGCACGTTTCCGGAGTGAATTATGCTCTCAATACAAGGTATTACTGTAGTTCTTTAGAGAAATTGTATGTTATGAGGTTACCACGTGTTGCATGTGAGAACGGTCTTGCAGGGTGATTTTTCCTCCTCTGCTTCTTCTAAACAATTGCCCTCTTAATTGGCCAATAAACATAGCACATAATTGGCCCCTTGTTAGACTAATCCTGATTCAATTTTGCTTATGTGAATGTACAATATAATTTATTTTAAAATAATTGAATGGGGATGCAGAGTTACCAAGTGGTCCATAGCTAATATGGGCACCCAAAGGTTAAATGGATTTAAATTATATTTTGATCAGAAAACTGCCAGCACTATTTTAATGATATGTTCAAGCTGTCAACTATCTGAATTTCTGCTTCTCGTTTTAATAAGACCCATGGATTCTCTACTGCAAGCAGAATAGTTTTCTTTATTTAAAAACGGTTTAATCATAGAATCATAGAATCATAGAAAAGTAGAGTTGGAAGGGGCCTACAAGGCCATCGAGTCCAACCCCCTGCTCAATGCAGGAATCTAGGTCAAAGCATCTCTGACAGATGTCTGTCCAGCTGCACCTTGAATGCCTCCAGAGTGGGAGAGCCCACGACCTCCCTAGGTAGTTGATTCCATTGTCTTATTGCTCTGACAGTCAGGAAATTTTTCCTGATGTTTAGGTGGAATCTAGGTTCCTGTAACTTGAGCCCATTATTCCGTGTCCTGCAAACTGGGATGACCGAGAAGAGATCTTTGCCCTCCTCTGTGTGACATCCCTTCAAATACTGGAAGAGTGCGATCATATCTCCCCTCAGTCTCCTCTTCTGAAGGCTAAACATGCCCAGTTCTTTCAGTCTCTCCTCATAGGGCCTTGTTTCCAGTCCCTTTATCATCCTTGTTGCCCTCCTCTGAACCCTCTCCAGTTTGTCTATGTCCTTCTTAAAGTGAGGTGCCCAGAACTGGACGCAGTACTCAAGATGAGGCCTAACCAGTGCCGAGTAAAGGGGAATTATCACTTCCCGCGATTTGGAAGCTATACTTCTATTAATACAGCCCAAAATTGCATTTGCCTTCTTTGCAGCCACATCGCATTGCTGGCTCATATTCAGTTTGTGATCTACCACAATTCCAAGATCCTTCTCACTTGTAGTATTGTTGAGCCAAGTGTCCCCCATTCTGTAACTCTGCATTTGGTTTCCTCTCCCTAGGTGCAGCACTTGGCATTTATCCCTATTAAATTTCATTCTGTTGTTTTCGGCCCAGCGCTCCAGCCTATTGAGGTCACTTTGAATTTTGTTTCTGTCTTCCAGAGTATTAGCTGTTCCACCCAACTTTGTGTCATCTGCAAATTTGATAAGCATTCCCCGTACCTCCTGATCCAAGTCATTAATAAAAATGTTGAAGAGCACCGGGCCCAGGATCGAGCCCTGTGGTACCCCGCTCGTTACCTCTCCCCAGTTTGAGAAGGAACCATTGATAAGCACTCTTTGAGTCCGATTCTTTAGCCAATTGTGGATCCACCTGATAGTTGTTCCATCTAGCCCACTCTTAGCTAGCTTACTAATCAGGATATCATGAGGCACTTTGTCGAAAGCTTTGCTGAAGTCCAGGTATATAATGTCCACAGCATTCCCACAGTCCACAAGGGAGGTTACCCGATCAAAAAATGAGATCAGATTAGTCTGACAGGATTTGTTCTTGACAAATCCATGCTGGCTTCTAGTAATCACTGCATTGTTTTCAAGGTGCTTGCAGACTGACTTCTTTATAATCTGCTCAAAAATCTTCCCGGGGATTGATGTCAGACTGACTGGCCTATAGTTCCCAGGTTCCTCCTTCTTGCCCTTTTTGAAGATGGGAACAACATTTGCCCTCCTCCAGTCGTCTGGCACTTCACCTGTCCTCCATGATTTCTCAAAAATAATAGACAGTGGTTCTGAGAGTTCTTCTGCCAGTTCCTTTATTACTCTAGGATGCAGCTCATCAGGCCCTGGAGATTTAAACTCGTTCAGAGTAATCAGGTGCTCCTTGACCATTTGCCTATCAATCTCAAGCTGCAATTCTGCCCCTTCAGTCTGCACTTCAGGTTTGCCAGGGGGGTCATAGACCCTCTTTTGGGAGAAGACCGAGCCGAAGTAGGAATTGAACACTTCTGCCTTTTCTTTGTCTTCTGTTATCAATTTGCCATCCTCATTGCGTAGTTGAACCACCAGTTCTTTCTTCTGTCTTTTACTGTGCATGTATCTGAAGAAGGCTTTTTTGTTGCTTTTAGCATTCCTCGCTAACCTTAGCTCATTCTCAGCTTTAGCCTTCCTGACACTATTCCTGCAGTTCTGTGCTACCTGCCTGTACTCTTGATAGTTTTAGTGTTGGAATAGTCTCTGTGGATAAGATGGTAGAGAGAACAGCAGATGGTTTTCTGCACTGGCATTTTTTGTTTATTTAATTAATTTTTTATCGTGAATTTCAACAAAATCATAAAAAGAAAGAGAAGAAAAAGAAAAAAATATTTTTAGCTGCATAGATTTGGATGTATCAATTTCAACTAATGCATATGAAATATGTACGTATGAAGATACAGCTATCTAAAAAGTTATACATAAACTTCAGCAAAGGCAGACCAAATATCCATATATTTATCCATTCACAGGTGGTGTCTAAATACCATCCATTCAAATGTTGAAAGCGTCATTAGGTCCTCAATCCATTGCATTATAGGAGGTGGGCATTTATTCTTCCAATGTTGTAATATCAGTCTTCTAGCTGCCAAAACGGCGTGGAGAATCCATTTATATTGACCTTGCATTAACTTCCGAGAAGCAGGTGAATAATTTAAGAGGACATGTGCATCAGTAAATATAAAGAGTGTTATAATACAAAGTTTATCCATATTATAACCTGTTCCCAAAAGGAGGCAAATATTGGGCATTGTCAAAACATATCAATAAAAGAAATATTTGCTATATTACACCTCCAGCAATTAGCTGACTTAGACAAACCTTTATTAAAGAGACATTGTGGCATCCAGTAGATACGGAACAGTAGTTTTTGCTGCATAAGAAGTAACTTAAGATCCATTGATGCTTCAGATACAGATGCTAAAGTGGCGATCCATTGATTAGGCAAAATAAGACCGTCCAGTTTCCTATTCCATTCCTGCTTAAGACCCTGCATATCATATTTATTTACTGATAATAAGTATTTATAAGCATAGATCGAGGGTTGATATATCTGATCAGCCTTAATAAGTACTTCCAATACCGAAGGAGATTCTGAAGCTGTAAAATGTTGCAATTGCAGGTATTGCCATTCAGCTGTAGCAGGCTAATTGTATTTAGCACGCAAAGCTAAAAATGATAAAAACTCATCATCAGCACCCACTAATTGATCCAAAGTAAAAATCAACTTATTTGTCCAAGTCCGCCACAATAATATTTTGTTACCAATTTTTGAGTCTGGGTTTACAGTAAATTTAGCATGAGAAAATGGATCAAACTATAATTGATGTGATATTATTCACCACACATCTCTAACCACCATAGCTGTGGGTGGAACCCGATCCATTTTAGTGTGCTGAGAACCTAATGCCATCCATTTGGAGAGAGGACCCAGACATGAAGATCCCAAAACTTCCACAAGTTCAATGTGGAAAATCTAATCTAACACATACACCCCCAATTTACGGGACAGAGCATTGCATTTTTGAAAATACTTTCCGGGTATTTTCTGCACTGGCTTAATTCCAGCTGCATTGAAATTTGTGGCTCTGACTTGAATGGAAGCAAAATAAATAACAGTGAAAATCTAATGCTTGAGGGTCTCAAGAGGTGAGCTTCCCCACCACCGTTTTGTGGAAGAAGTATTCCAGGCTCTGGTAGCCAGGCCTTTTATTAATTTAACACAGAGTGATGGTGAGGTCAAATATTCTAAAACTCTTAAGAATGAGCCTTGCAACACATGCATAGCACGAGATCATAAGAAACTGATCACAAAGAGATTGTGCAGCTTAGACTCTCATGAACTATTTTAAGAAGTGTTGGTTTTGAGACTGGGGAGCTACACATTGTGCTGAAACCCTGGAAGCTTCCCCCCCCCCCCGAAAGTTCAGCCAAGAAAGGGAAAGCTTTTAACCGCCTTTAGCAGGGCTGCTTCAGATGTTCATTTCCAAAGAGGTAACGTTCTCACACTGTGACTTTATCATCTTGGTTTCACATGGAGAGTATTTCTGTAGTGGGCAGTTTTAATGCACAAAAGTGAAAATTCACATGTTCAGCAAGTACACTCGTTTTCCAAGGGTTTTTCTCTCCAGTATGGTACCTCATGGTGGTTTTTAATGTGGAAGCTGTCTTCTCAAATGGCTCCCTGTGCAAACTGGGTCACCATAGGAGGATTTTAAACCTTTAGAAATAAGCATCTGATTCATCTGACATTGAAACTCCCCCCCCCCCCCCGCCGCCCCAAAGATTTGGTGTCTAACTTCTAGAGATATAAGGAGGAACTTTCAGGCTGTATTCTTACCCAGTTGCACAGCAAAAAAAATAAACCTGTTCTGGGCCAGTGTGTGCAAAAGCACCGAAATGATTATCAAGGGAGGGAAGCAATGGCCTGTTTCTGGGGTGGGCAACCTGGTGCCTTCCAGACGTTTTGGACTACAACTCCCTTTACTCCTGACCGTTGGCCATGGTGGCTGGGGATTATGGGAGTTATAGTCCAAAACATCTGGAGGGCACCAGGTTGCTTACCCTTGGATTTCATTCCATTGCATGTACAGACCAAAGAAGGCAGGCTGGAAATTTTGTACGCCTTGGTCAGCGAAGGAGCAGGAAAGGGTTACCGGTAACTCCCTCTTCCGTTGATGGCTGGGCTAAACACACAAGAAAAACATCCTTCTGAAAGGGGAGTGACCCCCTCAGTGTTTGGCTCTGCCTTCCAGCGAAGAGTAGGGTTTGGCCAAGGCTCCCATCTTTTTTTGGGAGTACACAGTTTCTAACATTAGGATTTTTCTTTTCTACCCTTCTGAAATTTTGTGCTTCTTCCCTGGTCAGTTATAGAGTTAATTTTACTCCAGCTGTCAGCATCTGCATTTCCTTAGATGACTGCAATTCCCTAGACTGACTTCCCATATTTGAAAAGAGCCTGCTAGTCTCACATCACTGTTTTCCTGGACAAGATCGGTACTTAACACTGAACATTAATAAACTAATTTTTTAAATTATTATGGGCGCAATCCTATGGGGATGCCCATAACCCTCTGAATTCGGAGGATTGTGAACATCCTGTGGAGGGCGGGAGGAGCACAGAGACGAAGGTTGCCTCTGCGATCCTCCCACCCGGCAAAGCAGCGAGACGGCCGATTTCAGCTGTCTAACTGTGGCGCTTTGGAGCGGGAGGGAAGGAGGCTGAGGCGCCGCCAGGATACTTCGCATCTTGGCAGTCTCCTCCCCTCCCTGTCCCCTAAACACGGCCTCAGAGAAGCAGCAGGTGCAGTTCTTTCTGTGCCAGGTGCAGGGGGGGAGTGTACTCTGAGAGTGGAGTCCCAGTTCCCATGTCGGAGCTGTTTTCCAACATCAGAGCTGGGACTCCAAAAAATCCTATGGCCCTCTAGAGCATGCTGGCTGGGGCATGCTGGGAGTTGTAGGCCAAAAACATCTGGGGACCCAAGGTTGGAGAACACTGCTCTAGACGCTGTCTAGGGGCCATAAGATTGCGCTGTATGTTAACTGTTATACGGGTGTGCCACTTATATTTGCCATTTTGCATTGTCACATGATGCCATGTTGCCATCACAACATTTCTGGCTACAGGCTTGATTATACTCTATTTGAGCTGCAGTCTAGTGTACAGTTTGGACTGCTTCACCTGATAATTTAGATAAATGAATACATATGATGTGCTCCATTGAGGACTTGAGCACACGTGCCACGTTCTTGATTGCACCCTTGGATATCTCACCTCTTTACCTGTTTTTCACCCCTGTCACTCTTATTTCTGTTTCTTTGTCTTCATCTTCCCTTCTGACTTCGTTTCTTTCCTTCTCTGTAGGCTCTGATGTTCTTTACATCGGCCCAGTGAAAGGTGAGCCCCGTGTGGGTAGGACTTCTCATCTCCTGTGACTTTCTTTTGGCTTTTTTCCTACCTGTCTAATCTACATGAATCTGAAAATCCTTATGCCTCAGGACCTTCTTAGTTACTTTTTGCTCCCACAGTGATGTAGGCATTTATTGCAAAATATGAGAAGGAGATTCTGGGGCTTCTTTTCTGATTGGGCAAATATTTAGTATTAAGTGCTGTTAAAATACACATAGAGTTGTTTTGGACATTATCAGAAGCAGAGGATTCAGAGATCATGCTTGGAAATCTCTGAGCTCTACCGGTCATCTTTGTATGTTGCATTGAAAACTGGGGTTGAATTTGCCTGTCACTCACATAAGAAATAATAAGAGTCCTGCTGGATCAGACTGAAGGCCTATCTAGCCCAGCTTTCTGTTCCCACAGTGGCCAACCAAATGTCTATTGGAAGCCCACAAGCAGGACATGAGTGCAATAGGACCCGCTTGCTCATTTCCTCTTAACTGGTATTAAGAGGCATACTGCTGGAGGTAATATATACGGTAGCTATCATGACTAGTAGGCATTGATAGCCTTATCCTCCATGAATTTGTCTAATCCCGCTTTGAAGCTGTCCAGGTTGGTGGCCAGTCGCTACATCTTGTGGTAGTGACTTCCATTGTTTACTTATGGATTGTGTGGGGAAAGTACTTCCTTTTGTCTGTCCTGAATTTCCCACCATTTGGCTTCTTTGGATGACTGTGGCTTCTAGTATTATGAGAGAGAAACTTCTCCCTATCCACTTCCTCCATGCCATGCATAATTTTATGCACTTCTGTTATGTCCCCCCCCCCATTACTTGCCATTTTTCTAAGTTTTTTCCTGAGGGATGTTTGTCAAAAGCCTTTTGAAAGTCCAAGTCAGCAATGTCTACCAGATCACCCCTATGCATATGTTTGCCAACACTCTCAAAGAACTTGAAAAGGTTAGTGAAACAGGACTTTGCAGAAATTATATTGACTTTTCTTCAACAAGACTTGTTCTCCTCACACTCCTGCCTGCTTCTTGCAGCGTTGAAATCTGCTCTTGCTGTTGTCATGTTCCCTACAAACGTTGAGTTGTGGTGCTCATTAATTTTTAAATTTCTTTTTTGTATTCAGTGAACCAAACATGAAATACTAACTTTATTCTAACTCTATCCTTCTCCCCAATTTAGGGAGCATTTATTCAAGTCCTGGGCTTTATAGCAAAACTATG
Source organism: Shinisaurus crocodilurus (assembly GCA_021292165.1). Classification (NCBI taxonomy): domain Eukaryota; kingdom Metazoa; phylum Chordata; class Lepidosauria; order Squamata; family Shinisauridae; genus Shinisaurus; species Shinisaurus crocodilurus. Next base: position 308,421,675 of record CM037876.1, read on the forward strand.
ACACCAACATACGATTCTCATGATGGGAGCCCTTTGTCGCCAACTTCAGCTTGGTTTGGAGATAGTGCTTTGTCAGAAGGGAATCCAGGTATACTTGCCGTCAGCCAGCCAATCACCTCCCCAGAAATCTTAGCCAAAATGTATAAGCCACAGGCACTTCTGGATAAGGCCAAGATCAACCAGGGGTAGGTTTTAAAAGCTTATTTTAGCAGCTTGCTTTTTCAAAAATACTGTTTTGTAATGACTAAGCCAGCACTTTCTTTCTGTGTTGGCAGGTGGCTGGATTCTTCAAGGTCACTTATGGAGCAAGATGTGAAGGAGAACGAAGCCTTGCTTCTCCGGTTCAAATACTACAGCTTCTTTGATTTGAATCCTAAGGTATACAGTTATGTCTGCTAGAATATGCTCTGCAGGGTTTTCAGTGTGCACGTGTGTGTGTGTGTGTGTGTGTGTGTGTGTGTGTATGTGAGAGAGAGAGAGACAGACAGGCAGACAGATGTGTGGACTATAATAGCAGGATTCAACAGGAGTAGCCAAAGTCCCTCACACCCACTAATAGTTCACAGACCTGACTGCTCTGTGCTTTTTGCCTGGCTGGAAACTGAATGTGCTCTGCCTCTTACATGCCACTACCCTGGTTCTGTTTGTGCTCTAGGAAGGAAATTCTAGTTCTGCTGTTTGGTTAAATCAAGCTGGCTAAGAAATTTTGAATGTGTCTTGTGAAAATTACAATTTTTATTTCACTGATCTTCAGGTTAGCCAAGAATTTTGACTTTTGGGGGGCATAACTGTGGGTCACAGAAGGCATGGAGAGAAAAATCTAGCGTGATTGTGAATGAGAGGAACAAGCATCTGTAGCTTTGAGGGAGAGCCCTCTGGGCAAGGCAGCATCTGTTGGGCGCTCCCTCCCCTCAGGGTTGGAAACTGGAACGGGTGGTCTGGTCACTAGGCCAGCCTGAACCTCTTACAGAACTGTTAAGTAATTGCTGTTCTGTGGAACTTCTGGAGGTAGGGCTAGGGGACATTCAGCCCTCTGAATCAAGTGTACTGGTCACCCACAGTCATCGGGGTGACAGGCCAGATACTGATTGCTTGCTAGTTCACATGAATTAACAGAGTCAGCACAGCGACCATAGCTTGAAGCCCCTACTATAGGAAGTAACTCATCTGTGAGATACTTCACCTACTGATGCCTGGAAGAACCACTAGTTAGGTAGGCAATCTTGATAAGACAAAGACAAAGGTTAATTGTGTATAAAGCTAGAAAATGTAAGATTGGGAAATAATTTAAAAACATTTAGGATAGATGGCTATTTTGAGGTGTCTTTGTATTATAGCAGTGCAACGAATGACGGACAATTGAGGTTAGTAGATATACTCACTGCAAGTGGGCAGGAAGCTTTATGTTGGAGCACTGACTCTTCTGGCAAGTGAACAAACTCTAGTATTTCAAATTGACACAGCATTTGACCAGCAAGTAGCAACTAAGACTTTTAAAGGGCTTAATGTTAGCTTCTCAGGATAATTTTACCTGGGATGCTTTGACCTGGATTCCTGCATTGAGCAGGGGGTTGGACTCGATGGCCTTGTAGGCCCCTTCCAACTCTACTTTTCTATGATTCTATGATTTGTCACTTACACAAAAAAAAGTCATGGGCACTCCTAAGGCATGATTCTGTATCAATGTTTTGGTTATGTCCCAATAGTACGATGCAATCAGAATCAACCAGCTGTATGAACAGTCAAAATGGGCTATTCTTTTGGAAGAAATAGAGTGCACAGAGGAGGAGATGATGATGTTTGCAGCATTGCAGGTGAGTGGAAAGACCAGAGATCCATACCTTTTCTAACTCTTAGTTTTTGCCTTCTTTACATATATTGGGTCCATAGAAAATGCTGGAGTCCTTGACGTATTAAGTACTGACTAGGTTTTATGTGTTGCTCCATATTCCTTTGGGAGCTAGAACATTTTGTTCTAACAAATCTTGGCTGATTTCCCATTCTGCAGGGTTTGCTTCTACCTTTTTAGGTAATTTAAAATACATTTGCCTTCTTGCTATGTCTCATGCAAAGGCATTTGGATTCTTTTTCACAAACATGTTTGTATCCATCTTTACTTCTCGTTGGCTTTTAAACAAATACTTTAACCAGCGGTTAAAGTACATTAGGTTACTGAGCCACAAGATTCTGGCACTGAGCCTCTCAAACAGCTGGTGATAATCCCCGGGTTTCCCAGAAATATCTTTCTTTTTTCCTTTTTTGTAGAGCAGAACGCATTATGCCACATATGGCGCATAGATATTGCACCTATAAAGTTTAATGCTAACTCAAGAGTAGTTAGTTTCTGATATTAACCTAAGATCTGTTACTTTGCTTTCTCTTCCCTGTCCTAAAAAAGGTCCTTTTTATAGCAGCAGTTAAAGGTCTTGCACTGAATTTGTTGTTTTATTTATTTATTTATTATATTTATACCCCGCCTTTTTTCCTGCAAGGAACCCAAGGCAGCTTACATAATCCTCCTTCCTCCTCTCCATTTTATCCTCACAACAACTCTGTGAGGTAGGTTAGGCTGAGAGTCAGTGACTGGCCCAAAGTCACCCAGTGAGTTTCATCGCCGAGCGGGGACTAGAACCCGGATCTCCCGAGTCCCAGTCCAACACTCTCACCGCTACGCCACACTGGCTCTAAATACTGGCTCTGTTTATTTATCCCTAAATAAATAGTTTGATTATTATCTCTAGTTTCAGAAGTTGGCACTGAACTATCAGCAGAAACATATAATTGTCCTAGAATAAGAAAAGGGAGAATTGCAGCCACTTTAGGTTCCCTCTTAATTGAATGCCGTTTCATACTAGCAAAGTTACAATAGAGCTTCTAGACAACTTGAAAGAATACCCAGCCCTCCTTTCTTTCAGGCAATACAAACGTGTTTGGTAAAGCAGTTTTTTCCTCTGCCTTATCAGACATTATTTCACATTTGGTAGTTCCCTTGCTTAATTAATTGGAACACCCGATATGTTAGGGCTATTGTTCCGGAAAATTAGGGACAAAGGAAAATTAGGTCTTGTGAAGATTTCCTTCTGCAAATCTTTCTGGTCAATATTCCTAACATACATGATGGCGCTGTCATCCGTAGCCTACCGTTCTGAATGCTTGTCATAGAGCTGAAAAAGGAATCAGGAGTATAGGATTCTGCCTGCAAAAATTAACTTTGCATTTAGAATCAGCCATGTAAAGCAAGAAAAATTTGCACACATGTACGACATCTGCTAACTTCTGGCTGTAAAATACATTTATGATCAGGCATGGTATAAGTCAGTGTTCTCCAACCTTGGGTCCCCAGATGTTTTTGGCCTACAACTCCCAGCATGCCCCAGCCAGCATAGCTGGCTGGGGTATGCTGGGAGTTGTAGGCCAAAAACGTCTGGGGACCCAAGGTTGGAGAACACTGGTATAAGTGGTATGGTAAGCACTGTTGTGTGATCGTCAAGCTTTGATCAGGTCAAATAGCTTTTGTTACATTTTGGTCATGCCAATAGAAATTGGAGAGCTGCAGGTGGAAACAAGCGGAACATGTGCAGAGGAACTTGTGGCTAGAAGAAATTTAACATTGCCCCAGCTACTCTGACATCAAGCCCCACCTATGCCACATTACACAGTAGCTTCACAGGGAGGTGCCAGGCAAGATGGTTACCTAACAGAAAACTCCCTCTCCCTTATATCGGGAGGAGAGGGGAAGATGTTTCGAGGAGTTGGTTTTGGTTATCTGGCTTGAGTATACATTTTCTTCTCTCGGTTTAATTCACAGCAGTCTTCTTTTGGCTCATCCATCTGTCCCCTTAGTTGACACTACTGGTTTTCAATTTATTTATTTCAGTACCACATCAATAAGCTATCAATCATGTCATCTGAAAATCACTTGAACAACAGTGACAAAGAGGTTGATGAAGTTGATGCTGCCCTTTCTGACCTGGAGATTACTCTGGAAGGTGGGAAGACATCCACAATTCTGGTAAGAGCTGGACGTAGGAGCTTAATCTTGCCCTAAAGACTACACCTTTGTCAGAATGTGGGGGGCTGGCAGTCTGGAGGCAAGCATGTAGCAACCAGGGAGGCAGTCGAGCTGGTAGGCATGAGTGTGAGTACAGTTCAGTCCGTAACTGAGAAATAGGTTTCTCAGAAAGAGAAGCCAGGCCAGAGAGTTGGCAGCTTTATACGACCAGGTAGAACCCTGTCAGCCCCTTTCATTGCCTGATCTCTGCTGAGTTGATAGCTGCAATACCACTGGCCATGTGCAGTGGTGTTGCTGAAGCTCAACAGCTCCCTCTAGCAAGTTGTCACAGTGGTGCTGGCACAGGAAATGATGCGCCAGGCCCTACTACGAGAGTCCCCACTTTACCTTCCTCCCTATGACGTGAAAGCAGGTTCTCCTGCTTAAAGCATTGAGCCAATCGTCACGTGCGTTCTCTTCTCCTTTGCCTTGCAGACATTCTTTTGCAATGCAAGAAATCTAAGATGCGTTCCACTTGTAATTTCTCCTGCGCAAGCATGTCTGCAATGAATGGGAATTGTGTACCAGCTATGCTTTTGCATAGCTACATTAATGTCAAGGGGACTTGTGCAGGAGATTTTTCTAGTTGGGAATTATGCTCTTCATTAAACACTGTGGCTCAAACAGAGACTTGGTGCAAGAGCGTGTATCTTTTTGGGGTTAGTTTATGCAGTCTCGTTTCAGAGTTCGTCATTTAAGGGTGCCTATCCTGCAAGAACCAGCACTGCCAAGGAATTCCAGGGTGTTTTTGCCAAGCACATCCCTTGTGGACCATCTTGGACTGTTCATGGGTTACTGTGTTTCTCTATGGAATTGCACATTCCACCCACCAAAGATAAGCACCCTGCTCTCATACATAGTTTTTACACAATTGCTTATCCTGAGATGAAAGAGAGAAGCCCTTGATGTCGCTTATCTTTCAGCACTGTTCAATCTTTGATTCATCCTTTTTTAATGTGTAAATAAATCAGAGATCCCAGGATAACTATGTAAAACAAGCCCTTGGAGAATCTGAACCAGTTTTAATGGAAGGTACCCATCTAGCCAGCACTATTGCCTGTGAACATAAGGAGGTTTTGCCCTCCTTATGTTCTTAAACATACCTGTTAAACTTTTCGATCCTAACACAAGGCTTCTTTTTCTCCATTTCTTCCCAGCAACTTAAATTAAAGACCATAGCTAAGCAGTCTGTGGCAGAACTCACTCTTGTCCCAGGCATGGGGCCAGACAAATCAGTGAAGGGAGCTTGGGGCTCTTTTGCAGAGGCCCAGGCAAGGAAAAGCAAATGAAGCTCTGCTGAAAGCAGGCAGTTTATCTATTGGCATGCACCACTGTCAGTTAAAAAAGAATCATAAGGAGATGCAGAGCCTATGTTATATCAAGTTTTGTTTGTTTGTTTGAAAAATTTAAAGGTGATGTGAGGGGTTGGGGTTGAGCTCAGCATACTGGCTCCTCTTGCCCAGACTATACAGACAAACTGGATGATGGTGCCTCTTAAAAGAAGCTCCCAGCACCCATCCAGTACAACAGGGGTGCAAAATGAGTGGACCGTGGGCCACATGTGGCCTGCTAAGCTGTATCGGCAGCAACCCACCAGACACCACTGATTTTGCTGTCACCGAAAAATATAACAGCAGTACTACTCGGGGTTTCCCTGGTTAGCACTAGCAAGGGAATCCCTTATCTCTGATCCCTCCACACAGATCGGAGATAAGGGATGGGGTTTCTCTTACTAGCACTAGCAAGTTAACCCCTTCCTTATCTCCCAGGATTGTGTTTGTGTGTGTGCTTACACTGGCCATCAGGACAAAAACGGTGTTGTTGTTGTTGTTGTTGTTGTTGTTGTTGTTATTAATTTTATTTATATTCCACCTATTTTCCTGAAAGGAACCCGAGGCGACTTACATAATCCTCCTCCTCCTCCCCTCCATTTTATCCTCACAACAACCTTGTGAGGTAGGTTAGGCTGAGAGTCGGTGACTGGCCCAAAGTCACCGAGTGAGCTTCATGGATGAGTGGGGACTAGATCCCAGATCTCCCGAGTCGCAGTCCAACACCCTAACCACTACACCACAATATAGCATTGGTGTAAGTGACAGCATAATTGTGACTCTAAGTTGCATTTAATCAGTTCCTTGATGTGTTTCCAGAGTGTGTTCTTCATAGAGGGATAAAATTTAAATGCAGGCATGTGCTCTCCTGAAGGCTCAGCGCAGATGCTCTTTCTGTTGCCATAAAACCTGTGCGCCCACAGAGTAGGCTCATCTCAGACATCGAGAACTCTTCCTCTAGAAACACATGTGTATTTGGACAGATGGAGAAAGGAAAATATCTGTTGGCTTGGCAAAACAGAGCTCTGCATGCAACTCAGTGGAATTCCTTTGTCTGAAATGTAAGAACCATTGAGATCTGTATCCATAGAGCCCCTACCTTTTCAAGGAACGGCCTCGCTAGCAATGGCAGGAACCCTGTTGGCCTGGACTTCTGATTTCTCAGCAGCTGGAAGAGAATGAACAGCATCTACTGCCAAGGGCAGAGAAGTGGAGGAGCTTAGCTGCAGTTCACCATTTCAAAGCCAGATCTCTTCTCTTAAGGACAGTAGCTGTAAACATAAAGATGGTTGTAGTCTACTTTTCTTACCACTTTCTCTCCATGGTCTACCAATATGGGTTTGTCCAAGGGGCCTGGTCCATATGCCTTGTGAATTTTCCATGTGCCTTAAGGCAGTGTTCTCCAACCCTGGGTCCCCAGATGTTTTTGGCCTACAACTCCCAGCATGCTCCAGCCAGCTACGCTGGCTGGGGCATGCTGGGAGTTGTAGGCCAAAAACATCTGGGGACCCAAGGTTGGAGAACACTGCCTTAAAGTATATCTCAGAGCCTTCTGCAGCATGCAGGGATTCCATGTACAGAGGCTACAGGCTAGGCAAGTTGATGTGGACAGGAAGTGATAACCCAGGCTCAGATGGTAAAAATGAATAATTTCATTTCATTTATTTCATTTATATACCGCCCCACAGCCGAAGCTCTCTGGGCGGTTCAAGACATAATCTGTCTTGAGCTTCTCTAGCAAGTTAAGTAGGAGTCTGTTTTCCTTGGTTGAAGGAATCTGGAAAAAAATGATTATTTAGCTTTTCCAAAGATGTAAAGCAGGAGCAGGCTAACTTTTGGGTGCCGAAGCCTGCATTCCCTTGGAGGAAAGTGACTTGTGGTAGTCAAGGCCAAATACAGAACTGGGGGCTGGGTGTCAAAGTCAAAACTGGGTGGAGGCAGACTTTTTTCTCCTTTGCTCTTCTATTCATATTCTCTCTCATTCTCTCTCTCTCTCTCTCATTCTCTCTCTCTCTCTCTCTCTCTCACACACACACACACACGCACGCACCCCTAGCCCCATTCTGACACTTTCCTTCTATCCACACCCTCCCATTCACACTTTCCCCCTCATACACACAGTTGCCTTCCCGCTGTTCACACACTTTCTCCCATTCACACACTTCCCTTCCCTTCCATGCTGGGACAGGAAGAAGAGGGTTCCCTTTTTCGCAGCCCAGCAGGCAAGGAAAAGCAGCAAGGAGGCATCAGAGTGGCTGTGCAGGTGTGGGGGGTGGGATTTGGCAGTGGAGTGCCTTCGGCAGCTGAAGGCCTCCCAAGGCCACAAGTTGTGCACATGCGATGTAAAGCAATACACTACTTTATAGCAAACCGTCTATAGCCAGGAAGCCCTTGAGGTTTGTTGCTGTAATCTTCCTCCACCCCTCTTTCCTCCTCCTTCAGCAAAGACATTGCCTTTTTGAAGCAACTGTGTAACCATTTTAATAAGCTGAATCACTATCCCTGAAGCTCTTCTCCACCCCAGTCTTCCCCTCCCAATACTGACCCTGGTTCTGGCATATTAAATGTAATGGCTGCTGTCTTGCTCACAGGGTGACATCACTTCGATCCCAGAGCTGGCTGACAACATTAAAGTGTTCAAGTAAGTACTCCCTAGAAATCCTGGGGAGGCAGTGAAGATCCATGAACCTTAATGATTAAAAACTGTAATGCCCTGGCGTCTCTCACAGTGTCTAGAGCAGCCTTCCCCAACCTGGAGCCCTCCAAATGTTTTGGACTACAAATCCCGGGACTTCTAACTATTGGCCATACTGGCTCCGAAACATCTGGAGGGGACCGGGTTGAGGATGGCTGGTCTAGACCAGTGTTCTCCAACCTTGGGTCCCCAGATGTTTTTGGCCTACAACTCCCAGCATGCCCCAGGCAGGCATGCCCAAGGTTGGAGAACACTGCTCTAGAGGCTTTGCTCTGAAATCTGAAGCAGCTTCTAGTTCATGTACCGTATTTTTCGCCCCATAAGACGCACCGGACCATAAGACGCACTTACTGTATGGTACAAAATTTATTTAAAAAAAATAAAAAAAAAAATCAGCTGAGAGGCGGGGGCTTCCCCCGCCCCACCCAGGAGTCCTCCGCTCTTCCGGACCAGCAGAGGAAAGTTAAAAAAAAAAAAAATTTTTTTTTTTTTTTTTTTACTGTATTCACTCCATAGGACGCACAGACATTTCCCCCTCCTTTTTTGGGAGGAAAAAGTGTGTCTTATGGTCCGAAAAATACGGTACTTAGGAAGTAGTTTTTTCGTTAGAATTATAGATGCCTCAAACATCTTATGCACTCAGCCCTAGAATTTATTTACAGTGCCAGGGTTTAGCCCTAGAACATGTGAAGCAACTCAGAGTATCTTTGAGCATGTGCAGAATGCATCTTCCTTGCCAGTAATAATCACGACTAATCTCTGCACACTGGTCTGGTTCACATGCTCAGGTGAGTAATCAAGTGATTTGAAGTACATGACATTAATTTGTGCTAACTCATCTGATTCCTGTAAGTCATCACTTGATGCTGTGGTCAATAAGTAGTGAACGTGTGTATGTGTGAACTGGCCCATTGTAAGGCCTAATGGCTTCCAGATCACAGGGTATGACTTTCAGGATGGTTTGAGATCCAGGCCATCTTATTTTAGAGAATTAAGTTGATTTGGGTCCTTTTCTACTCCTTAAATCAGTAGCTGGCACTGAAATGTTTCCATAACTGTGTTACCCTGGCAGCCTTCCCTGCTGTCCTAAAATAAAGGATTGTGTTGCATAGCTTGAAATATTACTCAAGTACCTTTCTTGGACTGCAAGCACACGTAGATGGATAATAAACATGATTCCAGCCAATTTGCTCTATTCAAAGTGCCAGAAAAGACCAGCTTTAGGCTATCTATGCTATTCTTTAGTTAGATTTATTTTGATTTTTAAATAAGACTTTTTATTTAGGAAAAAAAGGAAGAGTATTATCTTGGATCAGGGCATGTAGAAACTGGAAACAGTTGTGTCTGGACTTTGACTAATGTTTTGGCAGCCTTAACTGTCTATTGCAAACTAATACCCATCACGGTAAGGATATGACAACGACTCTGGAATTGGTGCAGAGTCATGTGTTGAATATTATGCGATAGGTAGAGGGAGCGGAGAACTGTTGTTGCAGGGGAACAGCATAAAAAACATGGGCTGGTTTTCTGGGCTATAGACATCCATTAGAAAACCCCAAATAGCCCTAGTCATCTTTGGCATGTGCTTTAGACAGCTGCTTCCCCACTCCCCCAATTCCTTTATATTATGGGGGGAGGACATAGAACTGCCTTTCCGTTCATTCCTGGGCATTTCCTTTTATAGGCTCTATTACACAATCTGAGACTTATCGGAGTTGCAGTCTTAAGGTGGAAGCCAATGTGGTGTGGATGGATAAGAAGACAGAATCTAGGTTCAGATTCCCACTCCATGAAACTTCCTGGGTGATATGGCAGGTTATTCTCTTGCTGATTTACCTGCTTCACAGGGATTTTGCAGATGGGCTGCACTCTGTGTGCACTGCCCTAGAGCAGTGATGGCGAACCTATGGCACGCGTGCCACAGCTGGCACGCAGGGACCTCTCTGTGGGCACTTGAGCCATTGATCGCCAGATCGCGAAAATACCGTCCCCTTCTGCATTCAGCGTCGGGTTTCCATAATAACTCACTCCTCTCCACTCATTCCTCGCTGGCCTCCACAGGCAGGCACACTCCAACATCTCCACCCCAGAAGCGGACTGCGCAGGCACCCAGCCCTCCTTCTAACTGAACAGACAGCTCAGAAGCACAGCGCGCACGCCTGAATCTTTGCGCACCCGGTGAAGAGCCATGCCCTGAGACAGAGCAGGGCATGATTAGCTAGTGCCCCCTCCTCCTTCCTGCCAAATTTAAGGCACTTTGAAATAAATAAGTTGGTTTTGTGTTGCAGTTTGGGCACTCAGGCTCAAAAAGGTTCACCATCATTGCCCTAGAGGAAACCTTGTTTGGTGCTAAAACAGAAAGCAACACAGAAGAGGAAGGATTGGGGTCAAATAACTACATGAGGCTTCGGTTGAATCACAAGCACAATAAGCACACTCTTCTTATAAACAGCAACAGCTGGCAAACTTCCTGCCCTCCAAGAAAACTTCCCACATTGTTTCATCTATCAAAGATTCCCTGCACAACTGCAGCAAGGTTCTAGGGCACATTACCACTTTGCCAGAGTGCTGGTCAGGATTTTTGGGGCCCAGCTGTCATCAGCTCACACAAGTTGTAAGAGAATACAACCTAAAATACATGGCTCGACTCTCTGCTACAGCTGTGTGTTGCAGGGGGAATCAGTAATTGCAGACATAAGCTGCCTTTTCACAGAAGCTTGTCTGACCGTCTTCTCAGCAAGGAGACCCTCCCCTCCCACCACACAGATGACCTTTTGTGTGAGTTGGTACCTTCACACAGTCACACTGTAGCTTATCTTGATGAGACTTTTCCTTTTCAAAAAATAAAGAGGGTGAGTGGGAGAGAAATTTTACAGATGGGGCACTTACATGATTTACCACTCAAATGGAGGCCCCAGCTGATATGGGATGGTTATCTGTGGTTGGATAGGAAGGGCTCACGCCGTTCCTCCATTGCACTAATTCAGCCCTGGGTTCTGATGAATATATGAACCAGAAAAGACTCTTGTGACACCTTAAAGACTAACAAATATATTATGGCATAAGCTTTTGTGGACCACTTTGTCCATGAAAGCTTATGCCATAATAAATCTGTTAGTCTTTAAGGCACCACAAGACTCTTTGTTTTTGCTGCAGCAGATTAGCATGGCTACCCCTCCGGGAATTACAGGAACCAGGACCTTCTATCCCTTAAGCTGAACTCCTCAGCCAGCTTATAGAGTCCTGCTTTTGTATCATCATCTTACCCAACGGGAGAAACGTTGGGGTTCAGTACATATTCCCAGTCTACCACCATTTAACAATCAGTTTCTGAATATCGCTTTGAACTTGAGTTGCATATGATGTATGCTGAATGAAAACAGTTTTTTACTCAGTTTTCATGCCCATTAAAGAGATGTTTGCTTGTTTGGGGATAGGGAGAGAGCCTGGTGCAAATGTGCCCCCACCCTGCTCAGTCATGTTGTCAGACCAGCTAGTCATACTCTACCTACTTAACAGGCCAAAGAAGCTGACGCTGAAGGGTTATAAGCAGTATTGGTGCACCTTCAAAGATACATCTATCTCCTGTTATAAGAGCAAAGAAGAATCCAATGGGACTCCAGCTCACCAGATGAATTTGAGAGGTAAGAGAACACATTCAGTTTTCCTGTCTGTCTTTTAGTGGTGTGTTTATTGTTAATTTGTTCATTTTGTTCCTTTTACATTCTACAGCCCTTTTGATAAGGAGGTAATGTCTCTTTATGTTCACTAATGTATGTAGGTGGAAGGATCCCAGGTCCAGCGCATGAATGTTTCCTTATGCTGGTAATGCAGCATATTCTTAGTGGCGGTTCATCAACCACTCCCCTCCCTCATCCCTTCCTGAATTGTGGGGGCAGGGAAGAGTTAGGGTCTCCTCCACACAGAATCCTGAGACCCATCGGAAAATGATGGGGAGCATCTTTGCCTTTGTGTCACATGAGTGAGAACTTTTTGCAGTTTTAAATCGGGGTTGGGCCACATGTGACTCCTCCAGGGTTGGGCCACATGTTTTGCTCTCCCTCCCCCAAGAGCCACCACCAGATTGCAGCAGCAGCAGCAAAAAAAGAAAAAGAAAAAAGGTGCGTGGTGAGTGCCTACCTTGTTTTAATGGCAAATTGTGCTCTTCCAGGTGTTCCAGGAACTCAATTTGCCTTTAAAACGAGGTGCACGCTCACTGCGCAACTTGCTTTGAAGGGGCAATGAGGCTTTTTTTCCTACCACCATACTGCCAAACTTCAGAGGGGCAACAACAGGGTTGCAACCCCTAGTGGGGTCCTCTGAAGTTACCGACCCTGGTTTTAAATGGTTCATGGGGCAGAGCTTTTGTGGCTGAGTGCCCTTCTTCCAAGCCTTTGATGCTAATGGAAAGAAACCACTGTCTGCATTGATGTAGCAAACAGAGACCCTAAAGCAGCCTTCCCCAAGCTGGCACCCTCCATATGTATTGGGCTACAATTCCATCATCCCCAGCCAGCATGGACAATGGGGATTATAGTCCAACACATCTAGAGCGCACCAGTTTGGGGAAAGCTGCACTAAAGAGTGGACTGCTAGAGACCTAAATGCAAAACCTTAACCTGCTTTGATGCCATAAAAGCCAGTCCGAGGTCTTTACCAAGATTTGTTCTTCATCATATATACGAGAGTAAAGCAAAAGCAAATTACACAGTATCTGGGTGTTGTGCAGTGTAGCGCTTTTAGAAGACGCAAATGAAAACAAAGTTTTTGAGAAACCAAATCGGAACATAAGCTCAGAAGATACAAGTAATGCTATTTTATCACCCAATAGAATTTCCGTTTTTTAGGCATTCCCCCTCTTTCCCTTTTAGTGTGTTGCACACACCCCGCCTTGTTCAGATAACATTTGTAAGGAATTTATGCTGCATCTGACACTCCTAAGGCTACCAGCTCCACGCATATTCAGCAGTAAAATATTCCAGCTTGGAGGGTTGTGAAATAGGCACTACTGACATCCCTTTTCTTTTCTTTTTTTTAAGCCTTTGAGGCAGAAGCAGAGAGGCTGCCAAATGACATCAGACAATAGCTACGAGGATGTGAGCTAGGGAAGGGAAACATGGAATACCTTTTTGGGAGCTTTTTAACAAAGCTGCTGCTGACTGAATTTTAAAAGAATTCTGCAGGAGGAGCTGAAACAGGGCTAAAATTGCTTCCAAGAAAACATGTTCCTTTAAAAATATATATACTGTTGCGGTCTATAGAGGATCCCCAAGATCTAACTTCATTGCGTGTGTTTTTCCCTCCATTTCAGTAGCCTTCAGAAGTGCTGGTTCAAACAGAGTTTTGTTTTGTTTAGCGTATTTTTATCCTGTTCCTCAGCCAAAAAGCCTCCTGGAGCAGCTTACAAATAATTAGTAAAGGAAGACAGTCTATACCCACAGGATTACAATATAAAAAGACTCAATACACAAGGAAGAAGGAATAGGGAGGGGAGAGGAAAAAATTAAAGTCTACTGGAATGGCTGCTGGTAGTAACATTTGAGAGAGGAGGAGCCTTCATGGGGGTGGTCTTCAACGGGGCTACTCCCCTCTCCCTCAGCGCACCTCTCCCGTTTGGCAGGGAGACACCTCAAGAGAAAGAGAAATGGAACAGCTGCATGGCCTCCTCTTTGTGATCACTGGGGAACTTCGCTAGATGAAACCATTAAACTTGAGTCCTACTGAAGTCACACTGACTGAATCACACAACGAATTTAAAATCCCATTTGGTTTCAGTGGGATTTGGACATGCTTAACTTTCTCTGGTTTGAATCTGGTAAATGGAAGTAAGTTCCGTTGACTTCAGTGCTAATTTGTCCATGATGGAATTGTGAGGTAATGTTTCAGAACCATTATCTCCAACTTAAGCCAGGTTCATTCAGACAGATGCAGGCCTGCAGTTATGTAAGTGCACACGCCCACTTGTGCACGTACACTGTCTTTGGTACAGAGAGCCCGGCGTTTCTACACTTTGGACTTGGAGTAACCTAATGTTTTCACAAATTTTACACCATTCCTTTCTCATGATAAGAACATAGAAAGCCCTCCGTACTGTATTGCTCCCAGCTCTGGCAGTGAAAATAAAGACTATCCTGTTGGGCCTAATCGCACCTCTAGTTGCCTGGATTTTGTTGGGTGACAGTCCTGCAATTTGTTGGCTCCCTGCTCACCAGTGAGAGTCACTTGGGCGGACATGTCACTCACTGACTGCTAGAGTTGGCCAGAAATACAGTCCTTGAAATACAGGAACTAAATAAATGTGCAAGAGATGCCTTGCCATGTATTCTACTAAACTCTTGCTGGTGTTTTGGCCCATCCTAAGGGGAAGTGACTGACCAAGAAGAATGGTTGATACTATTGTGGGTTAAATACAGGGTAGCTTATTTTCTTTCCCTCTCACAACATGTTTTTTAAATTTTCGGACTATGAGCTTTGAGTGGTTTGCCCACCGAACATGAAGCCTTATCAGAGAGTATAATCTAAGTTACTGGCTAACCATTGGACATGATTGAATTCTGGCAGGCCCCTCTTTAGCAAAACAAATAGCACTCATGTAGGCCAGCGGGCATACATTTTTCACATTTCAGATGGGGGGGGCAGGGCACCCAGATCAGAGAATGGAATTTCCAAGTATGCTCACTGCCCCCACTCCACATCTATGGTTTTACAAATTAATGCTGTCTAGTAGACTTTCCCTCGCAGGTGATGGTGTCTCTATTAACGATAGGGCATCCATGCCCTGACGGTAAGCAGTCTCTCTGGTCTGATCCAGCAAGGCTGCTGCTCTTACGACTATGTATTTCTCATCCTATCCCAGTATCGTTATCTGCTTCCTCTGCCAAAATGAGAATCCAGGCGTGAGTGGCCCCATCGCTGATTAGTATTTCACTCTTGTCCAGTCCCTATGCTCTGCTGTAACCATTTCCTACAAACATTGAACCCCAAGTTAAACGTGTCTCTGCACTGTGCTAAATCTTTATGCAGAATATAAAATCTTGCTTCTTTTATTGTAGGGTGCGAGGTGACTCCTGATGTCAACATCTCTGGCCAGAAATTTAACATAAAACTTTTGATCCCTGTTGCTGAGGGAATGAACGAAATTTGGCTCCGTTGTGATAATGTAAGTTTAAACGGGGTCTGATCGAAGGCCGGCTACTACACATGCTCAGTTGTGCAGAGGGACTGGGGGGTGGGCACTGCAGGTCTCTCCTGGGGCCCCAGATAATCTGGGGCTGGCCCTGGGTGGGGAGGGCTGGGGACGGTGTTAAGTATGGTGCTCTCTAGCACAGCACCCACCTTACTTAGTTGTGGCTTACTTGCAGGAGCTTTTATTCCTTTGAGCATATATTCTCCTTGGGGCCAAACTAGTTCAGTTAATATTTATGTTTATTCATTTATTTGTTTGAATATTTATATTACGTTTTTGGGGCCCACATGGAGCCCCGAAAGCAGCTCACAACATAATAGAAACAAGAACAGTCTTGAGTGCCATTTTCTTGGTAGAAAGGTAGGGTACAGATTGATCGATCAGCAGTCCAAAAATAAAAACCAATTTATAACATGGCTGAAAAAGTAAAACAGCAGTACAATACATAATCACTCTGAGGATCAGGCAACATCAAATGCCTATCTGAACAGAGCTTTTTCTTTGTAGCCTTGGAGGGAAGGGGCTAAACAGCCTCTTGAGTGCAGGAGTCCTAGAGCCTAGGGGCCATCACCGAGAGGGCCCTCTCCTATATAAACCAGATGCAACTTTGATGGTAGCAGGATGCAGAGCAGAGCCTCTGCAGAAGATTGTAACCGGCAGGCAGAGTCATGAAGAGCAGGTGGTCCTTTAGATATGCAGGGCCCAAACCACATAGGGCTTTAAAGATGACAACCAGTACAGGGCTGCCACCCAGACCTTTTGTTGCGATGCTTCACATTTCCCCAAGCCATTCCCCCCTGCTGCTGCCAGCACAAGCTAATGATGTGAAGCGGGCTGGAAAACACAGGATGTTGTGGCAGAAGCCAGTTTTGCCAGATAACACAGAGGGGAGCTAAATGCAAGGTGGTTATTTTCAGCAGAAGTTTATTTGTTTATTTATTTACACGTGTATCCTACCTTTGCTCCAAGGAGCCCAAGGCAGCATACCCATAATCCTCTTCTCCCATTTTATCCCCACAACAACCCTTTGAGGTAGGTTAGGCTAAGGGTCAGTGCCGGCCCCAAGGTCACCCAATGAGCTTCATGGCTGAGTGGGGACTAGAACCTGGGTCTCCCAACTCCTAGTCCAGCACTCTACCCACTACACCACGCTGGCTCTCTCAGTTGCATGTAGTGTAACATCAAAGTTTCGTCCTTATTCTGTAGGGATCTGGACTTCCATATTTTGAAAAACAAAATAATATTAGAGTGGAAAAACATATACAGTCATGCCTTGGATTGAGAGCATAATTCGTTCCGGAAACGTGCTTGTAATCCAAAACACTCTTATATCAAAACGAAATCCCCCCAAAAAAATTTGTACAGAGATTTTTAATTTAAGCCGTACTACAGTACTTGTATTGCAAGACGTCGCTTGTATATCAAGTTTTTAAAAATTAAATAAATATTTAAAAATTTGCTTGTCTTGCAAAACGCTCTCAAACCAAGTTACTTGCAATCCAAGGTATTACTGTACTAAAATATTCATATTTAACTGTATACTTGTGCATACTTAGGGATGGATGTGATGCAGCAAGTCCCTGGATAAAATTTCACCTCAACCATGAACCGTAGTAGGTGGCCTTAAACAAGCCACCATCTGCAATATATGGTTGATAATACTGGCCTACCTTACAGGGTTGTAAAGATGCAGATGCTTGGTGTTTACATTCAGCTTTACCTGGGATCAGTGTTCTGAAACGCATTTGCAGTATGTTAATGCTTGCATATACAACGTATGCTGCACCTAGGGAAAGGAAACCAAATACAGAGTTACAGAATGGGGGACACTTGGCTCAACAATACCACAAGTGAGAAGGATCTTGGAATTGTGGTAGATCACAAACTGAATATGAGCCAGCAATGCGATGTGGCTGCAAAAAAGTCAAATGCTATTTTGGGCTGCATTAATAGAAGTATAGCTTCCAAACTGCGGGAAGTGATAATTCCCCTTTACTCGGCACTGGTTAGGCCTCATCTTGAGTATTGCGTCCAGTTCTGGGCACCACACTTTCAGAAGGACGTAGACAAACGAGAGGGTTCAGAGGAGGGCAACAAGGATGATAAAGGGACTGGGAACAAGGCCCTATGAGGAGAGACTGAAAGAACTGGGCATGTTTAGCCTTCAGAAGAGGAGACTGAGGGGAGATATGATCGCACTCTTCCAGTATTTGAAGGGATGTCACACAGAGGAGGGCCAGGATCTCTTCTCGATCATCCCAGTTTGCAGGACACGGAATAATGGGCTCAAGTTACAGGAACCTAGATTCCACCTAAACATCAGGAAAAATTTCCTGACTGTCAGAGCAATAAGACAATGGAATCAACTACCTAGGGAGGTGGTGGGCTCTCCCACTCTGGAGGCATTCAAGGTGCAGCTGGACAGCCATCTGTCAGAGATGCTTTGACCTGGATTCCTGCATTGAGCAGGGGGTTGGACTAGATGGCCTTGTAGGCCCCTTCCAACTCTACTTTTCTATGATTCTATGAGCCCTTTCATCTCCAGTCAGTTGTGCGATAAGTGAATTTTTAAATTAAGCCCTTGCTTGGCTGACTGTGTATTTTCCAAGATGAGCAGGTTTTGAGCTTTCCAGAATGATTGGAAACAGGATGATGAATCAAAGGGACCATCCTAACGAGCACCTCCTTTCCCTTTAAATTGCAGGAAAAACAGTATGCCCACTGGATGGCAGCTTGCCGGCTTGCCTCCAAGGGCAAAACCATGGCAGACAGTTCATACAACTTGGAAGTTCAGAACATCTTGTCTTTTCTGAAAATGCAGCATCTGAACCCAGATCCACAGATAATTACTGAGCAGGTCACAACGGACATCAATCCTGAATGTCTGGTTTCCCCGAGATACCTGAAGAAGTACAAGAACAAGCAGGTACTTAATTTGGAGTCATATTTTGCTAGAACCTTTGTCCTGAAAATGAGTGTGCAGGTGTTGCTTGCCAGTAGATTGTTTTGGGATAAGTGAGGGCAAATAAGCTGAACCTTTATCCTGACAAGATGGAAGTCCAGCAGGTGGGGAAATCTGCTGATCTGGATATAGATGGGTTCAACTGGTATTTTGACCTTTATAACCCTATACGGCTCCGGTCCAGTCTGTCTCAAGGAGCGTCTCCAGCAACACCAAATAGGCCGCTCAACAAGATCTGCCACAGACGGCCTTCTCCTTGTCCCTTCAGCCAGAGCAGCTAGACTGGTGGGGACGAGGAAGAGGGCCTTTTCTGTTTTGGCCCCCGTACTGTGGAACTCTCTCCCAAGTGACCTCCGCCATGCCCCCTCTCTGCTGAGCTTCCGCCGCTCACTAAAAACTTGGCTATTCAGGCGGGAATATGGGGTGGGTTAAGATTTTAAAATTTTATACTGTTTTAATGTATTTTATACTGTTTTTATCGTATGTACATCGCCCAGGGTGGCTGGTTTGCCGGCCAGATGGGCGATAAATAAATGTAAATAATAAATAAATAAATAGGGTGGGTTTGCACTTCCCCTGAAGGACCAAGTCCACAGCTTGGTGGTCCTTCCAAACTCGCCACTGACTGTGGAAGCATAGGTGCCAGCAGTAGTCACAAGTGCATTTTACCAGCTTCAGCTGGTACATCAGCTGCCTGCGACCCTCTTTAGGGAAAGTGGACCTGGCTCAATTATGTAGGCCGTAGTTAGATCCAGACTGGACTACCGTAGTGCACTCTATGTGGGGTTGTCTTTGAAGATGACTCAGAAACTTCAGCTGGTATAGAATGTGGCTGCTCGTATCTTTGTTGGTACTTGACAGTTGGATTATATTACAGCAAGTCTGTAGCAGGTGCACTTGTTGCCAGTGCATTTCTGGGCCCAATCCAAAGGGCTGGTTTTGACCTTTACAGCCCTAAACAGTTTGGGGCCAGGTCATTTGAAGGGTCACCTGCCCTCGTATGAACCTGCCCACGCTTTAAGATAACCTTCGGGGGCCGTACTCATTAGCCCACCACTAAGGCCAATAAGGCTGATGGGCACTAGAGAGAGGGCTATCCCCTGCGGATGGCTCCATCTGTGGCCGCTTTTCGAGGGGGCCTTAAAGACACACCTGTTTCCTCTGGCTTTTAATTGAGAAGGTTTTATGGTATTTGCTGCTGTTAGGTACGTGAAATTGTATGTTGTTGTAACAATTTAAAATTGTTAAAATTTAAGATGGTTTTATCGTTTGTTTGTGATATTACATTATACTGTCTTTTAATATTGTAAGCCATCTGAAGACCATGGTCTTTAAGGCGGCTAAGAAATATATTAAATAAATACTGTTGAAGGTTTGCTTGCTCCTTTCCGGACTCTGTGCCTTATCCTGGCCAGCTTGATATTTTTCAGCTACCTATTCAAGATCATTTAGTAGTGATGATCAGGCAGTTGTTTTCCTTGCTTCCCTCCCCCTTCTCCCTCTTTCCCCATGGTTGGAATTAAGATTGTAAGCAGATTGGGACAAGGATCTGTTCTTTGTTTTGTTCAGGGCTGTGGAGTCGGTAGATAAATGTTCCGACTCCGACTCCTCTGTATTAATATGCTAATTAATTAATTAATATGCGAGGTAGTTGGGCAGAAGCTGCTGCCTTCTCCTTTTTGTGTGCTGATCTGCTGCTGAAGATAGGGCAGTGGGAGGATCCAGGAGGGGCATTTATTATAAAACATGATTTCCCTAGTAGAATCCCATAGTCATGTTTAAAGTTTAAGCTAACAATCGGAGTTTACAAGTTTTTATAGCCTTAGCTGAATGACAGCAGTTTTTCCAATGGTTATAACTGTTTGTGAATTGGGACATTTAAACTTGCTTTTTTTTAAATTCCAATCTAAATTCAGTCGGAGTCGGAGTTGGTGCATTGTTTGCCGACTCCGACTCCAGGTACCCAAAATTTCCTTCGACTCCGACTCCACAGCCTTGGTTTTGTTACTGTGAAGCTGAGCACCATCTCCGACCTTGAAAGGGGGAGTTGGAGATCCAACCCCTGAACCCTCCCTCTTGCAGCCGACGCAGAAAGAGCTGTGCCAGCTGCTTCTCTAAGGTCGGGAAAGTGACCTCGGGGAGGGGGGGGAAGGGGGCGTTCTGGTGGGCAGGGAGGGGAGGAGACCGGAGACCAGAAGGACACTTCATTGAATTTCCAGTTCTCTGTTTGGCGCACTGCATGATTTGGTCAAGGTAGGCTAGGGGAGACAGAAAACATAGGTGCAGATTACACCAGACAAGTTTAGTACTTCAGCAGAGCAGCAGCAGTTTTTAAAATGACTGATTGACAGTTGTTTGGAAACATCGGTAATTGCAGAGGGGAGTTGCTTCCTGTACTTGAATTGCAGTGCCAGCCAGTCTTTGATCTCTGAATGCTAGAGAGGGGGTTGCCATCCAGAAGAGTAGCAGTGAGGGAACTCTTACTGGCGCAGCGCGACCGCTTCCTGGCAGCGGAGTTTCCCTTTTTGTATAGCCCTCATTTACTCTGAAAGGGCCATTATACCCAGTGCAATGGAGAGAGATTGTATGTCTAACAAAATTATAACCTTTGAAGCAGAGCAGACTTGGGCATGTACGAGGGGACACAAACTGCAAAAAGGAAAAAAGGCTCCCAAGTTGTTTGAAATAGTGCATTAAGATGCAAGACGACTGCTGGCAGGGGAGGCTGGGGGGGGGGGAGAGTAATGATTCTGACAGTCAGGGGACCCCAATGGGGAGGGATTCAGTGAAGACGCCGGTGCTTTAATTTTGGAAAGCCAGCAAGCTTCTCCATAGCTCTGTGGATTTGTATTAGCATTGCTCTTCTTGATAGCTTAGACCTGGGAGGCTGTGCGGAGGCAGTATTAATCCCACCCAGCCCTCGGATGACGTGGGGGTCGTGTGGCAGAATGAAGGAAATGTTGCCTTCGTGGAATGTGTAGAATGCAGGGGATACATGAAAGGCAGGAAAACTGTAGCTGCTTCCCAAGTAGCAGTCCATTGGATGTAAAAATCTACTGCACCTGTAGACTAGTGAAGGTAGACCTCCTCATGACTTCAGTCCTCTTTTGAGCCAGGGAATTACCCTTGTTTGCCCTGCACTGCTCATGGAGCATAAGGCTATCAATGGCTACTAGTCATGATGTCTATATGCTACCTATATGCTATCAGAGGCAGTATGCTTCTGTGTACCAGTTGCTGGGGGACACAACCAGGAGGGTGCTATTGCACTCATGCCCTGCTTGTGGATTCCCCACAGGCAGCTGGTTGGCCACTGTGAGAACAGAATGCTGAACTAGATGGACCCTTGGGCTGATCCAGCATCAGGGCTCTTCTTATGCTCTACAAAACCTAACACTTTCTAATCGGAAGCCCAAGTCTTTCACTCAAAATAAGCAGCAAGCTCCAGGAATTAATCTCGCCATTGGTTCTTCTAGCACAGCGCAGTCTAATCTGGCAACAGGTCTCCAAGCAGAGGCCTTTCTTGGCCCTCAGGAGTCCTACCTGATATTATTTCTTTGACTGGAGATACTGCCAGGGATTACACCTGGGCAAGTATGCGCTCTTCCAGTGAGTTGTTGGCCCTCCTCTAAATGGATATTTGTACATGACATTTGGAGGGAAGCTGCATAGGTTGCAGACTTTGTACCATGCTAAATTGTAATAGGGTCTCCAGTCAGTCTCTTTATGTTAGCATGGGAGCTGTAGTAGGCATGTCAAATTCCTGTTTCTGTCAGTTCCATGCTTCTGGCTGGCCAGTCATGTGTAGTCGCCATCTCTGGCCCATTAGAGTGGAATATGTGAACTGACTCCATTAGAAGGCATCGTATTTTGAAGAGTCATCAGGGGAAAATGGAGGTTTTATTTGTTATGCGAGAGTGGTGGTTTCTCAGTCACACATGCAAGTCATCCTCTGATGTTTCAACAATCCAGTGCTCAGTCATCATCATCACCACCTAGTAAGATTGTCTTCCAGGATAAAAGGAGGAAATTCTAAAGAAAATTGTGTAGACTCTAGCGATGGGTCCGCCGTAAGTGACTGTGGAGGCCAATTCTAGATCCACACAGCTTCCCACAGTGAGGACACAGGTTACCAGATGGAAGATGGTCCTGTAAAGGATTCGTTTGACGTGCTTTCCGCTTAGCACGTTTCTCCCTTTCACCTTGCGCTCGGGCTTCTTCAAAGTCCATGGAACCTTTGTGAAAAGCCAACCTCCATTTAGGTCGTTCATGGGCCAGAGCTTCCCAGTTTTCAATGTTTATATTGCATTTTTTTAGATTAGCCTTAAAAACATCTTTAAACCTCTTATACTGACCACCGATATTCCGCTTTCCATCCTTGAGTTGGGAATAAAGTAATTGCTTTGGGAGACGGCAGTCAGGCATTCGAACAACATGACCGGTCCACTGAAGTTGGCATTGAAGGATCATTTTTTCAACGCTAGTAGTCTTTGCTTCTTCCAGTACACTGACATTTGTTCGCCTATCTTCCCAAGTAATTCGCAGGATTTTCCGGAGGCAAAAGCAACGTTGATGAAATCTTTCAAGGAGATGGAAGTGACGTCTATAGATAGTCCATGTTTCGCAGGCATACAATAAAGTTGGTAATACAGTGGCTTCATAAACCAGTGTTTTGGTCTTCTTACAAATATCCCGATCCTAGAACACTCTATGTTTCATTCGAGAAAACGCGGCACTTGCGGAGCTCAAACGATGCTGGATTTCACTGTCAATGTTTGCTGTAACAGAAAGATAGCTGCCAAGATAGAGAAAATGATCGACATTTTCCAGTATTGCCCCGCCAATCTGGATAGATGGCATCACCAAAGGGTTAGCTTGCACTTGCTGATGAAGCACTTTGGTTTTTTTGATGTTAAGTGAGAGACCAAGTTTTTCGTATGCTTCTGCAAAAGCATTTAGGATAGTTTGGAGATCATCCTCTGAATGTGCAGAGACCACATTATCATCAGCATACTGATGCTCCACAACGGAGGTTGTAATTACCTTACTTTTTGCTTTCAGCCTGCTGAGATTAAAAAGCTTTCCATCTGTTCGATATATAATTCCCACACCAGTGGGAAGTTTCCCCTCGACAAGATGTAAAATCATGGCGATGAAAATAGCAAATAATGTTGGGGCAATAACACATCCCTGTTTAACACCTGATCCCACTTTAAATGGAGCACCATGAGAGCCGTTGTTGTCCAAAACCGTTGCCGTCATGTTGTCATGGAGAAGTCGCAAGATATTCACAAATTTATTGGGGCATCCAATTTTCATAAGGATAGTCCAGAGAGCTGTTCGGTCTATAGTATCAAAGGCCTTAGCCAAATCGATAAATGCCATATAAAGGGGTTGATTTTGCTCCCGGCATTTTTCTTGGAGCTGACATGCAGTAAAAATCATGTCTACTGTCCCTCTAGAGGGGCGGAAACCATATTGAGTTTCAGGGAGGATCTCTTCTGAAATAGATAGAAGACGGTTTGCGAGAATCCTAGCAAATATTTTACCTGCGGTAGCTAAGAGAGAAATGCCCCGATAGTTTCCACAGTCTGTTCTATCACCTTTCTTAAAGAGGGTGATAATTATGGCATCCCTGAAGTCTTCTGGGATCTCTTCCCTTATCCAGATTTTTTTCGATGAGTTTATGAAGAATGTACAAGTTCGGGGCCCCCTTCTTTAAAGATTTCAGCAGGAATCCCATCTGGTCCACTAGCTTTATTATTCTTCATTTGATTAATGGCTTTTATAACTTCATCCAAAGTGGGGAGTATTGCAAGTTATTCTCTAATTTGTTTTTGCGGGATTTGCGAAAAAATCTCATTATCCACCTTAGATTTACGATTTAAAAGATCATAATAATGCTCTTTCCAACGCAGTGCAATAGATTCTTTGTCTTTTAAGAGTTTGGTGCCATCTTTTGATTGTAAAGGGATTGTACCATAGGTTTTTGGTCCATAAATGGCCCTTGTGGCCTTTAAAAAGCCCCGTGCATCATGAGATTCTGCAAGTTGTTGAATTTCTTCAGCTTTCTTTTTCCACCAAGCGTTCTTAAGCTCTCTTGTTCTTCTTTGGACCTCAGCCTTTGCTCTAGTGTAGATTTTTTTCTTGGCAGCGCAGTTAATATCATTTTGCCATATTTGGAAGGCTTTCCTTTTTTGGTCAATTATATATTTAATCTTATTATCATTTTCATCAAACCAATCCTGATGTTTCTTAGTTTCATATCCAATAGTTTGTTCACAAGCTGCAGTAATGGAGGTTTTCAGCTTAGACCAATGGTCCTCAATGTTATCAGGAGGTTCCGTAAGTAGATGTTCCTTAAGAAGTGATTGAAGACGAGTTTGCTTAATAGGATCTTGAAGGGCGTGGATGTTCATTTTACGCCTTGGTTTCCTTCCTTGAAGCCTACGTTGGGGAGCAGTGTTGATAACCATAGTGGACCGGATTAGTCGGTGGTCTGTCCAGCAGTCGTCGGCACTCACCATGGCCCTAGTAAGAAGTACATCGCGGCGATCTCTTAACACGGACAATTACATAATCCAGAAGATGCCAGTGCTTTGACCGTGGGTGCTGCCATGATGTTTTAAACTTATTCTTTTGTTGAAAGAGCGTGTTTGTAATAGTGAGATTATGCTCTGCACATATAGACAAAAGTAAGATTCCGTTCGGGTTGCTATTACCAACTCCGTCTTTTCCAATAGTTTCTGGCCATAAATCAAAGTCACGCCCAACTCTTGCGTTAAAATCGCCCAGTGCACATATGTGATTCAGAGAGACTGGTGACATAGCATTACTTGAGTACTTCGAGGGTTCCTTTCTGGTCTTTGTATGCAATTTTTCATTGTTTGCTAAGCCAAGTTCGAGTGCCACGCACTGCAAAAGAAGAGTGGGAACAGAAACTCTTTTGCTATCTGTGGAGAAAAAGAGCCTCTAGGGGTTCCTGCACACGCACACACACACTCACACGCACACACACGCCTCCTCATGTGTAAACCAAGTAAGGCCGGTTGGTGGGGCCTGGAAGTCCTGAAAAGCCAGAGATCCGGCTTTCAAATGCAAAAGTCATGAGTCATGAGTTCCCCTCCCCTGCCTGGCCAGGTGAAGTTCATCCTGATTGGCTAGAAGCCGGGAAGCTACAGGAAGGAGGCGGGGAGGGGGAAAGAGCTATATTCCAAAGTGTGGGTTTTTGTTCTTTGTCTTTGGGTCATCGCATGGTTGCTGTTGGAGCAATGGCGGCAAGCCAAGCAGAGGCCCAAGCCTTCGGGTGGCCTCAGGATCCGACCCCAGGTAGCTCCTGGTGAAATTAGCTGAATGAGGGCTTTGGTAAAGGCAAGCCTTGTGGAGGGCTACGCATCTCGGAGCTTCGGGTAGGTGTGTGGTCTTCCCGGGCAGCAAGGCTGTGCTGGATCCAACCCTGGAAGAGGACTGACCCCCAGGTAACTAGCTGTGTTCCTGGGAGAGATAAGGAATCAGTAGGTTTTGTTATTTTTGCAGCTCTATTACTTTGTACCAAAGCGTCTCTCTAATTTCGTGTGCTTCCCTCATTTCCCTATTCTTGTTGTAAAACGCTACCAGAATAAACCTTCTTTTGGGGGGGGGGTTACCCCACATGGTGTTTGTGGATTGCTCTGTGGTTCCAGCAACTAAATCCAGGTTACAGTCAGAAAGGCAAGTCCCTGAACAGAGATTCAAGTAGGATTGCAGACACCAGAGGCTGGCAGTCTGGTACCTTGAGATCTCTGGGGGTCTTGGGTCCTTTGGGTAGGAAAGGGTGGGTTGTGGCGGGTCAGCCAGCCCCCCCCCCCTTCCTCCACACTATCACTATGATTGAAGGAGTTGTTGCTCTGGAACTGCAGGGAGTACCTTGTTTAGCTATATGTGTCACAACAAAAACAAGCTGGAGGGTCCAGCCAGTTTGCCTATGATTTAGGTAATTTGCATATATTCAGCTATGCAGTGGGACAGAAAGCCGTGCTTAGTGGTAAAAACAACAACCTGTATTGTGGCACCTTAAAGATTAACAATTACTATCTTATTACAACACAAGCTTTTGTGGACTAGAGTCCACAATGCATGAAGCATTATCCTACGTGAACTAACTTACCAATGTTCGGATTTTTGTTTTATCAACAACATGGCTTTATGAATGGTCAGTGTAATTATGTTAACATACTTTTTAAGCTTTAATGTAATTGTCACAGTCGGTCCTGTTTGCGTTTTATTTCCCCCTAACTTCAGTGCTTACAATCCTGCCCAACTCACACATAATCATGTGTTTATCATTTATTAATATACTGCCATCTATGTACACAACACTTTATAAAGAACAAGTATGGCAGATCTCTATCCCAAGGGGTTGACAATCTAAAATAGACACAGGGAGTGGGGAAATGGAGGCATAAATGGAGGCATAAGTAGGAGAGGAATATTTCAGTTACAATGATGGTTAAGAATTAAGAGAATGAGCCAAAGGCTTCCCAGAAAAGGTGAGTTTTGAGGAGAAACTTAAAGGAAATAAGGGAGGTGGTCACACAAAGTCGTACTGGGAGGCAGTAAGGAATAGCAAAGGAAAATGGGTGGAGTTATTACAGGGAGTAGGAAACCTTTGGGCAGCTGGGGGTGGGCAGTGAAGCTGGACAAGTGAAGATCACAGGAGGATGTGTTGCAGAGAGATGAGATGAGGGGCAAAGCCATGTTTTGAAGGTGAGGGCAAGAAATTTGTGCAGGATCACAAATTTTGGACAGGAGGCAGCTGGTGAAAGGATTTAAGGAGAGAGCTCACATGGTCAGGGCAAAGAGAGAGGTGAATGAAATTAATGCATTTGTCTTTAAGGGGCCACAAGACTCTGTTTTTTGCTGCAGCAGACTTAACGCCCCTGGAAATAGTTAGTGGTTGTATTTAACTTATTCTGCAATATTTTTGATCTCACATTTTTGTCTGGCAATTCTCTCCCCCTGCCCCCATTACAGGCATGCCTTGGATTGAGAGCATAATTCGTTCTGGAAACGTGCTTGTAATCCAAAACACTCTTATATCAAAACGAAATTCCCCCCAAAAAATGTGTACAGAGATTTTTAATTTAAGCCGTACTACAGTACTTGTATTGCAAGACGTTGCTTGTATATCAAGTCAGTTTTTTTGAAATAAATATTTAAAAATTTGCTTGCCTTGCAAAACGCTCTCAAACCAAGTTACTTGCAATCCAAGGTATTACTGTATATGGATCTGTAAATCAAGAGGAGCAGGAAACGTGATTACACTGAAGCATCTCTTTACTTGTTCCGTGATTTGAGATGATACTCAGCATTTTCATGTTTGTTTGTTTTGCTTTTCCATTTCCCATAAACTGTCAGCACGAGGGCTAAATGATTATCTCAGAAAGATGGGCCTCTTCTGGACCATGGAAAAAGAGCCCAAAGTTGCCTCCCAGGACTAGAATGAAGGTCTTGTTGTGCTCCTTTTTGCTCCTTTTTTCATGCTCATGCTCATTTCTTGCTGCTTTTCTCCCCAGGAAAGTTGTGTGGGAAGTTTTGGGTTGGTTTGTTTTTTAATTGGTTTGAAATATTGTTGTTGCTGATAATTTGCACATTTTCCTCCCTTTGCTTCGTTGCCATATTTCTGATTGCTTTTTTTTTTCTGCTTCCTTTTCTTTTCTTCGCATTTGCCCTCTGCAGCCAGGCTATATAAGAGACTTGGTAAGTGACAGTAAACATAAACAAGCACTTAAGACTTTTGCTGTTTTGTGAATACATGCTCAAAAGCAGGGGAGAGACTCTCTCAGATACTCACCAAGAAATGCGGTGTGTGTTTTTGAGATCCAGATGCTTTGGTGTGATTTTTCACTACATAGCAGCATTGTAAATAAGAAGTGATGGGATGATCTCTTACCCACCCACCCACCCTCACACAACCTCTCCCACTGCCTGCTTCTGGGACAGAGGTCTGCTGTGTTTCTGTGGTGCAGCTCCAATGTAGCTACTCCTGTGTGTCTCCTCCTTTGCTTTCTTGCATTGACATCAGAAAGTACTCCTTCATGCAATGCATAATTAACTTAAGGAAATCCCTGCCTCAAGATGTGGCGGTTTTATGTGACTTAGCTGGTTTTATAAGGGGATTAGATACAGCCAATAACTTTGGGAACCACTTTCAGAGGTAGTCTGGCTCTGAGTAGCAGTTGCTGGAGGGCAAACGGTGGATTCTGGCCTTTATAACCTACTTATGTGAAACATCTGCCTAGCTGCTGCTGGAAACAGGATACTAGGCTAGACAGACCTATGGTCTGACCGAGCAGGGCTGCTCTAAGTGTCTCACATTCTAGCTTAGAAGAGCAGTTGACACATTTAATTAATTAATTAATTTCTATCCCACCTTTCCACCAAAAAAACCCCATGAAACTCAAGGCAGCTAACAATAAAATCCAGATTAAAAGCAAAACTTTAATTAAAATATAGCATAAAACAAATAAATTAAAAACACAACAATAAAAAAAAATATCAGCTCCAACCAGTTAAAAAACCCTTTAGCAACAGACCAACTTTCATGTCAAAGGGCTTCCTGAATAAAACATATTTGCCTTCTGGTGGGAGGGCAGCAGAGAAGGGGCCAACTTTCCTTGATGGGGAGTTCCGGAGCCTGGGAACGGCCGCCAAAAAGGCCCACTGTTACATCCCCACCAAATGTGCCCCTGATGGCTGCGGGACCAAGAGAAAGGCTATCCATGTCTACTAGTCCTGATTGGCTCTATGCTACCTCCAGTGTCAGAGGCAGTATGCCTGTGTCCTCCAGTTGCTGGGGAACATGGACAGGAGGGTGCTGTGGCACTCGTGTCCTGCTTGTGGGTTTCCTGTGGGCATCCAGTTGGCCACTGTGTGAACAGAATGCTGGACAGGATGGACCCTTGCTCTGATCCAGCATCAGGGCTGCTCATGTTCTGAAAGACCTCTTCTGAAGACCATAAAACCCAGGCAGGCTCATATGGGAGAAGGCAATCTCTCATGTCGCCTGTGCTTTATAGGCCGTAGCCTGCATATCAACGAGCCACGGAAAAAGCACAGTTCAGATGCAGCTGCTCTCAGTGACCCCTCTCTGCACATCTAGCTTCAAGTCCACGAGGCAGAAAGGGGCTACGGATAGGCCACTGCCATAAGAGGTGCACTATGTTTCAGCACTCTCTGCTTATGTAGCCGCTCCTGTGGTTCCTTCTCTGCCTTAATAGTAGTAATAAATGTATTGTCGAAACAGCTAGGCGCCGCACAGTCAATAAAGAGCAATGAAACAAATGGCCCTGCCCACAGGTTTATCATCTGATAGATAAAATAAGAAAGAAGGAACATTGCAACGGCGGAGGTGGTGAAAAATAAACACGGCAAGGCGGCAGCGACATGTGGCCACCACGGCTCCACCTGGTGGTGATTAGGTGTGCGTGTGCATTGGCCCTTCCGGGCAAAGAAGGAGCAAGCCCTGGCTTTGTGGGGACTGATAGCCCAGCTTTAGGCAAAGCAGCCTGGCCCAGAACTTGGGATAGCGCTGTCCTGTCAGGCAGGCAGGGGGGGGGGACGGACGGACAGGACACTCCGCCAACCTCTGCTTGCTTGTGAAGGCCTTCGCTACTCCCTGCAGGTGAGTGAAAAATTGCATAGCTGCATTAGCATGCTTTTGGAATGAATGAGGAACACATATTCTAGAACAAGAGGGAAAGACTGCCCCCTGCCCCTCCACCACCAGAGCGGAACAGCTTCTTTGGCAGTGTGTTTGTGCCTTGCGTTTTTGTGCCGTGCATTCTTGCTGACATGCTTGGTTTTTTAACATTCCAAACCCTTCAGTGAAGACTAGGACAGAAAAAAGCAAGGGAAGGAAAGGAACAAGAGCCACAGGGAGAAGCAGAAGAGCTACAAATTCTAGTCACTAGAAGCTTTGCCCAAAGTTCATGTTTGAATCTAGAGTCCTTTGCCGAGGCTGCCTACACACCCTTCTTCTTTTTCCCCACATTCAAAAGGGCGAGAATATTTGTGTTTGTTCTATTTTGAATCGTAGCTGAGAGATTACAGGAAGCCATCTGCTAACCAGATTCTTTATATTAAAAGAGGAATGTGTTTTTTGCTTGCTGTAGAGCAGGGACGGGCAACTTGTGGCCCTCCAGATGTTTTGGCCTACAACTCCCATCATCCCTCACCATCGACTGTGTTGGATAGGGCTGATGGGAGTTGTAGGCCAAAGCATCTGGAGGGCCTATCCTATTTGCCCACCCCTGTGCAGAGCTTGCCTGTGCTATTTTTCATTAGCTAATGTTGGTGCAGGGTGTTTTTTTCCAGCTTTACATCCTGCAGATAGCTGATGCTGTATGCCAGTTATGTGCATGAAACAATCCCCCAGTCCATTTCCTCTTCAGGAGGAAGAAAAACTGGCCCTGCACAATCCCAGATGCTTCTCCATCCAAAAAGCTGTCTTAAAGCCCCTTTCCCCCCTCATATGATAAATAGGTGCATAGCTGTTCTTGTGAATATTGTTTTTTTTTAAAAAAAATTTAACCAGAACAGCAACCCTCAATTTCAGAAAGTGCGTATCCAGAAGTAATGCTCAAAATTAGCACTGATATGAACCAAATTTTAAAGGAGAATTGAAGAGGCACTATTGCAAGTTTAAGTGCAGGGGGGAAACGGAGTAAGAAATTTGTCGGGAGTAGGCTCCTTCCAACTCTATGATCTGTGAAATCATTTTAATAAACGTTCTCTTCCTCCTTTCCCCTCCTCCCCTATTTGCCTCTTGGTGCTGCCCTGCATTTCTCCCCCAGCCTCTCCCAGTTATAAACACCACCTTAATACAGGGCAGTTGCCTTAAAGTCTCTGTGTGTCTCCTCCACAGATCACTGCCCGGATTTTGGAGGCGCACCAGAACGTTGCTCAGATGAGTCTCATTGAAGCCAAAATGAGATTTATACAAGCTTGGCAGTCCCTACCAGAGTTCGGCATCACACACTTCATTGCAAGGTATGTGGCTCTATGCAATCATCCAGATGTGTACTTCCATGTGCAGATGTATAAGCTGTTCTCGCAGGGTGGGCTACCTTGCTTTGATATGCTGAGAGATGGGAACAGCCAGTTTGGGCTCCTTGGGTTCAGGTGATTGCCCATAACTGTGGGCATGAAACTGCAGCCATGATTATGGTGCCTTCCACTCTTGTGTTGACTCAGTGGGATTAGGCACAGAGAAAGTGCACTTTGCACAACCTGAGTAAAGGATAAACCATTTTATTTATTTATTTATTTATTGCATTTCTACCCCACTCTTCAGCCAGAAAAGGCTCTCAGAGTGGCTTTCCTTTTTCTATAATATATATATATATATATATATATACAGCCTTTCCAAAATAAATCACTGAAGGTGATTCACAACCACAAAACCAGCTGAAATAAAAAAGCAGCACAGAGCAGTAAAAATGCATACAGCCTAATCAGTATAATAGAGGGCAGTACTAACCATTGCTCAGGGAGGGGCCATAGCACAGTGGTACAAGAGCCCCTCCTTCGCATGCAGAAGGTCCCAGGTTCGATCCCCCGCCAGCATCTCCAGGTAGGGCAGGAAAAGTCCTGCTTGAAACCTGGAGAGCCATGGTGGCCAGTCAGTGTCAACAATACCAGGCCATATAGACCAAGGGGGTCTGATTCAGTATAAGGCAGCTTCCTAGGTTCCTAGTTCCCAAATGGTCTGCTGCGCGAAAACTGCCAGCCTACGTGAGATCTGAATCTGCAGGATTAAAGATTCCCAAAGTGCCACCCACAAAGGGGCCTGCCTGCTGCGTCTTGGCAGGATTGGCTACATCAGGCAAAACGGGCAGCCTCCTCCAAGAGCAGGAAATTCCCCGGCAATTCTGTCTCAGGAGTGATGGGATGGCCCAGTCACAGCCAGTGCAGACACGCAGGGCAGAATTCCCCCAGCCAAGCACAGGCTGACTGAGGGCAGGCAAGTGTGGTGTAGTGGTTAGAGTGTTGGACTGGGACTCGGGAGATCCGGGTTCTAGTCCCCACTCAGCCATGAAACTCACTGGGTGTCTTTGGGCCAGTCACTGACTCTCAGCCTAACCTACCTCACAGGGTTGTTGTGAGGATAAAATGGAGAGGAGGTGGAGGATTATGTAAGCCGCCTTGGGTTCCTTGCAGGAAAAAGGTGGGGTATAAATATAATTAATAAATAAATAAATAAGGGGAAGGCTGGCTGCAGGCTCGCCTCCTTCCATTCGGGAGGCGTGTGTTGAACCAGTCAGAAGGCACCTTGTGCAGATGTGGGGTGAGCATCTCTGGGGACACATCGTTCTTTTTCTTAGGCACTTTTTTGGACTTAAGAGTGAATCGCTGATAAAAAGTGTTCTTGAATTATTATTTATTATTATTAACATTTATATACTGCCTTATTTGCTAAAGATCCATCAAGATGGTGCACAATTTAAAACAATAGAACCCTAACACAAATTTTTTTTTAAATATGAGCATTTATAAAATGTGGGCATTGCAGGTTCCAAGGGGGCAAGAAGGAGGAGCTTATTGGAATTGCCTACAACCGGCTGATCCGGATGGATGCCAGCACCAGCGACGCCATCAAGACATGGCGGTTCAGCAACATGAAACAGTGGAATGTGAACTGGGAAATAAAGATGGTAAGCAGGCAGGCCATGCACACAAAGCTCTCTGGGAATGCTGAACTCCCAGATGAGCTGTTGCTGGCTGCACTCTTCGCTTTGTTTTGTTTGTGTGAAGTCCAGAACTATATTAGCTGCCTTCAGGCTTTCACCACAGTACCAGTTTTCAGCGAGTTTTCATGTAGAATTGCTGGTATGTCTGAGGAAGCTCTTTCAGGCTGCTTGGCTGAATTTCATTAAGGCTTTACCGCCTTTAATTCCTGTTTATTATTCAAGTTATTTTTAATTTGCTTCTTGGACATCTGCACCTCTAATCTTCCTAGTCAACTTATCACTGCTCAAGTGTTGTTCTTTTTTTTAAAAAAAAAAAGCCAAGACGAACTAGTTATTGAGTGGTTCAGTCTTCTTGTATATCTATCAGCATCTCCTCTTATTAATTAAGTAGGTGACTGTGCCCTTCATGTTATTAGTACGAAAAAAGGGGATGGGGATGGGCCAGTGGTGCCCCAAATCTTGCGAAACACAGGTGACATTGTGTTGATTTAAGTATAATAATCATAGAATGAACTTCATAACAAGATAGAATTCCTAACAATCGTATAATGGCAGTTAGTAGAATTACACTGTAGAATTAAACATGGAGTTTTTATCAGTACAAGCAAGACATTGCTACACCTGCACCTATGGAGCCCTGGCCCTGAAGCTGTTTCTCAGGGGCTCCAGATCTATTTCACCTATTTCTTTGGTGCCAATTAAAGGTTGCTGTTTTTTTCTCAGCTTAATTTCCATGCAGGGGGCACTTCTCAAGGGGGATTGCAGTTGGAGAGGGAAGGGTTAACTCTCTCTTTCCCACATGCTGTAACAGCCCCCCCCAAAAAAAAAGAAATCTTCCCTTGCATGGTAATTAAGCTTAGAAAAAACTTTTTCTATTGATTTGGGATGATCTGGGTAAAGGTGCAAATTATTTGAAGAATTTATATCATTTGAGATTATTTGGATGAGAAATTAATTGGCTGGCCTTGCCTCCTGTGAAATTTAAATAAATCCTAGTAATTATTTCTCAATTTTGCATGTATAGATATAAATTAGCATATGCAGAACTGATGCAGATTTGTGTTCTGTGGGCCTGCCTGGGCAGCGCTTCTGAGTACATGTCCACATAAGAGATATTACTGCATTCATACACAAACATAAAGTTGTGTGAAGTCCAAAGTCAATAGCTTGTTAATCTGGAGGCAGGATCTACACCATAGCATCAAAATAACCACAAGTCTAAAACAAATAGTACAAGCAGATGAGAAAGTTTGGCCACTTCCTGACATAGAGGCTACTCTTCGAAAGTGGTGCTGGTCTCGGTAGTTACATAACATAACAAGGTTAGATGCTCTTGTATGTATTGGAGACCTTGAACTAGATGGAAGGAAGAGTTTGTGTGACTAGCTGATGTAGCATTTGCAAAGTGCTGATCCTATCATTTAATCAGCTGGTGATTCATCGAAGGATGCAACATTCAGTTGGTAAGAAAACCATGTGATGAAAGATATGACTATCCAAGATCTTTCCAGCCAGCCAGTCAAATGAGAGAACAGAATCATGTGAATTTCTGGTCCGAGAAACCAGCGTGATCTTGTGACTGGCTACTTACTGCAAACTCAAGTCTTCAGGGCTAACATTGGGGCTCGGCAGTGTCGTGGCACCCAGGAAACTAAGCACAACAGAATATAACTTAGCATTTCAAGTGTTCAAAGAGTTACTTCACATACGTTACCTCAGTTTTATTATACCCATGTTGCAGATGGGGGTAGGGGGCTAAGAGGGAGAGAGAGAATGGCTTGCCTTAAAGCCATCTAGTAGGTTGATGATTGAGATGGTATTTGAACCCGGGACTTCACTAGTATCCACTATACAGGCAGTCCCCGGGTTAAGAACATCCCGACTTACAGAAAACTCATACTTAAGAATGGACCACCATATATGTAAAAAGATGAGTTAAATACAAGGGTTCGTACTTACGAATGAACGCACTTTGAAAACATTGCACGGCTTCTGTTCCAACTTACGTACAAATTCGACTTAAAGACAGACTTAGGAGCGGATCTCGTTCGTAACCCAGGGACTGCCTATACTCCACTAGCAACATTTCCTCCCTGATTTCAGCAAGATATTAAATCCATCTTGACCTTCACTCTTGTTTTGACCATCAAAGAGCCACTGGGTCCGGTTAAGACCTCTTATTCCAGTCCTCCCAGCAGTGATTTGAGGACTGGTAATAAGCTGCAGCTCTGCATGCTCCCTCATATCCTCTTACCCACCAGTTCCCTCTAATATCCAGATTAGGCAGACTTTGGTTAGTACTAGCCTTAAAGCTATAGCTAAAAGCTATGATTTGAAGAGAGCGTACATACCATAGTTTGGAAATTAGCACTACTCAAGTTCCCCAGTTCAGATGTCATGGCAAATTGTGGTTCGAGGAAACAGGAGGGAATTGATGGGTGAAGGGGAAGGCAGCACATGAGCTTGTGTCACACTCTTTATCCTCCCAACCATGACTGGGAAGATCATCTGGATTGAGCCACTGTGTTGTCAAATATTGGACTTGGAACAGGAAGGCCAGAGTTTAAATTCCTACTACCCGTGAGGCTTACTCGGTGGTTTGGGGCCAGTCATACAGTCTCAGCCTAGCCTGCTTCATGGAGTTGGTGTGAGGATAGAATGGAATAACTCTGTGTGTGCTGCCCCAAGCTCTTTGGAGGAGATTGGGATAAAAATAAATGAATGCTAGTCAAATGGCAGTATTGTGATGGGGAACCCTTAAGTTCACATGAAGCATGTGTTTGTTTTTGCACTTCAAGGTAACGGTAGAATTTGCAGATGACGTTCGAGTGTCCTTCATCTGCACTGAAGTAGACTGCAAAGTGGTGCATGAGTTCATTGGTGGCTACATTTTCCTGTCGACACGTGCAAAAGACCAGAATGAAAGCTTAGATGAAGAGATGTTCTACAAACTAACCAGTGGCTGGGTGTGAGTTGGATGAGATCTCCTGTACTGATGTAAACTCAATGGCCATATTAATATTTAACTTCAAAAGCTGTTATTTGAAATATGCTGCTTAATCAAGTTAAGCTTGAAGTGTATCTTTTCTTTTTAATATCATGGAAACTTTTGCATTAGCAGACCAGTTTGTATGTGCACTAAACAGCACTTCCGTTAATCTGCTAGAACAAGACAGTAACGCGGACTGCGTGATGCATACGCTTGTGCCTCTTTTCCTCCTCATTCAGCAAGAAAGTCGGGGGGCTGATCAGGTTAATTTCTGAGATGTAAGCTAACCAAATCATTAAAAAAACAAACAAACTCTAAGCCATCTAACTATAAAAAATACCCAGGGCCTAATCTATATGAAGTCTATTTATCATGTTTAATGCATGTTTTGTGAGGTTTTTAAACAAATATATATATATTGTAAAATTTACAACCATGTGTTCAACATCCTTCCTAATTTTAGGGTAGAATTTTGGTGTGCAATCCAGGAAGGTGTTTTTGCTGCCCCTCTTTCCCCATTCACTTCAATGGGGGGTTGCGCATGGACTCTCATGTGATGTGCAGCAGCGGTGCTTGGTGGACTGTGTCCTTTGGCCCCTTACTTTTCGCACTACATAGTCAGGTCCATTGCAAGGGCCTGAAGCTTTTACAAAAACAATCATGCGTGGCCTTGAAAAATATTCCTTCATTAAGTGATATGTGTATCTGTTAACTTCTTGTTTCCCTTTGATAATCATTTATATAATGTGCGTCTCTCTCTCTCTCCTCTCCCTTTTATCTTATTTTTTTACACCATATTGTATTACAAACACATTTAGTATTCACCAGCATAGCCACTCTCTACCTAAGATGATATGCAAAAACTTTTCATTACAATATGAAGTAAAGGTCTATGAAGTATAAGGGTTTTTTTGTGTGTAACTAATGTAAAAAGAAACACAAATTTTATAAAATTGTACAGGTTTTTCTTTCTTTTTCTTTTAAAACTAGTCTCACAAGCCAAAGTAGGAATCGCAATAGTATCGAGTATATTGGCCTTACAGTATGTTTTTAATCTAAGTTAAAATCCCGACTTAGTTATAGCCACAAAGCCCCTAACAAGAAAACTCAGCTGCCTGGAATGGGGGCTCCCACTTCAAAATTAACACTAACAGCCAGGGGGCCCTGACCCACCCAATGCCAAGGGATAAACCAGTATTGTGTTCAATAGTCCATGACATAAACACTATGTACAAATGCATTGTATTTTAAATAAAGGTTGAGTCTTTTATTTAACATCTAGTCCTCATGTCAATTTCTTCTTATCCTCTTTTATGAAAAATCCTATAAGGAGGTGGCCTCATCCATGTCCTTCACGTGGGCGGTGTGTGGTGCGGTGTGTGGTGCGGTGTGTGGAACGCTGAGTTTGGATGTGATGCAAGTTCTGATTCTTGCTCGGCTGTAAAACTCATTCTTTGGGATAAAGCAAGTGGCTCTCTTTCAGCCTCGCCGACTTCATAAGGTTGTTGTGTTTGATAAAACACAAATTGTATATCATCACCTGCTGTGTGGTAAGGACAGTAAGATATTAAACCGTGTTTATAAGTAGTGTTATGGATACAGAATGGTGCGGGGGGGGCAGTGTCTGGCCCATGGGCCCCTACGCATCTCGATGCACTTCTCCATTGCTCACATGCTGCTGTTAAAATATAAACCGGGCACAAGGGCTGCACCTCAGGCAGTGGCTACTGGTCTCCCCTGCATCCTTCCGACTAGATGTTGGTAGCCTCCAGGCACATCCCTCAGCACATTCCCAGAAGAATAGTCCCAGTCCTTTAGCAGACACAGCCCTTATCATCCCCAAATTGGGCTCTCCCTCCTTCCAACACATTCCAGGCTTTGCATCAGTTTGGATTCGGCCATCTCTTTCCCTCCTTTTGTTCTTGGTTCCAATCCTCCTTTCCTGAACAGGGGCAGAGCAAACACATTCTAAGCAAAATAAGGTTAGAGAATATTAAACTGCTACTTGTTTCCAGCAGCCCAATTTGCAGTTTACAGTCATGCCTTGGATTGAGAGCATACCTGGTTCCGGAAACGTGCTTGTAATCCAAAACACTCTTATAACAAAACGAAATCCCCCCAAAAAATTTTGTACAAAGATTTTTAATTTAAGCCATACTACAGTACTTATATTGCAAGACGTCACTTGTATATCAAGTCAAAAAAAATTAAATAAATATTTAAAAATTTGCTTGTCTTGCAAAATGCTCTCAAACCAAGTTACTTGCAATCCAAGGTATTACTGTACTGTGTTTTGCATTTCTGAGTAAATCCAGATATACACAGATCAACTCCACAAAAAGGGTTCTGGTGCATCTATTCTTATTACAACTGTAATCTCCTGACCATAATAGTATTTTCCAGTGTTGCTCAGTCATAAGTGTTCCAAGTCAATGCTAATTACATTTGGGGGATAAATCACTCTATTCCACAAGCCAGACTAAAAATGTTTAGGGCTAAACATTGTCTCTGTAGCCTTTCAATTGGTAGCATAATGTAATCTAAAAGCAATGTCATAGGACAGTTTGTAGAGGTTCCTTCTAGTGGAAATAATCACAGAGAGCTTCCTCCTTTCCTTCCTTCCTGTGTCAGATGGAATATATTTTACCAAGGCAATCAAGACCAAACCCTCTTCATTAAATCCATTAGATTTACACGGCCTGAGTAACGGTACAACAGTGATTGAAAAATGATGTCAAACTTGCCTCATGCTCGTTCTTTCTATCCTCACCCCCATGGTTTTCTTGATGAGGTGGGGGCAGGAGAATCACACAACCAATTTTAGCAAAGCTTGTTGTGTTAAGGGCCAGGCTGGTATAAAAATTGGGCAAGGGTGGGGAGGGAAGTTTGAAGGCACTTGGAGGCTGCTAGGATTGCTTCTGCTGGATCAAGCACAATTCCTTGGCGCTGGCATGGCCAAAATCTTCGTATCACTCCTCCTCTCCACTACTTTCTGTCCCCAAAAAAGGATGGAAACCAGAGGAAGTATGACCATAGTTGCCTAGCAAGCACCAACACTCTCTTCAGCTGTTTCCAGGTGCCTAATAGTAGTAAAGAAGCATGCTTGCAGTTGCTATCAACCACCCAGGAATAGGAGATTAGGTAAAGTGTGAGCAGAGCAACATGCAGAAATGATCGAGAAACTTGGGTGTGCAGAGCCTTAGAGGGTAGGGACTCAAAGCGGTTGAAAGGTACAGACAACAGGTGAGAACATAAGAGAGGGGTAACATAGAGATGGGAGACAAAGGCCCACTTCTGATGCTCTCAAGTCCTTCACCACTAGACGTGGTGACTGCTTTAAAGTGGGATTAGACAAGTTCTGGTGGATATGGCTTTCAGTGGCTACTGGTCATGATGAGTATATGCTACTTCCAGGATCAGAGGCTGCAGGCCTCTCAGTACCAGTTGCTAGGGAGGAAAAGGGGAGGTTGCTCTTGTGCTCATGTCCTGCTTGTGGGCTTCTCCCAGACATCTGACTGGCCACTGTGGTAAACAGGATGCTGAATGAATAGGCCTTTGATCTGATCTAGCAGAGCTCTTCAGTTCATCTTTTTAAACACAAAATGGCAAAATTTCTAGCCGTCATGTTCGTGGGAAGGACAATGCCGGGTAGTATCAAAGCAAAAGAATTTTCAGAGGCCGGGAAGTGGGGTTTTATTACTCAGCAGATTTTCTTATGCTCCCGTTGACCGCTAAAAAATAAGTCACGCAAGCCCAGCAAATATTTTCATATATTCTTTAGTCGATTACTGTACACTCAGGATCCAGCTTTCCTTGGCCCAGAACTGGCTTTCAGGTCCACACCAGCTCATTGCCGCCACCCCACCCCTGGCTGCTTCAGCCTTCTGTTCTCTCTCCACTTCTGATCCACGTTCCCTGTCTCCTCCAATTCCACGCTGCTCATACTTCTGGAGACATGGTGTTATTCCTCCTCTCTTAGCTTGGCAATATGGTTCCAGTTAGGTGGGGGAAGAATGGGGCCTGTAGAAGAACCATTTCAGGGTGCTTGCAGATGTGCTACCAATCAAAATTCATTGGGCAGCTATTCTGCCTTTTCCTCTTTAACAGATTTTCTGTGGTAAGAAAAAAAAGATGGAAGCACAGAGAGAGAGAGAGAGGGAGAGACTATTGTATGCATTCTTCACCGTCCTCTGGAACAAAGATGATTATTTCTTGAAAGTACTTGACCTCCTTCCCATGGCCCTTTGTTTGACCTCCTTTCCTCTTTGTATCTCATTCCCAGCATTGACTTCAGCTGTTTCAGCAGTCTCCCTTGCTGTGCTTATGTCTGTCGCCTTGATCTTAATGTGGGAACTCCAGGTCAGCAGCTCCCAAAGTAAAGTTACTAGCTTAATAATTAGGTGATGCTAGCTGAGAAAGGATAGATTTGATCTCTGCAACTGAAGAGACGAGAGTCGGGGTTGAGCCAATAGCAAAGGTGAGATTGTGTGCAAATAGAACAATGTTGGCACTCTTACAAAGCTGCCTTATACTGACCTGGTTCGCACGAAACGCCAACCCACCATGTCATGGGAGGTTGCGTGTCGTCCGACCCTGGCATGGTTTCTGCAGGGTGGCTTATTTCTCACGAACAAGCCACCCTGAGAACCCATTACTTGTTTTGGGGTTGTTCTTGCCTGCGATGGGTTGTTGTGTTGTCTGAATCTGGCAGGGTGATTTTATCGTGAGTTGAAAAGCGTTACAGAGCCACTCAGCAAGTGGGTGTCAAAGTGCAGTAGGCAACATCCGTGGACATTGACAGAGCAAGGCTGTATATAGGTTAATTTGCACACACTTGACAGCTGTCAATTGGCGAGGTGTCACTGTCAATTGAAAAGCAAAGTGGCAAAGGTGTTTTTGCCCTGAAAGGGGGTGGCGAGTATATCTCCTCCTTAGCAGTGTGATCCTCTAGTTTATCTGGCATATATGAGCATTGTTCTGGGGCAGGGAACTATGCATGTATGCATCCCCCCAGATGCTCAAATTTGCCAGATAGGTTGACAAAGCGAGGTTGCAAATTTTTTAAAAGAAGGGTAACATGCCAGCGACTGTTGCTCCAAAGTGCCGTTTGGGCATCGGTGGAGCAGCTGTCACTGGCGGTGGCCCAGGCGAGATCGCCAAGAGTGGCAAGGGGTTTTTGCTGCTCTTGCCAAGCGGCGTGTTTGCCGCTTCCCCGCAACCCACAATGGGATCAGTCTCCTGGGTTCGGACAACACAACAACCCATCATGGGTTCAACAAGCCATGGGTTGTCAGGGTGGCTCGTTGCCCCAAAGTAAGCCACTCTGTGGGAAGCAGTTCAGGTTCGCACGACACAACAACCCACCGTGTCTAGTTACCCACGATGGGTTGCTGTGTCATGCGAACCCATCCAGACCTTTGCTCTGTCTTCTACTCTTGACTGGCAGCTGCCCTCCAAAATCTCATGCAGAAGAGTTTTTGTCGGTGTTGCTTCCCGAGATCCATTTAATTGGGATCTCCGGCATGCAAAGCATGTACTCGCCCACTTAGCTATGGCCCTTCATAGCCCAAACCCCTGGTTGCAGATCCAGCTTCGTGCTTCACGGCAGCCCCTCTGGTTTAAAACTGTTTGATGCATTACATTTACCTGCTTGTGTGTTGGCATCATGGGATGGATTCAGGGAGCCTCAGAAGTATTTATTTATTTATTCCATTTATACCCCACCTTTTCCTCCAAAGAGCCCAAGGCGGTGTACACGATCCTCCTCTCCATCTTATCCTCACAACAACCCTGTGAGGTGGGTTAGATACCATATCTCTTAACTTCCCAAGCAGCTATGAAGCCTGTGGGTTGCAGAGCTCCTGGGGGTTTGCGAACACTTATCATCTGCAGGCGGCTGTCTCTGAGCCACGTGTGAGTACCTGCAAGAGCATTGGGTCAACGTCGCTTGGGAGCTCTGGCAGGGGAAGGGCTCGTCTGAGGTTCAAAGGCATGGTGAAGAACGGGACTGCCCGAAGCAGAGTCGTTCACCGGCTGGCGTCAAAGCGAAGGTGTCTGTCCTTGGAGAGTGGGATGCAGCGGGGTGGCAGGCTGGAGGCACTTACTCAACCAGGTCCTGACTGAACTAGCTATGCACCATATTTTTACAGAAAGCACTTCTATCTCGGCCCCAAGTCAGGGAGAACGAATCGGCTATCTGAGGGGTGGACCTTGAAGAAGATGCCGCTGCCCCTTCCCTCTTCCACTGTGCACCGCCATCTAGACTCAGAGGCTCTCCATACGAGCCCCAGCTGATTCTGAGAATATTCTTCTCTGCGGCTCCTAGGTTCTGCAGCAGCTGAGATTCGTAGCCCTGGCCACTGTGTGCATTTTCCCTTTTAGGGCAATGAGCACATCTTTAAATGGAGGATTTGGGAGAGCCAGGGACGTAAGACATCTGGTGGCGTCATGGCAATTCGGAGAGCTTAAGAAGTTTGGCGGTAATGTAATACCCCACAGATGGCGCGTTCAGGCAGCCTTTGAAGCAAGAATCTGTATTGTGGTTCTATAAAGAACTTTTTATTCTCAGGCATGCCGGCAGTTCTCAACCATCGACATAGGCGCGCATGCAGGACAATCCACCGAAAACTTAAAACACCTGCCTTTCCGGCAGCAGCCCTCACAGCCAACGTATGTCGATTTTGGGTGCTGCAGGCGGAGATTCCAGTGCAAGACTCCCCATAACCGTCACAGCATAGGAGAAGATAGGGATGGGTCACACATTAACACCCACAGAGCAGAGGGAAGCGGCCACCCGACCGCTCGCAGCATGGCATCCCATGTTTATAGGTTGCGGCATAATTTGGCCCTTAAGACCTTTCACCACTTGCGTGAGGCCCTTAATTAACATCCTTACGCCACGGAAAGATCGAGGCCGGGCTGTTTTTGGCAGCACGCGGCTGAAGGTCCCATTCATCCCTTGCCAGGAACTGCATATCTGGGCTTCCACGGACATTAACTATCAGAGATGTAGCTGTTTCCTGTGCATGCAGAAACAGTCCTTGTGCAGAGCGTTGCCAGGAGGAGACCTGCCCTGATGGGCAATTACACGCACTCTCTCTTTCTCTTTCTTTCTCACACACACACACACACACACACACTCACTCACTCACTCACACACACACATACACACACACCAGCCAACCAAGCACCAGAACTTAATTCCTGGGGGAATAAAGCAGACTTAGGAAGCACATCTTCTGGCCCAGAACCGTTTTCACATGATTCTCGAGTGTGTAGGACAGTTGAATTTGGTTACTCAATGGTCAGCGGGGCAGCACTCTGCATATCCATGTTAATGGGATTGTCAGTGTTCGTTTTCAGTCATTCTGGAAACTCAAGCTGAGTGTCTCTGAGCATGTGCAGATAAGCTTTCTCTCAAAGAGCACAACTGTAAAGGTCTTGTGGATAAAGTGTCTCTGAGCATGTGCAGAGGAGTGCCATCTTTTGTTTACTGATGTGTGTTTAAAGATAGAGAGCCTACCTATTATGGTGCAGAGTAAGGATCCTGTGCCTTGACTGAACCCTCTCGAGTCGGAAGTCCCAGAGCTGATGCCCTAGTGCTAACGTCAATGAAAAGAGATAATGGAGCTAATTCACCGAGTCAGAAATAACCATTTGGAATCACAGAATCATATGGTTGGAAGGGACCCTGGAGGTCATCTAGTCCAACTCAGTGCAGGCTCTGCGCTGCAGGATGCAAATACCGCCTCCCGGATAGATGGCTGTCTTGCCTCTGCTTCAATACCTCCAGTAAAAGATAACCCACCACCTCCTGAGGCAGCCTGGTTCCATTCCGCTGTTGGACAGCTCTTCCCGTTAGGACGTTTCTCATAAAGTTTAGCCAAAATCTGCTTCCCTGCAATTTCCACCCATCGGTAGAGGTCCTGCCCCTTGGAGCAACCAAGAACAAAGCTGCTCCATTTTCTGCATGACAGCCCTCCAGGTATTTCAAGACTGCTCTCATGTCTCCCCCTTAATCTTCTCCAGGCTAAACATACCAGCTCTTTTCAGCTGATTCCCCTAGGACTTGGTTTCCAGACCCTTCCCCATTGTGGTCGCTCTTCTTTGGATGCGCTCCAGTTTGTCTATGTCCTTCTTAAAATGTGGCGCCCAGGACTGGACACAGCACTCCAAATGCAGCTTGACCAGTGCAGAATAGAGCAGAACGATTAGTTCCCATGACCTGGACACACTGCTTCTGTTAACACAGCCTAAGATTGCATTAGCTTTTTTAGCAGCTGCATCACACTGCTGGCTCATCTTCAGCTTGTGATCCGCTAAAACACCGAGATCCTCTTCACATCTACTGCTGGCAAGCCAGGTATCCCGTATCCTAAACTCAGGCCTTTGGTGGTTTTGTACCTAAATGCAGGACTTTGCATTTATCTTTGTTGGATTCCATCTTGTTAGTTTCAGCCCAGTGTTCCAGCCTCTCGAGATCTTTTTGAATGTTGATTCT
The DNA here is from genome assembly GCA_021292165.1 of Shinisaurus crocodilurus. NCBI lineage: Eukaryota > Metazoa > Chordata > Lepidosauria > Squamata > Shinisauridae > Shinisaurus > Shinisaurus crocodilurus. Next base: position 308,466,118 of record CM037876.1, read on the forward strand.
ATGGTGTTCACCATCCTCCACCCTGCTCCAGCTTTGTATAATCTGCAAATTTGAAGCATACCTTCTACACCCTTGCCCAGGTCACTTGTAAAAATGTTGAGCAGCACAGGTCCGAGGACAGCCCCTCTGGCACACCTCTCGAGACCTCCCTCCAGGTTGATGCAGACCCGTTAACAAGCACTCATTGGGTAGAGTTGCTCAAGTATCTGAGGATCCCACTTAGCAGTAGTAGTGTGTGTCCAATCCACCTTTTACATTTGAGACATGAATCAACCAGAGTGTAAAGCTGCATGGTCGCTTACCTAATGAAGATGGCAAAGCTGTGGGAGGCAAACCAGGCAGAGCAAAGCCAGAGCTGCAAAAAGTGCCTCATTCATCTTCCAAGTGGTCTTTAATGTACCTGGTTAGGACAGCACCCAAAAGCCCCAGAACAAGAGAATGGATTGGAAGGCTCCTCAGAAAGTGAATCTGGAAGAAGAGAGAGGCTGAGACTTGAGCTGATCTCTAAACCACACTATCTCATCTGGGGTCATGGCTATAGTCTGAAGGCCTAGGATGCAGCCCCCTTACTAAAGCTAAACAGGTTTGGGACTGGCCAGAGCCTGGATGGGAGACTGCTTGGGAATAGACACCCACCCACCCACCCACACCTGTGTGAATGCTCCCCTTGCATTCCGTGATGGAAGAAAGGTGGGATATAAGCAAAAGAAATTACTACACTGATGAAGCCCTGTTCTTAATCCTAGATGGGGGAGGGTTGACTCTGGTTATTCAGTGGGGAAGCGAATGTATTCTGCACATGCTCAAGGGCATTGCATGTTTCAGGGCGGAGCCCTGGCTCATATAAAGCCCTGCAGATCCCTTTGCTACCTTGCCTTGTCAGGGCAGTGTAATTCCCACAAACTGCTCCAGGGCTTCCTCCAGTGGAACCAGTCTATCAATGGCTGCTAGTCCTGATGGCTCTGGGCAGCCTCTGGGTTCCGAGGTGGCCTACCTCTGAACACCAGTTGTGGGGTGGGGGCAGCCGCAAGGGCTTTTGCCTTCATGCCCTGCTTACGCGCTTCCCAGAGGCAGCGGGTTGGTTAAGTTGCTGGGCAAGACGGGCCCTTCCTTCATCTGATCCGGCAGGGGCGTTTTTATGAAATGCCTTGATGGGTTGATTGCAAGCAAGCTCAGTTCTGCTTGGATTTTCTCAAATGCGCTATTCCCCAGAGATCACATGACAAATGATCTCCCCAGAGATCACATGACACAGAGATCACATGACAAATGAGGATGGGGGGCAAGGAGGAGCAAATGAACGGCTGCTTTTCATGTTTTGCAAGGATGGCGCCGGACAGCTTCATAGATTTATAGATCATAGAGTTGGAAGGAGCCTAGAAGGCTATCGAGTCCAACCCCCTGCTCAATGCAGGAAACTAGAGGGGTCTCCCATCCAAGTAATAACCAGGCCTGACCCTTTCCACGCTCAGAGACAAGCTGAGCCAGCGTGAGCCACAGTTAAACTGTTTCCTTCCCCCACACCAACGTAATGTGTGGGCTCCTGTTCAAGATGTTCCCAAACTGTGCATTAGGCTCCCTTTCTTGTGGAGGATTAGGGAAAAACTTTTATCTCTGATCAGCTGCTGATCGGAGACAAGAGATTTTTCTTCCCTGGGGAGGGGGAGAGGACTGGGGAATCATAGAATCATAGAAAAGTAGAGTTGGAAGGGGCCTACAAGGCCATCGAGTCCAACCCCCTGCTCAATGCAGGAATCCAGGTCAAAGCATCTCTGACAGATGTCTGTCCAGCTGCACCTTGAATGCCTCCAGAGTGGGAGAGCCCACCACCTCCCTAGGTAGTTGATTCCATTGTCTTATTGCTCTGACAGCTGCTGGTGTGTTAGATGGAGAACCCCCATAGGTTGTATCTGGCCCCATGGGACAGAGGTTCCCACTGCCTGACTTATATTGTTTACACAGAGGAGGTGGCCAGATATGTCTCTGCATGCTCTTCTGTGCTGATCTTGCCTCTTTCCAGTCAGCCTCCTCTGGGCTCAAATAATTAATTCTGCCACATTGGCTGTGATTGCGTCATTTTGTCCCTCCTGCGGCTAAGATGCACTAGTTAGTGTTGTCTACCTCAGAGGAGTCTGTCCACTTCTCTCTTCTTCCAATCAGCCTCCACTTCTGCCCCATCTCTACCTCGGATGCAGTGGGGCATTCAGTCCCCATGCGGAAAAATTGCCTGTCCTCAGCAGAGGTGAACCCAGAACAATAATGCAAGGGCTCTTTTGAGTCTGGGTAGTAAATCAATCTTTCTTTCTTTTTAATGTGAGTGTGCCTCCAATTTTAATTTAGAACTAAAAGAAAAAACTGTCCTTTAGCTACCAGAAGTTGGAAACATATTCCAAACAGAAGAAGGAAGAAGTTCAACATGCTTCTTCTGTCCCCCACCACCCCAAACACTGAGTTTGTCTAAAACAGCCTTCCCCAACATAGAATCATAGAAAAGTAGAGTTGGAAGGGGCCTACAAGCCCATCGAGTCCAACCCCCTGCTCAATGCAGGAATCCAAGTCAAAGCATCCCTGACAGATGGCTGTCCAGCTGCACCTTGAATGCCTCCAGATTGGGAGAGCCCACCACCTCCCTAGGTAGTTGGTTCCATTGTCATATTGCTCTAACAGTCAGCACATTTTTCCTGATGTTCAGCTGGAATCTGGTTCCTGTAACTGGAGCCCGTTATTCCGTGTCCTGCACTCTGGGATGATCAAGAAGAGATCCTGGCCCTCCTCTGTGTGACAACCCTTCAAGTACTGGAAGAGTGCTGTCATATCTCCCCTCAGTCTTCTCTTCTGAAGGCTAAATATGCCCAGTTCTTTCAGTCTCTCCTCATAGGGCTTTGTTTCCAGTCCACTGATCATCTTTGTTGCCCTCCTCTGAACCCTCTCCACCCTGTCTACATCCTTCTTAAAGTGTGGTGCCCAGAACTGGACGCAGTACTCAAGATGAGGCCTAACCAGTGCTGAGTAGAGGGGAACTAGTATATCACACGATTTGGAAGCTATACTTCTATCAATGCAGCCCAAAATAGCATTTGCCTTTTTTGCAGCCACATCACATTGCTGGCTCATATTCAGCTTGTGATCTACAACAATTCCAAGATCCTTCTCGCTTGTAGTATTGTAGTATCATGCCTTCCAGATGTGTTGGACTATAAACCCCATCATCCCCAGCCAGCATGACAATTGGGAGTGCACCAGGTTAGGAAAGACTGGACTGGGATGCCCAAAACTTCTCTCTCTAAAGTCTGGACATACAGTTTTTTGGCCTTTTTTTTTTTTTAAAGCAATGGAAGAATTTTCTAGTTGAGCCGCCTTTCAGTAGGACATGATTTGAGTTTAGATAATTGGATATTCACGGGGGCTATTTATATGAAATTTGGGTCTGCTGTTACTCATGGCAATCCTCCGGGGGTGGGGGTGGGGCTGCCTATACATTTAAGTTTTTTTTAAAAAGAGACAAGCAGTTCTTGGGGGCAACGGCTTTGCGGAGCCAGATGAAGCTAAAAATAGAAAAAGTTCCAGCAACGTATGCCAGTAACCACATTGCCTCCACGATTTCTACACTGGAGTGACTCATCTTGCTGCCATGGCAGACTGACCATTAGCTTCACGCCGCTGACTCACTGCTCCTAGAAGGGTGTGTGTGAGCTGGTGGTCTATTTTTCATCATCTGTTTGTTTTTAACTACACTCCCCATGATCCACTCGTGTGTGTTAAATTTTCCAAGCAATTGTGCATAGACTTTAACAGTCAAGGCATAGCTTGGGGCGGGACCGCAACTCAGTGGTTGAGCCCAGGATGGCTCATCTCCGCGCCCTATCATCATCTCTGGCAACAGATGCACTCAGCCCTGGGCCAGCCGCCAGCCACCATAGCCCAGCCCAGCCCAGCCCCGAGACCTTGGTATTGCTGGCTGAGACCGAGAAGGTCAACCTGGCCAAGTCTCGAAACAAATGGCCCACCAGTTCTCGGGCTCCAGGACTGAAGACCTTGGTCTCGCTCAGTGGGCTGGATCTCCCGAATACCAAGAAACTTCATTGGCACCATTGGCTTCTTCGGGATGTTTTCTTCGCCACCGCTATGACCTGCCATGGGATGACTGTCAGCATTCCTATTACACTCGGGTCTCTGCCCTGCTGCTAGGATGAGCGGTCACCTCCATGATGGCATCAACAGGCTTCCCACAGCTATAGGAAGAGAGACACCCCCGTGATACCACTCTTGTTATCGCGGATCTTGTCCTCCCCACTGTAGTGACCGGTCCGAGCTACCACCCAGCCATCTGCCTCCAACCCACACAGTATCAAAGTCATCCGAAGTACAGGCAGTTCAGAAAGCTCCAGTACTTAACCTAAGCAGCCTACTAGTGGTTTTGCACCTACCTCTTCTGGCTAACTTCTTTCAGAATGTCATCCTCCTAAAAACTCCAGAGATGACCGCAGAAGCTCAGGTGCCAACACCGACACCCGTGGCATTTCAACCTTGGTTACCCCGCCAGTGACCCAAATGCCACGGGTTACCAAGGTTCCAAAGCGAATGCCAAAGCTGCACTCAGGAGATCTCTCGTTGGGACAGGACAACTACTGCTCCGATTCTTCCTCACTCTCATCCGCAGCGGCCTCCACCTCCTCTCCAAATGTGGCTATGGGAGATTTTAAAAAAACCTTTCCCCACAGACAATGTTAGACCCTACGCAGAACAAATACCACGAATGGCAACATCTTTGGGCCTGGAGATCAAAGCTTCCCTGGTACGTCACAGACCCAGTGTTTAAAAGGGTGTTGGAATATGCAACGAGAAGATATCAACCCTGCAGGGAGGGTTTTTTAAGTTGACTGCCTTGTAAAGGGTTAAGATAGACTGTTATACTCTAGTTAAAGGGCAAAGGCAGAAGCTAAGCTTCTCTGAGAGGTCAGGGGGCAGGGTTCAGTGAGGCAAACCACTTAGTGATATCAGGGGAGGGAATGCTGGATGTTGCCTAGCAACAAGTTAGAAATTCCATTCCCTCTCAGTCAGTTGGACTGATCCTACAGTTAACTGACTTAACTGATGCTTGCTAGTGTTAAGCAAAGGAGACATGTTCTGAGGTTTTCCTTAGGTCACAGTATGAGTAACGTTTCAGAAACTGCACTTACAAAGTCTGTAACCAACAAGCTTATAGTACCTGAGAAATCTTATGCTACTTCTGTTATTCATTTTAAAAGCATCCACTTAGAAACAAGTCCTGTATGTTTGCTTGGGTGAAGCCTGCTGCTGTTGTGCTCTGCCATCAAAGGGTACATCTGGACTTTGCCCCTCCAGTCACTGTACCCATGCTGCCTCCCCTTTTTACATGTCATCAGACACTCATGGACAAAACCCTCCACTGTACCACCAATGTCCAGGAAGATACAGAACCTCTATAGGGTTCAGGGAGAAGTCTGCTCCTTCCTCTTTAAGCACCCAACTCCAAACTCCATAATCGTGGAGGCATCCCAATCTAAGAGTCAACAGAAGCTCCATTCTGCTCCAGTTGATTCAGAAGGGAGGGATTTGGACTCCATGGGACATAGGATCTACTCCACCACTGCCCTGGCACTCCTGGTGGCCAAATCTGAGGCCTACCTGGTGGCCTAACAGCAATTTCTCCGGGAAATGGCGGCTACCTTTTTTGACCGCCTCCCAGAAGATGTCAAGAACCTCGCCATGATTTTCCAGGCTGAGGCCTACAGATTAGCAGGCCAACAAATTAATATGGCCTGTCATGTGGCAGATGCTGACTCCTTACAACAGCACGCTTGGCTCAGAATAGTGGGGCTGAACCAAGAAGCCAGGTTTAGGGTGGAAGATCCCCCATTTTACGGAGAAATTCTCAATGTTTGGGATGAACTGAACATATCTATCTATCTATCTATCACATTTCTATGCCATCAAATAGCCAAAGCTCTCTGGGCAGTTCACAACAAATAAACCATAAAATTCAGCATGATAAAACATAATTTTAAAAAAACTTTTAAAAGTTTAAAACTACAGTATAAAACCACAGTAAAACTGGCAGCTGCATAAAGAGGTAAAAATACAATAACAGGTTTAAAAAACAACTCAAGATTGGGAAAAATGAGAAACTGAAATGGACAGATTTGGTCACCCCTGCCTGCAGTTGTTATTACATTACATTTATATCCCGCCTTTTTTTCTCTTGCAAGGAACCCAAGGTGGCTTACAAGGTTCTCCTCCTCTCCGTTTTATCCTCACAACAACCCTGTGAGGTAGGTCAGGCTGAGAGTCAGTGACTGGCCCAAAGTCACCCAGTGAGCTTCACGGCTGAGCGGGGACTAGAACCCGGATTCCCCGAGTCCTAGTCCAACACTCTCACCACTATGCCACATTGGCTCTCACGGTTGATTTTAACATTATTTTGATATGGCTTGAAAGGAGGTGATGTGCTAATGCCTGCATTTCTTTATATCGTGGAAGCACAAACTTCACAAAGAAGAAAATGCAGGCATGAGGTAGTGCAGAATCTTACTCCCTCCTCTGAACCTGGCTCGCTTAGAGCACACTGTCCCCTCCTGTTTTAATTGGCGCCTTTCACTGCCTAGGAAGCGAAGATGAGCCCCATTTAGCTGCCCTGGGTGAAGGACCTTTGGGGTCTAATTAAGGAGCCTGGATTGATGGGAAAGTCAGAGGCATAAACATTTTCACTTCCCCCCTGGACTTAAAAATGAATATCTTTATCAGCTCGGTGCCAGGGGCAACACAGGGTGGTGGTCTGGGGGACAGCAAAGAAGATGAATGAATCCTTTGCTAACAGAACTGAAGAGTCAGTGGGGGAGGCGGCAGGAGGTCAATTCCCCGAAACGACCCGTTGTAAAGCAGAGAAAATGGTGTGATTTCAGTTACTAGGGCAGTGTTCTCCAACCTTGGGTCCCCAGATGTTTTTGGCCTACAACTCCCAGCATGCCCCAGCCAGCGTAGCCAAAAACATCTGGGGACCCAAGGTTGGAGAACACTGTACTAGGATATTTGATGGTTCTTTCTGGCACAAAGGTTACATCAGGCATCCCCAGCCTGTGTCTCCCAGATGTCCTGGGTTGCAACTCAGATCATTCCCATGGGAGGTGCAGCAGCCCACACATCTGGAGGGCAGCCGTTTGGGGAAGGAGGGGTTACACACAGACACCAGGCGTGGTCGCTGTGACTGCCTCGCTTGCAGTGGTCCAGACATCATTCATGCAGTCGGGGCCTGACACATAGATGGGCGGGTTTCCGAACAACAAATGACAAGAGCACAAGAAGATGATGGGTCATTCCCATGTTCTCTGCCTAAGAAGTGTTCTCTTGGGAATAGGGAGGGGGCTCCGATCCTGCTGGGAGGGAATCCCTGCCTGGTGCAAACGGGGCTTCTCCTCCACCGGCTCTTTTCTTGTCCTAGGGGGGAAGGCTGACCTTTGCTCCCATACGGAGTGTTTCCACTTCCTCTTTGCATATTACTGCTGCTATGTGGTCATGTAAACATAGTGGTCACAATCGGTGAATGTTAATCCCAACTAAATCCCCTTCGCAAGCAACCACTAGAGTCCGAAGGCGCCCTCTTTTTGAAGGGCTGCCCAGTCCAAGTCCGGTTTAAAGACAACCATCAGCGGCAGAGCCTTGACGAAGCACCGTCCGCACTCAGCACCTGCACAGCGGACCGGAGAGGCCCACCCGCCACCCGGCCACTGTCGTCCCACTACAGTGAGATGTATTGTTGTATTTCTATTTAAATTATAGTAATAATATCTAAAATGTGCATCTATACGTATAAATCAAGGCATGCAAATGTTCTGCAAACATCTGTGCTCTTTTGTCCTCTTTTTGTGTGTGTAGGGGGCGATTTTGTTTATTTTTTTATTATTACATTTATATTCTGCCTTTTTCCCTCTTGCGGGGAGCCCAAAGGGTTCGGTTAACATAGTAATCCTCCTGCTCCTCTCCATTTTATCCTCACAATAACCCTGTGAGGTAGGTTAGGCTGAGAGTCAGTGACTGGCCCAAAGTCACCCGGTGAGCTTCATGGCTGAGTGGGAACTAGAACCCTGATCTCCCGAGTCCCAGTACAGCACTCTCACCACTACGCCACACTGGCTCTCTTTTTTCGTGAGGCATAAGGGGCCGCCCTAAAAGACATGCCAAGATGTCTGCTGATGCTGGTGAGCGTTCTACTTACGCCGGACTGCCTCTCCGTGTACATAAACCTGATGGATGTGTGTCCATCATCACATAATGCAAATGGTGTTTGATTCTGCAGGGGCTGTTTGAGCATGGATAGAAGGTGGCCTTGGACTGCCCCCAATCCAGGAAATGTTTCCTGGTTCAGCTGTCACAACATCCTCCCTGCCAGATGACACAGTGGAAACCACAGGCTGGTCCTCAGGTGGGGGTGGGGGCAATGTTTGCACATCTCCCGCCCCCCGCTAAAAAAAACTGCTGGCAATCATTTTAGCACATGGGCTGCACTGAAACAATAAGAGAAGAAGCTAAAAAAACAAAACCCGTTTTGGACAACTGGACTTAGGGAAACATTTTGATAATGTTCTCCCCGCCCACCCTGTATGGTAGGCAAAGAACATGACAGAGGTGCATAAAATCGTGCGTGGTGTGGAGAAAGTGGGGAGGGAGACTATTTCCCCTCCTTTTCTCACACAATAACACGAGAACTCAGAACTCGGAGTAACCTGATGAAATGGATTGCCAGGAGCTGCAGGCCATGGATGGAGGTCTTCCACAGACACTGCTAACAGAATTCACTGCTACGAGGTGGGAGGAGGGTGTGATTAGAACAGCCTTCCCCAACCTTGTGCCTTCCAGATGTGTTGGACTGCAACTCCCATCATTCCCAGCCAGCATCTGGAGGGTGCTAGGTTGGAGAAGGCTGGTCTACATCATGGGGCATATGGATAATTTACAAGAATGCCATCAGGATGTGAGACCTAAATGGAACCTCCATGTTCCAGGGCACTGTATCCCGGAATGGCAGATGCTGGGAAGAAACTTAGGGGGAAGGTTAGGCTTGTTGCTAGTGGATGTCCTGGAGGCGTCTGGCTGGGTAGTGTTAGAAGCAGAAAAATGCTGGCCAAGACAGACCCTTTGTCTGATTCAGCAAGGATCTTTTTAGGTTCTTAACACAGAGCATCCATGAATTGATTTGTTATTAAACCCAAGCATCCAGTTAATTCTCCCCGACTTAGAAGGGCTGGGTGTTTTGTGCTGACGGTGCTTTTACTGACAGTTTTGCTAAAATGAGTGCTTTGTGTCCTTCTTTCCAGAAGCAAGCTGTAGAATTTCAGATGAAACTCTCTCTACAGTGTAAACAGCACCACCTAGAGATGGGTTTATCTCTCTATATCATAAATAGAGGTATCATAGAATCATAGAAAAGTAGAGTTGGAAGGGGCCTACAAGGCCATCGAGTCCAACCCCCTGCTCAATGCTGGTCTAAAGTTCTGGATTTCATTTCATTCATTTCATTTCTATACCTCCCCACAGCTGAAGCTCTCAGGGCGGTTCACAACAATTTGTGGATATCCCCGGAGAGACAGCGGGAGTGTACAGTTGGGGGATTTGTGTAGCTATTCGGACTTTTCTTTCTTCAGAAATTTTCTGCAGTAAGAGAAAAGATGGAAGACGTGGTGGGAAAACACGGGAGGGTTACAAGTTGAAGACAACATCATCTGGACCCCTGCCTGTAAAATTCTGTGAATGGGACAGGGCCATGGCGCAATGAAAGCCTCATCTGGAAACGCTCAGTGTAGCTGATAAGAGTCAGACTGGGACTGGGAAAGACTTGGGTTCAAATCCTTGTTCAGCCATGAACATATCTGAACAGCCTTGAACAGCCCGATCTCGTCTGATCTCGGAAGCTAGGCAGGGTCGGGCCTGGTTAGTACTTGGATGGGTGACCGCCTTGGAAGACCAGGTGCTGCAGGGAGGGACCATCGCTCAGTGGGACAGAGCACATGCTTTGCATGCAGAAGGTCCCAGGTTTGATATAAGACTAGCAAATGCAGACTAAGGGGGTGGTTGTTGGTGGTGGTTGTTGGTAGTGGTGGTGGTTGGTTGGTTGTTTCATAGATTTCATAGATCATAGAGTTGGAAAGAGCCTACAAGGCTTTGTAAACTTCTCAAGACAATGCGAGTTGGAAATCAAGAAAAAGAGATTCTTCCTTCTGTGTGTGTGTGTGTGTGTGTTTTGTCCTGTCCAAGAAGTTTATTCTTGATACCTGCGGGATGATAAAATGCCCCTAACAACATCCACACACAAGCAGCATCATGAGGCTGGTGTGGTTTGAGTTAATGTAAACTTCCTCCCCTACAGAATCTCATGACATTGCCTGGTTCCTCTCATCCTCCAATTCCACCCCGGTGTGATTCCCAGAGTTTATTTTTCCCTAAGGGGTCTGTGCTTTGCGAAATCCTGGCATGTCAAATTCTATCTTGGATTTTTGCACGATTGTTATCGGTTATTAACCACAACATGCAATTCTAGAGCGTGATTTCACAGCTTCCTCTTTGAAATAATATCTTAAGGGACTATTTTTTTAAAAATACATCACAACGATAACCTATCCTATGAGCTCAGTGGGGAAGTTGTAAAGTCTTGCTAATTGCTGGGTACTGCGCATGGATGCCATTGGTTTTATTTCTTAATAAAATGAAGAACAAATGTCCTATATCAAAGGTTGGAACTGAGCTGGCAGGCACTACCAAAAATTTCACCTGTGCTCATAATCTGATATTTTCAACATAGTTACAGGAAGATGAAAAACAGAGCATTCATGTGAAAAAGAATTGAAAATAAAACTGCCGATATCATAATGCCTTCATACAAATCTATGGTGCAGCCACTCTTCTGGGGTCTCCAACGAGGTGCCCCCGAGTGCCAACGTGCCCCACGGACACCTCTCTTGGTGCCCAACCGGTTCCCTGACCCTCCTGAGTTTTATTTTATAAAATAAAAAATTAAAGTGGGGGCTGGCATGGTGCAAAGCAAAGTGCCACCCTCCAGCACCATCTTTATTTCCAAGAACGCCTCTGGGGCCTATTTGAGCCTCAGAGGCATTCTTAGAAAATTAAAATGGTGGGTGGCTGCCCCCCCCCACCCCGGTGCTTCATTTTGAAGTGTGCCTAGCTGCCCTGAAAAGAAAAAAGAAAAATGTAAGCTTGGAGGTGGGGTGGTGATGGGGAGCGTCCTGGTGGGCTAGAAGGGGTGGCCGAGAGCATCCTGGGGGGCTAGATGGTGGCGGGAAGCAAGGTGGGGGTGTTTTGCCTGTCCTGTGTGTGTGTGTGTGTGTGTGTGTGTGTGTGTGTGAGAGAGAGAGCGAGCGAGCTGATTTGTTTGTTTAGCATGAAGCAGAGACAATTAAAAGGCAATATGATAGCCAACTCCAAACATTTCACAGAGATGATGGAGTAAATTTGTTCTCTGTAGAGGGTTGAGCCCAAACCATTGGGTTCGAATTACAAGAAAGGGGATTTTGACTAACCATTAAGTATGTCCCGACGGCACAAGCTCTTCAGCAGTGGAAGAAATTTATTTATTTATTTATTATATTTATACCCCGCCTTTTTTCCTGCAAGGAACCCCAGGCAGCTTACATAATCCTCCTCCTCCTCCTCTCCATTTTATCCTCACAACAACCCTGTGAGGTAGGTTAGGCTGAGAGTCAGTGACTGGCCCAAAGTCACCCAGTGAGTTTCATGGCTGAGTGGGGACTAGAACCCGGATCTCCCGAGTCCCAGTCCAACACTCTCACCACTACGCCATTCTCCTTAGAGGTCTTGAAGCAGAGACTTGATGGTCACCCATCAGGGATGCTGTAGATGTTGATTTTCTGAATTGACAGGGTGGACTGGGTGACCTTTGAGCACCCTCCAACTCCATGGGACCTTCAGCCTTTCCTCATAGGGCTTCATCTCTGGGCCCCTCTTTGTTGCCCTTCTCTGGACTACACAGCCAACACAAACCCAGCTGTATATGTCTCTAATGATTGGATCTCCCAGATTATAGGGGAGGGCATTTGTATGGGACTTCCTGTGCAAAATATGTATGCAAAATGTATGCCTAAGAAAAATTGGATGGGATGGGTCATAGGGATGGCAATTTGTCTGGTGGGGGATTTTCCTGAACCAGGTGATACTATTAAAATGTCAGCCACTCCAAGGGATGAGGAAGGGGCGACCGGAAATAAATGAACAAGCACGTGTGGTTTCTATCCCAGTTTTTCAAAGATTTGCACAAAAGTTTCACATTTAAGGATATCAGGTTCAGAACAGGAAAGGGACTGATGCAGCCAAACAAGCCACAGACTATCCGAGCTCCAGAAATCAGTCTCCAAAACAGAACATAAACACATTGAATGGGTGACGTTTCCCTGCCCAGCTTACAAAACTGGGTGTGTTTTGTATATATAAACACTGATGTCAGGGAACACGCAGGAGTAATTCCCTCCTCTGCTTTTGCATCTGGTTGTCTGACTCAGTACCAAAGCGGGCTGACTCACATGGAGTTTCTGTGAGTGGGACTCACTCTCAGCACCGCTCTCCACCCTGCCATGGGGTGATGGGCTTGGTGCTCGTGTCCAGGCTAACTGGACTACTAAAGAGGGTAGAGGGCACAGCCGTGGCAGAGGCCTGGCCGGAGTACGGGCTCAGGGGTTTCTCCCCACTTCTGGAGATGCGAGCCCTGCTGCTTGCCCCTGCCTCGGTCTCTCCTCGTTGCCTCCTCCTTCACTTCTCTTAGGGTGAAGACAGACATAATATTTTAGGTGTCATGGAGGCAATTTGAACACCCTGCAAACAAAAGCTTCAGGACATAGTAAATCTGTGTTCAGGCCCCCTAAGATCCACTGAATTCCAAGCATGCCCTCACCGTGCATATCAGAGGCTCACCTCCAAGTTCCTCAGTAACCCAGAAGGATTGTAAGAACTTGAGTTGTCCTTTAGTGGACTCTCCTCCTGTGCCTTTAATGGCAGCCTGACAGTAGCAGGTGGCCTGGCTTCTCTGCCTGCTGGGAAATACCTCACCTGCTGATTTCTGCAGATCAAGTTACTCTTAAAGGCACAGGAGCCAGACAGGTTGTGGGTATTTTTTCTGGTCATCTGGCAGCCTGAAGAGTTAGTGCCCTCTTCACAACAAATGTCTTTTGCAAGAGTGCATAACCCACAGCCCAGGGGCCTCATGCACCACCCCCAAGGCCTTAACGGCAGTCCCCAGGGTGCCCTGACTGCCCACTGCCAAATCCCTCCCCCCACAATTTCCCGCCAATTGTACCATTGTAGTTGTGACCACGGCCGCTCTGTCTGCCGCCACCAATTGCGATCCTTCTCTTGACCCCCTCCTCCAGCAATCTTGATGCAGATTGCTCTTCCTTTGCCGCTAGCAGCAGTCAGGAAACAGCAAGAGAGGCCAGAACCCCTGAGCCGGCATCACAAGTGGCCCCCGGAGCCGAATAGGTTGTGCGCCCCTGCTCTATTGTTTCCAAGGAGTTTGAACATTCTGAGTGTGAGCCTTGACGAAGCTGGCACTGAAGGTGACTCCCTGGGATGTGCCCAGTCCCGAAATGAGTGTTTGGGTTTCTTACCCCACTAAAGTTGGGTTGTCTCCATCAGAAGCTGAATAATTTTGGATGTTTCCATAGCAATGGAAGATGACTCATGAGGATGGGGAAATAACAGTAGGGTGGAAAACATGAAAATGACGTGGGAAAGATAAATCAGATGAAGAAACAGCACTTATTGTGTAATTAACTGATCAGCCCTATATCTGACCAATCGGGTTGTTGTCAATGTTTGCATAAGCCCCAGAGTTACTCAGGTCTCTTTTGGGGGGATCAGTTGTTGGAGACTGAGGGCTTTATATGGGAGCCATGGAATGGAGTGGGGAGTAACACTTGGGTTTACAAGTCTTTCCTTGAGGGCAGAAAGTTTTCACTGCACACAGTCTGAGATGCAGGGAAAAGACAACCATGCTGACAAAGCTGTGGTCGAGCCACGGAACAATGGGCCAGCGTGTGAAGAAGTTACAACGTTTATTACTCCCTGTGACTAGCAGCTCAAAGAGCCCAGAATGTTCCCGTTTCCTGATAAGGCCTAGGATTACGTCAACCCCATTTTGAGCCATAGTTTTCATGTTTGCCTTCTTTTTGAGAGGATTTCTTACTCTGACGCATCCCTCCTTCAGTTTTGGAGGCTGCTGCTCCTTGCCATCTTTTCTGAGATAGCTGTTTGGGGCTGGATGCCTCGCTCCTGAGCAGCTTGGTTCAGTTTCCCCCTCACTATTTTATTTTATTCACTGGTGAGGCTCAGACTTCATCACCCTTTCGCTTTTAAAACATTTTCTTCACTTCCTACCTGGATTAATTTTCCCAACTGGACTTCACTGGGTCCCAACACCTTGGACCATGGGAGAGGTCTCTGCTGACCTTCCGCTGTGACCACAAGAGACCGCTCCTCAGACCTCTGCTTCGGATAGGTAGCTATAAGTTTCCTTTTCATTCCCCCATCCTCTTTTTCCTTAAACTTTAGGCTACACTGGGATATGGGACGGGTGGAAGCTTTAAGAATTACATTTAACTAGCCTGGACTGGTGGGAGTTTAGGTGGAGCTAAGGAACAATTCAAACTGCCACTAGTTTTGCCTACCATATTTATTATATTTATATTCCGCTTCCGCCCCCCGCCCCCCCCGGCAAGGAACTCAAGGTGGCGTACATGGTCTTCCTCCTCTCCTCTCCATTTTATCCTCACAACAACCCTGTGAGGTAGGTTAGGCTGAGAGTCAGTGACTGACCCAAAGTCACCAAACGAGCTTCGTGGCTGAGCGGGGACTAGAACCCGGATTTCCCGAGTCCTAGTCCAACACTCTCACCACTATGCCACATTGGCTCTCACGGTTGATTTTAACATTATTTTGATATGGCTTGAAAGGAGGTGAAGTCACCAAACGAGCTTCGTGGCTGAGTGGGGACTAGAACCCATATCTCCCCAGTCCCAGTCCAATACTCTGGAGGGCACCAGGTTGGCAAGGGCTTCTATATGCCTGTTCAGTTTGCTGATTATGGTATTTTATCATGCTGCTTGCGGTTGTCATGGTTAATTGTATCTTGATGCTGTTAGCTGCTTTGAGTCCCTGTAGTGCAGGGCTCTCCAATCTTGGGTCCCCAGATGTTGCTGGACTACAGCTCCCAGCATCCCTTGCCATTAGCCATGCTGGCTGGGTATGCTGGGAGCTGTAGGCCAGCAACATCTGGGGACCCAAGGTTGGAGACCCTTGCTCTAACCACTATACCATACTGGCTTTTATTTGATGCTCTAATACAGTTTTTCTAATCTTGTTTTCTAGGAGGTATGTTTGCATGTAGCAGTCACACCGCTTGGTGGTTCATGGTTTAGAACTGTATTTGATCTGGCCTCATTTTACTTCTGCATGTAATGTTCTTTTGCATTTACTGTTCTCTATGTAACAGGTGGGGCTTTGTAAGGAGGGAATATAGGTAGGAGAAGAAACCAGAGAGTTAATGAGTAATTTGTATACTTCCAGGTTCGAGTAAGGAATTAAAGAAGTACAAGAGAAAATTGTATAATGTAAAGTAATAACACATATGTGGTGTTCTGGTCAGGAAAGCGTTAAATGTGGGTATACTCACTCAGATCAGGTGTGTAAACCCAGGAGGGAGGGAGCAGTCCTGCGGCTGTTGCTAATTCTTGTTCAATGGAGTGGTTGAAAGAAGAAGAGTTTTTTGGACAGAGCTTGGGAGGCTTCAAGACCGAATCTAGGAGAACTGTTGTTTATTGTTCTGCTCTCTGGGGAAAGGATTTGAACCGGCTGTGTGTGGATCCCGCTGGGGTGAGAGGCTGCCTGGCGACTGGAAGCTGAAGAGAGCGGGGGTTTTTTTCCTGTCAAGGAGAGAAGACCCAGGCATTGCCAGCTGAGACCCAGGGACTGCTGCAAATTTGGAGTCTGGAGGCGGGGCCCTTTTGGGGCTACTACTGAGAGTGACTATAATCAGTGTTCTCCAACCTTGGGTCCCCAGATGTTTTTGGCCTACAACTCCCAGCATGCCCCAGCCAGGCTCCTCTGGCTGGGACATGCTGGGAGTTGTAGGCCAAAAACATCTGGGGACCCAAGGTTGGAGAACACTGGACTATATACTGCTATCCTTTGTGGCTGTGACGAGACCTTGGGTTTGTGAGGCTTGGGACTAACCTGCCTATGGGAATGGGAGGAATTAAGTTTTGCCTCTCGGCTGCATTGGCCATTTTGCCAAAGGTTTATCAGAGTGGGTCTGGAAAGTTTGTTGGGAGAGGGATATTTAATGTGTAATAAACAGGGATGTTGAAGAGTCCTTGGTCTCGAGTCACAAGTCTTTGGACCCAAGTCTCGAGTCCAAGTCCTTGCTCCAAAATGGTGACTCACGAGTCATTCCCAAAGCTGACTCCACGAGTCCCTATTAAAATCAGTGGGGTTTTTCCCCCAACAAAATAAGGCTATTTCAGATGTGTGGCTTAAATAAATTCTAGGCACAAGTGTGCCTTTTTATTTCAAAACTCTGCAACTAATTTTGGCAAGAACAGACCAGGCAGCCAAACCCAAAATAACCAGGCAGGCAGAGGAGGCAGGGAACCACAAAGCAGGCAGGCAGAGGCAGCCAAATCCAAAATGTCTGAAAGGTTGCATTTTAGGGAAATGATTTTAAAAAATAAACTTACTGTACTTCCTAAAACCTATCCATGTTGCATTTGAGGAACATGAGTCCTTGGTCTCGAGTCGAGTCTCGAGTCCCATTAAAAATATTGGGACTCGAGTCAGTGGGGGGGGGGGGACTCAGTGCGACTCACGAGTCGAGTCCTCGAGTCCGAGTCCCCTTCCCTCGATTTTATTAATATTTTAAATGTGATTTTATTAATATGCAAACCGCTTAGGGATTTTAATATACTTAGTGGTCTATATGTACTACAAATAAATAAAATAATAAATAAAATACTTGTCCACACACACAGTTTTTATGTCTGTTTTTAGATTGCAGGCTCCTCTGGGCAGGGACCTGGGTACTTGTCTGTTACTCTACAAAGCACTTTAAAAAAATCGTTGTTGTTGTTGTTGTTGTTGTTGTTGTTAATAATAATAATAATAATAATAGGAAGAACGTACCTTCCTTCGCAAAAGGGCAAGGACCCGCAGAAAACCAGCAAACCGGCTCAGGGCAAAAGGGCAGCCCCCCCCCGAGCGGTCGCTGCATCTCTCGCGCGCTCTCATTTTCCCGCCTTCCTTGCTTAGAGAAAGGCGCATGCGCAAGTGGGGGAAGAGGACTTGGCGGAGGCGTCATTAGGCGGAGCTAAGGGATGAGGGCGAGGCGACACAGTTCAGGCGGGAAGAGGGAGCGCGTATCCTGATTGGCTTACTCTCTCCACCCTGGCAGCGCGGCTCCGCCCCGTCCGAGTCGCCACGTCAGTCAAGGCACGCCCCGCTTGAGCTCGCCCGCGCGTGCGCGCTCGGAGGCGAAGCCGGCATCGCGGGACGGAGGGCGCGCGTGAGTGAGAAAGGGGGGCGCGACGGGGGGGGGGTTAGGGGAGCAGGGGGGAAGGGGAGGAAGTCCGTTGGGGGGGGGACGAGCGTGTGACGTGGAGGCGCTGATGGGGGGCGAAGGTTGTGAGGAGAGTAAGCCCCAGGAGGGAAAACGAGAGGGGGGGAACTTGTGTTTTGGCGGCTCAGCCCCGGAACCTGCTTTCTACGTCTGTGGCATTCGTTAAGTGACGAGAGTGCCCTGGCCATGTGCAGAGCGCCTTCCTCCCCTCCCCTCCCCACAGCCTCTCGCAGCCAGCGTCTCTCCCGCCTCCGCTCCCGCAGCCTGATAAGAACATAAGAAGAGCCTTGATGCTGGATCGGACCAAGGGTCCGTCCAGTCCAGTCCAGCATCCTGTCCACACAGCGGCCAGCCCGCTGCCCACGGGAAGCCCACAAGCAGGGCACGAGTGCCACGCAGCACCCTCCTGCCCATGTTCCCCAGCAACTGGAGTAGGTAGGCGTACCGCCTCTGATCCTGGAGGCAGCATATCGCCAATCAGGACTAGTAGCCATGGATAGCCTCCTCCTCCTCCTCCTCTCCTCCTCCTCCTCCTCCATGAAATTAGGAAGAGAGGGGGTCCAGACCGAAGCGGCTCCCAGAGAAGCCCTGCCCCATATAGGCTCATGAAGAGGAGGGTGGACTGCTTATACAGTATAGAGAGCCAGTGTGGCGTAGTGGTTATAGAGTGTTGGGACTGGGACTCAGGAGATCCGGGTTCTAGTCCCCGCTCGGCCATGAAACTCACTGGTTGACTTTGGGCCAGTCACTGACTCTCAGCCTAACCTACCTCACAGGGTTGTTGTGACTGTGAGGATAACGTGGAGAGGAGGAGGAGGATTATGTCAGCCGCCTTGGGTCCCTTGCAGGGAAAAAAGGCGGGGTATAAATAAAATAAATAAATAAATTATATGCATCCTTTATGAGTGTTAAAAGTGCTTCAGGCACAGTCACTTCTCTTTCGGGGCTTCTGTGTGATCATACTGGCCCTACCTTACAGGGTTGTAAGGCAGGTCTGGACAGTTCCCCAGTGTGGCAGCCGATGGCATAGGGCAAACCTGAAGCTGCTCAGAAATTTCAGAGCGGAGATTTGGAGAGGGGACTTCCTGATCCGCCTGAGCTCAGTCTCAAAGCCACCATAGTAAGCTTTTGGGGTGGAGTGGGGAGGACGTGTAAAAAGACTGGAAGCTCGCCAGGGCGGGCTTCCAGCCTTTTTAAACAATCCACCCCACCCGATCAGAGGCCCACTTTGCATACTATCTTTTTAAGGTGCACCCCTAAACATTTGTTTAAGTTACACTTAATAAGTAAAAGTGTGATTGTTGTGACTCTTTACAACTTAAGAAGGGCTACTTATTCACGTGTCAACCTGAGGCTCAATATAATAAATAACATTTGCATGTTCTGTGGTGCATCCTGGGTGTGCTGCGGCCTAATGCGTGAAATAGTCCTGAGACACATTCCGTAGCTGGAAGCGTGTGTTTGTGTCTGTCCAGCCCTCCGATTATCAGTGTGCAGCTAGTCCAGCTGGGAGGGAGACCCTGGATTAGCCAGTGGAATTCTCCCGTGTGCGCATACTTGTGTGGAGACCAGCTGAGAGGCTAGGGGTTCAGGAAAGAAGTGGCAGCTGTGGAGTATTTATCTTTCTGAAATAACTCCGTCGTCTAGCATTTTTCTCCCCACCCAGCAAGGTTACCTCAAAGCATTGCTTCTTTAAGAAGAATGCTTGATATTTCATTTTTTCACAAAGCTTTGAAGAGCCAGTGACCACAGGTGGGGCTGTAGTAGTTCCACCCTCCCCGCTGCCTAGAGACCTGTTATGATCCACAAAAATGCAAAACCCATTTCCCAGTCCTATATTCTCTTTTACATATACCGGTAGTTGATTTTCCTGTAATCAACTACGGTATATTCTTTTTTACGTATAGTTGATTTTCCTCAAGCAAGACACCTGTCAAAACAAAGCGGAACTTGCATCCAGTGAAGTGGGAAGAAGGCAGAATATAGCCAGCCCAGCCGTTTCCTTGTTTGCTTTCTCCACGTAATAGCAAACATTTCCTTTTCATTTTAATCTTTTTAACAATGGGCTGAACTGTAATCTGCTTCTATAGATTAAATGGGGTCTGTGATGCCCTGTATATCCTGTAATAAAGGTGTTAGGGGGGAATGTTACTGCATCAGATTAATACTCGTTTGTCTCCGGCTGTGAATTTTTTTATTTATATCCTGTCTTTCTGCCAAAAAAATGGCACTCAAGGCAGCAAACACTAAAATCCAGATTTAAAAACAGAATCTTAATTAAAACATAACAAAAAAGCAAATAGTAGGTTAAAAACACAATTAAAAGCTCAGTGGTGGAAGAAATAAAACAACACCAACCAGTTTAAAACTCTTGTTGTCCACAGATCAGCCTAAACGTCAAAGGCCTGGCTAAATAAAAAACATCTTTACCTGCTGGGCTAGTAGATGTTGAGGTAAAGACCTGGTTTGCATGTAACTGGCAAATCGTGGGTTAATTAATTAACCCGTAATTTGCCAGGTGTTCCACGGCTGTTTTGTATATTCAACCACCACCCCATCAGGGTTTGCTGCGTGACATCTGAACCCAGACACTGTAGGTTGTGGGTTAAACAACCTACAGTTAACCTACAATTAGTAGTTAACTGTGGGTTATTTAAACCATGGATTGAATATTCAAAAAGGCTGCAGACTGTGCCCAGCGCGTGCTGCAGCAAATCGTGGATTAATTAACCCACTATTTGCTGCCATTAAGTGTGAACAGCTCCAAAATATTACAGAAAGTGGCCAGCTTCCAAAGAGCTCCTTTAGGCCTAGACATGGCCTGATGAATTTTGACTTTTTACAGCAGGTTCAAACTCCCAATGACATATGTAAAATGATGCACATCAGGGCAAAAAAAATTCCAATTTCCTATATACACTGCTGGGATCCGAGTTAGCGGCAACTGTCCAAGAGAGAGATCTTGAGGTTGTGGTAGACAGCTCAATGAAAATCTTGACCCAGTGTGTGACTGCTGTGAAAAAGGACAAATTCCATGTTGGGCATAATTAGAAAATGAATTGAAAATAAAACTGCCAGCATCATACTGCTTTTATGCAAACCTATGGTGTGACCACACTTGGGAGTACTGTATGTATACAGTTCTGGTCATTGCACCTAAAAAGGGTTATTGTAGAGTTGGAAAAAAATGCAGAAAAGTCGCCGCTAACTAAAATGATCAAGGGGCTGGAGCAACTCCCCTATTAGTAGTTACAGTGCCTTGGACTGCCTTGGAGAAAAGGTGAGTAAGGGGAGACATATTAGAGGTGTTAAAAATTGGGTAATACTAGAACCCAGGATCATCCAATGAAGCTGAATGGTGGGTGGTTCAGGAGAAATAAAAGGAAGGACTTCTTCACACAGCGTGATTTATTTGTTGATTACATTTCTATATCGCTCAATAGTCAAAGTGCTCTGGGCAGTTCACAACAATTAAAGCCATAAAAGACAAAATCATGGAGGATAAGGCTATCAGTGGCTACTAGTCCTGATGACTATAGGCTGCCTCCAGTATGAGGCAGTACGCCTCTTCATACCAGTTGCTGGGGAACATGAGCGGGAGGGTGCTATTGCACTCATGTCCTGTTTGTGGGCTTCCCATTGGTACATCTGGCTGGCTACTGTTGAACTGGATGCTGAAGGTGCACTAGATAGGCCTTTGGTCTGGTCCATCAGGAGAGAGTTCCTGGTTTTAAAAGCGACTTCATATGTAGCATGGGAGGCTGCCATTGACAAAACACAAGTGCCAGACTCCTTGGGGCATGCAGAACTAGTTATGTGGCTCTTTGAATCCCAGCCTTTATCTTTGGCATCCTAGAGATCTGGAGCAAGGAGCTGTTTTCATCCACTTATAACCTTCTAGGGCAGGGGGTGGCCAACATGGCCACAGCTTTTGGCACCTACCAGGCTCCTTGCCCCCTTTTAAAAAAAAGTTTTTTGTAAGATTAAAAAAACAACTGGTTGGTTTGCGTGCTTCAAAGTGAAGGGTTGCCCTCCAGCAACATCTTTTTTGGGTTCAAAATGGTGGTTTTGTGTTTTGGACTCAAATCCCACCTCTGCCTTGTACTTAGGTTCTTGGGCATGTTACTTTTTTTAAGTCTCACCAGTTTGCCTTGTGGGAAACAAGTGTTTTGTGACCGGCCATGCCCACCGTGTCAGCCATTTCATGGATGGGCAAGCCCCTCTCCATGGCAGCCATTTTCTGAGAGCACCCACAGCATTCTCAAAATTCCAAATGGCCCAAGGACCCCTGTTCTGGGGGTGGCCAAAGCCACATTCTCTTCCCTTTCTTACTACTCCTTTCTCCCACTCCCTTCCTTTCTCTCACCCCTTCCCCCCCCACCCCAAAGGCTGTAAGCTGCACATGGCCTATGGGCTCGAGGTACCTCACCCCTGCTACAGATAGTATGTCAATTAAGAGTAGCTAAGAATCAGTGTAGTGAGCTGATTCTAAGAATTAGCTTCAGTTTGAAAGGGCCCATGAACTTTGAGCTGGAGGTTTTTACAGGGTGTTTGAGACCTTTTTGGCTTGCCCACTGATACACAAAAGGGGTGTGTTTAAATTGTTCTTACCTATTTCCTAGCCTTTTCGGAGACCGTGGTAGCAGTAGGTTGGCACAGGCAATTGTTGAGACTAACTATGCTTGCATTTTTCTTTTTGGAGAGCTAATTTCTCCGTAATTATATTACATATTACAATATGAATTACAAAATATATTGCAGTAGTCCTTGCTTTGTGAAAGGTTATGTTATTTTTCTTCAGTGAAAAAAAATTACCTTCCAAATGGACTTCATTATCGGAAAGTTTGTACTGTATTTGGAATATTTGTTTAACCCCAGGTCCTGGTGCTTTTAGTTCAAAGAATCCATCTGATGGAAAAGTAAATACTGCTTTAATGTCATTAACCTTTTGTTGCATTACAGACATCAAGGTAATAGGCGTGCAACCATTTTATGATTAGTTTATTTTCATACCTTGCATTATGATTCTATATTTTGTGAGCTAAGTAAGAATGGAGGATGGCTAGTTGGAAGAGCAACAGCAGTCCCATGTCAACAACTTCTCTCTCATTCAAATTATCTTTCCTGGATTCCTTCGGCCTAGCATTTCTTTGCCTGGGAAACTTGATAGAAGTTAAGTTGAACTAGATGTTCCAGGGTGGGCCTTGACACAGGGCTGCTGTTTTGGTGGTAATCTTATATTTTATTGCAATATCTAGTTTCACCTTTAACAGAGGAGGGGTGGAGACGTATGCTGACCTAGAAAGGCTTGCACAGAACAGAGGTCAGTTGAGGGATACAGACCCAATTCGCACATAATGCTAACCCATGGTTTTGCTGCCGTACCCAGGGTTTGTCTGACAGACAAACAAACGGTGGTTTGTTGCCCTACCCAGGGTTTGTCTGACAAACAAACCGTGGTTTGTTTTCTGAGTCCCTGGGGGGTTTGTTTTCTGAGTCCCTGGGGGGTTTGTTTCCCGCCTCCTCCGCCTCTGCCCACTTCCTCTCTTCCCTTTCCCCCATAGTTTTACATCGCTGTAGTATTCTCACTGCAAGTAAGTGATGCTGTAGTACTGGCATGTAGAGTGGCTGGGTTTTTGTTTTTACTGCTCTTGCCCGTTGCTTCTGTAGCTTGGCAAAACAACCCATGAACAACCCACAGTTCCGGGTTCACACGTAATGACAACCCCTGGTTTAAACAACGCAGAGTTCACAACCAAACAGCAAGCTGTGGGTTCTCTTTCTGAGTTATTCATGCTTAACAAACCATGGTTTGTTATTGCAGCTGGTTCACACATTATGGCAACCCATGGGTTAGCATTATGTGTGAAGCAGGCCACTGAAGACTATTCTAAGGATTGAAACCTAAGAGGATTGTAAACTACCTTGAGTAACTGAATGGTTTAGAAAGGCAGTACATATATTTAAAACTAGCAAAAAGAAATTAAGAATTGTTGCAATATTTGCAAACGGCAGTCGTGTGAATCAATGTTGTCACTTCAGTTTTAGTACTCCTGTTGTGGTCTTAGCTGCCATGATGCCTGCAGCAACAATAAGGCCCGACAGCACACCCATGTATGACCCTCGCCTCCTTCTGGAACTGGACTGGAGCCAGAACACAGTGACTTTCTCCCCTGACATTTCTCCTCTGGATCCAGGTGATGGTTTGGTTTTGAGACCTCTCTGCACCGCTGACATCAACAGAGGTACTGTTCACATTGAGTTATTAATGGTTGAACTAAATTAGAATAATCGGTGATTTGTGCCAAATCCCACAATTCGTTATGAAACTTACAGATTTGATGTAAAGTTCTTGCCTATTGCTGCCAAGCGGTTAGTAAATTAGACTTAAAAGTGAATGGTGTAGCTTCCAAAGCATTTGCTTTGTTGATTCAAGGAAATTCAGAAATGGTTCAGATTATGACAGTGCTTTATTGAATAGGAACAAGGGGAAAACCAAGTTTTTGAATATGACAGATCTCTTAACCAACCTCAAATCGAGAGTGTAGCTTACTAAAAACTACTGCTTGGGTTGAGCATCGTAGCCTTGTTGGGCTTGCAAAAGTAGGACTTCTGGATGTCAATTAAGGCTTATGGAGCGAAGGATTTTAGACCTGAGATCCAGGGTGTCTGCACTGCCAAGCAGATTCTGCACAAAATAGAGCAACATTTAAAAAAAAACAACACTTCTAACATTGCCCGTATTTGGTAGCCCAGCATCCCTACATTCTTGGTTTGGCTTTACCAAAATCCTCCTGCCTAGATATCATAGCAAAATTATTTGAATGAATTGAAGTTATATTTGATGAAAAAATGGTCAGATCAAAAATCGGAATGCTTGGTTTATTACAGGGGTGGGCAACTTGTGGCCCTCCAGATGCTTTGACCTAAAACTCCCATGATCCCTTACCATAGGTCATGCTGGCTAGGGCTGCTGGAAGTTGTAGGCCAAAACATCTGGAGGGCTGCAAGTTGTCCAGCCCAGGTTTACTATGAAAAAGCATTACGGGAAGAGCAGGATGGTTGGTTTTGGACAGAAGGGCTCAAGTGTCCTTTCTGCATCTTTTAGTTGTGCCATTTTCATCTGTTTTGCTGAATGTTTATGCTATTGCTCTGCTTCCTAATAACTATAATTTTACCATTTTTGCTGGTGTTTTATCACCTTTATTGTATGTTGCCATGATAGCTTTGCTGAAGCACAACCTAAAAATCTTTCAAATTTTACTGCATGTGGAAGACAGATTCCCACTGGGAATGCAGTGGCTTCTCAAATCTCTCACTTAAGTCTCTTTCACGAGTCGCTTTGTGTAGTGAGATAGGTGCTGCTACTGGTATCTACACCTGAAACGCTGGAGCAGTGAGTTTTATGCTGGAAGGTTCTTACCTTGATTTATGGAAGCCATCCTTTTTTTATTGCAGGCTTTTTAAAAGTCCTGAGTCAGCTGACTGAAACTGGAATTGTCAGCCCTGAACAATTCAGCAGTGAGTACCTTGATGTGTTTTGCTGTTTCATAGATTTTCATAGATTATAGAGTTGGAAGGAGCCTACAAGGCTATCGAGTCCAACCCCCTGCAGAATGCAGGAAACTAGAGGAGGGGTCTCCCATCCAAGTAATAACCAGGCCTGACCCTGCTTAGCTTTCCGCACTCAGACAAGCTGAGCCAGCGTAAGCCACAGGCCTGTTTGGAAGAAGGGGGACAGCAGGAGTCCGCTTCGGTGGCAGTTGTTCCTTAGTTCCCAAAAAGCGTTGCTTCGTGAGAACTCTAGAGCAGTGTTCTCCAACCTTGGGTCCCCAGATGTTTTTGGCCTACAACTCCCAGCATGCCCCTGGCTGGGGCATGCTGGGAGTTGTAGGCCAAAAACATCTGGGGACCCAAGGTTGGAGAACACTGCTCTAGAGAAATCGTATGTTTTGGGCCGAGGGATGGTTCAGGTAGCCACTGAGGCAAGTGTCTGCCTCCCCTCCTGCTTCTTGGGACAACCTGTGAGTTCGACCGCATTGTCAATGGTGCATAGCAGTCGCTTGCTTTGTGGGGAGGAAGCCCCTCATATCCTATTCATCTGCTTGCCCCAATTCGGATGCAGTGTATCCTGGGGTATTACCTGCGCAGGCCAACATGGTCAGAGCTGCAAGAAAACCTGGGGGACGTTTAATCTGATACCAAGTCCGTTGCTGTTACGTATTTCCACAGAAACCTTTGAACGCATGAGGAGCTCTGGGGACTACTATGTTACAGTTGTGGAAGATACTAATCTACGAGAGATTGTGGCTACTGCAACTTTAGTCATAGAACATAAGTTCACTCACTCATGTGCAAAGGTATGTATATTGAAGGGAAAAAATGCTGTTACCATGAATAAGCTCTAGTACTTACTGGTACTCAACAGTTAAATGGTGTTGCCTGTTTTCAGAGGGGAAGGATAGAAGATGTTGTCGTAAGTGGGGAATGTCGAGGAAAACAACTTGGCAAACTGTAAGTAGTTATTCATAATTATGATCTTTGGGCAAGAGGTTGGGGGGGCAGGTGCCTCTAAATTGCTCACCACATTTCTGTGAGCAAATCACAAATGGTGTTTGGGTCCCGAAAATACATTCTGCAGCATTAAACGTCTCACATAAGAGTATCTGTAGTGATAGCATTTACCGTATTTTTCCGTGTATAAGACGCCCCCCACTGGGCAGTTTCGCAACCGTGCGGTTCTCTCCTCGGCTTACTTCCGTGTATAAGACGACCCTCAGTTTTTAGAAAAAGTATAGTCTTATACATGGAAAAATACTGTATATAGTGCATTTCAAGTGTCTAAACTAGTCACATTCTTAGTAGTCCTTAGAACAGTCCTGTCAGGTAGGCCAGTGTTACTACCCCCGTACTGCAGGAGGTGTGAGGGCAAGGTTGAGAAAAATGGGTTTGGTTAAGGTCACCTGGTGAATTCATGATCAGGCTGGGATTTGAAGCCAGGGATATTGCATCTCATATTTTTAGCCCCTTAACCAGTTCCTAAAGTTGATTCAGCAGCTGGAGTATTAGGGTTATAGATGGGGAAACACAAGTTCCTATTTTTACTCAGGCACATAACTCACTGTGCTCTGACTTATGTGCATTTGTTCAGAATACCTTATCTCAACAGCTCTTGCCCACCTCTGCTCATTTCTCAGATGGAAAGTGAGAGCTCTCCAAAGTACATCCACTTGGGGTTGTGGAGATGGTTGTAGAGCACTGTAGATTCAGGGTTGCTTAAATGGCCGTCCTCATGCCCCTCTGCCAGAGCGGAGGTAAACCGTTATTTTATTTCAAAGTGTAAACTCTCTTCTTCGTTTAGGTTGATGTCAACTCTCACACTGCTAAGCAAGAGACTGAATTGCTACAAAATTACTCTTGAGTGTCTGCCAAAGAATGTAGCTTTCTATAAAAAATTTGGATATTCAGTCTCTGAAGAAAACTACATGTATCAAAGGTTCTTCAATTAAAGACCTTTGAGCAGTAATCTCTTGTAATGGACTGTTGGTGGAGGAACTTTTGCTACTGTCTTCATTCTCTTTACGGAAAACAAATTTGCTGCAAATGAAGTGATTACCTCTAGCTATGGGACAACAGATACTGCGGACTAATTATTTTAGGTTTCCTTGGCAACAGTGAAACCTATTAGATGCTTTTTGCTAGTTGGGACATGAGCAAATACTTCAAGGTAGGAATGGTTTTCAGCCAAAGGTATATTTTTACCTGACACTTTTTCTTGCCTTGTATTTTTAAAAGTGTTGTGCTGCTTTTTGTTGGCAGCCAGAGTAAGTAATGAGATTGAACTGATTTGTGCATTTTTTTCCTGCCATGCGAGAATGATAAATACAAAGTCTGTGCCAGATGTAACAATTGCTGTGTTGATGTTACTGCACCTCAAGGTTTCATTGGCCCCAGAAGGGCCCCGCAGTGATGACTTCTCACGTGTGGTAGCCTGGGCGGTTTTATGGGCCCCGCTGCAGTTGCAATGGATAGAAATGACAACATAAAAAGTGACCCTGCATTTGAGCTGAAGCAGCTTAATATCTCAGACCGTCCCATGAGTTAAACGTGGAGCAAAACTTGGATATGAAAACTTCTCATATTTTAAAATGTATTTTAGGAGCAGGAGATTGTAGCTCTTGGAACTGTGACAAGGTAGAGTGTCATGTAACACACCATATTCTTTGTAAATGCAGTCTTTTGCCATGTTGACCCATTCAGTAGATTCCACAAATCCAAATCCTGGTCTCAAAGGTTCACATGCTTTCACTTTTCTTTTGTGGACAAACATTAGATAGCAATAAGTGCACAATGCCCCCTCCTGCCATTTCAACTAGAAGGGGGCTTTCATAGTATGGTTTCAGGGCATTAAAAGCATTAAAGAAGTGTTTTATAGTTGAGTAGTTAGCTTTACAAAATATTACTGAACCACAGGGGGCTACTGTAAATTGGGATGACTGTTTCATTTCGTATGTTTTGCGGTACTTTAACTTTCTTGGAGATGTTTGGATTTTATTTATTCATTTTTTTTAAAATTGTAAAACTGAGAAATAGAAGTTATGTTAATAAATCTTTTGAATTTAACTATTGTTTCCTTTTTCCTTGGACCTAGATGTGCTCTAACTGGCCAGCTGTTTAATCCGTACACCTTGTAGTTTGGGATGAGCCATTGGAGCTCATCCATTTAGGACAATTAATAATGTTGGAATGGAGAACAGGCCCCTGCTTCTCTGAAGTAGATCTTAAGCTCTGAAGGGGGATAATCACTACTTGAATTACAAGCCTGAATGTGGCCTGGTGTCTCAGTGGTTAGTGATCGAGTCATTAAGATTGCTAATTCAGTTGGCCTTTAAATCCTAACTGCCAACCCAGAAAAGAACACATTTTATGATGGGTCTATCTTCTATTCAGATCCTTTCAGAACCTATGTCTTGATGGTGAATAGAAATGTTGACAAACTGGAACAGGTTCAAAGAAGGGCAACCAAGATGACCAGGGACTAGAAACAAAGTCCTACAAGGAAGAAACTGGGTGACACACTAAAACCTAATAGTAACCCAGCAAAAAATATAAATAGCAGAATGTGTAGATGTCCTCTAACGTTCTAGGTGAGGAAAAGAACCATGTTCCCCTTTCCCCAAAAGGCTTAGGACTCACTAAAATGATCAGAGGCTTACCCAGTTAGAGGGCAGGAAGACTTCATGGTGTGAGTGCTCTCAATCTTCAGTACTGATAAGATTATAGGGAGAATTATGGGAAGCAACCAGAACAATCTACCTGGCACTCACCCCAAGAACTCACAGCTGGCTGCCAAATGCAAACAGGAAGGTGGCTCCTGTCTTCCGTTCTCTTTTGGAAGGGAAGCGGCAGAACCGAATTCAAGGTACTAACACTGTAAGTTCCTGCTCACGGAAGGTGCCTCTGCCACAGCCCCCCTCGTTCAGGAGAGTCTTTACTGGGGGAGGAGTGGGCAGGAAGATCGCTTTCTGTTCATCTCCTTTGGCTGCTACTTCTCTGGACCCATGCTGACAAGTATAACATTATGTATGATAGTAAGAGCACATATTTTGACTGGGGAAAAAGTCTCCCTTCTGAGCACACAACTTCAGCAGAACAACCAGATTACTCTGCTACAACAAGGCACATTGGGGTTACAATACCGTAATGCGCTCTACGTGGGGTTACCTTGAAGACAGTTCGGAGCTACAGCTGGTACAGAACGCGGCAGCTCGCCTGGCTAAAGGCAGCCACCGGCAGGATCACATCACGCCAGTGCTCAAGGAGCTGCACTGGCTACCAGTTGCTTGCCGAGCCGAATTCAACGTGTTAGTTTTGACCTTTAAAACCCTATACAGCTCCGGTCCAGTCTATCTCAAGGGGAGTGTCCAGCAACACCAAGTAGGCCATTCAGCAAGATCTGCCACAGACGGCCTTGTCCTTGTCCCTTCAGCCAGAGCAGCTAGACTGGTGGGGACTAGGAAGAGGGCCTTTTCTGTGGCAGCCCCCGTACTGTGGAACTTTCTCCTGAGTGGCTTCCGCCGCTCACTAAAAACTTGGCTGTTCAGGTGGGAATATGGGGTGGGCTAAGGTTTTAAAATTTTATACTGTTTTAAATGTATTTTTTATCCTGTTTTTATCTTATGTACATCGCCCAGGGTGGCCGGTGGCCGGCCAGATGGGCGATAAATAAAGGTAAGAAATAAATATTCCATAATGCTCTTTCAGGAATTTCCTTAGCTCTCCCAACAAGGGGTAGACATAAGAGCAGCCACTTTATTTGAAATAAAATCTGAGTTTTCTATTACGATAACACTTCAGTGACACTGAACCCTGTTTTTACTTCATGATGGTCACCGCAATAAGTTCTGATGGCTGCTAAAACTTGTTTTCCTCTGCCTGAATCCTAACCTTGGAAAATGAAACAAATACAACCCACAGTGAGCTTTATGCAGTTTCTTTTTTTTTTACTAAAGACTCTTGTTATAAATTACACAAAACTTTATAAACAAATCATCCCCCCCCCACCAAACTCGCGCTTTGCTTAAGTAATAACTTTATCAATACAAATAAAGAAATTTCAAGTATGAAAAGTGCATTATTGCAATAATACCTCTTTGCAAGTCCAAAGTCTTGGTTTAGGGTAAAACTATAAAGTGTAAAAAAGAGGAGTAAAACAATCAGTGCCATCTAGTCAGTCAAGGAATCCAATACCTTAAAAATGTTGCCTGGTGTACTACTCGAGGGGCAGGTTTGCATAAGAAAGTTGGATTCTTCTCCCATTTTTAAAAATTAGATCTGGTTGTTCATCTTGCTGAGATTAGCAGCTGCCATGAGTAGCAAGTTCAGAGTGCTCTCCGTGTCAACCGTTCTGGGCTGCTGCTTGCATATTGCTGATTTCTTCATCCTCTTCATGAGTTCGTTTCAGACTTCCTATAAAACATGCAGGGCAGTTGGAGAGGGTGGCCAAGAGGATAGAACAGTGTTCTCCAACCTTGGGTCCCCAGATGTTTTTGGCCTACAACTCCCAGCATGCCCCAGCCAGCAAGGTTGGAGAACACTGGGATAGAAACATGAAGTTTTCCAAAAGAAAAGAGGCTTATAGTTTGGGTGGAACCAGAGCTCATTCTGCCATGAGTTGAAAAAAATTCTGCCCAAAATTCCATTTACAAGGACAAGTTAGAAACCCAAGGTTTGTTTATATAAAAAAGAAATGCCCATTTTAAATGTACCAAAATAGTTAACAGATACTTGTTTATCACATGGACATACTACATTCAAATCAGTTTGCAAGGTACTTTTTTGTTTGGCATCCAGTCACCCTATACTTCTCTTCCCATATCTGAACTAACACATTTCAGCGGCCTTGTGCTCATTTAGTTCTCTCATTTAGCTGCCTGAGAGTGTTGCAGAAATTCAGATTGATTCTGTCCAGTATGAGCCAGCTGCTCTCTTAGATCACATCATAATCAACCAACTTTGATTATAAATAAACTTTGGGTGGCTTCTCATGCTATTTTTTGTACTCTCAGATATCCAAATGTGAGCACGTGGCAAAAGTCAGCCTGGGGGTGCCAGGCTCCTTGTGATTTATTTTGTAAGTAGATATGAACAAAGTACAGTAGTACCTTGGATTACGAGCATAATTCATTCTGGAACCATGTTTATAATCCAAAAAACTCGCATATCGAAGCGAGTTTCCCCATTAGAAATAATGGGAACTCAGATGATTCGTTCCACAACCATTTAATCTCTGCTTTGCCGGCTCCCTGGCAGGGAGCCCCATGGAGGGAGCCGGCAAAGCAGTGATTAAATGCTTGTGGAATGAATTCCTGGGAGCCGGCACAGCAGCGCGAGGCACCTGCAGAGCAAGCGGCTGTGCTGCGCCATACCTCCACTCGCTCTGCGGGTGCCTCCCGCACTGCCGTGCCGGCTCCCAGGCAGGGAAGCAGCAGCATGAGGCGCCAGCAGAGCAAGTGGCCGCGCTTGGCCTCCACGGCTCCCTGCCAGGGAGCCGGCAAAGCACTGCCAGCTCCATGGCAGGGCGCTGCGTGGAGGCGCTCCCACCGCTCCCTACCTTTTCTCTTCCAGCGGCGGCTCGCTGAGGGGAGGCGAGCCGCCCACGCTGCCATACCCGGTCCCATCGCATCCTGAAGCGGCTCCCTTTTCTTTTCCAGCAGCGGCTCTGCTCTCCTCAGCGAGCCGCCCGCGCTGCCATCGGCGGTCCCGTCGCATCCGGAAGTGACGTGACGGGACCAGCGGCACAGGCGGCTCGTTGCGGAGAGGCGAGCCGCTGCTGGAAAAGCGGCTCCCTTTTCTTCATGTGGCTCCTTTTTCTTTTCCAGAAGCGGCTCGCCTCCCCTCAGCGAGCCGTCCGCGCTGCCATCACTGGTCCCGTCGCGTCATCTCCTCCCGGAGAAAAGGGAGCCACTTCAGGATGCGATGGGACCGGGTATGGCAGCGTGGGCGGCTCGCCTCCCCTCAGCGAGCCGCCGCTGGAAAAGAAAAGGTAGGGAGCGGTGGGAGCGCCTCCACGCAGTGCCCTGCCATGGAGCTGGCAGTGCTTTGCCGGCTCCCTGGCAGGGAGCCGCGGAGGCCAGGCACGGCCGCTCACTCTGCGCCAGCTCCCGGGCGGCTCCACGCAGCAGCGAGTAACCCGGTGTGCTCGTTTTGCAAGACCTCGCTCGTTTAGCGAGTCAAAAATTTTGCAAAAATTTTGCTCGTCTTTCAAAATGCTCGCACACCGGGTTACTCGTAATCCAAGGTATTACTGTAGTTCCAGCCCCAAGTACATATGGCCACAATTTTTCGGGTGAAGGAGGAATGTTTAGCCTTCGGAAGCGGAGACTGAGGGGAGATATGATAGCACTCTTCCAGTACTTGAAGGGTTGTCACAGAGAGGAGGGCCAGGATCTCTTCTCGATCATCCCAGTTTGCAGGACACAGAATAATGGGCTCAAGTTACAGGAACCCAGATTCCACCTAAACATCAGGAAAAATTTCCTGACTGTCAGAGCAATAAGACAATGGAACCAATTACCTAGGGAGGTGGTGGGCTCTCCCACTCTGGAGGCATTCAAAGTGAAGCTGGACAGCCATCTGTCAGGGATGCTTTGACCTGGATTCCTGCATTGAGCAGGGGGTTGGACTCAATGGCCTTGTAGGCCCCTTCCAACTCTACTTTTCTATGATTCTATGAATAGTTACAGAAATATCTGCTCACCTGTAGTAACAGACAGTGATCGTTCTAGCTGCCGAGGTGACATCATCTGAATAGTTAACTTTGCTAGATAGATGGCTTCGTATTCCTAAAAAAAAAAAAGAAGGCAGAGTGACTGGATATGCAGGAATACACCTGAACTGGGGCCCTGGCACAAAAAAGGGAAAGGAGGGCTAAAGGGAACATAGATACTAACAGTTATGAAGGCTAGAATATTGCAAGAAACTGAGATGAGGTGTGGGTGTGGGGAGAAGAAATGTTATGAACAGAAGCAACTGCTTCCATCAGGCTGAACTGAATCGTTTGAAAGAACCAGGAAGATTGGATCCCACACTGCCTTGTACACTGAAGAAATCTCAACTTGATCCCCGAAGCTCTATAGTGAAAGCCACGATCTCTCCAATGACAGGAGAAGAGCTTTGCAACAAGACCATTATGCAAACTATCACACGCACGGACACACTATTCAGGCAGGCACAGATGTGCTACTTTAAGCCAGGATTGGAACATATGAACCTGGAGCAGGACAACACAGGACAGCAGATGGCTTTCCAGGATAGACTAAACGTGGAGCATGTGAAAGAATGATGGAGGCGGTGGCTCAAAGCACTCCCATACCACCAGCACCAAAGCTGCCATACAAGGTGCCAGGACCCCTGGTGCTGAGAAGCAGTGCTCCACACAAGGTGGCCACGGGCCTTTCCGCATGGACCAACGACACTGGCTGGCTGTCACTGCAGAATCCTCGGCATCCTGGGCTAAGAAGCCTTAGTGTCTATTAACGATCATAAACTCTCTATTTTGTGTGTCAAAGGTTTCTGCTTTGTGCATTTAATGTTCGCTGTCCAGCTAGGATTAATCGCTCACATCCTCAAACATACAGTGTCCAAGAAAAAACTGAATACCAGTAATATACCAAAATTAGCACCCCACACCACCATGGTTGGAAAAAGTAACCAACAGTTGGTCGACATGTACATAATTTTTTCTTTGAAGTCATAACAAATATGAATGCATTTCAGATACTTGGATAACATCAGGATTGCACAGACCATCAGTAAGGCTATCATCTACATCAACAGGTAGGAAAACGACTCACCTGAAGTTGATGAACAAATCCAGCATTGGGGTTAATACAAAACCTTCTTTCTTGCACATATGTAAATGCATCCCTACAAGAAAAATAATATCCTCCATTTTCATCTTTGATTAGTATCAGTGTGCATTTGGTTTCTGACACAATTTCTTGGTGTGGGTGTTATTTTATTTTAGTTATGTTTGTATTCTTCTCTCCCCCTTCAGGGAGCTTAGAATGACATACAAGAGCTCTCAAGAAATTAAACATCCAGGTATTAGCAGTGTCCAAATCTGCTTAACTTCAGGAAGAGACATCTACAACCAGTAACTTCTAGGCCCTGATAGTTACCTTAACAGATTTCCTTTATATAGAAAATGCTGCATGTGAAATTCCTGGTAAAAGCATTAAGCACTGCCCAGGGACAATTCACGGAGAACATCAAAAGGCCAACTGGAATTCAAACCCATAAACTGTCACACTACTTAACCTCAGTGGGTTCACCTTCACAACAGTCATGTGAGGAGCGTCACTTAACTCAACCGGGAACTGAGGCTGAGGGTACAATGAATCCATAGTGAAACCAGGACTTGAACCAGACATCCAGGGACCAAGCCAAATGTTCTATTCACTTGGGCATAAGCCCTTCTGCATGAGACCCAGCACTACACGGGGAAGGAGGGAAGCCCGATTTACACTTCCCCTCTCACAACACAAGATTCCTAGGATATCTCAGGCTCTAAGTCCTCCAACATCCATGAAATAGCGGACCTCGTACTCTCCCCGCAGCCAATCTTAACCCCCAACATCCCATTATTTCTCGGAAACACTGTTTGCACCCCCACCCGTAGGGGTAAGGCCACAAAAGCCTAGCCCTATCACTGAGGCTCCTTCTGCACTGGAACCAGGACCCTCCACTGCTGTTTCAGCCCCATAATTCCTTGCCCCAGGCGTAATGGCAGCACATCCAAGCCCTCGGTTTTCTTCTCTGGCCACCATTCTGAAGCCAGAGGTGTTCCAGGCCCCAGCCTCTATGCCAGATATCCATGGGGGGCAGGCAAGGTGGCAATGGCAGAAGCACCTATGAAGATGGTCAGCTGTGCAGGTCAAGGTTGGGGCCCCCAAGTTGCTTGCACGAGGATAACATCAGGATTATCTAAACTATGTCCTCCTAGGACAGGCCATAGCTCAGGGGAAGAGCACCTGCTTTGCATGTATAAGGTCTCACATTCAATACCAGTATCACCACTCACAAAAGACCTCAGGCACCAGGGCTGCAAACAATCGCTGCTCAAGAGCATGGAGAGCCACTGAAATTCGGATTTGACAAGACTGGGTGAGACGGACCAACAGCCTGATTCAGTGTAAGATAGCTGCGCATGTTTGCGAAGTGGTGGCGGAACTTCAGTTTTACACGCCTCCCTCTTCACCCTCAAGGCTGCCAATGCCAAGCTCACTACACCAGCTGCCACATCCCTAATTCAAACACTGGGAAAGGTTCAGGTAGTCTGCTATTTATGGCGGCCATCTGCCACAGCCGCAGCAAGTGAATTGGATTCCTGCACTGCGCAGGGGATTGATTCGATGGCCTTATAGGCCCCTTCTAACTCTACTTTTCTATGATTCTACGAAGTCTGTTTCAGGAAGCATTGTCACTGCTAAGCACAGGGAGCGGCGTTCACGAAGAACAGTTACGACCGCCGCTGTCACAAAGGCGGAGAAGAGGAAGACACAGAAAGAGGAACTTCACCTGGCAAGGAAAGAAAACCACTGCATAGACTGGTCTTTATTCCCAACACCTTCTGATACTACATATCATATTCAGCTTTGTCAGCCAGCTTGCATTAGATGCAGCTATATTATGTTTTAGGAATAATTATATTGATTTTTCCCTTGAAAAAGATATACAGTATCAAAACGTTTTAGGAATTTATGCTGCCGGTTTCTTTCCAAGTTGGATACTTCTTCCAGCTTTTCTTAATGGCTTCCTGTTGTAGAACTTGACCTGACCCAGGTAGTTATGAGTTCTGGCAGTGGTGGGCTTATTTGTTGTATTTTTAATTTTTTTTTTAAATTCTTCTAAAGCAAGCCACTTTGAAAACCCATCGTGGCCCATAGGAAACTGCCTTATAAGGAGTCAGCCATTGGTTTATTTAGCTCAGCACTGTCTACAGTGCCGACTTTACACTAACTTCCAGCAGCTCTCCAGAAATTCAGACAGGTGCCCTACCTAGAGATGCCTGGGATTGAACCTGAGACCTTATACATGGAAGCAAACACTCTATAAATGAGCTGATTCCATCCCTCAAAAGGGTGGAAAGTAGGTCAATGCATTTCCTTACCTGTACTTCACTCCAAAAGTTTCCATAATATATGCAATAACTAAGGCAGCACTGAAAAGAAACGAAGAAACAAAGTAAGGTATGCCGGCCATGCCTTATGAATGTTAAAAAAACAACAACAGCACAGTGAACTCTGTTACCTTCTGGAAATCCCTGCGTTCCCATGGACAAGAACTTTTCCTGAGAATGAAGAGAATTACTTTACACAAGCCAGACAGAATTTACACAAAGTCACTGAACTCTTGTATTTTTATTATTTAATTTAAACCCCACCATTCAGTCCATAGCAAGATTCACAAGCTGGCTTACAAACATCGACTAGGGTAGTGTTCTCCAACCTTGGGACCCCAGATGTTTTTGGCCGACAACTCCTCAGCCATTTTGAGGATCATTAAATCAAGGTGGGGCATAAATCTTCTACAGAAATGTTTTTTGGAAAATATATAATCCAAGCACAATACAATCGAACATATCAACACACATTTAAACCATTAGCATGATCAATACTGACTGAAAACCAGCAGTAAAATCAGCATAGACATTTTAAACCCATCTAAGCAAAAGGCAAAATTCCAGGCTGGGCAACTTTGGGCACAACCCTATGCACGTTTAGACAGAAAAAGGCATAGCTGGCTGGGGCATGCTGGGAGCTGAAGGACTGTGTAAACATGCATAGGATTGCACCCTTAGTTTCCTTCTTATTACCCAAAGGAAGGCTTTCATGTTATGTTGTGATCTACCCAAATGGCCATCTAAGGAATCTGGGCAGTGAAGGCTGAACTAGAAAGCACCTCTCCATCTATCGCTACGCACCCTATAGCAATGGTCAATCTGTTCCCAGAAGGCATTATTATTTGACTGTGAAAAACTGCCCTACGGATTAGAAGGATCA
Organism: Shinisaurus crocodilurus; assembly: GCA_021292165.1. NCBI lineage: Eukaryota > Metazoa > Chordata > Lepidosauria > Squamata > Shinisauridae > Shinisaurus > Shinisaurus crocodilurus. Next base: position 308,503,330 of record CM037876.1, read on the forward strand.
CTCAGGTTGCAACAGAAAAGATCCATTGTGACTTGGGTCTGTAACTAGTCATATATCCCATTCCATGACTAAGTACATACACCACATGCAGTTAATCTCTATACACATATAGCCTGAAAAAGCAACTTATCTGTAATAAGCGTTGGATAAACTAGGCAGGTAGAGAATTGAAGGCACATACCTCCAGTTTGTAAACTCCCATCAATAAACTCCTTAGTCTAAAGGGAAAAAGAGATGCCATTCCTATTATAGCCAACTCAGACGTTCTTATATTAATGCAGCCAATCAACATTCATGTGTTCTAGAGTATCATGCACACTGGAAAATGTAAAATTACTTCTGCTCCAGAAGGGAGGTTTAGATTAAGGTATTTTAAATGCTTAGAAATCACTGGTCTTCTTTATATTACCAACAACAACAGTCTTCGTAGAGCCAATACAAAAAATAATATGCATCACCAAAATTGCTTGAAAGCGATGATGGCCCTCAAACACCTGCTGCTTACAAATGGCTTTACACCTATAGTGACAACTCCTAAGGTTTAAAACTACAGCCTCAGACTCATTAGCACAAAGTCTGCAAATAACTCAAGGTCCCTCCAAAGTGTAACAAGCTTCCCAAATGCGGTGTTTGTAGCCTAGTGGTATCTGACTTTCCCCATGCTCACGAACTTTTTCATGGCAACTCTACCACGAGAGAAAGATGTCGTTTGAGATACATGTTTTGGAATCTATTGCTGAGTTAGAGGGATGCATTCACGGTATATCCTGCCAGACTGCAGAGAAGTCTCCTCTGAAAGCACCTCCTGCTGGCAGCACTGGGTGTGTGTGTGTGTGTGTGTGTGTGTGTGTGTGTGTGTGTGTTAAAGGGCACTGATGAGGTTTGTCTGGCAAAATAAATAATTCTGAATTTAGCTGCCGCCATTATTTTAAATGCTGCTTATTATTTAATTTAAATCCTCAGCTATTTCTTGCAGCTCCCTACCAGGCGCGGCATGGCATGAGTATCCAGGTATCTAAGTAGGAGCTGCATGAGGGCCCATCCATTAGCACGGGTGAGACTAAGCCACGGGTGTGCATCTTCAGCAAATCCCCACCATGGACAGTGGCCACCCCACAGCACAGGGCACAACAGGAACATTAATAGTACACCTGGCAAAGACCAAGTATGCTGCTGAAACTCAAAATTTGTTGGTTCATATGTGAAATCTAAGAGGTTCATAATTGTCGATAAAAAACAAGCCTTGACTTTGATCCATTGAACTTCAATATTTTTGTAATTCAAACAGAGATTGAGTTAGTTTATATTTTCGGTGCCTGACTGAGCAGCTAAACTCCACCATTTTTGCACATGTTTAGATATTGGTTGCTGTAACCCTTTTGTTTCCAAAGGAAATGGAAAAAGTCCTGTTTACAATGCATATGGCTCATGAGATGATTTTACTTTTACTGTTTAGTTACTCTTTGCCAAAGGAACCAATCACTTTAAAGATGTGGATCTGAAACTATACAACAACCAATTGTGTTTGAAGAAACAGCTGTGTAGATTTCAACGTTCATTCAACGTTTCTCTCTCACTTGTGGCTCTTTTTTTGGTATGTAAAGAGTTTAGATTTGGGTGCTGGGTGGCGCTAGGAGGGATATAGGTACAATTGTTTCCTCCATGTACTCAACAATTTTCTGAACTTGCATATCCAACTCATGATCATGAGTGAGTCACAATGCTGAGTGGTACTGTGTGTGGGAAGGGGGTGCCTCTGTCCTTGGCTCCATGTCAGACTATTATTGTAAGCAAAACACATATAACAGCAAATCAGAAAAGGATGCATTTGTGACACATGATGATAGATTGCCATATTCCCAAGATGTCCTCTGGTGACACACATTTGCAAACGTCTGAAGATACTGTGAAATCTTGTAATAACAGAACTTTTATCTGAGTTTATAATGCTCAGATTTGTAACTTGGTGAGCAAATTATGAATTAAGACAGGGCCAGTTAACCCATCACTAGTAAAGACAGATACTGAAACATATGACTGATTGTGCAGGAAAAGCAACTCAAATCTCTCCCAAAAAATGAACTAGTGGATTAATATTGCCATATTTGAGCCAAGAATCACATGCTGTGACATTGTCCATATGGTGTTGATATGACAGTCGTCATCGGTTCAAGCCACTGGGAAGTTCTCCTGCACATTAAGATGAATGGAAACTGTGCAAAAGAATAATAGAATAGTAGAGTTGGAAAGGGCCTATAAAGCCATCAAGTCCAACCCCCTGCTCAATGCAGGAATCCAAGTTAAAGCATCCCTGACAGATGGCTGTCCAGCCGCATCTTGAATGCCTCTGGGGTGGGAGAGCCCACGACCTCTCTAGGTCATTGGTTCCATTGTCTTATTGCTCTGACAGTCAGGAATTTTTTCCTGATGTTTAGGGTGGAATCTAGGTTCCTGTAACTTGAGCCCATTATTCCGTGTCCTGCAAACTGGGATGATCGAGAAGAGATCCTGGCCCCCCTCTGTGTGACAACCCTTCAAGTACTGGAAGAGTGCGATCATATCTCCCCTCAGTCTCCTGAAGGCTAAACATGCCCAGTTCTTTCAGTCTCTCCTCATAGGGCCTTGTTTCCAGCCCCTTTATCATCCTTGTTGCCCTCCTCTGAACCCTCTCCAGTTTGTCTATGTCCTTCTTGAGTGAGGTGCCCAGAATTGGACACAGTACTCAAGATGAGGCCTAACCAGTGCTGAGTAAAGGGGAATTATCACTTCCCACGATTTGGAAGCTATACTTCTATTAATGCAGCCCAAAACAGCATTTGCCTTCTTTGCAGCCACATTGCATTGCTGGCTCATATTCAGTTTGTGATCTGTTGTGATTATGGGCTTATGGGCCATTGTGATTATGGGCTTATGGGCCCAGAGATCGGAACCAGTACCAGAACCTGTTTTCTAACACAGCTTTGGCAACAGCTTTGACTCCAGTGATTGCAGTGATTAATGGCAGAGGAGGAAGACATCAAAGAGGAACTATCTCCTGGTCCTTCACCCGGTAAGAGGGAAGAAAGGGGGAGGAAACTGTTAGCTGACACAGACAGCTTACAGGGAAGTTCCAAGGCCGAGAGCTTGGAGGGAGAGAGCGAGGCTGAAATTTCTGGGGAGGAGGAGGAGGAGGAAGAGGAGAATCCCCCGGTCACAGAAATGGCGGCTGCACAATCCCTGAATCCACAAATTGTGGAGAAACTGTCTGGATCGAACTATGTGCTGTGGAGTTTTCAGATGCAGCATTATTTAACCCATGCAGGACACTGGTCTGTAGTAACACAGGATCCAGTTGCAGTGGGTGATCAAGCTTAATCTTTGTGGAATTTACAAAGTGCAGCTTTTTCTGCTCCAAGCTGGAGAAATGGCTTGTGGAGATAGCAGAATGGAAAAGCGACAAGGAAAGAAAAACAACTCTGGCCGTAAGTTTGCAGAAAGCCAGGCTGATGTGGCAAACAGCCAAGCTGCAAACAACAAGCAGGGAGTAACCCAAGCCGCTGCTTTAAAAGTGAAAAAATGCTTCACTTGTGGATCTACAACGCATCTGAGACGTGATTGTAAGGTCAAACAGAAAAAGACAAGAAACAAACAGGAAACAACAAGCACACCTGAGGAGGCAGTTAAAACGGGCAAAAGTTTGATTGCAAGGGTGGGGGTTTCTGATGATTGTTGGGTCTTAGACTCTGGAGCTTCTCATCACATGACTAACTCCAGGAACGTATTTCAATCTCTGGAAGAAGATGGATGTCCAGGTCAGCACGTGGAATTAGCTGACGGGAAACGTATAAATGTTTCAGCAACAGGAACAATTGAATTTACTACTTTGGGTCAACAAAGGGCATTGCTTGTTCCGGAACTGGACACAAATCTGATAAGTATTTCCCAATTAGCTCAAAATGGCTATGAAATGTGTTTTTCAGATAGCACATGTGTGATTTCACGTGAAGGGACAGTCTGTGCAAAAGGTGATTTGCAGAATTCTCTGTATGTTATAAATCCATTTGTCAGTCAGTCAGTCAGGCGATCACTCGTGACCGAGTAAGATTGTCTTCCAGGATAAAAAAAAAAAAAGAAAAGAAAATTTACAAAAAGGAGATTTTAAAAGGAGGAAAATTCTAAAGAAAATTGTGTAGACTGGCGATGGGTCCGTAAGTGACTGTGGAGGCCAATTCTAGATCCACACAGCTTCCCACAGTGAGGACACAGGTTACACATGATGAGAGTGTGAAGTATGCAAATTGTAAACCTCATGAGGATTGTGTACATTTATTCCATAAATGTTTTGCACATGCAAATTACAGGAGCATCGAGAAGATGCCGGGTCTGTGTGAGGGCATGAAAATGAAACCTTGTTCAAATTATGTGGAATGTGAAGTATGCAGTCAGGCTAAGTCACACAGAACTAACATTCAGAAACACAGTGATAGAGTGAGCACAAGAATATTTGAGCTGGTACACTCTGATGTTGCTGGGCCATTTGAGAAAAGCTATGGGGGAAACAGGTACTATATGACTATTATTGATGATTTTAGTAGATTTGGATTTGTTTATCTTCTGCAAAATAAGTCTCAGGTTCGAGAGAGATTTGAATCGTTTGTGAAATGGGCTGGTAACAGGTTCAAACAATACCCCATAGCTGAATTGCTCACAGATGGTGGGGGAGAGTACATGAGTACAAAATTTAAGAAATTCTTGGAAAGTGAGGGCATTGGGCACAAAATCACAGCCCCAAACTCACCGTTTCAGAATGGCGTAGCTGAAAGGCGCAACAGAACACTCCAACAAATGATGAGGGCTGAATTAGCTGACTCAAAGTTGGGAAACCATTTCTGGGGGGATGCACTTTCAAATGCTAACTATTTGCTGAACAGATTACCTAACACCACAACTGAGAAAACTCCATATGAAATGTTTCATGGGAGGAAGCCAAAGATAGCACACGAGCGAATTTTTGGGTGCAAATGTTTTGTTCATATACAGGCTCAAAATAGAACAAAGCTATCACCCAGAAGCTTTGAATGTTTTCTGCTGGGGTATGATGGACAAACAAAAGGTTACAGGTTATGGTCACCACAACACAGAAAGGTAATTTTAAGCAGAGATGTGATTTTTCATGAGCAAACACATGAAAAGAAACAGCTGGTGGAATTGCCAATGCATTCAATGGCTAAGACACAGCTGGAGGTTTCTGAAACAGAACAGGCCACTGGGCAGATATCTGGAGAACAGGGGGGAGGTGAACAATCTCTAAGGCGTTCAACCTGAGAACGTAAAACACCTGTTAGATATCAGGATGAATTCCAAAGTGGGAAAACTGTTGTACATAAAGCTCTCAAAATAGCATTGTTTTGAGGAAATCCAGGGCATGGAACCAGCAGTGAGAAATGATTGGTTTGAAGCCATGCAGGATCAAATCAATGCCATGCATGTTAACAAAACATGGAGTCTGGTATCTTTACCTGTGGGGCGAAAGGCCATCACCTGTAAATGGGTGTACAAGGTGAAAACGAATCACCAGGGACAGGTGGAAAGGTACAGGGCAAGACTCATGGCAAGAGGGTTTGCACAGAAGCATGGAATAGATTTTGATTCCGTGTTTGCACCAACAACAAGGTATGCAACTGTAAGATTGTTGTTGAAATTGGCAGCACAAAGAAAAATGATGGCATTTCATTTTGATGTAAAAACTGCTTTCCTATATGGTGATTTACAAGAGGAAATCTACATGGTGCAACCAAAAGGTTTTGTAGAAAATCCCGGTCTTGTATGTCATTTGCACAAATCCATATATGGGTTGAAACAAGCAGCAAGGTGCTGGAACCAAAAATTAGACAGAGTTTTGATTAGTTTGGGATTCAAACAAAGCAAGGCTGATCACTGTCTGTACACATGCCACACAGAACTGGGACATTGGGTGTATTTGTTAGTCTTTGTTGATGATATATTACTGATAACAGAATCAGTAAGTCAAAAAGACAAAATTGCAAAAGAATTGCAAGCACACTTTGAACTGAAAGATCTAGGTTTGGTAAAACACTATCTTGGAATGCAATTATCCCAGGATGAGGAAGGTTCTTTCTTGGTTGAACCAAGTGGGAAAATTCAGAAATTGCTGGAGATTCATGGATTGGAGAATTGTAACCCAGTTACCACTCCAATGACTCTTGAATATCAAAAACACACAGATAACACTGAATTTGAGGATATTGGAAAATATCAGAGTGTTATTGGAAGCCTGCTGTATTTGGCAAATGTGAATAGGCCAGACATCAGCAATGCTGTGAACATACTTAGCAGGAAAACGCAAAATCCTTCTATGTATGATTGGCTAGCTGTGAAACGTGTGTTAAGATATTTAAAAGGATCCATGAATTGCAAACTGAAATTGTCATCACACACAGAGGGAGGTTTTTGTGTGTACACTGATGCTGATTGGGGAGCTGCAACAGACAGAAAGTCCACAAGTGGGACTGTGATCATGTATAATGAAAGTCTAATTGACTGGTATACAAGAAAACAATCTTGTGTGGCTGTATCTAGTGCAGAATCTGAATTCATCAGTTTATCTCAAGCATGCAATGAGATTGAATGGTTCAAACAATTGTTTACTGATCTGCAATTACCAGTAGACAAGGCTGTTACAATTTTTGAACACAACCAAGCTTGCGTAAGCATGGCACAAACTGAAAAATGTAGGCCAAGAACCAAGCACATTGATGTTCGTTACTCTCATGTAAAGGACTGTGTGGAGAAAGGGTGGGTAACACTCAAATACTGTGCAACAGGGGACATGGTGGCAGATCTTTTCACAAAACCATTGCCTGTAGTAAGACACAGGAAGCTAATGACGGTGCTAGGCCTCATTGAGCAAATGTGAAACAAGATGTACTCAGCTTGTGGGGGGATGTTGTGATATGTATCACTTTACCAGCTGCAGCACATTTGTTTACACATGGAAAGGACAGAATGGCTGTAAACAGGTTTTGTTATGTCTTACTAGAAACCTTGGTTTCTAGACTGTGAGAACAATATGAGCTGGTCACATGGTTTGTATGTTCTGATGACGTGCTAACTTGTTTTCTGTCTGAAGCCATCTTAGAGAGAAGCTGGACTGCTTTCTCTCTTCTTCTGGTTCTTCTTGCTGGACTTTGTTACTGCAACAATGTAACGTCTTTGCTGAGGTGGAGTGAAGCTCAACTTACTCCACTGGATGTAATGCTTGCTATGCATTTATACTCTGCACATGGACTGTAACTAGGAAATGTATACTCTGTAGAACTTTACTTGCTAAGTGAATAAACAGGTAGAATTAAACCTGTGGTGTTACAGAGTGTTTCCTGACTCCACGGATTAATCTGCAACGGGGAAGCTGGAGGCAGTCTGACAACAGGGCAGACTGGGCTGGTTAACTGGCACAACACGCTGCACGCTGCGCGGGGGGGAGGTGAGATCTGGAAGATCTGTGTGTGGAATTTCAGGCGTCTGCTAGCACACAGACAGGATTATAAATCTCCCAACTCGCATACTCTGCTCACACGCGCCAACATGATCTACCACAATTCCAAGATCCTTCTCACTTGTAGTATTGTTGAAATGTGGGTCATCATGTTGTCTGAACCCAGCCACGCTAACAAACAGCCCATGGAGAGAACCCACAGTTTGTTGTTGGACTGTGAAGTGTGGGTTGTTCATGGCTAACTAACCATGGTTTGTTAGTGAGGCTGGGTTCAGACAACATGATAACTCACATTTCAACAAAAACCCACGGTTCAACGACAACCCACACTCAACCCATACTCAACTGAGTGTGGGTTATCGTGTTGTCTGAACCAAGATGTTGTGCCTCATGCAATTTCAGGTCTCTCCAGCCGAAGTCCAGCATGCCAACTACTACACTGCCCTTTGCCAGCTCACTATCCTTTGACTGTCAGGTGATCCTAATAAATTGGGTATTATGCTTGTGTACTGCTGTTCTGAAATTCCCATTTATTGTAGCTTGTGCAAGAGAACTTCCCAGTGGATTGTAGCTACGGCAGCAAGCAATACTACCAAACGGGCTGATCCACAAAGCTATTTAATTATGAGGACACTGTAGAAAGAGGTCATGCAAATCAGTGCAGAAAAATTCTCCAAACAGCATTATTGTCAAGTCAGTGCTGGCATCACCACAGGGATAAAGTTACTTGTTCATTTAGTGGAAACACTTCAGAGATAGTTTGTCTCTTCCTCTCTCATTCATTCATTCATTCACTCACTGGGCAGCATGAAATCAGTCAGTCAGGCGATCACTCGTGACCGAGTAAGATTGTCTTCCAGGATAAAAAATTTACAAAAAGGAGGTTTTAAAAGGAGGAAATTCTAAAGAAAATTGTGTAGACTCTAGCGATGGGTCCGTAAGTGACTGTGGAGGCCAATTCAATGCATGAAATCACATCACTTCTGAAAGGTATGATTATGAAACATTTTAACTCACAAGGCATGATCGACACTTACCATCGGGAAAAATCTTATTATATTTTCAATGGGATTATCCGCAATATCCAAGACTAAATACCTATAATTAAAATAAGTGTGTTAAGTACACAACCAAGACTGCTCGTCTTCTAGTGTGTTAATACTTAGGCTCGAAAATGTTTCTCTTATCATCTGACACTGATACGGTATCAAGAATGGGAAGTCAAGAGGCAGGTTCCTGACACAGGCTAAACTACATGTTTGGTCTGCGACATGATAGCCTGATGACCCCTTCTCTGTTGCAAAATGCACTAATCAAACCTGGTCTGGAATCCCATAGGCAGAATCAGCTTTGGGAAGGAGCATTTCAGGAGAAAAGCCACTGGCAGAGGAAGTGCTCAGTACTCTCTTTCCTTCTGCCTCTTCACTACGACAAGGAAGCCCCCACGGTTTCTCTGCAATCAAGAAGGGCTGTGGGTAGAGCACATGCTCTGCATACGTAAGGCCCCAGGTTCAATCCCTGGCATCTCGAGACAAGGCTGGAAAAGTCCTCTGTCTGAAACCCTGGAGAGCTGCTGCCAGTCAGTGTAGACCACGCTGCGCTAGAAGGACCATGTGTTCCTGGACGAAACTGATGTCAAAACAGGTCTGTATAACTGCATCTAAATTCCTGAGCACTGCGAGATGAAAAATGACAGTGCTAGTCCTATTTTCCTACTCACTTCTCTGTTGGAAGAAACACAAGTGAAAATAAATTATTCTTGAAAAGAGGAATAAAGAGGAACAAGTTACACAGAAGCCATTTTGGAATCACAGTAGCTGGAAATATGAATTGTGGAGAAGTCTCAAGTCCGGGTTCTTGTCCCCGCTCGGCCATGAAGCTCACTGGGTGACTTTGGGCTGGTCACTGACTCTCCGCCTAACCTACCTCACAGGGTTGTTGTGAGGATAAAATGGAGAGGAGGAGGACGATTATGTAAGCCGCCTTGGGTTCCTTGCAGGATAAAAGGCGGTGCATAAATCTAATGAATAAATAAATTCAACGGGGTTGACAGAACATGCTGTACATTAGCATAGCACGCCCTGTCCTTACATCATAATTGAATCCCATTTCTCCTCCTTTTGTCACTCATGATGTAGGTTGGGGGGGGGGGGGACACAGATAATCATAAAGTTCTTGCGTATCTCTATTTTCAGCCCTTTGGACTAATGACGCGCGATGTGCCCGCCAACTACTGCGATCCACAGTAGCAACTTCCTTATTTCCAGCGTCAGAGGCAGTATGCCTCAGTATACCAGTTGCTGCAGAACATGGGCTGGAGGGCGCTGTTGCATTCATTTTCTGTTGTGGGCTACCCCTGTAGGCATCTGGTTGGCCACTGTGTGAACAGAGTGTGCAGGACTAGATAGGCCTTTGGTCTGAGTCAGTATTTTTCTTCTTATACTCTTCTTATTATCTAAAATCCTGCCTAAAATTCTTATGTAAATATTGCCTAAAATCTTGTTTTGCGGTGGAGATGCTGGACAGTATCCAACACTGCCTGTGCACCTTGTGAATCCACTGCCAGCGGAACAGGAAGCTAGCACTTCCTAAAACAACAAGAAATGAGCTGAAATGTTCATTTCCGGAATGGAGTAAGTAAGTGGAGCTTGCAGAAAGGAGTTCTGCTGATCCGTCCTGTTCTGGAAACGAGTGTTTTGGCTCATTTCCAGGGTTGCTCTAAGAAGCACTAGCTTCCTGTTGCGCCAGCAGGGGGGTCCTGCTGGTGCAACATAATCAGCAGAAGCACATGGGCAGCGTTGGATACTGCCTGCTGAGTTACACTGGCACAACAAGCACATATTGGGCGAGTCTGCACGACACACACAGCAACCCACCCTGCGAATCAGCTACGCAGCGTGGGTTGTTCATGGAACAAACCACAGTGTGCTCAACAGATGATTGGGCTCACTGTGGGTTGTCTCCTCCTCACTTTCCCTCTTGGTCCTCCAAGAGGTATCCCAGGGGACTTGGTGGCTGAGGCACCTTGTCTCTTCTCCCTGCTGTGATTGCAAGCCCTTTTGTACTTGCCGCGGCTTCCTTCCCCCCACTTTTTTTCCAGAGATCACTTTTTGCAATCTCCAAAGTGACAGCCACTGACAGCCCCTCCGAAGTGCCCAAACGGCACATTAGAGGGGCTGTCAGTGGTTCACCATCTATTTTTTCGCACAACTGAATTTGCGTAAATATTTTCATAATTTCTTTTGGGTGGTTTTTGGAGTTACACAACTGCACAACTCCGAGTACCAGAAATGTGAAGGCTTGCATGGGCAATGTCCTGGTAAGTGCCTGCTGTCAAAGTGAGGAAGGCACCAACCATGGACATTGACCAAGGGAGTCTGTAAATCGGTTATTTTGTTACCTTGCGTTCACTTGGCAGCTGCCAAACGGAGAGCTGTCAAGGGAAAACAAAGCCGCATGTGATCTCTGCTCACAAAAGGGGTTGGTAACTTTCCCCCTCCTTTGCAGTGAGATCCTCAGGGTTTTTAGTGTTCTCCCCAAAGTTCCCAGTGCCCCCACCTTTTCCTCACTTTCCCGAGTCTCCAACTACTCGGGAAAGTGAAGATCATGAGGCCACCCCCTTTTCGCGAACACTTCTTTTGACAGCTGTCAAAAGAAAGGCTTTTCTTTTCAAAACTCTCTGGCAAATTGTATTTTTATACAATGAAATATACAGCTTTGAATTGGCATTCATTTGCCTGTCAAAAAACAAATGTGGAATAACAAAAGTAACACAAGTAACGTAAAAGTACGCAAGGTAACAAAATAACTGATTTGCAGACTCTCTTGGCCACTGTCCATGGTTGGTACCCGCTGCACTTTGACAGCAGGCACTTACCAGGACATTGCCCAGGCAAGCCTTCAAATTTCGGCTGTTTGGAGTTGAGCAACTCCAGAAAACCTCCAAATCATAGATTTTTTAAAAAAAATTACAAAGATATTTGCGCACATTCAGTTGTGTGGGAAAAAAAGTGGTGAGCTACTGGCAGTCCCTCCAATGTGCCACTTGGGTACTTTGGAGATTGTGAAAAACCATCTCGGGGGGGGGGGGGGGGGATAGGGGGAAAGCCATGGCAAATGCAAAAGTGCTTGCAACTGCAGCGGGGGAGAGCGAGACTCAGTGATGGTCACTCCAAAGTGCCGCTTGGACACTTGGTGGAGCGGCCGTCACTGGCGGTGGCTCAGGTGAGCTCGGCAAGGGTTTTTGCCGCTCTTGCTAAGCAGCTTGCTCACTGCTTCCCGCAACCCACGATGGGGCCAGTCACCTGGGTTTGGATGACATGAAAACCCATTGTGGGTCCAACTACCCCTAGAACAGTGTTCTCCAACCTTGGGTCCCCAGATGTTTTTGGCCTACAACTCCCAGCATGCCCCAGCCAGCGTAGCTGGCTGGGGCATGCTGGGAGTTGTAGGCCAAAAACATCTGGGGACCCAAGGTTGGAGAACACTGCCCTAGAACAAGCCATGGGTTGGTAGGGTGACTCTCTGCCCAAAAACAAGCCACCCTGCGGGAAGCAGTCCACATTCAGACGACACGAAGACCCACTGCGGCTGTAGTTACCCACGATGGGTTGCCATGCCGTGCGAATCCAGTCATTAAATAGGTTCCAAGACTGTCATTTTGAGAGGAGTATTTTATGGGTTTCTTACCTAAATAATTGCTGGAAGTTTGGTTTAATAAAGTTTGCTTCAATATTTTGCCGTATGCATATTACATGGGTGATTCCATGTTTCTGAAGTATAGGTAGCTGCAAAACAAAATTTTGAAAAAAAGTGAAAACTCCTTCAAACGAGGACTGATATAACAAAGGCAGAAGAAATTTCAAGGTTACAGGTTGCATCTTCAGTAGTAGATATTTAGTTAGCTGACATTTCATTAAGGCGACACATTTACTTACATTAAAAGTAGTACCGTGACGGCTTAAAACCAAGTGCATGCAATTAATTGGTTTGTGTGCCTGACAGTGGGCTGGTTCACATGATCGCCGCAGCCCACCGTGGCTTATTTAAGCCATGATGGGTTGCAGTGCATGGCTGATGGCCATTTCTTTTCTTTTATTAATCTTTTATTGTGACTTTCAACAAAACCATAAGAAGAAAAAAATACAATTTTCTTACATAAATTGCAATGAATCACTTACAATAGGTGCATACAAAATATATACCTATGAGTATATATGTGTACAGTAATACCTTGGATTGCAAGTAACTTGGTTTAAGAGCGTTTTGCAAGACAAGCAAATTTTTAAATATTTATTTATTTATTTATTTACTTGATATATAAGCGATGTCTTGCAATACAAGTACTGTAGTACGGCTTAAATTAAAAATCTCTGTACAAATTTTTTTGGGGGGATTTCATTTTGATATAAGAGTGTTTTGGATTACAAGCATGTTTCCGGAACGAATTATGCTCTCAATCCAAGGCATGACTGTATATGAAAATACGGCTATCAATAAAAACAAGTATGCATAAGCTTCAAGAAAGGCAGGCCAAATATCAATATATTTATCCTTTCACAGGTGGCATCTAAGTACCACCCGTTCAAATGTTGAAAGCGCTGTTAGGTCCTCAATCCATTGTGTTATAGGAGGTGGATGTTTATCTTTCCAATCAGTGTTTTAGCTGTCAAAAGGGCATGGAAAATCCATTTGTGTTGACCTTACATTAACTTCCAAACAACAGATATTTAATTTAAAAGAACATGTGCATCAGTAAATTTAAAGAGCATTCCAATACTAGGTTTATCCATGTTATGACTTCCTCCCAAAAAGAAACTACTATTGGACACTGCCAAAACATATGGGTAAGGGAAGCATTAGTGGTATTACATCTCCAGCAATTAGACAACTTAGACAAACTGGGTGACCAGCCAGATGGGCGATTAACAAATAAAACAAACAAACAAACAAACCCTTATTAAAAAGACATGTGGCGTCCAATAATTACGAAACAAAAGTTTTTGCTGAATAAGATGTAACCTCAGATCCATTGACACTTCTGGCACAGATGCAAAAATGATTCTGGTAGCCATTTTCAATATTCAAGTAACAGCAGGTGGTTGCCATGGCTTATTGTGTTGTGCAAAACCAGTAAAGGTGTCTTATGCAAAGGTTAAACAAACTTTGCATAACCCATGGGCTGTTTTAAGGTTATGCAAGGGTTGTTTAACCCTCACATAAGCCACTCTTGCTGGGTTGCACAATATGGTAAGCTGTAACAACCACCCGCCGCAGCTTGAATATTCAAAAGGGTGGCCAGCACACACAGTAACCCACCATAGCTTAAGTTAACCACAGTGGGCTGCAGTGATCTTGCGAAGCCAGTCAGACTGAATAAGCTGGAAACATGCAAAGTCACTGTGCTTTAGAGGGCTTCCCCTCCATATCTGAACCTTTCTCCTGGCTGTTGATACTGTAATTATATTGTATTGTAGAGCCTCTTCTCTACCTGAGATACATTGATGACATCTTCATTATGTGGACTCATGGACAAGAGACCCTAGCAAAATTCCACCAGGATTTCATAAACCTGAGCCTAGACCAGTGCATGCAACAGATCCTCTTTCTGGACACCATTGTGCAAGTACATGATGGACATACAAACACCACCCTATATTGGAAATCTATAGTCCACTACACATACCTACATGCTTCTAGTTTCCTCCCAGAACACAACACACACTTACCAGCAACAACAGACGACATAACAGAGATAGACACAGGAACCAGACCCTGTGGTAGACCCAGATGCCAACTCTGTCATATCTATTTTGGCAACATTATTACAAGACCTAATAATGTCACCCCCAACTTCACAAATCTGCTCCTCTTCCAATGTGATATATGCCAGCCATGCCCTATGGCAGGGGTGTGCAACCTTTTCACCTGAGGGCCGCATGCAGTGCTGGGCGGTGAGCTGCACATCATATGCATGCACACGAGCACATGGTTTAACACCCCCCCCCTCCTGCTGAGATCAGGAGATGGGAATGCAGGTGGTCGGGGGGGGCAGTTTAAAGCCTTCCCCCCCCCCCATGACCCTCATCCAGATTGCTGTTTCCTTGCTGCTATTAGCAGTGGCCCACAGGCTGCCCATTATGTGCCCTACTGATTCTACGCAGGACAAACAGGCCAGTCTCTAAGAAAAGAATTCACATAAATCTGACATCAAAAATAGCAATATTCAAAAACCAGTGGGAGATAACATCAACCTCCTAGGACACTCTGTCAATTACCTTAAGGTGGCCATTCTTGAACAATGAAACTGCTGAACTACATGTGTTAATCAGCTCACCAATTGGTTAATGATCACTGTCTGTACTTGTTGCATTTCAATTCCCCTGACCTCAGTGTTTACAAACTCACACCCCACCACAACCACCTGTATATACCTACCAATTGAGGGTAACATTTCATGCATCTGAAGAGGACTGTGTCCACAAAAGCTTAAGTGTTTGAAGGTGCCAGAAGACTCTTTGTTGTTTATGTTGCAACAGACTAACACAATTATCCCTTTGGGAACTGTCCTGGAGTGTGTCCCAGAGCCTAGGTGCAGTCCAGGTGTGAATGATGTACTTTGCAGAATTGTGCTCAACATAAGAAGTTATAGTCAGACATACCTACCTTGCTTTTCATAGCTGAAGAATATGGGCCTAAGAACAACCCAGGTAAAATTTCCTTTAAAAAAACAAAAAGGGTGGGTGGGTGAGGAAGAAACACAAAATTCAGTCAACTCCAGTTTACAGCAGTGTTCTCCAACCTTGGGTCCCCAGATGTTTTTGGACTACAACTCCCAGCATGCCCCAGCCAGCCCTAGAACAAGCCATGGGTTGGTACGCTGGGGCGTGCTGGGAGTTGTAGTCCAAAAACATCTGGGGACCCAAGGTTGGAGAACACTGGTTTACAGTGTTAAAGTATATTAAGAGATGCACTATAGCGAGACGGAAATTGGTGGTAGGGTTCTATTATCCCAGCGTTACCTGGCTGTGTACATGGGATCTCAGCAAATGCAAGCCTGAAAAGGGATTTATACCCAAGACCTGGGTTTATTTTCCTGAACTGTCAGGATTGGAGCTACAAGGAAAAGTTCCACAGCAGAAATATAGGTGGTACCTCAGGGAGGGGGGAAACCTCAAAGTACCCCAAGCTGGCAGGGTGGAAATCACAACCACACTGCTTGATTTTGCCTAACAGAACTCGGGCCGAGTGTAATGGTTTATGAGAAAGGTTTCCCCCTTTTTGCTGATAAGCTACGTGGCACATTGTGCCTAAGAAAAAGTGAAAGGGAAGCATGAACAAATCTGAGGCAACAGAGAAGTGGAGAGAGAAGCCTCAGCAGCAGGGGGGTCGCTTTGCTGCTGGCAAGAGAATCATATCCCAGACCAAGAGTCCAAGAACGGTTCTGCCTCACTGCTGCTGCATCTCCCGCTTCCCTCCCGCTTCCGCTCATTCTATACTAGAATGCTTTTAGAGCAGTGTTCTCCAACCTTGGGTCCCCAGATGTTTCTGGCCTACAACTCCCAGCATGCCCCAGCCAGCTAGGACCCAAGGTTGGAGAACACTGTTTTAGAGCCTGTAATCCTCAAAAGCAATTCAAAGCCAGAAAAGGTTGGAGTGTAGCAAGACCGAGGTAGATGTGCCTCACTGTCAGGATAGTTATTCCAGGCAGGACACAGAGCAAGAGGACGTGAGCTCGTGCAGAGGTGGAGTTTTCAGCCCACCTTCTCATTGCATGTGTAATCCAAACTCAGCTCTCCCTCCCTCTTCTGCTTTTTCTTCTTCATCTCAACAATGCCTCTTCTCCTCTCTGGAATGGATAGCTTATAACCAAGACTCCTTTATATCTGCTGCCCTAAGATGATTCCCTTATATCCACTTGCTTATTTGAGCCATGGGATGGTTTTAGTGAGCCATTTCTCCAAGGTACCTTCCGTGAAAGCGTCACACCCTCTTTTCCAGTGGGGCTCCTTGCTGCATGACAGGTGGAAATTCAATAGGCAAAGCTTTTTTCCCCACCACATTTCCTGCTAGGAAAAGCTTTTCCTGATGAATACCGGTACGCCATGCAGCTGATAAAGGCAAACGACTTCATCCCAAGCCGCCTTGGGTTCCTTGCAGGAAAAAAGGCGGGGTATAAATATAATAAATAAATAAATAAATAAATAAATCTGCACAAGACCTCTTATCTGCATGAGATCATGAGGGCTTGTCCCATTACTGTTCATTATCCAGAAAAATTATTTACAGATGCAAATTGTAATGAAATCAATGCAACTTACTTCTGAGTACACATGTTTTGGATTAAAGTGTTAATATGAAGTAGATAGCTTTCTTTTTGGAAAAGTGAGGCAAAGCTTCCTCCAGATATTCATTTGGTTAACAAGAACAGAAGGAAAAACGCTGCCGCATGTACAGATCTTCCTGCACACTTCCTTGCTTGTGTTGGAGGTAGGGAGAGGGGATTCAACTTCCCCACAGCAGATCTTAGAATCCAGATCTTCAGAATGGAAGCTGATGGAATACACAAGGCTAAGATCTTGTAGCTAAATCATGCTGTAAATGAACGAATTGGGGGAGGGGGCTTCAAAGTATAATAGAAATTGGGGGGAAAGCTACAATACCCTATCAACATTTTATTTTGCTATCTATTAATCTATGCCAATTCATTACTTTTTCCCTCCACTGTACACAACCAGCATTTTGCAACTTCCCGAATTTGTTTTGTTATTCTTAATATTGGCAAAACATACAGTGAGTGTTACAACATGAGCACCTGCCTTCTCTGCTGCCCACAGACAGAGCCAACAGCCTCCTGGACGAGGAAGCAGTGGCACCTGCAGGGAGCAAGCATGCTGGTCCCCTGAACACATAAAAAGGGGACAGAGTGATAAATATGTACAGGGAGGAGCCAGCTGGGCAGGAGCAAAGATAGCACAGATGGAAGTAGTGACTTGCTGAAGAAAGGATTGGACTAGGAACTGTTCCCAAGGCCCAGGAAAAGAGTGAGGCAAGGGAAGGCAATGGGCCCTGGGGTCACCGGATCCTTTAAAATGAGAAGCTGTACCTCATTGGACAGTTATATAGGGCAATGCCTAGCTGAAATACTATTTCCCACAAGCACTGTCGTAGCCATCCTTCCTTAAGATGGAAGAATTCCCTTTATTGCCAACCTGGTCATGCTCTGCATTGTAAATCAAAGAGGAACTGAAAATTTGAAGAAATCCAGTCTCCTGGGAGCCCTAATCTGTAGTTATAAGTTCCAGGATGTTAGTCCTGTCATCCCAAGACTTGTCTTGGAAGAAGGATGCTTTCTGGAGCAATTGTCCATGATTCTGTAGTACCCGAGAGGTTTTAAGGGCATCACATGATTTTGCTAAACCCTTGCATCAGCACCAAGTATTTAATGAACTAGTAACTGGCTTTGAATAAAAGAAATAGTCATACCTGCATCTCTCTTCTCATTGGATATGTCCAGTCCTAAGGAGAAAGAAAAAATGTAGCGTTCAAACATGAGTTTGTGTCATTTTCAGCTTTGCGTACTAAATATAACTGACCTGCCTCAGCTGAATGGCAATACTTGCAATTGCAACATTTGTTAGAAACTACCTAGGTTTGGTCCAGCTGCTTTTACAGCTTCGGAGCCTCATAGAATCATAGAAAAGTAGAGTTGGAAGGGGCCTACAAGGCCATCGAGTCCAACCCCCTGCTCAATGCAGGAATCCAGGTCAAAGCATCTCTGACAGATGTCTGTCCAGCCGCACCTTGAATGCCTCCAGACTGGGAGAGCCCACCACCTCCCTAGGTAGTTGATTCCATTGTCTTATTGCTCTGACAGTCAGGAAATTTTTCCTGATGTTTAGGTGGAATCTAGGTTCCTGTAACTTGAGTCATTAATAAAAATGTTGAAGAGCACCGGGCCCAGGACCGAGCCCTGTGGTACCCCGCTCGTTACCTCTCCCCAGTTTGAGAAGGAACCATTGATAAGCACTCTTTGAGTCCGATTCTTTAGCCAATTGTGGATCCACCTGATAGTTGTTCCATCTAGCCCACTCTTAGCTAGCTTACTAATCAGGATATCATGAGGCACTTTGTCGAAAGCTTTGCTGAAGTCCAGGTATATAATGTCCACAGCATTCCCACAGTCCACAAGGGAGGTTACCCGATCAAAAAATGAGATCAGATTAGTCTGACAGGATTTGTTCTTGACAAATCCATGCTGGCTTCTAGTAATCACTGCATTGTTTTCAAGGTGCTTGCAGACTGACTTCTTTATAATCTGCTCAAAAATCTTCCCGGGGATTGATGTCAGACTGACTGGCCTATAGTTCCCAGGTTCCTTTGCTATTGGATGCATTGATTGAGGCTGAGCAGTTATATCGACCTACGATTCATGTTTTAGGGATGGGTGAATTGCTTGAGGGGGGTGGAAGTGGGGCAAACTCGCCCCGCTTGACCCCCCCCGAGCCCTGCGGAACTTACCTTTCCCTGGCTCGGCGCAACAGCCCGGAGAGGAGCCGGGGGAAGGTACTTCTGAGTCCCCGGCACTTCTCACCCGGGTCCCCAGCGCTACGTTTTTTCCGTAAAATCCAAGGTAAACTACCTTAAAACGGCCGCGAATAGCCTATTCGCGGCTGTTTTAAGGTAGTTTACCTTGGTTTTTACAGAAAAAACGCAGTGCCGGGGACCCAGAAGTGATGCGCCCCCGGGGCTGGCGTTTGGCGGATCGCGCAGCAAGGGCGCTCACAGAGCGCCCCCCAAGTCGGGGGGCCAGTTCGCCCACCCCTATCAAATGTTTATAAATACCAGAGCTTCTTTTTTTTAACAATATAAAGATAAAACAAGATAAAAGAATAAAAACAATGCATTAAAAACAGGATAACATTAAAACCGTGGCTGGTCAGCAAGGAAGGCTTCCTGAAACAAAGACGTCTTCGGACGGCGCTGGGCAACCGATCCCATCGTGGGTACAGGGAAGTGGTGAGCGAGCTGCTCGGCAAGAGCGGCAACATCTCACTGCTGGTCTTGCCGAGCTCACCCGGACCACTGCCAGCTGCACCACCAATTGCCCAAGCAGCACTTTGCAGTGACTGTCACTGGCTCTGGCTCCCCCACTGTGACCTCTTTTGCAGTCGCTGCAGCTTTTTTTCCTGTTCTACCTTTTCCTTTTTTACAGCCACTGGCAGCCCCTTCAAAGTGCCCAAGCAGCGGTCACTGGTTTGCCACCCTTTAAAAAAAATAATAAAAATTGTGCCCGAGATTTGCACAAATGTTTTTCTGTTGTTGTTGGATTTTCAGAGGTGCGCAGGTATGCAACTCTGACTATCTCAAATGCACAGCCTTGCCTTGTCAATGCCCTGGATGGTGTCTCCTGTTCAAAATACAGGAGGCACCATCCATGGACACTGGCAAAGCAAGGCTACACAAATAGGTTAATTTATTGCTTTGCTTCTCATTTGACTGTTCTCAGTATCCTCTACCTTTTCCACCCTTTCCCAAGACCCTAGGTGCTTGGGAAAGGGCAAAAGTGTGAGCCACCCCATTTACAGGACCATCGAGTTTTGACAGCTGTCAAAACTCAGGCTTCCTTTTAAAATGGGTTTTTTGACAGGGCTAATCAGGGTTTTTTGACAAGGACATATACAGATTTCATGAAGGGGCTGTCCGTGGCTGCAACTTCGGAGATCAAGGAAAGCGATTTCCAAAAAAAGAGAAGGGTAGAATGGAAAAAAAGCTGTGGCAACTGCAAAAGGGGTCACGGTTGGAATGGGGAGAGAAGACAAGATGGGTCCTGCTGTGGAGTCCCCTGAGATACCCACGGGAGGACTGAGGGGGAAGGAGGGGAGGGAGAACCCGCAGTGAGCCCAATCGCCTGTCAGGCACACTGTGGGTTGTTTCATGAACCCACACTGCGTAGCTTATTCACAGGGTGGGTTGCCGTGTCGTGCGAACTCACCCCTTATGATTGCCACCTGTTTAAGTACTTCACTGAGGGCGGTTTCACATGATACACTAAGCCACCCTGCGAATAAGCCACAGTGAGTTGATTGTTCGCAGAACAACCACGGTGCACCTGAGACGATTGTGCTCACCATGGGTTGTTCTCCCCCTCCTTCCCGCTCTATCCTCCATCCAGTATCCTAGTGTCCTTTGCAGCAAAACTCGTCTTGTTGCTGTGTACATTGGGGAGAAACTTAAAAAGTCTTGCTTCACACCAGAGAAAGCAAATGAAATGCATGGAACTATGTTAGGCAGCAGATGGGAAGCTCACACTGAACGCTAGGGCACCAGTTGTCTATCACTAGCTTAAATTAACTATTTAATATGCTTTAGCTGCTGACTTACTAAAAGGTTAGCAAAAGCTCCTGAGAACCAGGTGCTCTTTCCTCATTTTCAGGTAGCTGACCTTGTACATCAGCTTGCTGCCCATGTACTGCCCAATGCAGGCTACACCGTAGATCCCACACTGGATCAATGTGAAAGGGTTAATCACTAGCAAAAAAGACTCAGAAACAAAAGTCTGGTCAATGTACGGTACTAAAGCTGGTTAGTCCAACTGTGTGCACAGACCACAATTAAAAAATATCACCTACTATGCCCTAATTACTAGTGTCCCCTGTACTACCCTTTTTGTACATTCACAATTTTATAACTAAGAGTCTGTTCCTTTAATGTTCCATCTAAGATTATTTATTCCATTAGTAACTTATTTAAATCTCATCATTATAGCATTTCTTTTAATTTGGTAGTTCTAGAACTAGTAATAAAAAAACATACCTGTTAAAAGACAAATGTGTGATATAATATGATTTAAGTTATGTCACCATAACCCAGAAAGCATACTGTATAGCTGGAAAAGGTGCAGAAAAGGGCAACGAAAATGATCAAGGGGCTGGAGGAATTCCCCTATGAAGAAAGGTTACGATGTTTGGGGCTTTTTAGCTTAGAAAAAGGGCAAGCAAGGAGGAGGTCATTTTATTTATTTATTATTTGCATTTATCTATCGCCCACCTGGCCGGCAAACCGGCCACCCTGGGCGATGTACAGAAAATAAAACAGAACAAAATACATTAAAACATTTTTCTCCATTAAAATACATTAAAACAGTATAAAATTTTAAAATCTTAGCCCACCCCATATTCCCGCCTGAATAACCAAGTTTTTAATGAGCGGCGGAAGCTCAGCAGAGAGGGGACATGGCGGAGGTCACTTGGGAGAGAGTTCCATAGTACGGGGGCTGCCACAGAGAAGGCCCTCTTCCTCGTCCCGACCAGTCTAGCTGCTCTGGCTGAAGGGACAAGGAGAAGGCCGTCTGTGGCAGATCTTGTTGAGCGGCCCACTTGGTGTTGCTGGAGACGCTCCTTGAGATAGACTGGACCGGAGCCGTATAGGGTTTTAAAGGTCAAGGCCAACACCTTGAATTCAGCTCGGCAAGCAACTGGTAGCCAGTGTAGCTCCTTGAGCACTGGCGTGATGTGATCCCGCCGGCGGCTGCCTTTAACCAAGTGAGCCGCCGCGTTCTGTACCAGCGTTCATGACAGAGGTGTATAAAATTATGCATAGTGTGGCGATAATGATACAGAGTTTTTCTCCCTCTCATAATACTAGAACCCGGGGTAATCCAATGAAGCCAAATGGTAGAAGATTTAGGACAGAAAAAAGGAAGTACATTTTCAGACAATACATGGTTAAACTATGGATTTCACTAGCACAAGAAGTAGTGACCACCAACTTGGAAGGCTTTAAAAGGGGATTAGACAAATACACGGAGGATAGAATCATCCAGCTCCTAGTTATGACAGCTATACATTACCTCCAGCATCCGATCCAGCAGGCTCCTGAATGCCAGTTGCTGGGAAACAACTTGACTCAGTTGTGTGAGACTGCTTTCGGGTACATGTCCTGTGGGACTAGATAGGCCTTTGGTCTGACCCAGTAGGGTTCTTCTCATGTCAACATTTTAAACTGTGTATATTATTTCTTAGCCATAACCAATAGCTGAATAATGAATGGCAACCGATAAGTCATGCAGGGCACCTTGCAAAATGGAGAGCACCGTCATCCACCTCAGCAGGATGATGTGATGTATGCTTGAGAACAGACGTATGCCAAAAAAACAGGCTCGAGAATCCGTACATATAGGAACTAAACCACATTCTTTTGCAATGCACATTTGCTTAGCTGCAGTGCACACAGTATCACTTTTGAACAGCACAGCAAGAAACATGCACACTTTAAAGGGATTTCCTTGATTTAATGCTATAATTCTGCCTCCCAACAGCAAAATGAACTCTTAGAACAGGCTGAGTGTCTTTTCAGGATATGTTTTTTAAAGTGTGCACATAGTCGTTACAATCCATCTGGTCACAATTGGCAATTTACAAAGTATTTTAAATCATGCAAAACAAGCGGAAAGTTTAAACATTGCCATGAAAACAGACTGATTTCACACTCTGTCAGCCAAAAGGAATCTTGCAAATGACTACTTTTATATGGGTTATAAAAAACCACACATTCATCCGTTAATACACTGGTTAATTCCAGAGTCTGAAACATACAGTAAACTACGGTATATATACGTTTTCAGACATCCAAAGCTATGGACCTTTACTTCAATCCCAAACAGATTTTCCTAGAAGTGCTATTAATTTCAATGGAACATTTCCAAATGCGCTCAGAATCACAAATTAAGAGACTGCCCACAGTGGAAATTTAGTAATGAGTCAGGGGTGCTACTACATAATGCAAGCATATCTAAGGGTCGATAAAAATTCCTGCTGCTTCTTTTGACATTTCTATCAAGGTCTTATTTTCATCTGTTGGAATTAACATGCTTACTCCTGCGTTCATGCACAGTATGCTTCTGGAATAACATGAGCAGCTCCTTCTAGAAAGACAGAGAAGCAACACACACGCAGTATCAACTACTAGATTTATTTAACTCCCAGCATCTATGCACAGATTTCTATCTATTTGCAATTTGAAAAGCATACTTCATGCAAGATAAAAAGCTTGTGCATCCTAGACACCTAGCAATATGCTTTTTATAGCACAAAGTTAAATAATTACAAAGCTGGGAAATGTTAAAACAAATGTCATGCTTCATATTAAAATATGAACATATGGGTTTTGCATTGAAAATTAATTTTGGAGCACATGCAATAAGTATTACTCACACTGTTGCTACAGATTCAATATTATTGATCTGTAACATTACATATTCCTACCAGATGAGCTTTTCTAGCATTCTGGCACTTACTCTTATGTGTTAAACTGGGGAAAAACAGTTAAATACATACTATGTAGGGACCAAGAAGGCAGATATATAATCAAATTCGAATAACTGATACTTATATAATGTATTCATTAAGCACCTAAACAAACTCTAAGGTGCCTTACAGAAAGTAAAAGTTCTGTAAGTTTCACTCGCTCCCCAGTGACCTCCGCCATGCCCCTTCCTTGATTAGCTTCCGCCGTGCATTAAAAACGTGGCTTTTCAGGCGGGAATATGGGGTGGGTTAGGATTTTTAAGTTTTGTTCTGTTTTTAATTGTTTTATACTGTGTGTGTGTGTGTTCCCCCCCCCCCTTGTATTTTATTGGATTGTAAATCGCTCAGAAAGGCCGGATGTCTGGCCAGATGGGCGATTTATAAATATAATAAATAAATAAATAATAAAAGTGGCATAGTTGGATTTAGACAACCACAAGGGACAGCAAGCTTAGTTATGAAGCTTGGAATTGCAGTTTATCAGGGTTTAACAAATTCTATTTTTTCTGTCATTGCAAAAGGATATTTTAATCAAGTTCCACCTATACCAAGCTTTTGAAATGGAGTTTGTTCCATTTTGAAACTCCCAGTTTTGTAAATGGGTCAATGTCAGTATAGAAATAAATGATCAGAAAAATGTATAACAGACACAGAATAGGGCTGTGGTCTTGTCTCTCTCTCCAGTAACCTTTGCACTTAGTCTGTGAAAATGGTAATAACGATGCATGGCACTCCATGTAACTCAGAAGGAACATTTTCACTTCCTCTATTTATTCAGCTCCAGGATGTGTTGTAGTATCTGGATCTTCAAATAGCAGCAGTGGCTATGAATATTTCCCTCCAGCTCCTTCATATGAGAAGATTACAACTTTCCCCCCCAGATCAAGATCTATCAACTGCCAATCATGCTTTTATAACCTCAGGTCCAGATTACTGCGACGTGCTCAATATGGAGCTGTTCTTCCTCCATTCAAAGCTGTAGCAGGAATGGAAAGACCTATCTACAATAAAGGACGGATGGTCAAGTGTACCAGAAATTCTGCACCTGTTCTATAGACTTCCATATTTTAGTGCACTGGTTCCAACCTATGGGATGCTTAGAGGGCTGGGCTATATATTAACAGCTACCTTTCCCATCTTCCCTCACAAGCTATAATGGGTTGTATCCAATGCTGCCATTCTGCTAGTGCAAAGCTTCCATCATTTGCAGAAACAACGTATTTATCCTTGCACAAGTGAATTCCAATACTTTGATCCCACTTGTGCAGACTGCTGTGCAAGCTATTGCACAAGCTGTTGCAGAACATGTTGCACAAGTTGTTCTGCAAATTGTTGCACAAGACATTGCACTTGGTGTTGCACAACTCATTACAACCATTAAACTAGGTGCTGCTTGCACTAGATGTGCTAGTCCCATTAACAGTTGTGCAACCGCTAGGGGAACAACACCAACTCTTGCATTTTTTCTGCTAGCATAATGTCGGATATGACCCCATGTCAGCTGACAGGAAACTCATGAAGGTACCCTCCATGATACAGGATTGGCCAGCAAGAGCATAAAGAGCAACACTATGGCTACCCCACCCCCAGCTTTAGAATTCCTTTCCTCCAAAGATTTGACAAGCCCCAAATCTGTGTGTCTTCCAGATATTTGGACAAGCATTTGTAGCTAGAGATAATTATCTTAATATTTTATCTTTTTGAAAAAAATTATGACACCTGTCGTTAGGTGAGGGAGGAAAATGGCAGACTAAAAATCTAAATAAGCAAGCCTTTGAATATGCTTAACAGGGTTAAATACATAATCTAAGATAGCAAACAGCATAACGTAAATATCATTAATGAAAACACGGATGGGAAATGTGGGGCAGAAGCTGGCTGAGCATCAACTGTTACGGTACAAGCCAGAAGACATGTGTATGCACAGCTAAGTTGGGACAATTTAAATGCTGAAAGCAAGGACACAGAAAGCAGTGCCAGTGCAGCCCTCCATGGCCAGCAGTATCTTTGATGTCCTTGCTGCACTGAGCTGGCACATGGAGCATGAACAAAATGACACATGCCCTTTCTCCCAGCAGTGAGAGCCACACTCTTGCAGGAGGTAAAAGGGAAATCGACCAGAGCTCTCCAACCAGGCTGAGCTGAGGATTCTGCCCAGACCATCAGAATGCGAACTGAACGGCCGAAAGCCACAGATTACTGAATGATTTTGATTCCTGAACACTACTAAAAGATTCTTGCACACCATCCAAACTCATAATAATAAAGACATTATTCCTAGCCTGAGAATGGTGTCTTGAGATGCACAGCTGTGGTCACCAAAGTCTTAATCATACTAGTTATCCCTCAGCATACTTCCTCAACTCCACGGAAACAAATCTGTATTTGAAGATTGACAAAACGGTAACATTCCTGCCCTCTCAGCGCAGCATATATACACATGTGATCTGCCTTAGTAATTTCTATTACAGAAACATGGAGCAACAGATACTCCCCCCAACACTCCCACACAGGTGGATCTCCTGCACTACGTGCCTGTCTCACCTGCCTTAAGCCTGCTATCTTCATAACTGTTGAAATGCATAAAAAGGCCAAGAAACCTTTGTCATATTGAAAGATCATTCACAATTAATTACATCTCATTAGTTGTTCATACAACGTCAACAATTATCTACATAATCCTTTATGCCAAGGAGTTCAACATGCCAAGCCTCTTCTGCAGCATTTTGAAGGTTTGGAACCTAGTTCCAACATAGCCTCCAGAAGAACTACAGAACCTGTCTTAGGGAGCAATCCTATATAGCCCCTAGACAGCGTCTGAGGGGCCATAGGATACCTTGGATTCCCAGAGCCAAGGTGCCCCGACCTTGGAGGGGGGAATCGGTGATCCATCCCCCTCCCAGCCGGTGCGGAAAGAACCGCGCCTGCTGCCTCTCCGAGGCTGGGAACGTAACCACGGAGAGCGGGGGAAGGGGGCATTTTGGTGGGCAGAGAGGGGACGAGACTGGAGAGGCCAGGATAAGAGCGATCCAGGGGCCTTTCCAGCCTCCTTCCCTCCCCCGACAAAACACCCAAACTAGACAGGCAAAAAAGCCCATCTAGCAAAAATGCAGGGCGCAAGGACAGGGAGGTGAAGATCCTCCCACCCTGCATAGCATGAGCGTAAGCTCCTGAGTTCGGGGGCTTACGATCATCGCAACGGGATTGCGCCCTTAGCCTCCTACTCTGGCTATGTAAGTCCCTAAAGCTGATCAACTTGATCAGCTATATTAATTTAACTGGGGCCTGCAACAGGTCCGTTGGTGTCATCGTAGGTCTCTGGGGTCACAGCCTTTCGCTGCTACATCCTGTGTAGAGAAGAACTGTGGCCCATTCCACTGGCTGATTTGAGGCAATGGGGAAACCTTACATCCGATGGTCTACTGGCAACTATTGCCAAATTAAATGGGGATGGTTAAGCAAATTTCAGTTAGATCACTGAAAGGGCTCTGAAAGGAAATGGGGTACACTAAAAATAGTAACAAAGTATAGAATGAGTGTGAGCGGGGATGCGAAACAACAAAAAGCAACAGGACGACTTGGAGGGCAGAATAAGCTACGGGGAGAGCAAACATTGTTGTGGGGTGGGCAACCTGTTCAACATTCAAGGAAAACGTGAAGATTTACCCCAAGCTAGAGGGTCTACATTAATTTGTATATTTTAACTGTACATTATTTGCATCTGCTAATATTTTCATGAATGGGGCAGTCACTGAACACACTGGGTTTTATTTATTTTGTTATAGGCATTTATGTCACACCCTTCAAATAAATTCCCAGGGCAATTCTTACGATGCAATATTTTCTTTTCGAAACGGTCACCCTCATGATGGGGAAACACGTCTGCCTGCACCTCAAAAGGTGCAGAATCTGTTTAGATGTGGAGCGGTGTAAAATAGCGCGGACATCCAGTTACAAGGTCAGAAACTCACTCTGACCTTGCAGCTGGGTCTCCAAGCTTGGAGCGCCCTCCCCCCCCCTTCTCAGCCAGCATGGAAAGAACTGCGCTGGCTGCTGCTTTTGAAGTCGCAAACACCACCTTGGGGAAGGGGTTTTGTGGGCGTTCCTGGGGTGGGGAGGGGAGGAGACAGGCGCCACCACAATATGAGGTACACTGCTGGTGCCTCAGCCTCCCCCCCCACTCCTGAGTGCCACACTTAAGACAAACGAAATCGGCCATCTAAATGCTTTGCAGGGCGGGAGGAGCACGGAGGCGACCTTCGCCTCAGCGTTCCTTCCGCCCTGCATAGGATGCCTGTAATCCTCCAAGTTCGGAGGGCTATGGGCATCCCGACTGGACTGCGCCCTAAATGTTGTAAATAAAATAAAAGGGGTACCATGATTGGATTGTGCCCTAAATGTGGTAAATAAATAAAATAAATAAAAGGGGCACCATGTGTGGCTTTTTGAAATCATAGTAATTTAAACACAATTACTTTAGAGTCCTGTTCAGCACTCTACTGATCATTAACTTTGCAGTATCTTTGGTCACAAGGGCTAGAAACCTGCTTTTAATAATGAACATGGGACTCACAGGATTCTAACAAATACTTAATAGCCACATGAAAATGGCTCAGACACCTCTTACAGCCCTTCCCTGCTCTACTCAGCATTAAGTGGGAAGGATGATCGGGTAGGTAGATTGTGGGTTTTAATAATGTAACACATGCTTAACTTAGAGAAAAAAATAGGCAAAACCTACACACAGGTAAAGTTTCCCTATTTCTATCTGCTAACATTTTCATGAAAAGGGCAGATTCTCACTGGACACACTGATGTCATTTATTTATAAATTCCCAGGGCAATTCTTATGATGCAATAGTGGTGTTTTTTAAAAAAGAAATGGTCACCCCCTCTCCCTAGGTTAGGGGTGGGTAATTTCGGCCTCCCAGATGTTTTGGCCTACAACTCCCATGATCCCTCACCATTGGCTAGGCTGGTTAGGGCTGATGGGGAGTTGCAGGCCACAAATTACCCACCCCTGCTCTAGGTGCTACGTAACTTTATAAAGAACTGGCACCTGAAATTGCTTGTTTTCCCATTTCTTTTTACTGTTGTAGCTCATCTATAAGACCACAGCTGTGAAACATGTGGGACTGAATCAGCCTTGGTTGCCCTGATGGATGACCTCTATTGAGTGAAGGATAGTGGGAGTGCTACCCCGTTAATTCTACTCGATCTCTCAGCAGCTTTCGATACCATTGACCATGGTATCCTCCTGGACTGACTCCGCGGGTTGGGCATTGGAGGCACTGTGTTACAGTGGCTTCGGTCCTACCTGCAGGGTCGATTTCAGAGAGTAAGACTGAGTGACTATTCCTCGGATTCTTGGCATTGCGCTATGGGGTTCCACAGGGTACTATCTTGTCCCCAATGTTGTTTAACATCTATATGAAGCTGCTGGGAGCAGTCATTAGGGGATTTGGAGCCAAGTGCCATCAGTACACTGATGACACACAGCCCTATATCCCTGTGACAACTGAATCAGGAGGGGCTGTGCAAGTCCTGGATCAGTGCCTGAACTCAGCGATGGGCTGGATGAGGGTCAATAAACCGAGGCTGAATCCTGGCAAGATGGAAGCTCTGTGGGTGAGTGGTTCCCGAGTCCGGGAAATAGGCTCATTGCCTGTTCTGGATGGGGTTGCTCTCCCTTTGAAAGATCAGGTTTGTAGTCTGGGGGTACTCCTAGATCCGTCATTGTCGCTGGAGCCCTAAGTGACTGTGGCGGCTCAGAGTGCCTTTCGATTGGTTCACCAGCCACGACCTCTCCTGGACAGGGATAGCTTGGCCACTAGTAACCTCAAGACTGGATTACTGCAATGTGCTCTACGTGGGGCTGCCCCTACAGTTGCTCCGGAAGCTGGAGCTAGTGCAGAATGTAGCAGCTCAGCTTTTGTCAGGAGCTGCCCCTTTTCAGCATGCAACTCCTTTACTGAAGGAACTGCACACCTATTCGCTACCGGGTCAGGTTTAAGGTTCCAGTACTAGTGTACAAAGCCTGAAACAACTTGGGACCGGGATACCTGAGAGAGCGCCTCCTCCCATACCAACCTACCCGGTCACTGAGGTCATCAGATGGCATGCTCCTGGTGGTTCCTCATGGATCTTTGGCCCAATTGGAGTCCACCAGGAGAAGGGCCTTCAGTGTGGTGGCTCCATTTCTGTGGAACTCCCTGCCTCTGGAGGTCAGGCAGGCTCTGACATTGTGCTGCTTTGCACCTGCTGAAGACCTCCTTGTTCCAGAAAGCCGTCTCTGCTCTTCAACCATCAATGTAATTTTAGTTTGTTTTCAATGTATTGTTTTTTGTTTCTTTTATCTGTTTTTGTCTTTTTATTGTTCACCGCTCTGGAATCTGCTTGATGTGGAGCAGTATACAAATACAGTAAATAATAATAATAATAATAATAATAATAATAATAATGATGTTGATGAACTACTATACACATCATCCCTCCCCACTGGCTGGGCTGGCTAGGGCTGATGGGAACTAGAGTCAAACATCTCCAGGGCCACAGGTCCCCTGGCCCTATATTAGACTGACATGGTTTGCCTGATCACTATGGCTTAAATAAGCCACAATGACTTGTTTAAGCCGCGGTGTGTACCAAGCACCATTTGCCTACTTACCCACCCATGCATGGCTTGTCATGTGGTCCGAACCCGGCCACCATGGCTTGTTGGAGGGGGAAACAACCCTCAAATAACCAAACAGCCCATGGGTTATTTGAGGGTTGTTTCCCCTGCACAAGCCATGCCGCCCGGGTTTGGATGACACAACAACAAAAGCTGTGCAGTAACCTGTACCTGAAAGTGGGACCTCGGAAGGAGAAAGAGACTTTATAAGGGGCAAAATCATTTACATAGAGAGGAGATTAACAAGGGTTGCACTAGTGCTACTTAGGTCCTCTACAGTAATGGCCAACATTAACAAAAACCTTCAAGGTTAGGACACTGTGTTTACGTAGGGTAAAAGCAAGGAAACTCTTTAGCACCTTCTGATCCATGAAAGGATATTAGAAGATTAACCAAAAGATACCACCGCATTTCATGGGGCAACTAACAGGATTCTACAACAACAAAAACGCCTATGCTCAGGACCCCATAAATACAGAAGGAAAACTGAGGACCCATTAATTGTTGGGAGAAGGGGTCAAAAGGCCTATAAGCAAATCTAACAGGAGCTCTGTACTTACGTTAGTTTTATTGTTCACTGTTTTTATCTTACTGAACTGCAATCTACCTTGGGTCCAATATATGAAGTGATAAAATAGAAAATAAACACATGTTCATTAATAAATAGAGATAGGAACAAGCCACGACGCACCCCCCTGGCAAGATTTCTCAGGCACCCTGTATCGGATGGAAGAAATTAAACCAGAGATGGGTGAGGGGGATACGGCCACAATAACGAAACCCTACAATTGCCTGGTAGCTGAGAAATATGGATCTTCACAGGGATAGAAGACGAATACAGGCAGTCCCCGAGTTAAGAACGTCCGACTTACAGATAACCCATACTTAAGAACGGATTTCTGGGTTCCCCAACACTATGTCATTTACGTAGAGTACATAGTGAAGTATACCACGCAATTTGTGTAAATGCAGATTTTAACGTTTAGAACACTATGATGTTCTGACTTACATACAAATTCGACTTAAATACATTCTTAAGAACTGAACTCGTTCGTAACCTGGGGACTGCCTGTATTCCCCTAGATTAGGGTTCTCCAACCTTGGGTCCCCAGATGTTGCTGGCCTACAGCTCCCAGCATACCCAGCCAGCATGGCTAATGGCAAGGGATTCTGGGGGCTGTAGTCCAGCAACATCTGGGGACCTGAGGTTGGAGAGCCCTGCCCTAGACAGTGGTGGTGGTGGTGGTGTTTTTAATGGGTGTGTGACTGAATTGTCATATACACCCATAAATGAGCACATGGGAGAAGAGCTAAGTTGTGGGACTTCCTTGGACAGCCTTCCCCCAACTTCATACCTTCCAGACAGATGTGTAGGTGCAATCCTTTTGCACGTTTAGACAGAGAAATCCCTTTTAGGGCACAATCCTATTAGTATGTTTAGACAGAAAAATGTCCTACAACTCTCAGCATCCCAGCGAAGCTTTTTTTTCTGTCTAAACATGCATAAGATTGCGCCCTAAAAGCATTTCTCTCTTCCCCCCCACACACACACACCCCTTGCAGGTGGAACACCTGTGTGCGCCCCCTCCCCCGCCTTCCTTTCCGTAAAGGGGCGTGTAGGTGCGGGAGGTGTCCCCCCCTCCCAATTTCCCATTTCCCCGGAGGGGGGGGGAGTCCAGAGGGCGGCGACAGACCGACCGGCTCTCGCCCTCCTGCGTGCCCGTCTGAAGCCGCCCCACGACGAGCGAGCAGGCTGCCTCACCTCGGAGTCCTCTTTGGGCTGCGGCAGCGCGGGGAAGACCGGCTTGGCGAGCTCCATGGCCGGGCCGGGCGCAGCACAGGCTCGCTCGCGTCTCCCTTCTCTCAGGCGGTCAGCGGGGCAGAGGCCGGCGGTCGGCGGGCCTCGGCGCTCGAGCGGCGGCCAGGGCGGCGGCGGCGGCGGCGGCTGTGGACCGAGGAAGCGGAGAAGGCGGCGGCGGCGGCGGCTCGCGCCCGGCCGCCATGCTGCTGGCTGGGCTGGCTCGCGCCCCTCCCCCCTGAGGCGGCGGTCACTCCCTCCCTCACTCCCTACACGGGCGGCCGCGCGCGCGCGCGCGCGCACTCTCACCCGCTATCTCCTCGCGCGCGCGCGCGCACTCTCACCCCGCCCCCCCTCCCTCTGCCCAACTGTCGCCGGCTGCCACGAGCCGGCCGCGAAGAAAGGGGCGTGGCCCCAGGGCAGCTATAGAAGGAGTGGGCGTGGCGGAGGAACAAAACCCCCCCTTCTACGAGTGGGGCGGGGCCAGGCAGGACAACGAGGTCCCGTGGGGGGTGGGAGAGAGAAGCAGCTGAAGCTCCTCCTCCTCCTCCTCCTCCCCCTCCCCACTCCGACACGCCCGCCCGCGAGTGGGCGCATGCGCGACGCGGACGCAGCCTTCTGCTGCCTCGTGCGCGAATGGCGGGAGAGGCGGTGGAAAATCAGTTGCGGGAAGTGATTTTCTCCCTGCGTCCACGCACGCACGCACACTTCCCTCTGGCCTTTCCGAGAGGACGCAGTATTCATGGAGCGGGGCCCTTCAGCGTGTTTTACTCACACTGGCGGATAGCCAAATGTTAGTCCTACTTAAGAGTAGACCCATGGAAAGGAATGGGACTTAAAGGTGTGGTCAACGCATTATCGGCATTTATTTCATTTCGATGCCGCCCAACAACAGCCAAAACTCACGACGAAGTTAAGTCCCGTTCAATTCGATGTGTCCTCACTGTGGGAAGCTGTGTGGATCTAGAATTGGCCTCCACAGTCACTTACGGACCCATCGCTAGAGTCTACACAATCTTCTTTAGAATTTCCTCCTTTTATCCCGGAAGACAATCTTACTCGGTCACGAGTGATCGCCTGATGATGATCGGCATTTATTTCATTTCGATGCCGCCCAACAACAGCCAAAACTCACGACGAAGTTAAGTCCCGTTCAATTCGATGGGTCTACGCTGCCTAGGACTAGCATTGGATGCTACCCAGTTGGATGCTTCCTCCATGAATTTGGCTAGTGCTTTAAAAACAAAACAAAACACCTACCTGCCCTCACCATCATCTCCTGTGGCAGTGAGTTCCACACGTTGTGTGGTGGGTGTGAAGAAGTGCATCCTTAGCTTGGCCATGTGCCCTACTTTACAAGGACAGCCTCAGTACATCTATTTATTTAGGGTGCAATCCTATGCATGTTTAGAGGGGGGGGGGCTTACAACTCCCAGCATTCCCTGAGAGAACGTTTTTGTAGGATTTTTTTCAGTCCTACAACTTTGGCTGAGGAATGCTGAGAGTTGTAAGAATTTTTTTTGTGTAAACATGGTAGGATTGCACCCTTTACAGTATTTCCATCCTATTACCCAACCAAAAAGGCCTCCAGAATGGTTTTACAGCAGGAACTATGTATAGTACTGTATTAATCTTTGACCACATGTTTACTCTCTTGCCCTCACTAATACAAGACACAGCAGAAAAACACATCTATTGGCTATGAAGATACAGAAGACCAAGTTCCAAAGGTACGTGTAAGTTGTAGGTTTTGGATTTTCGTTACTACTTAACCAATGTACTAAAAATACATTTGGCACTTCCTTTGTCCTGTATGAATCTGAGGATTGGATAGTTTTCATTTCAGCTAAGGAAGAGTTGAGTGTAACTCAAATCCTTGTTCATGCTGCCAACAAATGTCAGACCAATCAAAGATTGCTCTGTACCGATTTGGCTTCTCTTTTGGGCAAGGCCCAGAGATATTCTCGCCCGTTAGCTATTTATGAGGATTTGCTAATGCTCAGCGTACTGCAATCCTCCCTAGGAGTTGTTTACAGTCAACATTTTATCATAATCGGAGCTTTGGCTATTGGGTGGTATAGAAATGAAATGAATAAATAAATAATCGTTTAAAGGTGCAAAGGAAAAAAGGCCTACAACTCCCAGCATGCCCAAGCCAGCATAACAGCTGGGGCATGCTGGAAGTTATAGGCCTTTTTTCTGTCTAAAATTGCACCCTAAATGTTCAGCGCCAGGAGACTCGTTTAAATGTTCGATTTTAGGACACACAATTGTGCTTCTGAACACATGCAGAGTGCCTTTCCTGCACACTAAACACTGGTTGTACAGGACTAGTTGGAGAAGAGGGAAAGGCCCCAGGACTTCTGGAAAGGCGTCAGCTTTTGCCACCTCTCCTTATTGAAAATAAAACTGCCAATATCATACTGCCCTTATACAAATCTATGGTGTGACCACACTTGGAATACTGTCTATAGTTCTGGTCACCGCACCTAAAAAAGGTTATGGTAGAGTTGGAAAAAGTGCAGAGAAGGGCAACTTGTTCAAGGGGCTGGAGCAAACACCCCCCCCCCCCGGAAAGATTACAACATCTGGGACTATTTAGCTTAGAAAAAAGGTGTGGTGTATAAAATTATGGTGTAGAGAAAACTAACAGGGAACACTGAGTGCCATTTTTGATAGAAAGGTGGGGTATAAACCAATTATTTTTTTCTCCCTCAAACTAATAGCACTCAAAGGGGGTCATTGCATGAAGCTGATTGGTGGGAGATTTAAGGAAGATAAAAGGAAGTTCTTCACACAGTGCATAAACTATGGAATTCGTTTCCACAAGATGTAGTGATGGCCACCAATTTGGAGGGCTTTAAAAGGGGATTGGACAAATTCATGGAGAAGGCTAGCAATGGCTACTAGTCCCGATGGCTATATGCCATCCAGTACCAGAGGCAGTGTGCCTACGTACACCAGTTGCTGGGGAACATGGGCAGGAGAGTGCTGTTGCACTCATGTCCTGCTTCTAGGATCCCGTGGGCAGCTTGGTTGGCCACTGTGTGAACAGAATGCTGGACTAGATGGGCCCTTGGTCTGATCCAGCAGGGCTCTTATGTCCTTATATAAATTAAGCACTTATAGCAACGTACGTCAGCCCTGCACTCACCGGATGGTCTCAGGTAAGGCACTCTCAGCCCGAATCTTAACCCCCCACCCCATGCAGCATGGGGATAGCACTGACCTACCTATAAAAGTTTTTTTGTAAGGGTAACCCTTATCCATTGCAGCTTGAGCCTGGCCCTCCTCTTTTTAGAAACTAAGCGCAGGCCCTAGCTTAAAAGCATCCGTCGAGTGTTGCCATCCCAAGACACTTTGCATATGCTGCTTGCCCTTTTCCAACCACGCATCAGTTTCCATGCACATTCGGGAGAGTAAATATAGGTCGCTTCATGGCCCACAGGCTGGGTGGCAGCCAGGCAGCAGCGCGGCAATGTCCCAATTGCTTTGATCTTACCGACAGTCAACCATTTGCTTCGAATGCTTTTACGACTTGCGTTAAGGCATGGAGATCTTGGTCTCCACTGTTTGTGCCGCTTCTGTGCCGCTGTTTTCTGGACCAGAGCCAACCATCAGTCTTCAAGAAAGGCATTATTGTCAGTGCTGCAATTTTAAGTATTTGCTCAAGCATAAAAGAACAGGTTCTAGAAGACTGTGGACAAGAGGAAATGCAGCTTTTATCGACAAGGAAACTCTGGGTCTGAAGAGTACTCTGCTGCCCAGAAATGCCTCCTTTGAGGGCTTCACCCACTGGAGAGCACTGCGCTTTCTTTCAGGGGTCTGATGCCCACATATTATTTACCAGTATTTATTTGAAACATTT
Organism: Shinisaurus crocodilurus; assembly: GCA_021292165.1. Classification (NCBI taxonomy): domain Eukaryota; kingdom Metazoa; phylum Chordata; class Lepidosauria; order Squamata; family Shinisauridae; genus Shinisaurus; species Shinisaurus crocodilurus. Next base: position 308,539,471 of record CM037876.1, read on the forward strand.
CAATGCCACTCTTCAGCCAAAAAGGCTCCCAGAGCGGCTTACATATAATCAATTTACAAGACAGTCCCTGCCCGCAGGCTTACAATCTAAAAAGACACGACACACAAGGAAAAAGGAATGGGGAGGGAAGAAGGAGGGAAATCAATTAATACTTCTGGCAGGGCTGGTGGAATGGCCCTGCTCTCTTCTCCCTCTGCACCGCCTGCTGGAATGGCTGCTGGTGGTGACAGTTGAGGGAGGAGGAGCCTTCAGGAGGGCGGCCTCTCAGCAGGGCTGGTGGAGTGGCCCTGCGCTCCCTCTCATCTCCCCAATGCGATGTGGCTGCAAAGAAGGCAAATGCAATTTTGGGCTGTATTAATAGAAGTATAGCTTCCAAATCGCGGGAAGTGATAATTCCCCTTTACTCGGCACTGGTTAGGCCTCATCTTGAGTACTGCGTCCAGTTCTGGGCACCACACTTTAAGAAGGACATAGACAAACTGGAGAGGGTTCAGAGGAGGGCAACAAGGATGATAAAGGGACTGGAAACAAGGCCCTATGAGGAGAGACTGAAAGAACTGGGCATGTTTAGCCTTCAGAAGAGGAGACTGAGGGGAGATATGATCGCACTCTTCCAGTATTTGAAGGGATGTCACACAGAGGAGGGCCAGGATCTCTTCTCGATCATCCCAGTTTGCAGGACACGGAATAATGGGCTCAAGTTACAGGAACCTAGATTCCACCTAAACATCAGGAAAAATTTCCTGACTGTCAGAGCAATAAGACAATGGAATCAACTACCTAGGGAGGTGGTGGGCTCTCCCACTCTGGAGGCATTCAAGGTGCAGCTGGACAGACATCTGTCAGAGATGCTTTGACCTGGATTCCTGCATTGAGCAGGGGGTTGGACTAGATGGCCTTGTAGGCCCCTTCCAACTCTACTTTTCTATGATTCTATGTACGCCTGGACCTGGTGCCATCTATGGAAGTGCAGGTAGCACTGGTGGCCAGGAGTACCTTTTGCCAGCTTCGGCTGCGATGCCAGGTGCACCCTTACCTGAAGAAAGTGGACCTGGCCTCAATTACAACTAGACGGGACTACTATAATGTTCCCTACATAACATAGGGATGGTATTTGAAGAGTCTAGAAACCCCAGGTGGTACAAAAAGCAGCCACCAGGATGTTGGCCGGAGCTAGACAACTTGCTATCATCATCTACATTGATTACCAATTTGTTCCTGGACCCCATTCAAAGAATTTGTCTTGACTATTAAAATCCTAAACCATTTGGGACTGCCAGCACCTATATGAACTTAGCTGGCCTTAAGCCCTGCTCTCTGGTCTCCCACAAAGAAAGATCAGGATGGTGGGGTTTTTGCAGTGGTGGCCTAATACCTGTGGAATTCCCTTCCCAGAGATCTGCATCAAGCCCTCTTTTTGGGTTTTTAAAAACAGATCCCAAGGACTTTTGTTTCGCTTGTCCCTTAATGTTTCTATGCTGGCTACTAGTTGGTTACTTGTTTATTTATTATATTTATGAATCGCCCATCTGGCCAGACATCCGGCCACTCTGAGAGATGTACAGTCCAATAAAACACAAGGGGGGGGGACATACACACACACACACACACACAGTATAAAACAATTAAAAACAGTACAAAACTTAAAAATCCTAACCCACCCCATATTCCCGCCTGAAAAGCCACGTTTTTAATGCATGGTGGAAGCTAATCAAGGAAGGGGCACGTGGCGGAGGTCACTGGGGAGAGTTCCATAAATTGGGGGCTGCCACAGAAAAGGCCCTCCTCCTAGTCCCCACCAGCCTGGTTTCTCTGGCTGATGGGACAAGGAGAAGGCCATCCGTGGCAGATCTTGTTGAGCGGCCTACTTGATGTTGCTGGAGGTGCTCCTTGAGATATACTGGACCGGAGCCGTAAAGGTCAACGCCAACACCTTGAATTCAGCTCGGCAAACAACTGGTAGCCAGTGCAACTCTTTGAGCACTGGAGTGATGTGATCACGCCGGCAGCAGCCTTTAACCAGGCGAGCTGCTGCATTCTGTACCAGCTGCAACTTCTGAACCCCAGGGTAAGCCCACGTAGAGCGCATTACAGTAGTCTAGGCGAGAGGAGACCAAGGCATGAACCACTGATAGGAGCAGATGATTAGGAAGGTAGGGGCGCAACTGCCACATCAGATGGCGCTGATACAGCGCCGCCCGGCTCACAGCTGACACCTGAGCTTCCATGGAGTCTAGAATGACTCCCAAGCTGCGGACCTGATCCTTCAGGGGTAGATGTACCCCATTCAGCACCAGGTCAACATCCCCTAACCTTCCCTTGTCTCCCACCAGAAGTACCTCGGTCTTGTCGGGGTTCAGTTTCAGCATGTTTCTTCCCATCCAGCCACTCACTTTAACTTTGTATGTAGTTATTTTATTGTTTTGAAATTGCTGATCATAAACCATCTTGTGAGGACTTTGTCCTGACAGGCAGTGTAAACATGTTTAATGTTTAAACGGAGAGCCAGTGTGGCGTAGTGGTTAGTGTTGGACTGGGACTCGGGAGATCCGGGTTCTAGTCCCCACTTGGCCATGAAGCTCCCTGGGTGACTTTGGGCCAGTCACTGACTCTCAGCCTAACCTACCTCACAGGGTTGTTGTGAGAATCAAATGGAGAGGAGGAGGAGGATTATGTAAGCCGCCTTGGCTTCCTTGCAGGAAAAAAGGTGGGATAGAAATATAATAAATAAAAGCGAGTACAGTACTCGGCTTAGATTTGTCTCGCATCCATCTGTACTGCAGACCTATCTGTCAGGGCAGTGTTCTCCAACCTGGGGTCCCCAGATGTTTTTGGCCTACAACTCCCAGCATGCTGGGAGTTGTAGGCCAAAAACATCTGGGGACCCCAGGTTGGAGAACACTGAGTCAGGGGAGTCAGAGTGACACTACTGCAATATTCTCTATTCCAGCCTTCCCCAACCTGATGTAGACTACAACTCCCATCATCCCTTGCTTGAGATGATGGGAGTTGTACCCAAGACATTTGGAGTGCACCAGGTTTGGGGAAGGTTGCTCCACTCCCACCAATACAGGAAACAGAATTGAGAGCTCAGAAATTCCAGTGCAGATACTGAACTGAACATTTTAACATTTTTGACTTCAAGCATCCCACCTATCCTACTGCCACACGACTCCTCACCTCAGCCAAGAGGCTGAATTCTTTTGTGGTCTATCTTTAGAGGAGATTACAGAAGTTCAAAGATGTCAGTTTAATGTATCCCAGCAGGCTGTGCAGCAACCTTTTCAAGACCCATTTTATTGTTACAGCTCAATGCAAAAGCTCCATGCAAGTGAAGGCATGTGGGGGCAAGGAGAGGGAGGGGGAGTTCCACATAGTTCTCCACAACAGTGACCTGGTTCGCACAATCACCAGGTGGTAAGCAAACCTGGGTGGGGTTTAGCAAATGGCGTCCGGCACGCTCCGCAGCTTAAACAAGCCACCATAGCTTGTTTAACCCCACAGTGATCGTGCAAACCGCCCCAGTGTATTTCCTTCCCTTCTCCTTGCAGAGCATTTTCACTATTCTTTGTAACTGAGAACTTCATCTACTTTAAACAAAGTTCCTGAAGGTAACAGCTCACATTCATCCAATATTTTTCCACATCCAATGTTGCATTAGCAAAGCGGTATCTGGAAACTACATTTTTTAACATAAAAATGTAAGACTCCCATCTTATCCTAACAGTGTCCATCTGAATTCTTGTTGCTCTCATTTCTAATGAAGGATGTGTTTTACCCTCATAGGTAATAAATCACATATTGTACTCGGCAAAGAAACCTTGTGTGATACACAGTGCCCCAGTTCGCATGCAACGAGAACCCATGGGTAGTTTAAACACTGGGCCGGTTCACACGACCCAGGTTGCCGGCGGGGGAGGAACCGCGGGGTCATCCGCGGGGTCCGGAGGGGCGCCGCACACGACCGCTGCCCCGCCCGCGTGGGCAGACCCCGTAGTCCCCGCACCGCAGTGCAGGCCTCCCGGCGCTAGGGGGTGGGGCCCCGGGATGCCCGGAGCGGCTGTTTGTCCCTGCAGGCTGGAGTGGCGGCGGCTCTGGGCTGCCGTCTCTGTGGGGACCCCGCGGGACGGCCGCCCGCTGTTCCGACGGCACGGTGACCGCGCACGGTAGGGGCTTACCCCGCTATCGACCGTGGTCACTTTCCGTGGGTCCCGCCCGCAGCTGTCCCGCGGGGGCACCTCCAGTCGGCGTGCACACGACACGGGAACCGCGGGGGAGCAGTGCTCCCCCGCGGTTCCCGTGTCGTGTGAACCGGCCCACTGTTTCAAGGAAGCCCAGGTTTCTCTGGATTTGAACAAGGTGCTGCAAACTGTGCGGTCTTTGTCCATCATGACACATTGCCCAGTCTGCTCTATAGTAAACTGAGGAAATACATACTGAGGAAATCGGATTTAAACAAGTTTTATTTAACTGTTTAAGGGAAGAAGAAAGAATGATATAAAATAAGAAATGTGGTATCTTAAAATCCTCCAAAAGGGACAAACCAGATACGCTTTATAAAGTCACCATACGAGAGCACATTTTACTCTGCACTTAAGAGGGGATGTAATGAAGGCTATCTTGTTTTCAGAACGCTGCATGCTCTCGTGCAGCAGACTCATCATTATCAATAACAATCGGCTAGCTTGCCGGTATAATACAGACACTTGCAATAAGAACACAATCACGGGGTTAACTTTTGTTTCTCATTTCACCTATGAAGCCCCATGTTTCCCATGCAGTCACAGTCAGCCATTGACCACACAGTTACATTTAAACAGGCTTGTAGTCCAGCTTAGACTCCAGCTTCTTGGAATCCGCAACTTTCCTAACAGCTTTCATGAAGTCTTCTTGAACTACGAAGTCATGATCAGCACGAATGGCAAACATGCCTGCAGATGTTCAATAAAAGAATTGGGATGAACAAACTGGTGAAAGTTTCTAAAGAAGTCTGAACAATCCATTTTATCTGTATACATGCAGGCTTACAAACATAAACCCATGAACTAAATTGTAAATATGCTGTGCTATAATTCCTAAATAAATAACAAGAACCAGTACCAAACACGTTTCAACCTTGGAGGTCTTCTTCAGCGGTCTAGTATATAAAAATACTAAGGCTTATATGCACACAGATACAATATAATAGAATCCAAGCTTCTCACATACAATTACTAAATGTGTAAAACTGCGGTGTCCCCACCAGATCAGGTAGTAAGTCATGGACCTTACCAGACCAAAAAAAAAAATCTGTAAGTGCATGCCAAAATAAATGTACACCAGAATATTATAAAACTAAGGGCCTGAAGCTCCACGCAAATGTAAAGTTCTGGTGCAGGCAGGGCACTGTTGCAATCTTACACCCAGATGATTCAAAATGCTGCGAAAGACACGCAGGGAGTCACCCTGGTAGGGAATAGCAAACATGCCTGCAGAGACAGAGTTTGAGGAGCAAGCTGAGAGAGAGGAAAACTGGACACACACACACACAGCAGCAACCTGGTTCATGAAGGTGGCTGTGTGTGTTCTAATTTCAGTGGCAACAATCTAGCCACAATTCAAGGCCCACAAACACGCAAGATGACAGCACAACCACGTGTGCCTCCTCTTTCCACATTGCAGTATGTCATAAATGCTTGGTGCTTAAAATAAGTCTCCGTTCATTCAAACCCAAGGGATAAGGAAAATGGAAAGCAGTGTCAGCGGATCTCATCTCCTTACCTGCCTCAGTACAGACATTTCTCAGATCAGCACCATTAAAGCCATCAGAAAGTTTAACAATTGCTTCATAATCTAGTTGTAAGGAGACACAAATGGCTAGGTTAATCAGATCTTTGAACTGCAAGCAAAAAATAGAACTCTGGGTTTTACCCAATGTTAGCCCTACATAGAGTAGAGCCATTGAAATGAATGGGACTCTAGTCAGGACTAACTTTTGTGTTGTCGTCGTCCCCCTGCCCCCCATTTCAATGGGTCTACTCTATGTAGGGCTGACATAGGATACAACCCTTTGCTTCTCAATGCCATTTATATAGCACTTTTAACATGTGACAGTGAGCTGCAGCAGGTCCTACAACCAGGTGTAGCTTACTATTCACTGGGCCAGTTATGAGAGAGTTGTTGGCTATGCCGGCTTTACTATTCCATCCGCATTAAACATGAGTGTGCACTAGTACAGTGTAGCAGATAAAGTAACTGACTCAGAGTGGGGAGGCTCAGGTTCAAATTCCCACTCAGTCATGCAACTGGCCAGTAACCTTGAGCCAGGCACACCCTCAGTCCAGCCTATTTTTCAGAGTTGTTCTCAGGACAAACAAACAAACAAAAAAAGGGGGATAACCCCACATAGACAGACATAATTTTTTGAAAACTATCCCACTTTTCTTCCACTACAGCAGGGCTCTCCAACCTTGGGTCCCCAGATGTTGTTGGCCTGTAGGTATGCTGGGAGCCTGTAGCTCCCAGCATACCCAGCCAGCATGGCTAATGGCAAGGGATGCTGGGAGCTGTAGTCCAGCAACATCTGGGGACCCAAGGTTGGAGAGCCCTGCACTACAGGGACTCAAAGCAGCTAACAGCATCAAGATACAAGTAACCATGACAATAGCAAGCAGCATGATAAAATATCATAATCAGCAAACTGAACAGGCATATAGAAGCCCTCGCCAACCTGGTGCCCTCCAGATATGTTGGGACTGCAACTCCCATCATTCCCATCAATGGCAACTAGTCCTGACGGCTATAAGCTACCTCTAGTCTCATAGGCAGTGTGCCTATGTACACCAGTTGCCGGGGAACATGGGCGGGAGGGTGCTGTTGCACTCATGTCCTGCTTGTGGGATCCCGTGGGCAGCTGGTTGGCCACTGTGTGAACAGACTGCTGGACGAGATGGGCCCATGGGCCCTTGGTCTGATCCAGCAGGGCTCTTCTGATGTTCTCATGAAGGCACCAGGCTGGCAAAGGCTGCCCCATACTGTCAGGCCCACGCAGGCCTCCCTAGGGAGGGCCTCGCAGAGCACTGACAGCCAAAGAGGCCATTCTTTGTGCCCGCTCGCTGAACCTCAGTTGGTGCGAGGGACCCAAAGCAAGATCTCAGATGCTGAATGGCCTGAACGGGAGTGGCCCATACCGGAATTATGGGCCTACGCAAAAAATCTGGCAGCAGCATTTGGGGCCAACTGAAGTATCCAGACACTTTTGAAAGGCAGCCCCACATAGAACATGTTACAATAGTCCAATTTTCAGGTTACTAGAGTATGGATCCCCACAGCCAGACCCACCTTCTTCAGGAAAGAGTGAAGCTGGTGGACCAGCCAAGGCTAGTAAAAGGCACTACTACCACCTCAGCATCTAGAACAGGGGTGTTGAATCCCTTTCAGCCTGAGGGCCAAATTCCATTTTGGAGAAGCTCTCAGGGGCCACATTCCAGCGGTGGGCGGGGCCAAAGAGAAAGGGAACAGGGCAAAATACAAAAGATACTAGCATATTTTAGCTTAAATCTCTTACTGATAGTAACTAAACCTTAGGAGAGATATTTCAACCTTTTTTAGGGGGAAAACTGCAAGAAAGCCGGGAAAAACACCAAACGATTGGCGGTCAGGAAGGAAGGGGGCGTGGCCTCTGGGCAACCCCAGATGGCCAGATTTGGGCCTCTGGCCTGAGGTTCTGCTCCCCTGATCTAGAAGTAATGCCAGATCAGGGAGAAACCCCTTCCAGTGAAGGCTGTATCTATTATACAACTGAGCCTCTTGGGAGGAGCAGGTAATGAATAAATATACGATACCGGAACATGACCGTTCCTAGCCCAAAGAGACGACAATTTGCAATCACTTTCATTAAGCATGGACATACCTGAACACGAAAGGCAACACACGATTTCCAAAGAAGCATCCATGAAGCCCTGGGGACTTACCTATTTCTCCATGTTTAGTAATAGGTCCAGCGTGGATCTTCAGTATGTCTAACCTGGCTTGTTCATTTGGCAAGTCGATATCTAGAGGTGGGGGGGAAGCTCTCTTTTAATTATTATCAATCAATTTATTGATCCAGTCAACAGGCCTCACAATTAAGATTTATACATCAGTTAACATGCAGGAATAAGATTCAAAAACATCACTTAACTTACAGAAGTAAAATCCGAAAACATAGATCAGGTATCTTTATTAACAGATACTGATGGACTTGAGTGCCATTTTCTTGGTGGAAAGACGGGGTACAAACCAAATGTAAAAATATTTAATAAATACCAAAAAAAAAAAAAAATTACTCTAATTAGATACTATTTTAGGCCACATCCTCATTGCTCTCAGGAAACATTTGGCTACAATTTCTGTAACAGACTCTTGTATCAGAAAGAAAAAGAACACAATATTTAGATGATCTTCCAGGATACAAAGAAATTAAGATCAATGAACTCATTATGGAAATCTTGGTGAAAACTGCAGAAAAGATTATTTATTTGTTTGTTTGTTTGTTGTATTTATGAATCGCCCATCTGGCCGGCAAATTATTATTTTTGCGAATGAGGGAGGCACAGAATTACACTGACACACAGAAAACCCTACTCACGGATTTTCCTGTCCAGCCTTCCAGGGCGCAACAACGCTGGATCCAGGGTGTCTGGTCTATTTGTAGCCATGATCATTTTAACTCTGTGCAGAGTGTCGAATCCGTCCATTTGATTCAATAACTGAAACACGTTGCAAGAAAACAAAGGCTTCAGCTAACTCGAATGTTAGCGAGGGTGCAGCGAGGGTGTTCTGCAACCCTTTCCGCAGAAGTGGAACCCGGATTCAGAGACATGACCTTACAATCCACGAGCATCGTGACTCTCCGCCGGTACTCAGAAAGAGCATCTATGGAGATTGTAGTCTTGACAGACATGGAAATAAGGGGTGGTTTCTCTGACCAAAGCAGCCATGTAACAGCTGCCCTACGCAGAGAGCCTTTCACTTTGTGGAGCTTCTGGGTCTTTGCTGGGTCAAGAAAAAAAGCCTCCCTTCTGCAGATGTCATAGTGAAAATGGGAGGTTCCACAAACACACATTTTCAAGCAGCCACCGCACAGTCATTTGATCACATGCACTAATCCTTAAACTGATAAAAGAGTGCCTCCAAGAGAGCCAGTGTGGTGTAGTGGTGAGAGTGTTGGACTGGGACTCGGGAGATCCGGGTTCTAGTCCCCGCTCGGCCATGAAGCTCACTGGGTGACTTTGGGCCAGTCACTGACTCTCAGCCTGACCTACCTCACAGGGTTGTTGTGAGGATAAAGTGGAGAGGAGGATTATGTAAGCTGCCTTGGGTTCCTTGAAGGAAAAAAGGCGAGGTATAAATATAATAAATAAAATAAAATTCCACTGTTTAGGGGTAGGGAGTTCTGTGACCCACAGGATTACCAGATTTTTTTTAAAAAAATCACCTAATCACATCCCCATTTCTGTAATTCCAGCCTGCACAACTTGAGGCCATAGCCGGCGGTGACACGTTTGAGCTCCTTGAAAGTAGGGCAGGCTACAATATGTTAACGTGCCCTAATCTCATGTTTTTGCAAAAAGTGTGGGTGGGTGGGTGGGGTGGGGGGTCACTTGCTGGGTGCTAATACATAGAAACTTTACCTCCATTAGCGTTCTCTGAATTTCTCTGTCGGCTGAAGTGCCCTCCGAAAAACGACGACCACCTAGGAGGAAATCAAAGTAGAAAAGCCGTCAGCATTTCACTGAAGCCAGGCAGGGTGTTCAAGCTTGATAGGAGTTTGGGGGGGGTGTTAAAAATCAGGTTGAAATCACCCAGAGAGCTTTGACTATTGGGCAGTATAGAAATGGAATAAATAATAATAATAGTTTAGAATCTAGACAAAGAGGAAAGGTTGCCAAGTATGCACTGGCCTTTTGAAAGAGATTTCCTTCAAAAAGATGCCCAACATTCAAAAGGAACTTCTGGCTGCCAATGGACTTGCGTAGGCATTCGTTTTGAAGGCATTTACCCAAGAGTAAATCAGCATTACCTTCAGCTGATTACCCTCACATGCTCCAGGCAGACTACATGAAAGCTTCTGTCATAATAAATGTGTTAGTCTTCAGGGAAGATACCATCCTAGGGGCAGCCCTGCTGGATCAGACCAAAGGCCTGTTGGGTTTTGCATAGGCAGAACGAGATTACCACCTGACATCGAGATTATCACCTGACCTGGTGGGTGTCTCTTGAGTTCAAGTACACAAGGTCTTTGGTCACGAGACATAGTCTCGAGGTGATATGACTCAGCAACCTTGGACAGGTTTTGGGATCAACATGTTGATGAATAGGTTATACAACTGGGGTGAGTAATATCCTATTTATAGGTGGTATAAAGCTAACACACTTGCTGATAGCTTCACTCCTCTCTCTTCCACTTGCTGTCTTGCTCGTCTCGACTCGACATGTCTCTTGGACTTCACTTCATCTAGCCTTACCACTGGGGTATTGGATTTGTATCTGCAATGATGTAGTGAGTAGAGATGCATTGCTTGCCTTAATCCCATGTAATTGGGTCTTACAAATAAACTCTTTAATCTTTGTTAACTGCTGTTATCTCCTCCTTCCGCCTGCGTGACTGGGACTGAGGGTCACTGGCTAGGGAAGCTTTTGAACCCGGGTCAGTCCAGCTCTCACAAGGCCTACCTCGTCCAGCTTCCTGTCCACACAGTGAGCCAGCCGGATGCCCCAATGGAAAGCTCACCAGCAGAACACGAGGGCAAGAGCAAGTTTTGCTCGTGTTCCTCAGCAACTGGTATTGCAGCAGGTGCTGCAGGACAGTTAATGAGCACAGCTTCCCTTCTGGCATATCCCCATTCTTGATTCCTGTTCCCTCTAACGCACTCTCTCCACTCAATGCTTCGGCAGTAGCAATGCAGAGCTCCCTAGAGAGGAAGACTGCAGCTCTCTGGACAACAAAGAGAAAGGCAAAACATGACGTGCTCGCAGGTCGCCAGAAGCCCATCAGCCTTACCAATAGCGTCAATTTCATCCATGAAGATGATGCAGGGCTGATGATCCCTGGCGTAGTTGAACATTTCTCTGATCAGCCGAGCACTTTCGCCAATGTATTTGTCGACAATGGAACTAGACACCACCTGAGAAAAACAAGGGGCAACATGAGTGCTGGCTGGAGGTCAAACAGATTCGATGGAACAGAAAGAATGCTACTGTTTTTACCTTTAAGAAATTGCAGTCCAGCTGACTGGCAACAGCTCTGGCCAAGAGCGTCTTCCCTGTACCTGGGTGGAAAACACACTGAGGATGGTTCAAGGAGTAGAGCGCCAAAGTGATAGATACATACTCAGACTTAAACTAACAAGTGAAGTGGCGTGGCGTAGTGGATGGAGCATGGGCCAGGGGGAACCGGGTTCAAATTCCCACTCAGCCATGGAGCTCAACTGGAGGGTTGGGAAAATCATTCTCTCTCTCTTTCTCAGCCTGGCCTACACCACAAGGTTGTTAGGAGGATAAAATGGGGGAGGGACGGGGAGAACCATGTTGGCTGTTGTAAGCTCATGGGGAAAAGGGTGCGATACAAACATGGTAGGAGACATAAAAATAAAAGTGGATTAAAACAGTTTTCCAGAAGGGATTCAGAAAGCACGAGGTTACACTCTACTGTACAAGGCTGGAGCAATCTCAGACACCTAGATGTCTAAGATGTAGTCCCTGCACCAAGGGACTTCAGTATTCTCTCAGCCATTTATGGTGTCGTGGTCAGCCCTGCTAGTTTAACTCCCACAAAGCCCATTTACATGTTTCTCCGAGGAATCCCTATCCAGAACTGAAGACACAGGGCCCGGCCACTCCACCAAGGGGACCCCAAGCCTTTCCCCAGCCTGGTGGTCTCCAGAAGCTTCGGACAACACCTCCCATCCTCCCGGACCTTTGGCCATGCTGGCTGGGGCTGCTGGGAGTTGTAGTTCAAAACATCTGGAGGGCGCCAGGTTGCAGATGGCTGCTCCAAACCCTCCCTCTCTCCTCCTCCTCCTCCCATCACTGTCACCCGTTCAACTTGCCAGGTCCAGCACAGACTCCCAGCCAGCATCTTTCCCCAAGAGCCAGCGCACGCAGGCCCAGGGGTGGAGGTAGAGCAGGCATGCCAGAGAATCCACTCTGGCTGTTATCCTCAAGGAGCAACCGCACCCCCTGAACCTCCTGACCCCCCATTGGAAGTCTATTTGCACTTGAACATGGAACGTTGCCGCTGAACAGCCGGTCCAAAAGGGAACATCTGAGGAGTAAGAGGCAAGCATGCAAGGTGGACCAACCTGGTGGGCCATACAGCAAGCAGCCCTTGGGAGGTATAATCCCCACACGTTGGAATAATTCTGGATTTGTCAGTGGTAACTCTATAACCTGTGAAGAGGAGAAACAACCACATGTGTCTTGGGTTCAAAACAGAAGACTTACTTCTTACGTTTTGTCAGCGGAACGGGGGTGGGGGATGATCTCCTCTCCCCGCCTACATACCCTCAAAATCTGTTCCAGAGGGTTGGGGGACCCTCCAGAGCAGAATTTGGGGGCACACAGAGGGGAGGGGAAGGTCCCACTGCACGGACAGAAGTTTGAAGTAAGTATACATAGGATTGCAGTTTTAGAATTCAAGCATGTTGTTGGGAACAGTTAAGCAGGGTTTTTATCATGCAAATATTTCTTCCATCAACTCCCCTTCGGAACAGAGACAGTTACTCAACTTTAAAAACAACAACAACAAAAAAAAACATTCCGGACTTAAGCGCTAAACGCTTGACAATCCATGTAAATAAAGTTTGTAGCTTACCAAATTTGGGATTTTCTCACTAGACATTCCCAAGCCATTGGGGAAGCTGCCACGTGGGCGGAGCACTCCTCCAGCGGCCGGCTCAGTCGGGCGGCTTCGTCTGCCCCACATCCTCTCCCCAAAGGGAGAAGACGTGGGGCAGGCAAAGCGGCTTCACTGTGTGTGGCCCTTCTCCAAGGGGAGGAGGCTTGTGTCCGGCAAAGCAAGTTCCCAGTGGATGTGTCGGGAGGACCATCATCCGCCCCCTCCCACACTTTCGGCACTTCCTGATGGGGAAGCTGCTGCGTGGGCAAGTCCCCCGCCCACCCACAGCTGTACCTGATCAGTGATACCAGCGGGGATTTCTCCAAGGGATGGGGCTTGGAGGCCAAGCTCTGCCCCCTGGAGGAATCCTGGAAGTTTGTGGGCCGGATTAGGCCCGCGCGCTGGAGGTTGCCCTCCCCCGGATTAGAAGAAAGGAAAGGGAGGATCAGCAAGTGAGAGGGGAAGCGGAAAGGCACAAATCCATAGATGGTTTCCAATCCTTCTCTAAACCATGGTGTAGGGCAGCCTTCCCCAACCTGGGGCCTTCCAGGTGTGTTGGACCACAGCTCCCAGAATCCCCCAGCCCAGAGCTGGCTGGGGGATTCTGGGAGTTGTAGTCCAACACACCTGGAAGGCCCCAGGTTGGGGAAGGCTGGTGTAGAGGGTCACCAACATGACATCCAAATCGTACAAAAGATTCAAATGCCTTCTCTACTACCAGGACACGACCAATGTAACCGTATCCGTTACAGAGATCTATAATGATGAAACAGACACAAGTACCTCTCTTAGTTCCCTGATTTGTTCGGACAATCCGCCAATCTCAGAGTAAGACACATCCCCAGGATCTTCATGAGACATGTTGTAAACCAGTGGATCAACCTCTCTTGGCAAGTATCTAAATTGGAGAAGCGATGCAACTCATTTCTTTTCACTGGGTTCTACAATGAAACCCTCTCAGCAGCAACTTCAAGTAACCCACGCATAAATATGAGGACGCCTGAATAAATGACCGATACCATGCTTTTCCAGAGGGAGAGTCCACACACAAACCATGGTTTATCGCACTGCGGTTCCCAACACAGCGCCCCCAGAGGCCTACAAGGGCGTCCGCCTGGCTACCTGCTTCCCTCTGCACTAGATCATCCCCTCAAAAATCCAGTTCGAATGGTCTCCTTGTGAGGCTCCTCTGCCCACTCGCTGGGCCTTTGCTCATACACACCCACTTCCATCCTGCTCCGTGGCAGCAGGCCTTTGGATCGACTGGGGAGGAGACAGGGAGCCTGGTGCCTGAGCAGAGCCAATCTATCAGTGGCTTGAAGAGGAGAGGTAGGTAACGCAGTCGCAGAGCGATGGAGAAGGCCATGAGGGGAGGATGGACAATGGAGCCTGGGCTGTGGAAATGGGGTGGGGGGACAGTGGGACCCGTGCGTTTCCCCCTCCCTCCGGGTCTCGATGTTTACGTTTTCGTCTCACTAGGGGTTAGAATCATAGAAAAGTAGAGTTGGAAGGGGCCTACAAGGCCATCGAGTCCAACCCCCTGCTCAATGCAGGAATCTAGGTCAAAGCATCTCTGACAGATGTCTGTCCAGCTGCACCTTGAATGCCTCCAGACTGGGAGAGCCCACCACCTCCCTAGGTAGTTGATTCCATTGTCTTATTGCTCTGACAGTCAGGAAATTTTTCCTGATATTTAGATGGAATCTAGGTTCCTGTAACTTGAGCCCATTATTCCGTGTCCTGCAAACTGGGATGACCGAGAAGAGATCTTTGCCCTCCTCTGTGTGACATCCCTTCAAATACTGGAAGAGTACGATCATATCTCCCCTCAGTCTCCTCTTCTGAAGGCTAAACATGCCCAGTTCTTTCAGTCTCTCCTCATAGGGCCTTGTTTCCAGTCCCTTTATCATCCTTGTTGCCCTCCTCTGAACCCTCTCCAGTTTGTCTATGTCCTTCTTAAAGTGAGGTGCCCAGAACTGGACGCAGTACTCAAGATGAGGCCTAACCAGTGCCGAGTAAAGGGGAATTATCACTTCCCGCGATGTGGAAGCTATACTTCTATTAATACAGCCCAAAATTGCATTTGCCTTCTTTGCAGCCACATCGCATTGCTGGCTCATATTCAGTTTGTGATCTACCACAATTCCAAGATCCTTCTCACTTGTAGTATTGTTGAGCCAAGTGTCCCCCATTCTGTAACTCTGCATTTGGTTTCCTCTCTCTAGGTGCAGCACTTGGCATTTATCCCTATTAAATTTCATTCTGTTGTTTTCGGCCCAGCGCTCCAGCCTATCGAGGTCATTTTGAATTTTGTTTCTGTCTTCCAGAGTATTAGCTGTTCCACCCAACTTTGTGTCATCTGCAAATTTGATAAGCATTCCCTGTACCTCCTGATCCAAGTCATTAATAAAAATGTTGAAGAGCACCGGGCCCAGGACCGAGCCCTGTGGTACCCCGCTCGTTACCTCTCCCCAGTTTGAAAGGAACCATTGATAAGCAGTTGAGAGCAGATGAGAGAGGGGGAAAAAGAGAGAGTGATTGCGGGAGGGCAAGGTGAGTTGGCTGGCAGAAGTTTGCCTTCTGTGAAACTGTATTCTGTTGGGAGCAGAAAACTGGATTCAAATGAGCGGTTTTGTGTTTTGGAGCTCAGACCACACCTTTGTCTTGTAAACAGGTACTTGGGCGAGTCACTTGTCTCTCAGCCTCGACAGCTTGCCTTCGGTGAAATGGGTGTTTTGCGACTGGCCAGGCCCATCATGGCAGCCATTATCCTGAATGGGCACGCCGCTACGACAACCATTTTGTGATGGCACCCTCAACAAATTCTGAATGTGCCCAAGGGCCAACAAAGGTTGGGCAACCCTGGCTTAGCAACAGGAGCACGAGTAAAGCATCGGGGTCATGCATTTCCCCCACCCCCATCTCCCCCTGCACAACTGGAGAAGGAATAAACCAGTAATTAGCAGATTCCTGGCTTATTGTGTGAAACAGGAATCGTGGTTTAAAACAAATTCTAGTCAATTGCTAAAAAGCCAACAGCAAACCCTTGGATTGTTTTGCTGGATGGTTGAACAAACTAGAGTCTATTTTCAAGAACAATTCCTGGTTGGCACATAACAAACCAGAAATCTGCTATAGCAAAACTGAATTCTGGTTTATTTCTCCTCCTGGACATATGGAGGGGAGAGGAGCCAAGTGCTCTGAGCATGCGCCTTTCTGCTTGTGCATGTAGCACTGAATTACGGCTTCGCATCATGTGCTAATGCAACCAGCGGGTTCAAAGCACTTCAAACATATTTTCAGTAATCTTTTCAACAACCCTGTAAAGCAGGCCAGTCTTATTAGCTCCATTTTACAAATGGGGAGATGGCTGAGACTTATGGAATGGTGCCTTGCCTAAATGCCAACTAGCTCATGGCTGAGCTAAGATGTCGACTGGGGATTTTCTGGCGCAACTAGCGCATGGCTGGCTGGGGAATGCTGGGAGCTGTAGGACTTTTGTTCTGTCTAAACATGCATAGGATTGTGCCCTTAACTGCTGTACTACAGTAGCTGGAAGATTCAGCCCGAGGATCTGGGATCTTACCAGCAGCCCTATGCGCAACACAGACACAGACACACTTTGTACCCCTCTTCACTGCTGCTCTAAAAAGGGCAACTTAATCCACACACACACACACACACACTTTTACTTCAAGGGAGTATTCCAACATACTGCATTTTAGCAGAAAGGATGTTCTGCTTTCAGTTCTGATTGGTGGGGCCAATAAAGCTGCCCGAGGAAGCCAGAACGCGGAAATGCTCTAATACACTCGGAACATTTAATACAGTGAGAAGGAGCTCCACAGCAGCAGCCAGGCTGTAGCCCTTATTTCGGAATGTCCTGTTCGGTTTCTCCACAAAGAGTGCATGCTTTTCAAGGATACTTTTCTTACACATGCTTTAAGAGTTGCTGCATGTTTCACTATTGTCAGTAAATACTTCTATGGCCAATTCTGATACTTTGCAGTAACTATGCTGCATCCCTCTAAGTCGGCTTCCTCAAATTGGTGCCCTCCAGATGTGTTGGACTACAATTCCCACGATCCCCCAGCCAGCATGGCTGGCTGGGGGTGATGGGAGTTGTTGTCCAACACGCCTGGAGGGCGCCAGCGTGAGGAAGGCTGCTCTAAATGCTTTCGCCCACCCCCTCCAGCACTTGAAGGCACGGACCTACCTCATAATAGTTAGGGTGGTCATATCCAGCGCAACTCTCGTCCCAGGCTTCAGTTTGCTTTTATCGAGCTGAAGGCAAAAAGAGGCAATTGTTCAGTCTGTCCAAAGAGCAGAATTCACCTCAACTGCATATTTCTGCAACAAATGCCCTTGCTGAGGGCAGTGCATCCTTCGAGAGCAAATACGCCAAGTCACCAATAGCACTGCTAGCGAGAGCAAACCACCTAGCAATTCTCCCCCTGTCCAGCACAGACAGTCTAATGAAGTCATGCCAAAAAGAATAGACCGCAAATGTCAATTTTCAAACCAATCTGGACGAAATTCACTGGGGGCGGGGGATTCATAGATCATAGAGTTGGAGGGGGCCTACAAGGCCATCGAGTCCAACCCCCTGCTCAATGCAGGAAACTAGAGGAGGGGTCTCCCATCCAAGTCATAACCAGGCCTGACCCTGCTTAGCTTTCCACGCTCAGACAAGCTGAGCCAGCGTGAGCCGCAGGATGAAAACATCTATGAGATATTGCAGATAAAAATGGTTTTTGCTTTAAGGAAGGGGGGAATTCCTCTTAACTTTTAAGTATAGAACTCAACATTAATGGAACGCTTAGTACAGAAACAGCCGGTTCTTATGATAAAATCAGACTGGCTGTCAGCTGGAAACTTACAGCTCCAGGGCTGAATCCAAGAAAGTCCAAGGAAGGTAGCTGGCTGACTCTCTAATACAGCCTTCTACAAGGTAGCGCCCTTCAGATGTTTAGGACCACAGCACCCATCATTCCCGACCACTAGTTGTGCTGGCTGAGGCTCATGGGAGTTGATGTCCAACACATCCGGCGGGTGCCAGCTTGGGGAAGGCTGCTTTGATTTATGATTTGAGAGACCAACATACAGTCATGCCTTGGATTGAAATCATAATTCATTCCAGAAACGTGCTTGTAATCCAAAACCCTTGTATATCAAAATGAAATTCCCCCAAAAAAATTTGTACAGAGATTTTTAATTTAAGCCGTACTACAGTACTTGTATTGCAAGACGTCGCTTGTATATCAAGTAAAAAATAAATAAATTTTTTTTTTAATTGCTTGCCTTGCAAAACGCTCTCAAACCAAGTTACTTGCAATCCAAGGTATTACTGTACAAATATTCAAAAGCAGGACGCTCACCTGACGACGACAGCCGACAACATATCTTGGTCCGTTTGTCGCTTTGACAATGACTAGAAGCAGCAAAGGAAAGGACAGCATTTTAACCCATCTATTATTGTGGCTACAAAATGAGACGTGGCTAGAATATTTTTACAGCATCGCATGTGCCATTATTGCTACGCTATTCATTCTTGGCTTAAGTCCAAGAAATTATTTTCATTTTGCCATGTTAAGTGTTAGTCAAGTCAAATATCATCCCAAGGTACTTACATTTCTCCTCCGTTAACTGTTTAAGAACCTCGCCAACAATCTGTTTTTTTTAAAAAAAAAGTGAAAAAAATATTAGACGTAGCAACATAAGAACCTTGCTGATCTGTGTTCCAGGATAAGACATGGAGTTTGTCTGTCTGCAACAGCCTTCCCCAACCTGGTGCCTTTCAGAATAGCCATCCTGGCTAGGGATGATGGAGATGTAGTCCAACAAGCCTTGAGAACACCAGGCTGGGGAGTGCTGGTCTGCAATAAAGAATCCTGGACTGGGGAAGCCCACAACAAAACACATTCAGACTCTTACCCTTCCCTACTCTTAACGGTAGGTGATGGCCAAGCAGTGTGGATCTGTGTGTGTCCGTGTGTGTGTCCTGGTTACATCCTTACAAATGGATATTGTCAGGACGTTTCCTGTCTCCGTTTCAAATTAGGTACATAGGCTGGAAACCTCTTCCCAACATCAAAATCCTTAACACAGCCTCCTATAGCACAGCCTTCCCCAAACTGGCACCCTCCAGATGTGTTGGACTACAACTCCCATCGTCCCTCACTATTGGCCATGGTGGCAGGAGCGGATGGGAGTTGGTCCAAAACATCTGGAAGGCCCGCTAAGCAGGGTCAAGCCTGGTTGTTACTTGGATGGGAGACCCCTCTAGTTTCCTGCATTGAGCAGGGGGTTGGACTCGATAGCCTTGTAGGCTCCTTCCAACTCTATGATCTATGAAATCCCAGTCTCGGGAAGGCTGGTGCAGCACTCCCAAGTGTTCAAAGCGCTTCATTTGCATTATCTACTTGTAATCCTTACAAGAACCCTGTAAAGCAAGTCAATATTATTACCTCCCATGTTGCAGATGAAAGGACAGAGAGGGAGGGAGGGAGGGAGGCTTGCGTATGGCCACCCAGTGAGCTCATGGCAGAGATGAGATTCAAACCAAGGACTTCATGATTCATAGCTCAGTTCCTTAGCCACTATACTACCCCAGTTCTCTCTTCTCGAAGAGAAATGCGAAAAGCAGGCTTCGACTTTGCCTGGCTTGGCTATGGCCTGTAACTTCTGAAAATGATGCCACCCACCAATATTGTAGGCTGACTTGGAGATACGAAGTGAGACCAGCGAGCATCGCCATGGGGGCAGGGTGCTGGTGATGGCCATCACACAGGACCAGCCCTACCATTAAGCAGAGGCAGCTGCCTCAAACAGCTGTGTTTGGGTGTCATGAAAGGCAGCAAATTGTAAGTCGTCATTGTCTTCTATCATCATCATCATCATCATCATCATCATCATCATCATCATCATCATCATATTTTTTACTGCCAGGGAGGGTAAGATGTCTGTGTGGCATTTTCTGCCTCAGGTTGCCTATGCAACACGTCCGGAGAAGGGAGAACCATTTGTTGCTCCTCTCAAGCAACAAAATATATCATTATCGTCAGGCGATCACTTGTGACCGAGTAAGATTGTCTTCCAGGGTAAAAAAATTACAAAAGAAAAATTTTAAAAGGAGGAAATTCTAAAGAAAATTGTGTAGACTCTAGCGATGGGTCCGTAAGTGACTGTGGAGGCCAACTCCCGGCCCCACATCCTTGAGTGCAAGGAAATGGTGCTCTGCAGCTGCTCAGAGGCACTCTCGCCTAACCTCCACGTGGTCCACCACACGCAAAAAGCCCTCGGCCCCCCCCCCCCGAAAAGCCTTTGGGGCTTCAGTGCAGGGAGAGGAGTTGGGAGGGGCCCTCTGCCAAAGAGAGACACCTTTTTTCTTTTTACAAAATGTAATCATGTCTCCCATTCACAGGATTTTCCGGAGACAACGTTGATGAAATCTTTCAAGGAGGTGGAAGTGACGTTTATAGATAGTCCATGTTTCGCAGGTATACAATAAAGTTGGCAATACAATGGCTTCATAAACCAGTGTTTTGGTCTTCTTACAAATATCCCGATCCTCGAACACTCTATGTTTCACTCGAGAAAACGTGGCACTTGCGGAGCTCAAACGATGCTGGATTTCACTGTCGATGTTGCAAGTTCCTCTCTAATTTGTTTTTGCGGGATTTGTGAAAAAATCTCATTATCCACCTTAGATTTACAATTTAAAAGGCCATAATTTATTTATTAATCGCCCATCTGGCCAGTAATAATGCTCTTTCCAACGCAGTGCAATAGACTCTTTGTCTTTTAAGAGTTTGGTGCCATCTTTTGATTGTAAAGGGTTTGTACTATAGGTTTTTGGTCCATAAATGGCCCTTGTGGCCTTAAAAAAGCCCCGTGCATCATGAGATTCTGCAAGTTGTTGAATTTCTTCAGCACAAAATATATAGGGGAGGTGTGAGTCCAGTGAGATGCCAGGAAGGAGCAATGGTTTCCTAGCCTGTGGTCCAAGTCCTGCCGAGAACGCAGCAGTCACTGAACCCGGCTAGAATCCGACCTCGTTGCAGCTGGGAAGCGCCAGCAAGTTCCCGCCCTGGGCTCATATCAGAGACAGCAAGGTGAGGCATGAGGAGGACTATTCCGGCTAAGCAAAGAACCGTCTGTGGTTAAATGTGAGCGTCCCTGCAATCTGATTTCTATTAGCCACCTTTGAAACCTACACAAAAGGTGGGATGTACATTCCTAAAATAATAATAAACAGGCCTGCTTACTGCACTTCAGGCCCCCTTGCACTAGGAGTGGACTCCTCCCCCAACTCTGAAAATCACAAAAGGCTTCAGTCACACAACACTTGTCTGTGACTTCCTGGCACACACACACACCCTAACTTCCATTCTCAAAGATAGTTCATTTTCACATATTGACAGTGGCTCATTCATTACGTGGACACCCACCTGTCCAACACTTTGCAGAGCCTTGAGGTCATTTTCAGATTTTTCATACTGCTTGGTAAGCTCCTTCAGCTGCTCCCTTACTACAAAAGCAAGAACATTAAAAACAAATGTTATGAATGATCAACAATGAGCTCACTTTCTTCCCCCACTCCTCTCCATATAGGGAAAAAGAAAACGGAGGAAACGGAAGAAGTTATTCTTGGATAAACACCATATGACAGATTAGAAAATATACTTCTTCATAATACTTTTCTTTGGTCAGAATAAATCTAGCATAATGATTCCTACAGATTCCAACGTACGCTGCAATCCTGTGTACATTTACTTGGGTGTTAGTTCCACTGAAGGAGCAAGTCTCACTAAGTAAGCATGCACAGGATCAGTTTGAAAACCATTCTGAATGTCATGGGGAATAAGAAAAAGAGAACTGTCACCCATCAAGGAAAAGACCCCACCCCATTTAATATAAGCCTAAAAAGAATATGGTTCAAAATGGAGGCCTACGAGGGCATGGATCCAGAACCAACCTCTGCCAATGCCAGTTGTATGCCTTTAGGCAAAAGCACTTACGGTATTTCCTGCTGTGGCTATTTCCCCTTTCAAGCGTCTACCTGGATAGAATGATATTGCTGGGCGCTTCGCCACATCTTCTTCTCTTATTTATTCCCCTTCTCCCTTCCTTCAAAAAACTAATGTACCCATTTGTAGGTGGGTGGGGGAACTGTCCTGATATACACTTCTCCTTCTCTGACCATTTCAATTCTCCCACCCCCGCCCTCGGGGGTTATCGTAAAAAATGGGTTTTAAAAAGGGGAGTTGACAAATATTATGGAGGATATCCAATTTATTGGCTATTTGGCATGAGAGTTAAATAGAACCTCCATGTCTAGAGACAGTATGCCTCTGAAAGCTAGATGCTGAGGACAAACTGTGAGGGAGGGCTACTGTCTTCTTCTGGGGTTCCAAGAAGCACCTGGTTGACCACTACTGGGAAACAGAATGCAGAACATTCCATTCTCACACGTAATTCATTGCGCCAAGAAGTTGCAGTAACCGCCCAGCATCGATGGCTTTATAAAGATGAGGCAAATTCATGGAGGACAAGGAGGTCTATGAACCTTAGAGAGGGGTGTAGCTCAGAGGTAGAGCACCGGCTTTGCATACAGAAGGTCCCAGGCTCAATCCCCAGCATCTCCAGGTAGGCCTAGGAAAGAATCCTGCCTGAAACCCTGGAAAGCTGCTTCTACTCAGTGTTGGCAGTACTGGGCTAGATGGACTAATGGACCTGGTTTGCATGCAATAGCAGCAAATCATGGGTAAATTAAGCTACGATTTGCCACGGTGTGTGCTGCTTCCAATTTCAATTTGCAGTCTCTGATTGAGCTAATTGTAGGTTGCTCCATGATGTGCGAAACCGGACACTTTGGGTTGTTCATGGGTTAAACAACCTAAAGTTAACCTTCAATTAGTTCTTATTATTTTTATTTTATTAGTAATACTTATATACTGCTTAATATAATAAAATCCCTAAGCGATGTTTAGGTTAACTTTGGGTTGTTTAACCCACGAACAACCCAAAGTGTCTGGGTTCACACATCACGGAGCAACCTATGATTGGGCCGACTGGAAGCTGCAAATTGAAATCGGCAACCGTGTACACCAGGCACATGCCACAGGCCCAGAGTCTCACTCAGTAGAAGGCAGCTTCCAATGTTCCTAGGACTATTAGCTACAATGGCAAAATGGACCTCCATGTTCAGAGGTAATTTACCTCTGAGGAGCAGTTGCTGGGAAGTCCACAAGCACAGCAGGCCTCTGAATGGCTGCTGTTGGAAGACAGAAAGCCAGACTAGCTGGAGCAGGACTCTTACGCTGTGTATTCTGAACTTTCCCCAATGGGCTGTTTTTCCAACCAGCCCCACAATCTTTCTCCCTACCAGAAAGCAGACAGGTGCCCTCTGCACCCCAGACCCAGTTATTCTCCAGGGACTGCTAGAAAGAGTGTCTTTCTGAGCTCCTCCTCTGGGCAGGCTATTCTGAGGCCGGTGCATCCCAAGGGAAGAAGCTGCAACCCCATCTGTCTCTTTTAGCGCAAATGGGTTGTGAGAGCTGCCATGGTGCCGCAGTCAGAATGCCAGGACTGCTGAGAGCTGGGTTCAAATCTACATTCAGCCGGGGATGCTCACTGCAGCACAACCTCAGGTGAGTCACAACCTGCCATCCCATAAGAAGAGCCCTGCTGGATCAGACCAAGGGTCCATCTAGTCCCGCATTCTGTTCACACAGGGGCCAACCAGATGTCCCACAAGTAGGACATGAGCACACTAGCACCCTTTCGCTCATGTTCCCCACCCAGCAACTAGCGAACCCTGCAGGGTTGTTGTAAAGGTAACAGTGGAGGAAAGAGGAAAGAGAGCCACCTCCTTGGGAGGCATAAAAGGTGGGACATAAAAGAAGTAAATACATTACAACAAGGAAAGGCGGAGACAGCCTTCCCCAAGCTGGGGGGTCCCGTCCAGATGGCTCGGGCTACAGCACGGCTGGCTGGGGGTGATGGGAGTTGTAGTCCGACCCATCTGGAGGGCCCCGGCTTGACGAAAGCCGGGCTGACCGATTCATCGAGTCAGAAACCCAAAGCCTCCCAAGGCCCAGCCGTGACAAAGCGCCTTGACGGCGGGACCGAGGAGGACCGGACCGGGCCGGACCCTCCTCCTCCTCCTTCCTGCCCTGCCGAGCCACTCACGCTCCTTGAGGCGCCCGTCGATCTCCTTGTGCTCCAGCAGCTTCTTGCGATAGTCCTGCAGCGCCTTGTCCCGGGGCTCCGCCATGATGATGAGCAGCAGATTGATGCCGGGCTGGCCGGCCCAGTGCGCAAGCGCCGCGCATGGGTCGCCGGGAAAGGCAGGCCCAGGCACCCCGATAGGCAGGCCGGCAGCGTCCTCTCTATGCTTTGCCCCGGCCCTAGAGGAGGCCCGCCGCGGCGCGCGCACGCGCACACGTCCACGCCGGCTCCCGCGAGCACTCAAGCAGCGGCCTCTGCCGCCACGGAGGAGAACATTCCGCGCGAAGGAGAGTCCGCAGGCAGCGGCCGCGAGCGCAAGCGCTCTCCGTCCGCAGCGATGCAAGAAAGCGCGCCTCGTTCTCGCGTCCGAAATGCGCATCTGCAGCTATTCGCCTTAGAGAACCGTGTTCTCCAACCTTGGGTCCCCAGATGTTTTTGGCTATGCTGGCTGGGGCATGCTGGGAGTTGTAGGCCAAAAACATCTGGGGACCCAAGGTTGGAGAGCACTGCCTTAGAAGAAGAACAAGAATATGCACTCAGAGCCGGAAAATAATACTGTAAGAAGAATCTATAAGATCCGTGCTCGATCGGACCAAGGGTCCATCTAGTCCGGCATCCTGTCCGCACATTGGCCAACCAGCTGCCGACAGGATCCCACAAGCAGGACATGTGGACAACGGCACCCTCGCGCTCACGCTCCCCAGCAAGTGGCATACGGAGGCCTACTGCTGCTGATAGTGTCAGAGCTTTGGGACCGCAGAGCTGATGGGCAGCACGCTCTGCCCTCTGTCATCAGCCAGGGGACCAAGGGAGGCTGCTCCCCCTGCTTCCCAGGAAGGACATCAAGGCAAGGGGAGACTCTGCCCTGCCAGAAAGAACTTTGTAACTAGTGCCTGTGTCTGCTTCTTTCCTCCTCCTTCTCAGTCTCTTTTCCTTTTGCGTCATGTCTTTCAGATTGTAAGCCTGAGGGCAGGGATGGTCTTATTGCTGATCTTTGTAAGCTGTTCTAGGAATCTTTTCCAACTGAAGAGTGGGGTTAAAATGATGATGATTATTACTATCTTCATCACCATCAGTATAATCCTTGAGCTCAAAGTAACAGATGGTGAAGTCGGTAGGACTACTTGGGCTGGGCATAAGTGTGTGGTTTGTATTTTCCCCCCCTCAGAGATCAGGCCCAAAATCAGCCCAGGAGAGTTAGGCTCATGTGTGCATCATCGCTTTAGCAGATTGTGGCTACAGTCCTAAGGCAGGGGTGCAGAACCTCAGACTGGGGGGGGGGGGGAATTTGGCCCTTTTGGGATTCTCAAATGACCATGCCGCCTTCCCTGGCCCCATCTTACTTTTCCCCATCGCTGGACATTTGGTGCTTTCCCAGCTTTTGCGCAGTTCCCCCACCCCCAATCTAAAAGGTTGAAATGCCTCCCTCTCCTAAGGCTTAGTGACTGGTAGAAAATGCTGGTCACCCCCCCTTTTGCCTGTGGCTCCGCCCACCATTGCAGTGCCACCGCCCCCAGGAGGTTCTCCAAAATGGAATCCGTCCCTCAGGCTGCAAGAGGTTCTGCACTCTTGCACTAAGGCAAAAGCCCCATTGACCACAGCAGGGCTTTCATCTGAGTAAATATGCACAGGTTTGCACTGCATAGCGTATTAAACTGACCCGACACTGGAGGTATCTTCCTCTGCCATTTTTGGGCCTGTCCTCTGTGGCAATCAGGACTTCCTGGGCTTGTTCGCACAACACGGGGAACCGCAAGTCCCCCGCAGTTCCCGTGTCGTGTGCACGCCGACTGAGGGGTGCCCCCGCGGGACAGCTGCGGGCGGGACACACGGAAAGTGACCACGGTCGGTAGAGGGGTAAGCCCCTACCGCGCGTAGTCACTGTGCCGTCCGAACAGCGGGCAGCCAGCCGGCGGGGTCCCCACAGAGACGGCAGCCCAGAGCGGCCGGAGCCGCCACCGCTCCAACTTGCAGGGGCAAAGGGCCTCTCTGGGCATCCCCAGCCCCACCCCCTCGCCCCGGGAGGCCTGCACTGCGGTGCGGGGACTACGGGGTCCACCGGACCCCGCGGACGGCCCCGTGGTTCCTCCCCCACCGGCAGCCTGGGTCATGTGAACCGAACCCATGAGAACAGCCCTTGTTCTACCTGAACCCAGCCCGACTTTTTGTTGTTGACGTAAATGCACATGACTCTTCTCTAAAGTAAATGACACTCAATAAAAACAGATGAGTCAGATACAGCTACTTCATCCACACCTTTTATCTGAGACTCATAGAATCATAAGAGTCGGAAGGGGCCTATAAGACCATCGAGCCCAACCCCCTGCTCAATGCAGGAATCCAGGTCAAAGCATCCCTGACAGATGGCTGTCCAGCTGCATCTTGAATGCCTCCAGTGTGGGAGAGCCCATGACCTCCCTGGGTAATCGGTTCCATTGGCGTATTGCTCTAACAGTCAGGAAGGTTTTCCTGATGTTTAGGTGGAATCTGGCTTCCTGTGACTTGAGCCCATTATTCCGTTTCCTGCACTCTGGGATGGTTGAGAAGAGATCCTGGCCCACCTTTCAAGCACTTGAAGAGCACTATCATGTCTCCCCTCAGTCTTCTCTTCTGAAGGCTAAACATGCCCAGTTCTTTCAGTCTCTCCTCGGAGAGTTTGGTTTCCAGTCCCGATCATGTTGCCCCTCCTCTGAACCCTTTCCAGTTTGTCTACGTCCTTCTTAAAGTGTGGTGCCCAGAACTGGACACACAGTACTCAAGATGAGGCCTAACCAGTGCTGAGTAGAAGGGAACTAGTACTTCACGTGATTTGAAAGCTATACTTCTATTAATGCAGCCCAAAATAGCATTTGCCTTCTTTGCAGCCACATCGCATTGCTGGCTCATATTCAGCTTGTGATCTACAACAATTCCAAGATCCTTCTCGCTTGTAGTATTGTTAAGCCAAGTATCCCCCATCCGGTAACTGTACATTTGGTTTCCTTTTTCCTATGTGCAGAACTTGGCATTTGTCCTAGTTTGGAATGTAATGGGTGTTTCAGACATCACTCCTAGAGTCTAAGAATAATGCCAGAAACACCCACTGCATTCCAAACATACATAATGGGATATGGCAATAAAATGCTTAAAGGCCTAATTCTATGCAAGTGTAGACAGGAAAAAAAAAACCCTACAACTCCCAGCATGCTCCAGCCAGCTCTGCTGGCTGGGGCATGCTGGGAGTTGTAGGCCTTTTTTTTCTGTTTACACTTGCATAGGATTGCACCCCAAGGGTGTGCCTCCAGCTGTTCAGCTTGTGAGTTGAGACCAGGATATGATACTAGCCACTAGTATGCAGCAGTCCATGCTGGTGAGTGTATTCTCTTTGTTGGGACTTGGTTGTGCTCAAATGTTATTTCTTCAGATATGTAGATCCTGTCTTTCTGCTCTATTCCTAGAGTGCTCAAGGCAACACTCATAACAAACAAAATTAGAGAAATAAGGAAAAACATATCTGACAATAATAGCCCTCATCCTGGGCATGGTGCTTTTGAAATGCCATCCAAGACATCAAATTCTTGACTCATGTTTAGATTGTAATCCCACTATAATAACCCCACGGTCTTTCTCGAAACAAGCCAGTTTCCCAACATGATGTGTTTGTACAATTTTGTTCCTTACAGAATACCTTAACGTATGTCTGTGTTGGATTTTCTTTTGACTTCCTGCAGCCCAGCGCTCAAATGAACAGAGAGCCAGTGTGGCGTAGTGGTGAGAGTGTTGGACTGGGACTCGGGAGATCCGGGTTCTAGTCCCCCGCTCGGCCATGAAACTCACTGGGTGACTTTGGGCCAGTCACTGACTCTCAGCCTAACCTACTTCACAGGGTTGTTGTGAGGATAAAATGGAGAGGAGGATTATGTAAGTCGCCTTGGGTTCCTTGCAGGAAAAAAGGCGGGGTATAAATATAATAAATAAAAACAAAAATAAATAAGATCATCTTGAAACTGAATGCTATCAACTGTAGTAGAGGTGCAGAGCCTTAGGCCCTCAGGGTAAATCCAGCCTGCTGAGGGGCCAAATCCAGCACTCTGGGATTCCTCAAATGGCCACGCCTCTTCCCCCCTCCCCCCAATCACTGAGTGTTTGGTGGTTTCTTGGCTTTTGCATTATTTTTTCCCCATTTTATAAGACTGAAATGCCTCACCTCAGGCTTAGTTACTGTCAGGAAGAGCGTTAAACTAAAATATGCTGGTATTTTGGCCCCTCCCCTTTTGCCTGTGGCCCTGCCCACCACTGGAATGCGGCCCCCGAGAGCTTCTCCAAAACTGAATTTGGCCCTCGGGCTGAAAGAGGTTCAACACCCCGATCTATAGTGTTTGAAGTTCCTCCCAGTTTTGTGTCATCTGCAGATATGACAAGCATATCTCCTACTCCTGTATCAAAGCCGTTTATGAAGAAACTGTTCAGCATTTGACCGAGCTGAGCACTGAAGGTTCCCGCTCCTGGAATGACACTGATCCATGTATTACTACTCTTTTGGTGTGGCTCGCCAGCAATTGTGCACCACCCTATGATGGCTCATTTTATTCCACATTTCCCCAGTGTACTTATGCCATCGTAAGGTGTACCGTATTAAAAAAAATCAAGATGTAAATCAAGTGGTTATACGGGCTGCCCTGCACATTAGTTATGATTAACACACCCAGATGCATCAGGCATGTTGCCTCACTCATTGCATCTGAGGGCTGATGCAAATGCTTAGTCACACACAAATGTTTATGCAGTGCATAGGCCCAGACATCTTAACAATTATGGGGCGTGCTTTCCAATGCAGGTTACCCAAGGCTTGGATCACAACCAAATTCTGGGACAAAAGTCCATTATTATTATTTACAGTATTTGTATAGTGCTCCACATAAAAACAGATAAAACCAACACTGAAAACAAGTAACATTACATTACACTGGTGGTTGGAGAGCAGAGAAGGCTTCCCGGAACAAGAAGGTCTCCAGCAGCGCAATGTTGGAGCCGGCCCGACCTCCAGAGGCAGGGAGTTCCACAGAAATGGAGCCACCACACTGAAGGCTCTTCCCTTGGTGGACTCCAATCGGGCCAGAGGTCCATGAGGAACCACCAGGAACATGCCATCTGATGACCTCAGCGACCAGGCAGGCTGGTATGGGAGGAGGCGCTCTCTCAGGTAACCTGGTCCCAAGTTGTTTTGGGCTTTGTACCCAAGTTCCAGAACCTTAAAAATAGGTCAGACTCAGCCGCCAAATATGAATACGGTATGTCCCATAAGCTAGCGGATGGTTCTACCCATGGGTGGCTGAATATGCCAGGTTGAATATGTCAACAGACTCCACTGAAAACCATTGCGTTTGAGGCAATATGGAAGTCCTATTGCTGGGTGGTGGTGGTGGTGACTCCTGTGTCAGTGGGGCTCCTTATCCATTCCAGCTTTTATTCTGAGCTTTGTGGGAGCTATCCACGGTGCTGTACTCCATCTCTAAAATAGGTTCACCACCATGTCTAATTAGAATAATAATTCGTTATTATTGGAAAACCTGCTGGGACCCGTAAGACTGCCCCCACCCCCGTCTAAACAGGCATAGGATTTGGGCCCTAAAAGTAATTTATTTATTTATTTAATTTATTTTATTATATTTATACCCCGCCTTTTTTCCTGCAAGGAACTCAAGGCGGCTTACATAATCCTCCTCCTCCTCCTCTCCATGTTATCCTCACAACAACCCTGTGAGGTAGGTTAGGCTAAGAGTCAGTGACTGGCCCAAAGTCACCCAGTGAGTTTCATGGCCGAGCGGGGACTAGAACCCGGCTCCCCCGAGTCCCAGTCCAGCACTCTAACCACTATCCTCCAAAGAGAGGATGCTGCAGCGATGCGGGTAGGTAGGGCCAGGTGGCAGGAGGTGCTGATGCTGGGCCCGATGGCCACCGCCTGCCCTGCCCCATCACCTGCCGCCGCCCCCCGCGGACTTTGGCTCCGAGCCGAGGTCCAACTTGAGCAGCAGCACCACGGGTGGCGCATGGGCGTGGGTGGCCCGGCGGCCATGACGCCGTGGGCGAGGAGGCGCCGCTTCCTCCAATGAGGCCGGGCCAGGTCAGGCCGGGCAAACACCTCGCCGCCGCCGCCGCCGGGCCGAGACCGGCTTGCGGGCTGCGCGGCACGTCCTCGCGGCTGGAGGGAGAGATGACGCCCCGCTCCGAAGGGAGGGAGGGAGGGAGGGAGGGAGGCGGGCCCGCGCCCGCGCCCGCCCAGCCGGCTCGAAGCTCCGGAGTCTCGCCGCTCCCCGCCGGAGCAGAGATGCGCCTCCCCGCCGGCCGCCGCGCGATGTCGTTCCTCCGCCTGCGCTCGGCGCTGCTCGCCCTCCTGCTCGCGCTGCTGCCGGGCTGCGCCCCCGCGCAACCCCCGTCGGCGGAGCAGCGCTGCTTCTGCCAGGTGAGAGTCCCGGCCGCCTCCCCGCTCGGCGCTGACTCCCCGAATATACCTGCCGCCGGCGCCCTCGACAACCAGGGCTGGTAACCAGCGTCAGCCCCACGCTCCAGTTTAGCCGCGATGAGAGCAAGTTCCATTCATTTCAATGGGTCGACGCTAAATAGGATCGACACGGCAAGGGAAGGGAAGCGGGTCCCGGAGCTGAAGCCCGCCCCCGAAGCAAAAAAAAAAAAAAAAAAAGGCACTCTGCACACGCTCAGAGCGAGGCGGAGATCTTTAGTCGGGATCTGTGTCGATGGAGGGGAACGGGCGAGCGAGGGGGAGATTTCCGAGCGGCGGGAGGCGGCGTGCTGCAGCAGGCGCGCGTGGATCCTCGTCGGCGGGTCACTCTCCGAGGTGCCCCACGCGCGCCGGGAAGGGGCGGGTTTGCGGATGGAGCTTTCCTCTCTCTCTCGCTTCCGTCTGGGGAGGTTTCCGGGGAGGCTTTTGCGAGTTGTGGCCAAGCGGCTGAGCGCTAGATGCGGATGTCGCCGCCGGTGCAAAACTCGCCGGGGGAGCCCCAGGTGGCGAGCCGCGTTTTCCTAACTTCAAACACAACCCTCCTCCTCGGGCGCGCACGCACGCACGCACCACTACGGGAAATCATAATACTGGCCTACCTTACAGGGTTGTAAGGGAGACAACAAAGAGAAATATAGCTGAACACTCGGAAGCAGGGATGTTTTAATTGATCAAAGGCACTGTCCTATGCATGTTTAGAGGGGGGGGGGGAAAGTCCTACAACTCCCAGCATACCCCAGCCAGCCATGCTGGTTGGGGCATGCTGGGAGTTGTAGGACTTTTTTCTGTCTAAATTTGCATAGGATTGTCACCTTAAGGCTGCAGTCCTTTACAGCAGCCTTTCCTCAACCTGCGGCCCTCCAGATGGGTTGGACTACAAACTCCCATCGTCCCCCAGGCTGGGGGACGATGGGAGTTGTAGTCCAACCCATCTGGAGGGATCCAGGTTGGGGGAAGGCTGTTTTACACACGGTAGGATTGTGCATTTAAAATGGAGATGATTGAGGCAGCAATCCTAGATGCGCTTACCTGAGTTCAGTGGGGCTTACTTCTGAGTACACACGCCTAGGGTTGTGCTGCATATCAGCTCAAAATTATTTTAATTGCTGGACAGCCCTAGTTCAAAGGCACCCTTTCCTGTTACTAATTACACGGTCCTTGCTTGAACCCTGGAGGTGACCTCACAGGCTCCAGGGCTCACATTCTGGTGAACCTGCAGTGCATTCCTCTACATATTTACTCAGAAGTAAAGAGTTGGAGGAGATTTACTCTCAGCTAAGTGTGCACAGGATCACAGGTGTTGTGTCTTTGGGAAGCAGGAGCCCCCCCCCCCAAAAGACACACTCTTGTGGTGGGTGGGCTAGTCTTGAAGCTTTCTGGTGTAGAAACTCTGATCCCTAAACCCAGATCTGTGTGGGCAGCTTGTAATGGGCACTCTTGAGCATGCCCAGAGATGCTCTCTTTTTAATTGTTATTTTGCATATTCTAAGCTTCTGCGTCTTGCTTCAAATTAAGCCCTGTTCAGCCCTCACTTGCACCTGGGGCCACATTTGTGGGTTCAGCTGCAGAACCCGTTTTTAAAATGGCGCTCTCTGCGGCAGCAAACTTCGGCTCTTCTTGTGCTGTAGCCATTTATTTCAGTAGACCCACATCCGCGTGGACCGCTCCCATTACATTGTGTTTCAAGCTGCATGTTTAGAGTCAGACTTCACATTACTTTAAAAAAAAAGTAGCTAGCAGCTGTGTCTCCCTGCCACCAAAGTAAGCATGAGGGACCCAGTCAGGACTGAGACCCTAATGGGGTGATGGTGATGGTGGTTAGGGCAGTTTAACCCTTTCCTCCCCATCCAGACTGGGTCCCCCACGCCTGCAATTTGCGCTGCCCAAAAAAGATACATTCATTTCCATTGGCTAGTCTCCAGCTGAGCAGGGATTTGAACTCAAGCCTCAGGTGCCTGTTGGCATATGTCTGTCTCAGTTTTCTACAAATATATGTTATTTATAAACTTCTTGAAAAAGAAAACCAAATGCATAAAATACAAAAGTTATAATCTTGCAAGCAGATGATCGATTCAATGCCCCCCCCAAATGACCAAAAACTGATTGTTTTTAAACGCGTTGATTTTAGCTTCTCTCATGTGGACAACGCTTGTAACTTTAGCGGTAACAGCCGGTTTCCATGTTTTCTTCATCTAGTGACAGACAGTGTTAGTCTTCGATGAATTTGTCTAATTCTTTTTATAGGGGGTGACTAAGACTAATACCTTATTTGTCTGTCACTTTGCGAAGCTTTTCTGGAGTGTGTGCGTGTGTGTGGAGTTCATTAGTGCATTATCTCCCTTTATTAATGACGAAAATGACACAACTGTGAAGAAGGGAATATGGAATGAAGGTACATACAAACATAGGTGGAGGACTGTGGTGAATAATCGGGCGGCATTTCTAATACTTGATGTCACGTGGGCGGAAGTCAATGTTTGCCTGAGTTGTGTAACAGAAAACACATTTCCATGCCGCTTAGGCCCAGTTTATAAGTGTGTTTATTTTTATTTATTTATTTATTATATTTATCAATCGCCCATCTGGCCGGTCACCCGGCCACCCTGGGCGATGTACAATTAAAATACAATAAAACACAATAAAACATAATAATTAAAACAATATAAAAAATTCTCATTAAAAACCTAACCCACCCCATATTCCCGCCTGAACAGCCATGTTTTTAATGCACGGCGGAAGCTCATCACGGAGGGGGCATGGCGAAGGTCACTAGGGAGGGAGTTCCATAATGTGGGGGCCGCCACAGAGAAGGCCCTCTTCCTAGTCCCCCCCACCAGCCTGGCTGCTCTGGCTGATGGGATAAGGAGAAGGCCGTCCGTGGCAGACCTTGTTGAGCGGCCTACTTGATGTTGCTGGAGGCGCTCCTTGAGATAAGCTGGGCCGGAGCCGTGTAGGGTTTTAAAGGTCAAAACCAACACCTTGAATTCGGCTCGGCAAGCAACTGGTAGCCAGTGCAACTCATTAAGCACTGGCGTGATGTGATCACGCCGGCGGCTGCCCTTAATCAGGCGAGCCGCCGCGTTCTGTACCAGCTGAAGCTTCCGGACCGTCTTCAAGGGTAACCCCACGTAGAGCGCATTACAGTAGTTTACTCACAAGAAGTCTCCCTTTCCCGTCTGGAAGACTCTGCATGGCTTTTGAGAGTTGCAGCTTTAGAACCTGATTTTATAGCATCTTTCCAAATTGGGGCACCCAACTGGGTGACAATATTGGGTGTTGGCTACATTGCTAAGGAAATAAAAAGTGATATTATGCTTTACTGCCGTTAATGGATCGGGCCTCAGGATTGCACACTTCTCCCCCGCCTCTCTCCTCTTCTGAACTGGGTTTCAAACCCGGGTCAAGTGGGGACGCTCTTTAACCTTAAGCAGGGCTAATGTTGTTCGTTATGAAACATTTTAGCTGCTATTTATTGAAGCAGGAAGAGCAGCTGCAGGAGAGGGGCTGCCAGCTCCATACCTTGATTTTGGTTTAGCGAGCCCCCTTTCATCTCACCCACACCAGTCCAGTGTGATGGCTATTTCAAGCAGAGGGAATCCAAAGACATCGAAGTCCTTGGAAATGGTGGCGGTGGCGGCGGCGGTGGTGGTGGTGGTGCCCGACAGGCATTAACTTTCGATAGATCTTGAAATGAGCAGCGATGAGGAATGGCGTGAAGCTCAAAACCTTGACATCCTCCATCCTTCAGTTCTCCGTCTAGCTGGGTCTCCAAGCCCCTTTCTATCCAGCAAAAACAGGGTCACACAGTGCATTGTTGAGCTTTGGAATCCGCTCCCCCAAGATGTAGTGATGGTGGCCTGGCCACCAATTTGGATGGATTTAAATGGGGATAGACAGATTCATGGAGGAGAAGGGCTGGCTATCCATGGCTGCTAGTGCTATCTCCAGGATCAGATGCCCCTGCATGCCAGTTGCTGGGGAACATGGGCAGGAAGGTGCTGCTGCACTCATGCCCTGCTTGTGAGCTTCCCAGTGGGACATCTGAGAGCATTGACAAAACTGGCGATGCTTCCTGTCTTCCCCCCTGGGGTGATTCTATGCAGATGTTGTTTGTCCCCTTTGGCCTCTGTGGAGACTGGCTGTCTCCCCCCCCCCCCCCCGGTCTCCTTCCCCCCACCTTGGTGAGTGTGTGTCAGAAAGGGGGCTTAGGTTGGCTTTCTCCACAGTTGTGATTTTATTACCTACTTTATTTTTACCTTTGTTTCTTATCTGGTTGGCCACTGTGGGAACAGGCTGCTGAAGTTGGGCCAGATAGGCTTCTGGCCTGGTCCAGCAGTGTTCTTCTTACGTTCCTAAGAACAGGCAATGGAAGCCTGCGTGTTGGATGGCGGTGTGCAAAGCCGGTGAAATTATGCCACCTGGGGCCTAGATGGGGAATGTCCTGCATCTGCATGGGAGAAAAATCACATGCTCAGCTGGAACATTGCTTAACTAGGGATGGGAGGGGTGGACTGCCACTACCAAAGAGGCTAACTCTTATTTGATTTTTTAAGTGGCCTGCCTCTTTGTATGTGCCCGGCTTTGTGTGTGTGGGAGCCCTCCTGCTACTACCAGGGAAAGAGGCTTTTCTGTAGTGGCCCCCTGCCTGTGGAATGCCCTTCCCAGGGAGAATCCACCTGGTGCCTTCACTGTGTACATTTAGATGCCAGGTTAAGTTCTTCCTCTCCCAGCAGGCATTTAATTTTTAATCTGTTGCTCTGATTATTAACTTTACTGCTGGCTCTTTAATACTCTTAACATATTAATATTTTCATTGTTGTATTTATTTGTTTTGGTTGTGATTTTATTACTTTATTTTTACCTTTGTTTCTTATGATTGTAAACCATCCTGAGGGCATCTGTCAGTTGGGTGGTATATAAATTGAATAAATAAGTGAATAAATAGGTACACTGCCTCTGAACATGGAGGCTCTATTTAGCTATCAGAGTTAATAGGTCTCGGTAGACAAACTTTTTTGAGCCTCATCTCAGCTAGTGGCTATTGCCACATCTTGAGGGAGTGACTTCCGGAAGTTAAGTATGTGTTGTGTGCGGGGAAGCACACCTCTTTGAGAGTGATGAATTTACGGCCAGTCGGCTCCATCAGATAACTGGATGCTGGCGGAAGAGAAAAATATCTTTCTGTGCCTTCCAGAAAAAGCATATCTTGGAGGCATATCTTGAACATGCCTAATCGGCCTTAGAGGTGAATGTGCGGGCATTGAAAAACAAGGCAGCTAAACCCAACGCTCTGCCCGTGCTGCCAGTTGCAACGATGCTGTGTCGGCCGTTATACACTCAGTGCTTTTTTTCTGGAGAAAAGGGTACCGGAACTCTTGGATTACATTTCCTCTGGAGTAGATGGCGATTAAATTGTAATGCAATTAATAGAAGAAAAGGTGCTGGAACTCAGTTCCGGTGAGTTCCACCAGAAAAAAAGCCCTGTATACACTCACACACACCTCCGTGTAGAAGTTTGAATGTTGACAAGTATCTGCATTTGACTAGGATTGCCGTCCTCAGCCTGGGGCCCTCCAGATGTGTTGGACTCCAACTCCCATCATTCTCAGCCAAGCACCATGCTGGCTGGGCATGACGGTAGTTGGAGTCGAACACATCTGGAGGGACCCGGTGAATCGGAAGCAAGCCAGGATTTGCATCTCTCTGTCATTTGGCAACTTCCTTTTAGCCTACGTGCTGCAAGACCATTGCTGAAATCTCCTCCTCGCCGGAAATAGCTTTGCTCAGAAGGGTTGGCTGGCTCTGTGAGCTCAGTTTCCTGGGGGGGGGGGGGAGGAAAGGTTGCCTCATGTTTGGCCTCTGATGCAAGCGATGGCATGACCGAAACAATGATCTGAAAACTTCCTTTGAACATCAGAGTTGAGAGAGGGCCACTTTCCTACCTGCCTTAAAGCCCAGTTGTTGTCTGGCTTGCGTTAAAAAGTCAGCAAAATACATGAAGCAGAACAAAAATACAACCTCAAAGCTAAACAAACAGCAATTTCAAATGGCAGCAGATGAAATTGTTATTCTGAAAAGGATTGCTTTTATTTTAAAAACCAGGATGTTGGGGATTTCATTACACAGATTTGCAGGTAATGTGTAATTTGCCCTTGTAGGCTTGTCAAGATGAATGTAAATACTTTGATCGCTCTGACATGTTAGATAAATGCAACTTATTTTGCTGTTACTGTTAGCTGTACCCTAATTTTTGTGTGTGTGTTTTTTAAAATCCTAATTGCCTGTTTATTGATTAGGTCACTGGTCATTTAGACGATTGCACTTGTGATGTTGAGACCATTGACACCTACAACAACTACAAGATCTTCCCCAGCCTGCAGAAACTTCTAGATAGCGATTATTTCAGATATTACAAGGTAATTTTCTTAAGTTATTCACTATCCTCCCACTACTCCCCAAACAAATACTCTGGCAAACCTTTTGTAAAAATTTGTGCGTTGCGCCTTTAAAAGTCTGTTGTTTTTAATCTTTCCCTTATGAGTCAAATGTGAGACAAAATATGGTTAGTGTGATGGTTTTTGGTTAACATTTGAAACTTTATCTTATCTGCTAGAGCAGTGTTCTCCAACCTTGGGTCCCCAGATGTTGCTGGCCTACAACTCCCAGCATGCCCCAGCCAGCATAGCTGGCTGGGGCATGCTGGGAGCTGTAGGCCAGCAACATCTGGGGACCCAAGGTTGGAGAGTCCTGTGCTAGAGAGAGAGAACATCTTTTTAAAAATCTTGTGTCTTTTACATACTCTGTGCTGGGCTTTCGAAGGCGACTGGTGAATTTATTTCCAGGTGACAAATATTAAACTAGGGATGTGGAAGTTGTTGGCCTCCGTTGATGTTGGACTACAACTCCCTGGCTAGGGCTGATGGGAATTGCAGTCCCCCAACATCTGGAGGGCCACATATTCCTCACTTCTACAATTAAACAATTGAGTGCTTATGCATTGTTTTAAAAGGCTGCAAATGGGGTGAGTCGCCAGGGCCGGATTAAGAGCATTATGGGCCTGGTGCTGAGGAGGGCGCGCGGCTGAAGAGGGCGCAGAAACGCTGCGCTCCTCTTCGCTGCCGCTGCGCCGCCCCCACCAGGCCTCTGCCTCCGCCGCGCCGCCCCCGCCAGGCCTCCGCCTCCCCACCCGCCCGCCACCGCCGCCGCCGCACCCTCCTGTCCCGCTCGCCGCTGCGCCTCCCCCCGCCCTCCCGCTCGCCGCTGTGCCTCCTCCCGCTCGCTACCGCTGCGCCTCCCGCTGCCGCCGCCATCACCCCCCCCGACCCCCCCCCGCCACCTACCTTCTCCGCATCGTGTCGCTTCCGGAGCCCCGCCCGCGTTGTTTTGGCGGGAGGAACCAGGGCAACAGGGCTTAAACAGCCCTGTTGCCATGGTTTCCCCGGCAAAAACCAGCGCGGGGGTCCCGTCGTGTCACTTCCTCCTCCTCCTTGGTGGCGGCGGCGGCGGCAGCTGCCGCCGCAGCAGCAGCCGCAGCAGCCGCCAGGGCGGGGGGAAGATAGGTTGGTGGTGGCGGCGCAGGGTTTTTTTGTTTTTTGTTTTGCAGAGCAGGGCTGCTTTGGAGAGGGGGGGCCGCTAAATATTATTTCGCCTGGGGCGCCAAACTGCCCTGCACCGGTCCTGATTGTGGGCCTATTTTGGGGTACGGGCCTGGAGCTGCAGCTCCAATAGCCCCTATCTTAATCCGGCCCTGTGAGTCGCCCTCAAAGATCATGGCTTTTTATCAGGTAGAATAGTATAGGTTCCCTGCCCTGAGGAGCTTACAACTGAAAACATTTGACACAGGGGAGACGATAGAGGAAGGGAAAGGAAATGGAGGCAGGAGTAAAGAGGAGAATAATATGCATTTATTTCAGTTACCTGTACTTAGGTTTGGTTATAGTGCTGTATGGGAAGTAACTGGTTATGCCAAAGGCCACAGAAAATGTGGTTTTGGGGGAGGGATTTGAAAGAAATATTAAACTTGTGGGTGCTTCTGACCCCCCCGTCTCTTCCTTTTGTCTGCCTGTGATTAAAACAACAACAACAAAATCTCCCCACTGCTGGAATAGCAATGGCAGGAGATCACCCCACCCCAAAAGGTGAAAGGTATGGGTTGATTTGTTCTTGCAGGTTTTAAACCAGTTTCGTAGGTGCAATAGCAAGGGCCACTCAGGGTGTAGAGCTAATCAACAGCTCTAGAAAAATCAGAGAGCCCTGGAGTGAAAACATGGGTCATCAGGGGAGGAACGTTGCCTAGCAGCCAGGTAGAGCCCAAACAAGTTTCCCTTTTAGCCTGGACTTTTTTTGCGTGCATAAAAAAAGACTAGAATATTCAGTACATTCTGTAGTAGTAGTGGTTTCATTCTGTTAGAACCCTGGCTTAATTTCCTCTGCTGTCTTATATTTCTGGTTGCTTGGTCAAGGGGCCATCTGTTTATGATTCATAAAGTTTGCCATGCCCTTCACTTTTTGGATTCAGTCTGCTTTATTCAGCCACTCCTGCTGACATCTCCCCACCCCAATCTCTCCAGGTTAACCTAAAGAAGCCATGTCCTTTTTGGAGCGACAGCAGTCACTGTGGAATTAGAGATTGTGCTGTAAAGCCATGCCCATCTGTAAGTACAAAAAACCCAAACGCCTTGTACTGTTTCCTAGCCCTGAGCACTAAAAGAATTCCTTGGCATTGTGGACGGCTTGAGGCAAGTGCCAAGCCTGCACGACGGCCCAGAAGCTTCCCCCTCCACGCGCTACGTTTACTTGCACTCAAAGATGTCCCGCCACGCATTCGGATACGAGATTCATCGCAGCAGCACTTTTTAAGCAGAACAGGCTACGTCAGCCGCCCCCAAGCCTGGTGCTCTCCAGATGTGTCGGACTGCAAGTCACATCTGTGAATGATGGGAATTGCAGTCCAACCCATCTGGAGGGCACCAGGGTCGGGGGCGGCTGAACTAGGTTCTGTCAGTTCTACAATCATAAGGAGGTTCTTAGGGCTGCACGGGCTAGTTCCACCTGCCGCTGAAACCGTGTTCCCCCTCCTGTAAGGGTCCAATGGATGTTTATGAGGATGAGCTGTCGATGTAGACCAGTGTTCTCCAACCTTGGGTCCCCAGATGTTTTTGGCCTACAACTCCCAGCATGCTTTGAACATTGATGTAGACAGATCTGCACACGGTGAGCTCCTACACTTGAAGAGGCACCCTGGGTTGGCTACATCCCTCGTCCAGTGTAGCCGCCTCCTGCATCTCTGTGATGGAGAACTCTTTTCTCATGAACCTCGGCTAGACGTTTGTCAGGGGACGCGACGTGCAGTTCCGGCGCTGGGCGGGGGGCTAGCCTGCTTGGCCCCGCGTCCCCCTCCGCGTGTTCTTTCGACGCGCGGAGCGGCTTGTCACTCCCGCTAATAGCAAACGTAGGTGGAGAGTGCGGACAGAAATGGGAACCGTCGCAGGGCCACTGAGAAACAAAGAGGGAGAAGGAAAACATGCGCAGGGGGTTGCAGAAACATGTTAAAATCTACAATTATTTATTATTTATTTTATTTATTATATTTGTACCCCGCCTTTTTTCCTGCAAGGAACTCAGGGCGACTGACATAATCCTCCTCCTCCTCCTCCTCTCCATTTTATCCTCACAACAACCCTGTGAGGTAGGTTAGGCTGAGAGTCAGTGACTGGCCCAAAGTCACCCAGTGAGTTTAGGATGCTTGATAGACATAGAATATCGAGTGCCAGTCAGAGATGGAAGCAGAAAGCGGGTGGTGGTGATTTATGTTTGTTTGTTTGTTTGTTTGTTTGTTTGTTGTATCTATTAATTGCCCATCTGGCCGGCAAACCGGCCACTCTGGGCGATGTACAACATGATAAAATATAAAATATACATTTAAAACAGTATAAAAATTTAAAATCTTAACCCACCCCATATTCCCTCCTGAATAGCCCTGTTTTTAGTGAGCGGCGGAAGCTCAGCAGAGAGGGGGCATGGTGCAGGCCACTAGGGAGAGAGTTCCACAGTACGGGGGCCGCCACAGAAAAGGCAATGGTAACGAAGGTGATGGTAACAAAGACATAGCAACTATTTTCTTTTCTTTTCTTTTTTAAAGAAGGGCCAAGACTGAAGGGTGAGCAGCATTGGCTGTATCCCGGGACAGTTCAGCCTCGGGCTCTGTAATGCTCCTCCTGCTCTGTGAATGGCAAGGCTGGCTCTGGCAGGGCTGCCCGTCCTTACGCATGTTAGGCTTGCCTTTGGAGCCCCTTTGCCAAGGGGCTTTCAGAAAGCAGCTGTGCTGCCCGACCAGCAGCGTGTGCCTTCGGGCCGGAAAGGGTGTGCGGAGGCTCACGTAGAAAACACCAAGGGCCCAGATTGAGCTGCCTGTCACGCTTACATGTGGGCTAGCTGGGTCTGCAGCTGGAGGTCCCTGGGCCAAGCCGCCTCCCCGGGTTTCATCCGGCCTGCCTAGTTGCCCACCAGCTGTCACAAGGGACATGAAGGGGGGGTGTTGCCTGTATCAACAGAACTTGCTGGCAGACGGTTCTGGAGGATGGGAGGGTGTGTGTGGGTGTAGCGAGAGACGGTGCCACATCGCCCTCCGCTTATCGCGGGAAGTGATAATTCCCCTTTACTCGGCAATGGTTAGGCCTCATCTTGAGTACTGCGTCCAGTTCTGGGCACCTCACTTTAAGAAGGACGTAGACAAACTGGAGAGGGTTCAGAGGAGGGCAACAAGGATGATAAAGGGACTGGAAACAAGGCCCTATGAGGAG
This sequence comes from Shinisaurus crocodilurus, assembly GCA_021292165.1. Taxonomy (NCBI): domain Eukaryota; kingdom Metazoa; phylum Chordata; class Lepidosauria; order Squamata; family Shinisauridae; genus Shinisaurus; species Shinisaurus crocodilurus. The sequence goes on from CM037876.1 coordinate 308,580,863, forward strand.
AGACTGAAAGAACTGGGCATGTTTAGCCTTCAGAAGAGGAGACTGAGGGGAGATATGATCGCACTCTTCCAGTACTTGAAGGGATGTCACACAGAGGAGGGCCAGGATCTCTTCTCGATCATCCCAGTTTGCAGGACACGGAATAATGGGCTCAAGTTACAGGAACCCAGATTGCACCTAAACATCAGGAAAAATTTCCTGACTGTCAGAGCAATAAGACAATGGAATCAACTACCTAGGGAGGTCATGGGCTCTCCCACTCTGGAGGCATTCAAGGTGCAGCTGGACAGACATCTGTCAGAGATGCTTTGACCTAGATTCCTGCATTGAGCAGGGGGTTGGACTCGATGGCCTTGTAGGCCCCTTCCAACTCTACTTTTCTATGATTCTATGATTCCTGTTCAAAATGACCCCCCAGCAAAATTGGTTGCTAACCAGGGAGTTGGGATACCGTTGTCGTCTGTGATTAGAAAATGAATCAAGCACAACACAGGCTTTGATCTTGCAATCTTTGTTTTCAGGATGAGGTCCCGGGCGGAATTATGTCCGAGAGTTATAAGGTAAGTCACGGTCGGGGTCCAGAGCAAAAAAACGCATCTAGAGCTACCAGACTATGGCCTAGTTCTGCACTTGTGCCAGAATATCCAAGCGCAGCTATATTCTCCGCCAGTATCCTTAAAAAAAAGGAAAGAAAAAAAGAAATGAATTTTTGAGGCATGAGCCATGCTGGCAACCTACCAACCATCCGGGCTAGGCCCGACAGTCCCAGGCCCTCGTCTGAAGTGGTGGTCAAACAGACCTGTTTATTTTATTTAACAAATTTGCATGCCACCCATCAACAGGAGATTCCTGGGTGGTTCGCAGCCCACCCCCTGCCAGAATTTCACCAAACCCATCCTTTCCTTTCCTGCAAAAGTACGTTGCACCCGTTCAAACAACTGCCAGCCTGAGTCGTTGATGGCCTCGTTGGAGGAAAGAGGGCAGATGTGGGTTTTCGAGTGGTGCGGAGACCAGCTGGTAGCTTTCCTCAGGCTAGGTTTGGTTTGGGGACTGCTGTTGCCAGCCCCATGTTCAGGGGATTTAATCAGTTTTGCCACCTCCGGCCTTGCTTTACAGTATTCCAAAGAAGCCGCCGCCTTTACCGAAGACTGTGAAGAAGCAGAGAGACTCGGAGCTGTCGATCAATCTTTGAGGTGTCGTTTCTTCTGCTGGATAATTTGTGGGTGGCCTGCGAAGGAGGGTTTGGTTTGGTTTTGCCCTGGAAACTGTGAAGGGGTCCACACGCTTCTTTCTTCCCACCCCTTGCCCACGAATGCTGATTCGGGAGCTGAGATCATGTTTCTGGGCTCTTCCGCAGCAGTAGCTGTTGACCACGGTGACTGTAGAACAAAAAGGGGATACTAGAGGTTCCCTGTTGTGGCCAGCAGCTGTTACTATCACTCCAAGTCAGTTGAAACTTGGGTTGTATTCCCTACTCGGCCATGAAGCTTTGGTGGCTTTGGGCCAGTCGCTGAATATGAGCCAGCAATGCGACGTGGCTGCAAAGAAGGCAAATGCTATTTTGGGCTGCATTAATAGAAGTATAGCTTCCAAATCGCGCGAAGTGACAATTCCCCTTTACTCAGCACTGGTTAGGCCTCATCTTGAGTACTTTAAGAAGGACGTAGACAAACTGGAGAGGGTTCAGAGGAGGGCAACAAGGATGATAAAGGGACTGGAAACAAGGCCCTATGAGGAGAGACTGAAAGAACTGGGCATGTTTAGCCTTCAGAAGAGGAGACTGAGGGGAGATATGATCGCACTCTTCCAGTACTTAAAGGGTTGTCACACAGAGGAGGGCCAGGGTCTCTTCTCGATCATCCCAGTTTGCAGGACACGGAATAATGGGCTCAAGTTACAGGAACCCAGATTCCACCTGAACATCAGGAAAAAATTATTGACTGTTAGAGCAGTAAGACAACGGAACCAACTACCTCGGCAGGTGGTGGGCTCTCCCACTCTGGAGGCATTCAAGGTGCAGCTGGACGGCCACCTGTCAGGGATGCTTTGACCTGGATTCCTGCACTGAGCAGGCGGTTGGACTCGATGGCCTTGTGTAGGCCCCCTCCAACTCTACAGTTTTCTATGATTCTCACCACCCTGTGAGGTAGGTTAGGCTGAGAGGATAAAATGGAGAGGAGGTGGATCATGTGCACCACCATGGGCTCCTTGGAGGAAAAGGCAGGATATAAATGTTAACAAACAAATTATAAATAAATATAAATAGCCCTTGTGGATGTTTCAGCAATTGGCCCATCCCTCTTGGCATGGCTGGCGTATGGCTGGCGCAGGGCACTCACAGCTGTGTAGCTGAATACATTCGAACGTAAGAAGAACCCTGCTGGATCAGACCCAGGGTCCATCCAGTCCAGCATTCTGCTCACACAGGGGCCAACCAGCTTCCTCTGGGAAACCCACAAGCAGGACACGAGGGCAACAGCACCCTCCCGCCCATGTTCCCCAGCAACTGGTCTTAGCCAGGCAGACTGCCTCTGATCCTGGAGGTAGCATCTAGCCATCAGGACTAGTAGCCATCGATAGCCTTCTCCTCCATGGATTTGTCCAATCCCCTTTTGAAGCCCTCCAAATTGGAGGCCATCACTGCATCTTGTGGAAGTGAACTGCATAGTTTAACTCAGCACTGTGTGAAGAAGTCCTTCCTTTGATCTGTCCTGAATCTCCCACCCGTCAGCTTCCTGGGATGACCCCTTTGGGTTCTAGTATTATGAGAGAGGGAGAAAGATGTCTCCCTGTCCACTTTCTCCACATTTGGGGTGTTCTGAGGTCCCCGGGTGTGCCGGCATTTGCAGGGAGGGGGAAGTAATGTAATTACAGCAGGCTTTGAGCACGGTGTGGTTAGTTTTGTGCATGTCTTCCCCTTGGCCCAATCCTGACCTCTTCTTTTTTTTTTTAATGTGCAACCACCTCGTGCTCTTTTAATGGCAAACCTTTTCGTGCTCGCTTTGCAGCAAGGAAACCGCGGAGGCTGTGCTTCGGTGGACCCGGCACGACGATTCTTCGGACAGCTTTTGCGCAGTTGATGGTACCGTTGGTGTCCGAGCGCCCGTGCTTCCCCCCCCCCCGCCCGGGGTGGGGAGCCTCTTTCAGCAAGAGGGCCACACTCAATATCGGAGAAGCCCTCGGGGGTGTGTGTGTGTGTGCATTTGACGTAGAGACCTCCTCCCCTAGTCCATCAACTGAAACGTCAAATGCTTAAAAGGTACAATCCTATGCAAGTTTAGACAGAAAAAAAGGCCTACAACTCCCAGCATGCTCCAGCCAGCTCTGCTGGCTGGGGCATGCTGGGAGTTGTAGGCCTTTTTTTTTTTCTGTCTAAACTTGCATAGGATTGCACCCTTAGAATGGGAAAAACTCTACAAAAGCCAAGAAACCACTAAGTGATCAGCATTTGGTGGAAAGGACCGTGGCTTTCTGGGGAATCCTGTTCCCCAGTTTTATTGTGATGTTTAAGGCGGTTGCGAGGATGAAAAAAAACATAGACGTACAAATGCAGCCGGAGCCGGGGGCAACGGTATTATCTTGGTTGTTGCCTTGTTATTGCTATGTGAACTTTAAAAAAAAAAAAAATCCTCAAAATAAACTGGGGCAGGAGGGAAATTCAAAAGCAAAAGGGAGCACAGGGCAAAGATGTTGTTAAGAGCTGATGAGTTTGCCACTTGCTCGATCACGCGGGACAAGCGACGGCTGTCCTCGGGGCAATCACAGAACGAGAGAGGAAACGTTCTCGGGTGCCTAGGCAAACTTTTCTTGGGCCCAATGTGTTTTTGGAAAGAGATTTCCTTCCTCGGGGCCCACTCGTCTTTCTCCAAATGTAACGCAGAAAATCTTGCCGACGTTGTTGCCAAAGACTCTGTTGTAAAACAAAAACGTGGAGTCTTTGGCAATGGGGGAAACGTCGGCACGATTTTCTGCATTGCGCTTGGAGACAGGCAAGCCACCCCTGAGGAAGGAAATCTCTTTCTGAAATGTGTTGGGGCCAATAAAACTCTTTCCTAGGCTCCTGAGAATGCTTTTTCTCCTTTTTGGTGACGTTCTGTGCCTTCCCCCTCGCTATTTCCTTTATCCGCAATCCCCTGGGGACCAAACTGGAAGCGACGGCGGCAGGCGTGTTTATTCACAGGTCTGCCCTGTTTGCAATACGGCTTGTGGGCTAAGTTTAACACGGGGGTGTTGAATCTCTTCCAGCCTGAGGGCCAAATGCAATTTTGGAGGAGCTGTTGGGGCTGCAGGCAAAAGAGGTGGGGGTCAAAAATCCCTGCATATTTTAGCCGAAAGCTGCTGTTTTAAAAAGAGAGAATACGTTTTAGAACGCAGCCTGGGTGGATTCTGCCAAGTTTCCTCCAGCCGAGAGGCATCTGGGCTCCTGAAACGGCCTGATCCGAGAACAGACCCCACAAGTGGAGGCCCCCGCAGTATGTCTCTGGGGCTGAGCTGTATAATTCCCACGTACTTGCCCCAAGCTTTAGAATGGGGAAAAACTGGGCAAAAGCCAGGAAACCGTCAAACACTCAGCAGTTGGGGAAAGCGGAAGGGAAAGGGTGCCTGGCTATCCGAGGAACCCCAGGTGGGCTGGGTTTGTCCTGATGCGCAACATCCCTGGTTCAACCTGTAAATGGGACATGGGAGTTGAGCCCTCCCCGAAGATAGCTTTCCACATTCCGTTTCCTCAGGCATTTTGCCCCCTTGACTCGCTTCGAGCCTCGGAGGCAGGCCGGGAACGGAACGGGAGGAAACGAGGCAGATGCAGCTCCTCTCTCTCTCATCCGCGCACCTTTTGGATGTTAAAATAAGGCCTCCGGACACCTCCCCCCCCCTCCGTTTTATAGATCCGTGGGGCAGGTACGTGAACAACACAGCCTAGCTGCCCCTGCTCTGTCAGGTTCGGCCCCGAGCAGCAAAAAAAAGCTCTTGCCCCCGCTTCGGGGATAGAGCCGAGCGTGCGGCTTCCGTAGCGCTGGGCGGCATTGTAATGCAGGCAAGATAGTGCGGCGGAAAAAGGCCACACGGAGCATCCGCCCTCTCTTTCTCAGCCTTCGGGTGCAATCCTATGCACGTCTAGACAGGAAAAAAGGCCTCCCAACTCCCAGCATTCCCCAGCCAGCTCTGCTGGGCGTCGGGAGGACTTTTTTCCCTGTCTAAACGTGCATAGGATTGCGCCTTTAAAGAGTCAGTAGCGCTTCCTTCATGTACAGGTGGGAATTATACAGCTCAGCCCCAGAGACATACTGCGGGGGCTTCCACTTGTGGGGTCCGTTCTCGGATCAGGCCGTTTCAGGAGCCCAGATGCCTCTCGGCTGGAGGAAACTTGGCAGAATCCACCCAGGCTGCGTTCTAAAACGTATTCTCTCTTTTTAAAACGTGGGGACGCTTCCTTCCTTCCTAGATATCCAGTCCCCGGAGGCCGAGTACGTAGATCTGCTTCTCAACCCAGAGCGCTACACCGGCTACAAAGGCCCCGAAGCTTGGAAGATTTGGAACAGCATCTATGAAGAGAACTGTTTCAAGTATGTGTGTTTGAGCGGTTGGACTGCTCGAGTATTCGATTAAAAAAGAAAAAAAAAATCACCCATCCATCCACCTCTAGCTGTATTTCATGGGGATTCCTATCAATGAGTTACAGTATTTATTTATAGGATTTAAAATGTTTTATATCAAGGTAAAAGCAATGGGAAAAGAAGTGTAGGGAGAAGAAGAACTTCTTGGCTGAAAAACCTTAGAGAATGGGTCAGAGACTATAATATCCTTGTTTAGAGGGGCCATAACCAGAGACAGTCTAGCCATGATGATGTCCAACCTCCAGTAGGAGTTGGGATGGGAAGAAGACGATATCCAGCCACTGCCTGTACCACATCCTCCCCAGTGGGGAAAACGCTGGGTGGGCGAATCACTTCGCACACCGCCGCTCCCCCTCCAAGGGGAGTGGCATGCTAAGTAAGGGGAATCCCCTGTTATCTGTGATCATTGGTTGGAGATAACGGGGGGGATTCCCCTCCCCAAGCACCCTGGTGACCTCCAGGGGGTGGGGCTTGGAGAGGGGTCAGGGCCACCCAAATGCCTCCGTGCTGCATTTGGCCCACCTTGAATGCTTCGTTTGAAGTGGAAAGGCAGGGAGGAAGAGATAAAATGAGTCAATGAAACTTTGCCTTCCTCTGAAGGCAGCACCTAGAGCATGCTGGGAGTTGTAGGCCAAAAACATCTGGGGACCCAAGGTTGGAGAACACTGCTTTATATCTTGAACTCTCAAGTTTTGCGGAATTGACTAAAACCATTAAAAAACAAACAAACCCAGAACTAGAGAGAATACATCCTTGAGGGTACCTGAAAGCCCCTCTTCTCCCATACAAGCCTGCCTGCCCACCCAGTCATTAAGGGCGCAATCCTATGCACGTTTAGACAGGGGGGGAAAAGTCCTACAATTCCCAGCATGGCCGGCTGGGCAATGCTGAGAATTGTAGGGCTTTTTTCTGTCTAAACATGCACCCTCCTAAGATGATTTCCCAAGACCCATTCCCAGGTACCGCCCCCCACCACCACCTTAGGAGATTAGGCAGGTAGCAAAGAAACCGCTTTCTCTCTGGTGCCACCCTAGTTGTGGGGTGCTTTCCGCCCACCCCAAATATCTGCCTGGCACACTGTCCTCTAGGCAACAACTGAAAATGATTTTGTTTGTCTGCCTTTTTGATTAATTCTATTGCTCTCGGCTGTGGTCAGTCGGTTCGTTAGTTGTGGCGTTATGGAATTTTATTGCAAATTGTTTTAGTTCTTTGTTGTAAGCTACCTGGAAGGTCTGATGGAGGAAAGGTGAGGTAGAAATGTTTTGAACAAATCATGTTGAGAAAAAAAAAATGCTTTTCTCTGTCTCCCTAGGCCTCAGTCCATAAAAAGGCCGTTGAATCCATTAGCTTCCAGCAGAGGTAAGCTCATTTTGCCATTGCATCCTGGAGGAATTTGGCATTCCCAATGTGCAGAGTTATGTGTTAGGCGGAGACTTCGCTCTGCCTAAAATGGCACCAAAAATGGATAGTGGGTGAAATTTGAAATTGTGTGAACAGTGCACCATTAAGTATATTTTCATGTCTCCGTTTAAACGGCATGCGTCGTCCTGCTGTACTCCTAAAATAAGGTGTGTGTGTTTTTGAATAGAGGTTTTTGAATTTGGGTCAAGGAACTGGCGAGGGGGGCAACGTAGGAGGGAATGGAGAAGGGGCAAGGAGACTTCGCAGGAGCATGGAAGAACCACAAGGAATGCAGCTCAGAACTGGGTGCAGGGTTCAGCTTCCTGAGCCGTTCCACTTTCACAAAAAAGAGCAAGTTCCTAGTCCTTATGGACTCAAATATAGCCTTGAAATGAGTGGTAAAAGCCTGTAGTGTGGCTGACTATGATTTCCAAAAGAATAGGAAATCCGTCCAGTCCCTTGATGAGCTCCTTGTCCTTCCCCCATTCATTGCAATCAGTAAACACGGCATCATAAATTCAGCAAAGCAAGAGAGATGATAAAGATAGCAGTTTTTGGAGCAGGACTGGGATTGCTTGTGCACAGAATTCTAATATCTTTAGTGCAGAAAACACTTAATCCTCGTCTTAGGGGAGCAGTCAAATAACATAGACCTACGGGGGAAAATATATGCATTTGCCTTTAAAAGGCCACCTATAAATATATTAAATAATAAACAAACAAATACCGGTACATAAAATAACTGCTGCTTTCTGAAATTCAATTTGAGTGATGTAACTTCTCTCCTTCTCTCTCTCTCTTTTAAAAAATTGCTGCTACAGCAGGAGAAAATGAAGGTGAGTATTTCCAACTGGAACCAAGAAGGAACAAATCCATGAAGGATATATATCTGTGGACATGTCGTTAGTTAGTTAGCCTCTGGAGCCGTGAGAGAAATGTCAAACTACGGCAGAGCAGCAAGATTACAGCCACTCATTCTCTGGCTGACAGCTCATGCCCGCCTGATCATCTTGCTATGCTTCCTCGCAGCACATGACCCTTGCTCTATGGAGGGGCCAAATTCAGTTTTGGAGACGCTCTTGGGTGCCGCATTCCAGGGGTGGGCGGGACCAAAATATCATCATATTCTCACGTAAAGCGCTTCCTCCCAGTAACTCAGCCTTACAAGAAGCATCTCAAACCGTTTAGGGGAAGAAACTGCACAAAAGCCGGAAATGATTGGCGGTTGGGGGAAAGGGGGGTGGAGCCGGGGAAAGGGGGCGTGGCCATCTGGAGACCCTTGGAAGGCCGGATGTGGCCCCTGGGCCGGATGTTCTGCACCCCTGGTCTAGAGTGACCTAATGGAATTGAGTTCGGATTGGGACCAAGCAGATGGGGTGATGCCAGTGTTTGTGGCCTGGGATGGGCGACACAACGTCTTGGGTGGCACTGTGCTCAGAAAATGCCTCGGCAGAAACGGTGTCCAGCCTCTGTTTTAGATGTGACAAATGAGATTTTAATAGGAAACTTCCTATCGTGGAAGACTCTTACTGATCTTTGCTTTCTTTCTTTCTTTCTTTCTTTCTAGGGAATATGTTCTACAGCTGGCTGCAAGGTAACTGCACTCTCCCCCCCCCCCCCGTCTGCATCGCTTCTGGCGACTCCGCTTCTTTTATTATGTTGGCAAAACGAATCCTGACTTAAGTCACATTACACCCTTTCCCTTAAATCTGTAAATGTCTCTCGCAGGCCTGTGCGTGGAGAAGAGGGCATTCTACAAGCTCATTTCCGGCCTCCATGCAAGCATCAACATCCATCTCAGCGCCCGGTACCTTTTGCGAGGTGGGTATCGCGGTTTCCTACTCCCGAGTCTGGAACAGCAACATCTCCACGGTCACGGGCGTGATCCGATGAGGCGTCAGCCAAGGGAGGCCTTTGCTCTTGGGGGTGGGTGGTGGGCGGATCGTTGTGGTTCCACGCAAAGGGAGGCCTTTCCCGGGCCTACTACCCAAGAGGCTCTAATTTGGGGATGCTGTTAGACTGCAGCTGCCGTCAGCCCTCGCCGGGGCCCTGCTTTTAATTGAAAATGCCGGGGCTTGAACCTGGGACCCTCTGCATACAGATGACATGACCCGCCACTGAGTTATGGGTCACCCCCCCCCTTTCCACAACGCACTTTGTGCTAATCCATGGAGAGTTCCTATTACGGATGCTGGGCGGATTCAGGCCCACCACCGAGCAAGCAGGGTATCTGATCCCAGGGCAACGTCACCACTCGGCAACCCAGAAGTGTCAGCAAGGCACGGGCCAGGCGGGATGTGGGCAGAAGAACTGCCGGGACTTGGGGGGGCTCTCTAGGGTCTGATGCAAGGGGGGGGTGAGAATTCGGGGACTAGCGCTGCCCGCTTCTGGCCCTGGCTGGGTCTAGCGTGACAGAAACGGGAGGAGATAAGCATCCAAATGCAACGGAAAAAAGGAGAGAACCAGGTTCTCAGGATGCAAAAATCTTTATTAAAGGAGCCCGACGCGTTTCGGCCTGTGTATTTTTCAAGGCCTTCCTCAAGGGGCTGTGAATATTCAAAATACATACATTAAACTAACTTAACATGGTTAGGACAACACATAATAAAAATGCTTTCTCATTGTGTATAGAATTTCTTTACATTCTTAATAGAAATCATTTCAAAACATTTTCTTAAAAATGAGAAACAAATACTGCTTTTTTAAAAAAAGGAATACATTTTCTTTATATAAATTATAACTTACTTGACTTATAAATGTCAAGGACACCCAGTCAGGACACAGCTTGTTTTAAAGCACTACAGTGATTTTGCAGTCACATTAATGGGAACAGTTCCAAATCCTCATTAAGACCTCTTGGTTTTAAAGTATTTAATTTAATTATCCACTGTATTTCCCTTCCCTGGGTGTCCTTGACATTTTGCCAACGAGATAACATCGAGAAAAAAGAAAAAAACTGTACCATAATATAATCATGTTCAAAAAGATCTATTTTTTCAGTCGCCACTGAAACAGTGAAATACATTAGTTGTTTAAGTAATCTGCAGACTCTTTTACAAGTAAGTTATAATTTATATAAAGAAAATGTATTCCTTTTTTTTAAAAGCAGTACTTGTTTCTCATTTTTAAGAAAATGTTTTGAAATGATTTCTATTAAGAATGTAAAGAAATTCTATACACAATGAGAAAGTATTTTTATTATGTGTTGTCCTAACCATGTTAAGTTAATTTAATGTATGTATTTTGAATATTCACAGCCCCTTGAGGAAGGCCTTGAAAAATACACAGGCTGAAATGCGTTGGGCTCCTTTAATAAAGATTTTTGCATCCTGAGAACCTAGTTCTCTCCTTTTTTCCGTTGGGTCTAGCGTGAACCAACCAAGGCACAGTCTGGGGCAGAACCAGGAGTGAAACAAGGTTTGTCAGCCACAATTCCGGTCACCTACCAGAACATGGATCGTGGTTTCAGCCACAATTCTGGTTAGTTACCTACCGGAACATGATTTTACTGAGTGGAATAAATAGCAAAGCAACTGGCAGTCGGCGGCCCGTGGCGGCATAATGCCAGAGTGCACGGGCCAGGCCACACCCCACTGGAGAGATCTGTGATTTGATCTCACAATGCCTTGTCTTTTCCTTTCACTTTACGGACGGCTTCAAATTTGATTGGAGCAGCGGTGCTGGCGAAAGGGAGCATTTAACCCTTGACAGCGGCGACATTTCTCAGGTCGACGTCTTCCTTTCCCCCGCGGCTGCTACAACGTTGTCCCCAAAAGGGCATCCTTTCCTTTTCCCATGGGAGTGAACGGCAAGCAACTGGGCGTACGTGGTTCCCGTAGGTTCCCGTAGGGATGAGGAATAAACTTTCTCTCCGCCCCGCTGGTCATCCCTCTCATTTTGAGGCTGAGAGGCGGGATAGATACAGAATGGAGATGGAATCACATCTGCCCAGTTTATCTGCATGGTTCCATGGTGGGTTTTGCCTGTTGGGCGCATTAGAGGAGCCTTCTCCAACCTGGTGCCATCCAGATGTGTTAGACCAGTGTGCTGGGAGTTGTAGGCCAAAAACATCTGGGGACCCAAGGTTGGAGAACACTGTGTTAGACTACAACTCTCCGCATACCCAGTCAGCCATGTTGGCTGGGGGATGCTGAGGGTTGTGGTCCAACACATTTGGAGGGCTCCAGTTTGGGGAACACGCTGCATTTGAGTTTGATTGGATGTCGGTAGCAACTGTGTGTATATATAGAGCAGTGTTCTCCAACCTTGGGTCCCCAGATGTTTTTGGCCTACAACTCCCAGCATGCCCCAGCCAGCATAGCTGGCTGGGGCATGCTGGGAGTTGTAGGCCAAAAACATCTGGGGACCCAAGGTTGGAGAACACTGCTCTAGAAGATAATTCAGTTCTGCAACTTGACGTGTGGTTTCTTTTTCTTCCTAGACACCTGGGCGGAGAAGCAATGGGGGCACAACGTCAGTGAGTTCCAGCAGCGCTTTGACGAAGTCCTGACTCAAGGCGAGGGCCCCAGGAGGCTCAAGAACTTGTATTTTATCTACCTGATTGAACTACGGGCCCTGTCCAAAGTCCTGCCTTTCTTCGAGCGCCCCGATTTCCAGTTGTTCACGGGGGACAGAAGTCGAGATGCAGAAACCAAGCGGCTCCTCCTAGAAATTCTCCATTTAACCAAGTAAATGTCATTCAGTTAAGATCTCTGGGAGGGTGTGTGTAAGTTGGTGGGATTATATATTATCCTGCAAAGGGTGAAATAACTCTTTGCTTAGTTTGTGGAATATATACAGTCCAAAAACCCAACTTTTCTTGGTGCAGAATTTGGTTTACTAGGATGCAGTTGTTCTTAATCTGTCCGTTCTATCCTGTCTGTCTATTCAATCTAGAAAGCAACTAAACAGCACTGAAAACAAATAGGTTCTGGGTCTTTGAAGGATACTGTCAAACACTATATTATTATTAACACGAATAGTCCCTCCCTGTGTCACACACAGAGAGTACACATGTGCGCACACACAAAACACACACAACCCTTCCTTCATCCCAGCTGACTGAGCGTAGCATGCTTTCTATGAGGACCAGACAACCCAGGAGAATGTTTTCAGCCCATCTATTTGATAATCTGCACAATGATACATTCATTGAATGCTGAGTAATAAAGGGACCCAAGCAAGAAGCATTCCAGACTGGTTCCATAACTAGAGGAGGCACACAGAGCGGGCATTCAGTGCTGCAAGCTGGCGAGCTCTGACTGAAAGGATCCCACAGGATCTTCCAAAAAGAAGAATCCTCAGCAACCCCCTGGAACTACCTTCCCCGGGTATCCTTGATGGATGCTGGGACAACTTAAAGCAGATGCTAATTGCTTTAAATGTGCAGGCCCTGCCCCAACTAAAGTTAGTTGTGACTTTAAGTCCCAGCGGAAGCAACTTTGTCAGTGTGTCAGGACTCGCTCATTCTGTCACTTTGAATAGGGCATGTGGCCGAACTAGATGTGATCGCAGCGGGAGGGACGGACCACATTTGTTGGTTCACCTCTCTCCCATTCACAAATAAAGCAGGGGGTAGGAAGCAGGTCTAGTTTTAACATCTCGGGGTGCGTGCAGGCGAGGGGAGCTCTGCTCTCCCACACCTCATTTATTTACTTATTTATTGTATTTCTACACCGCCCATCAACCACAAGGCTCCCTGGGCGGTTTACAAAAAAAAAAAAGCAATGGAGCGCTTGCCTTCCAGTGCTCCCTTGCTTCAAGTACTTTTCTCTCCAGCTCTCTTCTGGCAGGTATGCAAGACTTCCATCAGCCCAAGGAATTTGGGCTGCATTCCAGTGGGGGGGCGGGGCCGAAGGAAAAAAGGTTTGGGGCCCCAAATACTAAAAATACCAGCCTATTTTAGCTGAAAGCTCTGACTGCCGGTAACCAAGCTTTAGGAGAGGCGTTTCGATTTAGAATGGAGGGGAAAACTGCACAAAAGCCGGGAAACCACCAATGTTCCCAGTCCAGCTTCTGGGAGGGAAAGGATCATTGTCCCTTTGGCTGGGATTAAAACCTCACACCAGCCCTATAGGAGGAGTCGCTGAGTGAGTGGGCCAGGCTAAGACCGGGAAAGCTGTTCAAAAAGGATTCCAGAAGCTATGGTACTTGAATGGCAGTCAGGGAAAGGGGGCGTGGCCAGTGGAAGGGGGCGTGGTCATCAAACCCCAGAGGGCCGGAGGTTCTGCGCGCCTGACTTCTGTTATCCGGGCTAGGCTGGAGAAAAAAGGAGTTTGGTTTAACTTCCATTGGCCATGCCCCCCTCCTGTTGTTAAATTTAGACCTCACCTGCACACCTCTGCAGTATAGGTGAAAGTGGCAGACAGGTGAACCTGGCACTGGCAGTGGTCATTGCATCTACTTTAGCCTTAGATGCAACTCATCTTAGCTGGATCAGGACCATAGGACGGATGTGCCAGAACTGATCTTGATCCGAGCCGCAATGAAGGTTGTGTGGCAGGCAGAGCCTTGGGGACTCCGTTAGAAGCCTTTAATTTGCTTTTAATTTTTATTTATTTTTATTTATTATTATATTTATTTTATACCCCGCCTTTTTTTCCTGCAAGGAACCCAAGGCGGCTTACATAATCCTCCTCTCCATTTTATCCTCACAACAACCCTGTGAGGTAGGTTAGGCTGAGAGTCAGTGACTGGCCCATAGTCACCCAGTGAGTTTCATGGCCGAGCGGGGACTAGAACCCGGATCTCCCGAGTCCCAGTCCAACACTCTTAAGCACTTCGCCACACTGGCTCGACTGAAGCAGAGCCTTCTCGGATATCTGTTTTACAATCAGAGAGGTTAATTCAGCTGACTTCAATCCCCCCTCCCCGTAAAAGGCATTCCAGCGAAGGACTTCCCATTTATAAATGATATTTTTATTCTGCTTCAGATCTTTCCCGTTGCACATCGATGAAAACTCATTTTTTGCTGGAAACCAAAGAGAAGCTGCCAAATTAAAGGTAACACTTCTGCCCCAAGCCACCTTCTGGCAAACCAGAGCACATCTTTTTTTTGTTTTGTTTAGATCCGCTTGGTATTACAGAGCCTACAATCAATAAATTGTATTGCCCCTTGTGGCTGTGAAGCTTCCCAGTCAAACTGGCCAAGCTGGCACGGAGGTCACAAAACATTCCAATTGCTCAGGGAGCAAAGCTGCCCGCAACACAATGTTCCCAGTCCAGCTTCTGGGAGGGAAAGGATCATTGTCCCTTTGGCTGGGATTAAAACCTCACACCGGCCCTATAGGAGGAGTCGCTGAGTGAGTGGGCCAGGCTAAGACCGGGAAAGCTGTTCAAAAAGGATTCCAGAAGCTATGGTACTTGAATGGCAGTCTAGAGCAGGGTAGGCAACGTAGGGTAGGCAACGTGGGGCCCAACGCACCCTTGGGCACCTGAATCTGCTTCATTCAGCCAAAACTAGGCTGACTAGCATTACCCAGAGGACCTTCTCTTCTGCTGCTCCCAGATTATGGAATGGCCTGCCGGAGGAGATACGTCAACTTGTCAGTCATTTGGACTTTAAAAAAGCCATAAAGACTGAACTCTTCCGGCAGGCCTATCCGGCGGAATTTTAGGATGTTTTAAAGATGTTTTTAAGATGTTTTTAGGATGTTTTAAGATGTTTAATAGTATATATTGTGTTGTTTTAGTTTAGGTATTTTATATTTTCTGTTGTTCCCCGCCTCGATCTAGATGGAGAGGCGGGTAATAAATAAATAAATTATTATTATTATTATTATTATTATTATTATTATTATTATTATTATTATTATTATTATCATGGCACCCACCAAATTGCTCTACCTCTCCCACTTTTTTTAAAAAAACAACAACACTTTTTCTTACTGGTAGCTGGGATTGCTGAGAACTGGGTATCTGTCGGTGCTGACAAGGTTGGGTTCAAAGGAGTTGTTCATTGCGTTGCAGCTCAGGCCCCACCTCTGCGCTTGTACTCAAGTCTTTTGGTCAGGTTACTTGTTGCACCTCCCATGGCAGCCATTTTGTGGGGGTGCCCAGGACAGTTTTTTTAAATTGCCAAATGTGCCCACAGCCTAAAAGGGTCGCCTACCCCTGGTCTAGGGGTAGGGTAGCTGAAGGGAAGGAAGGGGGCAAGGTATTGGCTGCTGGGGCATGCTGGGAGTTGTAGGCCCGTGGAGTGAGCTGCAGGAACCTGAGGGAAAGAAAGGTGACGCAGGCAAGGGGCCTGAGAAGAAAGTTTGGGTGAAGAGTATGGAAGGCAGAACTCGTCCCTGTGCCGCTCCTACCATCACCGCAGCACGCTGGGAAATCCTCAGGGGGCAGAGAAGGCCAGGAGGCCATGGGACAGAGTGCCGCATTTTCACACACTTATCTGAACTACCCAGCCAGTTTGGTGGGGTATCTGTGCTGCAGCCGTCTACTAATTAGATAAAAGAAAAGAAAAAACAGTGGAATGCTTTCAGACAGAGTTTCTTCTTATTTTTCCTCCCCAGGAAGAATTTAGGCACCATTTTAGGAACATTTCGAGGATCATGGACTGTGTAGGATGCTTTAAGTGTCGGCTTTGGGGGAAGCTGCAAGTAAGTAATTGCCCTCCCCTAGATCTGTCTCCTTTTTGGTTGATTTATTTGTACTTTTACTGATTTTTGAAACCCTCACTCTGAACATGGCCAGCAGAGACAGATATAACCTGCTAGGAACTTTAAAGCTGAGTTTGCTAATCGACAGCCTGATGGGGGTGAAGGCATGGCCAGGCTAAAAGAGTGCTCAAACTACAGTGTTCTGTTTCAGATGCCACAAGAAACTGTGGTTTAACAAATGAGGAAGTACTGAATGAAAGTGTGTGTCTATGTGCACCAGTTGCTGGGAAACATGGACGGGAGGGTGCTGTTGCACTCACGTCCTGCTTGTGGGTTTCCCGTGGGCAGCTGGCTGGCCACTGTGTGAACAGAAGGCTGGACTAGATGGACCCTTGGTCTGATCCAGCATCCGGGCTCTTATGATGTATGTTCTTACCTGTGAGAGACGGGGGGAGGAAACACATGCAGGTGGTTTGCTCCTGCTCCAGAAAACCACAGATGTATGGACCAGGTTCATTACATCTGAACAGGACCAAAGTGTGTGTGTGTGCGTGTGTGTGTGTGTGTGTGTGTGTGTGTGTGTGTGCTTTCCCCCCTCACCCCAGTTCTATAGCTACTTTTCTATCTGTGTATTCCTAAACTCATATGGTCAATTGCACAATAATAATTTAAGAACAAAGAAATTGTGCTTCAGAACTATTTTTATTTGCACGCAAAATTTATGCAGATTTAATCAGATTAAGACTTATATGGTTGATTAGGTGGGATGTCTTTTAGTTGGGTGACGGGGCTTCTCTGAAGCTCTTTGGGTCAATCATGTGCGGCGGGTTGACCTTAACGCACATCTTCCTGCATACAGACTCAGGGCTTGGGAACAGCTCTGAAGATCCTGTTTTCTGAAAGGCTGATAGAAAACATGCCCGAAAAAGGCCCCTCGCACAAATTCCATCTAACCAGGCAGGAAATTGTATCCCTCTTCAACGCATTTGGAAGGTGAGTGTGAGGTTTCCGCTTGGAAACACTTGGTTCTGTGTTGCATATCTTCAAATAACCTTTTCCCCACTCTCCTTATAACTGGGTTCAGATAACCCACACTCAAGGGTTGTCATTGAACCGTGGGTTGTTGTTGAAACGTCAAGATAACTATGGTGAACAACAGTTCACAACCCAACAACAAACCATGGGTTCTCTTCATGGGTTGTTCGTGGTTAAGAAGCCATGGCTTGTTAGTGAAGCTAGGTTCAGACAACACAACAACCCACATTTCAACAACCCACACTCAACCCGTACTCAACCCTTCAGTGTGAGTTACCGTGTTGTCTGAATCGAGTCATTGGCTCAATTCAGATATCATGCTAAAGCACGGTTTTCACTAACCATCATTTAGTATGCAGACCATGGCGTGGGGTCACCAAACATTCATATGAACGGCAAATGGAGGCAATCCGTGGGTTCAGAGCTGCTCGTCTGCTTTCATTCTCTGTCCTCTCGGCACACGGCCTTGTAAGTTCGTTCCTGTCTCCCCGGTGCAACAATTTCTGGAGGTGAAGTGGTAGATAGAACTATAGTTTGTACATTCAGACAGAAGGCCAAACCATAGTTCACTCGAACCACAGCGTTTGATTCTGACAACCTGCAAATTACAAACAACAGGAACCCTGAACGAAGCCAGAACTTAGAACCTAGGCTGGGGCAGTCTTCTATACCTTCCTGTTATGCCAACGTCTATGCCAGTGTTCTCCAACTTGGGTTTTTGGCCTACAACTCCTCAAGGCTTCAAGGGCTGGATTGGGACCCCTGATATAAAGGCTTCTGGTCGACCTGCCATTTTTTAGAAGAAACAATTTTATATCAAATAACTTTTAATTAAAAATGGTTTCATCTAAAAAAAGAAATAAATTAAGTATTGCACTCCAGTTTCTGCACTGAGAAGAGCTTGGTGCCGTGACCTATTGACATCACATTTAAACAAATTTGCATAATTTATTCTGGTTTTGCTAGCTAGGGGGATAGGCTACAAACGACACAGGGCATTTACAGTCCATACCTGACTGCCGCTCCCTGGTTTCTGAGATTTCAGCTTTCAAACCTATCTCCTTTCAGCCATAAGGACTAGAAACTTGCTCCTAAAAGCAAGCGGAGATGGTGTCCCTCCAGAACCTCAATATAGACATAGCCCTGCCTTTACCTGGACTCAAGTCCAGCAACAACAAAGCATCCTTCCAATTGTTCTCCCACCCCGCAACTTTCTCTGTCTTCCAATGCAGGATTTCGACAAGTGTTAAGGAACTGGAAAACTTCAGGAACCTCTTACGACCACTCCAGTGAAATGGCTTCTGATAAAGACTGGCACCACTTGTTCTACGGAGACAGGGCCGAGAGTGGTCTCTGCTGGCATTCACACCAGGCTCGCTTCAATCCCTGGCAAAGAGGCGCGGGGCCAGTGTGGGCTCAGAAGTTCTGACTACGCTTTCCAGCTTGCAAGATTATACTTGGCTCTATGGCAGCTGAAATTCTCATGGAAGACTAAATCTTCCAGGGCAAAGATAGGCAGGCCGCAGTCCTGTGTGTTCTATGGTTTGTTTACTAGAAGCTCTGTGGCCCACCAAGGCATTCTTATTTTAACAGAATATTTGTTTTGGCTTCACTGTTAAGTAATCCTCAGTCTGTGCACTTGTCTGAAGAACCTCAGGTGTGCCTTGCCAGATCCGGATCCAGATCTATCCAGTCCAACATTCATTACAAGATTCCCAGCAGGTGCCTGGTGCTTTACTGGACATTTCCCAATGGGCCACCGTCCTGTACCCACCTCTGTTCTGGCGGGTGCAGTGGGCCTGCCATTCCTGGGCTCCTAGTGAAGCCCACCTTGCAGCTGCCAGTAAGTTGCCCTTTAGAAAGACCTCCACCCAGCCACCGAGAAACCCAAGCAAAGCGTAGCGTCTAGATTCTCAGGAGGTACACAACTGGTACACAATCTGTAGCTACAGCTTCAGGCCCAGACACTTGGCAGGCGAGGGTAAGGGAAGGCTGGTTTATTTCCTGCCAATGAGATGTTTTCTTCCTACGGCACTGAGGATGCGAACAAGCAGGATCATCTAAGGCAGTGTTCTCCAACCTTGGGTCTCCAGATGTTTTTGGCCTACAACTCCCAGCATGCCCCAGCCAGCATAGCTTAGCTGGCTGGGGCATGCTGGGAGTTGTAGGCCAAAAACATCTGGGGGACCCAGGTTGGAGAACACTGATCTAAGAGCTGGCACACCCTTTCCTATATGGTTCAGAAACTGGGAAGAATGGGAACCCCATTTCCTCTTGGATGCAAATTTGGCCTCAAGCACAGTGGTCATTCCGCTCTGTTTTTGCTCCAACCCCAGGAAGATACTCGAGGCTGTTTCGGCTTATGTCTCCGCTGACCTTAACCACGGCTAATTCACCTGCATTTTTTTGCAAAGCTACTTCAGATTCTGAATGCGCTGGAAATTGGGGTTAGCATTACCTGTGGTTAACGGCAAGTGCTGCAAAACATAAAGCCTTGATTGCGGTGAACACCAGTGAGAGTAGCCGGGCCAGGGAGGGGGTTGACAGGGAAGTGTGTGAGCGCGTGGCCGGCTCCCGATCGCTCGACCCCGGCCAAGGAGAGCGGGCCACGTCAGCAAAGGTCCTTGCCTAGGTCTTGATACCTGCTCACTGCCTCCCATGCTTCGGCCGCCCTCTTCTTTTTTTCCAATGGTTAGGGGCCAGTCTGGCTCTAGGGAGCAACTTTCCCCACTCTGCAGGCTGGGGATGATGAGAGTTGTAGTCCAACAAACGTGGAGGGCAGCTCTAGAGGTGCAGAACCTCGGGCACTGGGGCCAGATTTGGCCCACCTTTGGGGTTCCCCAGATGACTACACGCCCCTCCCCCACAACCACCGCTCATCCGGTGCTTTCCTAGCTTCTGTGCAATTTCCCCCCCCATTGTAGAAGGTTCAAATGCCTTTCCCGAGGCTTAGTTACTGGCAGAAAGAGCCGTAAGCTAAACGAAGCTGACATTTTGGCCCTTTTGCCCCCCCCCCCCTAGAACGCAGCCTTTGAGAGCTGCTCCAAAACAGAAACCAGCCCTCAGGCTGAAAGTGGCTCAACCACAGCTGCTCCAGAGGAGAGTCTGTAACTGAATTCCACCCACACCCATTTTTTTCCCAGCCATCTGACCGCTCTACAGGGCCTGGGCCGTTCCCCGTGAGCCTGCCACGTAGGGGAGGGCCTGTCCGTGCCTACACGGCGCTTACTACTCCACGCACACCTTCCACTAGTGCAGGGACTCCGGGCTTTTGAGCTGTACACTGCAAAGGAAGTATTTTCTTTGCGGTTAAGGGAGTAATGAGATGGTTTAAAAATCAGATTTCCTTAATTTAACCAAGATTGGGGCGGCGGTGGTGGTGGGGGGGAAGAATGCTTTTCATGCAATTTTTTTCCTGGAAGGATATTGGATTCATCGCATTGAGGCTTTGCGTTTTTGTTGTTGTCACGCAGTGCCTTACGATGTGCCCCGCCCCACCAAGTTGTAGGTTGGGGTGGGGGGGTCTGCGCAGGGGCTGAGAGGAATCCTGCGCAGGGTCCCCCTTCTTGGACTGGCTAGGAACAGAGCTACTCCACTGAGAAAGACCCAGTGCGGGAGAGGAGGAGGAGAGAGAGGCGGCTGTGCTCATGCCTTGCCCCTCAACTCTCCTCCAACAGGGCGTGATGCTATTCCAACACGGATCTGTAACATTTTACACAACGCTGTGAGAAGTTTCATCCGTCCCCGTCCCCCCCTGCATGTTGCGTGAAAGGAACCGGCCAGAGCTGTCTTTATTTGCCAAGCTCATTCTGTTCCAAGCTCATAAACGACCCCGCCATTGCCAGTTAAAAGGCCACCAAAACAAGCGGCTTTTGGATACGAAAGGTGAGACCGGGGAGCTCTTATGCTTCAGCAGGGGGATTTTTCATAAGAGTCACGAATCTTCCCATATACCAGTCTTCCCCAGCCTGGCAGCCTCCGGGGTGGGTGGGGGTCTTGGGACTACAATGCCCATCAGCCCCAGCCTGCCAGTGAGGTTAGAAGCAAAGTGAGATTGGTCTTGGTACCTTGCCGCTTCCTTTCCAGAAAGGCTTAGGGAGGAAAAGTAATTTTGGGCCTAGGATTTGAACCACCACGGCCTGGCTTGTGCTAAGTTCCCAAATCACTTTTGAGATGTTCACTCGCTTTAGCTGCTGTTCCGTTCTCAGGGAAGATGCCCAAATGCAGAATCGCTCCTCTGCCTGAACTCCCTCTCGTCATGAATGTTAAGAGTGGGACCCCCGCACAATCCCTTTCCCAAATGTGTCCGTCCTCCCACAGAAAGTGGATTCTGTCTCCTTCCGAAAGCAAAGCGGGTGTTTGTGCAATTTCCCCGAATATGCTGTATCCTGCAAGGGGAGAAAATTGTGCATGCAAAAAATCACGTGTGTGTGTGTGTGACCTTATATAGACCGTGTATGTGAATACAGAACTGGGATACCCGCTCAACACTCTGCCTTTTATTCATGCAAGTCGAGGACACTGTCCCTTACCAAGGGGTGGCCACTTAATTTCACCCTGGTAGTTTACCTTAAAACAGTTGTGGGCAAAAACACAAGGGGCCAGAGGGCACAAAGGAGGATCAAGGATCCCTTAACCCTTTGCCCATTACCTTAATCTCTGCTTAACTGAGAAACTTGGGAAGGGGAGGAGAGAAGCAGGACATGGAATAATGGGCTCAAGTTACAGGAACCTAGATTCCACCTAAACATCAGGGAAAATTTCCTGACTGTCAGAGCAATAAGATAGTGGCGTAGTGGTGAGTGTGTTGGACTGGGACTTGGGAGATCCGGGTTCTAGTCCCCGCTCGGCCATGAAACTCACTGGGTGACTTTGGGCCAGTCACTGACTCTCAGCCTAACCTACCTCACAGGGTTGTTGTGAGGATAAATGGAGAGGAGGAGGACTATGTAAGCCGCCTTGAGTTACTTGCAGGAAAAAAGGCGGGGTATAAATATATAAATATAATAAATAAACTACCTAGGGAGGTGGTGGGCTCTCCCACTCTGGAGGCATTCAAGGTGCGGCTGGACAGACATCTGTCAGGGATGCTTTGACCCGGATTCCTGCATTGAGCAGGGGGTTGGACTCGATGGCCTTGTAGGCCCCTTCCAACTCTACTTTTCTATGATTCTAAGCCTGTCGCACCTACCTGGAAGCTCAGAAATGATCAAATTGAGAGCTATTCCTTCAACTGGGGAAGATTTATAGACACCGTTTCATCTTTTGAGGGCAGTGCCCTACGAACCCACAACATGGGTGGGAGGCGGTTACTGCTGCACTCGTGTCCTGCTTGTGGGTTTCCCCATGGGCAGCTGGCTGGCCACAGTGCAAACAGGATGCTGGACGAGATGGACCCTTGGCCTGATAACAGCATCAGGGCTCTTATGTTCGTATCTGCAAAATCCTGCTCATTTGTCCTGCTGGGCAAAGCATGCAAATGTGCATATATGTGCGTGCATTTTTTCTAAAAAACAAAACAAAAAAGGAAGCCTCGGGTGGTCTGGTCATATATGCCCCATCTTGTAGCACAGTGTTCTCCAACCTTGGGCCCCCAGATGTTTTTGGCCTACAACTCCCAGCATGCCCCAGCCAGCAGTGATGAGTGGGGTAGTGCAAGCATGTTCATTCTCACCTTTCCTCCTCACCTGGTGTAGTAAGTAACTTTCAGAATGCCCGAAGAGGGCTTGCGTTTGGACAAGGCAGAAACCTGTGACTAATCTAAAAAGGGAGCAGACGCTTCGGATCTTCTCCTCGACAGAGGGAGGGAATCGTGTGAGCTCAAGCCTCACCTAGGCTAAACCAGCCTTCCTCAGCCTGGTGCCCGCTGGTGGGGGGATTATGGGAGTTGTAGTCCCAACACATCTGGAGGGAACCAGGTTGGGGAAGGCTGCACTTGGCTACGCTTGTGTTGCATCCAAACTAGACCTATTCCTGCCTTGCCTGGTCCCGGAGTTTTCGTACACGCGACTTATGCTCATGTTAAGCAAATTTTGCTTTGATTTCATCGAAGAATTTCAAGTCAAGGATTAAAAAGGGCCCTGCAATGCAATACCAGTTTCCTACAGGCATAAGCAGGATGCAAGTAGCTGCTTGCGGCATGTACCGCCCCTTTTGAACTGCCCTCAACTGGGCGTAGCTGGCTGGGGCATGCTGGGAGTTGTAGGCCAAAAACACCTGGGGCCCCAAGGTTGGAGAACACTGTTGTAGCACACAAGCTGTTTGGCCCAGGGCTGAGCGGGAGAATTCCATTTTGGTTCCTCTGCTTCTCTTTAAAACAAGATCGAGGCAAGCCCTTCAGATCCTCAAGGAGAGAGGGGGTTACCAGCTTCTGTTGACAGATTTTTTTCTCTGGCATCTCGGATGGAGTGACCGCACACTTGCAGGTTGTGCCCCACAGCTTCTGGCCTTGTATCCTCGAGTTCTCCCAGCCAGCCAAGAGGGAAACATTCCGGGAACCGTCTTCAGGGATAAAACACGGCATACAGATTAAACGGAGGAAGGAATTCGACAGCCGTTGCAAACTCAAGTCTCACAAGATAAAAACAAGCCTCTTTTTATTTCAAAACAGAACAGTATTACAGTTTGAGTGAAGAAAATGAACTTGGTACATTCATCAGCGGCAGCCCTCCTCTCGGAGCCAGCGTGTTGCTGGATGGAGAGAGCTGGCAAACTGCGTTACTAAAACATCTCCCCCGCCCCCAAAAGACAGAACCACCCCCACCCCACGCTGGACAAAGGCAGTTTCTCGATATAAAAGCAATTCTGATATATAAACTGTTTTCACTAAAACACAGGACTGGCCCTCTGTTGCACAGTCAGGATTCCAGAATTGAAACAGCTGTCCAGGTGAATTTTTTTTTTTTAAAAGAAACACCTTTGCCTCTCATCATTCGTTCGCTCGCGCGCGTCAAGCAACTCAACTCACTGCCCCAATTGGAGATGGCGCTTTTGGAGGGGAAGATCGGCTTTAGTCAATGCAGTTCAGTGCAAAGGTCAGACGAGGCGCCTGTAGCCCTTTATGGAACACCCCCTTCTCCCTTCCCGGAAAGCAAACGTAAAGTGCTCCAACTGCATTGTAAAACTCAAGTGAAAACCGGGGCGGGGGGGGGGGAGCCCCCAACCTGTCTTTGGTACCTTAGGGGTACAGGGCAGTGCAGAATGCAGGCCCCGGCAAATTTTGGCCACAAGCGAAGGAGCAAACACGCACGGGGGGGGGGGGGGGGGCTCTCTCCAGACATTAGTTAGGGCGAGCAATCCCATACTCCCAAGATGCCCCAAGATTACGGCCAAGTGGTGCTTGAAATCTGGCGACTGTCAAAATGCACGCATCAATACTGACCAATTTTGCGCGTCTCCAAAAAAACAAGCACCCGTCGAACGCCGTCAGCTAAGCGTACTGGGCCAGCATCCACACTCGAGTGCCGACATACAGCGAGTGGTCGAAATTGGGGGGGTAACGTGCCCAATTAAATTCCTGCAGCTCGCTTCCCCCCCCCCCATACGGCAGCCTCCCTGGCCCCGCCATGTATTCTCACGGGGTATTGAAAGTGCCTTGCAATTCGACAGGTCCGGAAAACACAAAACTTACTGCAGTCCTGACGAGGCGAGAGACGCCTCGAGGTTCTGGAAGTGAAGCAGCTTCCTTAGCCTTCCCCAACCTGGTGCTCTCCAGATGTGCTGGGACTACGACTCCCAGCATCCCTCGGCCAGCAGGAGGGCACCAGGTCGGGGAAGGCGGAGCTCCACGAACGGGGAAATGCTACCCTCCTAGCGGAGGTGTTGGGAGTTTCGCACGTGGGAAACTGGAGAATTCACTGCAGGAATCGGTAATAAGAATCCCTTTTGTTCTGGGTCGGCAAGATTGTGCATACAAGGTTGGCCTTTAAACATCTCTCAAAGCCACCTCTGGAACAGCGATAGGGAACGCCCAAGTCAAGGACTTCATGCCCAAACGTACCCTCACGTCTCTGCATTTCCACAGCTTCCAAATTTGTGCGCACAAATTTGTGGGAAAATGGGAGGCGTTTGCACCGGCGGCCACCTCCCATCGAGGTGATTAGCATCACTCGGGCAGGAAACAAACTCAGGGAGCTCACAACCCAGAAGGCTTCAATCCAATCCTGCCCAACAGCTGTCCTTCGCCCAAGAGGCCGAGATGCACCGTGAACGTTACAAAGGGGGGTGGGAAAAAGGATCACATCAGAACTGAAACTTGTTCGGCCACTCTTTTAAAAACATCCAGTCCCCCGACAAACAATGTCAATTCACCATTTTAAAATCGGTACTCTTGTTGAAGCCAGGATCCAAATCCTTAACTGCCCCGGCCCAATAACTTGGGGAGGTTCTCCAGTTGCCCAGCAAGCAGCTTTCCGTAACATGAAGATGGTATTTCAGAACTTTTTTACACAGCTGGAAGAGCGATGCAAAGAGTTCCGCTTGGGACTCAAAATAGTTTTACTTGACGTGGCCATCTATAATTATGTCACAAAGGAGCAGACCCACACAGGCAGAATCGGCAAGAACAAGCTGCCATAGATAAGACACCATTCTCTCCAACGCCGGCACAATTGTCAGAATTGCAGCCCAGGAGAGGAGGTCTTGGGAGATCACCTGGACCTTCTCCAGTCGGGGAGACGCACACAACAACTTTTAGTGCGATTTCCCCTTCAATTCTAGGCTTTAGGATACTTTCCCCCTCGCCCCCCACCACAAGTTGTAACCAAGGGCCAGCTATTAAAGCGCAAGGGACCAGACTGCTACGGAAGCCTCAGGAAGATAACAGCTGTCACACGAGTGAAATTATGGCTGCTTGCCGAGGTGGAATGTTTGCTCCCGTTTCCAGGTTAAAATCAGAACATCACAAATTCTCACATTCTACCTAGGTCAGTGTTCTCCAACCTTGGGCCCCCAGATGTTTTTGGCCTACCACTCCCAGCATGCCCCAGCCAGCTACGCTGGCTGGGGCATGCTGGGAGTGGTAGGCAAAAAACATCTGGGGACCCAAGGTTGGAGAACACGGACCTAGATCATCCTTCCTCAACCTGG
Source organism: Shinisaurus crocodilurus (assembly GCA_021292165.1). Lineage (NCBI taxonomy): Eukaryota > Metazoa > Chordata > Lepidosauria > Squamata > Shinisauridae > Shinisaurus > Shinisaurus crocodilurus. Next base: position 308,606,601 of record CM037876.1, read on the forward strand.
TTCCCTCCAGCTGTGCTGGACCGCAAGTGGCTGGGAATGATGGGAGTTGTAGTCCAACACATCTGGGGTGGTGGTGGTGCCAGATTGGGGGAAGCTGCTCTAGAAGCCACTGCTGTAGGCATTCTAAAGAGGAAACCCACTTCTGCCTGGGGGAGATGTCGCAGAGGCATACCACCAGATTCTCTCTCTTAACTGGAGATTTTCTTTCTCTTAACTGGGGGGCTTCCAGGAAATACCATCCATGGCTACAATTTCCCCCATCCGCCCGGTCACTGATCCTGGTCCCATCTTAAATAGAGGGGAGGGAAATGTTTACAACTCAAGTTTCATATTCCCAGCAGTTGTCTTCTCTGTCACAGAGACTGATGCCTTAAGCAATCCCGGAGCAAACGAGCAAGCCGCTGTTGCCAGGTAAAGCAACAAAGCTGGCTACATGGCAAGCATGCGACTAGCCCTCATGGATCCACCCCATCGGTAAAACAGTACAGACTGCCAGCTCTTGTTTTCCCCAGTGTGAACCAAGTTATTTTTTTAAATGAAGCCTTGATACCAGAAATGGCCAATGTTAAGTAGTCAGTCACAGGGGGCTTCACACAACACATTCAAAGCAACCCGCAACATTGCGAGTCCCAGAGTGGAGAGATAGATAGTAAAACACAACTGCAAGTTAAGTTACCCTTGTGAGAATATGACAATTGTCCCACACGTGTTAACGTTTTTTGTTACGGTCCTCCATTTAAAAAGTACAAACTCCGAAACGGGTGGGGAACGTGCATGGCCCTCCAGAAGTTGGTGGACTGCAACTCCCATCAGCCCCAGCCAGCAGAGACGACAGTGAGAGGTGATGGGCCTTGCAGTCCAACATCTGGAGGGTCGCAGGTTCCCCCGGCCCTGCTCCAAAGAAAGAAAGAAAAGATCCCCACCCCGCTCAAAAAGTTTCTGCCATTAAATATGTAGAGATGCTCCAGTCATCGCAGGAAGACTAAACGACTTTCCCAGCTGTGGATGTGCAATTAGAAGTGTTATCCAGAACAGTTAAATCTCATGCTGTTGGGAGAAGAAAACAACGTGGAGGGAGGGGAACTGTTCCCTGGAAACTCTCAGTTAAAAGTGCAAATACCCATCTGTCCAGCAGTCAAGCTCTCTCACCAAAGCTCTGGCGCCTTCTTCGCCACCAAGCTAGCATCCTCGGGAAGGCCCGGCCAACTGACCCAAAAACCAAAACGCTTCCGGAAGCTGCTGTAACCACATTGGCTGCCGTCAACTGCAGCTTCCATCACGGCAAGAGCTGGTCTCACGCTGGTCCAGAGTGCAGAGCCTCTATTGGTCCATTCCCATTCCGATAAAGTCGGCGGGAACCACCACGGCAGGGAGTCCCGTTCTTCGTACCTCATGGGAGCCCCTCAACAAAAGCGACTCCATGATCAGTTCTGTGGCGTCAGGTGTCCGTTGTGGTGGTTTCTCGACTCCAAGCTTCCGTGAGGGAAGAGCAGAGGAGCGGCATCCATCGGAGGGGCAGCCGAGGAAGGAATCGGGCCACAACTGTCGCTCCCCGTCAGGGAACCGTACCATCCAGCGCTCTGGGGAGTAGCCAAGCTGTGGAGAGAGAAGAAAATAAAAAAAGGGAGTTGTAGGCCAAAAACATCTGGGGACCCAAGGCTGGAGAACACTGTTCTACAGAGATCATGATGGGGTGTGTGTGTGGGGAAGTCAGGTGGCCTAAAAGAGAGTCTCAGTGTACTGCAGTGGTCATTAAGTCTCTGGTTCAACTCACCCCTCAACATTAGCTCATGGGGAAGGAAGTCACTATTGGCCTCAGCTACAGATCTGAAACGTGATAATGTTGGCCTATCTTAGAAGGTTTTTGTACAGATTCCGGAGATAATTTGAAATGCTTTGAGCATCCTGATGTGCCATATAAATCCATACGTAGCTTAGATGACCATAATACTGTGATGTAAAAAAAAAACCCCAACCCTTTGTTGTGATATGAATCACATTGACCAGCTGTAGCACAGTGTTTACACATGGAGAGGAACAGAATGGCGGTAAACAAGTGTGTTGTGTCTTTCTACTTTCCCGTGTTCTTTCTCATGGGAAAGCTAGATCCTGGGATCATTATGAGCTAGTCACATGGTTTGTATGTTCTGATGACGTGCTAACTTGTTTTTCTGTCTGAAGCCATTTTAGAGAAGAGCAGGACTGCTTTCTCTCTTCTGGCTATTGCTTGCTGGACTTTGCAACAATGTAACGTCTTTGCTGAAGTGGAGTGAAGCTCAACCTACTCCACTGGAATTAATGCTTGCTATGCACTGTACTCTGCACATGGACTGTAACTAGGAAATGTATACTCTGTAGAACTTTACTTGCTAAGTGAATAAACAGGTAGAAACAGACCTGTGGAGTTACAGAGTGTTTCCTTGCTACTTGCTACTTGGATTAGTCTGCAAACCGGGGAAGCTAGAAGCTGGAGTCGGATTACAGGCAAGCTGGCTGGCAGCTTCAAACCGACACGCTGCACGCTGCGCAGAGGGGGGTGAGATCTGGAAGATCTGTGTGTGGAATAATGGGCCTCTATGCACAGACAGGATTTTAAATCTCCCATCCAGCACACGCGGGGCTCTGCTGTCACTCACGCGCCTTCACCCTTCTGATAACGCAAGTCAGGGGTGGGCAGAAGATAGATCTGGATGATTTGCAATAGACTGACAAGAGTCTGACTGCAACTTATTTAACTACAGCAGCAAGAAAAAGTGACTCTGAAATGAAGAAAGGGGGGTGGGGGGTGGCGGCGTTTAAACAGGAGTAGATTTTGGGGTGGGGCGACTAAGCTCTGTTCAGTTCTGGTATTCAAAACAAGTCCCCTGGGTCCAGAACTTTTAAATTCTAAGTGTACGTCTTTTGCATCAAGCAGGCACCATTGGTGGATCTCGAGGCACTCGTCAAAAACCAATCCGGGCCCACAACCACGGCGTCCGCCTACCCACATCCTGAGTCACGTCTCTGCCCCCTTCAGCTAACCACCCTACCTTCCTCCACTGAGCCTCGGGAGGTCATCATCACTGTCATACCGCCTTGGATTGTCAAAGAAGTAGGCCCGCGAGCTGTAACTGTGGCTGTTGATCATCCCTGCGGGTGCCTGTTGAGTCAAGAGAGGCCGCCATTATGTTGTGACATGTATCTCATTCACCAGCTGTGGCACATTGTTTACACATGGAAGGAACAGAATGGCTGGTAAACAAGTTTGTTATGTCTTTCTATGAATCTCGTGCTTTCGCAGGGGTTACTAGAGTGTATGGGAAACAGTATGAGCCTGTCACATGGTTTGTATGTTCTGGTGACGTACTGACTTGTTTTTCTGTCTGAAGCCATTTTAGAGAGATGCTGAACTTCTCTCTCTCTCTTGTCTTCTGACTAGTGCTTGCTGGACTAATGCAATCATGTAACGTCTTTGTTGAGTGGAGTAAACCTCAACTTGCTCCACTGGATTAAATGCTTGCTATGCATTGTACTCTGCACATGGACTGTAACTAGGAAATGTATATTCTGTAGCATATACTTTGCTATTCAAATAAACAGGTAGCTAAATAGACCTGTGGAGTTTACAGAGTTATTTCCTTGCTACTTGAAGTAATCTGCAAACGGAGGAAGCTGGGCTGGTGTCAGATTACAGGGAGCTGGCTGACAACCGAGATGCTGGAAAGCTGCGCAGGGAGAGGGGGGAGAAGGATCTGAACTTGTGTGTGTGGATTTATGGGCGTCTGCACACAGGAATAGGATTTTAAATCTTCCATCTCACACACGCGAGGCACTCCGCTTTTCCTCACGCCCTTTCACATTAAACAAGAGAGAGGTGGACTGCAGAGGAGACAGAGCGGCGCGCTTGGATCAGGGCGGGCGATGATCCTGGGGAGGATCCTGTACTTGTGTGGGGGATGGGGAGGAAAGAAGGGGAAGATGTTTTGGGCCTATCCAACCTAGGATTCCACACCGGTTTTTAGGAAAGGCATAGAATCACACCTGTCGAAAGTACATCCAAGTCATTAAAGTGCCACCTTGTATGGCTTATACGCCATTAGTAATGCATCACTCCTGCACTTTTGAGTAAAAGAGAAAAGAGCTATTGCTCGAGGCAGGCCAGTAGTGAGTCCTTATGACACAAGGGAGGGGAGGCCGAGTGAAAAGGAAGCCGCTGAAGGCCACGGTCGGAAGATGTGGCACTCCTGTGCGGGGCGACTCAGCGGAACTCAGCCTACGACGAGAGCACGCGGAGCCAGCTCTGCAAAGGTCCCGAACAAGCTTCCGATCACGCTCACCAGACTGGACGGGCTAAAATGGGAGTCTGCTTCCGGCTCGCCTTCCCCAGGGTCCCTCTTTTTCTCCTCGGTCGCTGGTTTCTTTAAGAGGCAGTGGCATATTGCCATACTGCAGCAGTGGCTCCATCCAGACAACCCTCGGAAGCATGGTTTCGAGGATCAGAAAAGAAGTGACACCCTTCCTCCTCTCTCTCTCACCTTCCCCCTCCATTTTCTGTTTAGTACCAATTGTGGTTTGCGGTAACATCCAAAGCAGCAAAAAAAACCCAACCCCAAACAGGTATACTATATTCGCTGCCCAAACCAGAAACCTCTTCAAGTCATGGTCTAGAGCAGTGTTCTCCAACCTTGGGCCCCCAGATGTTTTTGGCCTACAACTCCCAGCATGCCCCAGCCAGCATCACTGGAGTAGACAATGCTGGACTAGATAGTCCTGCTGATCTTTCACATCCCCTCTTAGTAGAGCCTTTCAGCTAGAGCAGTGTTCTCCAACCTTGGGCCCCCAGATGTTTTTGGCCTACAGCTCCCAGCATGCCCCAGCCAGCTACGCTGGCTGGGGCATGCTGGGAGTTGTAGGCCAAAAACATCTGGGGACCCAAGGTTGGAGAACACTGCTCTAGATATTCTGGCCGATTGTCATATAAGTCATGTCCATATGATTTTGGAGGAGTGTCACGAGTACGAAGACAATATGTAATCGGAACAAATGCAAAAAAAAAATCTACCCGAGAGTCATGTTGGCTCTATTGGTCAACTCCAGGGTTTAACAATATCGCTTGCCCGTACTCGCCGTGGCGAGCGGTCACCCGGGCACCACGAGCTCGAGGCTTACACCCAACACTGAAGCTGCAGAGGGGGTGGGATGACCCCCACACACCCTCCCTATCCCCGGCCTAAACATAGGGGGAGGAAGCCTGCGATTTGTTTTTAGGTTTTGCACTTGCTGGTTGCAAGCAAGAGAGCCGAAACAAACCTCTTCCTCCCTTCTCTGGCTCTAAGCTGGAGAGCAACGGCGGCTGTTTGCACCACCCAGCGGGGCAGGAGCAGAGAAACGAGACAAAACCAGGGTTCTACGTTGTGCGGACAACCTCCACAGATAAGGGGAGGGGGGGTTTTCTCCGCTCCAGAAGCTTGCCCTGAATACAAGGAAGGTGACGAGAGCAGTGATGAGTGGGGTAGAGTGCAAGCATGTTCATTCTCACCTTTCCTCCTCACCTGGTGTAGTAAGTAACTTTCAGAATGCCCGAAGAGGGCTTGCGTTTGGACAAGGCAGAAAAACCTGTGACTAATCTAAAAAGGGTGGTGAAAACAAAGGAGGATCACGGTAATAACTATAGTTACAAAAAGCCTAGGCCTCCGTGATCAAAATAAATCCAATAGTTCTTTAAACTTTACAAATTTCTATTCATTACAAATGAACATTAAATACAATGTACCGTATATAATTCAATTATTTCAATTTTACAATTTTTTCTCAAAACAATTATTTCAATTTTTTCAAAAGTCCTGGCTGTCCAGAATAAAGTCCTTCCTATAACCAGCGTTGTTTTTTCTTATTTCTTTTTTCTTCTTACCAAATGGCAAACAGACCACCAGGTTATATGTAATTGTTGTCACTTTGAGGTTATAGTCCTACAGGAAACCTGGACAGCCAGGACTTTTGAAAAAATTGAAATAATTGTTTTGAGAAAAAATTGTAAAATTGAAATAATTGAATTATATACATTGTATTTAATGTTCATTTGTAATGAATAGAAATTTGTAAAGTTTAAAGAACTATTGGATTTATTTTGATCACGGAGGCCTAGGCTTTTTGTAACTATAATCTAAAAAGGGAGCAGACGCTTCGGATCTTCTCCTCGACAGAGGGAGGGAATCGTGTGAGCTCAAGCCTCACCTAGGCTAAACCAGCCTTCCTCAGCCTGGTGCCCGCTGGTGGGGGGGATTATGGGAGTTGTAGTCCCAACACATCTGGAGGGAACCAGGTTGGGGAAGGCTGCACTTGGCAACGCTTGTGTTGCATCCAAACTAGACCTATTCCTGCCTTGCCTGGTCCCGGAGTTTTCGTACACGCGACTTATGCTCACGTTAAGCAAATTTTGCTTTGATTTCATCGAAGAATTTCAAGTCAAGGATTAAAAAGGGCCCTGCAATGCAATACCCGTTTCCTACAGGCAGAAGCAGGATGCAAGTAGCTGCTTGCGGGATGTACCGCCCCCTTTTGGACTGCCCTCAACTGGGCGTAGCTGGCTGGGGCATGCTGGGAGTTGTAGGCCAAAAACATCTGGGGACCCAAGGTTGGAGAACACTGCTCTAGAGCACAGAAACTTCGCCCTGCAGAGCCCCGGAAGTCAAAGCTATACAGCTCTATCTATGCCCATAAGGAGCAGAAACATGCAAAACAAAAAAAAAATCATGTACATTTGTAGTTTACATGGGGTGCATGTTTTTGTATTTATTTATTTTTTAAGGACAGTGCCCTAAGTCCCCTGCATATAACCCTCAATTTCTCCTTCCTTCAATACCACATGACCTCATCATTGCATATTAGGCTATCAGCTCTGTGGCAAATCAATCCCATGGTGCCAGAATTATGGAGCAGTCCAGGGGTGGGCAGAAAGAAGATCTCCAGATGTTTGGGACTTCAACTCCCAGTGTTCCTGACCATTGGACATGCTGGCAGGGGCTTCTGGAAGTGGAAGTCCCAAACATCTGCAGTTCTGCCCACCCCAGAGTAGTCTCCTGATGAGTGGCTAAGGGAAAATATAATGCAGTTGATCTCTAAACTAGACTACTGCAATGCACTCTACGTGGGGCTGCCTTTGAAGACTGTTCGGAAGCTGCAGCTAGTGCAAAATGCGGCAGCCAGGCTTATTGCAGGGACCGGAAGGTCCGAGCATATTACACCAGTTCTGGCCCGCTTGCACTGGCTGCCAATATGCTTCCGAGCCGAATTCAAGGTGCTGGTTTTAACCTATAAAGCCCTACACGGCTTAGGACCACAATACCTGACGGAACGTCTCTCCCAACCGTTATCTACCCGGACACTACGCTCAACATCTGGGGCCCTCCTCCGATTGCCACCTCCAAGAGAGGCTCGGTTGGTGGCAACGAGGAGGAGGGCCTTCTCGGTGGTAGCCCCCCAGTTATGGAATCAGCTCCCCACTGAGACCCGCCTGGCGCCAACCTTACTATCTTTTCGGCGCCAGGTTAAGACTTCCCTCTATGCCAAGGCATTTAGTTAGGAGCTTGGAATAGCACGGAGGGGATTGTCACCTGTAGGCTCAGTTTTATTGGCTTTTTGTATTGTTATTTTAAACTGTGTTTTAAATTTGGTTTTTAATTTTTTAAACTGTTTTGTATGTTTTAATGTTGTTTTTATGTATAGAGGGTTGTGAACCGCCCAGAGAGCTTTGGCTATGGGGCGGTATATAAATGAAATAAATGAAATGAAATGAAATAAAAGACAGAATTTTATTCAGGCGTGCAATAAACTAGGGCTATTTTTTATGGTTGGGTATTCCTTTAAAAAAAAAAAATCTCTTGCATTTTAATTTCATTTAAAATTTTCCTTCACAGCTTTGGGCATTTGCTTTGTTTTTAAATGGAAAAGTAGTTGACCACGCAAATCCCACTGCACCATACCAAGTTCTGTGTCAGCCGCTGCGCCCGGAAAAACAGGACCACGAACATGGTTGGAACAAACTCCCAGAGGAAAAGCACCACCCCGAAGACCACGTACTCTTCGCTGCTGACTTCTTCCCCTTGAACCTGCAGGAACAGGGTAAGTGTTCAAGTCGGGAGATCAAAGCTCATAGGCAAGAAAATAATTAACCTTTTAAGGCAGACTACATCAATGCGCTGTGTGTGGGGCTGCCCTTGGAGACTGCTCTAAGGCAGCAGCTGGAACAGGAGCCAAACTCCCATCGTGGACCACCTTCTACAGTAATACCTTGGATTGCAAGTAACTTGGTTTGAGAGCGTTTTGCAAGACAAGCAAATTTTTAAATATTTATTTATTTATTTTTTACTTGATATACAAGCGACGTCTTGCAATACAAGTGCTGTAGTAAGGCTTAAATTAAAAATCTCTGTACAATTTTTTTTTTTGGGGGGGATTTCATTTTGATATAAGAGTGTTTTGGATTACAAGCACGTTTCCGGAACGAATTATGCTCTCAATCCAAGGCATGACTGTATTTCAAAAATCTGTGTATACCTTTCTAAGCTCTTTTTGCTAGCAGCGTCTTCCCTCCTCGTTTCCTACCTTGCCTTTCTAGCATGTGCCCGAGGCAGCTTATACCTTAAACTAACACAATATACATTAAGGGTGCAATCCTATGCAGGTTTAGACCGAAAAAATTCCTACAACTCCCAGCATGCCCCAGCCAGCATAGCTGGCTGGGGCATGCTGGGAGTTGTAGGAATTTTTTCGGTCTAAACCTGCATAGGATTGCACCCTAAGTCTATTAAAAATAGCAGAAACCTATAGGTTCGCACACAACAGGAAATCCCCAGCCAGAATACCGTGATTTACAGAAGGGTTGACTGCATCCACTTCATTATTTTTCGGGCTCAATCAAAAGAGCACCGGTTCTAACCTTAAAAGCCCCAGAAGGCCATGGGGCCAGGTGATCGGGGGGCACTGTGCCCTGCCCAGCAGATATCAGCATGCAGGGAAGTTCTGCAGCCCCTGCCTTCCCGTTTGGGGGGGGGGGGGAAGAGAGAAGGACCCCGTAACTCACAGAGACCGGGCACACGCTTGGCATGTAGAAGGTCTCCCATTCAACCCCCGGGCCTCTCATGTCGGAAGGAATATCTGCGGTCGTAAGGCTGGGAGACACGAGTGATGCCGCCAGTTTGAAACGCAAGAATGCCAAGAGCCCTGCTGGATCTGACCAAAGGCCACTCTAGTCCACAGTGGCCAACCAGACGCCTCTGGGAAGCCCACAAGTGGGTCAGGAACGCAACGGCACCCTCCCGTTTGTGTTTCCCAGCGACGGGTATTGAGAGCCCACCGCCTCTCATCCTTTCAGTCAGGGGTGCTGAACCCCAAGCCCACCTGGCGGACTGATCTGGCCCTCTTGGGTTCCTGAGAAGGCCACAAACCACTGATGGCTTGGTGGTGTCCCAGCTTCCCTGCCACCATTCCAGAGGGTCAAAATGTCCCTCCTGAGGCTGCGCTCCTGGCAGGAAGAGCTTGAAGCTAAAATAGGCTGGTATTTTTGGTATTTAGGCCTCGCCTACCACTGGAATGCAGCCCCCAAGAGCTTCTCCAAAACTGAATCCGGCCCTCGTGCTGCTGGAAGAGGTTCAACACCCTTGCTTTAAGCGATATACAGAGCCATCGTGACCGGTAGCCATTGGTAGCCGCCTTCTCCGCAGACCAACTCTGGATAAGGCAGCTTCATACACCCAGGCCAGAGGTGCTCTCCCAGGACAGGTGGGTCCCACTGGAGTGGGTCCCACTCCTTTTGACCCCGCGCCCAACACTATGGGCTCCACCCCACCCTCCCCATTTCCTCCCTTGCCAGGGGTACAGGAGAGGGAAAGGGGCGGCTAGGCTGCTTGTGCTCCAACTTGCAGCAGAACTTTCTTGCAGGGTAGTCTGAAATCCTCCGGCTGAAGAGGCCTGCCTTTACCTTATCTGAAAGGTTATCCCAGCCATAGTTGAATGGGCTAGGCACATGGACCGGAGAGATCACCACCGCCACCAAGTTATAGAAGGCCCTCGAAGAGTACAGGAGGATGACGACAGAGCCCACGAGGAGAGCTTGGCAGACAGATGTGCCCTAGTTAAAACAAAAGAAGGACACACGGCGTGGGGCATTAAAAATACAACAGACTGGTACAGAGATCTTTCCCCTTAAGTGGTTGTTTTATGCTGGGTAAATTGTGCATGAGAGAAATGACCCAGAACAGCCACCTTAAAAAAAAAAGAAAAAAGAAAGACAACCCAGCTTTTAAATATCTGAGCATGTGAAGCTCATGAACCCACAAAGGATCAGATGTGATGGAACAGGCGCCCGCCTCGGTCAACCGACCTCAAGGTCGGGGAGATGGTGCTTGCTAGCCCTCTAGTGGAAAGAGTGGACCATGCCAGCCACTGGTAGAAAACCAACCAATTCAGCCACGCCCTTAAAAGCTTTCCACGACCTTGCCCTATCTTTCTGCATGTATGTCTCCAAGGATATTCCTGCCCAGTGAACTTCACTCCTGCAATTCTTCTGGCCACATCTGCTCCAAACCTTTGCTGCTCTTAAATGACTCTGTACACCGGCCTTCCCCAACCTGGTGCTCGTCTCCAGCTGTGTGGGACTGCAACTCCCATCATTCCCAGCCAGCAACACAACTGGTTGGGGAAGTCTGGCATACACGATCCGTTGCTGCCCCCTCATGCCTGAGGAGAGTCAGTGACTGGGTTCAGACAACATGATAATCCATGCTGTGGGTTGTCGCTGACCCATGGGTTGTTGAAACGTGGGTTATCGTGTTGTCTGAACCCAGCCAAGATAACAAATCATGTTCAACAATCCACAGTTCACAACCCAACAACAAACCATGGGTTCTCTTCATGGGTTGTTCATGGTTAACAAGCCATGGCTTGTTAGCACAGTTGGGTTCAGACAACACGATAACCCAAGCTTCAACAACCCATGGTCCAACAACCCACACTCAACCTGAGTGTGGGTTATCGTGTGGTCTGAACCCAGTCATACACACCTCCACTCTTCCTTCAAATCCTTCCATACCCACATCCCCCTTGAAGCCTTTTGGCTCTCCCCACCCGCCCCGAGACCTCATCCCCGACGGAGATACGGGGCCGGCCCTTCCATGAGATGGAAGGAGGCCACATCCTCAGGCAGCAGTTTGTGGGTGCCCTGAAAAAGCAGCAAAACATTTGTTATTTAATTTTGTGGAGAAAGCCTGAGCACACTGCTGAACCCCGACATATTGAACCCTGACATGTTTCCCCCTTTTCCGCTGTCACCCGTCTGCATAATCCCCACCCGGGGCACAGGAGACACAATTCTGGGCAGACCGGTTATACACAAGCCACATCTGCATACCTTCAATGGGGCACATTTACACTTCCCTCAAGGAAGCGCATAACATTCCGGAGGTGGGGGGGGGCGCAGTCTCAAAGAGCTGCAAAGTACCCCAAAGTACCCAGGAGATACCAGTACCCGAAAGGCGCCACCACCCCGCGGGGCGGGACCAGCCCACCTGATCATCAAGGGCGGGGAGGGGGCGAGGGAGGGTAGAAAAGATACGTGCCAAAGTACAAAGGGTTGTTGGGAACACGGTGCAGGCTTGCACGGGTCAGGTCGCTAGCTCCGGCTAGGGTCAAGCAACTTCCAACCCCGGGCAGGGTGCCCGGCGATCGGCAAAGCAAACCGCTATGCTAGAATCCAGAGTCAGAGTCTCTGGTGTCAGGTAATATTCTGCATTCGAGCAAAGCCTACCTAGAAAGCAAATTGAATACAGTAATACCTTGGGTTGCAAGTAACTTGGTTTGAGAGCATTTTGCAAGACAAGCAAATTTTTAAATATTTATTTTAAAAAATTTGACTTGATATACAAGCGACGTCTTGCAATACAAGTACTGTAGTACGGCTTAAATTAAAAATCTCTGTACAAATTTTTTTGGGGGGATTTCGTTTTGATATAAGAGTGTTTTGGATTACAAGCACGTTTCCAGAATGAATTATGCTCTCAATCCAAGGCATGACTGTACTTCCATTTCCCTATCTGTAGTGACTGCTATGTTTATCCTGTGAAATTCCTGTAGTGTATTAGTTCCCCTCCATTAAACTCTTTTGAAACTGACTAGCTTGTGGCTTCCCTGTGTTTCTGAGGGGATTCCTTGTCAATATCACTTGCAGCTAAAAGTAAAGGTTTTGATAGGGTGCCCGTTAACCCTTAAAGTGCCGAACCCGAGCAACGGACCAGGTTTGGTCCGCCACAAATTTGTTATTGCGTTTTCACTGCCAGGGATGGTGAGAGAAGCCTGCAGGATTCTCCATCTCGTATGTCAAGATAGCTTGGCTGGCTTTGGGTAATACGCACCTTGACTTGGGTGGCCGTTTGCCACTCTGCCTCAGGCAGCAAAAGTTCTTGGGCTGGCCCTGCTGAGATGCATAACCGCATTCACTAAAGTTTGCCTCCTCCCCACATCAGGGCCGGTGCTACCATTAGGCCAGTGCTTCTCAAATAGTGGGGCGGGCCCCCCGGGGGGGTGCAAGGCTCCGTAAAGGGGGGCTCGTTTGACCTCAGTTAAAAGTTTTTTTTAATATTGTGTTCCTTTAAATCCTGTGCTCCTTTAAATCTTTTCTGCTACAGTTAATAAAGCTATTCTTTGTTGTAAATTGATCCACATTTCTTTCTTTTTTTATTCTCTTATACGTTAATAAGGATACAGTGTTATGCAGAGGTGTACTTATAACAATTGTATAGACAAATGATACTATTTACAGTCGCGCAGGGGGCGCGAAATGTTTTCTTCTTCCTAGGGGGGGCATGACAAAAAATAATTGAGAAGCACTGCATTAGGCCAACTAGGCAGCTGCCTAGGGCGCAGGGCTAAAGGGGGCGCCAGAAACACCTTGAAAAAAAATACAGCGCTCTCAAGTGGGAAGGGGGGGGGGCGCTAAGTATCTGATCTTGCCTAGGGCACCAAACTGCCTTGCACCGGTCCTGCCCCACATTTTCTTACTCTTTCCACTGCCTCCCTGGCTGCTGAAATTTAGGCTGTAAGCTCCTTGAGGGCAGAGATTTGCCTGTTCTTGCTTTTGCCTATAAAATGCCATGCATATTGATGGTGCTCTATAAATAAGTCTATGCTTGTTGGTCCGTGCTTCATCTTGACCGTTCTTGTACAGGCGGCGTGCTTCTTTCGCAATCAGACACTTGAGTTTCAGAGCAGAATGAACCGCTGTATTGTCACAGAACGTTCACGGGCATTCCCGTGAGGGAACGGAGCTGCCAGCAATAGAATATTCGCAAACAGACTAAATTCTACAAAAGAACAGCAAGAAGCTCCACTAATCATGGCCGAGAAAGGCTATGAACTGTGCCAGAGGCCTCAAGGCCTCTTTCCTACAGTAGAGCTTCCTCCACCTCAGTTTCCTGTCTATAAAATGGGAAACACCATGATTCACTGTACAGATGGGTTGAGGAGAAGGTTGCAGAAGCACTCTTGAGTCAGATTAATATGAAGAAGAAGGCTGAGGTGACCCCTTCGCTCACGTTTTTGCCCTGCGCAGAGGAACACACTGAAAATTCTTTGCAGGCCAAGAGGCGGATCAGCTTCTGTTAAGACATACACAAGTACCAGCCTTCTCTTCCTTCCCAAAGAAAAACGTCATGTTGGCCACAATCCTAACACACTTACTAAGGAGTAAACCCCATTGGACACCATGGAACTTACTTCAGAGTAAACACGCATAGGATTGTGCTGTTAATCTCTTCACCTCCTTCGCCCTCCTCCATTCTTGTTGTACTAGACCAGTGTTCTCCAACCTTGGGTCCCCAGATGTTTTTTGGCCTACAACTCCCAGCATGCCCCAGCCAGCTACGCTGGCTGGGGCATGCTGGGAGTTGTAGGCCAAAAAACATCTGGGGACCCAAGGTTGGAGGAGAACACTGCACTAGACAAACACCATTGTGAAGGCCTTGCTGTTTAACAGCTGCATTTTCTACTGGGGTTCCTAGGCGCAACCCCGGCCCGTAATAAGCCACTGCAGAGACCTGTGAACACAGTTACTACGCTCCTGGCAGTTGCCTGCTCCCCTTTGGCAACAAAGAGAGCATTCAACTCCTTCAGCACAAGCGGAACTTGCACTTCCCACATGCCACCATAAACTGCCTCTGTACAGCAACCTACTTGGCACGGTGAATGCATCTGGGAACTGGTCCCCCGCCCCCGCCCCCCCCAAAGTAGGAAGCTGCTGCCAAAGGCAAACAAGGAACAGCAGCGGCCGTTAACACAGCATGCGTGCGTGCGTGCGCGCGCGCGCACACACACGACCTGGCAGCAATCTATACTGACTGTACCATGCCCGAGTTATATGCAGGCTTTGGCGGCGATGGGCTGCACTGCGGTGACGTCACGGAATGCTCATAAACATTTTGCGGAGGCAACAAAATGTTCCACAGACAAGCTTTTCTAAGAGCAGCAGTCTTGCCCAACCTGCCGCCCTCCACAGATATTTCTCAGTTCAGCTCCCATTAGCCCCCAGGCCCCAGCCAGCAGGGCCAATGGTCGGGAATCCTGGGAGCTGTCATCCAAACATCTGGGGAGGGCTCCAGGTTGGGAATGTTGGAGTAGAGAGTTGGTAGTTTAGCTGGGGAGGGGGGGGAACCCTCGCGGTAGAAGATGTGCAAGGGGCAACGGAAGACAAGGGGCAATGGAGCACTGGGGCAAAATGGTTAAGAGGAAGGCAAAGCAACTTGAGGGCAGGGTCGGTGGAAGAAGGCCCGCCCGCCCTCAAAACAAAAATGGCAGGGGACTAAGAGGAAAGGTTAGTGTGGCATAGTGGTTAAGAGTGTCGGACTGGGACTCGGGAGATCTGGGTTCTAGTCTCCACTTGGTCATGAAGCTCACTGGGTGACTTTGGGTCAGTCACTGACTCTCAGCCTAACCTACCTCACAGGGCTGTTGTGAAGATAAGATGGAGAGGAGGAGGATTATGTAAGTCGCCTTGGGTTCCTTGCAGGAAAAAGGGTGGGATATAAATATAATTTAAAAAATTTAAAAGGTTAGGGCTGCAGAAAAACCTCGCAGGGATAGGAGATGCAGCGCATTGCTGACGAGACAGGAATGTCGGCTCATTTAAGGAAACAAGTAGGATCTGTAACAAAATGTTGCTGGGGTGAGCTGTCCTGTTCAGGATTCCACCCAGCCAGCCGCGCCCCATTCCATCTCCCCACCCCACATTTCCTTCTTTCCCTTCCAACAGCCCGTATTCCATGGCCACCGTGCAAGCTCAGGGCGCTTCCAGACAAGGGTTTTTATCAGGCTGCCTTGCCCCCGTTCATGGAACTTTATGGGGGTCTAGATGACCGTGTCCTCCACTGGGAACCCATAGCTTCTTCTCTTTTTCTTAACACAGAAAATGCGCTAATTTAATTTTACTTCTATTAAAAGTTATCTTCAGGCTGCCTTTAAAGGTAGAACTCAGAAAAGCAGCCTAATTAAGGGTTAAGGAGAACAGGATGGAACAACTGCACAAGCAAAAGCTGGATTTCACATATGGCTTTGAATCGAGCCACCGACGATGCCTCACAGTTAACACGAAGGCATCTCGGGGCCTGATATTTGTGTACATTTAGGAAGAGAAGCCTGAAATGCTCTCATGGTTTCCTAGATTTTGCTGTGACGGACTTGGAAGAAGTTACTATTCAATAAAGTATAGTTATGCAGCCCCGAGCTAATCCAGTGCTGGGATTTCCTTTTCCCCTCCTCCCTTGCAAATCTCCCCTTCCCTTTTGTGTTGTGTCTTTTAGATTGCAATCTTGCAGGCAGAGACTGTCTAGTTTCTTATCTATGGGAGCCTTTTTTTTTCTTTGCGCTGAAGGGTGGTATAAAAATACTGTGAATGAACGGATAGTGCTCACTAACCCATCTGCCCACATATACTGCCAGATCATAAAAATTCTCTAACGTATACAAAAATCTCAGTTTACAGGAGCTTCATTGCTTCGACACCTGGAGACAAAATCTCGCTTGCTACAGCTGACCAGCAATTTACAGGTCTGCTGCCACAGGATGGGAGAGAAC
Source organism: Shinisaurus crocodilurus (assembly GCA_021292165.1). Classification (NCBI taxonomy): domain Eukaryota; kingdom Metazoa; phylum Chordata; class Lepidosauria; order Squamata; family Shinisauridae; genus Shinisaurus; species Shinisaurus crocodilurus. Next base: position 308,622,699 of record CM037876.1, read on the forward strand.
CTCCAATTTCCTCTTTGGGGGGGGGGTCTAAAGGTTGAGAGAGGGGGTGAACTGTCCGCCCTTCCACAGCCTTCAGTTGCGGAGATAGTGGCAGATACCTTGGCGCAGTGTTCTCCAACCTTGGGTCCCCAGATGTTTTTGGCCTACAACTCCCAGCATGCCCCAGCCAGCTACGCTGGCTGGGGCATGCTGGGAGTTGCGTAGGCCAAAAACATCTGGGGACCCAAGGTTGGAGAACACTGCCTTGGCCTATTCGACAGGAACACTGCAGCATGGCCTCAATTAAGCATTTCAGATATTTCTGTCCCCATTCCAGAATCCATGGGCTTTCTGCAGATTCTTGTAATGGAAAAGGGAGCCGCCACCACCACATCGGGTGGGTGGACCCGAGTCAGGTCTGAATCGACCTCTGCCGCTACCATATTTCTGCATTTTAACCTGGAAGCCGCTCTGAACGCCATTTCAGGGATTAAAAACACACACACACACACACATACACACACACACAGAGTACAAATGTTAAACATAAAATAAAAAAATGTGCTCCCTCACCTTGGACTCGAGGTAAACATTTGCCGAAGACATCTTGGACAGTTTGCACATACAAAATGCGAGCAAGATGGCCCCGAGAATGAAGAGACTGTCGTTGACCAGAGCCCGGGTGAAAACCGTCCACCTCAGCTGATCCTCCGGCACATCGTCGTGGGCCAACAGCGCGCATGTCAGGTTCACAAAGATGAAGAGAAGACTGGTGAAGATGGAGCCCGTGTACAGCAGGGCCCTGGAAACAAAGAAAGAAAGAAAGCCGGTATTAAGGACACGTTTTGTTCTCTGCTTCTAGCCTCACAGCTTTCCTATTCCTAGTTAATTTTCTTCATCTGAACATCTTCAGGTTTGCATCTTGCCATTAATGTGCCACTAGATGCTCATTCCCCCCCTCATCTTCCTCTTAATATGCAGGAAGGCTTTAGCCACAGGGCAGGGGAAACGGGAGTGGGTAGCAAAGAGCGCCACGGTGAGACGACAATGAAGTCAAGTATGGAAATAGATGCTGTCCATGTAGGCGTTGGGCAGCTGGAAGATGCTGGGACTTGTAGTCCGAAAGATTTGGAGGGCACCAGGTTGGAGGAACACCAGGTTTTTGTTTTTAAAAAAGCAAACGAGTTTAAGACCTAGAAGTATTGTGGAAAGAAACACGACACACACACACACAACAATCTTCAGTGGAGTGACATCAGCTCCCGTTGCCTCCTGTTCTCACCCGTAGGAAGGCCAGAGCAGGCTTGGCCCGAAAGCCATGCTACCTGCAACCTTGCAACATAAACAGGAAGGGAAAGCAACTGCCAAGTTTCTTTTTAAACACATTCTTGTGCAAGGAAGACCGAGCGGCTGTGGAGCGTCGAACACTTAAAACCACCAGGGGTTGTACAAAAGTAATGCCATCTACACCGAGCTGCGGGCCCTTCGGGCTGTCCTGAAGTAGAGAGAGAGAGAGAGAGAAAATCCAGGGTAGGGTGGAGTGGGGCGGGGGCGTCGCTGATGGGGAGCCCGGTTTTAAAAGCTTAACTGCAGCACAGGGGAAAGCATTTGGAGGAGGGGGACATGTGTGGAGAGAGAGAGAGAATGTGTGAATACACACACATATACCTGTGCACACACCTGTGCAGGCACCTGGACGCCCATGCTGCTGCCCATGTATCTCAAGGAGTGCCTTCAGCAACACCAAGTAGGCCGCTCAACAAGATCTGCCACGGATGGCCTTCTCCCTGTCCCATCAGCCAGAGGAACCAGGCTGGTGGGAACTAGGAGGAGGGCCTTTTCTGTGGCAGCCCCCAATTTATGGAATGCTCTCCCCAGTGACCTCCGCCATGCCCCTTCCTTGATTAGCTTCCGCTGTGCATTAAAAATGTGGCTTTTCAGGCGGGAATATGGGGTGGGTTAGAATTTTTAAGTTTTGTACTGTTCTTTCATTGTGTTTTATACTGTGTGTATGTGTCTCTCTCCCGCCCCCCCACTTGTATTTTTTGAATTGTACATCGCTCAGAGTGGCCGGATGTCTGGCCAGATGGGTGATTCATAAATATAATGTAATATAATAAATAAATAAATAAATAATGCATGTTGGCGCATGTGCACACGCATGTATTTGGTCCCACACACTTTTGTCACTGGAATGCAGCCCCCTTGCAAGAGCGTCTCAGAAATGGAATTTGGCCCACGGGCTCAAATAGGCTTGTCGCTCCCATCTTAAAGCTTTGCTTGTTATCCGGCCGCATCCATTCATTAGGGGCAAATTTTAATCTGCCATTTAAAGCTTGTGTTGTTGACTAGTCTGTTACAATATGCATCCCCCAGACATTATACTTACTTGTACTTGTTGAATTCAGCTGCACACTTGACCTTGAAGATAACCTGTTGAGAGAAGAGAAAGCTTTTGAGTTCTAGGGGTTCCCACACACACCCCAATGCCATCCTATTCTTAGGTGTCGAGATAAAACTACAACTGTTTTGATACCAAACACACAAGCAGGAACAAGAGACCTTTTCACAGGAAACATGGAACACAAGGTGTATTTTGCCTAGTTTTGCCGGTAACCGATAACCGATAATGAGTCCTCCCCTCCCCTATTGCTCTGCTTTTGAGCTTCCAGGGGTATCTGAGGGGGTCATTTTTGGGAGTAGAGCACCCTTCCCCAACCTGATGCGCTCCAGTTTTTTTTGGACTTCAACTTCCATCATCATCATCATCATCATCATTATTATATTTATTTATAACCCACCTTTTCCCCGATACTGCGACTCAAGGCGGCTTCACAACATTAAAATTGGTACAGTTAAAACATATAAATAGAAACATACAAAAGTTAAAAATATAATTAAATCAGAAACTATTACTGGCCATGCTGGTGGGGGCTGATGGGAGTTGAAGCCAGAACATCTGGAACGCACCAGGTTGGGGAAGGCTGGAGTAGAGCCAGTGTGGCGTAGTGGTGAGGGTGTTGGACTGGGACTTGGGGAGATCCGGGTTCTAGTCCCCGCTCGGCCATGAAACTCACTGGATGACTTTGGGCCAGTCAGTGACTCTCAGCCTAACCTACCTCACAGGGTTGTTGTGAGGATAAAATGGAGAGGAGGAGGAGGATTATGCAAGCCGCCTTGGGTTCCTTGCAGGAAAAAAGGCGGGGTATAAATATAATTAATAAAAATAATAATAGAGAGCACTGGCCTAGAAGGAACGTGGGTCTGATCTAGCATAGGCTGTGTTTCGTGTTTCCCGTGAAAAGGTCTCCACTTACTCATTCTCTGGCACAGATTCACTGACATTTTAGGGACTAAAAGCTCTTGGGTCTGGTATTCCCATCTGTAAAATGGGGTACATTTCTAAAATGTTGTGGCTTTGTGCTCAGTTCCATGACTCTAAGCGCTATGTGCATGACACAGCCTGAACTACAGGCTCAAGTAACTTTGCAGCCACTTCGTTAGCTCCTGCTTGTAGCACAGTTGTAGTCCGAACTGTGTTAGCTTGATCTGGGGCCTGACATGTATGGCTAGTTCTGATTCAGGGCAGGGGACTTTAAGATCCCACAACAAACATGACCACGCTGGGCTTTATTTGTGGGTAACCATGCACAGGGATTAGCTTTGGAGCAATCAGTCCCAGTCTTCCTTATTTTAGAAATGGGAATATTAATTGGTTGCACACAACTGGTATTTCCCTGACTTTTTAGGCTTTGACGCTAGAATCCTTGATCCGTGTAGTAGTAATTCAACATGTGAATTTATACTTGTGCAGGCACATCATGCCAGTGACTTGTGCGGGCTCATGGGGTCACAGATGGTCCTTGTGGAAGGTTCTGCACCAGGCTGCCCTTTTGACAGCTGTCCTACACAAGACATTTATTGTGCACTTGTCATTCCCTACTTGCGGTTGTTTATGGATTCTTTAGATGACATCATGACCCTCCAACTTCGCTTGTATCTAATTAGCACTTTCGGCAAGTTTATTTTAGAGCAGGGAAAATACGGTATTATTTGTGAAAGTGAAAGAGAACGCTTTCCCCTCTTGTGTAATTATGCTATTCCTCTATTCCACAGTGCCACCTAGAGGTTATGTAGCAAAAAAAGCAGGAGAGGAAACGCTCTTTGTGTAGTGCTTGGATCACAATTCCGCTATGAAATGGGAACTAGATACAGCGGATTAACAGCCTTGTGTAGAAAAGCCCATAGTTCCAGTTAAATAAGAAGATCGGACAAACGTGAAGTTGTTTTTCCTCTGTCAGAACTATTATTTTTAAGCATAGGCAGATTTAATTGATTAAAGGAATATTAAGTCAATTAATCCTAACTTAATCATATCAGCTTTAATCAATTAGTCAGGGGCCTGAATTAGTCTTCTTAAGTAAGAAGCTTAGGTCTGATGCTTCACTGAGATTACCTAACCGAGCACTCTTACGGCTCACTGCTGCACCCCTATTAAATAGATGTCACTCTCTAGACCTGTAAATAAACTGAATGCAGTTTAAATTTGGAGTGCAGGACAATAATCTTAGGACAACGGTCCCTCACCTGGAGCCCTCCAGATGTGATGAACTCACTAGCTGGGGATGATGATGGTTAGAACACAAGAACAGCCCTGCTCGATCAGACCAAGGGTCCATCTCATCCAGCATTCTGTTCACTGGTGTACATAGAGTTCATAGATCATAGAGTTGGAAGGAGCCTACAAGGCTATCGAGTCCAACCCCCTGCTCAATGCAGGAAACTAGAGGGGTCTCCCATCCAGGTAATAACCAGGCTTGACGCTGCTTAGCTTTCCACACTCAGACAAGCTGGGCCAGCGTGAGCCACAGGCCTGTTCGCATGCACACTGCCTCTGATACTGGAGGTAGCATGTAGCCATGAGGACTAGTAGCCACCGATAGCCTTCTCCTCCATGAATTTGTCCATTCCCCTTTTAAAGCTGTCCAAATTGGTGGCCCATCACGACATTGGGTGAAAATGAATTGCACAGTTTAACTCTGCGCTGTGTGAAGGAAGTCCTTCCTTCTATTTGTCCTGAATCGGCTTTATGGGATGACGCCTTTGGGTGCTAGTATTATGGGAGAGGGAGAGAAGTGTCTCCGGTCCCTATCCACCTTCCCCATGCATAACTTTGTACACCTCTCTCATGCAGTGATGTTCACCTGAACATCAGTAGAACTCTGCGCAATTGGGAACCCTGTGTGCGTGGCCCTGTGCCCCATAGCACACCGGCTGGGGAATGCTGGGAGTTGTAGGATTTTTTTTCCTGTCTAAACATGCACAGGATTGTACTCTTAAGATCATAAACGGAGCCCTGATGCTGGATCAGACCAAGGGTCCATCTAGTCCAGCATTCTGTTCACACAGTGGCCAACCAGCTGCCTATGGGAAGCTCACAAGCAGGATATGAGTGCAACAGCACCCTCCCGCCCATGTAAAAATGATCCTTCAACGCCAACTTCAGTGGACCGGTCATGTTGTTCGAATGCCTGACTGCCATCTCCCAAAGCAGTTACTTTACTCCCAACTCAAGGATGGAAAGCGGAATATCGGTGGTCAATATAAGAGGTTTAAAGATGTTCATAAGGCTAATCTAAAAAAAAATGCAATATAAACACCGAAAACTGGGAAGCTCTGGCCCATGAACGATCTAAATGGAGGTTGGCCTCTCACAAAGGCTCCATGGACTTTGAAGAAGGCCGAGTGCAAGGCGAAAGGGAGAAACGTGCTAAGCGAAAAGCACGTCAAATGAATCCTTTACAGGACCATCTTCTATCTGGTAACCTGTGTCCTCACTGTGGGAAGCTGTGTGGATCTAGAATTGGCCTCCACAGTCACTTACGGACCCATCGCTAGAGTCTACACAATCTTCTTTAGAATTTCCTCCTTTTATCCCGGAGGACAATCTTACTCGGTCACGAGTGATCGCCTGATGATGATGATGTACATGGGCACACTGCCTCCGATACTTGGGGGGGTTGTGGTTCAACACTTCTGTGGGCACGAGGTGGGGGAAGGCTGTCCTTCCATGGGGCATAAAATGCTCTCTGCTCTTTCCTTGATTGAATGGTTCTAAGTGATTCAGTTTTTTGGGGGAAAACAACTCTGGTTTATATGCAGCTCTCGAAAACTCCACCACGCACTCTTCTGCTCCAAAGGAAAATGACGCTGCAGAAGTTGCCCTGAACTTCCCACCTCTCAAGAGAGGAGGAACAAATGTCTAAAAGCAGGAACACAATCCACTGAAACCAAAGGGAGTACGGGAACTCTTACATCAGATCAGCCGATGGTGCTATTTGTGTGCCTTGCTTGTTTTTTTTCCATCCTACTCAAAGAATTACACAGTGGGCCATTAAGAAAAGCTTTTTAACGTAACTTCTATCATAAAATTGGGACAACGCAGTTTGCAGCTTTCAGAAGCCATCCGTCTTAGTGCCTCTACACGAGTATATTCCATGCTTTACAGCAGTGTTCTCCAACCTTGGGTCCCCAGATGTTTTTGGCCTACAACTCTCAGCATGCCCCAGCCAGCTATGCTGGCTGGGGCATGCTGGGAGTTGTAGGCCAAAAACATCTGGGGACCCAAGGTTGGAGAACACTGCTTTACAGGATATACAACTTGGAGAGCCACTGGGAAGGCAGAGTTGTCATCTCTGAAGCAGAACAGGTTGGACCTAACCAATCTAGGGAAGGTCAGAGCATTTTATGCCCCATGGGTATATCTACACTCCACGTTTAACAAAGAGTCTTGTGGCACCTTAAAGACAAACAAATTGCAAATAAGGGCAACTAAAATGATCAAGGGGCTGCAGCAACTCCCCTATGAGGAAAGGTTACAGCAGCTGGGATTGTTTAGCTTAGAAAAAAGGCTAGTAAGGGGAGACATGAGAGAGGTGTACACAATTATGCCTGGAGTGGAGAAAGTGGACAGAGAGACATTTTTTTCTCCCTCTCTCTTAATACTAGAACCCAATGGGGTCATCGCATGAAGCTGATTGGTGGGAGATTCAGGACAGATGAAAGGAAGGACTTCTTCACACAGCGCATAGGGAAACTATGGAACTCACTTCCACAAGATGTAGTGATGGCCACCAACTTGGAGGGCTTTAAAAGGGGGTTGGACAAATTCATGGAGGAGAAGGCCATCAGTGGCTACTAGTCCCAATTGGCTATATGCTACCTCTGGTATCACAGGCAGTCTGCCGATGTACATCAGTCGCTGGACACGGGTGGGAGGGTGCCGTTGCACTCCTGTCCTGCTTGTGGGATCCTGCGGGCAGCTAGTCGGCTACTGTGTGAACAGAATGCTGGACTGGATGGACCCTTGGCCTGATCCAGCAGGGCTCTTATATCCTTAAATTCATTATGGCATAAGCTTTTGTGGACTACAGCCCACTTCATCAGATGCATGGAGTATTATGGAGAGTTTCAGGTTTATATACACAATGTGAGTGAGTGAAAGAGAGAATTGTACACAGCGAGGTCAGAAAGAAATAAAATGCAAAAAGTAACAATCACATTATCATCTATGATTGCTCACAGCCCAGTTAATAATGTGAATGGCCACTGACCACTCTTAACAACACAATTGTCACTTTTGATGTAACCCTGAAGCTCCCCATAATCCCCCACACATCTGATGAAGTGGGCTACAGTCCACAAAAGCTTATGGCAGCCCTGGTTCGTCTTTTAAGTTGCCACAAGACTCTTCGCTGTTTTTGCTGCAATAGACTAACACGGCTGCCCCTCTGCAAACTCCAAATTTACACGGCATTCAGTTTGCTGTACACGTGGCCACTCCAAAGTTGGGTACCAAGAATTGACTCAGGATCATAATATGAAGTTGCCCTATCCCAAGTCAGACTGGTGACCCATTTCACCTCGGATTGTCTACTCTCCGTGGTCGGTCAGTCGGTCAGTCAGTCAGTCGATCACTCGTGACTGAGTAAGATTGTCTTCCAGGATTAAAAAAAGAAAATTTACAAAAAGGAGATTTTAAAAGGAGGAAAATTCTAAAGAAAATTGTGTAGACTCTAGCGATGGGTCCGTAAGTGACTGTGGAGGCCAATTCTAGATCCACACAGCTTCCCACAGTGAGGACACAGGTTACCAGATGGAAGATGGTCCTGTAAAGGATTCATTTGACGTGCTTTTCGCTTAGCACGTTTCTCCCTTTCACCTTGCACTCGAGCTTCTTCAAAGTCCATAGAACCTTTGTGAAAGGCCAACCTCCAGTTAGATTGTTCATGGGCCAGAGCTTCCCAGTTTTTGATGTTTATATTGCATTTAATAATATAATGCAATATAATAAACATCTCCGTGGTAACAGTTCTCCAGTATCACAGGCAGAGGGGAAAAGGCCAGTCCTTCCAATTCCAAGACCTTCTGCATGCAAAGGACATCCTCCATCGCAGAGCTAAACGGCTTCTCCCCAAGGCTATATCCATGCACCATGTTATGACATTTCTAGACACACAGAGCCAGAGGCTGCCCCATACTTGAGGGACTTCTCCCCCTCCCCTAAAAAAAAAAGATACATATCAGAGCAGAAACCCGATCAGCAGTCGGCACATGCAAGGGTGGTTCATTTCAACTGCCTTTTGAGGTTGGGGAGATAATCCATTTCACTGGCTGGTCACTTTATAGTATTGGTAGCTACCTGGATCCAGCAAGAACTGGGGAGTGAGGAGGTTAAAGACTAAAAGGTTGCAAACCAAACAAGTCTCCCTACCCTCTGCTTCAACAGAATTAACACTGGGTTGTTAAGAAAAGAACTCTTCGCATGCAAGCAGCTGCTGGCCAAAGATACTTTGGGGCCCGAGGCAGAAAATCCAATACAGCAATACCTTGGATTGCAAGTAACTTGATTTGACAGCGTTTTGCAAGACAAGCAAATTTTTAAATATTTATTTATTTATTTTTTACTTGATATACAAGCGACGTCTTGCAATACAAGTACTGTAGTACAGCTTAAATTAAAAATCTCTGTACAAATTTTTTTGGGGGGATTTCATTTTGATATAAGAGTGTTTTGGATTGCAAGCACGTTTCCGGAACGAATTATGCTCTCAATCCAAGGCATGACTGTAATGGCACACCCAGTGCCAGTGCGGCGTAGTGGTGAGAGTGCTGGACTGGGACTCGGGAGATCCGGGTTCTAGTCCCCACTCGGCCATGAAACTCACTGGGTGACTTTGGGCCAGTCACTGCCTCTCAGCCTAACCTACCTCACAGGGTTGTTGTGAGGATAAAATGGAGAGGAGGAGAAGGATTATGTAAGCCGCTTAGGGTTCCTTGCAGGAAAAAAGGTGGGGTATAAATGTAATAAATAAATAAATAAATAAATAAACCCAACTTAATGATTAACATGGGGCACAATCCACTGGAAGTCTGCTGTTAATGGCACCCAAGTTCTGCCACTTGTGGCAACTGCAAATCCTACTGTGTGGTCCTACCACAAGATAAAGCCCTTCTCACTATCTTTATTCCTTCCAAAGGCAGACTTCCATTAGCTCCACTTTACAGATGGGAGAATCAAGGTACTAAAAGGCGAGAGGTGCCCGACCCCATCCAGCAAGGTCATGGCTGAACTCGGATGGCCCTCCTATAACCACTCCCATCTGGCTTGGCCAGATTATCTTAAAATCTTGCAGACTGTCCATCAACATGTTGTTTTAGTACAGTGTTCTCCAGCCTTGGGTCCCCAGATGTTTTTGGCCTACAATTCCCAGCATGCCCCAGCCAGCGTAGCGTAGCATGCTGGGAGTTGTAGGCCAAAAACATCTGGGGACCCAAGGTTGGAGAACACTGTTTTAGTAGCACCACCGCAAAGGGGTCAGTTGATCAGCTGCAGCAAGTCATCTCATTGCTTTGCCAGCTTTTGTTAAGGCTACAGAACGCATACAGATGTTGCCTGCACATTCTCCCTGCTGGCTCACCCACTGCCTTTCAGCAGGCATAGTATTTGGCAATCCAACCCTATCACATCTACTCAGATGTTCAGCTCCACAATGCTCAATGGGGTTTACTCCCAAGTACAGTAAGTGTGCGGCAGGATTGCTGCCTAAAGGTGGATTACTCCTGCATAAGTCTCTCATTTCTAGCCCCAGAGAGATTTAAAAAAAGAAAAAAAAAGAAGAAGCTCTGAGCAATCTGTGCTTATTTTTAAGAGTGAGAACAGCAGATCGCTTGCGCTTATCATGTGCACAGCCTGGGTCCCGGGGAGAATGAAATCACCGTTGACACACCACATCCCAAGTGACAAGACAGTTTTGCAGCGCAAGGGAGAGGCTTGTGTGTGGGTTTGCTCAAGACCAATCAGACAACCCCTAACAACTACGAGAAAGTAACATTGAAGGAGGTGAAATGATTGCTGAAGTAAGAGCATCCTATGCTGGACACACCAGAAAGAGTGTGGAACTAAATTAGGGAGATAACATGTGTGTCTAAGGTGGCAAAACTTGCCTAGGAGTAAGCCCCCCCGGAGCACAGCACGACTTACTTCCAAGAAAACATGCACAGGACTGCAGTACAAGATGCTGAAAGAATACCCAAACCTTACAGCTGTCCTGGGACATGAACACTGTTTTGTTTCACGTGAAGGAGAGCATAGCAGAAGCATTAAAAACAACAACAACCACCCTGAAGACGGTTTAATGCAGCCTTCCCTAACCTGATACCCTCCAGATGTGTTGTACTCCAACTTCCATTATCCCCAGGTAGCACAGCCAATAGGAATGCTGGCTGGGTTCATGAAAACTGGAGCCCAACACAGCTGGAGGGCACCACCAGGTTAGGGAAGGCTGACGTAAGGAGCTGAAAACGAGTGATTCAGAAGACCACAGCAGGGTGGAGGCAAGAAATTTATGCAGCAGCAGCAGCAACAACAAAAATCCACACCAACATTTCAGTGTTGACCCATTCACCCTAGCTGACTAACAGAACTACTACTCCACAACTATAGAGAACAGTCTCATATGATGAGAATGCAGCAAAGCAGGGGGAAGAAGCCAGATTCTTTCAGGAATACTATTTTTTTTTTTATTTAAGAAGGGGTAATATTGTTGTTAAGGGGGAAAGAGATAAACAGCAGGCAGCAACAATAGGAGGCGGGCGGCAGGAGCGGGTCCAAAGCGATGACGTAATGGCTGACAGCAGAGCCGCCGAGACTGTAGCTATTCTCTGTTAACCTTCCCCCTTAAGAGGAAATATATATAAATGCGGATAGAGAGATAGCAAGCCTGTTTTTGCATCGTGCCAACGCTGCTTTGCTCGCCCGCCTTAAGAGATCAAAAGCCAAGGCATGCGGAAAATATTGTTTTGCTTCTCTACTGGGGCGGGAGGAAAACCCATCCAAGTTTTTTTTTTTTTTGCAGATGCGCCAGAATGTGGTAAACAACAGCAGAGGAAAGCCACATGAGGAGGGCAGCCGAGGGAGGGAGGCGTGCCCGGGTTGTGTGCATACGTGCATGCGTGTTTGGCATCATTTGAAAGATAAAATCTTTTTTTTTTCCTTTTCTTTTTTTTAAGGGAAACAACAACAACAACTAAAACAACCCCCACCAAGAAGAGGCGCCGCCAGCCCAGCCACTTACCTCTGCAAAATAGAGGTTGAGGAGGCAGACGGTGGCGAAGAGGAGGCAGACGGGGAAGCAGAAGAGCAGCCAGTGGGGGAACGGCTGCAGCCGGAGCTGGCCGGCTTGCAGGGCGGCCTGCAGGTAGAAGGAGAAGAGGACGGTGCGCAGCGCTGCCCAGAGCAGGCAGAGGAAGAGGCACACGCTGCGGTAGCTCAGCCGCTTCTCCCGGTAGTAGAAGAGCAGCCAGAGCTGCAGGTACGCGAAGAGGAAGAGGCCGGCGTAGAGCAGCGCGTGCAGCAGGCTGAGCCCCAGCTGCAGCGCGGCGGGCAAGGGGGCGCGGGCGGCGTCGGGGCCCCGCGGCACCATCGCCGGGCGCGCTCGGGCAGGGTCTGCCCCGCTTGGCCCCCTCCCGCAGGGGGCTCAGAGCGCCGCGCGAGCCATCCAGGGTCCAGGACCCGGCGTGCCCCCGCCAGCAGCAGCACCCTTTCTTTTTCTTTCTTTCTTTCCTTCTTTCTTTCCTTCCTTCCTTCCTTCCTTCCAGCCGGCTCGGCTCGGCTCGGCTCCCCTTCCTCCCTCCCGACTGGCTCCGGCGCCCGCCCGCCTGCCTGCCTGCCTGCCTGCCTCTCCTCGAACCGACTCCTTCCTCGGCTCGCCCGCGCCGATCAGCTGAGAGAGCCCCGAGGCTTTGAGGGCGTTCGCTCCGGGCCGCGCGCCGCTCCCCATTGGCCGCCGCGGCGCCCCGGCGCCCCGCCCGCTGGCTGCCGGGCCCTGTCACTCAGCCGGCGAGGCCCCGCCTCTCCTTTCATCGCTTGGCTAACCCCCCCCCCCACCCACCGGCTTCGAAGGCGTGTCGCTATCCTTAGGTTGGCGCCGCCCGCCCGCCTCGTTTCCCCGCCCCCCCCCCAGCTTCTTCTTCCCCCATCCCTTTTCATGCGAGCGCTTGTTTTGCCTCTGCTCCTTTTTCTCCTCCTCCTTCCTCTGCTTACTGGATCAGCGGGAAGAGGCAGAGAGCGCGAGAGAGAAACAGAGGCCTGTGGCTCAGCTGATGCGCATTGGAGAGGTTTTTAATTATTTTTAATATTATTATTTTTTTTACAAAATGCCCCCCCTCCCCTTTCTCCAGCATGGCTCGGCTTGTAGGAATTGAAGCGTGTAGCGCATTGCAAAAAAAGGAGAAAACCAGCCCAGGCATCCTCTTTTGCTTATTACAGAGCAGCCTCCCCCAAGCTGGGGCCTTCCAGATGTGTTGGACTGTAACTCCCAGCATCCCCCCCCAGCCAGCTGTGCTGGCTGGGGGGGATGCTGGGAGTTACGGTCCAACACATCTGGAAGGCCCCAGCTTGGGGAAGGCTGATGCTGTGCTTTGGCTCCTTCCTTCACGGTTTCCTCAGTGGAGTTCCCTCCTCCAAACACCTCCGAGCTGCTGTCAGGGATTATTGCATGTCTTGGTCAAGGCACCCCTGCTTGCTAAACTGCTACAGCTGTTTCGCTGCTAGAGGCATCTGCGGAAGGCCTTTTTCTCCCTTCCTTCCTTCCCTCCCCCACCCCGCAGGAGCTCGGCTGCTCCATCTGCCAGGGGTGGGGAACCTCTTTCAGCCCAAGGGCCGAATTCCATTTCCCAGCTCTCGGGGGCTGCATTCTGGTGGTGGGCGGAGCCAAAGGCAAAAGGGGGGTGGGGCCAAAAATACCAGCGTATTGTAGTTTAATGCTCTTAGTGCCAGTGTAACCAATCCCTCGGAGAGGCATTTCAAACTTTTTGAATGGGGGAAAAACTGCAAAAGCCAGGAGGCCACCAAACCATTGGTGGTCTGGGAAAGGGGTGTGGTTTTCTGGGGACCCCAGGCGGGTCAGCTAGGACCCCCTGGGGCTGAGGTTCTGCACCCCTAATCTAAGCCCTGCTTTAGCTCCGTAGGTGCTGATCAAGAAAAAGGTCCCTTTGTTTTTCAAGGAGACTTCCCTGTTCAGTGTGCTCAGGCTGGTCATCTCAGAAGGAGTTTTGCATCTCTGTCTATAAGATTCCTCTGGCTATCGGCTGCTTCGAAAGCCTGGCGCTTTTCAGGACAGTCGGAGTGGGTTCAGACAACACGATAACCCACACTCAAGGGTTGAGTATGGGTTGAACCTAGAGATGTGAAGGCCCGGAAAACCCACCCCCTGCCCAGAAAAAATCAGAAAAATGCTGGTGGGGATGGGTTTCAGTTTTTCCCCCCAGAAAAAAATAGAAAAAAACCCAATTGTTTCCAAAATGTTTCTGCTTTTTCCCCGGGCCTTTGCATCTCTAGTTGAATTGTGAGTTGTTGTTGAAACGTGGGTTATCCTATTGTCTGAACCCATCCCGAGAACCCAACAAACCACGGTGACCAAACCACAGTTCACGACCCAACAACAAACCATGGGTACTCTTCATGGTTTGTTCGTGGTTAACAAGCCATGGCTTGTTAGCACAGCTGGGTTCAGACAACACAATAACCCACATTTCAACAACCCACACTCAACCCATACTTTTTGCTTCAAGCTTCCCATGGCCCTTCAGAACATGGCAGCCCTCTAGAACGGCAACTGTGTTGTGTGAGCCTGGAGTCTGGACTGGTAAACGGGACACGTCTGCGTCAGGGCTCTTCTGCCAGAAGCGAAGCCATCGAAACGTGGTTTCGGGGGAGCTGCTTGGTTTTGGGCGTTCCGTAATGGCACAAGCCCTCCCGAAATATTTAGCGGTGGCCGGCAGCTGGGACCCATTGCCATTGGAGAAAAGGAGAACAGCCCTCTGGAGGACAGTGATGTATGGATGAACTGCCGGGTGAGCACGCTGGTTCCTCGTCGCTGCTTTCTGGTGTTCGTGTGAATGGCAAAATCTGCCAACGGGCATGTCGGTTAAGCCCGCCCCGCCCCAGTCCTAAGCAGTCGAACTCGGAAGTCAGTTCCATGTAATGAAATGGGTGGGTCTCCCTTCCAGATAAACGTAGGTGTGATTAGGGTGTGAGGTGGTGGTGAGCTATAGTAGAAGTTGCTTCCTAATTGGCCAGTGGGACACGTTGCCCCGAGTCAGAGAGGTTGTGGACTTTCACGGAAAAAGTTGGACAGGGATCTGGGTGTTGAGGCTGGACCTTAATTAAGTGATGGATAAGCTTTTGGGCAAACGCGCCACAAGTCAAGTCCCGAGCCTAAAGCAGCAGTGCTCCAGGGCGTGCCACAAACATAAGAAGCTTTTTTTGAGCCGGTGGCAGCAGCGGTGTATCGTTGGAGAGGCAAGTACGCGCCTAGATGAGCCATGTGGGAATGCGGCCCTCAACGGAAAAAAAAGTTTGCCCACCCCGCTATACACGAACAGGGCAAATATGTGAACAAGCTAATACATCACTTCTGTTTTGGTCCACACAAGGGAGAGGAATCAGGTTGTGAACTTATGACCTGGACATCGGATTCTGTGAGCAGGCCTTTGTCCGTTCCTTGAATGACAAAATGAATGGACAATTGAATTAGCACCATGAGCCCTTGGGTTGGTGTCCTGTCTCCGTTTATTTTATTACATTTTTATCCAACGCTTCCTCCAAGAAGCTCAGAGCAGCATTCATGGTCCTCCCCTCACCAATTTTATCCTGACAACAACCCTGTGAGGTAGGTTAGACTGAGACATAGTGACTGGCCCAAGGTTACCCAGTGGTCTTCACTGCAGTGGAGATTTGAACCTGGGCCACCGCAGTACCAGCCCAGCATTCTAACCACGACACCACACTGACTTTCTCCTTAAATTAAGCACATTTGCACAACATATGCTGCTGCTACTAGGAAGGGAGAAGTTGCTCAATGTGGAGAAAGCCAACCTAAGCCCCCTGCCTGACACACACACACTCACCAAGGAGCGGGGAAGGAGACCCGGGGGGGAGGGGAGACAACCAGTCTCCACAGATGCCAAAGGGGACAAACAACATCTGCATAGAATCACCCCAGGGGGGAAGGCAGGAAGCATCACCAGGTGTGTCAATGCTCTTGCATATCAGCCCCATCTACATAAGACTTGAATACCTCTCCAGGGCAGACGCTTCGGCACCCCTAAGAAATGGCCACTCAACACCATAGGATGGGACCATTAAGCAAGTGGCTTCAAAGGGACCCCACCCCACTGGGGGAAGGCGTCACCCCACCTGACCCAAAAGGCCGCCCCTCAGGGAGGGTGTCAACCCACCTGATCACGGAGGGAGGGGCTACCTGAAACACCAAGGTATAAAACACCCTGCGCAAGGGAACTGAGTTGTTGGACCTGATCAGCAATCTTGCCCATGCCTGGGGTAAGGGAACGAAGGATCAGCAACCCCGGGAAACCAAGCTGAAATCACTGGCCGCTTGGGTTGACCGGACCCCCGGGAAACCAAGCTGAAATCACTGGCTGCTTGGGTTGACCGGACCCCCGGGAAACCAAGCTGAAATCACTCACAAGCCGCTTGGGTAGACCGGGCCCCACCGGGAACCCAGCTAGCCGCTTGGGTAGACCGGGCCCCGCCGGGAACCCAACTAGCCGCTTGGGTAGACCGGGCCCCGCCGGGAACCCAGCTAGCCGCTTGGGTAGACCGGGCCTCCGCCGGGAACCCAGCTAGCAGCGTGCGGTTGACCGGGCCTCTGCCGGGACCCGAGCTAAACTAACTAGCTGAGAGCCCTGAAATCACGTTGTCCTTGAGGTTTTTGCTTGCTACTTTGTACCGTACTGATAAGCTGTATTGCTGGCGTGGGTCTGAGTTTGTGAAGGTAATTTTGTAAATAAACTTGTTTTCTAAAAGATACTTTTGTGGCTATAAGTCATCCCTTTGTTCTGGGCTAAGGCGAGGCGCTGGGGACCTCGGAGAAGGCCCGCCCCAGCACCCGCTACCCCCTTAGCATTGAACCCGCGCAGAAGACCAGGTTGTCGGCAGGGATGTTGAAGAGTCCTTGGTCTCGAGTCACGAGTCGAGTCACGAGTCTTTGGACCCGAGTCTTGAGTCCGAGTCCGAGTCCTTGGTCCAAAATGGTGACTCACGAGTCACGAGTCCTGAGTCACTCCCAAAACTGACTCCACGAGTCCCTATTAAAATCAATGGGGTTTCCCCCCAACAAAATAAGGCTACTTCAGATGTGTGGCTTAAATAAATTCTAGGCACAAGTGTGCCTTTTTATTTCAAAACTCTGCAACTGATTTTGGCAAGAACAGACCAGGCAGACAAACCCAAAATAACCAGGCAGGCAGAGGAGGCAGGGAACCCCAAAGCAGGCAGGCAGAGGCAGCCAAACCCAAAATGTCTGACCCTAACCCAAACCCCCCACAACAGCACATCAATCAAAATAAATCTCAACACATCGTTGGGGCTGCGCTCCTGGAGTGGCCGAGCAGTGGCGTGCCTCGCTTCCATGCGCTCTTCACCGGTGATCACGCTCCTTCTGGCACAGCCAGAAGACTCGTCAACAGCCCAGGGATGTTGACGAGTCCTTGGTCTCGAGTCCCGAGTCGAGTCTCGAGTCCCATTAAAAATATTGGGACTCGAGTCCGAGTCGAGTCAGAGGGGGGACTCAGTCCGACTCACGAGTCGAGTCCGAGTCCCCATCCCTGGTTGTCGGTCTTCCACTCTCAACAACACATTCAAGGCTGTCTTTGCAGCCAATGAGGGCTGGAAACTTGCTATGTCTGCCCAGTTCCGAGTGCTGCGCTTGCATGATGCGATCATGGGAGCCGCTCAGCCCGGCCTGCGTGAGCCGTGGGCAGGCAGGCTCAGCAGAGCAGCAGGTCGTAGGTTCAGGCCTCCAGTTAATTTTTTACATCGGTTGTGGTTACCAAAATTTTAGGTACCTTCCAGGCGTTAAAATAATGTTGGGAAAGGGGGTGGAAACAGAAGAAAATAATAACCATTCCTCCAAGCAAACAGTATAATAACCCCCTGCTAAGTATAAAGCAAACCGCTCTCCCGAATAGATTGATTGTTTGCTAACAAGCCAGCAGTCATATAACTACAGTGTGCTTAGGGCGGTTCTGTTTTTGGGAATTCCCTGTTGGCCTGCCTAAGGCAGTTACAGCCGTCTGCCGGTTTCTTTTTACAGTGCCTGAGTTGGAAATTGGAAACTGTGGTAAGAAGACTTCGCATTTCTATAGAGACTGGCCAGTGCTGGAATGCACGCTATGGCTTCAATCCTATGTATGCTTACCTGGGAGTATGCCCCACTGAAAACTGGAGCTTACTTCTGAGCAGACATGCATAGGATTGCACTGAAGCAATATTTATTAGTATTATTAGATTTAGGGTGCAATCCTATTTTAGACAGAAAAGTCCTACAACTCCCAGCATGCTGGCTGGGGCATGCTGGGAGTTGTAGGACTTTTTTTTCTTTCTAAACATGCATAGGATTGCACCCTTGGGGTGTGAAAAGTTCTACCAGGGCAGCAGTGAGGTAGCTCTCGTTAGCATATGAGAAGCAGTGTGCTATAGGATTGGGGAGACCTGGGTTCAAATCCCCAGTTGGCCATGGAGCTCCCTGGTGTCCTTGGGCCATTTGCCGGCTCTCAGCCTTGCCTACCTCACAGGGTTGTTGTGAGGATAAAATGTGAGTGGTGGTGGGAGGACCACGTACGCTGCCTTGACTGAGCTCTTTGGAAGAAAGGCAGGACATACATGTCAGAAATAAAGAAATGTGGTTGAGGGTGGTGAGGCTGGTGGTGGCCAGAGTGCAAGGGCCTTTTCAGTGGTGGCTCCCTTCTCCCCTGGGAGGGTTGCCTGGTGCCAGTCCCGGCGCCGTTTCAGCACCATGTGACCCCCTTTTTTATTTTCCCTGACCTTTTAGGTCTTAGTTTTATTCCGATCGTACTCTGGCTTTTGTATGCCGTGTCGCTCACTGCAGTTTCTTGGTTTTTGGTTTGCCTTTTTGTTTTCAGGTTATACTGAATTGAAGGAGTAGGGCATTCAATTATATAAGGGTACTCTGCATTTAAAAAAAAAATCTGCACCAAGAAAAAGCTGAATTCTGCAACTAGTATAAGTTGCACAGATCCTTTTATTTTGCATAATTTATGCTGGTTTTGCCAGCCTCTCGAGCAGTGTTCTCCAACCTTGGGTCCCCAGATGTTTTTGGCCTACAACTCCCAGCATGCCCCAGCCAGCGTAGCGTCTGGGGACCCAAGGTTGGAGAACACTGCTCTAGAGGGGTAAGCACATAAGAACAACCACTGAACCTCCGATTCAGCAACTTGCCTGGCATCTTAAATCTCAGCAGATGTTGCCCATGCATATTAAAGCATATTTCCCCAGCACCAAGGGCTAGAAACTTGCCTTTTGTTTTTAAATGCAAGCTGATATTCTTAGGAAGCTGGAATCCTGGGGCTGCTATCACATTCTGTGTTTTTTGCACAGGTGTATTTCTGTGGGATTGCAGCTCACACCCTACTCTGCATATAACCGCATTTGGTTGCATCCACCCCTTATTACTTTTGCCTTTCTCCTGCCTTTGCGTTTCTCCCACTTTTGAAAATTAGTTTGTAAACTATTAGACTTATATTAGACTGTATAGACTTATTCCATGCTTTTCTTGCAAATAGCTCCTTGAACCTCATTTAAAGATAAAAAATAAAAAATGCCTGCTGGCTGGCAGAGTGCTTTTCCCCCGCCGGAGAAATAACTTTTCTTCTTTTTTTTTTTTAAATCCCAAAATGGACCTTTGCTAGGATAATACAGAGAAGCTGGGATGGGGTGGAGTGAAATTATGTGCAAAGTAATGCTCAAAAATAGATGCTCGGTTTACTGTATTGAGAGGCATCTTTCCCAAGTGCTCACAGGGTTTTTTTGTTTTTTTTTTAAAAACCCTTCCCTTGCTGTCTCTTTTGGGGCCAGAGCAGACAGTAATGCTGACTCTCTTTTTTAACCACTAAGAAATCGTGAACCACTCTTCCGTGTGAGAGTGCTTTTTCCAGTAGCTCCTCCTTCCCTGGAGTGAAATCCCCCTTCCTGCTTTAACCGTGGTTCATATAGGCACAAATATTAATCAAGGTTAACCTGGCTACAAAGTGATGTGTTCATCATTTGTATGTTTTGACCTTCCCCATTTTTTCAATGTTCAGTTACAGATCTGGAAGGCTCTGTTCGAAACGGGAGCTATAACGATTTATCTTTATGCTCTGGTCCCCCAGTGAGGGCTGAAGAAACGGCTGACGTCATGGCACCAACACAAATGAATGGAAGGTCTCTCCCCTTCTCCCTCCTGCTCTTATGGGCATCGTGTGTGTCTACAGAAAACAGTGCAGACGATGTGGTTCCAGAGCAAAGCCCCCAGGAGTATTTCAGCGGCTTGCAAGCATCTAAAGCATCTCTGGTTTATTTTCAAAGAGACAGTGAGTATTTTCACCATATGCATTTTTATTACCGTACCTTTGCTTCGGATTTGTAAGTGATGCAAGGGGAAGGAAGACAGAAAGCCCGCATGACCGGGAGAGAGAACAGAGACAAAGACTGGGTTCAGACAACATAGAATCATAGAGGAGTAGATGATAAGCCAGATTCAAAGGTTGAGTATGGGTTGAGTGTGGGTATTTATTTATTTGTTATCTTTATACCCCGCCTTTTTTCCTGCAAGGAACCCAAGGCGGCTTACGTAACCCTCCTCCTCCTCTCTATTTTATCCTCACAACAACCCTGTGAGGTAGGTTAGGCTGAGTGTGACTGGCCCAAAGTCACCCAGTGAGTTTCATGGCTGAGCGGGGACTAGAACCCAGATCTCCCGAGGCCCAGCCCAACACTCTCACCACTACGCCACACTGGTTGTCGTTGAACTGTGGGTTGTTCTTGAAATGTGGGTTAACATGTTGCCTGAACCCAGCCAAGATAACAAACCGTGGTGAACAACCCACAGTTCACAACCCAACAACAAACCATGGGTTCTCTTCATGGGTTGTTCGTGGTTAACAAGCCATGGCTTGTTGGCGCAGCTGGGTTCCTTTTGTGGTGGGAGCCACCGCAGTTTCTAAAATCCCTAAACATGCCCACAGGTCCAAAAGGGCTGGGCACCCCTGCTCTAGAGAAAGTTTGGACTGACACCTTTTGAGATATTAAAAATCTGCACTAATTCCTATTTTGGGTTGCGTAGAATGAGAAATGGCTCGAGGGACGTCCAAAGTTGTCTGATAACCATGGATTTCAGATAAATGGGCAAATCCTTTTACTTTGAGTGTACATGGAGATGTGAAACTCGGGGGGATGGCATTTTTAGATAAGAAGGCCATAAGAGAGGATCTGCTGCATTTGAACCTAACACGCATTTCCCAGCATTTGAAAATGGAGTTAATTTCCATTCAGATTTGGGTATTTTAAACGATGGTTCACTGGTTCCCCTCAGCCTAAGATTTAGACAGTCATTTTGACTCAGCATGTGAAATTCAATCAGCTCTGCAGCTCTTTCCATCACACACAGTTCATCTTATCCCTTGGCCCTTCGTACGGTTTTCTCTGTCTCACTCCTACCGACTCAACCCCTCTCTTCCTCGGCTCCCTGCTCTCTGTGGAGCACAGAAGCCCACCTCTCCCTAGGCCTTCCGAGATGATTTTGTGCCGCCAGTAAATTCTTTTGGAACGATAACGATAATTGTGACCATAAAGCTGAACACGGTCCTGCTTGTATTCCAGCTTCTCCTTCGGCGGAGGTGTTTCTGGAGCAGCTGGAGAGCTCTGCAGAAGCTCTCCGAGATTATGGGATTTCAGTCTTGAAGGTAAATGTTGTTTTCTGACTAATAAACCGCTGAGGAATGCTGTCCCCAGAGTGGCTTGCCTCGTGCCTACATTGTACTCTTTTCAGCATCAGGTGAAGACCTTTATATTTTCCCAGCTGGGACATGCTGGGGGTTGTAGGACTTTTTTCGGTCTAAATGTTCATAGGATTGCGCCCTTAGTGTGTTTGCCCTGCTGCTGGCTTTTCCTTGTTTTTTACTCTGTTTTAAACTTTTTAAAGGTTTTTATATTTTATTATCTTGTATTTTATAGTTTTACATTTTGTTTTGTGACCCGCCCAGAGAACTTCAGCTATTGGGCGGTATGGAAATATAATAAACAATAAAATAAACAAATCATAATCATAATCCAAAGCATGGGAGAATTCAAAGCGGTTTGGACATGTTATCTCAGTAAGGATCTCTGTCTTGCTCTTCACAGGTTAACTGCCACAGAGGAGAGGCATCAGGTTACTGTAGAGAGGACAATTCCTTGGAAAAAGCATACCTGTTCAGGTAAGTAGTTCATCTGATTGCAAATGAATAAGTTAAACAGCATTGACGCTGCTTCTATGAAAGGGTTTTGAGATTGAATTAAAATCTCCAAGTATCAAGTACAGGCACATCAGGATGAGGAGAATGCCTTGAGAGCCAGTGTTGTGTAGTGGTTAGAGTGTTGGACTGGGACTTGGGAGATCTGGGTCCTAGTCTCCACTCAGCCACAAAGCTCACTGGGTGACTTTGGGCCAGTCACTGACTCTCAGCCTAACCTACCTCGCAGGGTTGTTGTGAGGATGGAGGGGGATGTAAGCCGCCTTGGGTTCCTTGCAGGAAAAAAAGGTGGGGTATAAAAATAATATATAAATAAATCAATCCTGGTTCAGTTTTACACTGAAGTGGAATGAGCAACCCCCATATCCATACTAGATTGTGCTGGAAGTTTACCAGAGACTCTGCATAGTTGATCTTAAAGAGCCCCACCTCATTTTCCATAACCCTCCAAGTTCTCTATTGCCAAGAGAGAATTAGTCACCTCTTGACAATCTTCTTCAATTGCCATAAATGCCTGACTGGATGTGCTCCCAGTTTACTGAAGGGCTGTGAGTTTGGGTGGGACTTGTGGTGCAGATGGAGCTTCCCTTGTAGGAAAGCTATTTATTTAATCAGTTTATATATACTGCTTACGTATTTTTATTTTTTATTTATTACATTTATACCCCGCCTTTTTTCCTGCAAGGAACCCAAGGCGACTTACATTATATTATCCTCCTCCTCCTCTCCATTTTATCCTCACAACAATAACCCTGTGAGGTAGGTTAGGCTGAGAGTCCGTGACTGGCCCAAAGTCACCCAGTGAGTTTCATGGCCGAGCGGGGACTAGAACCCGGATCTCCAGACTCCCAGTCCAACACCCTCACCACTATGCCACACTGGCTCTCTTAAGCAGTTTAGAAAATCAAAACAAAATTAAAATGCATTATAATAAATACAAAAGCACATCAGTTAAAATGCTTAAAATATTGGAAAGCAAAACTAAAAACACAATAAGTACTAAACAAAGTAACTGTGTAGCACAAACATTCAGTGCAAGCTTAGGTAAAGTGATGGGTTTTTAATTAGCGCCTAAAACATGCCACAGTTGGGGCCTCCTGCATGCCAAGGGGGAGGGCATTGCATAAGGTGGGTGCCACCACCGAAAAGGCCCACTTCCGGGTTGCCACAAGATGGCAATCTGCAGGTTGTGGTACAACCAGCAAGGCCGCCTCCGATGATCTTAGCAATTGTACAAGTCTATATCAGGAAAAGCAATCCGCCATTTTACCTAGGAAACTGCCTTGTCCCAGGTCTTTACCTTCTGTAAAGGTACCCTGTACCTTCTGTGAGCAACATAGATGCTTTGCCGCTCAGCTGTGGTCCCACAAGTCACTGGCCTGTTTTCAGCCCTCATCAGGCCAGGCAAGAAAAGGTGGAGTCAGGTTGGTGCTCAAACCCTCAGCTGGCAATCAGCCATTTTGATGAGACAGAAAGATTCTCCTTGCCAGCAGCTGGAGCTTCAACACGGTTCCAGCCAGTGGCGTAATGGAGCCAGAACTTGCTGGTGTCTGACAGATGCTGATGTCATCTGTCAGACCCCGTTATTTTAACCGCAGTCCTCAAAGTAGCTGAGAAGGAAAGAATTTTCCTGACAACAGTGACTGGGTTCAGACAACATGATAACCCACACTCAAGGGTTGAGTATGGGTTGAGCATGGATTGTTGTTGAATCGTGGGTTGTTGAAATATGGGTTGTTGTTGAAATGTGGGTTATCATGTTGTCTGAACCCAGATGCGATAAGAAACCATGAAGAGAGCCCATGGTTGTGAACGGTGGGTTGTTCACCATGGGCTGTTATCTTGGCTGGGTTCAGACAACACAACAAACCACGGTTCAGCAACAACCCACACTCAACCCATGCCCAACCCTTAAGTGTGGGTGACCATGTTGCCTGAAGTCTTTGTTCCCTGTTGTCATGCAAAGTATTTTGGGGTGGCTTGGACTCGAATGGGCAATTGGGACCCCCCTCGCTTTACCAAAGACCTGCTCCCAGTAGAGATGGAAACTGCTAGAACTGGTTGTTGATATGGGTCAACACAGCTGCCTGCATTATTGGACTCTCCTTGGGGGTGTGGCTATGGCGACCATTGTGATGAGCGCCTGCACCTCGAAATTTACCACAACAGCACTCCTTCGAGCTCATCTGGTCCAGTACTATCTAGTACTCTGAATTTCCCCCATTCTGGCATCTTCCAGATGTGACGGATCCCCCAACTCCCGTCACCCCCAGACAGCACATCTGGAGGGCACCAGGTTTAGAAAGGCTGGCCAACTCCAGCTCAGGCTTCGGCCTGGCTTTGGTGACCTGTGAGCTGAGGGACTGGCCTCCCATGATATCCGACTGCGTAAAGCCGTCTGAGCTCACTTTTAAGCTCTTTGTTGAAACGCCCTCCAGTTTGGCCCAGTGCGCCGTAAGGCAGGGCTCTCCAACCTTGGGTCCCCAGATGTTTTTGGCCTACAACTCCCAGCATGCCCCAGCCATCTGGGGACCCAGGGTTGGAGAGCCCTGCCCTAGCAGGAGCGGAGGCCACTGACAAAAGCCCCGTGGATGTGCACCCCCTCTTCCCCACTGCAATCCGCTTCTTGACCTGCCTCTCGCTCTGGCCCAGACAACGGTGGCGGTGAGCAGGAGACGCCACAGCCTGCTTGCTCCCTGGCTTTCTGCCTGCGGGGCAAGAGAGTGGTAGTAATGATGGGAAAGCGGAGTGGGAGACTCCCCGAGGGAGGGGGGCCCCCCAAGGAGGGAGTCCTGCCCAAGGGCCCTCCAGAACCCGGAGCCAGCACTGCGTCCCAGCCAGCCTCGCTTATCGTAGCGGGCAAGGCCCAGAGAACCAGCTCAGCACCTGAGAGACGGGCTAGCTGGAAACCCTCTTGGAAGTATCAAGGGACTGGGCGCTGGGCGCACACAAGAGCAGGAGGTGCCACAGAGTGGCCGGGAAGTTTGTCGTCGTCGTCGTCCCCTGCGTGTTTCCACAGCTACGGAAGTGTTGTGCCTCCGTCTGGAAGACACGGGGCAGCTGTGCCCGAGTGTGTTTGGGGCGGGGCCAGGCACGTGTCATGTGCCGCCTGGCCAATCAGCGCCTGTTTAAAAGACAGGCCCCCAAACACCCTTCGGAGGCTGGAAGCAATGGTCATTGCGAGTTGACCGTAGCCAGACACTCCTGCCGGGGCCCCCCGGACCGAGACGCGTGCTTTCCTGACTTCGGAACGCCCCTGACCACGCTTCAGCCTGCTGCTCCTACACTGCTTCGTCTTATTTTGGTTTCGGACAGATCTCTTGGCTTTCAACCTTGGACTGTGTTAACCACGACGACGACGGCTTATCTGTGGGCCGGACTGATTTACGACGGGACGGTGCCCTGCAGCAAAGGCGGCCTGGCCCGCATCCTCAGAGGTCCCAGGAGCCTCAGGATGCGTGAGGGCCAGTTTTCAGTGTTCCTTCTGAAGCTCTCCGCTCCCTTCTTCTCTCTTCCTCCAGGGGCCGCGTGCTGCTCCGAGAACTCCCCACGGACGCCTTGTTCAGCGTGGATGCCGTCGTGGCGAACGTGCTCTTGTAAGTAGTCACTGTGCCATCCCTCTGTTCGCTTGGTGGCGCTCTTTTTGCCAGCTTTTTCGTCTTGTATGGAAAGCAGGCAGCTGCGGCTGGCTCTCGCCGAATCCCTGAGGGTTATCCAGGGCCCCAAAAGGGAGCCATTTGCCGTCATTTGTCTTTGTGGGCAAATAGCAGCTGGGAGGGGCAGGGGCGGGGAGCATCCGAATGACCTAACAATAAAAATGCGGCACTAAACCGACCAACAAAATTGAAGGCCAGCTATGGAATTCGCTACCACAAGATGTAGCGATGGCCCCCAATTTAGATGGCTTTAAAAGGGGGATCGGACAAATTCATGGAGGAGAAGGCTGCCGATGGCTACTGGTCTTGATGGCTCTATGCCACCCCCAGTATCAGAGGCAGTATGCCTGTGTACACCGGTTGCTGGGGAACATGGGCGGGAGGGTGCTGTTGCACTCATGTCCCGGTTGTGGGTTTCCCGTGGGCAGCTGGTTGGCCGCTGCGTGAACAGAAGGCTGCCAGCTGCTCCCTTGGACTAGATCAGTGTTCTCCAACCTTGGGCCCCCAGATGTTTTTGGCCTACAACTCCCAGCATGCCCCAGCCAGCTACGCTGGCTGGGGCATGCTGGGAGTTGTAGGCCAAAAACTTCTCGGGACCCAAGGTTGGAGAACACTGTGCTAGGGTGTGGGCCCTTGGCAGGTGCTACGCTGGCTGGGGCATGCTGGGAGTTGTAGGCCAAAAACATCTGGGGGGCCAAGGTTGGAGAACACTGTGCTAGGGTGTGGGCCCTTGGCAGGTGCTACGCTGGCTGGGGCATGCTGGGAGTTGTAGGCCAAAAACATCTGGGGGGCCAAGGTTGGAGAACACTGTGCTAGGGTGTGGGCCCTTGGCAGGTGCTACGCTGGCTGGGGCATGCTGGGAGTTGTAGGCCAAAAACATCTGGGGGGCCAAGGTTGGAGAACACTGTGCTAGGGTGTGGGCCCTTGGCAGGTGCTACGCTGGCTGGGGCATGCTGGGAGTTGTAGGCCAAAAACATCTGGGGACCCAAGGTTGGAGAACACTGGCCTAGATGGACCCTTGGTCTGATCTAGCATGGCTCTTCCTACGGGATCCAGATACCTGAAGGAGCGCATTCTCCCACATGAACCAAACCTACAGACAAAAGGGAGTCCTGCTTTACTCCGCACATCGTGAAATTATGGAATTCCCTTCCACAAGATGGCAGCGATGGCCACTGATTTTGGACGGCTTTAAAACAGGATTGGGCAATTTCATGGAGGAAAAGGCTATCAGAGTCTACTATTCCTGATGGCTATATGCTACCTCCAGTATCAGAGGCAGTATGCCTGTGTACACCGATTGCTGGGGAACATGGGCGGGAGGGTGCCGTTGCACTCGTGTCTTGCTTGTGGGTTTCCCGTGGGCAGCTGGTTGGCCGCTGTGTGAACAGAATGCTGGACTAGATGGACCCTTGGTCTGATCCAGCAGGGCTCTTCTCATGTTCTTAAGCTGAATCAACATAATACAAAATTAGGATGGATTAAATAAATATATCCCTACAGTACAAACATTTCACTCAACAATAAGGGGACAATAGACCACATGACACGTACTTGAGTGAAAAATATCCACTCTGGTACCCCTACTCCAAATGGTTGTGTACGAGTGAGGGACCTGTCCTTGTTCCCACACCGCTCCCCGTGTCTCTTCCTTTCCAGCGCCCTCCTCTTCAATGAAGTGAAATATTTGACGACGCTGGTCGACCTGCAGCATCTGGAAGACGGCCTGAAGGGCCAGGAGGACCTCGTGTTTGCGTATGTGCGGGCTGTTGGGACTGCAGGTAAGAAGTCGAGGCTCTCAAGTCGGCAGCCAGGGGGATCTCCCTCCAGAACATTTGGGAGCGGCTGCTCTAGCGCTCTGCTCCGGCTTAGAAAGACAAAATTGTGGTTGAGCTTGAGGGACTTGGATCATAGAATCATAGAAATCAAAGAAAAATAGAGCTGGAAGGGGCCTACAAGGCCCTCGAGTCCAACCCCCTGCTCAATGCTTTGACTCGGGTCAAAGCATTGAGTCAAAGCATCCCTGACAGATGGCCGTCCAGCTGCACCTTGAATGCCTCCAGAGTGGGAGAGCCCACCACCTCCCTAGGTAGTTGGTTCCATTGTCTTATTGCTCTGACAGTCAGGAAATTTTTCCTGATGTTTAGGTGGAATCTAGGTTCCTGTAACTTGAGCCCATTATTCCGTGTCCTGCAAACTGGGATGAACGAGAAGAGATCTTTGCCCTCCTCTGTGTGACAACCCTTCAAGTACTGGAAGAGTGCGATCATATCTCCCCTCAGTCTCCTCTTCTGAAGGCTAAACATGCCCAGTTCTTTCAGTCTCTCCTCCTAGGGCCTCATTTCCAGTCCCTTCATCATCCTTGTTGCCCTCCTCTGAACCCTCTCCAGTTTGTCTACGTCCTTCTTAAAGTGTGGTGCCCAGAACTGGACACAGTACTCAAGATGAGGCCTAGCCAGTGCTGAGTAATCATGGGATCATGGGAACTTTCGGATTTGACCATGAAGGGGGTCTTCTTGTTTTTGTTAAAAAGAGCTATCGATAAAGCTTGTTTCTTTTTGGTTTGAAAGGATCTTGCCTTTGACTTTTGCCATCTTTCTTTTTCTAGAGCACAGGGTGTTGATGGAGGCGGCTTTTGTCTATGACTCTGTTAAATTTGCCTTAACCACTGAGGTGACGCTTCTGAGGAGCATTCGGTATGTATGCAGCAGCCAGGTGGGAGTTGCCGGGCTAAGAGCCTCCGGTCTGCACAAACTGTATATGTACTGAAGCCGTTGCCCCCACCCCTCCCAATGCACTCTGGCTCAGGTTTGCAAGTGAACGTTTGCCTGGTTGCCTGGGGTGAGTAGAAATTGTTTCTAGGAGACCAGAGGCAAGTCTAATGCTCTGTTGTACAGGGCCGGTGCTACCATTAGGCCAACTAGGCGGCTGCCTAGGGCGCCGGGCTAAAGGAGGCGCCAGAAATGCCTTGGGGAAAAAAAAATACATCACGTATTTTACCAAGTTTGTTTTACCAATCATGTCCTGTGGCGGGGAAGGGAAGGCGAAGCGCACCCCTCCCTCTCTCTCCTCCAGCTCGTTACCAGGAACAGCAGCAGGCAGGCTCCTCCTCACAACAAGGATGCACCTGCAAACACCTCCTTCGCCTTCCCTCTCAAGGATGCACCTGCAAACACCTTCGCCTTCCCTCTCAAGGATGCACCTGCAAACACCTCCTTCGCCTCCCCTCCCTCGCGTGAGCCTCAGGTTCCTCAGCTCAAGGTCCCCTGAAAGCAGTTATTTCCAGCAACCAGGGAGGGAGGGAAAGGTATTTTAAGCTAGCTGGGGCTCCAATGTTTTAATTATTTACCATGCTGTTTCTGTGTTTTGGTTTTAAATGGTTTTAGGATGCAATCCTATGCGTGTTAGGAGGGGGGGGGAATCCTACAACTCCCAGCATTCCCCAGCCAGCCATGCGCAATCCTATGCATGTTGAGGTAGAAAAAAGCCCCACAACTCCCAGCGTTCCAACAGTCAGCCATGCTGGCTGGTGAATGCTGGGAGTTGCGGGGCTTTTTTCTGCCTCAACGTGTTTAGGATTGTGCCCTGAGCTGTTGATGTTTTCTTTACTGTACTTTGAATATTGTTGTCTGCCTTGAGCACTAGGCTGGTAAAGGGAAAGACAGGATAATATACATTATTCTGATAAAGAAATATTGCAACAAAGTGATAGAGAGAGGAGGGGAAGCAGCAAGTTTCGTAAATCCCCTCCTAAATTTGAACCAGATGATCTACGGGCTCTCTCTTTGCTATGTTTCTACTACATGCATCCCCCCCCCTGCAACCCAGAAGGTGTACGAGTCAAACCGGTGTCTCTGCACCTCCACCCTGCGAGGTAGGACAGGCTGCAAGACGCCCTTTTGTCTCTATTCCTCACAGGTAGCACCACCACACCTCTCTCACATCCTTTTTTCATATCCCTTGTGCTGCCTGCAGGAGGAGACAGGCTTTTACATATATATGGAGTAGGAGAAGGCCCTTGGGAGTTCCTGGCATAGCTGGGCTGATGTTGCCTCTTTGCTTTCCTTGTGAACACAAAGGAAAAGTCTCAAAGTCCACAAAGTTTTTCTATGGGGCTCGGCAGTTCCCAGGGAGGGAAATTTATTTCATAATGGGCATAGGGCTGGAGGGAGGGCTCAAGTGGGAAGGGGGGGGCGCTAAATATCTGATCTTGCCTAGGGCACCAAATTGCCTTGCACCGGGCCTGCTGTTATACCATCCGTCTGGCTCTAGCCCTGATGGCCATGTCGTCATCTGACCTACCGAAGCATCGTGGGTGTTAGTTTTAATTGTGTGGCCAGAGGGGGACCTTTCGCTGTGAACGATGTCTTGGGTCAGCTTGGAGAAGCTCCAACCCTGGTGGCTGCTGCTGCTGGATCCTACCAAAGCCAGGCTAGAGATGTGGCGGGGTGGGTGGGTGGGTAGTGAGCTCCCATTCAGCACATGGCTGCCATGTAAGGAGACGAGGCTTCGATAGAAGGAGCTCTCCTGGGCAAATAGTATAGCATGCCTGTGTCTGATTCCAGCATTGCACGCTATATGTAGTAAAAGGCACGTGCTCATGCATGGCTGGCATCCGTGGTAGGCATGGTGGGGCACTTGCTGTCGGGGGCCACACCCCAGCAGGGCCCCACTGACAAGAGCCCCCTGGAGTTGTTCCTCCGCTCCACCCTTGCGACCTGCTTGCGCACTCGCCTCTCGCTCTGGCCCAGACGACGGCGGAGGAGGAGATGCCCCGGCCTGCTGGCTCCCTGGCGCTCTGCCTGCCAAGCAAGCGAGTGGTAGCAATGAGGAAGAAGAGGATGAGGAGGAGCAAGGGCAGCTGGTGACCATGGCGGTGGGGAGGTAGACGCTGACGGAGGGGCCCATGGAGGGTGGCTTGCCCCAGGGCCCCCCAAAACCTGGAGCCAGCACTATAGCTTCTGCACACACCCCGCCACGGATAAATCTCCACATACCGAAACGCCTCACCACGGGCCCAGGGCGTAGGAGGCTAGCTCGGATCCTGTTCCTCCCCTCCCGTGTCTTCCTCCCACAGCAGCGGAGAGCCCGAAGTGCCGTCCTCGAAGCTCTTTTTCTGTCACTGTAAGGCGGCCGTGGATCCGGCCCAGCCGTGCCGGAGGACCCTGATGGAGCAGCCGCTGACCACGCTGGGCACCCACAAGTTCCTGAAGCTGATGGGGGAGCCCCTTGTGGTACGTGGCTGGCGGTGGCGGGGTGGGGGCCCTTCCCGCCTCGCCCCCCTCGTTCACTCATGTTGCGTTCGCGTCAAGGCGTTTGGGAGCGGGAGAGCGCGAAGTGGGCTCGCGGGTTGCAGCAGGTGGGGGTGGAGCAGTATTTCAAGGGGGCATCCCCTTCCCCCCCCCGACCACCAATCGTTCGGTGGTTTCCCAGTTTGCGTGTGTGTGTTTTCCTTATTCCGAGAGGTTGAAATGCCTCTCCCAGGGCTTAGTTACTGGCAGTAAGCGCTGTAGGCTAAAATATACCGGGTATTTTGGCCACTCCCCTTTTGCCTTTGGCCCTGCCCACCACTGGAATGCAGGGAGGGGGGCAGAGCTTCCCCAAAACTGAATTCGGCCCTCAGACTGAAAGAGGATCTGCACCCCTGCCCTATCCCCTGATAGCACCCCACATCTAGGCTTCAAAAATTAGAGTTTGCTTAGCCATTTCTGGCAGAAAAAGAGCCGTTTATTGTTTAAGCCAGTCTGGCAAGGGATACCAGGGGAGAAGCTGGTCTGAAGTCCGGGCCCAGCGATGGCTCTCTGAAAGTATCCTCTGCTGTTGCTGCTCGTTCCTGTGCCCCAAAGTGAGCCCCGTCTCGCCGAAGCCGGCCGTGCGTCCGCTTTGGCTGTAGAGCGAAACTGCCTCTCTTATTTATTTATTTATTATATTTATACCCCGCCTTTTTTCCTGCAAGGAACCCAAGGCGGCTTACACAATCCTCCTCCTCCTCTCCATTTTATCCTCACAACAACCCTGTGAGGTAGGTTAGGCTGAGAGTCAGTGACTGGCCCAAAGTCACCCAGTGAGTTTCATGGCCGAGCGGGGACTAGAACCCGGATCTCCCGAGTCCCAGTCCAACACTCTCACCACTACGCCACACACTTCTCCAGATGGAGGTTGCAGAAGATCCGGAGAAGGTTTCCACCACTCACCTCCAGCTTGGCCTTCCACTGATCTTCATTCTGACTCGGGCAGAGACGCTGGAAGCGGAGAAGAGGGTTGCTGAGTTCGTGGCCTGGCGGTTGCTGGGGAAAGCCGGAGTCCTCCTTTTGTCGAGGTATTGAGCATCCGACCAGAGGTCCATCTAGTCCAGCGTTCTGCCGACACACTGGCCAGCCAGCTAGCTGCCTGTGGGAAACCCACAAGTGGGGCATGAGTACAACAGCGCCCTCGCACATGTGTTTCCCCGGCACCTGGCATACTTTTTTTTAAAATAATGCTCTTTAGGGAGCAATCCTGTACATGTTTAGACAAGGAAAAAAGTCCTACAACTCCCAGCATGCTGGCTGGGGAATGCTGGGAGTTGTAGGACTTTTTTTTCCTACCGAAACACGCCTAGGATTGCACCCTTAATATATTAAAATCCTGAAGTGTTCCACAATAAAATACAAGTCATGCAAGTACTGCCTCTGATCCTGGAGGTGGGGGATTGGACTCGATGGCCTTATAGGCCCCTTCCAACTCTATTGATATTGCCATCGGGACTAGTAGCCACTGATAGCCTTCTCCTCCGTGAATTTGTCCAATCCCCTTTTAAAGCCCTCCAAATTGGTGGCCATCACCACCTCCTGTGGAAGTGAGTTCCATAGTTTAACTCTGTGCTGTGCGAAGAAGTCCTTCCTTTTATCTGTCCTGAATCTCCCACCAGTCAGTTTCATGGGATGCCCCCACTGCATTCCAGTAATACGAGTGGGGGAGAAAAATGCCTCCCTCTCCACTTTCTCCACACACTGCTGGTTCGGAGTCAGCGCACACACACACACACACACCTGTGATCCTGCTATAGATGGCTCTTTCCTTGCTGTTATGGAAAAGAGCAATCTTTACAAGGATCTCTGGGGGAGGGAGTGGAGAGTGGGGTGGCAGGGAAATCAGCAGGGTGGGGGAATTTGGCGGTGAGGGCCAGCACCCCTGGGGGGTGGCGGTTCCGGGGCGTGCACCTCTGCAATTAGGGCTGACTGAAGGATTAGCTTTGGCCTCCAGGTGGCGCTGTGATACAATCTTTGAAAGGTTTGCTGGCAGCACTTCAGTTCCTAAGGAATGCCAAATAGGCAAGGAGTTTTTTTATGTTGTTTCCTGTGCTATTTTTATGCAACAGTTTATTGCATTGTGTTGTGTGGATTGTTCTGAACCACCCAGAGAGCTTCGGCTATTGGGCAGTACGGCAATGGAACCAACTACCGAGGGAGGTCGTGGGCTCTCCCACACTGGAGGCATTCAAAGTGCGGCTGGACGGCCATCTGTCCGGGATGCTTTGACCTGGATTCCTGCGTTGAGCAGGGGGTTGGACTCGATGGCCTTGCAGGCCCCTTCCGACTCTACTTTTCTATGATTCTATGATTCTACCCTCATTTCCTGACTGTTAGAGCAATAAGACAATGGAACCAACTACCTAGGGAGGTGGTGGGCTCTCCCACTCTGGGGGCATTCAAGGTGCAGCTGGACAGCCATCTGTCAGGGATGCTTTGACCTGGATTCCTGCACTGAGCAGGGGGTTGGACTCGATGGCCTTGCAGGCCCCTTCCGACTCTACCCTTCCCTATGATTTTCTAATGATGATGCGTCTGATGATAGCGCCATCAAGCAGAGTGGAAAGGGAACTCAGGGGGGTTCCAGCCAGAGGGCTCCCAGTGCTAACCCAGCTACTGTGGCCGAGCCCCAGTTTAAAAAATAAAAACGTTTGTGCAACACTAGCGACGTTCCCCTGCTGCCTGGGGAGTGTTGGGGGCCTCTTCCGTGCCTCTTCGTAGGAGCCTGGGGAGGGTGGCAGAGCCACGGAGCTGAGAAGGAACAAGGTCTAGATGTGTTGGGCTGCAAGCCCCATCATTCCCAGCCAGGCCGTGCTGCGGATGAATCCTGCCCCTCCCCCTCTTAGGTCTTGGTCTCATTGAAGGGGTCAACCTGTGTCTCTACCGTTCCACTTCAGGCTGGAGGCAGGGGTTCAGAGGACGGGATGCTCCTCCCCACACAAAACACGTTCCTTGCACATAGATAACTAGCATGCCAGGGCAGAAGGATTCTTGTTTAGCCTTTTCCTTGACATGCTAGATTTCTACTATCAGGGATTGTGTGTGTGGGGGGGTTGTTTGTTTGTTTGTTTGTTTGTTTGTACAGAGGAGCATTCACTCACCAGAGCCCTCACCTGCTGTCTGCAGTGGTATAGCCCACACACAGGTTTATTGTCTCACCTCAGTAGAGGTATAATTCTAACCTACCTCACAGGGTTGTTGTGAGGATAAAATGGAGAGGAGGAGGACCATGTAAGCCTCCTTGGGTTCCTTGCAGGAGAAAAAGGGCGGGATATAAATGTGATGATGATGATAATAATAATAATAATAATAATAATAATAATAATAATACATCCTGTTGTTCATAGTTTAACCTCTGATTTATATCTTGAAAGGAATTCGGTCGGTCAGGACCTTCTCCCCCGGTATAATGTGGCCATCAAGACAGCTGAAGAGGTTAGCTGTTGTCCTTGCCGTTTAAGACGGACTTTTTAATTTACAGCACAATCCTACACATGTCTACTCAGAAGTAAGTCCCCCTGAGTCAAATGAGACTTCCTGCCAGGTAAGCGCGCACAGGATTGCAGCCTTGACTGTCCCAAGATACCATGCTGATCACCGGTGTATTCTTGACAGCGCGTTTTTCATTTATGAGACGTATTTATTTATTTACAATATTTATATACTGCCTGTCAGGTTGCCATTTCTAGGCGGTGTCAAAGAATAAGAATCAAATGTGTAAAAAAAATATATCCAAATACAATATACAAATATAATATGATCCAAGATGCTCTAAGATACATTGTGGTTAAGCGCAAACTTTTAATGGCTGGCACGGCAAGCCGCCAAACGCCAGGGGAAACAATAAGCTCTTCGGCATGCGCCAAATTCATAACAAAGTCGGCGCATGTCCCTGTCGCTTGACTCCCCGCTTGGTAATAAATTAGGCACATGGGCAGCGGCTGCCTGATGCTCCGGCTCTTTGCCCCACGTAGCTGAGTACTGCCTACTCCGGCTGGCTGAGGCTCTGCGGGGTCTCTTTTCACATCCCCGACCCCCTGATCTTTTTAACTGGGGGTGCCGG
The DNA here is from genome assembly GCA_021292165.1 of Shinisaurus crocodilurus. NCBI lineage: Eukaryota > Metazoa > Chordata > Lepidosauria > Squamata > Shinisauridae > Shinisaurus > Shinisaurus crocodilurus. Next base: position 308,657,564 of record CM037876.1, read on the forward strand.
GAATTGAACCCAGGACCTTCTGCACGCAAAGCAGGTGCTCTGCCCCGGAGCCGTGGGCCGCGCCTGCTGGAAGCCATTCCGTGTGTACATGCTTGACTTGCTCCATCAAGTTCCTGTATTTATGTACTCACCGTAAATCGGGCAGAATTTGCAATCTAAGGGAAACGTTCCTCGTGTGTTTTGGCCCGGTGATTCTGGTTTAAACACAGCCTGGGAACTCCCGTTTGGCCGGGGTAGGGACAGTTTGTGGGGAAAGCTATTCCCACTACGAAGAAAGCCCTACGAAGCCACCTTCTCTTCCCCCTCTTAGGTCTTGTTCTCATTGAAGGGGTCAACCTGTGTCTCTACCGTTCCACTTCAGGCCGGAGGCAGGGGTTCAGAGGACGGGATGCTCCTCCCCACACAAAACACGTTCCTTGCACATAGATAACTAGCATGCCAGGGCAAAAGGATTCTTGTTTAGCCTTTTCCTTGACATGCTAGATTTCTACTATCGGGGATTGTGTGTGTGTGTGTGGGGGTTTGTTTGTTTGTACAGAGGAGCATTCACTCACCAGAGCCCTCACCTGCTGTCTGAAGTGGTATAGCCCACACACAGACTTCTTTCTCTTCCACAAATTTGTCAGGGCCGCTCCCTCAGGGTACAGCCAAAGCAGCTGCTTTTCACATTTGCGGCTTATGACCATGTGTGCGCGAGGACGGCACACGGTCCAGACCGCATCCCGTGGGATCAGACTGCTGTGACTAGCCAGGTTCCTGGGGTGGGAGGGGCCAGGGAGGAAGTTGGCCCCACCTCCCAAGGAGGCCTCAATCCACCGAGAATAACGGCTGTACACCAGGATGGGCAACTTGTATGGCACCGAAGGCGACATCGGGTTTTCCCACCGTTGTTTGCTATCGCCTGTTCAAGGAGTTTGTGTCTGCAACGTGGAGAGCTAGAAACTTGTTCTCAAATCAAAAAAAATCAGGGATTCTCAAAACTTCACACCAAAGCCTGCAGGCAGTACAAGAAGAGGCTCCAGGAGGCATTTGCAGATGGGGACTGCCCCTTCCCGCTCAGCGCTGGGTGTAATGATTTGCCCATTTTGGATGCTGAGTAAGTTAACACCAGAGTACCCATTTGTTATGGAGGAAGAACCATGGCAGAAATGACCACATCCTTTCTTGGGAGCCCTTGTAAGTCTGTGGATGCTTTGAACCACTAAGCTTCTGGGGCTGTCTTTTGAATGCCACTTTGGGACGCAGCCCGGTTTTCTCTCCGTGTTGCTTCTCCGCAGGGTGCGCCTGTGAAATACCTGGTTTTGAAAGACATGGATGAAATCGTAGCCTTGGTGGAAAGTGTGAAAGAGGCCGAACCTATCCAGGAGTATGCAGAGGAGGAGGAGGAGGAGGAGGAAGAGGAAGATGGCGAGAACAATGAGCAAGGTAACTTGGCGTCCTGTTTCCTCTTAGCTTGTCTGTGGCTCGTGTTAAGTACTCATAGACCTGGTCCACATGTAACGGCAAGCCACCATGGGTGAATTCCCCGCAGGGCTTTCCATTTTGCAGTATAAGAATTCGAGCCATGGCAGGGGCGTGCCGCAGCTTGTCGTTACATGCGGACCCGGCAAGGGTGGGTTGTTGTTGTGGCAGCTAATAAGCCAACCAGAAAACATGGCCTGTTTTAGGGTTGTGGGTGGCTTGTTAACCGCCCCAACAATCCACCCTGACTGGGTCCGCACATAATAGCAAGCAGTGGCGTGCCCCTGCCATGGCGTGAATTTTCAAAACGGCAGCCGGTGCCGTAGTGGGAAGCCCTGCAGGGAAATCCACCCACGGTGGCTTCTCATTACGTGCGAACCGGCCCATACAGATCCAGATTTTATGAAACCTTGAAAAGGTTATTTTTTTCTCCCTTGCCTAAAGTTTTGAACAAGGCTGAGTGGTTTTTGGGGTGGTCTTGCCTTGAGGCCTCATCCTCTGATGTGGCTGGAAATGGGAGATGGTTATGAACCATCAGACAGTAAAGGTCAGTCTAGCTGAGCTCGTGGGATATCCCTGTGGTGCTGGTCCCACTTCTAAGGTTATAAGAAGAGCCCCGCGGAATCTGACCAAAGGCCTATCTAGTCCAGCCTTCTGTCCACTATAGTGGCCGACCAGCTGCCTCTAAGAAACTCACAAGAAGGACATGAGTGCATTAGCATCCGCCTGCTCGTGTTCCCGAGCAACAGGTATTCAAAGGCACGCTGCCCCCTGAGACTGGTTGCCTGGAGGCATTTCAGACTCTCCAAAGGTGAGCAGGCGAGTGGTTATTTGCAAGCCTGTTTTACATTGGCCATGCTCCCACCCCGTTAGTTTAGCTCTTTCAGCAGGGCCGATACACAGAATTGTATTAGCGCCATGTTGTAAAATGTAGTATGAATTTGTATTATGTGATTCATTAGCAGAGTAGTGCCTTTGTTTGTTTGCAAAGTGCGTTGGGTGGGGGTGGGTGACATATCTCCCCCTGGGACCTTCAAGACTCCCCTTCCTGAACAACCCAACCAGTTGCTCAAGGCCTCAGCAGGAGGGCGGAGGGTCACCTCGTGCTCCTTCTCCTCCAGGTCTCCTTCCCCCTCAGCCTTTCCTGTCTCCTGGCTCTCCTGGGCCACGCTCCAAGCCACACCCATTTCCTCTTCTACTATCTTCATGCTCTCAAAGTGGGTCTTGATCCTCCACTCCTGACTGGGCGAGTGTTTCAGGTTGTGGTTCATAGAATCATAGAATCATAGAAAAGTAGAGTTGGAAGGGGCCTACAAGGCCATCGAGTCCAACCCCCTGCTCAATGCAGGAATCCAGGTCAAAGCATCTCTGACAGATGTCTGTCCAGCTGCACCTTGAATGCCTCCAGACTGGGAGAGCCCACCACCTCCCTAGGTAGTTGATTCCATTGTCTTATTGCTCTGACAGTCAGGAAATTTTTCCTGATGTTTAGGTGGAATCTAGGTTCCTGTAACTTGAGCCCATTATTCCGTGTCCTGCAAACTGGGATGATCGAGAAGAGATCCTTGCCCTCCTCTGTGTGACATCCCTTCAAATACTGGAAGAGTGCGATCATATCTCCCCTCAGTCTCCTCTTCTGAAGGCTAAACATGCCCAGTTCTTTCAGTCTCTCCTCATAGGGCCTTGTTTCCAGTCCCTTTATCATCCTTGTTGCCCTCCTCTGAACCCTCTCCAGTTTGTCTATGTCCTTCTTAAAGTGAGGTGCCCAGAACTGGACGCAGTACTCAAGATGAGGCCTAACCAGTGCCGAGTAAAGGGGAATTATCACTTCCCGCGATTTGGAAGCTATACTTCTATTAATACAGCCCAAAATTGCATTTGCCTTCTTTGCAGCCACGTCGCATTGCTGGCTCATATTCAGTTTGTGATCTACCACAATTCCAAGATCCTTCTCACTTGTAGTATTGTTGAGCCAAGTGTCCCCCATTCTGTAACTCTGCATTTGGTTTCCTCTCCCTAGGTGCAGCACTTGGCATTTATCCCTGTTAAATTTCATTCTGTTGTTTTCGGCCCAGCGCTCCAGCCTATCGAGGTCACTTTGAATTTTGTTTCTGTCTTCCAGAGTATTAGCTGTTCCACCCAACTTTGTGTCATCTGCAAATTTGATAAGCATTCCCTGTACCTCCTCATCCAAGTCATTAATAAAAATGTTGAAGAGCACCGGGCCCAGGACCTCAAGCTCCCCTCCTGCCACCTTGGCTGCCGAAGGGGCCCGAGATCAAGGGTCGGCACCGTCGGGCACTTGCCGAGGCCCTCACCCCAGCAGCGGGGGCCCCCCTGCCAATCCCCGGAGCTGCCTGGCCCTGCGCCTCCTCGCCACTGTCACCTCTTCGCCAGACCTCAGCGAGCAGTGACAGGCGTAGGGAGAAAAGGCTGCCTCTGCTCGTCTTGGGCCTCGAGTGAGGAGGAGGCGGTGGTGACGGCGGCAAGGCGAAGGCGGGCCCGTTCTGAGCGGGGGCCCTGCTACAACTGCCAGGAAGGCACAGCCGCTCCGCCGTCTCCGCGGCTTCCCCCCGTTGCTCCCTCCACGCTTCAAGCCTCAGCTTGGTCCCCCCTGATTTCGTTCGTCCACTCTCCCTGGGATGGACCCCGTTCCTGCGTCCTGGGGCCTGGCCGAAGTACGGGTACCCAAGACCTTGAACTGGCCCTGAAACGATTGCAGTGTTGGTGCACCGGCCCATGGGGAGGGTATTCCGCAACCGGGGTGCCACCACCAAGAAGGCTCTCTCCCTTCTTGTCGCATCATGGACCCAAGGTACTCAGAGAAGAACCTCCTTTGATCTTTGGGCTCCTGCAGATATTCGGGTCCCAAGCTGGTTGGGGGTTTAAAGGCAAGCACTGGTACCTTGAATTGGGCTTGGAAGTGAATTCTACGAGTTCTGGATGTGTCCCCCACCACACCCCCTTCTCTTGCTGATTACAGCGTGTGTTTCCTCCGCAGAGATTCAGGACGATCAGGTGGTGGAATCCATTGTCAGAGACCGGAAGCACGAGCTCCCCCTGGAACACATCCGTACCCTGACAGAAGACTCCTTCGCCGCTGCTCTGGCGGAAGCCGTGCACACGGTGGTGCTGTTCTACGCCAGCTGTGAGTCAGCGCACCGCTACTTGTTCAGCATTCAGACTTCCTCGCTTGCAGTTCTCCTTGCTCTGCAAGCGTGGAGTTGGGCGATGGACCTGCGGGTCGGCGTCCTGAGAATTTCAGGGCCCGGCGAATGATCTGGGAGCACCAGATGTTTATTTGAGTGTGTGTGTATGTTTCAAAACATTGTAAAACTGCCCTTCACCCCTGCGGATGCCAGGGTGTTGGGCAGGAGCACAATTCAGATCGCACCCCCCCAAAAAATCCAATCAAAACGTTAAGACAGCGTAATCTGAATCAAGCAAAGGCGGGGCAGGAAATGCAACAGAACAGAGAAAATGTGCCAGCCCATTGAAATTAAAATGCCTGGGCAAACAAAAAGGACCTTGAACTGGCCCTGAAACGATTGCAGTGTTGGTGCACCGGCCCATGGGGAGGGTATTCCGCAACCGGGGTGCCACCACCAAGAAGGCTCTCTCCCTTCTTGTCGCATCATGGACCCAAGGTACTCAGAGAAGAACCTCCTTTGATCTTTGGGCTCCTGCAGATATTCGGGTCCCAAGCTGGTTGGGGGTTTAAAGGCAAGCACTGGTACCTTGAATTGGGCTTGGAAGTGAATAGGCAGCAAGCGCAGCCCCTTCGGAATTGGTGTAATGCAACCCGGTGCCCTCCAGATGTTTTTTGTCTACAACTCCAAGAATCCCTGACGGATGGTTGGTCATGCTGGCTGGAGCTGCTGGGAGTTGAACTCCAAAACATCTGGAGGAAGTCTGGTGTCATTTGATCAGGCCACACTTGTTAGCAATCCAGCAGCTGCAGTCTGCACTAGTTGAAGCTTTGGAGTCATCTTCCGTGACAGCCCCGCATACAGTGTGATCCAGTGTTGCGGCATCATTGAAACTAAGCAAGCGAAGATCTGCCTAGTGATCGGGATGGAGGCCCACGGGAAACCCTGTCTAAAAGCAGGCATTTGCTGCCACAGGAGATTATTGATTTGCCCTCAGGCTTACAATCTAAAAGATACGACATGAAAGGAAAAGGGATTGGGAGGGAGGAAGAAAAAAAAAAGCAACACTCAGGCACCAGTTCTTGGTTTCAAAGTTCTTATAGGTGTTCTTTCTGACAAGGAAGGGCAAAACAATCTCCTTGCAGCTGCTCCTTCTCTGGGCGATGGATGGGGTGACATTGGTCCCCCCCCCCCCCGCTGTGATGTTCTTCCTGGGCCCTTGGCTCTCTGGCCGATGGATGATGCCAGAATCTGAAGCCTTTAAAAGAGGACGAGGCAAATTCACGGAGCATTGGCTGCAGCTTGGCTGCTTAGCAGTGATCGCTAAAGGGAACCTCCACCCCGAATACCACATCCTGTGGGGCAACGACAGGAGAAGGCTGCTTGTTGTGGACTTCCCAGAAAAATCTGGCTAACCCTTGTAGGGGAACAGGATGCTGAACTGGACTGAACCTTGGTCTGATCCAGCGGGGCCCTGTATTTGTCTGATTTCCATCCCGCCATTCAATCCAGAAGAATCCCCAAGGTGGCTGACATTAAAAAATAAAAGAAATACAACTATACCGGGGCTATTTCCCTCCTGGCGCTGCTCTTGGGTTAGCGGATTCTTCCCCCACTCCAAGCCACAAAACCTCACCCACCTGTGGTCATTGCGGGTGCTCCCCATCCTAGTTCCTTCCGAGTGCAGGCCATTCGGTAACGATCCGTTGTTTAGCAGTGCACTCTCTGTTCCCTTCTGCCCGGGGCTGGTGCTCTCTTCTCTGTCCGGGGGCAGAGAAGGAGGGGCCACAGAAGAACGTCCATTATCGGCAAACATACACTTAATTTGTATATTTCACGCTGGCCACAAAGTTCAGCTTTGGTTGATATGGAATGTGGGCCGCCTTTGCCGCCCAGGATTTCGTTCTGCTGCAGAACAACAGATGACCGACTGTTTTCATTTGTGTTGTAGGGGAAGCCGTCTCCCTGGTTGTGATGCAGACTTACGTCGAAGTGGCTACCCTTTTGAAAGGTACGGCTGCGAGCGATTTCTCTGGTGCACCGGCTGTGGCCGGTGGGTTTCTTCGGAGAGCTCCCTCTTTCACTCCCATATTTTTGAAATATGTTCAGCAATATATAAATCAATTAAATAATTAAAATAAAATAAATAACTAGTAAGGAAAACGAGTCCCATGAGGAAAAGTTGAAAGTCCTGGGTACTTTTTAGCTTGGAGAACAGAAGACTGAGTGGGGACATGGTAGCCTTCCTTCAAATCCCTGAAGGGTTGTCACATAGAAGATGGCAAAGACTTGTTTTCTGCCGCTGATACAGAGGACGTAACTAGATCGAGTGGGCTTAATTTAGAGGAGGGTAGATTTTGGTTGAACGTTAGCAGAAACATCTTGATGGTAAGAGCAGTTTGACAATGGCACTCTCCAGACGTGTTGGACTGCAATTCCCAGCATTCCCTGCCAGCATGGCCAATGGTTGGGCCCTGCTAGCTGGGTAGGATGGGAGTTGTAGTCCAAACGTTTGGCAGGCACCAGGTTGGGGAAGGCTGGCCTAGAACTTTCTGCCGTTGAGGGAATTGGGTATGTACTGCCTCTCACACACACCCCTTGCACCCCACCTTCTATAGGGGTTGCCTGCTACTGGCCTTCATTCCAGAGCTTGTTGTAAAGATTCCATATCCAAACAGCAATCATATTAAAACACTGCAATGAATCAACTAAAGACAGTAGGCTAAAATCTACTACGTGCTTGCCTGAGGCCACAAGTTCACAGAGGAATTGAGATCTGAACAGAGGAATTCCTGGTTCGCAGCTCAGGTCTTTATCCAGCTTCTCAATGTCACTTGTGAATGTTGCTGAACCTTCCCCAGCTGTGTCGCTAAGCCAAATGCTCTCTTAAATGGTTTGGAATTGCATTAAAAGCCTGCCACTTGGAAGAGTTACAAAAACACACTGGAGATGCCTACATGGATATGGCTTGAAGGCTTTTCCTTGGAAACAAAGCCCTGTGAGGAGAGACTGAAGGAACTGGGCATGTTTACCTTTCAGAAGAGGAGACTGAGGGGAGATACGATCGCACTCTTCCAGAACTTGAAGGGTTGTCACACAGAGGAGGGCCTGGATCTCTTCTCGACCATCCCATTTTGCAGGACACGGAATCATGGGCTCAACTTACTGGAAGCCAGATTCTGCCTGGACATCTCCAGACTGTTAGAACAGTGTTCTCCAACCTTGGGTCCCCAGATGTTTTTGGCCTACAACTCCCAGCATGCCCCAGCCAGTTGTAGGCCAAAAACATCTGGGGACCCAAGGTTGGAGAACACTGTGTTAGGACAATACGCCAATGGAACCAACCACCTAGGGAGGTGGTGGGCTCTCCCACCCTGGAGGCATTCAAGGTGCAGCTGGACAGCCCTCTGTCAGGGATGCTTTGACCTGGATTCCTGCATTGAGCAGGGGGTTGGACTCAATGGCCTTGTAGGCCCCTTCCAACTCTGCTCCTCTATGATTTGTGAAATAAGAGCTGAAGCGTCTTCTCAACTGGTGTGAGCGTTTACGCTGGTGCTTCCAGGAACCCCATCCTGTTCCTCTTCTTTCCTGGCATACTCTGACATCATCGAGTGGGATCAGAGCCCTAGACGTGTTCAGAGGGACTTCTGCATACATACTGTGGGTTTGACACAAGGCAGAAGAGCAACAAGTGGATGATCCATCAAAGGCGGCACAGCTGCCTACTTAACGCCCTGCAGAGAAAGGAGAAAACAATGAGCAGATGTGTTTTTCTTTAATGTCTGCAGCCGACTGAGGAAAATGCACTTTATTTATTTATTAATTAAAGTTCTTATACTCGTTGCTCCAAAGGAGCACAGAGTGGCTTAACAATATTAAGAAAACAAGTACCAATAAAACAACCCAAACAATCCTACTGTCATGATAAAAACAATTTAAAATACAGCAGTAGTAATCCAGCCTAAAAACAACAAGTCAGGCACCAAATGTTTTTGTAAATAGCAAAGGTCTTTCACTTATGTTTAAAAGTAGTCACAGTGGGGGCTAATCGCACCTCTCCTGGGAGGGAGTTCCACAGATGAGGGGCCACCACTGAGAAAGCCCTGTCTCACCTCCCCACCCTCCTCACCTCATTTATGGAGGGGATACTGCAGATGGCAGGGCCCTAGTTGGTTGGTAATGGGGGAAGCACTCCCTCAGGTACCTGGGGTCCCAGATCATTAAGGGCTTTACACGCTAAAAGCAAGACCTTAAATTGGGTTCAGTAGCTCACTGGCAGCCGGTGAAGTACTTTCAGGAAAGGTATATGATCCCTCCTGTCCACTCCTACCAGCAGCCCAGTTAGCTGCAGCTTCTGGACCATCTCCAAGGGGAGCCCCACCTGGAGTGCCCTGCAGTAATCTAGCCGAAATGTTACCGAAGTGTGGACAACTAAGGACAGATTATCTTGATCCAGGAAAGGCCGTAGCTGGCGAACCTGCCAGAGGCGGGCAAAAGTGTCCCTTCCCCCTGCGGCTGCTTGGGCCTCCAGTGAGAAATTGGGGGCTAAGGGCATACCCAAGCTGTCCCTTATGCAGTAGCCATTGGCAGGCCTACAGGGGCCTGGTCTCCTTTAGGATATCTGTGAATTTTCAGCTCTTTTTTTTTTTTTTTTTAAAGGGAAAAAATCACCAACCCTTTTATTTACAGAGATATAATGGGAAATATTCAGGCAGTGCCAAGTTGCTCAGTAAGAAAAGCTGCTCCAGCACTTTGTCCAGAGAAGGCAAAAGCACTGGGATGGTTGACAAGCGCTTGGCACTTGGCAACATTTTGCATCAAAATCTAATCTATTTCAACCCTTTAACAAATTTAATTGTGCTGTTTTAAATGTTCGCTTGTGTTTACATACTTTCCCCCTCTGTTTCACATTGACTTGTCATAGCTCCCCTTTCCTGGCACGGCAGAGATCTCTGGCCGGACGTCAGGCAGCACTTTACGGGAATAACGGCGTGGTTGCGAGTCAACCTGAGCCAACATTTCGATAGGTTTGACTCAAAGGGCGGCATTTCAAGGGAGGGCTTTAATTTTGCCTGGCTGCTGACGTGGCATCCAGCCAGTTCTGGAGTGGGTTGCATTCCCCACAAAGGAGCAGGTTCATAGTTTAGGGGTGCTCCGAGACCTCAAAACTAGAGGCACAGGTGGCTTTGGTGGCTCGGAGTACCTTTTATCAGCTTGGGCTGATATGCCAACTACGGTCCTGCCTAGACAGAGATAGCCGTGCGACAGTTATTCACATTCCGGTAACCTCCCGTTTGGATTATTGCAATGCGTTATATGTGGGGCTGCTTTTGAAAATGGTCTGGAAACTTCAATTAGTCCAAAACAGGGTGACTGGGACTGGCCAGTGTGATGATATTATGCCAATATTTCTCCATCTGCGCTGGCTGCCAGTCTTTTTCTGGGCCCAATTCAAAGTGCTGGTTTTAACCTTTAAAGCCCTAAATGGCGTGGGACTGGGTTACCTGAAGGGGACGTCTCTTCCCATATTTACCTACCCGAGCATTAATATCTGAGGCCCTCCTCCGGTGTCCCTGCCATATAGGGTGAGGTGGGTGGCTACAAGAGATAGGGCCTTTTCAGCGGTGGCACCCTGTTTGTGGAATGTTCGCCCTAGCGAGGCTCACCTGGTGAAAGACCTTTTTATTCTCCCTGGCATTTTAAGAACTGTTTTTAGTATTTTAGTATTTAGTATTTAGTATAACTCCTGGTTTTAGTATTTTATTCTGCAGCTGGTTTTAATTTGGTTTTACATGCGGAGATGGTATTATTCTTTGCTGCTAGTTTTATCTTGTTTTTGTTTTAGCATTTGTATTTTATGTTTTTATGCTTTTAATAAAACCTCAGAGAACTTAACATTATTGTGCAGTTTAAAAATACAGTAAGTAAGTGTGGCGTAACCCCACAGTTCAGTTCCCTGGTGTATGTCTGCCTTAGTACGTTTAGTGAGTATAGAATGTTGAACTGAGTGGGTGTGGTTTGTGATGTCTTGGAAAGGGTGGTGGGAGGAGTATACAGTAATACCTTGGATTGCAAGTAACTTGGTTTGAGAGCGTTTTGCAAGACAAGCAAATTTTAAAATATTTATTTAATATTTTTTTGACTTGATATACAAGCGACGTCTTGCAATACAAGTACTGTAGTACAGCTTAAATTCAAAATCTCTGTACAAATTTTTGGGGGGGGGGATTTTGTTTTGATATAAGAGTGTTTTGGATTACAAGCACGTTTCCGGAACGAATTATGCTCTCAATCCAAGGCATGATGACTGTATAAGGAGTGTTTGAGTGATGCCAGAGGGTGTTATTATGGGAGTGTCGAGTTATGAGAGAGTGTTTGGAGTGTGGGGAGAGTTGGGGGTTGTGGAGTTACAGGTTAGTTTGATTATTTTTGTCTTGTCTGAGGAGTGAAAGTATTTAGAATTATAGGGACTTAGGTTAATTATCAAGTGTTTGGTGTAGGCAGGTTTTAAATTATTTTCTGGAACTAAGATTTTGAGAATTAAAATAAACTTATTTTTATTTTCTTTGCTACCCAAATCCTACGTGTCAGCTTGGCGTCATTAACCTGCATTACTTTTAAATCTACACACACACACACCTTTGTACCCACAGTATCATAAATTTAAGCTTGATCCTTAATCACCAGCATTAATCTTTTCCCTCATTAGTAGGGGAAAGGTTTCATTTGACCCTCCCCTCAGGTTTTTCTGTTGATACTTAGCCTGAGAAGGGTTTATGCGCGTGGTCCTAAAATGTAAAGGGACCGTGTCGTCGCATTAAGTAAATAGATTGTCTTAGGGCTCAGACTTAGGACCTGTTTTTCCTGGATCATGTGAACTAATAAAAAAAAGGGCATGGACAGAGGATTGAGAACATAAAACATGTGGACAGGGGTGATCTGGTAGACATAGTTTACTTAGACTTCCAAAAGGCTTTTGACAAAGTCCCTCACCAAAGACTCCTGAGCAAACTGTTCAATTATAAAAAAAGAAAAGAAAAGAAAAGATGTCCCTTGTACCACAGGTGCTGATGACACTTGGTATATCCTTTCTTTATTTCTTTATTTCTTCTGCAGGGACTCCTGAGATTTCACTTGCGAGGGTGAACTGTTGGGACTGGCCACAGCTCTGCACGCAGCAAGACGTCGTCCAGTTTCCTACCATCAAGATGTACACAAAGGGGGGGAGATGGCTGGTCTACTCTGGGATGTGGGGGACCGAGGAGTTGCTGAGGTTCATTGAGCTGTAAGTGTTGCACTGCTGGCTGAGGGAGCCCTTAGGACAGGGGTGTTGAACCTTGGACACGCAGGCCAAATCAAGCCCGCCTGGGGCCTCAATCGGGCCCAGTGGGATTCCCCAGACAACCATGTCCCTTTCCCGGAATCACTGATCATTTGGTGGAAGAGAAGGTTATGGGGAGACCCAAGAGTGGTCTTTTAATATCTGAAAGGCTTCCGTGCAGAAGAGGGAGGAGAATTGTTCTTCGTTGCTCCGGAGGGCAGGGCTAGAACCCGTGGCTGGAAGTTGCAGGGAAGCAGATTTCGGCTACAGATTAGGAGAAAAGTCCTAACGGTGAAAGCGGTTTGACAATGAGACAGACTGCCTTGGGAGGCGGCAGGTCCTCCTTCGCAGAAGATACGGGTTTCCCGTGGGCGGCTGGTTGGCCACTGTGTGAACAGGATGCTGGACTAGATGGACCCTTGGCCTGATCCAGTCGGGCTCTTACGTTCTTATTTAAGCAGGGGCTGGACAGCCATCTGTCAGAGACGCCGCCGTTGCATGCTACACTGCAGATCCTGCGTTGAGGAAAGGGTTGAACCAGATCAGTGTTCTCCAACCTTGGGTCCCCAGCTGTTTTTGGCCTACAACTCCCAGCATGCCCCAGCCAGCATAGCTGGCTGGGGCATGCTGGGAGTTGTAGGCCAAAAACAGCTGGGGGCCCAAGGTTGGAGAACACTGGGCTAGATGACCTGTCACCCATGCTTCAGTGCCTCAGACACACGTACAAGATGCATGCACATAAGTCTGTGTGATTGTCATGGGAGACACCAGTGGTGCAACACCCTGTGAATACATTTGACCTGTAGAGAGTGGAGCTGCAAAGTTATGGAAAGGCGGAAACCAATGTCCGTCTTATAAAGAGGCCCGTGGTCTTTAGTCCGGTTTCCATTTGCATCTGCAGGAGCAGAACCTCCTGTCCAGTGAGGCTGATGACACCCGAAGAAGTGGAAGAATATTTAAGTGTCAAAATCTCGCCGTACCACAATGTTTCCATCCTGGGGCTGTTTGACTCAAGCATGAGTGAAGGTAAGCACTTTCCTTGGTTAGGCTCCAAATGTCATTGGAAAATTTATTTATTTATTTTATTTTTACCCCGCCTTTTTTCCTGCAAGGAACCCAAGGCAGCTTACATAATCCTCCTCCTCCTCTCTATTTTATCCACACAACAACCCTGTGAGGTAGGTTAGGCTGAGAGTCAGTGACTGGCCCAAAGTCACCCAGTGAGTTTCATGGCTGAGCGGGGAATAGACCTCGGCTCTCCCGGGTCCCAGTCCAAACACTCTCACCACTACACCACACTGACTCTCTGGAAAAGACTGGTGATAATGGAAGTAATCATATTTTCTATTACCCTTTAAGGGGCTCCCCAGAACACGCAGGCATCTAGGAGGTGGGGCCAGCCTGCATGTTCTGGGAAGCCTCTTCACATATTCAGTACCCATGGGGCTGACGGGGCGGTCAGATCCTGACTGTACCACATCACACCATGGAGTAGGGCAGTGATGGCGAACCTATGGCACGGGTGCTACAGCTGGCACGCAGGGACCTCTCTGTGGGCACTCGAGCCATTGGTCACCAGATCGCGAAAAGACCGTCCCCTTCTGCAAAACACTAATTATCTTGTTCTTTCTCACACTGTGGAACAGAATGATTTTATTCTAGAATTCCTGTTACAGAATTCTTTTCTACATTGTTATCACATTTAAAAGATTTTGAAGAATGATGCACAGAGCATGGCTTGGATGTAAAGCCCTAACAGTTGACCTGAGTGCTGCATGTGTTGCTCTCAAACTAACGGAGTATGAGCCAAGGTTTGACAAATTATCAGCATGCATGCAATAGCAAAAATCACATTAATTGTGCAAAAGCATGCCCAATGCAAACTCTTACCTAATGCACTGTTTGCAGTCCAAGACATGAAGTGTTTAAAATGTGTTAAGCACGTTTAGTTTTCTTGTTTATCTTGCTCATCCTAGTACAGGTTGACTTTTACTTTTACTAATCCGACACCTGTAAAAGCAGGGAAAGGACCCGGGGTAAAGCTTGCCCCATACAATTTCAGTCTGGCATATAATCATATTACAAGTTGAGAATCCCTTATCCAAAAATACATGAGCCTAATTATTTTAAAAGTTTGTATAAATTCCCTTCAGGCTATGTGTACAATGGAGTACTATAATGATTTTTTGAGTTGATTTTTTCCCCAACAAAAAACTGTTTGTATCATTGAAAGCTCTGTTATTGTGTTTTTCTTTAAAGACAAAAGATGTTAATTAGTTCGGACAACTGTATGAGTTGTTTTTCTAAAACTAAAATCTCGGTATTCAGGTTTAATTGCAGTGTTGGCACTTTGAAATAAATAAGTTGGTTTTGTGTTGCAGTTGGGGCACTCGGGCTCAAAAAGGTTCGCCATCACTGGAGTAGGGGAAGGTGGTCATATTTTTTGAACATACCCCCGTACAAAAAGCTCCCTGCATTTAATAAACTAGTACATCAGAAACAGGTAGGCAAAGTGCTTTACTGTGCACATTACTATTATTCTAATTTTTAATGTGGCTCCCCCTCTGTAATGTGAAGTGGCAACATGCAGATTTCCCGCAATTTGGTCTCCTGCTTCGTTCTGCATAGCAGGGCAGGCTGGTGCTGAGATTTGGAAGGCTTTCCTTGGGTCGCACACACTACCGGAGAAGCCTGACCCATTTTACTGGGGACGGGGGGGGGGGGGAGAGAGAAAAGTCTGCTTATTTTGCTGCACTTACAGGCTGGGTTATTATCTGTTTGGACAGCAAGAGAAGCCTTCGTTGAAGCTGGAAGAGTCCTAAACGGATATGTCGCGACAGGGATCTACCACGAAGAGGACGCCGCGGAGCTGTACGTTGCTCGCTTGCTTTGCACTTGGCACTGAGCGACTCGGTTGTGGGTGGTATGGCAAGGCCAGACTGGGCTTGGAGAAAACGTCTCCCCTTTCCCTGTTTAACGGGCCTCTCTCTCTCGCTTCAGCTGGCCCACAAACGTAGGTTGGGTTGCCACGGAGAGATTTTCTGCTCGCCAGTGGCAAGATGGGTGAGCGCATTTGTGGAAGCCGGGCTGTTTTTCCTGCGTGGGGTGGGTGGGATGGAGCTGTAGCTCAGAGGTAGAGCACCTGCTCTGCGTGAGAAAGTTCCCCAGTTCAGTCCCCAGCATCTAAGTAGGACCGGGGAAAGACCCCCTGTGTGAATCCCCAGAGATCCCCTGTCAGTCAGTGTAGAGCAGTGTTCTCCAACCTTGGGTCCCCAGATGTTTTTGGCCTACAACTCCCAGCCTGCCCCAGCCAGCTGGCTGGGGCAGGCTGGGAGTTGTAGGCCAAAAACATCTGGGGACCCAAGGTTGGAGAACACTGCTCTAGAGGAAGCAATGGTCAAACACATACACGGCGGAGCAGGGAGAGGAGTGAGCAAAGTCCAGAGACGAGCAGAGGTCCGGCATGTATCAGGCAAGGTGGGCCAGAGGCAAGAAGCAAAGGTCACGGGCAGATGCAGGTGAAAGATGGGCGGGGCGAGGATCAGAATTGGCCACTTCCTCCACCAGAGGTGAGTAACCAGAAAATTCAGGAGGAACAGCCGGAGGGCTGCCCACACACCCCTACACTCTGCCTAACAGTAGGGCCAGTCCTGAGTCCACGAGCTTCTGCCCAGTTCCTTCAGCCTCTCCTCATAGGGCTTTGTTTCCGGTCCCCTGGTCATCTTTGTTGCCTTCCTCTGAACCCTTTCCAGTTTGTCTGCATCCTTCTTGAAGTGTGGTGCCCAGAACTGGACGCAGTACTCAAGATGAGGCCTGACCAGTGCTGAGTAGAGGGGAACTAGTACTTCACGTGATTTGGAAGCTATACTTCTATTAATGCAGCCCCAAACAGCATTTGCCTTTTTTGCAGCCACATCACATTGCTGGCTCATATGCAGCTTGTGATCTACAACAATTCCAAGATCCTTCTCGCTTGTAGTATACATCCTTCTTACAATGTGGCACCCAGAACTGGACACAAATATACAAATTAAAAACCTTTTGACTGACTAAACAGGTGCCCCAGATTAAGGGGACAACCAATTTATTTGTGTGTGTGTGTATGTGTGTGTGTGTGTGTGCGTGCATGCGTGTGCGTGCATGCGTGCATAATATCATTTTTAATAATAATAATAATAATAATAATAATAATAATAATAATAATAATAATAATAAATTTTATTTCTTACCCGCCTCTCCGTCTAGATCGAGGCGGGGAACAACAAAAATATAAAATACACAGTACATACTATTGAAACATCTTAAAACATATTAAAAACATCATAAACAACATCATTAAAACATCATTAAAACATCATTAAAACATCATTAAAACATCGTAAAAACATCGTAAAAATACGCAAATTGTGGGTGGCCAGTCCACCTTCTCCTTCACACAAGATGGAATGCCTTTTCTAAGATGGTACAGTTGTGTGTGTATTATCTGAAAACACACACACAGATATACATATATGCACATTTAATTGGTTATTCGATTAAAGCTCATACAGTGACTCAGGTAAGATTTCTTTAATCAGGGGACAACTGCAATTTGAATGGATTTTGGAAACGTGTTCCCTCCTGGGGGTCTTTTTTTCCAGCTCCCGAAAATATAACGTACCCCTCCCAGCACTGCTGCTTGCTAAGCCTGGAACCCAAAGAAGGAGCGTCATCCAACTCTCGAAGTACAGCACGCAGGACATGGTTGAAGCCGTCCGCCGTGTGTTACTGGAAACATTTGTGAGCATCATTTCTTCTTCTGGTCTAAAGGAAATATGGTTTGTCCATTGCAGGGGCACAGGGCTGGGAAACCCTTTTTCCTCTAACCACTGATCGTTAGGTGGTTTCCTAGCTTCTGTGTTGTTTTTCCCCATTCCAAACGTTTGTAATGCCTCTCCTACGTTAATGACAGCAAGCCCTTTAAGCTAAAGTTAGGCTGGGATTTTTGGTATTTGGGCCCTGAGCCTTTCACCTTTGGCCGCTGGAATCCAGCCTCTGAAACTGAATTTGGCCCTCAGGCTGAAAAAAGAAGTTCCCCAATAAAGAAGTTCCCCAATAAAGAGACGTATTGGGTTTGTTCATTGGCTGGTTGGTTGGGTGAAGATCCGCAGGTCTGGTGCCTCCCGTCTCTGCAGCAGGAAAATTACGTAACCCAAACTGGCCCAAACATCTCCATGGCGCATAGCTGTTAAAAATGCTGGGACCCCTCTTTGGATGTGGAGATGGAGCCCCTTTCCCCCTAATTATACTTGCCTTCCCACCCCCCACCCCCCGGTCCTGTCACAGCCAGAAATCACCGTGGGAAATCTGCCAGAGTACTTCCAGCTGGGGAAACCCTTGCTCATTTTGTTCAGCGACGGGACTCTGAGCAAAAGCCATGAAGCAGAGATGAGGCGTTTGGCCAAAGACGAGCACCGTGAAGCCTTCGTCGCCTGCTGGCTGAACCTGTAAGCATGCAGTTATGCCTGTCTTGGCTTTCATGTTGGCCTGTGATGCACAGTATTTATTTATTTATTTATTTATTGGGTGTTTGTTTTTGTTTTTTTAATTGCCCCTTCGCTTGAGGTGATATAAGATAAAGCCATAAAAATGGAATACAATGCCACAATTTCAAAAAAACTAGAATCAAAACTGTTAAAATACATCATCATCATCAGGCGATCACTCGTGACCGAGTAAGATTGTCTTCCGGGATAAAAGGAGGAAATTCTAAAGAAGATTGTGTCATCATCAGGCGATCACTCGTGACCGAGTAAGATTGTCTTCCGGGATAAAAGGAGGAAATTCTAAAGAAGATTGTGTAGACTCTAGCGATGGGTCCGTAAGTGACTGTGGAGGCCAATTCTAGATCCACACAGCTTCCCACAGTGAGGACACAGGTTACCAGATAGAAGATGGTCCTGTAAAGGATTCATTTGACGTGCTTTTCGCTTAGCACGTTTCTCCCTTTCACCTTGCACTCGGGCTTCTTCAAAGTCCATGGAACCTTTGTGAAAGGCCAACCTCCATTTAGATCGTTCATGGGCCAGAGCTTCCCAGTTTTCGATGTTTATATTGCATTTTTTTAGATTAGCCTTATGAACATCTTTAAACCTCTTATATTGACCACCGATATTCCGCTTTCCATCCTTGAGTTGGGAGTAAAGTAACTGCTTTGGGTAACTGTGATAAAACACAGGGACCTTCTAAAACAGGAGTGTTGCATTTCTTTCAGCCTGAGGGCCGAATTGCATTTTGGAGATGCTGGGGGGGGGGGCGCATTCTGGGGTGGGGGCTGTTTTAGCTTAAAGCTCTTAGTGCCCCAAACTAAGCCTTCAGTGAGGCATGGCAACCTTTTAGAATTGAGAAAGTCTACTCGGGAGTAAGCCCCAGTGCGACTGCTTTCAGGCCTGAAGAGCACAACTCAGTTCTACAAAATACCACCATTTCCTTATCCCTTCTTCCTTAGGTGGAAGCTTCTGCTTTTTCCAGTATCTGCCAACAACTATGCATGCAGCAGTTAGTAAATTTCCAACTGGCTCTGGATGTTCTTGTTAAAGCCTTGTTAAAGCCTCTAGGAGAAGTGTCTTTGGCTCAAATAGAAATTGGTGGCCAACAGAGTCCTTTATGGTATGCTCGGCAATGCTCCGGGCCACTTGCTTGAGTTTTCAGCTGTTTCCTTTTCTATTTTAAAGTAAGTCTCTAAAGGCACAATCCTATGCATGTTTAGACGGAGAAAAGGCCTGCAACTCCCAGCATGCCCCAGCCAGCCATGCTGGCTGGGGCATACTGGCGGTTGTAGGCCTTTTCTCCATCTAAACATGCATTGGATTTCACCCTAACACTTTTACATGTGGAGATATAAGGGGAAGCGTGTAAACAAGGCCAGTGAGCAGAGGGGTTCTTGGATAACCAGCAAGGCTGGGCACATTTTTAAATTTTGCAAAATTGCCATTTTATTTTATTAATACCGTTAAATACCTTTTGAAAACATATCTTTCAATTTTAACATTTTGACTTCTTTATATTGATTCTTCCCTCCCACCCAAAACCCATCAGTGTATCCTTAGGTCTGCTCACCACAAGTCTTCTGGCTACAGGCCAGAATCTTAAAAAAAATATAATATCTATTGTATATAAGAGTATATGACCACGATTCCTTTGAATTTTTAAATTGAAAATGGTTTCCCCTTTTATTTGTATGGGTGTAGTTCTGGGGCAGTGAACCCTTTTTTTAAAGTGAATTCCAGTTTGTGAAGGGTCTTGGGGGCTGCCTTTGAACAGCGAGCAGGAATAATAGCACAGGCCAGGCCAAAGGACACATGTAATTCTTACCAATTTGGACGCTTCCCCACCAAGCATGCAAAACACAGCTCAGGTCTGAGCAAATCTACTCAGGAGTAAGGCCCAGTGCAACAGTTCCAGTGCCTGCAAAAGCACAGCCCAATCCCGTGCGAGTTGAATTGCCTTTAAATACCTTCTTATCTCCAGTCACTGATCGGAGATAAGAGCAGGAGAAGCTTATGGGCTGGATGGCGAAACTCCCGGAGGTTCCCATGCTTGGTACAGTCCCGCGGGCTTCCGTTCTACCACTGTCTTAGATATTTTAGGTAATCCTTTCTGGGAAATAGGGGCCTTTGTCGTTTTTCAAAATTTGTCAGTGGGCAGAAGGTATTAATATTATATTTTCAATGGGTGAAAGATTTTGTACTGTCTTTCCATCTCTTAATCAATAACTTCTAGCCTAAAGGCATGGGACGGTGGGAAGGGGGGAGCAATACCCGCAGGCGTCTGAACTAATTTGCTGTGTTTAAGAATTGCCCCTTCTTTAATTAAAGGTGCAATCCTTTGCATGTTTAGACAGGGGGGAAAATCCTACAACTCCCAGCCTGCCCCAGCCAGCATAGCTGGCTGGGGCATGTTGGGAGTTGTAGGAATATTTTTTTCTGTCTAAACATGCAAAGGATTGCGCCTTAAATCACCTACCCTGAAGTCATTATATTCCAGTCAGGTTTCAAAATCACCCGTTGCATGGTATATTATTTGGAACTGTGTATTTATTTATTTATTTATTTATTATATTTATCAATCGCCCATCTGGCCGGTCACCCGGCCACCCTGGGCGATGTACAATTAAAATACAGTAAAACACAATAAAATATAATAATTAAAACAATATAAAAAATTCTCATTAAAAACCTAACCCACCCCATATTCCCGCCTGAACAGCCATGTTTTTAATGCACGGCGGAAGCTCATCACGGAGGGGGCATGGCGAAGGTCACTAGGGAGGGAGTTCCATAATGTGGGGGCCGCCACAGAGAAGGCCCTCTTCCTAGTCCCCACCAGCCTGGCTGCTCTGGCTGATGGAATAAGGAGAAGGCCGTCCGTGGCAGACCTTGTTGAGCGGCCTACTTGATTATAAACTAAACTATATTATATTATTATATAAACTAAACTATAAACTATTTAGTTTATAGTGTATTATAAACTAAAGATGCGAAAGGGGAGGGAAATCTTCAGATAAAAATTTGCCTGTATTTTATCCTGCGCTTGAGTGGTAGCTTTTCCGATTCGGTGAAATCTCTATTCTGTGTGTCTGTTTTTTGCCTCTCTCTGTGTGTGTTCCTCCGCGTGTGTCTTGTGTGCTTTTAACCAAACCCAAGTAGCCAGAGCACAGCGGGAATGTGATATTTTCAGAATTCAGCGCAAATACCTTGTCTGGCCTTCATTATTCTGCGGCCACTGCCGCAGCTCCAACCAAGCCAAAAAAAATGCTTCTAGGTGCAAATCAGCCGAACAAGCACCTGCCCAGATTTGACAAGTAGCTCAGTGTGGGGGCTTTTTAATGTCGGGAAGCGCCCCTTCAGATGAGAACTGTTTCCCTTTTCACATGCCATTAATCTGCTGGTCGTCTTAACACAGCAAGAACACGCCTGTGGGCAGAGGAGTCCTGAAGGCTTATTTGGGGCCCGCTCTTCCTCCCGGACCTCTCCTC
This sequence comes from Shinisaurus crocodilurus, assembly GCA_021292165.1. NCBI lineage: Eukaryota > Metazoa > Chordata > Lepidosauria > Squamata > Shinisauridae > Shinisaurus > Shinisaurus crocodilurus. Next base: position 308,678,511 of record CM037876.1, read on the forward strand.
TTCTGGATCAACCTCCATTCCGGGGGCCAAGTGTTTGTTTTTCCTTTGGATCGATCCATTTCTGAAGCCAGCGTCCTAGCTTGGATTGAGAAGCTGGAAGCCGGCCCAGAAGTTCCGAGCAGTAAGTATGCTGTTTGTGTGCAATATTTTTTGACACCCTGAGGGTAAAGTTGAGCCGGACAAGTTCAAACAGCACTACGGCATGAGACGTCTTGGATCTCTACAGGCTGGGCTTGTGCCTTTGGCAGGACGCTCTGCTTGGATCGTGATTAAGGCATTTTTCTCCTAAATGGCCATCTACATCCGGTTATTCCCCCCACAAGTTTAACTGAGAACTTGACTTCTCATAGGAGACATTATACTCCTACTGGGAAATGTAAACTCCACATCCACAACTGAAAGGATACTTTACTGGTAATACTAATTTAAAAAAAAAAAAAAAAAACCCTGCAAGGAGAGAAATGTTGATTTTCCCAGCTCATGGGTTACATACATGGCTTGCAGGAACGGGTGACTCCCTGAGTGGAAAGAGCCGTTCCGAAGTACAGTCATGCCTTGGATTGAGAGCATAATTCGTTCTGGAAACGTGCTTGTAATCCAAAACACTCTTATATCAAAACGAAATCCCCCCCAAAAAAAGATTTGTACAGAGATTTTTAATTTAAGCCGTACTACAGTACTTGTCTTGCAAGACGTCGCTTGTATATCAAGTCAAAAAAATATTAAATAAATATTTAAAAACTTGCTTGTCTTGCAAAACGCTCTCAAACCAGGTTACTTGCCATCCAAGGTATTACTGTATTATGTGACCTTGCTTCTAAGCAAGCTTTTTTACACCATTTCCAGTCTTCCCCACATCTGGCACCCTCCAGATGTGTTGGACTACAACTCCCAGCACCCCCCCAGCCCATGTGGGCATGATGGGAGTTGTAGTCCAACACATCTGGAGGACGCCGGGTTGGGGAAGGCTGCTCCGTATGTTTGCGCTACTGTACAGCTGAGAGAAATTGGACGTAAGAAGAACGTAAGAAGAGCCCCTGCTGGGTCAGGCCAAAAAAAAGGCCTGTTTTCTCTCAGCATTCTCTTCCCACTGTGGCTAGCCAGATGCTGATGGGAAGTTCACAAGCAGGACACGAGTGCAACAGAATCTCAATACTCTCTCTCTTTCTTAAAAACAAACAAATTTCTAGCCTTCAGGACACTTTACCATATTCTGTTAAAGTGCATGTTAAGAGCGCTTCCAGCTCAATTCTGCTTTTAAAAAATATATGGGGACGCCCCCATCCCAACCCTACTTCACCCCACCCCGCAAATGAAGGCAGGGCCGGTGCTACCATTAGGCCAACTAGGCAGCTGCCTAGGGCGCAGGGCTAAAGGGGGTGCCAGAAACACCTTGAAAAAAAAATACAGCGCTCAAGTGGGAAGGGGGGGGGCGCTAAATATCTGATCTTGCCTAGGGCACCAAACTGCCTTGCACCGGTCCTGAATGAAGGCTAGTGCTGTTTTATTAGGGGCTGTACACAGATTATTCCTGAGTGGGGGATTGAGACACCCTCAAAATTAGATGCAGGGTTCCAGTCTCCAGTTTTTGCCTCTCTGCACCTGCGCTGGGATTGGGGGTTGCTGATTAAAACCCAGTCCTTGTTCCAGCTTGTTCTCTGTCTTGCTATCTTGGCATCTTAAAAACAAATTAATTTGTGGGCTCTGGTCCGTGAACGTTTATGCCGCATGAAGGGCACAACCCTATTTGGACAGAAATAAAGGCCTAGAACTCGCAGCATGCCCCAGCCAGCCATGCTGGCTGGGGCATGCTGGGAGTTCTAGGCCTTTATTTCTGTCCAAACATGCTGATAGGGTTGTGCCTTCAACCTGTTTGTCTTTAAGATGCCACGGGGCTCTCTCTTGTTCTTGCTGCAACAGGCTCGCTTGTCTGTGTATGCCCCATGGAAGCGTCATTAAAATGTTGTTCCCCCAGTCATAGGATGACTCCAGTGGAGGGAGTAATTGAAGTCCCTTCCGACTAGGATACAATAAAGTTTGCTGTACAGCAGGGGTGTTGAACCTCTTTCAGCCTGAGGGCCACGGTTCCATTTTGGAGAAGCTCTCGGGGGCTGCGTTCCAGAGGTGAGCGTGGCTGAAAGCAAAGTGGGCGGGGCCAAAATTAGGAACATCACCAGCATCATGTAGCTTAAAGCTCTTACTGCCAGTAATGCGGCCTTAGGAGCGGCATTTTAGAATGGGAGGAAGAACTTCACAAAAGCTAGGAAGCCGCAAAACAATTGGCCTTTGGGGGAAAGGGGCATGGCCAAATGGGGCGCCCCAGAGGACTGGATTTGGCCTCCGGCCCTGAGCTTCCGTATCCCTGCTTTACAGCAAGGGGTGGGGAACATGTGACCCTCCAAATGTTGTTGGATTGCAAGTGCCATCAGCCCTTGCCAGCGCAAGCCAACGGTGAGGGGAGTTGCATTCCAACAACATTGGGAGGGCCGCATGTTCCTCATCCCAGCTTTACAATGAAAAGACTGGGAAAGGAAAGGAGGATGGTTAGAGAACTCAGCACGATTTAACCACCAGAGGGAGGTAGAACTTCACCCACTTTCTCTCCATGTAGGGAAAAGATCAGATTAAAGTGTTCAGCTTTCCATTCATGCGATATGACTGGCAGCTGCTCACGGCTCGTTAGGGGATATTATTATTAATGGAGGGTTAAATTCCATTTTTTAATTCAACGCGAGTCGACAGGAGGACCTTAGAGAAGTTCTAATCACAGAGCACTCCAAGAAAGGAATGGCTTTCAGGCCTCTGTCAGGCATGCCCTGGTCACTTAAAGGTTAGATTATTGTAACGCACTGTACACGGGGGCTGCCTTTGAAGACAGTCCAGAAGCCTCAAGTTTGCTCAAGATGTTGTGACTAGAGCCCAGAGATCAGATCATGCTACACCGGTTCTTTGCCGGTGATGTTGTTCACTAATTTGTTTCTGGGCTCAGCTCAAGTTTTGATCTTTAAAAGTTTGGATCTTCAACGCCGTAAACAGCCTCCAGAACCGCCTCGGCCCGCATGAACCTGCTTGGGTACCACGTTTCATTTCAAGGCCCTTCTCCAGGCATGGGCCGCAGCTCCGTGGTAGAGAACCTGCTTTGCATGCAGAAGGTCCCAGGTTTAATCCCCAGCATCCCCAGGTAGGACTGGGAAAGAAAACATGGAGAGCTGTTGCTGCCAGTCAGTGTAGAGTAGACAATGACTTGGTTCAGACAACAGAATAACCCACACTCAAGGGTTGAGTATGGGTTGAGTGTGGGTTGTAGTTGAACCGTGGGTCGTTGTTGAAACGTGGGTTATCGTGTTGTCTGAACCCAGCTGCGCTAACAAGCCATGGCTTGTTAACCATGACCAACCCATGAAGAGAACCCATGGTTTGTTGTTGGGTTGTGAACTGTGGGTTGTGCACCATGGTTTTATTACCTCGGCTGGGTTCAGACAACACGATAACCCACGTTTCAACAACAACCCACGGTTCAATGACAACTGACACTGAAGCCCATACTCAACCCTTGAGTGTGGGTTATCCTGTTGTCTGAACCCAGTCAGCGTTGGATTAGGTGGACCAATGGTCTAACTTGATACAAGACTGCTTCCTGTGTCCCCCTGCCATTGGATGCACAGTAGATAGGGCTCTTTTAATTGTGGTGCCCAGAATTTGGAACAGGTGTGCCTGCTTCCATCTCTGCTGCTTTTGACAGGCAAAATAGATGGTTTTTTTAAAATCCCATCTAGCTTTGTGGGGAGATTGTCCTTAAACTAGATGGCTGTGCCTAAAGCTCTGAAGATCCCTTCCAAGTGAGGCCCGTCCACCTCTTTGCTTAATGGCCTTCTGGAAGCTGGCGAAAACCTTCCTTTTCAGGAAGACGTTAGTGTGTAATTTTACTTTGCAGCTGCAACCAGTCTCTGTTTTTGAAAATATTTTAACTACGTAGTTTGATTGCTGTTGTGTTGTGGGTTTCTGCTGCTGTTTTTGTGTCTTATGCTTAGCTTTAAATTGGAGGAATTGTTATCGACTTGTCGTAAGCCGCCTAGAACTCTTTGGAGACAAGGCAGAGTATAAACGTCTTAAAATGTCTTTTATAATAATAAAAGGGAATGTGTGTCAGCGCCATAGCTCCAAGACCATGAAACCGAGACACATGAAACTTGGCAGGGCACTTTGCACTCCGTGCGGTTTTAAACCAGGGGAGATTAGTAGTCTGAGGGACAGAGTTATATGTCTGCCCCCTTCCCCTCTGCTGTGGGGCAGCCCCCCTCAGGGGAATGGAATGGACAGACCCCCTCCGCCAGGGACCTAGGGGGTGCACCTTGGCAGGGCTTTGCTCAGACGGGGTGGGCCAACGTGTCCCAACATCTGGCCGACCCCTGTGGGATACCGGGTGCTGGGCTAAATGGACTTCTGGTCTGCTCCAGGAGGCCTCTCCTGATGTTCTTCGGAATCTCTCGTCCCAACTGCAAGCGGCCCGATGCCTTGTCAACGTGTTCTCTTTCCCCTCCGCCAGCCACCTTGTCTGACGAAGACTGGAAGCCGCGCCTTCCTGCCTATGACTTCCTGAGCATGATGGCACCCGCGCTGCCTGAATTTACCATTTACACTCGGGGGAGCGTGATGACTCACCGGGCGTCGGCGGCGGCGGCGGAGGTCCTCGCAGAAAAGGAGGCGGGAGCAGCGGCGAGAAAGGGGCCCATGGAAGACTCTCCCCCGGCGGAACCGGAGAAAGAGCAGCCGATGGGAGGGGACTTGCGGGGCACAGCTCCGCGCCTGGCAGCCAGGGAGAAGCAAGCTAAGCGCCACGTGGAGTTATGAGTCTCCCTGGGAAGGCCTCCCAGGGCCATGCGAGGTTCCAGAAGCAGGATGTGGGCAGGTGCGAGCAGGGCCGGTGCTACCATTCGGCCAACTAGGCAGCTGCCTAGGGCGCAGGGCTAAAGGGGGCGCCAGAAACGCCTTGGAAAAAAAATACAGTGCTCTCAAGTGGGAAGGGGGGCGCTAAATATCTGATCTTGCCTAGGGCACCAAACTGCCTTGCACCGGTCCTGGGTGCGAGGTCTCCCCCACCCTCCACCCCCAATACCTCCCACAGCCTTTGCCACCAGCACAGACATCAGGTGTAGGTTGTAGGGCAAGAGACTGAGGCTCCGTTTGATAAGCACGCATTGCAAACCTAGACCCGGCTCTCCCAAGACCAAATGCCAAAGCAAGACACCCTTCCTGCAGATTCTCGCTCTTAGTTATCCCCTTTATTTGCCGTGCCAATAGGCCAGGGGCCCCCAACGCAGCGCCCGCGGGCACCTCCAGTGGGCACCCGCGAAGGAATTCCCAACATGCTGCCCCCAGGCACCTATATTTTTTTATTATTATTACTTTTTATCATACATGGATGTGTATGAAATGCATACAACTTTCTAGCAATTGTACATAGGCTTCAACAAAAGTGGACCAAATATCCAAATGAGTATGCATTTGAAGGTGGCATCTATATGCCACCCGTTCAAATATTGAAAGTGTTGTAAGATCTTCAATCCATTGCATGATGGGAAGTGAGTGTTTATCCTTCCAATTTTGTAACGTCCGTCTTTTAACATTCAAAACGGCGCAGAGAGAAAATCCATTTCCCCTTTCATTTTCTAATTTCCATAAAGAAGGTAAGTACATCAGTGATGATTAAAGACTATTCCAGTACAAACTTTATCTATCTAATAACCTCCTCCCCAAAAGAAGCAACCACTGGACACTGCCAAAACATACGTTTAAAAGAAGCGTTACCTGTATTGCACTGCCAGCAATTAGCTGAATTAGACAATCGCTTATTAAAGAGACGTTGGACACAATGGACACAAAATAAAAGTTTTTGCTGAATAAGACACAGCCTAAGATGCGTAGACATGAAAGGTAGATGCCAAAGCAGTGATCCACTGATTAGGCATTTTGTGGTGGTGCCCACAGCAGTTTCTCAAATTCCCAGATGTGCCCACGGGTCCAAAAATAGGCTGTTCGACCTTTTTGTTTTTGTGTCGTCCTTTCGGCTGTGCCGTCGCTCAGTCTGGGCCTCTGTTGGCTACTCCGTCCGCACGCAGCCGAGGGTGAGATGCCCGGCTGCGTTCCGTGTGTTACGGCTTCTCGCTTAGTCAGGATGACCTTTCTGGGGTCTCTTCCAGCCCAATGCCTATATGACTGCAGAGAGATTCACGATCCCTTCTGACTCATAAGATTTCTGTCAGTCAGTCAGGCGATCACTCGTGACCGAGTAAGGTTGTCTTCCAGGATAATTTTGTTTTTTTGTTTTTTTTTTTACAAAAAGGAGATTTTAAAAGGAGGAAAATTCTAAAGAAAATTGTATAGACTCTAGCAATGGGTCCGTAAGTGACTGTGGAGGCCAATTCTAGATCCACACAGCTTCCCACAGTGAGGACACAGGTTACCAGATGGAAGATGGTCCTGTAAAGGATTCATTTGATGTGCTTTTCGCTTAGCACGTTTCTCAGCTACCAGTGTGGGTGCTTTGAAGCAATATCTCTTTAAGATACTAGCTGGTAATGTTCTGGCGATGTGTTTCAATGGGAGCTGGGATGGCTCAAGAGAGCCAGTGTGGCGTAGTGGTTAGAGTGTTGGACTGGGACTCTGGGTTCTAGTCCCCGCTCGGCCATGAAACTCACTGGGTGACTTTGGGCCAGTCACTGCCTCTCAGCCTAACCTACCTCACAGGGTTGTTGTGAGGATAAAATGGAGAGGAGGAGGAGGATTATGTAAGCCGCCTTGAGTTCCTTGTAGGAAAAAAGGTGGGGTATAAATGTAATAAATAAATAAATAAATAAATTGTTGGTGGGCGGAGATGACTCCTCTTTCTCCCCCCACCACGCCACTAGCTAAAGGGAGGGGGCGAGTGAGGTCCATGTGTGTAGCGGGAAGTCTTGTCTGGGCTGGAACCGAGTGAAAAGGAGGCAGGGAGCTGACGTGGCTCTCGGCAGGAGATTCTGTGACGCGGCTTGGGGTTCCCCTAGACATCTGATGGGGAGCAGGAATACCCGTTGGGAGTATTCATGCTGTGAACTTTCATCTTCTGCTCTGCCTGAATATGTGTGTAAAATAAACCTTCTATCACAGAAATGTCATCCGTTGTTGACCTCCTTCTAAGGCAGTGTTTCTCAACCTTGGGTCCCCAGATGTTTTTGGCCTACAACTCCCAGCATGCCCCAGCCAGCATAGCTGGCTGGGGCATGCTGGGAGTTGTAGGCCAAAAACATCTGGGGACCCAAGGTTGAGAAACACTGTTCTAAGGAAACTGCACCCTGGGTACGCGCTGGCACCCCTGAAAGGCCTTGCCTCTCGGAAGTGGGGTGCACACCTGTAACACAGGCTATTCTGGGGCGTGCTGAGAACACTTGCATTGCATCGGTCCACCCACACCCTATCGTAGCTGGCTGGGGCATGCTGGGAGTTGTAGGCCAAAAACATCTGGGGACCCAAGGTTGGAGAACACTGCGAGTAAAAATGAAGAAAAGATGCAGCTGCGAGCTACATCTCTATGAATCTGCTTGGGTTCTTGGAAAGTTGGAAACATCTGGGGACCCAAGGTTGGAGAACACTGCCCTATCCAATCATCCCTCACCCTCCAGCGCTCTCCTTTCTTTCTCGCTCCTTGTTTTCCCCCCACTCCACCGTTCCTTTCGCCTCTTGTCAAAGGGCCAGGGGGGGATATATTTGTGTTCCGTTTGTGCTGCGCAGCCCTGATTGTGCTTTACTCCAGCTGCTGGGGTCAAAGATTGGGAGGGCCCTTTGCCTTCCTGGCCAGCTTCCCAAAGGGAATCTGGATCAGGGCCACTGTTGAAAGTTGGATGCTGGAGACGATCCAGCGGCGCTCTTCTTGTGCTCCTAGATCCGTTCCTGCGGAATTCTAACCATCGCTGTTGTTTAAAATATATATATATAAATAAAGAGATGGAAACCGACGCTCGCACAACTCGGGAGTGTGTTCTGCCAACTGCTGCTTGTCTTTGCAGTTATAGTTCTCCAGGAGCAGCTAGAACAGTAAGAGGCCGATTTATGAGCAATATCTTCGGCTGGGACTGATGAATATATTTATTGCTAAACTAACTGGGTGTCCCCCGTTGTGATGGAAATCGGCAGGATTCAGCTCAGTGCACGGGGAGTTGGCTTCCTTTGGCCAGGCCCCAAGTTTAACCCACCTTTGGGCTGTAGCCTTCTAATTGGTAGTGCTAGGAGGAACCCTCCGTCTGGGAGCATCCTAGTTGCTGGGAGGTGGGGACAACCACAGGAGACCGGATGATAATATCTATACTGCTATTACCCTCATGCCCCTCTTGTGGGCCTCCTCCCATAGGCACCTGATAGCCACCTGTGAGAAAGACAAATCCTCGGTCTGATCCAGCAGGGCTCTTCTTGCGTTCTCTTCCCCAACCAAAGTTCACCTACTTGCTCCAACAGCAGTTTTCTCTCACGCATCCTTCCTTCTCCCTCTCCCAGTCTCCCCTTCCCTTTACTATGCCGCTTTGTCTTTGAGCTTTTCTACACGAGGCATTTACTGTGCACTTATCATTCCCCAATTCAAGGTGGTTTATGGGTTATTTAGATGGCATCACATGACCCTCCAATTTTGCTTCTGTTTTTAAACAGCACTTTTGGCGAGTATTTTCAGAGCAAGGAAAATGCGATATTATTGGGAAAGTGAAAGAAAAGCGCAATTTCCTCGTGTGTATTTGCACTATTCCACTATACCGCAGTGCCACCTAGAAGTTATTCAGTGGGAAACAGAAAAGGAAACCCTCTTAGAGTAGAGCTCGGATCTCAATTCTGCGACAAAACTGAAAGTAGATACAGCGGATTAACAGCCTCTTTGCCTCTTCCTTCCCGCTCCATCACATTTCACCTGTTGAAGCTTAAGGCTGTAAACTGTTCAGAAGCTGCAGCTTGTGCAAAACGCGGCGGCCAGACTAATGACCGGGCCCAAAAGATCTGAACATATAACACCTGTTCTGGCCCGCTTGCACTGGCTGCCTATGTTTCCGAGCCCGATTCAAGGTGCTGGTTTTGACCTATAAAGCCCTACACGTCTTGGGACCACAATACCTGATGGAACGCCTCTCCCAACCACAATCTACCCGTACACTACGTTCAACATCTGGGGCCCTCTTCCGACTGCCACCTCCAAGGGAGGCTTGGTTGGGGGCGACAAGGAGGAGGGCCTTCTCAGTGGTAGCCCCCCAACTCTGGAACAAGCTCCCCCCTGAGGCCCGCCTGGCGCCAACTCTATTATCTTTTCGGTGCCACGTTAAGACTGCCCTCTACGTTGAGGCTTTTAATAATTAAATGGTATACGGCGGGGTGGTAAATTGTTTTTAGCAATTGTGTTTTATTAACTTATTTTAGTGATATTTTTTAAAATTGGTTTTAAATTTTTATAATGTTTTTGTTTATATTTTTAATTGTATTTTATAAATTGATTGTTGTACACTGCTCAGAGAGCTTCGACTATTGGGCAGTATAGAAAATGAATGAATAAATTTAAAAAAATAAACTCCTTGGGGCAGGGACTTTTTTGTGGGGGCTTATTTACCCTGTAAAGGGCCAAAGATAATTCATTATCATGGGAAAGCTGACCTCTCAAGGGTGCTCCAGGGAAGAAGGGGCAGAGAAGAGAGTTATGTTTGCCAGGCAAAATACCCATGGGGGCCACACAGAGTTTTGTATGCTCTGAGCCTGCTGTGATGCCTGAGTAGCTTCGATATGTCTGCCTGCTTGTAACAGAAAGTCCCTGGCCATCTTTTACCGTGCCGTTTTGTGCTGCTGCAAGCGACAGGCGTGCTTCACTTTGCAAATGCAGAAGTGATCCTGATGTCTTACAGATGAGAGCCGTCTGATAGCTTGGACAATTTTAACAGAGCTGTGTCATCCAGCCCAGCTGACGGTTACTGACCTATAAAACTTAAGTACTGCTTCCGATGAACAGTTTGGAAAGATGAGTCTCGAAAGCTTTTATGCGCTCTCGGGAAAACTGCTGTTCCTGTTCGTCCACTATTCATTCATTTCGATTTTGGAGGATGACATCAAACGCACGGATGTGTAGTACATCTTCTTGATTGTCTGAATGAGGTTTTAAGAACTCACGGCAGGAGATAATAACCTGTACAAACAATATACAGTTAATACTCTCATTTTTAACTTAGAACCGCTAGATCAGTGTTCTCCAACCTTGGGTCCCCAGATGTTTTTGGACTACAACTCCCAGCATGCCCCAGCCAGCGTAGCTGATCTAAATCATCCTCATCATCCTCACAGCCCCTTGCCTGTTGCCCAAGTATGCCTACCTTTGACGCCGGGCCCCGCTCCTGTCACATTATAATTAGCCACGGCTGTGGTTGAACGGGAAATCTTTACAAGGGTGTGGGGCTCGCTGGCGTACATCTATTCTGAAGAATCTTGGCAGGAAGCCTGGTTGTTTACCCAGGGCACAGCTCAGCAATTTGCCAGATTCCCCACGCTCCACCCCCAGGAACAAAAGTCCTCCCTTTGAACAGAACAGGATCCAGTTCCTTTGGGTTTTACTGACCTGTACCAATGAGTCACGGGCCAGATCGTTGCCTTCGGTTAATCTTCATTGTCTAAATCAGTGTTCTCCAACCTTGGGTCCCCAGATGTTTTTGGCCTACAACTCCCAGCATGCTGGGAGTTGTAGGCCAAAAACATCTGGGGACCCAAGGTTGGAGAACACTGCACTAGATTCATTGGCTTGGATCCCAAGATAAGTTAGTGTAAGGAAGTTCATGGAAGGAAAGTTTCCCATCCTCTCACCAGCAGCCCCAGAAGACGGGGGGGGGGAGCCCCTTAGACAGTGTGGGGTGGTTTGTGCAGGACTTCAGGGGGCAATGGGATGGGAAACTTTCCTTCCATGAACTTCTTTAACTTGATTCATCCTAGGACCCAAGCCATATTACTTTTACACAGTCCCTCACCGATGGCTCCTGAGCAAACTTAGCAGTCGTGGGATAAGTGAAGAGTGCTTCTTATGGATCGGCAACTGGTTAAAGAACAGGAGTAGGAATGAATTGACAGTTCTCCCAATGGAAACAGGTAAGCAGAAGGGTCTCTCCACCCCGCAAAGATCTGTATTTGGGCTGGTGCTTTTTAATTCGTCCACAAATGACCTGGAGTTAGGAGTGAGCAGTGAGGTGGTCACGTTTGCTGACAACACCAAATTATTTAGGGTGGTTAAACAAAATGATCACAGAGAGCTTCAGAGGGATCTCTCCAAACCGAGGAAATGGGCATCAAAATGGCAAATGAGGTTCAGTATAAGTGAGTGTAAAGTGATCCTAGCTTCCTGTGGGGTCTGCACTGGTGGTGACTGGTCAGGGAAGGGATCTTGGGGTCATGGTGGACATCTTGTTGAAAGCATTGACCCAGGGTGCAGCTGCTGTGCATAAGGCAGGTTCCATGTTGGGAATCATTAGAAAAGGAATCGAAAACAAAACTGCCGACATCGTATTGCTTCTATATATATCTACGGTGTGACACGTTTCAAATATGGCATACAGTTCTGGTCGCCGCACCTCAAAGGATATTGTAGAGTTGGAAAAGGTGCAGAAGAGGGCAGCCAAAATGGTCATGGTGCTGGAGCAACTCCCCCATGAGGAAAGGTTACCACATTTCATAGAAGCATAGAATAGTAGAGCTGGAAGGGGCCTATAAGGCCATTGAGTCCAACCCCATGCACAACGCAGGAATCCAAGTCAAAGCATCTCTGACAGATGGCTGTCCAGCTGCATCTTGAATGCCTCCAGGGTGGGAGAGCCCACGACCTCCCCAGGTACGGAATTGGTTCCATTGTTGTATTGCTCTAACAGGCAGGAAGTTTTTCCTGCTGTCCAGGTGGAATCTGGCTTCCTGTGACTTGAGCCCATTATTCTGTGTCTGGGATGATCGAGAAGAGATCCTGGCCCTCCTGTGTGTGACAACCCTTCAAGTACTGGAAGAGTGCGATCATATCTCCCCTCAGTCTCCTCTTCTGAAGGCTAAACATGCCCAGTTCTTGCAGTCTCTCCTCATAGGGCCTTGTTTCCAGTCCCTTTATCATCCTTGTTGCCCTCCTCTGAACCCTCTCCAGTCTGTCTATGTCCTTCTTAAAGTGTGGTGTCCAGAACTGGACGCAGTACTCAAGATGAGATCTAACCAGTGCTGAGTAGAGGGGAACTAGCACTTCATGCGATTTGGAAGCTATACTTCTGTTAATGCAGCCCCAAATAGCATTTTCTCTTTTTGCAGCCATATCACATTGCTAGCTCATATTCAGCTTGTGGTCTACAACCACTCCAAGATCCTTCTCACTTGTAGTATTGTTGAGCCAAGTGTCCTCCATCATGTAATTGTGCATTCTATTAAATTTCATTCTGTTGTTTTCAGCCCAGCGCTCTAGCCTATCGAGATCACTTTGAATTTTGTTTCTGTCTTCCAGAGTATTAGCCATTCCATCCAATTTTGTGTCATCTGCAAAAATTATCATTTGTTTAGCTTAAGGGGGGTGGGGGAAAGGTAAGTACGCAGAGACATGATAGAGGTATACAAAATTATGCACGGTGTGTAGAAAGTGGGTAGGGCAAAGTTTTTCTCCTGTCATAATACTAGAACCCGGATTTATCGACTGAAATGGAATAGCGGGAGATTCAGGACGAACTGAAGTACTTCTTCACACAATGCACAGTTAAACTATGAGATTTGCTTCCTCAAGACATGGCAATGGCTACTCTATCTTGGCAGTTATCTTTCTGTTACAGCTAACATCGACAGTGAAATCCAGCATCGTTTGAGCTCCGCAAGTGCCGCATTTTCTCGAATGAAACATAGAGTGTTTGAGGATCGGGATATTTGTAAGAAGACCAAAACACTGGTTTATGACGCCATTGTATTACCAACTTTATTGTATGCCTGCAAAACATGGACTATCTATAAACGTTACTTCCACCTCCTTGAAAAGTTTCATCAACGTTGCCTCCGGAAAATCCTGCGAATTACTTGGGAAGATAGACAAACAAATGTCAGTGTACTGGAAGAAGCAAAGACTACTAGCATTGAAAAAATGATCCTTCAACGCCAACTTCAGTGGACCGGTCATGTTGTTCGAATGCCTGACTGCCGTCTCCCAAAGCAGTTACTTTACTCCCAACTCAAGGATGGAAAGCGGAATATCGGTGGTCAATATAAGAGGTTTAAAGATGTTCATAAGGCTAATCTAAAAAAATGCAATATAAACATCGAAAACTGGGAAGCTCTGGCCCATGAACGATCTAAATGGAGGTTGGCCTTTCACAAAGGCTCCATGGACTTTGAAGAAGCCCGAGTGCAAGGCGAAAGGGAGAAACGTGCTAAGCGAAAAGCGCGTCAAACGAATCCTTACAGGACCATCTTCCATCTGGTAACCTGTGTCCTCACTGTGGGAAGCTGTGTGGATCTAGAATTGGCCTCCACAGTCACTTACGGACCCATCGCCAGAGTCTACACAATCTTCTTTAGAATTTCCTCCTTTTATCCCGGAAGACAATCTTACTCGGTCACGAGTGATCGCCTGATGATGATGATGATGAGACGGCTTTAAAAAGGGATTGGACAAATTCATGGATGGCTACTAGTCCCGATGGCTCTATGCTACCTCCAGTATCAGAGGCAGTGTGCCCATGTACACCAGTTGCTGGGGGAGGTCACTCTTGTCTTGTCCTGCTTGTGGGCTTCCCGTTGGGGCATCTGGTTGGCCACCGTGGGAACATAATGTTGGATTGGACCGGCCTTTGGTCTGATCTAGCAGGCATCTTCGTATGCTCTTCTACTGTCCTGGTTCCAAATCTCCTCGTTGAGCTTTGACGTGGTCTGGTCACTGCACATGGCTGCTAATTGTGGTGAACCGCCCAGAGAGCTTCAGCTATTGGGCAGTTATAGAAATGTAATAAGTAAAGGGTGAGCAAAGCAGCAGAGCCAGTTGGAAGATCATCTGCAAGACCTGGCATGTAGAGGCAAGCGAGGGCGACTTGAGAAAAAACATTTTTAACAAAATTATATGCAGGTTTCTGAAGAAAAGGACTGCTTTGGGAAGGATTTCCTGCCTGCCTCTCTTTGCTCCATCCCCCGTCACCACCCCTGTAATACCTACTCGGCTTGTACATTTGTAAATACACAGACAGCTGCTACAAAGGCCCCTTCACTCTCCGGTGTTCTTTCCTCTGTAAAACGTTGCCTTGAACTTCTCACCACCCGTGGAAAGGGGAAGTCCAACCGAGGGTTGGGCAAAATGCTTACAATAAGGGAGAACTAACGTCAGGAGGACCTAAGGAAAACAATCCACTTTTGTGTGGGAACTCCACTTGATTTCATGCACCTTTTGATCTGCTGTGGTTCTCCCTTCATTGCTGATGGGAAGGGGCTCGGCAGCGGCTTTGAGAGAGGTCAAAACTCTATCCCCGAGGGGAGCAACGTTCAGCCCAAACAAACAGCAAAGACCAGAGACGGGGGACGGGGGACGGGCAGCCAGTGGCCAAGATAAACACCTCAACAGAGATTAGATCCTCTCAAGCTTCATAACGATGAGCCTCCGTCAGTCAAACTGAAACCTTGCTAGCCCACCACCCATCTATAGTGGGCCCAAGTGCCCTGCGTTGAGGGGCCTATGGCAGCATCTGAGCCAGGAGGGATGGGTCCTGTATTTCATTTACTGAGAGCAGAGAGTGCAAACTTGAGACACGCCCCAAGGGCTGTGGCAGGGATGGGGACTCGGACTCCAGGACTCGACTCACGGAGTGCTGATGCTTACATCTCTCTGGAATCCTTTTTGTACATCCAACACATGTTGCTTGTCCCTTGGCAGCTGTTGATACCACGGAGCCAAAGTGGTTTCTTAATGGGTCACGCCGAGAGCAGAATGTTCACAAACTGTCGTGCCAAAAGTGAAGACGGGCTCCTTTTGTAATTATTTTTTTCCAATAAAATCTTGATGGTTAATATTCACTTGACCCTTATTTAGTCTCGTGTTTGGAAAAAGAGGGAACGACAACCCGTTCAAAAGGGCAAGAACCAACCCGCTGGCTGATGTGTTTCATGCTACAGTATTCTTTCTCTTTAATGTTCTTTAAACTAAGGGGCACGGGGTTTTTAAGAGTGGCCCTGGGAGCTAGCTCCCCCAGGGTGAGGCTTCCCAGCTTGCCTTATGACGTACATACAAACTAGCAAGTCAGCTTCTGGATAAGCTCTCAGCCTTGCTGCTGTTCCTCATCGGCACCTGGCGAGCATTAATGGTGTGTGTGTTTTTAAGTGGCAGATAGATATCTGGGGCGCATCCCTATGCATGTTTAGACAGAGCAAAACCCTACACCTCCCAGCATTCCCCAGCCAGCCATGCTGGGGGTCCTTCCCCAGAGACAGGCGTTGTGGAGACCGGGGAGGTTTCTCAGGAGATCGCTGGTGCCACGGGCAATCTCCCGGGACACCTCTGCTCTGCGGCATCCTCCCATTCATTCTGTCTTCGCTCTGAGGATACCCCTCAGAGTGAAACCGCTGCTCTCCTGCTGTGGCATTTGCCGCTGTGGACCAACGGAGCCACCCACTGGGGCCACGGTGGTTTCGCCTCGCTCCAGCGATACACTGGTGGGGAGCTCTCCCTGTGTGGGGGGGTGGAGGGAGTGTGCAAGTTGCTGCTGTTCCCTCCCCACCCCCTGAGGCGGAGGATTCCCCCTGCCTGGTGGGAGGCCTGGCCCAGCTTCTCAGAGAGTCCCCTCCAAAAGAGGCTAGGAGGGTGGCTACTAGGGGAAGGGCCTTCTCAGTTGTGGCACCCCCATCTCTGGAATCAACTCCCCAAGGAGGTGCGCCTGGTGCCTACTCTTTATTCCTTCAGGCGCCAGGTGAAGACCTTTTTATTTACCCAATATTTTAATGGTTAGATTTTTATTCCCATTTTTTATTATCACTGCTGTACCTCCGGTCTGATTCACCTGGCTGCTTTCTTTTATTGTATTATACTGTATTTATATTTGTATCTTAATGATGTTTTTGGTTTTAAGATTGTTTTATCCTGTTTTTCTTGTAAGCCGCCCAGGGAGCCTTTTTGGCTGATGGGCAGTAAATAAATATATTAAATAAATAATAATAAATAAATAAGCCCTCCTGCGACCCGGCCAGGTGGATTCAGAACCTCTTGCAGCCCAGGAGTCAAATTCCAATTTGGAGAAGCTTTTGGGGGCCGCATCCCAGTGGTGGGTGGGGCCTATCTTCAAAAGGGGCAGGGTCAGATTTCCAAAAATACCAGCATGTATTGAAGCTTGAAGCTCTTACAGCCGGTAACTAAACCTTAAGAGTGGAGGGAAAACTGCACAAAGGCCAGAAACCACCAAATGATTGGTGGTCATGGCAGAGGGGGAAAGGTATGGAATGGGGCCATTGGGTAACTCTGGACAGCCGGATTTGGCCCTCGGGCATAAGGTTCCACACTGCTGTTTTTAGAAGTAGCCAGGCTTGCAGAAATGGGCAGGTGAAATAAATACGGCCGCTGCTACTCTCTGAAAATACAGTTTCTGTTTGTAATTTCCTGCCAGTAGCTTTAATTTTAAGCTGGCTGGCCAGAAAAATTGGCAACACTCAATGGACAAAAGTCACCAGTGGAAATCCCTTCTTAATCTCCGCAGAGGTTTGAAATTTACAGAAGCCTGTTTCTGCTTGGTGCCTGGCCCCCGTTTTCCTTTTGAAACAACAACAGAGTTAAAACGGCTCAGCTCCGATGTCATGTTTTCCATTGTATTTTTGCTCGTTTAAACCCCAAGGTTATGTCTCTTGAAGCACCCGATACCCAATTCCCAGGCCATGGTGGCAAGCATGGGTCCCGCTCGTTTCTCAGCACTGCTATATATATAAACCTTCCGAAACATGATTTGCTATGAAGCCTTTTCTCCAGCTATTTTTATGCTTGCTTCTTAAGTGGAATAAAAATGTTTCTCATCTCAGCATCGGGGAAAGTCAGGCCTGACATCCGCATGGCCATCAGCTGCTCGCCAAAGCCTTGTGTGTAAAGCAGAACACACCCTGGTGTTCGTAGAGCTGCACCCCTCTGGCGGTGCAGCTGCACCCCTCTGGCGGTGCAGCTGCTGCCGTTCGGCAGGGTTCGCTTCCTCAGGTTGGATTCACTTTTGCTCACACTTGAACCTGATGGAGTTTGTCATCTCTTTGGACCAGAGCGGAGCTCACACAGGCTGCAGGCAGATGGTATTCATGAAGAAGGCAGGAAGTGGTACCGCCCATCCTGCCACCCAATGGACTCCCTGACCGAGCTGGTCTCAGATGTGGTGTTGGGAGAACTGTGACAAGCTTGCAAGACATTTGGAGGATAGAATCGCTCACCATCATGCCGACTTGAATGCTACTATTGCTGCAGTGTCTCTCGAGGTGTCCAGAACATCATGCTGTCCTGTTTCGTGGGATCAGTCTTGGGTTTTGGAGCCTGAGGATGTGGACAAGAAGACGCTTGCATTTGTACGACCCACCACATGCTTTCTCGCCCCTCGCCCTTCATGGATTCTTTGAGCTAGCCGTGGGGGATTGACCGGATGGATTGGGGCAGTGCTGAATGCATCGTTGCACTGCCTTGAAGGAGGCAGTGGTGCGACCACTCCTGAAAAAAACCCTCCCTGGATCCAGAGGTCTATGCCAACAATCATCTGGTCACAAGCACCCCATTCCCTGAGTAAGGTGCTCGAGAGAGTGGTGGCGTCTCAGCTTTAGGCGCTCTTGAATGAAGCTGATTATCTGGATCCATTCCAGTCTGGTTTCAAGCCTGGTTTGGGGACAGAATCAGTCTTGGCTGCCTTGATGGATGACCCTCTTTGGGACAGGGGGAATGCAACCCTGTTATTTTTTCTTCTTGATTTCTCAGTGGCTTTTTATACCATTGATCACGGTATCCTCCTGGACTGCCTCTGTGAGTTGGGAATTGGAGGCAGTGTTCTACAGTGGTTCATGTTGGAAAACTGAACCACTGGGTGGAAAAACAAAGCTAAACAGATTTGTCCCAGTGGCTGCAGAATCGTGCTGTGATGTTAGGGTAATAGAGAAAAAAACGTGTGCTAGGCCAGTAGGCGAAAAAGCAAAACAACAAGTCAGTTTCTTTCAAACACAGAGTTTTACTAAACTATGACTTGTAAAACATGAACAGATTAAAGAGTGATATATTACAAAAGTGCAAAAGAGAATAGCATGTCAGACAAAACAGTTACAGTCATGACACACAAACAAACTCTTATCTAACAGAATGCTCTCTTACCAATATTTACCTATACTCCTTTTCTCCCAACAAGCTTACAAAGACTTCATACACCTTATATACATTATGGTACAGTCACATGCTAAATGAGGTAATGCCAGCTGCATCAAGGCATGATGTCACCCCAGCTGCACACAATTTAGCACGACCCTTGCTCCAGATCTCCTGTATGCAAAAAACTGTACCGTTCCCTTACTGGGCCAAAGGTGACACTTTGTTTAGTCCTGACCTTGATCAGGCCTGTTGGATTCTGTTACCTTCCTGCCCGAAGGCAAAACCTGAATATGTGAAACCCATATTCTAACAGTTCAACTCATACATGCGGGGACGGTTCCAGAGCGTAGCACTGGGTGACTGCACCTCGGCCCCATTTATTTTATTTATTTATTTATTACATTTATCAATCGCCCATCTGGCCGGTCACAGCTGATCTGTGGGGGTGCCACAGGGGACCGTCTTGTCCCGAATGTTGTTTAATATCTGTATGAAACTGTTGGGAGCGGTCATCAGGAGATGTGGGGCAAGGTGTCACCGGGATGCTGATGACACCCCCAGCTCTATTTCTCTGTGAGATCTGAATCGGGAGAGAGGCTGTGCACACTCTGAACCGGTGCCCGGATGCAGTTTGTTATGGCTTGGATGAGGATTGAGGACTAATAAACTGAAACTGAATCCCGATAAAGACAGAGACCCTATGGGCTGGCAGTCCGCAGGTCCGGGAATTGTGCTGTTTGCCTGTTCTGGATGGGGTTGCGCTCTCTCTGAAGGAGCAGGTGAATAGTTTGGGGGTGCTCCTGGATCCATCTCTGTCACTGGAGATCCAGGTGATCTCGGTGGCCCGGAGCACCCACTGTCAACTTCAGTTGGTGTGCCAACTACTCCCATTTCACGGTGATCCATGCACTGGCAATCTCATGATTAGACGACTACTGTAACGCACTCTGTCCCTCTCGCCGGATCGTCACCTTGAAGTGGTGAGTGGGCTTGCGTGTTCCAATGAACCCTGTGAGCAATGCCGTCAGGCGCTATGTACTCCCAGTAGGGTCACCCATGGCGGTAAGGTCTGGGGAGAGGAACCATTAACATAAAAAAAAACCCAAAGTGCTTCATCAGCAAGTGCTTCATCAGCAAGTGCAAGTTAACCTTTGGTGATGCCATCTATTTATTTATTTAATTTATTTATTGTATTTATACCCCGCCTTTTTTCCTGCAAGGAACCCAAGGCGGCTTACATAATCCTCCTCCTCCTCCTCCTCCTCCTCTCTATTTTATCCTCACAACAACCCTGTGAGGTAGGCTGGGCTGAGAGTCAGTGACTGGCCCAAAGTCACCCAGTGAATTTCATGACTGAGTGGGGACTAGAACCCAGATCTCTCGAGTCCCAGTCCAACACTCTCACCACTACACCACACAGGCTCTCCAGCTTGGCGGGGCAATAAATCTATCCAACTTGGCGGGGCAATACTGGAAAATGTCGATCATTTTCTCTGTCTTGGCAGCTATCTTTCTGTTACAGCTAACATTGGCAGTGAAATCCAGCATCGTCTGAGCTCCGCAAAATGGGACAATCCCGTTCCCTATTTATTTCTTGCTTAAAAACCTGTATATTGTACGTATTTATTCACCAATAACAAGTATTTATAGACATGGGTGGTGGTTTGCTTTGGCTGACCAGCCTAAGGCACTGGTCTGGTTTAAAGGCCAGTAAGACCCACTGCAGCTGAATGTTCCTGGATCCCATTCTGGGGGGGGGGGGTTCTTTCAGATTGGGCTACCAAACCTTTTTGGAGGGGGAAGACTTGATGGACAACATCTTTCTTTCTTTCTTTCTTTCTGAGAACACATGAACAAAGTAGATATGCTTGGCAACATTTTTCATATAATTTTTTAATCACCACTTCTGAGCAATGCGTGTTCTTATTTCCCAGACACAAGGCTGCCTAAATCTCCAGAAATCTCAGGTTTCCCAAGGAATCTCCAGTTTCCCAAGAAAGAACTGGTGTTTTGAGTAGAATTGTGGTAATATAAAACTGGCAGGAAAGTTCATATCTGGGAGATGTCGGAAGCTGTGCGGTCCTTACGGCAGGATACCTGGGCCACAATCCACTGGGAAGTTCTCCTGCTGCTGCCCCATGGAAATGTCGGGCACTGACATGATTCTGTCCTTTGCCTTGAGAAGAACTTGGCAGCCTTTTAAATGCGTATCGCTCAATAGCAAATGGGGAACCAGCCAGGAAATGCAGAAGGAAATTGGGGGGTTGGGATTGGGGAGGGAGAAGGGTGGGCTCTTTTCTTCCTTTGCCTCTTCACCCCCCCAACAATTAATTGGTAAGTGGAACTCAGCAGGAAAGCTTCCCCTGAACCTCATCCTCACACTCTCCTCCTGGAATTCCTTCGGAGACGGGGGTCGCTCATCCCAGGAGTGCAGAATTTGCCCTTCCTGAGGGACAAATACAGCCCTCCGGGCTTCCCCAGATGGCCACGCCCTCTTCCCCGGCCCCACCCCTTTCAACCAGCCACCATTCCTTCCGTGGTTTTTGTGCAGCTTTCCCCCCACTGAGATGCCTCCCCCAAGGCTTCGTTACTGACAGTGAAAGCTGTAAGCCACAATATGCCGGGTGTTGTCTTTTTTTTTTTTTGCACCTTGGCCCCGCCCCTTTGCCTTTGGCCCCGCCCACCGCTGGGATGCGGCCCCCGAGCGCTTATTCCCTCGGGCTGAAAAAGGTTCTGCACCCCTAGCTTAACCCTTCCCCGAATTGCTGCTTACCCCCTCCAGCTCCCCCCCGCCCATCAGAAGGGAAAGCTCAAGGGCCTTGGAGTGGCCCATCAAGAGCACCTGGGGAACAGGCCGAACAGGCAGGCACGCAGCTCACCGGGTTGCCGGCTTCCACACCAGGGCGAGAGGTGCCGCGTTCCTACTTAAATGATAGCAACCGTTTCAACTCTACATATGCATGAGTAGAGTATGTGCACGTTTTATGCAGTTAGGTGCCGTCTTTTGTCCTCTTGGTGATTCACCAGAGGCCACCTTAGACATGTGTGTGTGTGTGGGGGAGGTTTGTGTTAGGTTTTGCATAGGCAGAACGAGATTACCACCTGACATCAGGATTATCACCTGACATGGTGGGTGTCTCTTGAGTTCAAGTACACAAGGTCTTTGGTCACGAGACATAGTCTCAAGATGATATGATTCAGCAACCTTGGACAGATTTGGGGTAAACATGTTGATGAATAGGTTATACAACTGGGGTGAGTAATATCCTATTTATAGGTGCAGGGTCTGTGATATAAAGCTAACACACTTGTTGATAGTTTCACTTCTCCTCTCTCACTCGTCTCGACTTGTTCTGGACTTCACTTCATCTAGCCTTACCACTGGGGTATTGGATTTGTATCTGCAATGATGTAGTGAGTAGGAGATGCATTGCTTGCCTTAATCCCATGTAATTGGGTCTTACAAATAAACTCTTTAATCTTTATTAACTGCTGTTATCTCCTCCTTCCGCCTGCGTGACTGGGACTGAGGGTCACTGGCTAGGGAAGCTTTTGAACCCGGGTCAGTCCAGCTCTCACAGTTTGACCCTCCCCACCTCAGGTGCCACCTTTCCCAGGCAAATTGCACACACACACACACACACACACACACACACGCCAAGCAGCTGTTTGGCATGCTAGGGAGAGAACGGAGAACGCAGCGGACAGGGGGAAGCTCGTTCCTCCGCGAGAGAGCCACAAACTACGGCCTGTGGTTGAGTAATCCCTCCGAATCAGAACTGCAGACTCTCGGATCAAGCCATGGCAATGGATGTGTGATGGCCAACTGTGGATTGATTAAATGGCACAGTGATGAGTTAAGGCCGAAGAAGAGGAAGGAAGGGAGGAAGAAACGGAGGAAGGAAGGGGCAGCCCAGGGCTGGCTCTCAGTTCCGATGGTCTGCAACATCTGGAAGTGCCGCTAATTGGCTCCATCCTCAACTTCGCCTTCTCAGTGCCCGGCCTGAGGGTTGGCTACGGCTGTGGATCTACTACATGGCCTCCCCAGGCCACCCTGACTGGGGATGGTAGGGGTTGTAGTCCAGCACATCTGCAGGGCCCCGGGCTAGGGGAAGCTCTGGCTTCCTTTGGGCCGCGGCTTCCAGCACGCAGCTGGTTTTAATTTTTGCTCTGCTGCTGTTCATCAGCCGGAGCCTCTGGCCAGGCAATTTCCCTCCCACCAGCCGGCTAGTCGGGAGCAAAAGTGGTTTCCCCCTTGATTGCATTATCTCTCGTCACCACCCACCCACCCACCCACCCGTTTTCCCAGAAGCCTTTTAATGTCATTAGGGTCTTCCTTGGGTTGATAAACATCCTCATTAATTCATCCCTCTGCTTCTCGTTCGCTTCCAGCGATAAGGGATGCGGGATGTTAATTGGGCCACGAGCAACACTTGGCTGATGGACCAGACACATAGTGTGTGTGTGTGGGGGGGGGGAGAGCGCTGGTGGGGGGCGGCGGGGGCGGGGAAGCTGTTCGCGAAGGATGTTATTGCAGAAAGCAAAGCAATGATTCCATTTGGTGTGACCTCTGGCCAAACTGGCTCGTGAGCCAAATGAAGAAGGATTTCGTCCTTGCTCTGTGAATTAAGAGATTCAACAGGAAAGGAAAATAGATATTATCTGTGCAGGCCCCAGGCCAGTGCTGGCTCCAGCTTTTTGTTTTTTTTGCTTTGCAGGACGCCCTCTGGGTCTGTGGGGGCCCCTCTCTCTGTGCTGCCCATTTGCTCGCCCTCTTCCTTTGGGCCCAATCCGCCCAGCCGCCCAGAGGGAGGGAGGCGGCCGCCGCCTCTGCTCACTTGCTTAGAGGATGAATCGGGCCGCGAGAGCGACAGGGAAGGAAGAGGAGGAGGGGGCTGCACAGGTTGGGCCCACTGCTGGGGTGTGGGCCTTGGCAGGCACCCAGTGATGCCGATCCCCAATGCCAGGCCTGCACGAGGCCACAAACCGGGCGGAGATTGAGCCCCACCCAGTTCTTCAGGATCTCATTCGCAGCGCGGGGCTGTTCGCACGTAATGACGGCATTCGGTGGCAAACCGTGGGTTAATCAACCCTTGATTTGTGGCATGTGCACACCATGCATGAGCCGCTTCTGGTCTGCAAAAACAACCTACAAATGTCCGATGTGTAGGTTGTTGTTGGTGGCATGATGTCCGAACTCGAGACACTTTGGGTTATTCGTGGGTTTAACAACCCAAAGTTAACCTAAGAAGAAACCATGGGCTAACTTTGGGTTGTTTAACCCACAAAAAAACCAAAGTTTCCAGGCTCAGATGTCACGCTAAGAACCTACGGATGGGGCGTTTGTAGGTTGTTGCAGCCAACCAAATGCGACTTGCCTGCCGCAGAATGCCACTGTTCCGTGCGAACTAAGTCAGCGTCACGCAGACATCTCCGTAGCACAAGTATTAAAAAGATGGCAAATGGAAGGAGCGGTGAGGGAGCCCTGACACAGCCCCTGCTGAAACAAACAAGTTCCCGGCAATAGCTGTTTGCGTACTTGGTCCCTGGACAGATATAAACAAGAGTCAGCACATGGAAGAAAGCACCATCCTTGGTGCCAAGAGACCTCGGCACCATCCAGATGCTGCTGCTGCTGTTTCTTTTTCATAGAATCATAGAAAAGTAAAGTTGGAAGGGGCCTACCAGGCCATCGAGTCCAACCCCCCCCCCCCGCTCAATGCAGGAATCCAGGTCAAAGCATCCCTGACAGATGGCTGTCCAGCTGCACCTTGAATGCCTCCAGAGTGGGAGAGCCCACAACCTCCCTGGGTAGTTGGTTCCATTGTCTTATTGCTCTGACAGTCAGGAAATTTTTTCTGATGTTTAGATGGAATCTGGGTTCCTGTAACTTGAGCCCATTATTCCGTGTCCTGCAAACTGGGATGATCGAGAAGAGATCCTGGCCCTCCTCTGTGTGACATCCCTTCAAATACTGGAAGAGTGCGATCATATCTCCCCTCAGTCTCCTCTTCTGAAGGCTAAACATGCCCAGTTTTTTCAGTCTCTCCTCATAGGGCCTTGTTTCCAGTCCCTTTATCATCCTTGTTGCCCTCCTCTGAACCCTCTGCAGTTTGTCTACATCCTTCTTAAAACTGTGACGCCCAGAACTGGATGCAATACTCAAGATGAGGCCTAACCAGTGCTGAGTAGAGGGGAATTATTTCTCCCCGCGATTTGGAAGCTGTACTTCTATGAATGCAGCCCAAAATAGCATTTCCCTTTTTTGCAGCCACATCAGAACATCTGGTTGTTCAGCATCATCAATGATGGCTTTAAGCAGTCTCCCCCGAGCCGCCGGGTGCCCTCCAAAAGCGGGAAGAGGCTTGGAACGGCAGCGTGAGGCAAACCGCCATCACAGCCGCGGTCACCGCCATGCTCCCAGGGATGGGGACTCGGACTCGGGGACTCGACTCGTGAGTCCGACTGAGTCCCCCCTCTGACTCGAGTCCCACTCGAGTCCCAATAATTTATGTGGGACTCGAGACTCGACTCGGGACTCGAGCCCAAGGACTCCTCTTCCTCCGCCTCTGCCGCCGTTCTCGCCTCTGCCGCCGCCGCCGCCCTCACCTCCTCCTCCTCCTCCTCCTCCGCCGCCGCCCTCGTCGCCGCCCTCGTCGCCATCGCCGTAGCACACAGCACGCCGCGTCACGCCGCCAGCGACGGCGCTCTATTTTTGAACTACAGCAACCCCGCCAAAAACAGAGCGACGGGGCTGGCGGCGTGACGCGGCGTGCTGTGTGCTACGGCGATGGCGACGAGGTCGGCGGCGGCGGCGGCGGCAGCGGCGGAGGCGGCGGCGGCGGAGGAGGAGGTGAGGGCGGCGGCGGCGGCGGCAGAGGCGAGAGCGGCGGCGGAGGCGGTGAGGTGAGGGCGGCGGAGGTGGAGGTGAGGGCGGCGGCGGCGGTGGCAGAGGCGAGGTGAGGGCGGCGGCAGCGGTGAGGTGAGGGCGGCGGAGGTGGAGGTGAGGGCGGCAGCGGCAGCGACCCATGGAGGGAGCAGGAGGGTCTCCGCGGGAGGAAGGGCAGCTCTTCTTCCTCTCGCAGAGACCCTCCTGCTCCCTCCATGGGCCGCCGCTTTGGGCGGGACTCGGGACTTGACTCTAGTCACCATTTTGGACCTCGGACTCTAGACTCGACTCTAGACTCGGGTCCAAAGACTCGGGACTCGACTCGGGACTCGGGACCAAGGACTCTTCAACATCCCTGTGTGCTCCCTAGCCGGGGTGTGTTTAACCCCGCTCGCTGTGGTGGCAGCGAGGGGGCTTGGCTGCGTGTGTGGTGTCTTTCCAAGTCAGCACACGGCCCACTCCCCCTGCCCCCCTGCCCCCCCCACTGCACTTCCTAGCAAGGGCGGGTTAAACCCAAGCGCAGCAGCAACAGTGGCGGGCGCTCTCTTTCCAGGCCCCAATGGAGGCTTGGAAAGAGAGCACGCAGCAGTAGACCGTGGCTCGCTCCTGCTCCTGCTCCCGAGTGAGTGCAGGGGGTGTGTGGTGAGCTGGCGGGGGAAGCGACCTTTCTCGCCGCGGGTGCTGCTCAGCTGAGCGGTGGCCGCACCGAGAAAGGGCCGGGGACGAGCCCCAGGGTGCCGCGTTTCTTCTCGAGGAAACCCAGCGCCACGGCCCACGGGGCTTGTCGCTCTTGCTCGGTGGCGACGCAACTCGGCTGAGCATGCCCCCCCCCCGAGCACGGGCAACGAACCTCTGACAGCTGCTGAAAAGTGCCTTCCTTGCGCACTTTGGGGCAGCGGTCATCCCCACTGCTCTCCCCTCGGGGCTCCCGCAGTGTCCCCCGGGATGCCAGTGGGGGGACTGAGGGAGGAAGAGGGGAGAGGCGGTGCCTCCGGACCCCCACAGTCTGTGCCCGATCATTAGTTGGGTACAGCTGGGGCCTGGGGCAACCTTGAGCCCACAGTGGCCACAGAGAGCCTCTGTGGGCTTGACGTGTTGTGAGAACCTGGCCATTGTGGTTTGGGACGAGGACCGATGTGATGGGATTAAGCCAAAGGCTTAATTCCGGAGAGAGGTAGCAGCTACCGTGCCAGTCCGTAACAGTGAAAGCTGCAAATACTCTTGGGGCACGTTGAAGATGAGCAGGTTTATGGTGCCAGAAGCTTTCATGGACTTGTTGAGCCCGCTCCGGTTGGGACGCACAGGCCAGCCATCTGAGCTCACAGAGCTGGCTCTCGTGTCGTCGTCCGCACACAGTTCTGCCACCACCGGTCTGCAAAAGTCTTTCAAGTGCCCTCAGAGGCTTCGCTGCGGACGTTTCTTCCGGAATAAACTGCTGCTGTTTGAGACACTTGGGCCTGGATCCAGACTGGGCTGGTGGAAGCGGACTTCCCTTCCAGCTGCGCCCCACCGCAGCTCCGCCAGCCCGCTGGAAATGTGGCGCAGGGGGTCAGAGGACCCTGCTGAATGGGGCGAGCTGGGGGGACGGGGAAGCGGGAGTCTCAAAAATCAGGTCGAGGCACCTTCGGTACTTTGGTGAGCGGAGCCCTTCCCTCCGCGGATATCAGATCCTGGATCCAAGCCTTGGTGTAAACCCAACCACAGCGGAAGCATCCAATGGGGCTGACTTTTGGGGCTCGACGACCCCTGCTGCTGCTGCGGTGGAACTGTGGCCAGGGGGAGGTCCCAGGGAGTCCTCTAGCCAGTGGCGTAGTGCAGTCGGGGCTCGCTTTGCGACGCAAAGTATTTTGTGTGTGGCTCTTGGTCTGGAATGGGCAACGAAGTCCCCTCAGTTGTACAAAAGGGCTGCTCCTGGGGAGATGAAAACTGCCCAGAACTGGTTTGTTGATCTGGATCGACACCGCCCGCAGCCTGCATTTTTGGACTCTCCTTGGCCACTTGGCTATGGGGAATGTCGCCACTACACCAGTGCCTATAGCCCAGTGATGGCGAACCTATGGCACGGGTGCCACAGCTGGCACGCAGGGACCTCTCTGTGGGCACTCGAGCCATTGGTCACCAGATCGCGAAAAGACTGTCCCCTTCTGCAAAACACTAATGATTTTGTTCGTTCTCACAGTGTGGAACAGAATGATTTTATTCTAGAATTCCTGTTACAGAATTCTTTTCTACATTGTTATCACATTTAAAAGATTTTGAAGAATGATGCACAGAGCATGGCTTGGATGTAAAGCCCTAACAGTTGACCTGAGTGCTGCATGTGTTGCTCTCAAACTAACGGAGTATGAGCCAAGGTTTGACAAATTATCAGCATGCATGCAATAGCAAAAATCACATTAATTGTGCAAAAGCATGCCCAATGCAAACTTTTACCTAATGCAGTGTTTGCAGTCCAAGACATAAAGTGTTTACAATGTGTTAAGCACATTTAGTTTTCTTGTTTATCTTGCTCATCCTAGTACAGGTTGACTTTTACTAATCCGACACCTGTAGAAGCAGGGAAAGGACCCGGGGTAAAGCTTGCCCCATACAATTTCAGTCTAGCATATAATCATATTACAAGTTGAGAATCCCTTATCCAAAAATACATGTGCCTAAATATTTAAAAAGTTTGTATAAATTCCCTTCAGGCTATGTGTACAATGTAGTACTATAATAATTTTTTGAGTTGATTTTTTTTTCAACAAAAAACTGTTTGTATCATTGAAAGCTCTGTTATTGTGTTTTTCTTTTAAGACAAAATATGTTAATTAGTTCAGACAACTGTATGAGTTCTTTTTCTAAAACTAAAACCTTGGTATTCAGGTTTAATTGCAGTGTTGGCACTTTGAAATAAATAAGTTGGTTTTGTGTTGCAGTTTGGGCACTCGGGCTCAAAAAGGTTCGCCATCACTGCTATAGCCTGACGCATAGTGCTTTTGGTTTGCTATGGGTGATGGCCCAGTGTATGAAAAATGCTTAAGGGTGCTGAGGCCAATTAGGAGAGGGGAGGTAAGGTGACCAGTCCTTCTCTCTGCTGCAGGCAGCACGAAATCTCCTTCCCAGCTGGACAGAACATCCAACTTTCAGGGGATCAGCCCTATCCCCCAACCGAGGGATGCGACATTTATTTATTTTAAAGCCCCAAGCAGCTGGGCTGTGGTCTCTTGAATGGAAATAGTTTGTATAATCTAAATAAAGAAGGGGAAAGTATGGTTTCTTGGTAAGCAGATGGTAGGTCTTGGAATAAACTTGTGCTTCGGCTGAGTGCTTCAAGGATTTTTTTTTTTTCCTCTCTCTTACAAAGAAAAAAAGGTCTGCCAATTAGATTATTTTATTAAGCAGGAAGGAGAGTGGATGGGGGGGGGATTGGGGGCGGGAAAGGAAAGATAGATACCCCAAACCTTTGTGACCTTGAAATGACGGAGCTTTATTTCTACTGTATCCATTTTGAAAAGGCAATTAATTTGATTGCTTTGGGTGTTTTTTTTTTTTTTTTTAAATACCGTAGTTTTCTGCCCCAGCCTTTGTTTTGTGCAGGGAAGGTTTCTGGTTTGCTTATTTACTGGCTTCTGTCATTATGTCTGCATGAAAATTGAGTTGATCAAGATAATGAACCCATGAAACTGTAACGACTTCCCATTATCTTCTGGGCTTTTAAGGAAAATATAACCTGGACCAGTTGTAGAAAAAGAGCAAGGAGGGGGGGAGAGAAAGAAATGCCATGAAGTTTAAACATTGCATTGATTTAGATAAAGTTTACATTCCCAGGAAGGTCGCCTTGTCTTCTGTATACAGTAATAATATGCAATATTTAATTAGGATCTTATACTCCTATTGTTTTGCACATTGCTTAGAAAGGTCTGTTAATGGAAACGATTATTTATTTATTTTACAGTATTTATGAAAGTCCCACACTGGGAATTCTTTCTACTACGTGCACAGTATAAAAATGAGGATTTATGTCTCCACCCCCCCTTCTGAGAAGGATTTAATGCCAGTGAGAGCCAGTGTGGCCTAGTGGTTAGAATGTTGGACTGGGGGTCAGGAGTTCTGGGTTCTGGTCCCTACTCAGCCATGAAGCTCACTGGGTGACTTGGGGCCAGTCAATTACTCTCAGCCTAACCTACCTCACAGGGTTGTCATGAGGATAAAATGGAGAGGAGGAGGAGGATCATGTAAGCTGCCTTGGGTTCCTTGCAAGAGGAAAAAAAGGAGGGATATTAATGTAGTAAACAAACAAACAAACAAACATACACAGTGTTGCCCTGTACTATTCTTACAGGAATTCTGTGAGGTAGGCTGAGAGAAAATGGCTGGTCCCGGGTCACCAAGGAAACCTGAGAGCTGATCATGGAGTTGAATGCCTGTTGTTTCAGGGGGTGGTCACCCCCAAAACGTTACTCACCACAGGCAAGGTTTCCTGAAGATGTCTGTGGGTCATTTATCTGGCCTCCAAAACCAGCCAGGTAGACTTGGATCCAAAGAAACACTTTACTCAGTATGCACATCTAAAGCTTTCTTTGTTCATACAATGAGCACACCATGGGACACGACATACATTTATTCAATTTATTTTACTACCCTCATTTAGAGAGAGAGAGTTATCAAAGCGGTGAAAATACCGTGTTGTTACCATCAAGAAACAGCAATAAAATATAACGATAAAACTAGAGTCTAGACAATAATAAATCAATAAATGTGCAGCAGCAGCAAAACCGCACACCGTACTATGCACTCCAGCCCATGGCGGGTTGGGCCAAACTTCAAGGAAAGCCTTTGTAAAAAGATGGGTCCCGAGAAGACATCTCAAGGTCGGAACTGTGGGGACTTGCCTAATGGCAACTGGTCGTCTTCCAGAGCGTGGGTGCTATGACACTTGCAGAGCAATCCCATGGCTCCCGCACAGCGCCTCGAGGGCCTTCGGGTTTTTCGGATTCCCAAATCCGTGGTCGGAAAACAGCCCCGACCTCGGTGCCCTCCCCCCCTGCAGCCAGCCTCCCTCCACGCAGCCACAAAAAGCGACCTCGGAGGGGAGGAGACCAGTGCCACCAAGATACAACGTATCTTGGTGGCAACTCAGTCCCTTTCCTTCCCCCGCCAAAGCACCGCAGTTAGACGGCCGGAATCGGCCGCCTCGCTGCTTTGCAGAGCGGGAGGGGCTCGGAGGTAACCTTCGCCTCCGCACACCTCCCGCTCTGCATGGGATGGCCCGTAACCCTCCGAGTTCGGAGGGCTACGGGAATCCCCACTGGATTGCACCCTAAGGGCACTGAAGTCTGAAGCGCTCCCTCTGATGATCGCAAAGATCGGGCAGGGACAGGCGGGGTGAGGCAATGCCTACCACCGATTCATAACGACTTGAATAGTAATTCCTTATTTCTATCTACTTTCCAGCACTAGACCGACAGGCTAACACCGCCTTTCCCAATCCCATTGCTGCCGCCCCACTGTTTGTTGCTTTTAAGTCGGGAGTAGGCAACCCGTGGCCCTAAGCCGCTCTTCCACGTGGCCCGCAAGTCCGGAGGAGCCAAACCGCTTTTCATTCCCTCCAGCTCTGGGGCAAAGACGGCTGTTCTGCTATGAGCAGCTCCGGGGCAGTGATTCCAATCGTGGCCTCATCGGGCGGGGAGGAGACTTTAGCTTCCCCCTTTCTCAGTGACCCCCGGAGTGGCCGAGATTCATAGATCATAGAGTTGGAAGGGGCCTACTACAAGGCCATCGAGTCCAACCCCCTGCTCAATGCAGGAAACTCTCCTGGTGAACTCTTGTCTTCGGCCTTCTTTGCTCTGGCCACTGGAACTCTTTGCCTCTTAAACGTCAGTCTCGCCTCCCCAATTTCTTCACTTCAAAAGCTTTTGGCAAACTTCTTCTTCTAAGCTGCACTTCGTTGTGCAAACATTGAAGGACAAACCACAGGAGACATGGGAAACCTGGGACTGGATCTCTGTGTGTTTTGATTTTTTTACGTAAAAGCAGCTGCAGGGAGGGGCCAAGTTTGATCAGAAAAGGGGCTCCGGGGAGCGAGGGAGCATTTAACTCTCTTCCCGATCTGATCTGCACCTCCAGCGGAAAGAATAAAGGCTCCTAATAATATAATATAATATAATATAATATAATATAATATAATATAATATAATATAATATAATATAATATAATATAAAGTACTAATTGAGGAGAAAGCAAAGGAAAAAATGGAAAACCTCTGAAGAGAAATGATAGGAAATCCAGTAATTTCAAACACAAAGATATCTAATGGATGGGGTCAGATTCTGCGGCCTTTTGGTCATTTACAACTCTGTAACTGCAACTGTGGGATTTCCTCCAAGGTCTGTGCTGCCTTCCCCGCCCCCCTTTCTGGTTCAGGCACTGCATTATAAATCAACAAAGCCCCTTTGACATTATTAATGGAATAGCTTCAGTTTGCACTCAGTGGTTTTAAGTCCCATTAAACCTTTCTCCAGCTGCAGTTTAAGAGCTCTGAATTTAATCTAATCTGTTCTGACGATGGGGTAATCACACATTTTATCTCTTCTGGCTTGGGTTTGCAACCTGTAATGGAGACAAGTGATATAAAGGCATCTAATTGAGCAACACCACTGTCCTTTTTTCCCCCCTTTCTGATTTGCTATTCCTCCGGGGCCCAGCAGTCTGTAGAGGCTTGGATGGAAACGGGTAAGATTATCTGCTGCTAGTTGCTTTTGCAGCAAATCTGATATTTGGCTTAAATGGATTTGAGCCTTCCATCATTCGACTCTGGGGAAACCAGAAAGGGTGTCAAATTAGCCAACAATTGGGTGCCTCCGTTTCAGTTAATTAGGGTGGCCGTGTCCGAATCCACCCCCCCAAAAAGAGGAAACCCATCGCCCAAAAAGAGGACTAAAGGGGATACAGATCTGGGCAAAATTTCATAGATTTCATAGATCATAGAGTTGGAAGGAGCCTGCAAGGCCATCGAGTCCAACCCCCTGCTCAATGCAGGGAACTAGAGGAGGGGTCTCCCATCCAAGTAATCACCAGGCCTGACCCTGCTTAGCTTTCCACGCTCAGACAAGCTGAGCCTGCATAAGTGCATGTGGTAATGTGCGTATATAGACACAGATTTAGAAATAATTGCGATAATTTAAATAGAATTACAATTCATCTCACCCTAGTGGGGAAGGCGGTGACCAGGCGGCTTGCAGCGTCCGTTATCCAGGTTCTAACTCAGTGTTCTCCAGCCTTGGGTCCCCAGATGTTTTTGGCCTACAACTCCCAGCATGCCCCAGCCAGCGTAGCTGGGATTCAGCACCATGGCTAGCTCCTTAAAAGTTCAGACTGAAACCCAGAGTGGATACACCACCCCACTGACACTGGAGCCACCAGCCTCCACTGGAGATGTGTGCTTGAGCATACACAAAGTGCCATTACTTGGCCTCACACCTGAGAAGCCACAGCTATTTATCCCACATCTAGGCTAATCGAGCAGTTCATATTTTTTATACTGAAACAGCTACAACCCTTCACCCTCTCTTCTCGACCATCCCAGAGTGCAGGGCACGGAATCATGGGCTCAAGTGACAGGAACCCAGATTCCGCCTGGACATCAGGAAAAACTTCCAGACTATTAGAGCAATATAAACATACAACAAGGGACTATGTTTAAAATCCTGACAAACACAAAGCATAGAAACTTAAAAGTCAAGAATTGTATATATAAAAAATAACCATAAAATATAGTAAAATAGATTAAATTTTATAATGTAATATAAAAATTTCCAGAAATGTTTTTTAAAAAATTATATATATAAAACATGTATAAGACAGAAACAATTAGACCTGTATTGTACAGGTCTAATTGTTTCTGTCTTATACATGTTTTATATATATAATTTTTTAAAAAACATTTCTGGAAATTTTTATATTAGAGCAATATGACAATGGAACCAATTCCCTAGGTTGGTGGTGGGCTCTCCCAGTCCGGAGGCATTCAAGGTGCGGCTGGACGGCCATCTGTCAGGGATGCTTTGACCTGGATTCCTGCACTGAGCAGGGGGTTGGACTCGATGGCCTCGTAGGCCCCTTCCAACTCTACTTTTCTGATTCTATGATTCCTCCGCCCCCCATGACCCCCAATTTAAAGTGGCAAAACACACCCGTGATGTTGCCAGTGGCGAATGGCGTCCTGTGCAGGCATGCTCCAGTTATGTTTGGGTTTCCCTGAAATCAGGACCGCAGCTTCCGCATTTCATTTTGCTAAAGTTACGCAGATCAGTTTGCCATTAAAGGCTTTTTGTCTGAATAAAAAGCTGGCGACCCTTTCAGCTCCAGCATGGACTTAAAACCCGTGGTCTCCTTTCCCTCTTCCTTTACGTGGCACAGTCCTCGGCCACAAGTTTGTTATGTCAAGAGTCACTGTCAACTTCCTGTTGTGCGGGGACAGTCCGTCCTCTCTGCGTTTGGATGGCCTTGCCGCTAGCTGTTGCTACAGGTGCTGAAATCTCAATTGTGAACAGACACCCCCCCCCCCTTATAAATACAGTAATACCTTGGATTGCAAGTAACTTGGTTTGAGAGCATTTTGCAAGACAAGCAAAATTTTAAATATTTATTTAATTTTTTTTTTACTTGATATACAAGCGACGTCTTGCAATACAAGTACTGTAGTACGGCTTAAATTAAAAATCTCTGTACAAATTTTTTTGGGGGGGGATTTCGTTTTGATATAAGAGTGTTTTGGATTACAAGCACGTTTCCGGAACGAATTATGCTCTCAATCCAAGGCATGACTGTAGCTCAAACAGGATGGAAGTCAACATTTCTGGAAATGTCCGTGGGGGGGGGGAGATATATATATAAAAGGGTGCACAAAGGTGGCAGCTGCTTTTCAGAGGAAGCAATAAAAAGAGGTGAAAAAGAAGGAAGGAGTTGGGACCGCGTGGAGACGAGCCAAGTGGATCCAAGGTTGGCCAGTTAAGAGGGGGGGCTGCCAAGTAGGTTAGATGGGAAAGCATCTGGGTCTGTGTAAGGGAGATTTTTGCATGTTGTAAGGGATTTTTTGCATGTTGGGGCAAAAAATCCCAACTTCGAGTATAAGCTGATAGGATCTGAACTAGCGGTGACTGACCAAGAAAGAGATCAGACCAGCTCGGTGAGCATGTCGACCCCGTGTGCAGCTGCTGTGAAAAAGGCGAACTCCATGTTAGGCAGAATTACCCTTCTGCAAATCTAGAGTGCGACCAGGGCTGGTGCAAGGCAGCTTGGTGCAGTTTGGTGCCCTGGGCAAAATCAGATATTTAGCGCCCCCCCCCTTCTCACTTGAGCCCTCCCTCCCTATTTCTGGTGCCCCCTTTAGCCCTGCGCCCTAGGCAGCTGCCTAGTTTGCCTAATGGTAGCACCGGCCCTGAGTGCGACTGCACTTAGAATACTGTGTACAGTTCTGGTCACCACTCCTAAAAAAGGACATTGTAGAGCTGGAGAAAGTGCAGAAAAGGGTTAACTAAAATGATCAAGGGGCTGGAGCAACTCCCCTAGGAGGAAAGGTTACAGCATCTGGGTTTAGCTTAGAAAAACGGTGAGTGAGGGGAGACATGAGAGAGGTGTACAAAAGGATGCCTGGTGTGGAGAAAGTGGACAGGGAGACATTTCTCTCTCTCTCTCTCTCTCTCTCTCTCTCTCTCTCTCTCTCACACACACACACACACACACACACACACACACACACACACATAATACTAGAACCCCAATGGGGTCATCCCATGAAGCTGATGGGTAGGAGATTCAGGACAGATGAAATACTTCGTCACACAGAACAGAGTTAATCTATGGAATTCACTTCCACGAGATGTAGCAATGAAGCCAGCAATGTCTGGATGGCTTCAAAAGGGAATTGGACAAATTCATGGAGGTGAAGGCTATCAATGTGGCTACTACAGTCCTGATGGCCATAGTGCCACCTCCAGTATTAGCAGGGCCAGATTAAAGCCAGCTGATGCCCCCCCCCCCTCGGCCCTTCCATTGCTTAGCTGGCAAGAGATTAAGATTCAATAAGTGCTGAAGGTGAAATTAGACATTAAAAACTCAGTTTTCTTCAAGGCCATCCGCCACGCCAGAACACACAACTAGATTAAATATAAACTGGTCCTTTAAATTATATTTAACACTAAATAGCTGCAAGCAATATAAGCCAATTACCGTACTTACTTATAACTAGGGCAACAGAAATACAATTTTTTATCACTGTTTTATGCATATATATATATTTTTAAAAATAAAACTGTTGTAAGGGAAAAATGCAAATGGAAAAATTTGTGGCACTCTGTAGTGCCCTAAGCACGTGCTTATATTGCTTAATGGTGATTCCAGGGCTGAGTAACAGTGGTTTTCCCTTGCTACAACTCCAAGCAACATTTCAGCTTAACACTGTCTGAGAGGCAACCATGTTGGCTGTGCATTATTCTTCCTTGCCTGCCCACCCGCATTTTGCAAAGGCCAACGTACATCCTCCGGATCTTGGCCACCAGCCAATTGCTCCTCCACCAAGGCCTATTAAAATGGTGCATGTTAATATCCTGGCTCCCTTAAGAGTTTCACCCTGCACAGAGGTTAATGGTGTCCAAAGTACACAGTTGTAAATATTTTTTTATAGTGCACAGTAATTCACAATCCGCCGGGTAGTCTTTTTAAAAATGGCAAGTTGGTGTCATGTAGCCTAAGCCTTTGCACATTTACTCAGGAGTAAATTCCATGGAGAAGCATGGGATGTACAGTGCGCATGCCTAGAACTACAGCCTCAATACAACTTTTAAGTAAGGGAACCTAACCCCCCGGGAATTCAAGAGTCATTAAAATGAGGCTGGGTGTTTTCCTTTTGTAAGAGCGGGTCTTTCTAAACTTACCGTACTGTCCAATCATATTCCTTTAACCTGGGAACTATGCCATTAATGTTGGGTGGGTGGGGAGGTTTTTTTAATACAATTTTTGTCATTCAGCCGTAATCCAACCCAGCTGGATTATTCACATTGTTTAAAAATACCAGACTGCTTTTATATCAGTGTTTCTTTTCATTCTTTCAGCAGAAAGAAATTCCTGCTTTGCCTCAATAAGAAAGTAATTGAGGCTATTTTCAACTTTGTTTTCTCCCTTGTTATGAATTTTTTTATTTTTTTTTTAATGGCCAGGAGGCTTCGAGTTGCAAATCGGGAAGTCCCCCGATTCAAACCTTACAGTCTCCTATATGAGCTCATTAGCAGGGCAATCCTATACCTACCTACCCCTGTTGAGTTACTCCTCGATCTTTAGGATTGCGGCCTAAAGGTGCAATCCTACGCATGTTTAGACAGAAAAAAGCCGACAAGTGCCAGCATGATCCAGCCGCTGCAAGAGAGTACACTGGTTCTGGACCCAAACCAGGGCTGGTGCCAAGGGTAGGCATTATTGGGCACGTGCTGAGGGCCCACACCCCAGCAGGGGCGCACTGACGAAAGTCCTCTGGGATTTCTCCTCCTCTTCACCATGGCCAGTGGTGGTGGCGAGGAGCAGGAGCAGGAGATGCCGCGGCCTGCTTGCCCCCTGGCTGGCTCTCTGCCCGTCACGCAAGCTGATGGGGAAAAGGAAGAGGAGCGAGAGAGCAGCTGGTGACCATGGTGGTGGTGGGGAATCATAGAAAAGTAGAGCTGGAAGGGGCCTACAAGGCCATCGAGTCCAACCCCCTGCTCAATGCAGGAATCCAGGTCAAAGCGTGAGGGGGCCCATTGAGGGTGTCTTGCCCCCAAGGGCCCTCCAAAACCCGGAGTCGGCACTGGCCCAAACCAACCCTAAATGGTACAGTGCTGGAATATTGCAGGGGACACCTCTTTCCTTATGAACTTCCCCAGAGTTTAAAATCTTACCGGTGGGAGTCCTGCCTCACATGGAAGTCAGCTCAGGGCGCAAACCTATGCATCAGATACAGGCCTGTGGCTCACGCTGGCTCAGCTTGTCTGAGTGTGGAAAGCTAAGCAGGGTCAGGCCTGGCTGTTACTTGGATGGGAGACCCCCTCCTCTAGTTTCCTGCACTGAGCAGGGCGGGGTTGGACTCGATGGCCTTGTAGGCCCCTTCCAACTCCATGATCTATGAAATCTATAGACAGAAAAGGAGACACACACACACCCCGTCTAAATATGCATATTTATTATATTTATACCCCACCTTTTTTCACTTGCAAGGAACCCAGGGCGGCTTACATAATCCTCCTCCTCCTATTTTATCCTCACAACAACCCTATGAGGTAGGTTAGGCTGAGACTCAGGGACTGGCCCAAAGTCACCCAGTGAGCTTCATGACCGAGCGGGGACTAGAACCTGGATCTCCCGAGTCCCAGTCCTAAACTCTCACCGCTACACCACACTGCATAGCATTGCACCCTCAGCCTCTCTTCACACAGGGGTTAGGAGGGGCTTTCTGGGATGCTACCTTCCTCGGGGGTGGCCTCTCTTCATCTCCCTCTTTCTTGGCATTCCAGACAGAAGCAGGCTTTTGGGAACTAACCCTACCATAAGTCTTTGTTGTTTCAGCGTTACTTTTGTATTTATTTATTCATTGAAGATTAAATAAGAAATAAATGAAACTGATACAAAAATGGGCAGGCAGTATAACACAGGCAAACAAACAAACAAAAAGGCAGTGGGACACGTATCATCCTGGAGTGCATTGTGCCAGAACGGTTTTGAGATTCATTTCTTGGTTTTGGTTTTGAAGTAAAATTTTAGTCTATAATTTTAAAATGTTTTGTACGCTGCTTTGGGAGCAGCAGCTGGAAACCAGTTTAGAAATCTTGTAAAGAAAGAAAGAAACCAGTCTTATTTATGGACCAAACAACGAAAATACTACTGATATCCATCTACTGTATTCTGTTGATAATGATCCTGTTTTTTCAATGTGTGTTGAGGATGCTAATAACAATCGTAATAGCCACATAAATGGTGCTTTACAAATTAGAATCTGGACACAATTAGAATTATGAAGGCAATTCTTTATTAGAATAACGTTCTACTTTTTTAAATACAGAAATACAAAAAACACACACACATTTTTCTATGTTGATTACATACTAACACAAAACACACTCCCCATATATACTTTCATCGATCTGCATATCATGAAAGTAGGAACTTCTTTATGAAGTAATGAGGCTGCAAATTCTCCATCCATCTTACATTTATCTCTGGCTTTATATGCACAGGGCTACGCACGCAAACACACAAAATTGGCTTTACGTCCCAGGATAACGTGGTTGAAATGCTGTGTGAAGGAAAGCTACATTTTGCAACCTGTATGGATTGTTCTACACGAGGAAAAAACACAATACAAAAGACAAAAGACGTTCAACCCCTTGCCCATATTTCTTAAACAGAAACAGAATTTAAAAATGAACAAATCACCCCCCAAATCATTTTAAATAACATGTCGCGTCATAGACTTCTTCAACCTGGTGCCCCCTAGATGTCCAGGACCAGGCTGGGAATGATGGGAATCGCAGTCCCACACATCTGGAGGGCACCAGCTCGGGGAAGGCTTGGATCCTAAGTAAAAGCAATGAAGTTCACAAAGGACCGTTTCTGACCTCCCCTTTTCCCTGCAGCCACTTGTACCCGCTTCCCCCCTCCACCAAAAAGCTTCTCTGGAGGGTCCAGCGTCCTCCTGAACAATGTGGGATGCTCAGGGGATGCTGAAGGGGTGGAGACTTGGGGGTGAAGGGTAAGGGATGCAATCTCGCTGGGGGTTGGGACAGGCGAAAGCGACCCCAGGCTGCTAAATCACAGTTCTTCCGCCGCTACTAGTGAGGGGAAGCATTTGATTTCTCTGGAGATCGCTAGGCATCGGGAGAGGCCGGCATGAGTGAGCCTATGTGTAGGGAAGAGTGTATGTGTGTGTGTGTGGGGGGGGGGGAGTGCGTGCATGCGCGCACATGTGCACTCATGTGTATCCCCCGGCCCCCCCATCTGACATCAGATGTGGCCCTGGGAGGCGAGAAGGTTGTGCACCTATGGCGAGCAGAGCACAGCTGTCTAGCCTCGGTGGCCTTTTAGCAAATAAGGCAGTATATAAATGTAAATAATAAATAAATACAAAATAAGAAGAAGAGCTACAGGGGGTGCGCTCCCTGGCCACTTCTGTGCACTGGTAAATGCACTGCCTTCCGGCACATACGAGCATTTGTGTCCCATGCTGAGTCAATTCAGGAGGTCAAGACTGGCACGATCCGAGTAAAGCATTCAGCTCAAGGTTGTGGCACGAGATATTTTACATCTACCTTGACCGGAACTCACAGAGTCGCCGAAAATATCACGGTGTTGATTTCAGTGCTTATGCAACGGAGTTAAAAGATTCATTTAACGCAGACTTCTTCAACCTGGTGCCCCCTAGATGTCTGGGACCAGGCTGGGAATGATGGGAATCGCAGTCCCACACATCTGGAGGGCACCAGCTCGGGGAAGGCTGGTTTAAGGTATGCTAGACTAATGTGGGTTTGGTCACTCTTTAGCCATCAGCCGAATACGGTTCTACTGATCCCGCCTTCTGCAGCTTGACTGTAATTTGCAGTCACTACCTGAGATGTCGTTCCGGCTTCACACTTGACTCAACATAAATATCCAGGTGTCCTCAAACAACCATGTCTACAGTGCGCATCCTTAGTGTCGCATTGGTCCCAGACTTTCTAAGAGAGAAGGAACAGGGAGAGATGACACCTTTGGGTACTGACCGCTTTGCTTATGTCCAAGTGTCCCCAGGGAGACAATTTTCTCTCTCCCTCCCTCACTGAAAAGGAGGGCTGAAGCGATGTGAGAGAACACCCGCTTTCCATGCAGAAGGTCCCTGGGTTCAATCCCCAGCGTCTCCAGGCTGGGAACAAAAACCCCTTCCGGAAACCCTGGAATGCAACTGCCAGTCAGTGTTGGCGCTACTGAGCTAGAATGACCAGCGCTCCGAACGCATAAGGCTGCGGCCTGCATTCCTGTGCGTCTTTTGCACCCGTTTTTCGAGTCTAACACTGCCACCCAAGTATTTCCTGATGGGCTGCTAGGCTGGAGGCATTCTGGGTGATCCTCCCAGATGGCCCCCCTCCCCGATAAACGTAGGACAGTGTACGATCACACAGGGCCAATGCCCGGCGGGCCCGTTAACCCGAAAGCACAAAATTCCAGTCGCAGTTCCATCATCACCCTGAGCAGCCGTTCGAAGGCGGACTTCCAGACGCCTTTGCTGAAAGTGGGGTGAACTACCGCTGGCAAATGCCGACCTGTCCGACGGGCTTCGGCTTGGCAAGAGGAGGGCTCGGCCTGTTCTTAGCCCGTGGCTTGAAAGCCCCCTGGCAGCACAGCGCGGACCGTATCAGCCGCAGGACGGGGGGGCGGAGGATGGCAAACACCCAGGGGTCAATGATGGAATTCACGGACAGGAACCGCAGGGCCTGGAG
Source organism: Shinisaurus crocodilurus (assembly GCA_021292165.1). Taxonomy (NCBI): domain Eukaryota; kingdom Metazoa; phylum Chordata; class Lepidosauria; order Squamata; family Shinisauridae; genus Shinisaurus; species Shinisaurus crocodilurus. The sequence goes on from CM037876.1 coordinate 308,719,217, forward strand.
GTCGTTCTTGTACTCCTCGTCTGGCACAAAATAGTTCATGAAGGCGCGGATCTGGAACGAAAAAGGGAAATATACTACCACCCGAGTGTTAAAAGCTCTTCCCTTCTCATTCTTACCACAACCATGTAAGGTAGGCCAGGATGAATGTCCTCAGTGCAGCTTAAGACCATCTGTTCATGGCAGAGCAAGGTCTGAACCGGGGACTTCCGGATTCAGGGCTCAGTCCCTTAGACGCTACACTACTAAGAAGAGGCGGGGAGAGAGGAAGGGGCGCTTCAGCACAGGGGTGGGCAGAAGGTAGATCTCCAGATGTTTAGGACTTCAACAACTCCCAGAGGCCCCTGCCAGTATGGGCAACGGTCAGGGAGCTGAAGTCCAACACACCTGGCGATCTACTTTCTGCCCACCCATTAGCGTCGCATCATTCCAGGCTCCCCCAACCTGGCACCCTCCAGATGTGTCGGACTACAACTCCCATCATTCCCATGATGGGACATGCTGGCTGGGAATCCTGGGAGTTGCGGGCCTACAAGGCCATCGAGTCCAACCCCGCCCTGCTCAGTGCAGGAAACTAGAGGAGGGGGTCTCCCATCCAAGTAACATCTGCAGGGCGCCAGGTTGGGGAAGGCTGCACCATACCAATGTCGGTATCATGAAGACGTTGCCTCTGTACACCAAGACGCATCCGTGCGCACAGATGGGAGGCAGCTGCTGCACCTGGGAATAATGCTCAGAAGGCAGAGAGGGAGCCGCGAGGAAAGGAAAGGCCGGGAGGCAGGAAAGAGAGGCTGACGCAGGCTGGCAAAACCGCAGCTGCAAATTTACCCTGGAATGTGAACCAGACCCTCAAGGACTTCCTGTGTTCTGTTCAGCCCATATACACTCAGAATCTTCTCGCCACAATCCAGTTAAGTCAACAGCGACATCTAGAAGCATTAGGAACTGTTTCCTGCATTAGGGGCTGTACGTAATAGGTACTTTGCAGTCTGCAGATATTCCAGCTTCAAGAACAGATCCCGGCATGTCCTCTGCTGATGGTTATCGCCCGGAATTCTTATTCAAGGACCTAACCGCAGCAGCGTTACTTCCTTAAAGGGTTATCTCCTGCCCTAGGCAAGTTATGACAATTCTCACCAGGCATAATCCAGAAAGTATGCATCTGGCAGGTGCTGCTCTTGCCTCCTTGCTTTCAATCCATCAAGTGGAGGAAGAAAAGGTGGGGCGGCAGGGGGTGGCGCATGTACAAGATTGAGCCAGACTGCGATGGATGAGAGACATGCAGCAATAATAATCCTGAAAGGGAAATAACTGAATCCTGCCCGCCTCCACACACACAACGTAGTTGTTACACACACATGCACTAGCCAAGAACAACCGCAGATGGTCCATGCCCGTTTTACCATTAGCACTAAAGCTGTACTAGAATGAACAGTGAGGACTAGTGGCATGATAACTGGTCACCACTGAAGCACCCATACTGCAACAATGGGGATGGTCGGAGTTATAGTGCAACACATCTGGAGGGCTGCTATAGGGCATTACTGAGCCCCTCCCGCCTACTTTTGCCAGCCCTGATCCACACGTTGCGTCAGGGGCACCACCACGCACCTGGCCATCACAGGGAACGGGAGGTCTGTCCGCACCTCCCCTCATAACAGGTGGAGGTTTTTCCCCTTCTCCTCCCCAGTATACAGGATCTGTGTGTGAGCAGCCTCTGCACAGGTGCCCTGGGGAAAAACAGAGCATAGGGGTCTCAGTCCAAGGGAGTGTTTGGGCAGGCCTTCCGGTCTCTGCAATGATGGGATGTTGCAAGCAACGTACCCAAGAGAGCACACCGCTGGTTCCAGACTGGGAACAGAGAGGGGGGGGGGGAAAGGACTTTTAAAAATGCCTTATTGGGCTTGTGGGGGTGCACCTTATCCATGTATGTATGTATGCATGTATTTATTTATTTAATTTATACCCCGCCTTTTTTCCTGAAAGGAACCCAAGGCGGCTTACATAATCCTCCTCCTCCTCCTCTCCATTTTATCCTCACAACAACCCTGTGCGGTAGGTTAGGCTGAGAGGCAGTGACTGGCCCAAAGTCACCCAGTGAGTTTCGTGGCCAAGCGGGGACTAGAACCCGGATCTCCCGAGTCCCCAGTCCAACACTCTCGCCACTATCTAAAGCTTCTGCCCGCTCAGAACTTCTTACAAGACGAAGGCTTAAAGTGGCTCATGCCTTCAATCAGTTCCTAATGCGAACAGGAAAATCTACGTTGACCAGAATGCTCACTGGCATTACAAATGCCTCTTATGCATCTTTGTTGGGGGTCCTCCTCCTCCTCCTCCTCTTGTTCTGCCCTAACAATCAATAATCAGATGTCTGTCCAAACACTGTGGGAAAGGCTCAAGGGGATGTAAGGCAGATCTATGAAAGTACTCGCAGGAAGACCAGTATTGTGAACCCACATCAGAGGCGGGGCCCGAGAGACTGCTTTGCTTCAGGCCATCCAGTGAGTTTCCCCGGGCTGAGGGAAGATTTGGGCCGGGGCCGGCCCAGTCTGCAGCTCATGCTCTTATCGGTTCGGCTACATGGGCTCTTGTTTCATGAGAACAGCTGTGCCACAGGGGTGCTGCCTTGGGCGGCAGTTCTTCTCTCTCTCTCTCTCTCTCTCTCAGAGCGGGCGAGATTTTACAGTAAACCAAGAGTAACCTGGGAGTTCGGGGTCCCAAGATGATAAAAAGCTATGAGGAAGAGGGAAGCTCTCGTCCAAGTATTGCGCCCCAAAGATCGCGGCAAACCCCAGAATCTTGGGTGATCACAAAATTCCACTGCAGCGGTGAGGGGCAGCTAGCTGGTGCCTCCAGAAAGTGGAGATGCTCAGACAGACCCACCCACCCGCTCGGCTAAGCGGGGGGCACTGCTAGGCACTTAAAGCGTTCCTCACACTTGCTACAACGCCACGCACGGCATGCCCGGCGCAGAATGGCTCCTCTCCGGCCCTGCAGCGTCCCCGACTCCACATGCTCACGGAAACATGAAGAACAAGGGATGCAGGCAGCCTCCCAAAACCAGGCTCTTACGCAGTACACGTCACTCCAGCCTTCCCCAACCTGTGTGCCCTCCAGATGTGCCGGACCATGTCAGCTGGGGGGATCGTGGGAGTTGTAGTCCAGCACATCTGCAGGGCGCCGGGTTGGGGAAGGCCGCCTTCCGTCTTCATACGATTCCAAAATGAGCTGGCAGGATCCGCTGCCGCAAGGTGTGGGGCACGGCCACCGGCGTCGAGGGGCTTTAAAAAGGGTCAGACAAATGCACGTTGTATGGATGGCTATTTGCCACAACAGAACCACAACCACCTGTCCAGAGGCAGTCTACCTCTGGATATCAGGTATTTTTTATTGATTTCATTGCTCAAATTTATACAGTCATACCTTGGATTGCAAGTAACTTGGTTTGAGAGCGTTTTGCAAGAGAAGCAATTTTTTAAATATTTATTTAAATTTTTTTTTTTTACTTGATATACAAGCGACGTCTTGCAATACAAGTACCGTAGTACGGCTTAAATTAAAAAATCTCTGTACAAATTTTTTTTGGGGGGATTTCGTTTTGAGATAACAGTGTTTTGGATTACAAGCACGTTTCCGGAACGAATTATGCTCTCAATCCAAGGCATGACTGTATGTCACTTTTCCACATAGGTATCGGAGCAGTGACAAAAAAAACAGGGGGGGGGGGCGGTCTTCGTGCGCTGCCTTTGGCTCTCTGCTGTCGGAAACAGGTTGCTGGACTTGACGGAACTTGGGTCTGATCCAGCCAGGCAGCTTTATGAAACCAACAGCAACAACCAACCCCTGAACCAACCCAGTCTTCTGTGCCTCGCTTGTCCTGAAAATTCCTCCCTCTCTTTACAGATTCAAATCTCACACAGATCCCCTCCCCAAATTGTCTACTCAAGAACTGCCCCCCTCAAGTTCTTTCCTCATACAATCTCCCCCAAATTCATTTGTCCTTCAACGAATTTCTCCACCAACAAACTACTCCGCCCGAGAGGCAGAACCCCAACAAAGCACAACACCCAGCTTCGGGGATTATTTATGGGCAGCTGCTGCCTTAACAGCAGCCACCCATGTTGATGAGTCTGCTGCTTGTCTCTCTCCCTCCTTGACAAAGAACAGTGCGGGCTTCTGTCTGATGCTCCAGTCTATTCTGTGGGAGCACGCGGAGAGCAAAATCTTGTGGACCCCGCAGGTGTACCTCTGTACCAGTATATCGGAACCTTCTGATTAGGTCCCAAGCCTCCTACACACCCCTTTCAGGGCAAGAAAACCCACATTAATTGGATTTCTGCTAGTGTTTTGCCTTTCAGAAAGTAGTTCAATGTGCTGCGTAGTGGTGAGAGTGTTGGACTGGGACTCGGGAGATCCGGGTTCTAGTCCCCGCTCGGCCACAAAACTCACCGGGTGACTTTGGGCCAGTCACTGCCTCTCAGCCTAACCTACCTCACAGGGTTGTTGTGAGGATAAAATGGAGAGGAGGAGGAGGAGGATTATGTAAATTGCCTTGGGTTCCTTGCAGGAAAAAGGCGGGGCATAAATATAATAAATAAATAAATAATTTTTTTAAAGAAATAGTGCGCACCAAAAGAAGAGCCACCCCTGGCAGCCACAGAGAAAAGTCATCCTTGCCCCCTTACAAATGGAAAGAGTTTGCAGGAAGCCTACCCAACCAGAACGTTTAATGTCTGGGGATATAGTCAGCCGTAGATTTCCGAAATTTGAACTGCTGCTTGGCTGTGGTGGGAAAATGCACAGGCCACACTGCAATCAATGGACATTATCCAATAACGTCATGCTGCTAGCGCAAATGACACTGTGCTGGCGGAACCTACGGTAGGTTCTGAACTAGAGCCATTCCAGCAGGCTGAGAGGAGGGAGAAGAGAGCGAGCGCAGGGCCATTCCACCAGCCCTGCTGAGAGGCCGCCCTCCTGAAGGCTCCTCCTCCCTCAACTGCCACCAGCAGCAGCCATTCCAGCTGGCCGTGCAGAGGGAGAAGAGAGCAGGGCCATTCCACCAGCCCTGCCAGAAGTATTAACTGATTTCCCCCCTTCTTCCCTCCCCATTCCTTTTTCCTTGCATGTCGTGTCTTTTTAGATTGTAAGCCTGCGGGCAGGGACTGCCTTGTTAATTGTTGTAAACCGCCCAGAGAGCTTCGGCTATTGGGCGGTATAAAAATGAAATAAATAAATAAACTATGTGCAAGAGAAGAATCCAACTAAAGTTATCTTTGCGCAAGTGCAGTTGCACAAACAGTTGTTCAATTCTTTGCACAAGCAGCCGTGCAACTCCTTGCACAACCGCTTGCTCGAGAGTAATGGGCAACCGCGTGTGCAACGAACGCTATTTGAGTTTGCAGAATGACGCGGTTGGATATATGCCCAATGCTCCAGCCTTGAAGGATGACGCGCATTTTAAATAGTTCATTCCTCTGACACCCCCACGGTCAGATTAAAATATTAAAAGATCCGTGCATACCCCGTGCGTAAAACAAAACAATAATGTTTAAAAACTGCTCCAAGAAAAGCCAAATCCTACGGCTGCTTTTCTTAAAGCACAATCTTAAGCGTGTCTACTCAAAAGTACACCCCGTTATGTTCAACAGAGCTTACTCACAGGTTAAGTGTGCACAGGGTTGTGGCATAAGTAATGCACACTGAGCAAATCTGCATCTCTGCTCTAATTTTGCATAAGTCAGTCTGCAGGGTTTAGTGCTTTGCCTAATTTCATCGTTTGCCATTTGTGGGGAGATACAAAAAAGAGCAAGTGGGACACCGAAGCGGTGCCTCTAGCCCAGTGTTCTCCAACCTTGGGCCCCCAGATGTTTTTTGGCCTACAACTCCCAGCATGCCCCAGCCAGCTACGCTGGCTGGGGCATGCTGGGAGTTGTAGGCCAAAAACATCTGGGGACCCAAGGTTGGAGAACATTGCTCTAGCCACTAAAATTCTTGGTTCAGTCATCCTTCTGGCTTCTGAGATTTCAGCAGGCACTGGCTACCTTCAAACCATGTAGCCACGAGCACCAGAAACTTAGGTTTGCTTTTGAAAACAAACACGTCACATTCTCAGGAAGCTAGATTCAATCCTGGACCCTGCACTTTTCTTTGCGGAATCGGTGCCATTCGCACAGCCCAGAAAGTTAACCTCCCCACGCAGCCCCCACTCATCTCTCCGCTGCTTAAACCAGCCTTCCCCAACCGGGCAGTCTCCAGACATGTTGGATTACAGCTCCCATCATTCCCTGCCAGCCTGGCCACAAACCAGCAAATACTAAGCAGGGCCGGGCTGTTCCTTTGGCTGGGAAAAAGGAAATGTGCTGCATGACTGACGATGTTTAGATGTGGTTAAGCCCCATCAACTGGCAACCACGATGAGTCCATCCATATCCATGGGAAGGAATCGGCTGGGAACTGGCTCCATTTCCACTGTTCACTACTTCACCCTCTTGACCTGTTAGATCATACGCTGTTGTTAGTAGCTTGGCCAGCAGCTCACTAAAGACAGACTAACGTCATGCCGGAGAACAAGATCCCTGCGTAGAAGCAGCTCCGGGAAGGAAGAACTACGGTAATTCAATACAGTAGCGACTTCTCAGAGAAACTGGTTGTTAATTATCCAACTGCGGAATCAATTTAGATCAAGTGATTTGAGCAGCGGTGGATATTTTAACAATCTGATGGAGCGGAAGGATTGGATGCAACTGAATTGGATTACTCCATTTTGGCTTTTTGTTCAAACGTAGGGCCTTTTGCTCTATTATTTCCTAGGAATAAACTATTTTGATGGTTACTGTATATTGAAAGGCATACAGTAATATCTTGGATTGAGAGCATAATTCGTTCCGGAACCGTGCTTGTAATCCAAAACACTCTTATATCAAAGCGAGTCTCTGGCGGGCGTGAGCGGGGCCAATTTCGGCCCGCTATGCCCGCTCGAGGTGAGTGGTTACATCCTTACACTTGTATTGTAAACAAGACGTCGCTTGTTTATCAAGTCAGAATTTATTTTAAAAATTTGCTTGTCTTGCAAAACGCTCTCAGACCAAGTTACTTGCAATCCAAGGTATTACTGTATATGACAATTGAACTTTGGTGTGCAGGAAAAAAGTTAGCTGGAGTTCTGTGTGACTTTCTCTGAGCTTTTTTCAAAAATGAAAGGCAACCATGGAGGGGGCAGGGTCTGCTTTACCCCTTTCCTTCAGGCTGTTCTTTCTACTCAGGCTGTTTTTGCTCCTCTTCTTCCATGTTGCTTATCCCCAACCCCTACATGGGGGAAAGATTCAATTACAAGTCCTGGTATCTTTTCCCACACATGGAGAAAAGCAACAGGGGTAGGGGGACCATTTGGAGAGGAAAATGGCTGGTAGGGCTGACTTCCCACCCGCCCTGCCCCTACTCCCGTAACTGCGTTCTAGAGGGGCTGCTTTTCATTAAAAACAAAACAAAATATTGGGTACATGAAACTCCACATTAAACTGTACGTTGGCCCTGATTTTTAACCTGAGCGATAATATACGAACAGTGCGGGCCTCCCAGCACTAGGGGGCAGGGGCTCGGGATGCCCAGAGGGGCCGTTTGCCCCTACAAGCTGCAGCGGCTGCAGTTCCGGCCGCTCTGGGCTGCCGCCTCTGTGCAGCCCCCGCGGGATGGCCGCCCGCTGTTCGCACAGCAGGGTGGCCACACACGGTAGGGGCTTACCCCTCTACCGCACATGGTCACTTTGCGTGCGTCCCGCACTTCTGCTCCCACGCAGTTCCCGTGTCGTGCGAACACGCCCTAAGTCTGCTCAGTGCCTGGATGAAAAACCACTTGGGAAGCACACATATAGGCCCCTTGAGCTCCATTGTAGAAAAGAGGTTGGACAAGAATGTAACAGTAAATATGCATGCAAGCTGAATGAATCTGAAACAGGACTGGGGAACTTTTTCCAGCCCAGGGGCTGAATTCCAATCTGGAAAAAGGTCTTGGGGGACTGCATTCCACCTGTGGGTGTGGCCAAAGGCAATGTGGGTGGGCCAAAATGTCACTATTACCCATTTTAAGCCTACTCAGAAGTAAGCAGGACAAGCCTCTCGCCATGTCTACTCAGAAGTAAGCGGAACTGAATCACTCAGCAGCACTTCCAAAGAGCATCCCAGATACCACCAGCATCCTGTCTCCAACAGTGGCCAGCCATGAAGACAACAGCTGTGTTTGGTTATTTGTCCCTTGCAAACTCAGAAGTATACAGCAATACCTTGGATTGCAAGTAACTTGGTTTGAGAGCGTTTTGCAAGACAAGCAAATTTTTAAATATTTATTTAATTATTTTTGACTTGATATACAAGCGACGTCTTGTAATACAAGTACTGTAGTACGGCTTAAATTAAAAATCTCTGTACAATTTTTTTTGGGGGGGATTTCGTTTTGATATAAGAGTGTTTTGGATTACAAGCACGAATTATGCTCTCAATCCAAGGCATTACTGTACTCTCTGCCCTTGAACCCTGAGCTATAGTGGCTAATATCTGTAGACAGACCTCTTCTCCTTGGATCTGTCTTATCCAGGACTGGGCAGATGGTAGGTCAGGGTATTATTTATTTATTTATTATATTTATACCCCGCCTTTTTTCCTGAAAGGAACCCAAGGCGGCTTACATAATCCTCCTCCTCCTCCTCTCCATTTTACCCTCACAACAATCCTGTGAGGTAGGTTAGGCTGAGAGTCAGTGACTGGCCCAAAGTCACCCAGTGAGTTTCATGGCTGAGCGGGGATTTGAACCCGGATCTCCCGAGTTCCAGTCCAACACTCTAACCACTATGCCACACTGGCTTTCAGGATAATGACCTTCAAGCAATTTGCAGTAGATCAGCAAGGATTTCCAGCTCCCAGTGATTTAATATCAGCAACATCTCTAAGCTTGCATGGGAGGAGACATTTCTCATACTTCCCTAAGACAAGGGTTCAAGACACCTGGGGCAGCAATATTTATTAACCACAGGCCTGTGGCTTACACTGGCTCAGCTTGTCTGAGCGTAGAAAGCTAAGCAGGGTCCTGGAAGCACTTTGTTCTGCAATTCTACATCTGCCATCTTCTGCCACTATTTTTCACCTGGCTCCAGTTGGTGGACCTTGAGGGGTTCTAGAGGAAAACTAAAAGAGGTCCTGCAAGCCTACTGAGTCTGCCCACCCCTTGTGTGATATCCCCTTTAAAGCCATCAATCCAGTGCATGCCATATATCAATAGACAGGCCTTCTATGTTTATTGAATACGTAAATCCGTTGCAAGGGATGTGACGTAGACATTCGTTAAAAGTATGGATAAACAGTCCAGCAATGGAAAAGAAGCTCCCTTAGTCATATGGGACTGCTGTCAACATTCACTGCTGTGACACTGAGATGTTTGGTATTTTAATTATATATACACACACACACACACAAAATCTTTGGCTCATGTGAGTGTGTTGCTATTGGGCTTATTTTACAGTGGACTCCTTGGGATCTTGTTGCTGTTTATACAGGTTGGCTTTATCATGTCCTGCAATAAGACGCAACGCATATAAACAGTAAGGCTGCAATGCTCTACACACCCACTGAACTCATTGGGGTGGAGTTCTAAGAAAAGACAGACATACGATCACACCGCAAGTCAATGAAATGCGTGGCCTTTTATTGCACTTTTCGGCTTGTTTGCATGTTGTCAACTGACTTGAGGTCTCGAACTGGCCAGAAAGTGGGAACAGCATAACGTGTTGATGTGCGTAGACCAGGGGTGGGCAGAAAGTAGATCTCCAGATGTTTTGGACTTCCTGACCATTTCTGGGAGTTGAGGTCCGAAACAAATGGAAGATCTACCTTCTCCCCACCTCTGGTGTCGATAGCCCAACGGCCCATTTAGAAGAGGAACTAGCCAGCTTCCCCACCCACACCTCCGGCCCACCATGGGGATTCAAGCTGTTTGCGCCAGCTCTTCTAGTTTTAGAAATAAAGTACCCCCTCCTGGCTTCATCTTCGTTTCCAGCTAACTCCCTATGGTGCTTTCCAATGACTTAATTTAGATCAAATGAAACCGTGAGTAATTTGCCCAATGCCCAGGATTCCTGGTCTCCGCCCCAGAACCCAGTGCCTTTCTTCTAACCCAGTGTTCTCCAACCTTGGGTCCCCAGATGTTTTTGGCCTACAACTCCCGGGCCCAAGGTTGGAGAACACCGCTCTAACCCCAGAGGTGTGAGGGCTGGCTGTGGTTTCTCAAAGGCAGCCTGTGCACACAACGCACAGGGAGTCGGGTCCAGATGTAGGCATATGCAACGGGGCTGCAGGAAGCAGACACCCCCGCCCCCTTCTCCCCACGGCAGCCCCTCTAGCCCCCTGAAAATGCTGCACAGAGGGTCAGGGGACCCTGCTGAATGGGGTGAGGGCAGACCCTTGAAAATCAGGCGGAGGCACCTTCCGCGAATGGAGCCCTTCCGTCTGCGGAAGGCAGATCCCGGATCTAGCCCAGAGAGAGTTTTCAGGCTGCTTGCTTCCACAGGGTTTGTAACAGGAATGCAAAACCTGCATTGGCCATAAGGGACCTTTGCCTCACAAATGCCTCACTCCCGCTTTCTCTAGGACATTAAGAGTGATCAGATATTTGCATCAGCAGTAGCAGAAGGACGGTACCCAGGAGATTTAAGCCTCACCTTGGAAAACACTCTTAAGAGTCACCAGTTCTGGTTTCATAGTTTGCACGGCTGAGCCCTGCCTACGGTAACCTGTTCTGGGGCTCAGCTTCACTCCAGGGCTCGCTCTGCATATCCAGGGCTATGGAACATCAGAAGCTGTGCTATACAGGGCCAGCCTTTCCCAACAGATGGGTTGGATTTTTGGTTTTAATTACGTTAATTTTTAATTGGTTTTTAAATTACCGTTAGCTTCCTGGAGTGCCATTTTTTGTGGAAAGGCAGGATACAAATGAAATAAATACACCAGTGTGGCGTAGTGGTTAGGGTGTTGGACTGGGACTTGGGAGATCCGGGTTCTAGTCCCCGCTCGGCCATGAAACTTACTGGGTGACTTTGGGCCAGTCACTGACTCTCAGCCTAACCTACCTCACAGGGTTGTTGTGAGGATAAAATGGAGAGGAGGAGGAGGATAATGTAAGCCGCCTTGGGTTCCTTGAAGGAAAAAAGGCGGGGTATGAATATAATAAATAAATAAACTCCCATCATGCTATCTCAGTGTTCTCCAACCTTGGGTCCCCAGATGTTTTTGGCCTACAACTCCCAACATGCTGGGAGTTGTAGGCCAAAAACATCTGGGGACCCAAGGTTGGAGAACACTGTGCTATCTGGAAATGATGGGAGTTGCACTCCAACACATCTGGAGGGCACCAAGTTGGGGAAGGCTGGGTCAGACTATGTCTCCAACTAGCCCTGTATGATCTACTTAAGAACATCGGAAGAGCAGTGCTGGATCAGAGTCAGGCCAAAGGTCCATCCAGTCCAGCATTCTGTTCACAGTGGCCAACCAGCTGCCCAAAGGGGAAACCCACAAGCAGGACAGCACTCTCCCACCCATGTTCCCCGGAAACTGGAGTATATAGGGATACTAGCAATTTTCTCTCAATGGATATGGGCTAATATATCTGCTAAATATCTGTCAGTGTGGCATAGTGGTGAGAGTGTTGGACTGGGACTTTGGAGATCCTGGTTCTAGTCCCTGCTCGGCCATGAAATTCACTGGGTGACTTTGGGCCAGTCACGGACTCTCAGCCTAACCTACCTCACAGGGTTGTTGTGAGGATAAAGTGGAGAGGAGGATAAATAGCCGCCTTGGGTTCCTTGCAGGAAAAAATGTGGGGTATAAATATAATAATAAATAAAATACTGCCTCTGAGACTGGAGGTAGCATATAGCCATTAGGACTAGTAGCCATGCTAGCCTTCTCCTCCATGGACTTGTCCAATCCCGTTTTGAAGCCACCATGGTGGCCATCGCTACATCTTGTGGAAGTGAATTCCGCATTGTGTGAGGAAGTCCTTCCTTTTATCTGTCCTGAATCAGCTTCATGGGATGGCCCCTTTGGGTGCTAGTATTATGAGAGAGGGAGAAAAATGTCTCCCTGTCCACTTTCTCCATGCATCATTTTGAACACTTCTGTCATCATGTCTCCTGTCACTCGCCTTTTTTTTCTAAGCTAAACAGCTTCAGACACTGTAAGGTTTCCTCATAATGATCAAGGAGAGACTTGTTCCAGCCCCCCTGGATAGGAAAAAGGCGAGGAAAGGGAGACATGAGAGAGGTGTACAGAATTATGCCCGGTGTGGAGGAAGCGGACAGGGAGACATTTTTCTCCCTCTCATATAATACTAGGACCCAAAGGGGGTCGTCCCATGAAGCTGATGGGTGGGAGATTCAGGACAGATGAAAGGAAGGACCTTTTCACACAGCGCATCGCTAAGCTATGGAATCCACTTCCACAAGTTGTAGTGATGACCACCGATTTGGACAGCTTCAAAAGGGGATTGGACAAATTCATGGAGAAGGCTATCAAGGGCCACTAGTCCCGATGGCTATATGCTTCCTCCAGTATCAGAGGCAGTGTGCCTAAGTACTCCAGTTGCTGGGGAACATGGGTGGGAGGATGCTGTTGCACTCAAGTCCTACATGTGGGATCCCGTGGGCAGCTGGTTGGCCACTGTGTGAGCAGAATGCTGGACTGGATGGACCCTTGGTTGCCCCTTCCCGCACTTGACTGGCAGTGGTTCTCCGGGGCCCCAGGCCTGGTGCAGAGCAGCTTGCTGGGCACAGAGAGGGGTGTTTTCCAGCACCTGCCTACCTGATGCTTTTTACCTAGCACTGTCAGGGATTGGACCGGCGCCCTTCTGCATGCAAAGCAGGTGCTCAGCCACTGAGCTTCTGCCATTCCCTCCCCAGGGCTTGCTCAGTGTTGGCTTATTATGCGAAGCCACGACAAAAAGGCAAGGGTGCCTCTGAACATCTGCAGAGTGCTTTTCACTCTGAAGTACCAGGGCCAGCCTGCCCACACCCATCTGGGGGTTGAATAAAAGGATGACCAGAGCAGAGGCTGGGTGTTCTCCTGCCCCTTTCCGTCTCAGACCGCGCGGGATTTGGTCCCGGCCTTCCCAAGCACCCACTCACCGTGAAAGGCAGGGAGCACACGGCGAAGGTGATCGTCATGATGGCGAGCAGGATGAGGTGGTCCAGCTCCTCGGACTTGGGCAGCCGCCTCCAGGCGCTTCTGGGGCCCGCTGGCGCTCGGCCGTCGGGAGCCTCCAGCCGGTGCAGCCGAGCGCCCGGCGAGGAGGACGCCGAGGCGGCGGCAGCCACCCGTCGGGTGGGTTTGCCCCGACGGCGCATGCGGACGAGGTTGACGATGGCGCTGAGGTTGCACAGCAGCACGGCCAGGATGAGCAGCAGCAGCAGCGAGGCGTAGAGCAGCGAGAAGGCGAGGGCGCCTCTGTCCCCCGACGGCGCCTCCTCGCCTCGGCCGAGCTGCCCTTCCGCCCGGGCCGCCGGGAGGCGCATCTGGATGAAGCACCACGTGCCGGGGCAGTACTGGACGTAGCGGCCGAAGCCCAGCAGCGGCAGGGCGCAGAAGGCGGCGGCCAGGCCGTAGAGGGCCGGCAGGGCGCCCAGCAGCAGCGCCGCGGGCCGCCCGCGGAGCAGGCGCTCGTAGAGGTAGGGCGCGCCGACGGCCAGGCTGCGCTCCAGCGCCATGGCGCCCAGGCAGCCCATGGTGGCCAGGCCGAAGAAGCTCATGACGAAGGCGAAGTAGAGGCACACGCGCTCGCCCTCGGCCAGCGCCACCAGCGGGCGCCCGCGCCCGTAGGCCGCCAGCACCACCGGGCTGAGCAGGCAGGTGCCCAACAGGTCGGTCAGCACCAGCGCCATCACCAGCACGTGGAAGGGCGCCAGCCGCTCGCGCCGCGCCCGCCGCCGCCGCCGCGCCCGCAGCAGCAGCGCCAGCGCCGTCAGGTTGCCCAGCACGCCGACCGAGAACATCACGGCCGCGATGGCCGGGCCCTCGGACTCCCGCGGGTTGCGCTGCGGGCTGTGGCAGGCCAGCGGGGAGCGCGGCGTCGCCTCGGCCATCGCCGTCGTCGGAGCGGGGCGCCGCGCGGGTCTAAAGGGAATGCAGAGGGAGGAGGCGGGCGGGCGGGCGCCTGGAGAATAGGCGCCACCTCCGTCCGCCCCTCTCTCCCTCCCTCGCTTCGCACCGCGCGGCCAGGGGGCTGCGGCCGCCGCTGCGCCCCGTCGGCCGCCCTCGGGCAGAGGCGGAGCGCGCGCAGGTCTCCGAGGGAGTCTTCCCGCCCTGCTCACAGGTCGGAGCGCTTCGCGGCGTCCCCGGGGGCGCATGCATGGGCGCCTGCGGAGAGGAGCCCTTTCGGGGCGGGGCATCTCTCTCCCGCTTCCCGGGCCGCTCGTCGAACGGCTTGACTTTTCGGAAGAACCGGAAGCCGGGCATCTCCTCGCACGCCACTTGTTGGAAGCCTGCACACGCACCTGATCCGAGACGCAGCGAGAAGCGCCACGTCGTCCTCTTCTGAGCAAACATGAACCCGCGGTCCGGCCGGGGCCGCCCGCCTCGACGCGCGCTCGCCACCCCAACCCCCCGCCGTCCCCGTGTACACTTGGCAGGGCGTCGCAGCAAGACCCGCCGCAGCGTGTGCCTGTATTGAAACCCGCGTGTTTGTCCCATTCACACTTCACACATCGGACTTCCCCCCCCCCCCACTCCGGCTCCCCCGATGTCTTGGGAGTACAACTTCCATCATCCACGCTGGCTGGGTCTGATGGGAGCTGGAAGTCCAAAACGTCTGGAGGGCAAACAGGGTTGAAGAAGGCCGCCTCACACTGTAAGAAAGACGCTTAAAAATACGTGTCCTGTCCAGCGGTGAGGTTTGCCTTGGGAAGAGAGGCCTGTCTTTCCCTCTCCTTTTCTTGAATATTAAAAGAAAGCAAGAAGAGCTGTGCGGATCAGGCTAAAAGCAGTGTTCTCCAACCTTGGGCCCCCAGATGTTTTTGGCCTACAACTCCCGGCATGCCCCAGCCAGCGTAGCTGGCTGGGGCATGCCGGGAGTTGTAGGCCAAAAACATCTGGGGGCCCAAGGTTGGAGAACACTGGGCTAAAGGCCTCTCTAGTCCAGCGTTCTGTTTCCATCGGAGGCCACAGGCAGGACGTGAAGGCAACAGCACCCTCATTCCGCACCTCACCTCCTTTTCTGCTACAAAACATTTGGGGGGACACTTCTTGTACCTTGATGTCAATTAGCTGTTTTCAGAAACGCTCAGCTCAGGATGCTCTGAAACACAGGACTACCTGGAAAGTAAGAATGGAGGATGCTCCCCTGCCCTGAGCATGGGTCGAAAGCTGTTTGACTCTATTCTGTTGGACGAAGATCTGCAATAGGACATTTTCTTTTTTTCCAAACAGGCTTTGCATCCCACAGGACAGATAGAATAGCTTGAAGTGTCCCAAAGTGAGAACGCTTATTGGGGCATCCACAATGACTCTCATAAGCCGTGAAGGGAGAGCAAGCAGTCCTCCCTCCAGATGAGTAGCTCACCCCGTCATATGTTTAGGATGCAAAATTATTATTTCTCTTTCTCCCCCCCCCCCACCTTCCAAAATGCACTTTCCCCTCCTATGCACCCCCCTCCACACACATTTTTATGCTGCTGCTACTGAAGTCTCTCTGGTTATTATGCAAAGTGTCCGTCTTGCTTACCAGGTCTGTGTAGCCTCATTGTTGATGGTGGCCGTCTGGGCGCGAAGTCACTGCAATTTGGGCTACACCCGGTCCCACCTGCTGTGGTGAAAGCCGGAAGGGAGAGAAGCTGGGTGGCTGGCCAGATGGGAGATTAATAAATATAAGTGTGAAGGAAGGAGCCTTTGTGGGTTCCTACATGTACACACACACACACACGCCTCCTCATGTGTAAATCAAGTAAGGCCAGTTGGGGGCTGGGAGGAGGCGAAAGGTACATAAAGCATCGGATATGGAATGGATGGCGCCTGGACGCCCGGAGAAGTTGGCCTAGGGCTTTTTATATGCAAATGTAGTTCAGGCCCAGTAAGCCATGAGTCTCCCTCCCCCTGCCAGGCCAGGTGAAGTTCATTCTAATTGGCTGGAGGCAGGAAAGCAACAGAAAGGGGGAGGGGGGAAGAGCTATTTCCCAATGTGTAGCCTTTGTCTTTGTCTATCTTTGGATCGCATGGCTACCCGGCTGTTGGGCAATGGCGGTAAGCCAAGGACCCCAGGTAGCTCCTGGTGAAATTAGCTGAATGAGGGCTCTAGTGAAGGCAAGCCTTGTGGGAGTTTACCCATCTCGCACCTTCGGGTAGGTGTGGTAATTCTGTGCTGGATCTAACCCTGGAAGAAGGCTGACCCTCAGGTAATTAGTGTGTGCCTGAGAGATATTAAGGAATCAGGTTTTATTGTTTTGTAGCTCTATTTCTGTGTGCTAAAGCGTCTCTCTCTTTTGTGCTTCTCTCATTTCCCACCTTTTGTTGTAAAATGCTACCAGAATAAACCTTGTCTTGGTTTTACCCCACATGGGTGTTGTAGTTGCTCTGTGGCTTCAGTATCTAAATCCAGGTTACAGAATTAAAGGCGAGTCCCTGAACAGAGATTCAAGTAGGGTTGCAAGGAGCTGAGGCTTGGCAATCTGGTGGTACCTTGAGATCTCTGGGGGTCTTGGTTCCTTTGGGGTAGGTAAGGGCGGGGGTGTGGCGGGCCAGCCAGCCCCCCCCACCTCCACAATAAGAAATAAATAAAAATAGATAAAGTGGCTGCTGCACTGCGATTCTTTTCGGGGTTTGATTTTACACAATGCAGATGACGAGGATGAAATTTCAAGTGGAAGTCTGGTGGAGAAGTGGGGGAAGGGGTTTTTTCAATCTTCCCCCTTTGTGCTGTTTTTACACTAAAAAAATCCCCCCCCCCGTTGCTTTTACATTCACTGAGGAACAGCCAGGAGTGCCTGAATCTTTCCCCCAGTGGGTGTAAAAGCGGCTGGGAAGACCACATCAGCTACCTTGAGTTCCCTCTTGAACACAAGGTGGGGGTTAAAGGTACTACATATTAACAGTGTTCTCCAACCTTGGGTCTCCAGATATTTTTGGCCTACAGGAGATCCGGGTTCTAGTCCCCGCTCAGCCATGAAACTCACTGGGTGACTTTGGGGCAGTCACTGACTCTCAGCCTAACCTACCTCACAGGGTTGTTGTGAGGATAACATGGAGAGGAGGAGGAGGATTATGTAAGCCACCTTGGGTTCCTTGTAGGAAAAAAGGCGGGGTATAAATATAATAAATAAATAAACCACTTGGTTGACTTGGGAGGGAATGCTGGACGTTGCCTAGTGGAACAGTCCCCCAGGACTTGCCGGATCGAGTCACCCTCCTTCTCTGGCTGAAAACTCCCAGGCAGCCAGCTCCGAGTATACAGTTAAAAGGGAGTCCTGCCTGGGGGGGTGACTGGAGCTGAGAAGGGCAGCACAGCAGAGGTGTGGGAGAGTGAAGCCCCCAGCAGCAACAGCTGGGCTTCATCCAGATGTGTGGCTATACAGCTCTGGGAAGGCAGGGGCCAGAGCAGGAGGGCGGTGGGAAGAGCAAAGGAAGGGAAGATGGGCTGGGGAGAGCCAGAGGACGGACAGACAGACACTCCCTGCCCAGGCAGAGGCTGGAGGAGGCTCTCACTTGCAGCCACCGCCCGCGGCTTCCCTTGCTGGGAGAGCGGGCACTTCCCAGCTGGCAGCTACCGAAAGCCCTCGGGCGCATCCAGGCCTGGGCTTGGCTGGCATCTTTCGGAGGCACCTCCAAGCAAAGCCTCGCCTGCAGCTCGGTCTGGAGAGCCACTTCCCGAGGATGAGCGGGCAAGCTCTACTGAAGAAAGTGCCACTGGAAAGGCCAGTGCTTCAGAAAGGGAGAGTTGGACATTTTTGGGACTTAAAGCCAGGAAGTGGGGAAGGCGTAATTCCTTACCCTGAGGGGTAACTCTACAAGCTGGCTTGGTCTCCGTGCTATAACTGGAGGCAAAGGCTTACAAATAAATGCTGCCTGCACTTACTGGTGAAGTCTTGTAATTACGGAGGCTATATGGACGAGGGCAGCTTTAATGGGCTCTAGCAACAGGTTAGAATTCCATTCTACCACTTCCTGATAGTTAGGACATTCTACTACAGTTAACAGAGCTAACTGATGCTCGCTGGGGATTAGCAAGGAGAATTGTTCTGTGGTTTTCCTTACTTCACAACATGAGTAACATTTAAGAAACTGCGCCTACAACGTCTGTAACCATCAAGCTTATAGTTTCTAAGAAATCTTATGTTACTGTTATTTACTTTAAAAGCATCTACAGTAATACCTTGGATTGCAAGTAACTTGGTTTGAGAGCGTTTTGCAAGACAAGCAAATTTTTAAATATTTATTTAATTTTTTAAAACTTGATATACAAGCGACTTCTTGCAATACAAGTACTGTCGTATGGCTTAAATTAAAAATCTCTGTACAATCTTTTTTTTGGGGGGGGATTTCGTTTTTATATAAGAGTGTTTTGGATTACAAGCACGTTTCCGGAACGAATTATGCTCTCAATCCAAGGCATGACTGTACTTAGAAACAAGTCCTGTGTGCGTGTGTGTTTGTTGGGTGAAGTCTGTGATGGAAATTGTAATATTGCCTGCTTCAATCAATGAGGTAATGTAACCACTAGTTAGAGTGGGAGGAAAGGGTTAATTGAAAAATCCCCAGGGTGCTTGTTTTCTAACCCCTACTTCCGGCCTCTCTGTGGCCAGCACTCTCTCTCTCTCTCTCTCTCTCTCTCCCTCCCCCCAACCTGATGAACTCACGTCTGAGCTGGCTTCCAGCCAGTGATCTCTAATGAAGCAGACTCTTAACAAGACTCTAATCTACCTATATGCATCCTGCATATATGAATAATTGAATTGTAAGTAAAACTAATAAATCTCTTCATTAATTTTAAAACTTGTTTGGACAATCCGTTTCCTTTTAAGAGCCTTTTAGCAGGGTTTAGCCACCCACGTGTTGATAACCAGTTTCAATAACCAGGCTGCGCATAAGGGGGAAAACTCTGCTTCGGCCTAACCAGTATAGGACCGACTCCTTCCCAAATCCTCCAACAGTCTGCTGCTGCTATTGTGCTCTGCCATCACCAACCTGGTGGTTGCAGGGCATGATCTGGAGGCACATGATGCAGCCACCTGCCTGAAGCTAAGCAAGTCTAGCTCTGGTCAGTTTCTTGATGGAAGGCCACCTGGGAATCATGGAATATTAGAGTTGGAAGGGGCCTACATGGCCATCGAGTCCAACCCCCTGCTCAATGCAGGAACCCAAGTCAAAGCATCCCTGACAGATGGCTGTCCAGCTGTACCTTGAATGCCTCCAGTGTGGGAGAGCCCACCACCTCCCTAGGTAGTTGGTTCGATTGGCATATTGCTCTAACAGGAAGTTTTTCCTGATGTCCAGGTGGAATCTGGCTTCCTGTGACTTGAGCTCATTATTCTGTGTCCTGCATTCTGGGATGGTCGAGAAGAGATCCTGGCCCTCCTCTGTGTGACCACCTGTGTGTCATAGACCCTCTTTTGGGAGAAGACTGAGCCAAAGTAGGAATTGAACACTTCTGCCTTTTCTTTATCATCTGTTATCATCTCCCACCCCTCCTGGGCTCCTTTTCTCATTAGAGTCGCTTGCCATGGGATCTTACTTATAATTGTTCTGAGTTTGTTAAAATTGGCTTTCCTAAAATCCAGGGTACGTGTTTGGCTACACTCAGCTTTTGCTCCCCTTAGAATCAAGAACTCAAGTATAACATGGTCACTTTCTCCCAGAGTTCCCGAAACTGCCACTTTATCCACTAACTCATATCTGTTGGTTAGAATCAGGTCAAGGATAGCCGATCCTCTAGTTCCTTCCTCCACTTTCTGTAGGAGGAAGTTATCAGCAATACAGGTCAGGATTTTCTTGGAGGGGCCATGTTTGGCAGAATTTGTCTCCCAACAGATATCGGGGAAATTGACCTCATCAGCCACCTTGAGTTCCCTCTTGGACACAAGGTGGGGTAGTAGTAGGCGATCACTCGTGACCGAATAAGATTGTCTTCCAGGATAAAATTACAAAAAGAAAATTATAAAAAGAGGAAATTCTAAAAAAAAATTGTGTAGACTCTAGCGATGGGTCCGTAAGTGACTGTGGAGGCCAATTCTAGATCCACACAGCTTCCCACAGTGAGGACACAGGTTACCAGACGGAAGATGGTCCTGTAAACTAAGGATTCGTTTGACGTGGGGTATAAAGGTACTCAGTATTAAAACAACGCCTTGAAGAAGCACGCAAACAGGAGATGAGGACAACAGCCTTGTCCCGCCATTCTTTCTCTGCAACTGGTATTCAGCGGCATGCTTCCTCTGAACTGAGAGCCTCCATATAGCCATCATGGCTAGTAGTGGCCATTAATTCCATTTATTGGTCTAACCCTGGGGGCGGGGGCAGGCAGAAAATAGATCTCCAGGTGTTTTGGACTTCAACTCCCAGCATTCCTGACCATCAGCCATGCTGTCTGGGGCATGCTGGGAGTTGTAGGACTTTTTTTTCTGTCTAAACCAGCATAGGATTGTGCCAGAAGCTTGTTGGCCCACAGCTGCTTTCCGCAAGCTGCTGCCCTCCAGATGGCCAATGGCTATGCTGGCTGGGGTTGATGGGAGTTGCAGTCCAACGCATCTGGGTTAGGGAAGGCTGGGCCCTTGCTACATCTTGTGGTGAGTTCCACATTACCAGGGAGGTAGGAAGGATGAAAGAACAGCACTGATGTGTTGAGTTGCAAAAAGGATGGCAAAGCATGTTAAAGTCACATCTCTTTCTCTGCAGACACACCTTGCAGAATACACAAATGAGGGTGCAAACTATCACCCAGGCAGATTATTAGAACGGGCACCATCTGTTAGAGACATACAGTCCCCAGGGCAGTAACTCTCTTTCTATTCAGTTCAGCGGGAATTGTGCAGCAGCACTTTCTTCTGGATTGAGCCTTAGGTGTATGGACTTACACTATTATTATTTTTTTCCAAATTAAATTGTCATATACTACAATATCACCCTTAAAAAAAAAAAAAAAGAAAAATCCAAAAAGTGGGAAGAAGATGGATTTTGGCCAACTACTATAAGATCTATCCTACTTTAATAGTCTGCATGCCCAAGAAACGAACACTTGGTCTTCAAGGCATGGAATGCAACCAAAGAGAAAACAAAGCAAAGGAAGAATTTAAATGCAAATATTCATTTCCTGAGGAACATCCTTCTGCGTGTCATTTTGTTGAGCATCTTCTGGCTCCAGTCCTGCTCTTTCATTTAAAATTATGGGGATTCACAAGCTGCAGGAAACCGCAGGCGGCTGCTCCGCTATTGCATTTTGAGCTTCTCCGAAGCAGAAAAGAAAAAGAAAAAGAAGAGGTCTTCTGTGTGGAAAAAAGAATAGGAAGCAAAATGGACAGAAGAGCAAAGAGAGATGGAAAAAAACAACAACGAAGAGGGATGCAGCCTACAGTGAAATACCCCCCCAAAGGTGCAAGAAGATAAGCGGTTTACCAAATTCTCATGCACTCATTTCAACTTATGCATTCACACCGGAATGTTTGTTTAAAAAGCCAATAATGGTTTTGTTTTCCTACCCATGGGTCTACTTTCACTCACCCCCCACAAACCCCCCTTTCCAGGTCAAAGAACAGCACAGTTTCCTCTTCTCTCTCAAATCTTTCAGGAACTAAAACTTGGAGGTCACCCAATTAAATCGAGCGGCGGCAGGTTCAATGGGGGAAAGGTAGTACTGTTTCACCCAGTGTGTAGTAAACCTATGGAACTCACTGCCACACTGGCTGGGAAGGTTTTATAGGGGGGCTAGGCCAATTCTTGCAGCAGCAGCAGCAGCAGCAGCAGCAGAGAGTGTTGGACTGGGACTCGGGAGATCCGGGTTCTAGTCCCCGCTCAGCCATGAAACTCACTGGGTGACTTTGGGCCAGTCGCTGACTCTCAGCCTAGCCTACCTCACAGGGTTGTTGTGAGGATAAAATGGAGAGGAGGAGGAGGAGGATTATGTAAGCCGCCTTGGGTTCCTTGCAGGAAAAAAGGCAGGGTATAAATATAATAAATAAATAAAATAAAACCTAGATGGAACCATATTCAAAGGGAGCACACCTATGCAGAGCAATGCTGAGGACTGGGGCTTTCCAGGGGCTCAGGCAAGGGCCGTCCTCGCTTCAGCCCCCTGAGGTCCTCCCTCTGGAGGTGCTGGTGACTGAACATGTGACCAGCCGCATGCAAAGCGGGTGCTGGGCCAGTGAGTGACAGGCAGAGCCCCCCAAGTGACTGCCCCCCGTTACAACAGAGATGCATCAACGCATCACCACTGAAGATCAGGATTGCGGCACGCAGAGGTTTGTTAAAATAAAAAAAAAGATCTCTGTTCCCCAGGTCATTTTCCTGATGACAATCCCACACACACACACACACACACACACTGCCATGAAGCTGCTTTTTACCTGGATCAGGAAAAAAAATAATGGGTACAGAGACTTGTCCAAAGAGCCAGTGTGGCGTAGTCATTAGAGTGCTGGTCTGGTACTCGGGAGACCCGGGTTCTAGTCCCCACTCAGCCATGAAGCTCCCTGGGTGACTTTGGGCCAGTCACTGACTCTCAGCCTAGCCTACCTCCCAAGGTTGTTGTGAGGATAAAAACAGAGAGCAGCAGGAGGAGGATCATGGGTGCCACTTTGGACTCCTTGGAGGGAAGGCAGGATATAAATATAACAATAATAAATAAATAAATAAATCAAAGGCTTCCGCTTCCAAAGGTGAGTAATTCTGCTGTGTCAATGTACTGCATGACACACACGCCCAATGCAAAGAGCGGCAGACCTGTCCCCAGGCAAGGCTGACTGGAAGGAGCAAGTGAATCATGCAGAACGCTTTGGGCTCAAAGGAAATCTGAGCAGATTATTTTAATGAATTATTTTCCTGTGGGCACACTAGCAGTGATCTAACGGCACGCAGTTCCAGGGCGAGTGATCTGACCATTTTAAGTTTGGAGGCTTTAAATTAAGATGAGTGGGGTGGGTGGAGAAACCGAGGAAAGCATACTAGGAAACGGTTGTGGTGGGATTGGAACCGGGGATTTTCTAACTCACAGCTCACACGCTTGTTTAGCCACTTACGGCAGCGAGGCTGGTGCTCCTGAAACTGATTCATACATGAACTGGAGCCAGGGGTGAATAATGGGCCAGCCAAGGTGTGTGTGGGGGGGTTTGACCCCATATTAGTCAAGATACTCTAACCCCAAGAGGAAGAAGAAGAAGGGTGAACAAGCTGTCAGGGGGTCTCCACACATTGGGTGGCTGCTGGTAAATGGAGAAGAAAAAAAATCAGCCCTGCTGGATCAGACCGAGGGTCAGTCGAGTCCAGCATTCTGTATGCACAGGGGCCAACCAGATGTCCCAATGGGAAGCCCACAAGTAGGGCCAGAGGTAGTGTTAGAGGGCGGCCCATTAGGGCTGGCGCCCCGAATCTTTCCTTTGGAGCCCTGAATCTCTGGGAGGCCATCTGCCCCACCTTCCTGCTGTGCTGTCCAGGGGGCACTTGTTGAAAGAAAGGGACAGGAGCCCCGATGATCTCTGTTGCATCCGATCCCCCTGGATCAGCTGGCTTTTGGCCCACAGGTGCTTCCCCTCCTGCTGCCTCTGCCCCCCCCCCCCCACGATTATTTCTGTGTGAGGTTTTTTTCTGAAATCAAATGCCCTCCTCTCCTCTGTCCATACATCCCTTTTTACAAATAGGGGTGTCCTTAGGAGACAGGGCCCTTTAAAGACACACACACACACACACACACACACACACACACACTAGAGCAGAGCTCTCCAACTTTGGGTCCCCAGATGTTGCTGGACTACAGCTCCCAGAATCCCTTGCCATTAGCCATGCTGGCTGGGTATGCTGGGAGCTGTAGGCCAGCAACATCTGGGGACCCAAGGTTAGAGAGCCCTGCTTTAGAGCATATGTAAATTAGCATATGCAAATTTGCATTTTTTTTGTCCTGCAGCCCTAAGACCTGGATCTTTCTGGTACCTAGCACCGCCACTGAGTAGGACATGAGTGCAACAGCACCTTCCCGCTCATGTTTCCCAGCAACTAGTTGTTAGAGTGTTGGACTGGGACTCGGGACATCCAGGTTCTAGTCCCAGCTCGGCCATGAAACTCACTGGGTGACTTTGGGTCAGTTACTGACTCTCAGCCTAACCTACCTCACAGGGTTGTTGTGAGGATAAAATGGAGAGGAGGAGGAGGAGGAGGATTATGTAAGCCACCTTGGGTCCTTGAAGGAAAAAAGGCGGGGTATAAATATAATAAATAAATAAATAAATAAATACAGCCTCTGATTCCGGACATAATATATAGCCATCCTTCCTGACTAGTAATAGCCATTGATAGCCTTATCCTCCATGAGGATGGCGGCTGAGATTCCAACACAGTGCAAAAATGATGCCCACTGGGACAATTAAAAAAAAATGAAAATAAAAATCTTACTTTGCACATACACCACAGGGGTTATCCCATGGAATGTCTGCAATTAATTGCCCAGGGCATGCATGGCTTTTGAAAACGATTAGCCCAATTCACAGAGGGCAGGTCTATCAATGGCCATCAGCTGTCATAGCTAAGAAGGGAATCTCCCAATTCAGAGGCAGCAAATGCTATTTTGGGCTGCATTAATAGAAGTACAGCTTCCAAATCGCGGGAAGTGATAATTCCCCTTTACTCAGCACTGGTTAGGCCTCATCTTGAGTATTGCGTCCAGTTCTGGGCACCACACTTTAAGAAGGACGTAGCCTTCTTAAGAGGGTTCAGAGGAGGGCAACAACAAAGATGATAAAGGGACTGGAAACAAGGCCCTATGAGGAGAGACTGAAAGAACTGGGCATGTTTAGCCTTCAGAAGAGGAGACTGAGGGGAGATATGATTGCACTCTTCCAGGACTTGAAGGGTTGTCACACAGAGGAGGGCCAGGATCTCTTCTTGACCATCCCAGTTTGCAAGACACGGAATAATGGGCTCAAGTCACAGGAAGCCAGATTCCGCCTAAACAACAGGAAAAAATTCCTGACTGTCAGAGCAATAAGACAATGGAACCACTACCTTTGGAGGTGGTGGGCTCTCCCACTCTGGAGGCATTCAAGCTGCGGCTGGACAGCCATTTGTCAGGGATGCTTTGACTTGGATTCCTGCATTGAGCAGGGGGTTGGATTCAGTGGCCTTGTAGGCCCCTTCCAGCTCTACTTTTCTATGATTCTATGATTCTACCTCGGATTAGGAAGTGCTGGGAAGAAACACAGGATGATATCTTTAAGAATTTCCCAGGAACATCTGGCTGGCTGTTTTTGGTGGGCTAGGTGGATGTTTGGTCTGCTCCAACAAAGCATTAAAAACAAAAACAAAAACAGGACAAGGAACAGTATTGGGATAACAATACTGGCCTACCTTACATGGTTGTTGTAAGGGTTACAGAGATAATGATTGGGCAACACTTGAGAAGTGCTTTATAAATGCTCAGGAAAAACAACAATTAGAAAGACTGTATTCTCCCCTACGAGCCTGCGCGCACTTTGAGATCCTCAGGGGAGGCCCTTCTCTCGGTTCCACCACCATGGCAGGCAGGCCTGGTGAGAACACAGGAGAGGGCCTTCTCGGTGGCTGCCCCAGCGCTCTGGAATTCCCTCCCCTGGGAGGCTAGAGTGGCGCCCTCCCTGGTAAGCTTCCAGAGGCAGGCAAAGACCTTCCTGTTCCGGCAGGCATTTGGAACTAGCCTGTGATCCAATGGAATGCTGTATTTTATATTATGTATATTGTACTGCTTTTACTGTTATATTTACACACACACACACACACACACACACACAATATAATTTTTTAAATATTATTGATGGTTTAATTCTATTTTTAAAGTTTGTCTTTTTCTATTTCTGTTTTAATTGTATGAGTTTCAAAGGTTGTGAGCCGCCTTGGGTCCCAGTGTTGGGAAAAAGGTGGGATACAAATATAATAATAATAATAATAATAATAATAATAATAATAATAATAATAATAATAATAGTAATAATAGTAGTAGTAGTAGTAGTAGTAGTAGTAATAATAATAATAATAATAATAATAATAGTAATAATAATAATAGTAATAATAATAGTAATAATAGTAATAATAGTAGTAGTAGTAGTAGTAATAATAATAATAATAATAATAATAATACAAAAATGAGTTGTAGGCCTTTTCCCCATCTAAATATGCTAGGCTTGCACCTTAGATGTTCTGCTGGATCTAGCAGCCGGTAGGTAGCAGCGTGATTTTCCTTATTAGTGAAATGCTGCCACCTATAGGACAATTTTTTTTTAAATATCTAGGAAATATCTAGCCAACTATCTCAGGCACAATCCAGCCACAGTTTAAGCCACATTTAAGCGTATCCTTAACTCTGCTGGATGTCAAATCTGATATCTTTTTAAGTCAGCCGGAATGCGTGGCTGGGCTAATGTGGTGGTTGCTGGGATTCGATACTGTACAGTTCGTGGTTGGTGATGGTTATTTTATTGTACAATTTTATTGTATCGTTATGTTTACTGATCTGTTGGTGATACCCTGACTGGGAGCCATGGGTCGCCCACGGCACTCTCTCAAAAAGTCACAAACGTGCTCACCAAGCCAAAAGGTTGGGCACCCCTCTGACTGGCCGGCAGTCTCACGTCGAGATCCCTTTCGACGAGGCAACTGCTCCGCGCGAGGTCCTTCAGATGAGGAACGCCAGGGATGGACCCGGAGACCTTTGGTGTAAGGGGGCGTTCTAAATAGATGATGATGATGATGATGATGATGATGATGATGATGATGATGATGATGACGATTTAGACCAGTGTTCTCCAACCTTGGGTCCCCAGATGTTTTTGGCCTACAACTCCCAGCATGCCCCAGCCAGCGTAGCTGGCTGGGGCATGCTGGGAGTTGTAGGCCAAAAACATCTGGGGACCCAAGGTTGGAGAACACTGATTTAGACAATGAAGATTAACCGAAGGCAACGATCTGGCCCGTGACTCATTGGTACAGGTCAGTAAAACCCAAAGGAACTGGATCCTGTTCTGTTCAAAGGGAGGACTTTTGTTCCGGGGGGGGGGGGTGGAGCGTGGGGAATCTGGCAAATTGCTGAGCTGTGCCCTGGGTAAACAACCAGGCTTCCTGCCAAGGATTCTTCAGAATAGATGTACGCCAGCGAGCCCCACACCCTTGTAAAGATTTCCCGTTCAACCACAGCCGTGGCTAATTATAATGTGACAGGAGCCGGGCCGGCGTCAAAGGTAGGCATACTTGGGCAACAGGCAAGGGGGCCCACTGACAAGAGCCCTCCTGGACTTGCTCCTCCTCTTCGCCACGGCAACCTGTTTGTTCGCCTGCCCCTCGCTCCGGCCCAGACGACAGAGGGGGTGAGGAGGAGCAGGAGCAGGAGACGCTGGGGCATGCTGGGAGTTGTAGGCCAAAAAACATCTGGGGACCCAAGGTTGGAGAAGACTGTTCTAGGCGGAGGCCTCCTAGCGCTACCAATCAGATCCTGCCTTTTTCTCCCTCATATGGATTTTCCGTCGTGAGAGAACATCGGAACCCAGGCGGCTGCCTTAGACCGAGTCAGGCCCTGGGTCCACCTGGCCCAGTACGGGGGGTTCAGGCAGGAATATTTCCAGCCCTACCTGGAGATGCTGCCGCCTGCCGGGGATCGAACCTGGGACCTTAGGAACAAAGGATGGGGAAAGATAACGCACGCAGCACGCATGTTAGCTGTCTACATATAGGGACAGGGAGATAGGAAGCTGCCCGATAGTGAGTCAGACCTTCGTCCATCTAGCCCAGCATTGGTGACACTGACTGGGAGCCATGGGTCGCCCACGGCACTCTCTCAAAAAGTCACAAACGTGCTCACCAAGCCAAAAGGTTGGGCACCCCTCTGGCTGGCCGGCAGCTCTCACGTCGAGATCCCTTTCGACGAGGCAACTGCTCCGCGCGAGGTCCTTCAGATGAGGAACGCCAGGGATGGACCCGGAGACCTTCGACCTGCAAGGCCATGTACTCCGTGACTTGACTCGCCACGGCCTTTTCCGGAAGTGTGTGTAATAAGCCATCGGGTGTGTCGAAAACTGCCCTCTGGATTGTTGCCCAGGAAAACAGGGATGTGACGGTCTATTGACTCTGTCACTCTCGCTTATTGTCCCTTCGGCTGCTGTATGTGAGAATTTTTCCACACTTCCCGTTCCTCTTGCAGAATGCGTTGTTGTTGTTGTTGTTATTTTTTAAAGGAAAAGTAAATCCACACAACCCACTTAAGCAATTGACTTCTCTGGGGCTGGAGGCCAAACTGGGGTGGTGCCCAAAGATGTGCTAATATTTCTCCCATGGCCCTTTTAAAACAGGAAATGCTGCTCCAGGGAGGCAAAGTCTACCCAGTGGCCATAGACCAGCCTCCCCCATTGGCCATGATGGCTGGGGATGATGGGAGTTGTGCTCCGAGACATCCAGAGGGCACTAGGTTGGGGAAGTCTGATACAGACTAATAACGTCGTCTTCTATTTCTATTTATTTGTATCCCGCCTTTTCCCCAACACTGGGACCCAAACTGAGCCGTCGGATTTATTCTTTTGCTGCTCCTATCTGAGTTATCGTTCTACTGAAAACTTCAGTGAAGATCCTTTTTCAAACTAAAAGTGGCCATGAGTTTCCAAACTCTGCCTGCTTCATTTCCCCCGTCATAAATTGCCGAGGCTGTGTGCGTCGAAAGGGATCTCGACACGAGAGCTGCTGCCAATCAGAGGCGTCCCCCAACTGTTTTGGGTTGGTGAGCACATTTGCAATTGTGAGCGAGTGCCGTGGGCACTCTCACAAAATGGAGGCCACAGTGGGGAGGTCGCCCATTCACAAGATGGCTGCCATGAGGAGCATGGGCGGTCGCAAAAGACAAATTCCCCAGAACGCCAATGTTTGTTGTTTTGGATTGGGGGTGGGGAGGAAAGGGTTAAGTAGATCCCGCCCCTTCTCTAATCATGGCTGCGCCCATGTGTCCCCAACCCAAGCCAACATTGGTTAAGGTTAACGTGAATGCAGGTGCAGATTTCTACGGGAGAATTGGTGGGAGGGGAAGGGTTAAGGAGGTCACCTGAGGGAGCACCTTCTCCCATATCAACCTGCCCGTTCACCCGAGATCTACAGATCAGGGCCTCTTGGCTGTTCTGTCCCCTGCACAGGGGGGAAGGCCTTTTTGGTTGTGGCTCCCTGCCTTTGGAATTCTCTTCCCCCTGCAGTATGACGAGTGCCACACTAACGGTGTTTCAGCGCCTGTGAAAAAAATATTTAACCAAGCATTTGCTGCTTTCAGTGTCTAGGTTAGTGGGATTCCGTGTGTATAATTGTGAGTTTCTATTTCAATTTTGCTGTTTAAATGAATTTTGTACACTGCCCTGGAATTTGTTAATGAAAGGCTGTATAGAAATAGTAGCAAATATGATGGTAACCAAGTGTTTCCCTCTGAAAGCACCACACTTTAAGAAGGATGTAGACAAACTGGAGAGGGTTCAGAGGAGGGCAACAAGGATGATAAAGGGACTGGAAACAAGGCCCTATGAGGAGAGACTGAAAGAACTGGGCATGTTTAGCCTTCAGAAGAGGAGACTGAGGGGAGATATGATCGCACTCTTCCAGTACTTGAAGGGTTGTCACACAGAGGAGGGCCAGGATCTCTTCTCGATCATCCCAGTTTGCAGGACACGGAATAATGGGCTCAAGTTGCAGGAAGCCAGATTCCACCTGAACATCAGGAAAAATTTCCTGACTGTCAGAGCAATAAGACAATGGAACCAACTACCTAGGGAGGTGGTGGTGGGTTCTCCCAATCTGGAGGCATTCAAGGTGCGGCTGGACAGCCATCTGTCAGGGATGCTTTGACCTGGATTCCTGCATTGAGCAGCGGGTTGGACTCCCATGACCTTGTAGGCCCCTTCCAACTCTACTTTTCTATGATTCTATGAATGTGTCATGGTACCCTAACATAGGAATACTTGGATCTGACTGTTTCGTATCTCATCAGAATTGTGGAAGCTCCGTGAAGATATGCCGGCTAAATCCAAGTATCAGACTGAACTGAAAGCTACAGCAGTCTGACCTCAGCTGCCTTTTAAAAGGGGATTAAGCAGATGCGGTGGTTACGTACACTTGCCACGCTTTTACGTGTACAAATAAAAACATTTTGCAGCTCCAGAGCATCGTGTGTTTAGCTAAGTGGTGCCATGGGGGGAAATATTCAGCAGCTGAAAAGTTCACAAAACGGTGTGGACATGTTTAGCGCTGTGTCACTAGTTAGAACCGGTGTTGCTTGCTGGCCCACAACACTCATGCGACCGGATTCCGCAGTTTGCGATGGGTGCCCGTTTTGGGGACAGGGGTGGGGGAAATTTTCCCAGCAACAAAATGTTGTGACTGGAGTGCTGGGGAAATGTGACATTCCTCTCAACAGAAAGCATGACCTCGAGATGCTGAGATCCCTCAGAGTAAATGAACAACAACTGCATATTTAACGCACATGCATGCGCAGAAACATGCTCCGTGTCTAAAAAGGGCCAAGGGAATTGTGGGCAAAAGGCAGCCCCACTGGCCAGAATTTCTGCCACTGCAAAGCAGCTGCTCCATGCAACCTGAGCATCTTGCACTCCTCCCTTTTCAAACCAAAGTTGAAAGAGCTGGGTATGTTTAGCCTGGAGAGGAGAAGATCACGGGGAGACACAAGAGCGCTGTCCAGATGTCTGAGAAGCTGTCGTGCAGATGGAGACGACCGGTTCTTTGTTGCTCCCGAGGGCAGGAGTAGAACCGAGCATGGGGGTGGGTGGGGAATTGCAGGGAAGCAGATTTCGGCTTAACATTAGGAGAAACGTCCTAACCGTGAGAGCTGTTCAGCAGGGGAACAGGCTGCCTTGGAAGGCGGTGGTAGGGATGTTGGAGAAATCCACAACAAATTCAAATGTCTTTGGATTTTTATGAATATGACCTTTTTATGAATACGATTCCACAGCGGACTGGCTTTTTCCGAGTTGCGCAGATTCTGCAGACTGATTTTTACTTTTTGAGGGGAATTCCACAAATGTGCAGTTGGGCTAATGTCATTACTGAAAGTGTGCATCAGGGCAAAAACGCATTTGCGCCAGTGGAACAAAATTCTCACACACACACACACACATACCCCTAGCGGTGGGTTCTCCCTCGCTAGAGATATTTAAGCAGAGGCTGGGGACTAGATGATCTCTGAGGTCCCCTCCAACTCCCATGATTCTGTGATTGTGTACCATCACATAAACGTGAGCATTCCCCTCCTAGACTATTCATGCCGTTGGCCATGCTGGCTGGGAACGATGCGCACCGCAGTCCCAACACATCTGGAGGGCACGGACTTGGGGGGGAAAGCTGCCATACCGTCTTTCCTGCCCAGGAGGACTGAGGGCCACTCCAAGGCCTTTTCAACGCCTCCCTTCCCCCAGCAGGGCTTTCCAACCTTGGGTTCCCAGATGTTGCTGGACTACAGCTCCCAGAATCCCTTGCCACTAGCCATGCTGGCTGGGTATGCTGGAAGCTGTGCGCCAGCAACATCTGGGGACTCAGGGTTGGAGAGCCCTGCCTAGCTACTGGTTGATCTATCTGCAGTACTCTAGCACCAACTTTTCCCCTGTCCAAGTGCACAGCCTGCAATCAGGGCTGTGTGTACTGCATGCTGGATCAAAGACATAAAATTCTGCATCGCGGAAAGTGGAATTCTGCAACTGGTATAAATTATGCA
The DNA here is from genome assembly GCA_021292165.1 of Shinisaurus crocodilurus. Lineage (NCBI taxonomy): Eukaryota > Metazoa > Chordata > Lepidosauria > Squamata > Shinisauridae > Shinisaurus > Shinisaurus crocodilurus. The sequence goes on from CM037876.1 coordinate 308,751,158, forward strand.
AACGGACACAATCTCTTTGCGTAATTTATTCCGCAATTCTTACTGCTCTGTGTAATTACTTCTAGTTTTGCATGTCATGAGGAAACGCAAGCAGCAAAGCAGGACACCAATATCCTACCCAGCCCTTGACCCCTGGGAATACCCCGGCACCTCTCTGGCTCAACATTTTAGCAGGCATTTTACCGGCACGCTTCCTAGAAAATCTTAAATTTCATTAAGGGCTAGCAATTTCATTTTTTGAAACCTGAGATTCTCAGGAAGCCGAACTCCTTGCAGAACATGACATCCCACCCCAGTCACGGCATGCCATGTAGTCCCCTGTCTGTCATCAGCCTCCAGGGCCTCTCTCCACTTCAGAACGCAGCAGCAGTGTTCGGCACCCGCGCTGGATACGCGCTAACCAAAAAAGCAGGCACAGAACTTTTTGTGGGTTAAAGAATAATTTATTTCACAAACATAACACTAGGCAAAATGAAGTCCCTTGCAGTGAGTATCTGAAGCAACGGTATGGTGGATATACACAAGCATAGTTCATCTTTTGGCCTTTTCTACTGCAACGCACTCGCAGTCTTACATTGCAAGGGAGAGGCAAAAAAAAAAGACGGCAAGGGAGACAGAACACAGACAGGGGTGTCGTACCTTTGGGAGTGAGGCAGAAGGGGGGGGAGATTTGGGCAGGCATGGATTGGCATGCAGCCCCCCCCCCCCCGAGAAAATCTGAGCTTGTGGGACTTCCCTCTTCCATGTAACTATTAACAGTGTGGAAAACCCCACCTGCAGTTGCATCCGGCCCATGCTGTGTGAGAAGGAGCAGAGACAGCGACAGACCTGCCGGGGTGGCTTAGCCCTGTGCTACACAGGCAGCAGAAAAGGGAAGGAAAGAGGTTCCACTTCATGCAGCAGACGAGGAGGTATCGCATTTTGCATTTAAATAAAATAACAGATCTCCTGGCAAGTAGAAACCTAGCACCTCAAGGAGTGGGCTGGGTTAGACTCCTTCTCCCTGATGTCCTTGTTGACTCCTCCTCCTCCTCCTCCTCCTCCTCCTCCTCCTCCTCCTCCTCCTCCTCTTTTAATACAGGGAAGCTTTCACAAAGAGCACCCCCTCTTCAGCTGGAAGTGGTACGGTTGACGGTACCACCTCAGGATTTTACCGCCTCCTTCTCTTGCAGGCGCACGCCAGGCCCTACGGCAGTGTTCTCCAACCTTGGGTCCCCAGATGTTTTTGGCCTACAACTCCCAGCATGCCCCAGCCAGCTACGCTGGCTGGGGCATGCTGGGAGTTGTAGGCCAAAAACATCTGGGGACCCAAGGTTGGAAAACACTGCCCTACGGGATGCGGAAGGGAAACGAGGAGGTACGAAAATTCGGCTTTCCCTCCAGGAAGAGCCAGGACAAACCACCACAATTCCATATATAGATAGCCTTTTACAGGCACTGGTGTTAGTCTGTTTTTCGGATGCGTGTGAGCTGTCACTCAATAGATTTCGTAGATCTATAGAGTTGGAAGGAGCCTACAAGGCTATCGAGTCCCACCCCCTGCTCAATATAGGAAACTAGAGGAGGGGGTCTCCCATCCAAGTAATAACCAGGCCTGACCCTGCTTAGCTTTCCACACTCAGAGACAAGCTGAGCCAGCGTGAGCCACAGGCCTGAGTGGTTCACAACAGGGGGGACTCCAATGGACACATATTTCCCCCCTTCTTTTTAACCACCGACGGGGGGGGGAAGGGGTAGAATTTTGGGGGAAATGGGTGAGGTGGGGGAAGACCTAATCCTCCCCTCCCAGAGCACACGGGTCCCGATCCAAATAGGGAGCATGTGCAGCTACACTAGAGTAAATAAGACTACCGGCCTCAGCTCCACGCTCCACAATGAGCATGACGTGCAATGAGTATAACGTGCCAGTCCAACTGTCCTTCAAGTTTAGCACTGTCTGCTACACCGACCGGCAGCCATGACTCTCCAGGGTTAAGGACAAGAGCCTTTCCTAGCCCTGCCTGGAGGTGCCGGGGATCAAACCAGGCGACCTTCCGCATGCAAAGTAGAGGATCTACTACCGAGCTCGGTACAACCCTCCCGCAATGTAACAAGCAAAGAGATGCACATACATCCATTTCCTGGAAAAGACAGGCATTTGGCCAAACTTTTTATGCTATGTTAACGCTCAGCTCTCGCTGCTAGGGTTGCCAGAGACTCCCTATGTGCATTTCAGCCATCGGCTCAGCCGGTGACCAAGCGGCTGGCTACCAATATTCTAACGGGCTCAGCGGCACAAAGTGTCAGCAATACAATATGGCACAGCCACGTCTTCCGATGCATGTACATGACAAAGTAAGAGACGCACATACATATTTCCCGGAGAAGACATTTGGCGGAACTCTGGATGCTACCCTGGTTCTAGTTTATTACACGTGCTGTACAAAATGGCTTAAAAGTGGCTACTGCCAAGTGTATCCCGGTTGTTGGCTGAATCTGCAGAAGGACCAGAGGTTGGTGGTGAACATTTTAACTGCCTGGTGGCAAAGTGTCAACAACAGAATACCGTACTGATCAGTGGAGGGTAACCTAACAGGAACGCCTGCATTAAAGACGAGCACATCACTTTATCTACGACAGTGTCCAGCTAGATCTCCCCAGGAAATTCAGAGGTATGCATACAAGTTTCTGATCATGGCTATCACAACTAATAGTCACTGATAGAAGACACATTCTTCCCGAATCTGTCTAATCCAATTTTTAAAAAAAAGAGAGACAAAAATAGACATGATTATGCAGAGATAACATCCTTTTGTCCGAACGGAAATTGAGTTGACCCTAAGTTCTGACATGCTGAGGCACAAAAAGAGAATAACACCCAGCCTCCCCCAACCCGGCGCCCTCTAGATGTGTTGCTCCCATAATCCAGGGATGATGGAAGTTGCAATCCAGTGCACCTGGAGCGCCCCGAATTGGGGGAGGCTTCTCTCCACCATTCATGGTTTTATAAACTTGTCCCTCCACTCATTTTACAGCACAACCCTATAAATGTCCACTCAGAAGTACCTCCAACAGAATTGCACGGGGCTCACTCCCAGAAAAGAGGGTAGGGACTGGCGTAGTTCCAGGACCCACTTGTGCGCATTTTTTTGGGGGAAAGAGGGGTCTTAGGGTACTGCAGATCTATGGCCTCCCCTGACATGCCAAAACCCGCCCCCCCAGGTTGAACATCGGGACACCGCTGGGGGATCGCAACGGCAATGAAACTTGTGGCGGCTGCACCAGGGAGACCTCTGGCGGTGGACGTGCCATCCACTGAGCGGCACTTACACGATACGGCATTCTATGCCCCCCCCAACTAGCGCCCCCCACCCCTGGGAAAATAAGTCATTCCTTTCGTCGTTGTCAGCTGCTTTTTTAAAACTAAAGCGCCCTCCCCTCCCAACTACTGACGCCCTTTTTTCTGAGAAAGGTCTTCCTCATTTCTGTATGCTCACCACGTCTATTACACAAGTTCCGAGATAAGCGCAACCAGAGGACTGCGAATTTACTCTAGACCAGTGTTTCTCAACCTTGGGTCCCCAGATGTTTTTGGCCTACAACTCCCAGCATGCCCCAGCCAGCATAGCTGGCTGGGGCATGCTGGGAGTTGTAGGCCAAAAACATCTGGGGACCCAAGGTTGAGAAACACTGCTCTAGACGTGCCTGCTGCAGACCTTCCTTGGGCGCAGGGCATCTTTGTCTGCTCCTGGGTAAGCTTGGCTCTGGTGCTCCTCAAATCCCCTGCCCCCGTTCATGCCTCCAAAACCAACACTTATTTCCTCCGCACCGCACCCCGTCACAAATGAAACATTTGTTTAGCAGTCAATGGCCCTGCTGGCTGGGGGTGATGAGGGATGGGAGTCCCAAGACACCAGCTTGGGGAAGACCGGTTTACACAAGACATATGCACGTGAGCCCTTTTTTGTGACACGCCAGGAAGACGCGTAAGAAGGCAAGAAGGGTGCAGCTGGATCAGATCGATGGTCCCGCTTGCCAGCATCCTCTGCTGCTCCACAGTAGAATCATAGAACAGTAGAGTTGGAAGGGGCCTAAAAGGCCATCGAGTCCAACCCCCTGCTCAATGCAGGAATCCGGGTCAAAGTAGCCGCCCTTCTGTTGTTCTCCCACAACTGGCATTGGGTAGCACCCTGCCTTTGGGCCAGGGACGATGGGAGTTGTCGTTGAGGCATGTTGGGCTGGGGGTGGTGGGAGTTGTAATCCCGAAGGATACCAGGTTTGGGAAGGCTGTCACCTTGCCTAGCAGTCATTGATTAAGACCTCTCCTCCATTAATTTGTTCAATCCTCTTTCAAAACCATGCTGCTTATTGGCCGTCATTGCGTCTTCCCATACATCAGTTCTGCAATATGTGAAGAACATTTCTGACACCTTTTGTCTGTCCTGAAATCTCTCCCCCACCCCATTCCTCATTCAGCTTCTATTAAAAGAGAGTGTCCATCTGCTATCCCACAGCCGTGCGGCATGTTATATACCTCTATCTTGTTCCCCTCTTAAGGTGCAATCCTACGCATGTTTAGGCAGGAAAAAGGCCTACAACTCCCAGCATGCCCCCAGCCAGCATAAGGTTGTGCCCTTAGTCATCCTTTCTCCACACTAAAAGCCCCAAACGCTTTCACCCTTCCTCCTCATCTCCGAGTGCGAAGAGCCCCAATGATGAAGAATCTCAGCCCCGGCGACAAAGAATCAGCACACAAGTGAGTTAAGCACCTGTGTGAGTTTAGCAACAGGGCGAGGAGGCCAGGATAGTTGACTCTTCCCTCCCTTCTCATAGTATCTAACTGTAAATAAATAAATATACATATAAACAAGTTGCTTGTGGGTTTCTCATGAGCAGCTAGTTGGCCACTGTGTGAACAGAATGCTGGACTAGATGGACCCTTTATCTGATCCAGCAGGACTCTTCTTATGTTCTTATGTTCATTTTGCTTTCCTTTTTCTGCCCCTTTTCTAGCTCTATGATCCCCTTCTTTTAGATGGCGTGTCCAGGTTTGTACACAGCTCCCCCATGTGTGATTGCACATTTGGCCAAGGACCTCAAAGGTCATCAAGCACAACCCCCTACTGATGGTTGGACAGCTGTGCCAGAAAAAATGTGCCCTTTAAGGCAATATTGTTTGCCCCAAGCCGGAGCTGACTCCACTACGCTGTGCCAAGATTGAGCACATCCACATACCTGGTCGCCTGTGCCAAGCAAGTATCGCCTTCCAGGCGAGCCGGCAGGCAAGCATTTGAGTTTGGTTCTTTCTTTCCCTTTTCTTTTTAATCTTTTCAGCCACAGATGTGCCATAAGTAATTAACATCTGCAGGCTGGCCTGATAGAATGTGAAGGGGTGGGATAGTACCTTTGATGGATTTATTTGCAAGTTTGGGCTATGCCAGTTTGGTGTAAAAGTCCCCACAGGGTCAAGTAAATTGGTAGCATAGGCGAGCCCATTGGCTACTGCTTCTTGGAGCTGTCGAAGAGCACCAAATCCTGTCTCCGAGGAGTAGCAGGCATGAATTCTGGTGTGCGCACAGTACCATGGAGATATCATGACGAATGCTCGCTTGCAACACTTGGGCCCATTCCTAGGCTCTGTCGAATTGTGCCGTTTCACAGAAAAACGTCCAGCTGTGTTACCTCGGCTTCCAGTTCATCAGGGGAAGAAAATTCCTCATTGTCGCGGGCCGGAACCTTTCCGCCGCCAAGTTTGCAGGAGATGAGAATGTGGGGCTTTCTTTGAACTCAGCCGCCGAGAAACCCGGCGGAGGAAAGAGCGAAAGAGAGACGTCCGGAAAATGATGAAGACCCATGGGTCCACGATGGAGTTCACGGAAAAGAACCGTAACGCTCTGAGGTCTGCGTCCTCGTCAGAGTCCGGGGCGAACGCTCCAATGTAAGCACGGATCTGTGGGAGAGGAAAGAGACAGACTGAAGGACGCTTGCAGGTGATGGGAGATGCTCACGTCACTGAGGAGGGCCATTTGTGGGAGTACCCCAGGTCCCAAACGGACGCTTGCCGGGGTAACTGCCCCTTGCTCCTGCCTGCCCCACACGTCCAACACAAAAAGGCCCACTGCAAAAGGAAGAAAACATGCCCCTTTCCTCCACGGAGAACCTGGGGGCAGGGCGGACGGTTTCTCCGCTGTGCACTAGCTGGGGGGGGGGGATGATGGGAGTTGTAGTCCAACACATCTGGAGGGTGCCAGGTTGGGAAAGGCTGGACCATTGATAAGGGCTGAGCTAAACAAGCAACGCCACTGGAACTGGGTTATCAAATGGAGTGCAGATCTATCACCGGTCTCCTTGGCTGCGGTTAGTAAGAACCAACTCCAGGTGACTGGACAAGGAAGCTCTCTGTAAGATGGAAGGGTGTTGGTCCTCCCTTTTCCTTTCAGGCTGTCCTTGTGACAATGTATGTACTAATAAAACAAATGTATATTTTATATAGAATTGGAGAGATACAGAGCATTAGCTTGTATATTGACCTAAGTGAAAACTACAGGGGTGAGCATGATATCATTTAATTACCGGTATGTTTTATATTACTACTAATTTCTTATGAAAAACTAGCAGACTGTAGTTTGATTCATTGTAAGTTTTGTATTTTTCCTAAGCCACTGAAGAAGGCCTTTGGGCCGAAACGCGTTTGGCTTCTACACAAGAGTAAAGAAAGCTTACATGCTGTGAGGACATTTCTCTGGAAGCATCAAACAAAAAAACTTTGGCACTAATAATACTCCATCTAGAGATAGAGGTCCTCAAGTCTGAAAGGACATTATTATCATCTTCAGCCCTAAAGACGTTGTATTTTACAGGTCTAATTGTTTCTGTCTTATACATGTTTTTTATATATAATTTTTTAAAAAACATTTCTGGAAATTTTTACATTACATTATAAAATTTAATCTATTTTACTATATTTTATGGTTATATTTTATATATACAATTTCTTGACTTATAAGTTTCTATTCTCTACCATTATCATCATCATCATCACCATCATCATCATCACCACCATCATCATTATCATCACCATCATCTCCTCCTCCTCTATACCACCCAATAGCCGAAAGCTCTCTGGGCGGTTTATACCAATCAATAAAAAAAATACAATAAAATACAATATAAAATACACAATAACAGCATTATAAACCATTTAAAAACAAATTTAAAAACGGCTCAGTTGGCTAAAACAAGACCTAGGGCAGCACAGGGAGACAAGCTGGTGAGCGACATTCATGGGGGCCAATAAGTCCTGTGGATTTTTTGGTTGTTGTTATCCAATGAAATCAGGCTATTAGGGAGGGTTCATTAATCCATCACTTAGGATTTGCATGTGTCTAATAACCCCAGTTAAGTTGGTAAAAATTTTGAATTTGAGTCCAAATTCTGAATTTTTATGATCAATTAAAAAAAAATAATTACATTTCTCCAGCGTATTTTAAGGGACTTATGCGAACTATTTTTGGGGGGAGCTGTGTTGGTCTATTGCTCTAAAAGCAACTTGTGGCACCTTAAACGCTAATGGGTTTATTATAGCAGAGAATCTGGTGGCCTAGGCTTATAACACACGAAGTATTATCCTCAGTTGGCAGGTTTATATGCACAGGGTGTAGAAGGAGGAGGAATTGTAAGCAGTGAGGTCAGAGGGAAATGAAATGCAAAACTACAAGTTGACAATTACATTAAAAATCTTTACACTGTGTGCATACAGTAAAATCATTATCGTGATTTACTGCATTCATAAAGCAGTGCTGATAATAATACAAACCTGGCATTGGTTAGCTAATTAACACAGGGATAAAAACCAGTTATCTTGATTCAAGCCACAGGTGACAACACTGAATTTCTTGATAAGTTGCAATTCAAATAAATTTATTAGTCTTTAACAGGGCGAGAAGACACTCTGTTTTTTCATGCTAACTAGGAACTGTAATTGATTTTGTTCCCATTGAATCCAGTAACACACTTTTTAAAAGACCCAACAATGTTAATTATTTTTAATATACAAACACAACATCTGCAAGCGGTAAGCGCCATCCCAGAAGAGGCACTGGGATCCCCCCTTCTCTTCCGCATAGGAAGAGATGCTTCTTCTACACATTGCCTGCCACAACAGAAACATGCATTGTCTAAAAACAAATAAAGTTCCCCCCCCCTCCAAAACCATTGTTTTACTCATAGGCAAATACATGCAGATATAATTAATCATATATAATTCATATTATTAGTTAACTAAGATTTCCTTTCATTGGGTGACATCCCTAAGTTGTGGCAATTTAATGGCAAAGGACAAGGCACCCGTATGCATGCTCAAGGGGATGTTTTTGATGCTGTAGTCCTATAATACCAACATGCACAAATTGAAGGACGGATAATGAAAGGTTTATGAGGCCCTAATTAAAGCCACTGAAATGCTGCACCCCCAAGAAGAGTCCAAAAATTTGGGCTGCAGTGTTCATCCAAACCAACAAACCTGCTCTAGCAATAAACAAACAAACAAACAAACAAACAAACAAGCCACCCCAAAATACTTTGCATTACAACAGGGAACAATACAGTATTATTGTTGCTGGGAAAATTCATCCCCACCAGCTCCCATGAGGATTGCAGCCAAGCTCAGAGGGAATGGGGAAGCCTGAGGGGGGGGTGGCAGCCGACGTTAGCATCCCTGCTCATCAAAAAGTGCCGGCGCTGCGTCCCTGTGGGCCCCGGCTCCACTGCGCCATTGACGGGCACTGGCAACATGCCAAGCGTAAGGCTCTGGGCAGTGGTCTTAAACCAGGGCCTCCGCGCTGGCAGCCAGTCTCCGACAACTTGCTACTGTGTCAGCGGACCTCCTCGGGCCAATCTGGAACTACCAGGCCATATAAAGCCCGGAGCTCTGCACCCGGTCCCCAGTTGGACCAACTTGTTGTTGGGAGAAGTTGCCTAACAGTCTCCTTCACCATCCCGTCTTGGAGCACACCATGTTCCTCTGGCCCTTGAGATCCTGGTCTCTGATCTTGGCAGAGGCCCGGCTCCGTTGCTCCCGCCTCACCACCCGCTGTTCTCGAAAATGACTCGGTTGGCGAGCATCTGCTGTCAGTGGGCTCCTCAAATCTCCCCACCCCACCCCCGCAGCATCAACCTCCGAAGGTATGCTTTTATCCCCGTTGTAAAAAGGCTAGGAATGTCCACATAGGAGTCTGGTGCTCGGAAGGTTTTTAATAGCTTTAAAAACAGAACAAAACAACCACCTAACTTTCTGCCCTTTCAAAACTCCCCCTGAACTGCTTTCCAGTTATAGATCTGATACAAGACCGCAAAAGCTGTTTACGGCTGAGGCTCTGCGGAGATGTGATCACACCCGTAGGGCAGATAAGTGGATAGTGCACTCACGGTGGTCTGGAGGAGAAGCGCACTTCTTTGCCTTTTGTGGTTCTCCCACGCCTATAACGGCCCCATGTTTTTCACATGCGCAATTTTAACTGTGATTAGAAGTAGCCGCACTTCCATGCCAGAAGAGACACACAGAGTTAGAAATGATCCCCATGCTCAGGAAAGGCATGTGGTAGAGGCCTCCCGGCTCTGTCCGTACCACTTTGGAACGTAGGTGGAGGCTGGCCTGACTGAATGCTTGCTACGGCAAAAACTTTGTAGATTTCGCCCCCCCCAACCTTTTCCTTCGGCTCCGCCCCCTCTGCCTTCAGCCCCGCCCACCACTAGAATGTGGCGCCCGAGACCTTCTCCAAAACTGAATTCAGCCCTCGGGCTGAAAGAGCTTTGGCACCCCGATCTAAGGCAGTGTTTCTCAACCTTGGGTCCCCAGATGTTTTTGGCCTACAACTCCCAGCATGCCCCAGCCAGCATAGCTGGCTGGGGCATGCTGGGAGTTGTAGGCCAAAAACATCTGGGGACCCAAGGTTGAGAAACACTGATCTAAGGTGAGATGGGAGGAGGGCCAGGGGGGGAGCCTTCTTGGTGGAGGCCCACCTGGCACCAACTTTGGTCATCTTTTCAGCACCAGGAAAAGAACCTTCTTATCCTCCAAGGGTTTTAAAGTTCTGAGTTTGAACGTCTTTATTCTGCTTTGTTGTCCTGATGATCTTTTTCCCCGTATTTTGCCAGCGAATGGCCCCAGGAACCGCTTCGGCCTAAGAGCGCAAGGGAAATGTTCCAAGCAAGCAGGCACCTTCCCTGCCCAACTGCAGTCTAAAGCGGCCGGGGCAGTTAAGGAACAGCTGTACCACCTGGTTCCCTGCTGATGCTAGAAAGCAAAGTCAGGCCGCCTTTAAGGACACAGGAAGAGCCTTGCTGGGTCAGACCAGGGGTCCATCTAGTCCAGCATTCTGTTCGCACAGTGGCCAACCAGCTGCCCACGGGATCCCACATGTAGGACTTGAGTGCAACAGCACCCTCCCACCCATGTTCCCCAGCAACTGGAGTACTTAGGCACACTGCCTCTGATACTGGAGGAAGCATATGGCCAGTCAGGACTAGTGGCCCTTGATAGCCTTCTCCATGAATTTGTCCAATCCCCTTTTGAAGCTGTCCAAATCGGTGGTCATCACTACAACTTGTGGAAGTGGATTCCATAGCTTAGCGATGCGCTGTGTGAAAAGGTCCTTCCTTTCATCTGTCCTGAATCTCCCACCCATCAGCTTCATGGGACGACCCCCTTTGGGTCCTAGTATTATATGAGAGGGAGAAAAATGTCTCCCTGTCCGCTTCCTCCACACCAGGCATAATTCTGTACATCATCATCAGGCGATCACTCGTGACCGAGTAAGATTGTCTTCCGGGATAAAAGGAGGAAATTCTAAAGAAGATTGTGTAGACTCTAGCGATGGGTCCGTAAGTGACTGTGGAGGCCAATTCTAGATCCACACAGCTTCCCACAGTGAGGACACAGGTTACCAGATAGAAGATGGTCCTGTAAAGGATTCATTTGACGTGCTTTTCGCTTAGCACGTTTCTCCCTTTCTCCTTGCACTCGGGCTTCTTCAAAGTCCATGGAACCTTTGTGAAAGGCCAACCTCCATTTAGATCGTTCATGGGCCAGAGCTTCCCAGTTTTCGATGTTTATATTGCATTTTTTTAGATTAGCCTTATGAACATCTTTAAACCTCTTATATTGACCACCGATATTCCGCTTTCCATCCTTGAGTTGGGAGTAAAGTAACTGCTTTGGGAGACAGCAGTCAGGCATTCGAACAACATGACCGGTCCACTGAAGTTGGCGTTGAAGGATCATTTTTTCAATGCTAGTAGTCTTTGCTTCTTCCAGTACAGTGACATTTGTTCGCCTATCTTCCCAAGGAATTTGCAGGATTTTCCGGAGGCAACGTTGATGAAACCTTTCAAGGAGGTGGAAGTGACGTTTGCTTTTTTTCCTAAGCTAAACAATCCCAGCTGCTGTAACCTTTCCTCATAGGGGAGTTGCTCCAGCCCCTTGATCATTTTAGTGGCCCTTTTCAGCATTTTTAGTTGCCCTTTTCTGCACTTTCTGAACCTGGTGCCCTCCAAATGTGTCCCATGCTGGGCACACATTTGGAATGATGGGCTGGGAATGATGGGAGTTGCAGTCCAACCCATCTGGAGGGCACTGGCTTGGGCAGTGTTCTCCAACCTTGGGTCCCCAGATGTTTTTGGCCTACAACTCTCAGCATGCCCCAGCCAGCTATGCTGGCTGGGGCATGCTGGGAGTTGTAGGCCAAAAACATCTGGGGACCCAAGGTTGGAGAACACTGGGCTTGGGGAAGGTTGCAGTAAGCCATATGGTGGCTTTTCTCAAGCCACAGCGATGCCCGCTGGATGTGCATGGCCAGTTTATTCAGAAGGGATCCCCCCGCTTCCAAACACACTCAGGAGGCAATATTATTTCTAACTCAGGTAGCAAAGCCTACAAGGCTTTTAAGGCCACAATCCTATACACACTTACTTGGGAATAAGTCCCAATGAACTCTCTGGGGCTTACTTCCGAGTAGACCCGTGTAGGATTGCACCATTAAAAACGCCGGCTGCTGAAAGTCTTTAGGGAATGGTCTGCCCCTTTCTTGCTCACGGTCTTCCGCCACGCGAACAGATGCGTATCCTCAGATCTCTGCTTCCCAGGCAAACCCAGCTGGGGAGGGTTATGTGGCGGCCCCGAGAAGCGTCGCTGAGGCTCCCGTCCCCCTGATGGCTAGGATTTGCCGGCTATCGCAAGACAAACTGGGGAGCAAAATCTCCAGCGGGATCCAGCAACATGGGTCTATTATTTTGTGGCGAGATTTGGGGGCAGGGTTGCAAAAGGCCCTGCTCTGGACCTCGTGGCCTCTTTCTTGGCCAGCAAGCTCCCTCAACGGAAGGTCCAGACTGGCACAGGCTGCTCGCCCTTTACAGGGCCAGGGAGGTTTTTTTTTTTAAAAAAAAAATATCATCCACACTGGCCAAAGATAGGCATGTTTTCTGCCTTCCCTGGACAACCACAGTAGGGTTAGTGTATTTTTAGATAACAGGGAGGCAATTTGCCAGTTTAGTCCTCTTGGGTTTTTTCCTTGAATTGTGCATTGCATTGAGAGCCAGTGTGGCGTGGTGCCTGACTGCCGTCTCCCAAAGCAGTTACTTTATTCCCAACTCAAGGATGGAAAGCGGAATATCGGTGGTCAATATAAGAGGTTTAAAGATGTTCATAAGGCTAATCTAAAAAAATGCAATATAAACATCGAAAACTGGGAAGCTCTGGCCCATGAACGATCTAAATGGAGGTTGGCCTTTCACAAAGGTTCCATGGACTTTGAAGAAGCCCGAGTGCAAGGAGAAAGGGAGAAACGTGCTAAGCGAAAAGCACGTCAAATGAATCCTTTACAGGACCATCTTCTATCTGGTAACCTGTGTCCTCACTGTGGGAAGCTGTGTGGATCTAGAATTGGCCTCCACAGTCACTTACGGACCCATCGCTAGAGTCTACACAATCTTCTTTAGAATTTCCTCCTTTTATCCCGGAAGACAATCTTACTCCACGAGTGATCGCCTGATGATGATGATGATGGCGTGGTGGTTTAGCTGAAATCTGCCTCCCTGCAATTTCCACCCGCTGGCTCTAGCCCTGCCCTCGGGAGCAACGGAGAACCAAGCCTGCTCCCTCTTCTGAAACATCTGAAAGGGCAGCCTTTCAGATATGGGTCTCCACTCTCATGTCTCCCCAGAATCTTCCCCGGGCTAATCACGCCCCGCTCTTTCAACTGTTCCTCACGCTGGGGCTTGGTCTCCAGGCCCCTCGCCATCCTGGTTGCCCTGGTAAATGTATACATGGGGCCATGTTGCCAGTGGCCGTGCTGGCTGGGGATGATGGGCACTGCAACTGGACACATCTGGAGGGCACCAGGTTGGGGAAGGCTGGTCTACTTCATCTGCCCTGCAGGATGCTGGCCCTTCCAGTCCCCTTCCCTGCTCCCCTCAGCACATCTGCCTCACCTACTGGGGAACGGACGTTGGCTCCCCTTTCGGACGGGCAATTCTGCTGCACTCTTCAGAGAGATGCCCCGAGACCTCCCTCCAGCAGTGTGCCAACACCTTGACGACGCACTGCTTCCCTCCCACCCACCCACCCTGTTCAGGCACATCGCTGCCCAGGTGCGGTACCCGAGGCATCTCAATTTCAACAAGGGCAAAGTCCTCCCAGCTCCCTTTTGTCATTTGAGGCCGCTTCCATGCTGAGGGTGCGCCTGCCTGCACTCTGGCGCTGGCTGGCGGACACACCCTCAGGCTCCTTAGCAACTGCCTCTCCTTGACTGCGGGGATTCTCGCCTGGCGAGCTTCTGAGAAGGGAACAAAGAGTGGATGGGCAGGAAAGGGCCCACCCTTTGACCTTGCCAAGGGTGCTCTCCCCTCTCTCACTCTCCCCCTTCCTTCCTTCTTTCCTCCCTTCCTGCTGCTGCTACATAGAAAAGTAGAGTTGGAAGGGGCCTACCAGGCCATCGAGTCCAACCCCCTGCTCAATGCAGGAATCCAGGTCAAAGCATCCCTGACAGATGGCCATCCAGCTGCACCTTGAATGCCTCTAGAGTGGGAGAGCCCACCACCTCCCTAGGTAGTTGGTTCCATTGTCTTACTGCTCTGGCAGTCAGGAAGTTTTTCCTGATGTCCAGCTGCAATCTGGCTTCCTGTAAATTGCGCCCATTATTCCGTGTCCTGCAAACTGGGATGATCGAGAAGAGATCCTGGCCCTCCTCTGTGTGACAACCCTTCAAGTACTGGAAGAGTGCGATCATGTCTCCCCTCAGTCTCCTCTTCTGAAGGCTAAACATGCCCAGTTCTTTCAGTCTCTCCTCATAGGGCCTTGTTTCCTGCCCCTTTATAATCCTTGTTGCCCTCCTCTGAACCCTCTCCAGTCTGTCTACATCCTTCTTAAAGTGTGGTGCCCAGAACTGGACGCAGTACTCAAGATGAGGCCTAACCAGTGCTGAGTAAAGGGGAATTATCACTCCGCGCGATTTGGAAGCTATAATTCTATTAATGCTGCCCAAAATAGCATTTGCATTTTTTGCAGCCACATCACATTGCTGGCAGCTTGTGATCTACAACAATTCCAAGATCCTTCTCGCTTGTAGTATTGTTGAGCCAAGTATCTCCCATCCTGTAACTGTGCAATAGGTTTCCTTTCCCTAGGTGCAGCACTTGGCATTTATCCCTATTAAATTTCATTCTGTTGTTTTCAGCCCAGGCCTTAGGGAAGTCAGCATTTCTCAGCATCACCCTCCCCACATCTGCAATTCTGTCCTAACTTACCATGCTGTCCTAACTTACAGGTCTTTAGCAAGGATGGTGGTGAAAATGTAGGTGAAATGCTTTGAACACCAAAAGCACCATATATTATTGAAGCAGAGCTGAGCAACCTCTGGGGGTCAGGGGCGGAGCATTGCTCCATCGGGGACTGCATCCCATCCGCACCATTGAAACTGCTGCTGCGACAGCGGCAAAAAACGCAGTGAAACAGGGTGCATGGAAGGCACGCCTCTTGTTCCCAAGCAGAACCATGCTCTTGGGAGGTTTCCGGGGGCGCGATTCTGCCTGCAAACAAGACAGACGCTGCCCGTGCACCTTGCTTCCCTGCAAAACGGCTGCATTTTTTTGCCTCTGCCATGGTGGCAAATTTGGCCAGGGAAAGAGGGCCATAAAAATGGCCACAGGGGTCTGCATGGGGCCCGCGGGCCACCTAGCCCTGGGGAAGAGCCCTGGCCCTGAAGAAATGCTCCCAGGCAGAACACAGAGCTCTCGGTCCGATGCGCCAACCATCTGGCTCGATGCAAGGCAGCTTCCCTCAGGCTAGATTGGACAGCGGCGGTACCGGCCTGCCTTAATGGCTCTTTTTGGACTGCGGCTGAGGCGTTCCAGTCCGGGTGGTGTACTCACCACCAATTCCTAGACTCTCTTTTGCCTTCTGTCTCTCTACACTTCTTCATCGGCCTCCGTGACAGGGGCAGCATAGAATGGAGTTTCTAGCAACCATAGGGAAGTTTTCTGCAGCCACAGTGCTTGTCATTATGGGTGCGCGCGCACACATGCATGATCAAATGCTCAAGAAGCTGGAGCACCTTCCCGTCAACTAAAGAAGAAAGCATTTGGGGCTTTTTAGTTTGGAAAAAGACAACCAAGGAGGAACATGATCAACATGTAGTCTGAGCGACACATCTGGAGGAAAGCAGTCCAGAATCTCTGGAGGGCACCAACTTTATACCATGAAAGACAGTGTGCAGGACATGGAGAGAAAGGCTCTGTCTCCCTCTCTCATAATACGAGGACTAGCTGCTTGTAGATCAGGGCTAAAAGAGCTTGGTGAGAATGTTGCCTCATGCAAGGCTGGCGTGTGACCATCAGGCAATGAGGTTTTCCAGGGAATCTCTGAAGCTGCTGCTGGAAACAGGAAACTGAGATATCCTGGTTCTTTGGTCTCATCCAGCAGGATGGCCTTAACGCCGAGGTCTGTCTCATATTTACCCTGCCCCAGACAGGGTTACGGTCTTCAGAATGTGTGCTGGTCACTTCTAAAAAATGGCTGCTGAGTAACCAAGTCCTTAAATCATCATTCACCGTTACCCAACAGGATGATTCAAAGAATGAATCAAGTAACAGGGTTGACTTTGAAAGTCCTGGTAGGCAACATACAAACCAACACTTCCAAGAAGGTTACAGGAGTTTGCAGCTTAAGAAAGAAAGGAAACGCCAGCAAGCCACACACTTTTCTTTGTGTTACCCAGAAGTGCTCACCCTGCTGTTGTGCTAATCTCACAGAGGTGCGATGTGTTATTTCTCCGATTAATTCAAATTTAGGCAGCGAGCCCAGGATGACACCAATGGTTCCAGGATTTGGGGGAAAGTTTCTCACCATTCCTTGGGGGGGGGGGAAGTTGGTTACAGTGACCTAATCAAATTTCCCCCTTATTCTTAGTCATCACTGCGACAAAGTATGCATAATCGTTCCAGCATGATGTGCAGGAAGCGAAAAACGACTGGAACAACGGGAAAATAACTGAATTCGGAATCCTGACTGGAACCTAAATTTTTGCACAAATTCAAAATTCAGTTGAATTTTAAAAATTTGATTCCTAAATTCCAAATTTCATTTTGTGATCCGCCTGTAAATTACTTAAATTACACTTTCCAAAGTGTAACGCTACGTTTGAACAGGATTCCATTCTCTCTTATTAGGTGAACGGCTATTTAAAAGCCTACCACATTACCCAACTCTTTTAATAAAACCCATAAAATCCAAGAGCATACGTTATGGGGGAATGTTGGAGAACACTGTTGTAGAATGTCAGGTCAGAAGCATGTTTGCAAGCCAATCTGAGATTTCAAACAAAACGTATCGAGCACATTTCCCTCACAAATTCCTTCTAGCGAGTATGGTGTGTAAGCAGAGCAGGAGCCAAACCATTACAAAAAGAGTGGGAGCGCATGTCAGTTATACGGAGGGGTGGAAGGGGAAGAAACAGATTTTAAAAAAATAAATTTTCCATGTGTGAAGTCAACCTCATTCAGAATTCTGCCTCTGGGGAACAGCTGGCTAAGATCTCCAAGACTTGTTGCCTTTCTAAAACTATTCCGATATGTTTTATAGTGCCTATATCATTCTTTGCGGTAGCCCGTCTGCTTTCTGTTAAATTTGACAAGGTTAGGGCTTCAGGGGAAGGAGAGGAAGATATGCGAGTTATTATTAGAGATATGTGAAAAACAGATTGGGGCAAAGGGTGCAATCCTGCGCAAGTTTAGACAGGAAAAAAGGCCTATAGTTCCCAGCATGCCCCAGCCGGCCATGCCGGCTGGGGCATGCTGGGAGTTATTGGCCTTTTTTTCTGTCTAAACTTGCGCAGGGTTGCGTCCTAAAACGGTTTGTGGAAGAATGTTGCCCCACGCAGGCTGAGGTTCAGCAGTGAAGCGACGGCCACTTCAGGCCGCTGATCTGGGGTGTCATGAAACGGCAAATCATTCGTTATTATTATCAACGGCATTTTTACTGCCAGGGATGGTTAAAGAGGTGCGTGTGGGGTTTTCTGCCTCGAGTGCCAAAATACCCTGGCCTGCTTTGGGCATGAATTCACCTTGACTGGGTGGGGTTGGGGGGTGCATTGACTGTTCTACCTCTGGCAGCAAAACCAGAGATGTCTCCTTAGTTGTCTTTTTCCAAACTAAAAAGCCCCAAATGCTTTCTTCTTTCCTTGACGGGAAGGTGCTCCAGCTTCTTGAGCATTTGATCATGCATGTGTGCGCGCACACCCATAATGACAAGCACTGTGGCTGCAGAAAACTTCCGCTATGGTTGCTAGAAACCCTCAGGGGGCAGAGAACGGCATGTTTACAAGAGGGGGGTTGCCACCTCGTCTCAGGCACGGCAGTAAACCTTTTGCCCCAGCGTGGCAATACGATACGGCCCACTGGCTCATGATTCCAGCTCAGTGTCTTCTGCCCGGCAGCTACAACTCTTCAGGGTTTCAGGCTGGGGGGTCTTGCCCAGCTGTACCTGGAGACGCGGGGATTGAATCAGGGCCATCCTGCTTGCAAAGCACGTGCTTTGCCACTGAGCCCGGGGCGGGGTGGGGGCTCTTCCCCTTGGTGCCTTTTGGGCAGCCAGCTGCACACTGAGCAGAGAAATCCACATCACTGGACACGGTGCTGCGGGAAGGCAGGCAGAGAACCAGGGATGGGGACTCGGACTCGACTCGTGAGTCGGACTGAGTCCCCCCTCTGACTCGACTCGGACTCGAGTCCCAATATTTTTAATGGGACTCGAGACTCGACTCGGGACTCGAGACCAAGGACTTGTCAACATCCCTGGGCTGTGCCAGAAGGAGTGGAGAGGAGTGCAATCGCCGGTGAAGATCAAGTTCAACAGTTGAATTGTCCAAGACAAAGGGCACTGCCTGCCTGCCTCCTGCCTGCCTGCCTGCCTGTTTGGGGTTCCCAGCCTCCTCTGCCTTCCTGGTCTCTTCTTAACCAGTCCCACAGTTTGAATTGTCCAAGACAAAGGCCTCTGCCTGCCTGCTTTGGGGTTCCCTGCCTCCTCTGCCTGCCTGGTTATTTTGGGTTTGTCTGCCTGGTCTGTTCTTGCCAAAATCAGTGGCAGAGTTTTGAAATAAAAAGGCACCCTTGTGCCTAGAATTTATTTAAGCCACATAATATGAAGTAACCTTATTTTGTTGGGGAAAAACCCCATTGATTTTAATAGGGACTCGTGGAGTCAGTTTTGGGAGTGACTCGGGACTTGGGACTCGTGAGTCACCATTTTGGACCAAGGACTTGGACTCGGACTCGAGTCCAAAGACTCGTGACTCGACTCGTGACTCGAGACCAAGGACTCTTCAACATCCCTGCAGAGAACACGGGAACAGAAGAACACGAGCAGAGCCCTGCTGGATCAGACCAAAGGTTCAGCTAGTCCAGCATTCAGCTCACACAGCGGCCAACCAGCTGCCCCCATGGGAAACCCACAAGCAGGACAGGAGTGCAACAACAGCAGCCTCCCGCCGCCCATGCTCCCCAGCAACCGGTGTCCATAGGCACACCGCCTCGGATACTGGAGGAGGCATATGGCCATCAGGACTAGTAACCATTGATGGCCATCTCCTCCATGAATTTGTCCAATCCTCTTTCAAAACCATCCAAAGCGGTGGCCATCGCTACATCTCGTGGAAGTGAATTCCATAGTTTGACTCTGCATCATGTGAGGAAGTCCTTCCTTTTATCTGTCCTGAATCAGCTTCATGGGACGGCCCCTTTGGGTGCCAGTATTATGAGAGAGGGAGAGAAATGTCTCCCTATCCACTTTCTCTATGCAACAGCACCCTCCTGCCCATGTTCCCCAGCACCCGGTGTACGTAGGCATATTGCCTCTGATACTGGAGGCAGCATGTAGCCATCAGGCAGGACTAGTAGCCATTGGTAGCCTTCTCTCACAAGAATCTGCCCAGTCCCCTTTTCAGGGATGGGGACTCGGACTCCAGGACTCGACTCGTGAGTCGGACTGAGTCCCCCCTCTGACTCGAGTCCCACTCAAGTCCCAATATTTTTAATGGGACTCAAGACTCGACTCGGGACTCGAGACCAAGGACTCGTGTTCCAAAATTGTGTTCCTCAAATGCAACATGGATAGATTTTAGGAAGTACAGCAAGTTTATTTTTTAAAACCATTTCCCCCAAATGCAACCTTTCAGGCATTTTGGGTTTGGCTGCCTCTGCCCGCCTGTCTGGGGTGCCCTGCCTCCTCTGCCTGCCTGGTCTCTTCTTAAGCAGTTCCACAGTTTGAATTGTCCAAGACAAAGGCCTCTGCCTGCCCGCCTGTTTGGGGTTCCCTGCCTCCTCTGCCTGCCTGGTTATTTTGGGTTTGTCCTGCCTGGTCTGTCCTTGTCAAAATCAGTGGCAGAGTTTTGAAATAAAAAGGCACACTTGTGCCTAGAATTTATTTAAGCCACACATCTGAAGTAGCCTTATTTTGTTGGGGGGAAAAAAACCCATTGATTTTAATAGGGACTCGTGGAGTCAGCTTTGGGAGTGGCTCGTGACTTGGGTCCAAAGACTAGTGACTCGAGACCAAGGACTCTTCAACTCGAGAGCCAGTGTGGCGTAGTGGTGAGAGTGTTGGACTGGGACTCAGGAGATCCGGGTTCTAGTCCCCGCTCGGCCATGAAACTCACTGGGTGACTTTGGGCCAGTCACTGCCTCTCAGCCTAACCTACCTCACAGGGTTGTTGTGAGGATAACATGGAGAGGAGGAGGAGGAGGACTATGTAAGCCGCCTTGAGTTCCTTTCAGGAAAAAAGGCGGGGTATAAATATAATAAATAAATAAATAAATAAAAACATCCCTGCCCCTTTTACAACCGTGCAGAGGTGAGCGGCGGGTGCCGTCCGGGCCCGCGCGGAGAGCGCACTTCGAAGGGAGGGAGGCCTGGCTCGACGGCTGCAAACGGTGATCCTCTTCCCTCCCCCACGCCTCCGCCGCCGCCGCCCCCCTACCCAGCTCCAGGAACAGGTACTCACAATCACGGGCAGGGAGCAGACGGTGAAGAGGACGGTCATGAGCGCCAGCAGGACGAGTTGGCCCAGCTCCTCCAAGCAGCGCCGAGCGCCGGGGGCGGCGGCGGCGGCGCCCGGCCCTCCCGCGCCCAGGCGGCTCCCGCGCAGAGGCTGCTGCCGCCGCGCCATGCGGTAGAGGCTCCTCATGCTGCCCAGGTTGCACAGGCCGACGGCCAGCACCAGCACGACCAGCAGGCTGGCGTAGAGCACCGAGTAGGGCCGCGCGTCGCCGCCGCCGGCCATGCGGACGAAGCACCACGTGCCCGGGCAGTACTGGACGGTGGCGCCGAAGCCCAGCAGCGGCAGCGCGCAGAAGAGGGCGCACAGGGCGGCGGCCGCGGCGGTCAGCAGCGCCCCCCGGCGGCGGCTGGTGCGGCGCTCGTAGAAGTAAGGGTGGCCCAGCGAGAGCCAGCACTCCAGGGCCATGGCCAGCAGCAGCATGGTGGGCGCCAGGCCGAAGAAGGCCATGAGGAAGGCGAAGATCTGGCACAGCTTGCCGGGGCTCGGCTCTTCTCCGGACGCGGCGGCGGCGGCGGCCTCGACGGCTCCTGCTGCCGCCGCCTCTGCCGGCGGCGGCCAGAGCTCGCTGAGGCTGCGGTTGCGCGCGTAGGCGGCCAGCACGATGGGGCTCAGCAGGCACTTGCCCAGCAGGTCGGTGGCGGCCAAGGCGCTCGCCAGGAGGTAGAAGGCGGACGCGCGGGGCCGCCCTCCGCCGCGCTGCAGCCGGGCGCGCAGCTGGTGCTTCCACAGGAGCCCGAGCGCCAGCGCGTTGCCCAGCAGCCCCGACGCGAAGAGCAGCGAGCTGGGCAGCACCGACTGGCCGCCCTCGATGCTCCGGCTGCTGCTGCACCGGTAAGCGCCCGCGTCCATGGGGAGTCCCGCCCGGGCTGGACGGCCGCTGGCCGTGCGCCTCCGAGAGAGACGCAGGGACGGACCGGGTGGCAACCCGGCAAAGCCTCGGCGGGAGGCGGCGACAGAGGCAGAGGGAGACCTCCCTGCGAAGGGATGGGGGGTGGGGTGCGGGTGGGGTGTGGGAGAAAAGGGGGCGGGCGGACCCTGGGCGGGACGGGGCGGGAGCGGAGAGGAAGAAACCCGGAGGGGGGGGCGAGGGGGGCGTTGGCGAGTGCCCTGCAGGAGGGTCAGCCAGCCGGACGGCCAGCCTCCGTTCGTGGGGAGGGTAAGAAGGAGCCCCTCGGAGAAGGAGCCAAGCCTTTCCGTGGGAAGGGCGGGGCGGCAAGCGGGAGAGGGAGGCCCCGGGCGGTAGGTAAGGTTCGGGAAGCGGAGAGGAGAGGAGACGGGAATTCGGGCTCGATGCCCGAGCTGCGGTTTTCACGTCGGTGGGGCTGGCCGCAGTTAACCGGAGAGGATGGGGGGGGGCGTTGCCAGCGACAAGGGCGCTACGTATGCTCAGAGGCGCTCTGTTCAACATCTTGTGGACCGGGGACGATGAGCCATAAAACAGGTTTCGGGGGGGGGGGGGAAGCAAAGGGGCGTGGAGCGGGGAGGGCCAGGTCGGGGGGCGGGAGCTAGTCGCGGTCCACTGCAGAGGAAGGAAGGCAAGGTAAGTTCCAGCCTTCCAGAAACCAGGATGGGGAAAAGAGGGCGCAGGGCCTTAACTGGGGGCGGCGGGGAGCCACACGTCTCTCCCCCCCAACATCTTGCTGCCACTCCTTCCCCGCATCTGCCCCCCGGGGCAGCCGCCTCACCCGGCCCTAATGGTAGGGCCGGCCCTGGGCTTGCCGATCTCGTTGGTCTTCTAGCCTCGGCCCTCCTCCTTTCGCCACACCCATTTCGCCTCACCCCTGCCGTGGCCCCTCACTTCTTCAACTGCCATGGAATTCTTATACCACAAATGCCTCTGAGCATGTGCAGAGTCCCTCCCTCCACCCACCCACATAGCAGCACGTCTCTCTCGAGAAACGAAGCCCTTCCACACCTCGTTTGAGAGCCGTCTTAGGATACAAGCCCCCCCCCCCACCCCCGCAATATTTTTGAAACCTTTGAAGGTTACATCTTAGGGTAGCTTTTGGTATCTGACACAGGAACATAAAGATGAGCCCTGCTGGATCAGACCAAGGTGGGGCCCGTCCGGCTTAGCTTCCTGCCTCTGACAGTGGGCAGCTTCTGGGAAGCCCGCAAGCAGGACATGAACATACCGGACCAAGTAGGGTGATGAAGTCCCCCCCACACATACTGCAGGCCTGAGCGGGGAGGCCACAGCCCCACAGCCATTCAGGTTGCTGGAAGGAAGGTTGAATTCTCCCCCCCCCCCCCAGGAAAGGGACGTCTGGCAAGGGCTGCTGCTGATGTGTTGGAAGGAGGCGGCACCCTCCTCCCTTGGTGAAAGGCGAGGCAATAATATTTACTCTCCGTCCATCAGTTGCTTTTGTTCCCGGAGTAAAGCCGGTAGTTCAGATGAGAAATGGAGATTAAGAACTTAAGCTGTTGGTAGCAGGGGGGTTAGACACACACACACGCATGCACGCACGCACATGCACACACACGTGTCCTGAAAGACCACATACCCACTACAACCTTTGGGGTTCCCCATACTGTGGGAAAGCTCTGGAAAATCTGAGCCTTGTCATCAAAACCGTTCCTGGAAGTGACATTTTTGTCCAGTGTCAAAAACCAGTTATGCTGGCTGTGACTGTGGGGAAAGAATTGCGCAGCTGTGTGTCTCCTTTCCCCCCCCCCCCCAAGATTCTCTTTATTTTAACCTAGAGAGAAATGGCACATAATAATAATTAGAGGGAAGGGAGGATGAAGTGGAATGTGATCTCTGTGCCTTGATATATATTACAACAATCACACAGCAGAATTGTCTGTAAAGGTGGACCCAAGTAGCCGCATGTGTCTCTTTACCTTTGTCTCTTCGAAACAACGTCAGTTGAACCAGAGGCGGCAAGCGGAGAGGTGCCAACTTCTTCTCTCTTCCCGCTGTGGCGAAGTGCGTTTTTTGGCTAAACCTCCCTCCTGGAAGATCCGTAGCCCCTGTTCGTCTGTTGCAGCAAAAGCAGCAAAGGGTCCTTCTGGGGCACCTGGAAAATGAGCGCATTTATTATGGCGTAAACTTTCCTGAACTACAGTCCACTTTCTCAGATGCCTGAAGTGTGATCTTCCGTTCGTTGGGGGCGGGGGGGATTGGAAATGGAATGCAGAAAGTACGAAGAGAGATCATTCACTTGGCAGTGGCGTTCACAATCACAGAACAGTTGTTGGGAGAGGGAACACTGACGTCCTTGCATTGGTGAGCTGAGGGACGCATGTGTGATGAACATCATAGAATCATAGAAAAGTAGAGTTGGAAGGGGCCTACAAGGCCATCGAGTCCAACCCCCTGCTCAATGCAGGAATCCAGGTCAAAGCATCTCTGACAGATGTCTGTCCAGCCGCACCTTGAATGCCTCCAGACTGGGAGAGCCCACCACCTCCCTAGGTCATTGGTTCCATTGTCTTATTGCTCTGACAGTCAGGAAATTTTTCCTGATGTCCAGGCGGAATCTGGGTTCATAGAATCATAGAAAAGTAGAGTTGGAAGGGGCCTACAAGGCCATCGAGTCCAACCCCCTGCTCAATGCAGGAATCCAGGTCAAAGCATCTCTGACAGATGTCTGTCCAGCTGCACCTTGAATGCCTCCAGAGTGGGAGAGCCCACCACCTCCCTAGGTAGTTGGTTCCATTGTCTTATTGCTCTGACAGTCAGGAAATTTTTCCTGATGTCCAGGTGGAATCTGGGTTCATAGAATCATAGAATCATAGAAAAGTAGAGTTGGAAGGGGCCTACAAGGCCATCGAGTCCAACCCCCTGCTCAATGCAGGAATGTAGGTCAAAGCATCTCTGACAGATGTCTGTCCAGCAAAAAAAAATTATTCTCAAGGAACTGATTCTCATCTGGTGCAAAAACAAAGTATGAACATTATCCGAAACACAAAGCCACAATAGAGTAGCATGAAGTAAAGTTACAATTTATCATGTGAACAGCTGTGTGCAAACATGAAGCAACTTAAAAAAAAAGTTTTAAAAAAGGACACATTATATGCATAACATTTATGAACAGTTTTTAAATTATTAAATAGCCCTAGACCAGCTTGTTATAGTAAGCGCCATTTTGATTTGCAGCATGCTAACACAAAGCATTGTTTAAAGGGATGCATATTTCAAATGTATACACTGTAAACTGAAGATCCACCTCCAAACTCTAGTGGCAGCATATTGTTCTGGTTAAATACAATATGCTGCCACTAGAGTTTGGAGGTGGTTCCTGCAACTTGAGCCCATTATTCCGTGTCCTGCAAACTGGGATGATCGAGAAGAGATCCTGGCCCTCCTCTGTGTGACATCCCTTCAAGTACTGGAAGAGTGCGATCATATCTCCCCTCAGTCCTCTTCTGAAGGCTAAACATGCCCAGTTCTTTCAGTCTCTCCTCATAGGGCTTGTTTCCAGTCCCTTTATCATCCTTGTTGCCCTCCTGAACCCTCTCCAGTTTGTCTATGTCCTTCTTAAAGTGTGGTGCCCAGAACTGGACGCAGTACTCAAGATGAGGCCTAACCAGTGCTGAGTAAAGGGGAATTATCACTTCCCGTGATTTGGAAGCTATACTTCTATTAATAGCAGCCCAAAATTGCATTTGCCTTCTTTGCAGCCACATCGCATTGCTGGCTCATATTCAGTTTGTGATCTACCACGATTCCAAGATCCTTCTCACTTGTAGTATTGTTGAGCCAAGTGTCCCCCATTCTGTAACTCTGCATTTGGTTTCCTTTCCCTAGGTGCAGCAATTGGCATTTATCCCTATTAAATTTCATTCTGTTGTTAACATCGTCCCTGTTCAAGCTGGAGGGGGATGCACAGTTCCTACCCAGCCAGGAGATTCTGAACAGAAGAGATTCATTCATCCCATCAGTAAGTTTGGGGTCCTTACAGCTCAGCGAGATCTGTAGCACTAGCCCCAGGGTGGGTCCCCAGGGGCCGGCTTGCCTCCTGGGGCCAGTCCAGCAGGGGCTGGATAAAGTGGGGGAGGGGCAAAGCAGATTCAGCCGGCACCTCAAGGAGCTGGCCGAGTCGCAAGCCAGCTTCGCTCACCCTTCTCCAGATGGGGAAAGGTGAGGAAGGAGCGAAGCGGGCTGAGACCTGGCTTGCATGACAAGGCTTAGTTTGCCTGCTGTTGCATCGTGCTAGATGCCCGCCACAGGTGGCGAACCCAGGCAGCGGGGGTTGCTTAAGGGTAGTTTGCGGGTTTCATGGACTAGAGCAGTGTTCTCCAACTTTGGGTCCCCAGATGTTTTTGGCCTACAACTCCCAGCATGCCCCAGCCAGCTACGCTGGCTGGGGCATGCTGGGAGTTGTAGGCCAAAAACATCTGGGGACCCAAGGTTGGAGAACACTGGACTAGAGTCATAGGATCATAGAGCTGGAAGGGGCCTACTACAAGGCCATCGAGTCCAACCCCCTGCTCAATGCAGGAAACTAGAGGAGGGAGGGGTCTCCCATCCAAGTCATAACCAGGCCTGACCCTGCTTAGCTTTCCACGCTCAGACAAGCTGAGCCAGCGTGAGCCACAGACAACTCTCGAATAATCCATGGCTTGTTTTAGGATTATTTGAGAGTTGTCTGGCCCTCAAAACAACCTCTGCCATCTGGGTTTGCATGCCACGACAAGCTGTGGCAAACCAGGTGCCCATGGGTGCCATGCAAAAACGGTGCAGGCACGCTGCAACAACCCACCCATTGCAGCCTTGAGGAATGCTCCAACTGTTAGGTTTTGGTATGGTGTGCAGAAGTGTGGCGTAGTGGTTAGAGTGTTGGACTGGGGACTCGGGAGATCCGGGTTCTAGTCCCCGCTCGGCCATGAAACTCACTGGGTGACTTTGGGCCAGTCACTGACTCTCAGCCTAACCTACCTCACAGGGTTGTTGTGAGGATAAAATGGAGAGGAGGAGGAGGATTATGTAAGCCGCCTTGGGTTCCTTGGGTTTTTGTAGGAAAAAAGGCGGGGTATAAATATAATAAATAAATAAATAAATAATGCTATTATAAAGCTTAAATAGTTATTTGTTTAAAATTATTTAAATGTTTTAAAATACTAAAATTAATGTGAAAACCTATTATAGTTTTTTCAAAAAAAACCAAGATTGCTATGCTGCAGGCAGATAGCAATAAACAGTTTTGTGTCTGCAAATAAAACTGTGTCATACAAAAAAAATACATCAAAAATGGTCTAATAAAAGTTCAAATTTCTAGCAAATAAAAATATCCCTACAATTTCACCCCCCAAAACCCATAAATAAAAAACAGCATCAGAGTCAACAAAGCTGTTGCTGTTATATTAAGTTAATACCTCATTCTACACCTATACAAAAAGCAAAAAGATATTAGGTTTTGGTACGGTGTGCAGAAGTGGATAGAGTGCAGAAATGTCTCCTGACAGTCTCAAGGTGATTTGATTCAGAGTCTTAGGGCAGTTTGAAGACAACATGTTATATACAACAAGTTATAGAAGTGTTGCACAATTGGTGAGTAATATCCTATTTATAGGTACACGGTTTTACTATGAGTCAAAGCAACACTATTATGAGTTATATACGGTAGTTAAGACTTCACTTAAACTTAGAACCTGACCTGATCACATCACTTCACTTGTCATCTTTTGCTTCACTGGACAACTTTGCCTCTGCAATGATGTAGTGAGACAAAGTCATCTCTTCTGCGTAAGAGATGCCTGCATTGCTTGCTTTCCCCATAGATATGGGCCTACAATATTAAACTGCTTAGCTTTACAAACTACTCTCTCCTCTTTCCGTCTGTGGCACTAAAATTCATTACTGAATTAGTTTTGAACCCCAGTCTGATCTTACACCAACCCCCTCTCCCTTCTTGGAAGGGGAAGGGCTTTGGGGGACGGGCGTCACCTGAGGCCCCACAGGCTGGATGGGATGGCCTGCCAGGCAGCTGGCTGGCCACTGTGCGCGCAGAATGCTGGACCAGATGGACCCTTGGTCTGATCCATCCACGTCCTCACTGGTGAGAGCACAGGGAGCTGGCCAGCTGCAAGACTGCACACACACCCCCAGCCAAACTGTTTCTGCTGAGTACATGTGGTGGGTTCACTGCAGAATGCAAAGCGTCATGCGCTCCCATAGGGGAAAGCGGACGAAAGGTGGCAGGGAGGCTCTCCTTGGCACGGCATATGCCTTTCTGGGAGCAGGTGAAGAGCATAACAAGCGGGCAAAAGGGAGGGAGGCGGGAGGCGTTCATCCAGATGGGACGAGCATTCCTGGGAGCAGCTGAAGAGTTATCACACAGCAAGAATGCAGAGCAGCAGACTAGAGGCAGTTGACCAGATGAAGGCTTGCCAGAAGTCACCAGTAACTTTTGGTATATGGGGTGGTGGTGGGGGGGAAGCAGGCAGGTGCAGTGGGAAACAACTCAGGAATTGGGGGGGGGGGAAGCTGCAGTTTGCTCGATTGGCTGGCAGCCAAATCGGGTTAACTGTGGGTAAGGCAACAGCCCATGGGTTACTAATTAATTAACCCACGGGTTGTCATTTGTGCCAACTGACCCATAGTGTGCACGGCACTGCGCAGAGTCCAGGAACCAAAGAGAGGTTCTCGAACTGTGGGCGCTCGCGGTCGGGTGTCTGCAGCAGGAGAGACAACAGTGGAAAGAGGGGAAGAGCAGAAGGGGATGATAAGAGGACAGTCAGTTTGCAAATGCAGTCATAGATCCAGGTTCAGTTCCACTCAGCCCTGAAGGCGGGTGGTCTTGGGCAAGTTGCTGTCCTTCACCTATTGTAACTTCCGCTGAATCCTTGGAATTAGGAAGGAAAGAGCAGCACTTCCCAGCAAGAGATGTTCATCCATCAGGCCTGACGGACTGCAATCCCAGCATCTGGGAGTCGGAGGCTTCGGCCTCTCTCACTTCGCTTTCCCTATTATGTTGGGCACAACCTGCGCAGCTCTCCTGAAGGTAACACCTTTGTTGCAGGGACGGCCTCTGCAGCCGTCGTCACATGCTCCGTGCACCTCCCCGCATCGCATCTACTTCGGCTCCCGGGATCTGCTGCATGTCGCGAGGAGCCGCAGCGTCGCTTGCCTACGCTGGAAACGCTGTTTGAAGGCGCTGGCCTATTTCAGACAGCACAGGCAGGGGCAGAACTACGGTAAATGAAGAGAATCCAAATTGAACCCTGGAGGAAACGGAATCTTGCTTTTAATCTGAAGGTTGATGATCCCCACCTGATGGCGAACAAAACTGAGTCGTGTGTGGGGAGCATCCCAGGGTGGGAGAAAACCTCTGTCAAGGAACCGTCTGACTAGGTAAGGGAACTTGGGGTTGTAGTAGATCACTGAATGAAAATGTAGAGCCAGAATGCAATCCTATGCAAGTTTAGACAGAAAAAAAGGCCTACATCTCCCAGCATGCCCCAGCCAGCTGGCTGGGGCATGCTGGGAGTTGTAGGCCTTTTTTCTGTCTAAACTTGCATAGGATTGTGCCTTCAGTGTACAGCCGCTATAAGAGGTAAACTCCCATGTTAGGTATACGGTAATTGGAAAAGGAACTGAAAATAAACTGCCAATATCCTACTGCTCTTGTACAAATCTATGGTGCGACCACATTTGGAATGCTGTGTACAGTTGTGGTCACATCACCTTAAAAGGGGCATCATAGAGCTTAGCAAAAGTGCAGAAAAGAGCAGCCCAAATGATCCAAGGGGCTGGAGCACGTTCCCTATGATGAAAGGTTACGGTATTTGGGGACCTTTAGGTTAGAAACAAGGCAAGCGAGAGTGGGACATGATAAGAGGTGTATAAAATCGCACGTGGTCTGGAGAAAGTGGACGGAGACATTTTCCATCCTCCCTCATAACACTAGAACGCAATGGGGTCATCCCATGAAGCTGACTGGCGGGAGATTCAGGACAGATAGAAGGAAGGACTTCTTCATACAGTGCATAGTTAAAACTGTAGAATTCGCCTCCAGAAGACGTAGTGATGGCCACCAACAAGGATGCCTTTCAAAGGGGATTGGACAAATTAATGGAGGATACGGCTAGCGATGGCTACTAGTCCTGATGGCTATACGTATGCTAACTTCAGGAGAGAAATTCTTGGGAAAGCTGAAGGCTTGGGGCCAGTTTGCACACCACACCAATTCCTGGATCGTTTAACCTAGGAACGTGCATAGCTGTGAGCAGGGCTTTTTTTCTGAGTTCCAGCACCTTTTCTTCTATTAATTGCATTACAATTTAATCGCCATCTACTCCCGAGGAAATGTAATCCAAGAGTTCCGGTACCTTTTTCTCCAGAAAAAAAGCACTGGCTATGAGCATGCTGCCTCCTGCACACTCATCACTACCACTTTTCAGTCAACTGCAAACAACCCAGGAATGCCTCGTTCCTGGGTTGTTATCGTGACATCTGAACCCAGAACTTTGGATTGTTTAGGGGGTTAAACAGCCCAGCGTTTAACCCAGCAATCAGCCATGGTTTTCTGTTGGGTTAAACTCTGGGTTTAACCTCTAAACAACCCAGATTTCTGGCATCAGACATCAAGATAACTCAGGAATGGGGTATGCCAGGGTTGTTGATTACAGTTGTTTGAAAGCATAAGCACACCAAAGTCAACCCAGGAATTGGTGTGACGTGTGAACCGCGTCATAGGGAGCCTTGCGTTTGGGAAAGAAGAGCAAACATTTCTCAGAAGCGAAGTGGGTTTTTCTTTATACTTTGCCAATCAACTTTGGTTCATGTGTTCTCAGAAAGAAAGAAAAATAGTTGTTTCCAGTTATGTCCCCACCCGCAATCTGCAAAAGGTTAAATAGCTCAATTTGTAAAATGGACTGTATTTCCTAAAAAAAAAAAAAAAAAAAAAAAAGGCAGATGAACAGCACAATCCTATGCATGTTTACTCAGAAGCAAGTCCCATTGATTTCAATCAGGTTTACTCACAGGTAGGTGGGAATAGGGATTGTAGCCTAAAGGGATGACGTTCCATTTCTCTAATTGTGATAGAAGCATGGTGGGATTGTATTTCATTCAGAAGAATTCAGCTCAGGAAGTTTGCAATAAGAAGCATAAAGCCACAGGAATTTTGCAATAAGAAGCATAAAGCCACAGGAATTATTGACAGGAATTATTGTAAATTGGGCATCATCAAAATTAGTCCATTATTAAAACACTGGAGGGGAGTAGATTTCACCAAGTCTTAGATCTTGGATGGCCCAGCCTGCTCGACTTACCCGTGTATGAGCTCTTAAGTTCACACAACCGCTGTAGAGTGAATAGCCAATATACCACTAGCCAGGGCTTTTTTTCTGGTGGAACTCACCGGAACTTGAGTTCCAGCACCTTTTCTTCTATTAATTGCATTACAATTTAATCGCCATCTACTCCCGAGGAAATGTAATCCAAGAGTTCCGGTACCCTTTTCTCCAGAAAAAAAGCACTGCCACTAGCTATATGGAACCCAAGGACCACGTCCCTCGTCGAACATCTGAACACCCTGACCTCGGGAGCTAAGCAGGGTCGGGCCTGGTTAGTACTTGGATGGGTGACCGCCTTGGAACACCAGGTGCTGCAGGGAGGGGCCATCACTCAGTGTGATAGAGCCACATGCTTTGCATGCAGAAGTTCCCGGGTTCAATCCCCGGCCTGTCCAGGTAGGGCTTGGAAAGAATCCTGCCTGAAACCCTGGAGAGCCATGGCTGCCAGTCATTGTTGACAATATTGGGCTGGGGCATGCTGGGAGTTGTAGGCCAAAAACATCTGGGGACCCAAGGTTGGAGAACACTGGGCTAGATGGACCAATGGACTCAGTACAAGGCCGCTTCCTATGTTCCCTCCTTGGCACTTTGAGTAGCTGTTGGCCACACAATGATTCTCTCTGACTAATTTTATTTCTTTATTTGAAATAATTTTAAATAAATAACTCTCTCTCTCTCTCTCTCTCTCTCTCTTCCCCTTCAACCTCAGTTTATAAATGAAATGGAAAAAATATCAATACAAATATACAATGGGTTGGATCCTGATTTGGTCACAGTTGGAGTAGACCCACTGAAATCAATGGGTAGACCCAATGAAATCACGTAGTCAGGACTGATTCCCATCGATTTCAGTGGGTTTACGCTGAGTATGACTAAATTAGGGATCCAACAAATAGAATCAGCAGTTAAAAGTAGAATTAAAATACTAAGTAAATTAAGGGTGCAATCCAGCGCATGTTTAGGCAGAAAAAAGCCCCACAACTCCCAGCAACTGCCAGCCAACATGGCTGGCTGGGGCATGCTTGGAGTTGTAGGGCCTTTTTTCTGTTTAAACATGCACTGGATTGCACCCTAAAAGGCTTTGTAAGAGCCAGAGAGAATACAAAGGTCTTTGCCTGTTGCCAAAAAGGTAATTGTGCAAAAGTGTAAATCCTTGCAAAATCATTTCCTGGAATAATTGTGAGTTGGACCAATGAAGTGATGGGTTTCTGGATTAATTTGCCTGTTTTCAAATTATTTCCTGGCAAGAAGCCTGATTATTTTATTTATTCATTTCATTTCATTTCTATACTGCCACACAGCCGAAGCTCTCTGGGCGGTTCACAGCAATCCATACAATAAAATCAGGATAAAACCAACAATAAAAACAACATTGTAATTAAAAAATTTAAAACCAAAATTAAAACTGCAGTTTAAAATATACAATACTAAAGGTTAATAAAGCTAAATCTACAGGTCACCCCCCCTCCCCCTCCCATGTGCTATTTTGAACAAATTAAATATCGAATGCCTTGGCATAGAGGGAAGTCTTAACCTGGGAGTCACTGGGAGCTAGTGTGGCGTAGTGGTTCGAGTGTTGGACTGGGACTCGGGAGATCCGGGTTCTAGTCCCTGCTCAGCCATGAAACTCACTGGGTGACTTTGGGCCAGTCACTGACTCTCAACCTAACCTACCTCACAGGGTTGTTGTGAGGATAAAATGGAGAGGAGGAGGAGGAGGATTATGTAAGCCGCCTTGGGTTCCTTGCAGGAAAAAAGGTGGGGTATAAATATAGTAAATAAATAAAAATAAATAAAACCTGGCACCAAAAAGATAGTAAGGTTGGTGCCAGGCGGGCCTCAGTGGGGAGCTTATTCCATAATTGGGGGGCTACCACTGAAAAGGCCCTCCTCAGTGCCACCAACCGATCCTCCCTTGGAGGTGATAGTCGGAGAAGAGCCCCAGATGTTGAGCACAGTGTCCGGGTAGATTGCGGTTGGGAAAGGTATTCCGTCAGGTATTGTGGTCCTAAGCCGTGTAGGGCTCTATAGGTTAAAACCAGCACCTTGATTAAAGAGATGATAGGCCTTCAGGGTTTTTACCATCTTCTCCAGGCTTCCATCAAGAGATCAGCCCAAAGAGAGAAATAGCAGGTGCTTGCTGTGGTTAGATACCTACATTTTTAAAAGTTAAGGCTCAGGGGTTGATAAGTACCCCTGCTTTCTTTCCGGTGGTGTGGTCTGTTTTACATGGCCAAAATAATGTAAATTAATCTGTATTCATGTGTACATTCCTCCTACAAGCTAAGAGTATAACAGCCCAAAGACTGAGGGAAATTTAGATGCAGGGCTAGGCACAGACACACCACATTCCTAATGAATTTAGCAGGAGTTTTTAATGCCAGGTTAAGTAGTAACGAGATAGCTACTGTGGAGATAATGGGATTAAGACTAGAGGCTGGGGAGACATCCCTTCTCTAGGAAATATAAGCGCCCGAAGCAATTGGTGAGGTTGGCATAAACCTTTTAAAGGTTGTTTTTAAATACCATCTAAATTCGATCATGGGAATGCTCCCGACCCGAGACCCTTGGGGACAGTGCACATTCCCCCCCCCCCCACCGTTCCACCCCAAGGGAGCAAATGTTACTGATTATATTTTGTTATCTCCGTTTGCCATGCCTTATTTTCAAAATGTGATGGTGGGTGATAGTCAAGAAAGCGAACCGCAGCCCCTCTTGACAGACATTTGTCTCACCCATTTCTGTTTATCACAGAAAGCCCATAATTCTGTGCCTACTCAATAGTGCAGTGTTCTCCAACCTTGGATCCCCAGATGTTTTTGGTTGGGGCTGTCAAGGTTCCGCTACTGCGGGGACCCCTTGACCTGCCTTTGGAAGATCTCTGCCTCTTCTCAAAGCTCCTCCCGTTCCAGGAGATCAAATCCGTTGCCTGTTTCCAGTAGCATGGGTGTAGGCTTTAGACGTGGTGAAGAAGTCACTCCAACAACTCAGGGTACACAACAGCACTTTACTTATTACTTTAGGGTATTTACATAATAGAGCAGTTATATTCAAAAGCAAGTAGGATAAAATTAAACAAACAAATACTACAAGGTTCTCTAGCTCAGTGTTCTCCAACCTTGGGTCCCCAGACGTTTTTGGCCTACAACTCCCAGCATGCTGGGAGTTGTAGGCCAAAAACGTCTAGGGACCCAAGGTTGGAGAACACTGCTCTAGCTTAACTTCAGACTACCTCTCTCCTCTGCAGTCAGTCTCTCTCTCTCTCTCTAGCTGACCACACCCCACACATATATAGCCTTCCCAGGATTGGAAGGTTATAATCATGTGACCTTGAACAGGAGAACTAATTCTTAACTTCTATTGGGTGAACTAAAACTCTCAAACGCCCCCTCCCATCCTGAAATGTTTGGGCCCTCAGGCTTCAACTAATTTAGGGAAGTGTTTGGGCCTTCAGGCTTCAACAAACTTAAGCCTGTGTCGGCCTCAATCCTTCACAGGGGCATGCTGGGAGTTGTAGGCCCAAAACATCTGGGGACCCAAGGTTGAAGAGAACACTGCAATAGTGGATTTCCGAGGTTAAAACAGCAAAATTTATAGGGCAAATGAGAAGATATTCTGTGCAGCTCTGATCTCCTCCAGCAGGAGCAAAATTTTGAACTTTTGACTGGGTTCAGACAACACGATAACCCACACTCCAGGGTTGAGTATGGGTTGAGTGTGAGTTGTTGTGGAACCGTAGGTTGTTGCTGAAATGTGGGTTATTGTGTTGTCTGAACCCAGCTGCGCTGACAAGCCATGGCTTGTTAACCATGAACAACCCATGAAGAGAACCCATGGTTTGCCGTTTGGTTGTGAACTGTGGGTTGTTCACCAGGGTTTGCGATCTCGGCTGGGTTCGGACAACACGGTAACCCACGTTTCAACAATAACCCACAGCTCAACGACAACCCATACTCAACCCTTGAGTGTGAGTTACCGTGTTGTCTGAACCCGGTCTTTGGAAGCTGCCCTCTATTGACCTGGTTCACATGACACAACAGCTCACTGTGGCTTAATTTACCTGTGGGGAGCTTAATTTACGTCGTGTGGGGTGCCTATAGGTGCCATTTTTACATGGGCGCCCAGGAGGCCGGGGTCGTTTGAGGGTTAGACAACCTTTAACCCTAAAACAAGGCACGGGTTATTTGAGGGTTTGTTTCCCCCTCCAACAAGTGATGCCAGCTGGGTTTGGAGAGCACAACAAGCCGTGCCTGGGAGCATGATGAGGCAAATGGCGCCCAAGTTTAACTCACGGTGATTGTGTGACCCATGTCACTGTCAACATTGACTGGCAGCAGCCCCCCAAGTTTTCTGGTGGCAGTGGAGGGGGTGACTTTCCTAGCCCTACCTGGAGATGCCAGAGATTGAACCGGGGATCTTCTTCATGCCACGCAGATGTATAAGATCCCCATCAGTTTTACTAAACCAGCTTTCCCCAGCCTGGTGCCTTCAGATGTGTCGGACTGCAACTCCCAGGTGGCTTGGCTGGGAATGATGGGAGTTGCAGTCCAACACATCTGGCGGGGGCGGCGGCACCCAGGTGGGGAGGGCTGGTGTGTAAACCTTTGACTTAAAAATGGCAGCCCGCGTTAAGTTACGTCTGAAAAGCCACTTAAAAGCGCTCGATCTACCGTCAGTTGATTCCGCGAGGAACGGGTATGGGATGGGCCAGGCCAGTGTTTCTCAACCTTGGGTCCCCAGATGTTTTTGGCCTACAACTCCCAGCATGCCCCAGCCAGCATAGCTGGCTGGGGCATGCTGGGAGTTGTAGGCCAAAAACATCTGGGGACCCAAGGTTGAGAAACACTGGGCCAGGCCAAGAGTGCCCTCGGTAGATCTGTTAGCAGCTCCACTGTTTGACACCCCAGCAAAGCTTCGGCGTATCGTAGAGTGCTTTGCTGCCGTTGCCAACATAAACAGTTGCTAGCGCAGATAAACACACAAATAACTTACGAGGCCTCTGGAAGCGGCAGCGGCCCACAGGAAGCCGTTGACGTCCTGGCAACTGAGCAGCATACCATTTTGGAGAAGAAAGTTTTGGACGAGATGCTTGGATTTTTTTCTCTCTCTCTCTCCAGAGGGAAGTGCATTCTTGAATGGGCGGTCAATGCCGCGGGTGAGGCGCGGTCGAGTCCAAATCAAATTCTTTGACATGAACGAGGTCGACCCTGGATGACGTTAGAAACCCGGATCGAGGGTCGCCGTGGAGCTGAAGCTCCAGGCGGAGAGATGTGCTGGTCCCTGGCGTCTTTGCTGGGCTCTCTCACCTGGTGGATGCTCCCTGTCCTGACTTGGCGCGAAATCCCTCGCCTGGCGTTAACACGCGTGGCAAGTTTCACCAGAGGACACAGAGAAGAAGAGCCACGCTGGAGCAAAGGCCCGTCTAGTCCAGCGGCCTGTTCCCACAGCGGCCAATCAGATGCCCCGGCTGGTTGAAGCCCACCAGCCGGACAATAGCATGAGGGCGACAGCAGCACCCTCCCGCTCCGGTTCCCTAGCGACTGGCCCTGGGAGACACAGTAGGAGACGCTAAGCCACCCTACCCATGATGCACCTGGCAGACAGTCGGGTGCTTCCCTCCTCCCACAGGAGCACCAAGTTTCCCCCCCTCCCTGCCGCCGCTTGTCAGCGCTGGCAGGGGGGAGCGGGAGGGCGGCCATCACTTTAGCCCAGTGTTCTCCAACCTTGGGTCCCCAGATGTTTTTGGCCTACAACTCCCAGCATGCCCCAGCCAGCTATGCTGGCTGGGGCATGCTGGGAGTTGTAGGCCAAAAACATCTGGGGACCCAAGGTTGAAGAACACTGCTTTAGCCTACTGAAATGGCGGAGGGTGTGTGGCGGAGATGCAGCCCAATCCCAGCAGACGATCTTTGCCAGGATCTGGGTTGCCGAGCAGGGCGGGGGGTGACGAATGAGCCACACCTTGACGGGTCTCCTCTTGAGGGGGCGGCACGCAGCGGCAGAGAATCTGATGACTGACAACCGCCCGAAGTGGCACTTCTGGGCGGCTGTCTTCGGCGCTCATTTGGAGCGGAGCCTGCTCGGCTAGAGGGGGCAAACCTTTTTTTTTGCCGCTCTCGCCAAATGGCTCTGTAGTGGTTTCGGCCAGGGATGTTGAAGAGTCCTTGGTCTCGAGTCACAAGTCGAGTCACGAGTCTTTGGACCCGAGTCTCGAGTCCGAGTCCGAGTCCTTGGTCCAAAATGGTGACTCACGAGTCCCGAGTCACTCCCAAAGCCGACTCCACGAGTCCCTATTAAAATCAATGGGTTTCTTCCCCAACAAAATAAGGCTACTTCAGATGTGTGGCTTAAATAAATTCTAGGCACAAGTGTGCCTTTTTATCTCAAAACTCTGCCACTGATTTTGACAAGAACAGACCAGGCAGACAAACCCAAAATAACCAGGCAGGCAGAGGAGGCAGGGAACCCCAAAGCAGGCAGGCAGAGGCAGCCAAACCCAAAATGTCTGAAAGGTTGCATTAGGAAAATGATTTTTAAAAATAAACTTGGATTGTTACTGCAACTGGGTCCAGGCAGCCCCTGCAGGTGGCATCAAGCAGGGATGTTGACGAGTCCTTGGTCTCGAGTCCCGAGTCGAGTCTCGAGTCCCATTAAAAATATTGGGACTCGAGTCCGAGTCGAGTCAGAGGGGGGACTCAGTCCGACTCACGAGTCGAGTCCTCGAGTCCGAGTCCCCATCCCTGGTTTCGGCTACCACTGGGTTGTCTTGTCATCTGGGTTCAGATGACACGGCAAGCCCAGGGATGGCTACGGAACCCTACTACAAGCCATGGCTTCCCAGGGTAGCTTCGAAGCCCACCCAGATGGGCTTTGAAGCCACCCTGCAGGAAGCGTGCCGGGTTCACACGACACGCTAAGCCACAGTGGCTTGTAAGCCACCGTGGGTTAGCGTGTTGTGCAAACCAAGTCAGTACCTCTGAATCTGGAGGTAATATTTAGCTATCATGACTAGTAACCATTGGTAGCCTTATCCGCCATGAATTTGCCTAGTCTTCTTTTAAAGCCATCTAAGTTGGTGGCCCTCACCAAATCCTGCTAAGGGCATTCCATAAGGATGGGGCCACCAGAGAAAAGGCCCTGTCTCATGCACCGAGAGCTATCAGGTTTGTGGGCACAAGAAACAGGGTCTTTTCTACTGTGGTCCCATCTTTATGGAATGCCCTTCAGGAAGTACACCGTCCTGGCTCCTCTATGACTATTTTTAAACAGGCCTTGAAGACATGATGTTTCAGTCCACTTTTAATTGATGCCGGTCTGTATTCCGTATTTCATGGTTTTAACTGCCACTGATATTTTATTATTATTTTTATTTATTTTTTAATGCTGCTTTTTTTAGTTAACTGTACTGTAGAATTTACCGTTCTGTGTTTTTATTTTGCAAATTCCCTTGAGAAGTTTTAAAAAAACAAAAAACTTTTAAGCGTTGTCTAAAAATATTTTAAATAAATATAAACAAATAGAGAAGTAGAGAACCAAATATGCACTGTGTGAAGAAGTACTTTGTCTGTCCTGTGTTTTGCCATCCTAACATGTATTCAGAGAGGTTACAGGGTAACCTCTCTGAAAACCTCCAGATTTAATCTAATACGTCATCCAGCGTATAAACCGATTATTTCATGAGAAGACTGGAAGAATGAGCCGTCCTTAGTCATACCTTCACTGAGGAAAATGTGGGGTTTCAGGTGGGATAACGGCACACTCGCTCAATGTTTACTGATCTGTGTCACCTCAGAAGTAAATGCGCCATGGGATGCCAACGAATCCCTTCGGGGGGGGGGGGGCTTGATTGATTTAGTGGTGGCCTTTGATAGGATCAGCTGTGGCAAACTGTCCTTGAAGCTGAGAAGCACAAATATTGAGAGAAGCCTTTTTTAAAATCTATCTATAAGACAGCTCCACACGGGGATCTTCATGAGAGCTAAAAGTGGGGGTCAGCGGAGAGTTCCCAGGGGGTGAGGAAGGGGTGCTTTTTGGCACCCTTCTTATTCAACCTATACATTGAATCTAGTCCAGCCTCCGCCAAATGGTGCCCTCCTGGTGCCTTGGACGACAATGCCCATCAACCCCAGCCAGTGTGCCCAAATCGGCTTCCGGATGGGGATGATAGGGGTTGTAGTCCAAACCACCTGGAGGGCATTCAGGTTGGGTCAGGCTCAATCGGCTTTCTCCCCCTCCCCCAGTTAAGATGCTGTCTCACAAGTGGGGACCCACAGAAAAACGTCGCTGTGACACTCGAGTCACGCCAGCTACCCTGGAACGATCACACCGTTCTTGTTTTGGGCTGCGTGATCCGTCTATATGCTGCACACCCAACCCAAATCTGATGATACATACACACCCTACCCTAATTTACAGCCTCCAGTCTTAGGGCAAGGGTAGGCAGCCCAGTGCCTTCCAGATGTTTTGGACTACAGCTCCCATAACCCCTGACCATTGGCCATGCTGGGTGGGGCTGATGGGAGTTGTAGTCCAAAACAACTGGAGG
Organism: Shinisaurus crocodilurus; assembly: GCA_021292165.1. Classification (NCBI taxonomy): domain Eukaryota; kingdom Metazoa; phylum Chordata; class Lepidosauria; order Squamata; family Shinisauridae; genus Shinisaurus; species Shinisaurus crocodilurus. Next base: position 308,790,530 of record CM037876.1, read on the forward strand.
GCGCCAGGGTGCCTACCGCTGAACATCTGCCACCTTCGCCGTTCCAGTGTTCTTTTGGGATGGTGAATTGCTTCCTCCAATCCAGATTAGAGATCCCCTCCAAGGGACTTCTTCGTGCCCCTTCAAAATAATGGGATTTCCCCCCCCCCCAAGTAGTTGCCCATCCAGCCGCACTGTGTTTCTCACGGCAGTACCTGTGCAAAGCCAACTTATTAAAAAAGAAAGACCTCTGTCAATATTTGTACTTCTCAACTCAACTACAATTTGCTGATGCTGCCAAAAGGCCCCGTGAAAGTGTTGATTGGAATCCATGGCACATATTTACTTATGAAGTGACTGAGAAGTAAACATTCATCAGCCGTCCTGCTTGCCCACCGAAAACCTGATTAGCACTGGCTTATTCTTCCAGGCTTCTCATGAAATAATGGATACGTATGCATGTATGTATATGGAAGATAGATAGTTAGAATGTTAACAGAGTACAGTCATGCCTTGGATTGAGAGCATAATTCGTTCCGGAAACGTGTTTGTAATCCAAAACACTCTTACATCAAAACGAAATCCCCCCCCAAAAAAATTTGTACAGAGATTTTTAATTTAAGCCGTGCTACAGTACTTGTATTGCAAGACGTCGCTTGTATATCAAGTCAAAAATAAATAAATAAATATTTAAAAATTTGCTTGTCTTGCAAAACGCTCTCAAACCAAGTTACTTGCAATCCAAGGTATTACTGTACTTGGATTTCAAGTAACTTGGTCTGAGAGCGTTTTGCAAGACAAGCAATTTTTTTAAAAAATGTTTGACTTGATAAACAAGCGAGGTCTTGCGTAGGGATGTAACCGCTTGCCTCGAGTGGGTGTAGCGGGCTGAAATTGGCCCCGCTCACGCCCGCCAGAGACTCGCTTTGATATAAGAGTGTTTTGGATTACAAGTCGCGGTTCCGGAACGAAATGTATGCTTGCAATCCGAGGTATTACTGTACTTAAAATATACACTTAGTGCTAAATGTTTCGGCTTCCGCCTTCATCAGTATATATATGCCTTGTTATTTTTTTAAATACTGGACCATCCGTTCCCATTTTGGGGGAAACCTCCTACAAGTGTGAACATAAGAGAACTTTTCCACCAAGCCAGGAGCTCGCCAGGTGAAATTCCCTAGAACCGTTTCAGGGCCCCGCAGCACATCCTCACCTGCTGGAGGCTTATCTCCCTGGTGACCTTTGACTCAGGTGTTCAAGTTCACCCAGGGTCAGCCTGCTTCCCGCTCCTGAGACCAAGTCTGAGCGTCTAGTCCAAATTTTACTCCTCTAGAGCAGTGTCCTCCGACCTTGGGTCCCCAGATGTTTTTGGCCTACAACTCCCAGCATGCCCCAGCCAGCTACGCTGGCTGGGGCGTGCTGGGAGTTGTAGGCCAAAAACATCTGGGGACCCAAGGTTGGAGAACACTGCTCTAGAACATTACGCTGCTAAGTTGCCAGAGTTGAGAAGGCTCCTTCCAAATAGCCGCCGGACACATTGAATGCTTGCGCCTGCAGTTTGCCGTGTTTTGGGTCCGGGTTACCTGCAGGATCGCCTTCTCCCATACAATCCGCCCCGCGCACTTAGGTCCTCCGGAAGGAATTTACTCCAGTCAGCCAAGACCAGGCTGGCGGGTACTACCCAGAGGACCTTCTCTTCTGCTGCTCCCAGACTGTGGAATGGCCTGCCGGAGGAGACTCGTCAACTGAATAGTCTTTTGGCATTTAAAAGGGCCATAAAGATTGATCTCTTCTGGCAAGCCTACCCAGTGGAACCTTAGGAATTTTAGGATATTTTTAAAAGTTCTTAAGAATGTTTTAATAATATTTACTATGTTTTATTAACCCTTTCCTCCCACTGTAACTAGTGGTTACGTGACCTCGTTGATTTTAAGCAGGCAACATTACAATTCCCAACACTACGCCAAGTCCAGAGCAGTTGCAGTCAGTTGGTGCTAGGGAACATCTTAAGTATTAACAATGTCAAGACTAAAGTGAAAACAACAAAAGAGTCGTGTAGCACCGTAAAGACTAACACGTGTGTAACGGCTTCTGCTTTCCTGTTCCACAGTCCACTCCATCCGACAGCTGCAAAGGGGCATTTTGGCACGAGAGCTATACAGTGGTCATTAAGCGGGTTGATGTTTTTCAGGGAAAGGGTTGTGTGGGGTCCTCGTCCTCCTTCTGCAATGAAGAGCAGATCGTTCGATCCAGATTTCAGTGTGTGCGGCTGGGGTGGCAAAAGCAGCCCGCTCCCCAATGCCACACAGAGGGCCGGCCGGCCCCTCCCCAGTGGATGGGATAGGCTGTAGTGCAGAGGAAATGGGGGGGGGTCCCCCGAAACCAGGCAGAGGCAGAGCGGAGCTGTGCTCCTGGAAGGTGCCTCCACCCAATTTGGGGGGATCCCCCCCTTTCTCATTAGCCTGCTGCAGAAGCCATAAGAATCAGCATAGCTGGCTGGGGCATGCTGGGAGTTGTAGGCCAAAAACATCTGGGGACCCAAGGTTGGAGAACACTGCCTTAAGGCAAGGGTGGTTCCTCGGCTGTTGTGCCGTGTTTCCCCCGTTCTAAAGGGCTGGCGTGTCTCCCCCAGGGCTTGGCCACTGGCAGTAAAAAGGCTGGTATTTTTTGGCTAAAAAGGCTGGTATTTTTTGGGGGGGCCGCCCCTTTGCCTTTGGCCCTGCCCACCACTGGAAGGCGGCCCCATGAAAACCTCTCCCAAATGGCATTTGACCCTCGAGCTGGAAGAGCTTTCGCACCCTTGCCTTAAGAGGTGAATTCAGGACGGGTCCTGTCCGAGTTAACTCACGGGGCTGAAATGTGGGGGTGCGCATGGGCCGGCCCATCTTTGGGTGCCACAAAACGACTTCTGAAGAACCCTTTTCGGTGTCGGGGTGCTGCCGCGGTGCCGCCGCCACACCGGCAACTCCCGCCGCCAATGTCAGAGCCACAGCGGTATCTTGGGAGTAGCTCAAGACTCCCCCCGCCCTGCCCCATGATCCCAAACTTGCCAGGTTGGAGGAACATAAGAAGTCCTAAAAGGTTTTCTGGATGAGAGTAAAAACCCAGATCCTGACTGTGAGCCAAGGAACACTTGGTACTCGGCCGCGTGCAGTTTTCCTCCAAGGTTCCCGCCCCGCCCCGGCTTTTCCCACTTTGAAAGCCAAATGCAGCCACAGAGGCTGCAATCTGGAGTGGAAATCTGACACGGGCGTGGGAGGGGGAGTCTTTCAGCGTCTCAACATGAGACTTTTAACCCACCACTTTACTGAGGCTTCTGCTTCTGAATTCTTTGAAGGATTAAGATCGGTTCCTTTACACGTGTTATTCCCCCCCCCCTCTGGGATTTCTCTCTCTGCCTTTCCATACGTTCCATTACACAACCACAAGGTGGCGCTGCTTTATAGCGGAATTGTGAAAATGCACGAGCTTCTCATTCCCGTTCATTCCGCCATTTCCAGATAATACTACACTTTCCTCGCTCTAAAAAAAAAAAAGCCACAGAAATGCTTGGAAAACACGGGAGAGGTCCTGGAGGATGATTATGTTGTGTACAGCACCCACAAACTACCATGGGTGGGTGGGGAATCACGATCGCACAATAAATGCCTCCTGTAGAGAAGCAAAAAAAAACTCTTCCTCTCTTCCAGTTTTTTTTCTGCTTAAAAATAATCCCCGTCCCCCACTGAGCTGTTTCTTTCCTCAAGGGTAGCTTGTGGACAGGTGTTTTTGTGTGTGTGTGTGCAGAATATCTGGTTGAGGGGGTAAGGATTAAGAAGCCGCTCACACACACTCCTGGCTGTGCTGTTCTTTGTTCTGGATGACAGACCCCCCACACACCGCAAAAAAAGAAGAAAATGTCAGAGAAGAAACAACACATCACTGTGTCAGTTCAGACGTGATGCCAAACCGCGGCTTAGTCCTACACCACAGGGATCCAAGAAGGCTTACACGGACGGAGTCAGTCCATTGGTCCATTCTAGCTGAGTATTGTCTACACCAGTGTTCTCCAACCTTGGGTCCCCAGGTGTTTTTGGCCTACAACTCCCAGCATGCCCCAGCCAGCATAGCTGGCTGGGGCATGCTGGGAGTTGTAGGCCAAAAACATAGTGCTTCAGGCAAGGGTCTTTCCCAGCCCTACATGGAGATGCTGCTGCTGCTGGGGATTGAACCCGGAACCTCCCGCATGCAAAGCAGGGGGTCTACCACTGAGTTACGGCCACATCCCCACAGGAATGAGCCCTCACCTGTTCGCGTGCGCCTTCCTCCCCTTGCACTCTCCTCCTCCACTTCTGATTTAGTGGCAAACCATAGTTTGCCCTTCCATCTAAGCCCAGGAAACTTATGGTTTGCATAAAGGACAGTTTGCCTGCAAACTAGGATGGCAAAAACCATAGTTTGCCCAGTTTGGATGTAGTAGCCCAGTACTATGTTTTGCGCTAAATCTGACACGAGGGAGGAAATTGGAGTGTGTGAGGAGAGGAGGGAGTGAATCTAAAACCTGTAATGCCTGCATTTAGGATTGATCCCTCCATCATAGAAAACTGGAGGTATAGAGCTGTTGCGTGAACACAGTGAGACAGCCTCGGCAAGTTCTGCGTGGATGATATGGAACCAATTCAGAATTCATTGTCCTCACCATATCTGTGGTCTTGAAAAGAGTCACATGTTTTAGATACAAAACAACAACAACTGAGAGCCATGCTGGTCCGTGAGGAACACCTCTCCCCACAAGATCCACTGTTGGGCAATATCTTTATTAGGACCAGCCAGAATTCCACAAAAATGTGCCAGCTTCCAAGTTCTCCAAGTACTCATCAGTCTGGCTTTTTGTACCATCAAGGCTGATGAAGAGTTCTGAAGAACTCAAAAGCTGGCACGTTATTGTGGAATTTTGGTTTGTCCTTAATAAAGGTATTACCTAATTGTAGATCTAGGATGTTTTAGACACGTGCAATGCTTAGATTACTGCAATGCCTTGTACGTGCGACTTCTTTTGATGACAGTTCAGAAACTTCAGTTCAAAACACAGCTGCTAGGTTACTAACTGGGACTGGCCAATATGATCATGTGATGCCAGTGCTTTATGAGCTGCACTGGCTTCCTTCCAGCGCATTTCTGAGCCAATTTCAAAGTGTTGGTGTTGACCTTTGAAGCCCTAAATGGCTTGGGACCAGTCTCTAAAGGAATGTCCCCTCCCGTATGTACCTGCTCAGACCCTTAGGTCATTCTTCGGAGGTCCTTATCCAGGTGCCCCCACCAAAAGAAGTTAGGCGGGTGGCTACAAGAGAGAGGGCCTTCTCAGTTGTGGCACCCTGCTTATGGAATGCCCTCCCCAAAGAGGTTTGCCTGGCACCTACAGTGCTATCTTTTTGGCACCTTTTCCCCGCCCCTCCAGGCATTTTATAGACCTAGTTCTAGACTGTTTATTATTTATTTATTTATTATTTACATTTATTTATCGCCCATCGTGGCCGGCAAAACGGCCACCCTGGGTGATGTACATCATAGAATCATAGAATCATAGAAAAGTAGAGTTGGAAGGGGCCTACAAGGCCATCGAGTCCAACCCCCTGCTCAATGCAGGAATCCAGGTCAAAGCATCTCTGACAGATGTCTGTCCAGCTGCACCTTGAATGCCTCCAGACTGGGAGAGCCCACCACCTCCCTAGGTAGTTGATTCCATTGTCTTATTGCTCTGACAGTCAGGAAATTTTTCCTGATGTTTAGGTGGAATCTAGGTTCCTGTAACTTGAGCCCATTATTCCGTGTCCTGCAAACTGGGATGAACGAGAAGAGATCTTTGCCCTCCTCTGTGTGACATCCCTTCAAATACTGGAAGAGTGCGATCATATCTCCCCTCAGTCTCCTCTTCTGAAGGCTAAACATGCCCAGTTCTTTCAGTCTCTCCTCATAGGGCCTTGTTTCCAGTCCCTTTATCATCCTTGTTGCCCTCCTCTGAACCCTCTCCAGTTTGTCTATGTCCTTCTTAAAGTGAGGTGCCCAGAACTGGACGCAGTACTCAAGATGAGGCCTAACCAGTGCCGAGTAAAGGGGAATTATCACTTCCCGCGATTTGGAAGCTATACTTCTATTAATACAGCCCAAAATAGCATTTGCCTTCTTTGCAGCCACATCGCATTGCTGGCTCATATTCAGTTTGTGATCTACCACAATTCCAAGATCCTTCTCACTTGTAGTATTGTTGAGCCAAGTGTCCCCCATTCTGTAACTCTGCATTTGGTTTCCTCTCCCTAGGTGCAGCACTTGGCATTTATCCCTATTAAATTTCATTCTGTTGTTTTCGGCCCAGCGCTCCAGCCTATCGAGGTCACTTTGAATTTTGTTTCTGTCTTCCAGAGTATTAGCTGTTCCACCCAACTTTGTGTCATCTGCAAATTTGATAAGCATTCCCTGTACCTCCTCATCCAAGTCATTAATAAAAATGTTGAAGAGCACCGGGCCCAGGACCGAGCCCTGTGGTACCCCGCTCGTTACCTCTCCCCAGTTTGAGAAGGAACCATTGATAAGCACTCTTTGAGTCCGATTCTTTAGCCAATTGTGGATCCACCTGATAGTTGTTCCATCTAGCCCACTCTTAGCTAGCTTACTAATCAGGATATCATGAGGCACTTTGTCGAAAGCTTTGCTGAAGTCTAGATATATAATGTCCACAGCATTCCCACAGTCCACAAGGGAGGTTACCCGATCAAAAAATGAGATCAGATTAGTCTGACAGGATTTGTTCTTGACAAATCCATGCTGGCTTCTAGTAATCACTGCATTGTTTTCAAGGTGCTTGCAGACTGACTTCTTTATAATCTGCTCAAAAATCTTCCCAGGGATTGATGTCAGACTGACTGGCCTATAGTTCCCAGGTTCCTCCTTCTTGCCCTTTTTGAAGATGGGAACAACATTTGCCCTCCTCCAGTCGTCTGGCACTTCACCTGTCCTCCATGATTTCTCAAAGATAATAGACAGTGGTTCTGAGAGTTCTTCTGCCAGTTCCTTTATTACTCTAGGATGCAGCTCATCAGGCCCTGGAGATTTAAACTTGTTCAGAGTAATCAGGTGCTCCTTGACCATTTGCCTATCAATCTCAAGCTGCAATTCTGCCCCTTCAGTCTGCACTTCAGGTTTGCCAGGGGGGTCATAGACCCTCTTTTGGGAGAAGACCGAGCCGAAGTAGGAATTGAACACTTCTGCCTTTTCTTTGTCTTCTGTTATCAATTTGCCATCCTCATTGCGTAGTTGAACCACCAGTTCTTTCTTCTGTCTTTTACTGTGCATGTATCTGAAGAAAGCTTTTTTGTTGCTTTTAGCATTCCTCGCTAACCTTAGCTCATTCTCAGCTTTAGCCTTCCTGACACTATTCCTGCAGTTCTGTGCTACCTGCCTGTACTCTTCCCCTGTAGCCTGTCCTTCCTTCCACTTCCTATACGTGTCCTTTTTTGTTTTCAGGTCATCTTTGAGTTTATTGTGAAGCCACATTGGCTTTTTCTGTTGCCCTCTGCCTTTTTTCCTTGTGGGAATTGTTTGCAATTGTGCCTTTAAAATTTCCTTTTTTAAAAACTCCCACCCCTCCTGGGCTCCCTTTCTCGTGAGAGTCACTTGCCATGGGATCTTACTAATCATTGTTCTGAGTTTGTTAAAATTGGCTTTCCTAAAATCCAGGGTACGTGTTTGGCTACACTCAGCTTTTGCTTCTGTTAGAATCAAGAACTCTAGTATAACATGGTCACTTTCCCCCAGAGTTCCCGAAACTGCCACTTTATCCACTAACTCGTCTCTGTTGGTTAGAATCAGGTCAAGGATAGCCGATCCTCTAGTTCCTTCCTCCACTTTCTGTAGGAGGAAGTTATCAGCAACACAGGTCAGGAATTTCTTGGAGGGGCCATGTTTGGCTGAATAAGTCTCCCAACAGATATCAGGGAAATTGAAGTCTCCCATTACTACCACATCGTGCCTCCTTGAAACAATGGCAATTTGCTTTTCAAAAGTTCCATCCTCATCTTCTCCTTGATTGGGTGGTCGGTAGTAGACTCCAACCGCCATGTTCGCTTTATTCTTTGCCCCCTTTATTTTAACCCAGATGCTCTCAATGGGGCTGCCAAGCTCCTCTTCCTGTATCTCTGTGCACAGATACGTATTTTTAACATACAGTGCAACTCCACCTCCCTTTCTGTTGCTTCTGTTCCTTTTGAACAAGTTATACCCTTCAATTGCTGTATTCCAGTCATGGGAGTCATCCCACCAGGTTTCAGTTATCCCTATCAAGTCGTACCTGCCCTCATGTATCAAGAGTTCAAGTTCGTCTTGTTTATTGCCCATACTCTGGGCATTAGTATAGAGACATTGAAGACTATGTGCTTTATAGTCCGACTTTCCCCCTACATTTTGTGGTAGACTATCAATGGGCACCGCTGGAGCTGTTCTCTCCGTTGTGGCATAGAGGCCTTCTTCCATTGGTACCCCCGAGTTTATGTCTCCCTCCCCTGTTGGATTCAGTTTAAAGCCCTCCTGATTAAGTTCCTCATGCTGTGTCCAAACACATTCTTCCCAGTCCTTGTGAGGTGCAACCCATCCTTTGCCAGCAGTCCATCTTCCAGGAAGTGTAGCCCGTGGTCCCAGAATCCAAATCCCTCACGTCGGCTCCACCTTCGTAGCCAGTCATTCACTCGGAGTATTTTTCTTTCCCTTTCTATGCCTCTTCCAAGTACTGGAAGGATGGATGAGAAAACTATCTGGGCCCCGAAGTTCTTGAGTTCCCTTCCCAGCTCTTCAAAGTCTGCCGTGATTTCTTTGTAACTCCGCTTGGCAGTATCATTTGTACCCACGTGGAAGAATCATAGAAATCATAGAAAAGTAGAGTTGGAAGGGGCCTACAAGGCCATCGAGTCCAACCCCCTGCTCAATGCAGGAATCCAGGTCAAAGCATCTCTGACAGATGTCTGTCCAGCCGCACCTTGAATGCCTCCAGACTGGGAGAGCCCACCACCTCCCTAGGTAGTTGATTCCATTGTCTTATTGCTCTGACAGTCAGGAAATTTTTCCTGATGTTTAGGTGGAATCTAGGTTCCTGTAACTTGAGCCCATTATTCCGTGTCCTGCAAACTGGGATGAACGAGAAGAGATCTTTGCCCTCCTCTGTGTGACATCCCTTCAAATACTGGAAGAGTGCGATCATATCTCCCCTCAGTCTCCTCTTCTGAAGGCTAAACATGCCCAGTTCTTTCAGTCTCTCCTCATAGGGCCTTGTTTCCAGTCCCTTTATCATCCTTGTTGCCCTCCTCTGAACCCTCTCCAGTTTGTCTATGTCCTTGTTAAAATGAGGTGCCCAGAACTGGACACAGTACTCAAGATGAGGCCTAACCAGTGCCGAGTAAAGGGGAATTATCACTTCCCGCGATTTGGAAGCTATACTTCTATTAATACAGCCCAAAATTGCATTTGCCTTCTTTGCAGCCACGTCGCATTGCTGGCTCATATTCAGTTTGTGATCTACCACAATTCCAAGATCCTTCTCACTTGTAGTATTGTTGAGCCAAGTGTCCCCCATTCTGTAACTCTGCATTTGGTTTCCTCTCCCTAGGTGCAGCACTTGGCATTTATCCCTGTTAAATTTCATTCTGTTGTTTTCGGCCCAGCGCTCCAGCCTATCGAGGTCACTTTGAATTTTGTTTCTGTCTTCCAGAGTATTAGCTGTTCCACCCAACTTTGTGTCATCTGCAAATTTGATAAGCATTCCCTGTACCTCCTCATCCAAGTCATTAATAAAAATGTTGAAGAGCACCGGGCCCAGGACCGAGCCCTGTGGTACCCCGCTCGTTACCTCTCCCCAGTTTGAGAAGGAACCATTGATAAGCACTCTTTGAGTCCGATTCTGTAGCCAATTGTGGATCCACCTGATAGTTGATCCATCTAGCCCACTCTTAGCTAGCTTACTAATCAGGATATCATGAGGCACTTTGTCGAAAGCTTTGCTGAAGTCCAGGTATATAATGTCCACAGCATTCCCACAGTCCACAAGGGAGGTTACCCGATCAAAAAATGAGATCAGATTAGTCTGACAGGATTTGTTCTTGACAAATCCATGCTGGCTTCTAGTAATCACTGCATTGTTTTCAAGGTGCTTGCAGACTGACTTCTTTATAATCTGCTCAAAAATCTTCCCGGGGATTGATGTCAGACTGACTGGCCTATAGTTCCCAGGTTCCTCCTTCTTGCCCTTTTTGAAGATGGGAACAACATTTGCCCTCCTCCAGTCGTCTGGCACTTCACCTGTCCTCCATGATTTCTCAAAGATAATAGACAGTGGTTCTGAGAGTTCTTCTGCCAGTTCCTTTATTACTCTAGGATGCAGCTCATCAGGCCCTGGAGATTTAAACTCGTTCAGAGTAATCAGGTGCTCCTTGACCATTTGCCTATCAATCTCAAGCTGCAATTCTGCCCCTTCAGTCTGCATTTCAGGTTTGCCAGGGGGGTCATAGACCCTCTTTTGGGAGAAGACCGAGCCGAAGTAGGAATTGAACACTTCTGCCTTTTCTTTGTCTTCTGTTATCAATTTGCCATCCTCATTGCGTAGTTGAACCACCAGTTCTTTCTTCTGTCTTTTACTATGCATGTATCTGAAGAAAGCTTTTTTGTTGCTTTTAGCATTCCTCGCTAACCTTAGCTCATTCTCAGCTTTAGCCTTCCTGACACTATTCCTGCAGTTCTGTGCTACCTGCCTGTACTCTTCCCCTGTAGCCTGTCCTTCCTTCCACTTCCTATACGTGTCCTTTTTTTTTTCAGGTCATCTTTGAGTTTATTGTGAAGCCACATTGGCTTCTTCTGTTGCCCTCTGCCTTTTTCCTTGTGGGAATTGTTTGCAATTGTGCCTTTAAAATTTCCTTTTCTAAAAACTCCCACCCCTCCTGGGCTCCCTTTCTCGTGAGAGTCATTTGCCATGGGATCTTACTAATCATTGTTCTGAGTTTGTTAAAATTGGCTTTCCTAAAATCCAGGGTACGTGTTTGGCTACACTCAGCTTTTGCTTCTGTTAGAATCAAGAACTCAAGTATAACATGGTCACTTTCCCCCAGAGTTCCCGAAACTGCCACTTTATCCACTAACTCGTCTCTGTTGGTTAGAATCAGGTCAAGGATAGCCGATCCTCTAGTTCCTTCCTCCACTTTCTGTAGGAGGAAGTTATCAGCAGCACAGCTCAGGAATTTCTTGGAGGGGCCATGTTTGGCTGAATAAGTCTCCCAACAGATATCAGGGAAATTGAAGTCTCCCATTACTACCACATCGTGCCTCCTTGAAACACTGGCAATTTGTTTTTCAAAAGTTCCATCCTCGTCTTCTCCTTGATTGGGTGGTCGGTAGTAGACTCCAACCGCCATGTTCGCTTTATTCTTTGCCCCCTTTATTTTAACCCAGATGCTCTCAATGGGGCTGCCAAGCTCCTCTTCCTGTATCTCTGTGCAGAGATACGTATTTTTAACATACAGTGCAACTCCACCTCCCTTTCTGTTGCTTCTGTTCCTTTTGAACAAGTTATACCCTTCAATTGCTGTATTCCAGTCATGGGAGTCATCCCACCAGGTTTCAGTTATCCCTATCAAGTCGTACTTGCCCTCATGTATCAAGAGTTCAAGTTCGTCTTGTTTGTTGCCCATACTCTGGGCATTAGTATAGAGACATTGAAGACTATGTGCTTTACAGTCCGACTTTCCCCCTACATTTTGTGGTAGACTATCAATGGGCACCGCTGGAGCTGTTCTCTCCATTGTGGCAAAGAGGCCTTCTTCCATTGGTACCCCCGAGTTTATGTCTCCCTCCCCTGTTGGATTCAGTTTAAAGCCCTCCTGATTAAGTTCCTCATGCTGTGTCCAAACACATTCTTCCCAGTCCTTGTGAGGTGCAACCCATCCTTTGCCAGCAGTCCATCTTCCAGGAAGTGTAGCCCGTGGTCCCAGAATCCAAATCCCTCACGTCGGCTCCACCTTCGTAGCCAGTCATTCACTCGGAGTATTTTTCTTTCCCTTTCTATGCCTCTTCCAAGTACTGGAAGGATGGATGAGAAAACTATCTGGGCCCCGAAGTTCTTGAGTTCCCTTCCCAGCTCTTCAAAGTCTGCCGTGATTTCTTTGTAACTCCGCTTGGCAGTATCATTTGTACCCACGTGGAAGAGAAGAAAGGGGTATGTGTCGGTGGGCTGCATGAGCCTCGGCAGCTGTTCTGTCACATCCTTAATCCGTGCCCCAGGGAGACAGCACACCTGGCGAGTCCATGGGTCTTCGCGACATACTTTGGCTTCGATCCCCCGCAGGAGGGAGTCTCCCACTACGAGTACTCTTCTCTTCCTCTTGCTGTAGGCCTTGGTTCGATTTCCTCCACTTGACTGACCCTCAGCCTCTTGCTCGCTGTCACGTTGGGTGCCCGGTAATCCGTCCTCTGCAGGCTGTCCTCTGCTCTCGTCCTCAAGTACATGGAAGCGGTTCCATAGCTCCACTGCTTCCACAGGCGCAGAGTGTCTTGTAGTTCTTCTGCTCCTAACAGTCACCCTTTTCCAGGGAGTTCCCCCTGTGTTATTTTCCCTTGCCTCTGCAGTCTCTGACTCCGCCTCATCCTGCAGTTGCCCTTCTGGCTCCTGTACTGTGCTTTGGTGCTGTAGATCCACCGTTCTGTCTAAGAACTCCTCACTTTCTCTTATGCTCCTGAGGGTTGACACTTGCTGCTCCAGTCCTCTGACCTTTTCTTCCAACAGCGTGACCAGCTTGCACTTGTTGCATGTGTAGGCCATGTTGATCTCCGGCAGGAAAACAAACATTGCACACCCCTTGCAGGTCACCACCACTGCTGAGTCCTTTCCTTCCATAGTGCTCTGTTTCTGTCTTCCTAGAATATATATATGTGTGTGTGTGTGTGTGTGTGTGTTTTGTTTTTTTTTGTTTGGTTTTTTTTTTTTTTTTTTTTTTAGGGACCTCCCCCTTGACCTCCCCTGCCGAACTCCGCTGCCAAACTCCTGTTTGCTCTCCCTGTTCGCTCACTCTGTTCGCTCGCTCTCTGGGAGCCTGCTTGCCTTTTCACAGTCCCAAAAACAGTCCCAAAAACAGCTGGAGCCTCTCTCCTGTTGTGCTCCTGCTCAGCTGGGAGTCAGGAACAGATAACGTTATGGCTGTTCATCCATTACTGTGCTGTTTGTTGTCTTGTATCATATTGTATTTTATTCTTTTAAATATTTGTATTGTATTTGACATTTTTAACAGTTTGTATGGCTTTGTATGGCATTAACTGTCTATAATCTGCCCGGAGAACATTGATTATTGGATGGCTTAAAAAAAATAAAATAAATAAATGCCGATTTTGGGGGGTGGGGTGTCACTCGCGCCCACTCTCCAAGAAGCCTTTTTAGTTGGGCAACTCCAAATGACGCCTTCTCGAACGCTTTGAGGTGCCCTAGTCAAGTCCCATCAGAACATTAGTTAAGCCAGTGTTCTCCAACCTTGGGTCCCCAGATGTTTTTGGCCTACAACTCCCAGCATGCCCCAGCCAGCTACGCTGGCTGGGGCATGCTGGGAGTTGTAGGCCAAAAACATCTGGGGACCCATGGTTGGAGAACACTGAGTTAAGCCCTCCAAGACTTCCCCTGCCCCATTGCTCAACTTGTTTATCCTGATACACCGCTGCTTGTGATCTCCGCTTCACCTCCTCTTTCCAAAGACTCCACCTTTGCTGCCAGAAGCATGCTCGGAACACTTTCTTCTTTTAATTGCGAAAGCGACTCGCATTTGTTTGTTTGCTTGGGCTTTCGCTCTCTTTAAAACATGTTCATGCAGTTTCATTTATTTTCATTTAGGCTGTTACACAGCCGTAGCAGCAGATGGGTTTTACTGAAATACTATCATTGCTAACACTTGGCTGAACAAGCTTTTTTTTTTTTTTTTTGGTCTCGTGTTCCCTGTAGAGGAAGCCAAGTATCAACTACTGACTGTTTGGTTATTACGGACTCCCCTGGCAAAGTTCCTCCTGCCAGATTGCTGGATGTCGGACAGCAGTGGGCCCACCATGCCAAGTCAGGCTTGCCAATGTCTTCGTCACAGATTGGCATATGCCTGGCAGAGAGTGACTGAAAGCAGATCCAACGCAAGAGGCAACCCAAATTATTCCGTTTACAGAAGCTGGCACAAAAACAGAGGCAATCATTTTTTTATTTTTAACCAGGAGACGGTGAATGGGGGAGAACACGTGGAAAAGAAAGCAGTTTTTAAAGTACAAATGTGCATCAGAACTTACGTAATTCTGCTTGGGGTCAGCCATTACTCGAAGGTTCTCCTGTAGAATCCACGTGTATGGATTTCCAGGACACCTGCGTGATGCTACTTCCTTGTTTCTTCCAATCCCTCCTCAAAATGAGCCAGTGTGGTGTAGTGGTTAGAATGTCGGACTGGGACTTGGGAGATCCTGGTTCTAGTCCCCGCTCGGTCGTGTAGCTCTCTGGATGACATTGACTCTCAGCCTAACCCAGTGCTTCTCAATTATTTTCTGTCATGCCCCCCCTAGGAAGAAGAAAACATTTCGCGCCCCCCGCGCGACTGTAAATAGTATCATTTGTCTATAAAATTGTTATAAGTACATCATCATCATCAGGCGATCACTCGTGACCGAGTAAGATTTTCTTCCGGGATAAAAGGAGGAAATTCTAAAGAAGATTGTGTAGACTCAAGCGATGGGTCCGTAAGTGACTGTGGAGGCCAATTCTAGATCCACACAGCTTCCCACAGTGAGGACACAGGTTACCAGATAGAAGATGGTCCTGTAAAGGATTCATTTGACGTGCTTTTCGCTTAGCACGTTTCTCCCTTTCACCTTGCACTCGGGCTTCTTCAAAGTCCATGGAACCTTTGTGAAAGGCCAACCTCCATTTAGATCGTTCATGGGCCAGAGCTTCCCAGTTTTCGATGTTTATATTGCATTTTTTTAGATTAGCCTTATGAACATCTTTAAACCTCTTATATTGACCACCGATATTCCGCTTTCCATCCTTGAGTTGGGAGTAAAGTAACTGCTTTGGGAGGCGGCAGTCAGGCATTCGAACAACATGACCGGTCCACTGAAGTTGGCGTTGAAGGATCATTTTTTCAATGCTAGTAGTCTTTGCTTCTTCCAGTACACTGACATTTGTTCGCCTATCTTCCCAAGTAATTTGCAGGATTTTCCGGAGGCAACGTTGATGAAACCTTTCAAGGAGGTGGAAGTGACGTTTATAGATAGTCCATGTTTCGCAGGCATACAATAAAGTTGGTAATACAATGGCTTCATAAACCAGTGTTTTGGTCTTCTTACAAATATCCCGATCCTCGAACACTCTATGTTTCATTCGAGAAAATGCGGCACTTGCGGAGCTCAGACGATGCTGGATTTCACTGTCGATGTTAGCTGTAACAGAAAGATAGCTGCCAAGATAGAGAAAATGATCGACATTTTCCAGTATTGTCCCGCCAAGCTGGATAGATGGCATCACCAAAGGGTTGGCTTGCACTTGCTGATGAAGCACTTTGGTTTTTTTGATGTTAAGTGAGAGACCAAGTTTTTCGTATGCTTCTGCAAAAGCATTTAGGATAGTTTGGAGATCGTCCTCTGAATGTGCGGAGACCACATTATCATCAGCATACTGAAGTTCCACAACGGAGGTTGTAATTACCTTACTTTTTGCTTTCAGCCTGCTGAGATTAAAAAGCTTTCCATCTGTTCGATATATAATTCCCACACCGGTGGGAAGTTTCCCCTTGACAAGATGTAAAACCATGGCGATGAAAATGGCAAATAATGTTGGGGCGATAACACATCCCTGTTTAACACCTGATCCCACTTTAAATGGAGCACCATGAGAGCCGTTGTTGTCCAAAACCGTTGCCGTCATGTTGTCATGGAGAAGTCGCAAGATATTCACAAATTTATTGGGGCATCCAATTTTCATAAGGATAGTCCAGAGAGCTGTACGGTCTACAGTATCAAAGGCCTTAGCCAGATCGATAAATGCCATATAAAGGGGTTGATTTTGCTCCCGGCATTTTTCTTGGAGCTGACGTGCAGTAAAAATCATGTCTACTGTCCCTCTAGAGGGGCGGAAACCATATTGAGTTTCAGGGAGGATCTCTTCTGAAATAGATAGAAGACGGTTTGCGAGAATCCTAGCAAATATTTTACCTGCGGTTGCTAAGAGAGAAATGCCCCGATAGTTTCCACAGTCTGTTCTATCACCCTTCTTAAAGAGGGTGATAATTATGGCATCCCTGAAGTCTTCTGGGATCTCTTCTCTTATCCAGATTTTTTCAATGAGTTTATGAAGATGTTGTACAAGTTCGGGGCCCCCTTCTTTAAAGATTTCAGCAGGAATCCCATCTGGTCCACTAGCTTTGTTATTCTTCATTTGATTAATGGCTTTTATAACTTCATCCAAAGTGGGGAGTATTGCAAGTTCCTCTTTAATTTGTTTTTGTGGGATTTGCGAAAAAATCTCATTATCCACCTTAGATTTACGATTTAAAAGGTCATAATAATGCTCTTTCCAACGCAGTGCAATAGACTCTTTGTCTTTTAAGAGTTTGGTGCCATCTTTTGATTGTAAAGGGTTTGTACCATAGGTTTTTGGTCCATAAATGGCCCTTGTGGCCTTAAAAAAGCCCCGTGCATCATGAGATTCTGCAAGTTGTTGAATTTCCTCAGCTTTCTTTTTCCACCAAGCGTTCTTAAGTTCTCTTGTTCTTCTTTGGACCTCAGCCTTTGCGCTAGCGTAGGTTTTTTTCTTGGCAGCGCAGTTAATATCATTTTGCCATATTTGGAAGGCTTTCCTTAACGTATAAGAGAATAAAAAAAGAAAGAAATGTGGATCAATTTACAACAAAGAATAGCTTTATTAACTGTAGCAGAAAAGATTTAAAGGAGCACAGGATTTAAAGGAACACAATATTAAAAAAAACTTTTAACTGAGGTC
This sequence comes from Shinisaurus crocodilurus, assembly GCA_021292165.1. Taxonomy (NCBI): domain Eukaryota; kingdom Metazoa; phylum Chordata; class Lepidosauria; order Squamata; family Shinisauridae; genus Shinisaurus; species Shinisaurus crocodilurus. Next base: position 308,807,532 of record CM037876.1, read on the forward strand.
AAAGGAGCCCCCCTTTATGGAGCCTCGCGCCCCCCCTGGGGGGCCCGCCCCACTATTTGAGAAGCACTGGCCTAACCTAACTCACAGGGTTGTTGTGAGGATAAAATGGAAAGGAGGAGGAGGAATATGTAAGCCACCTTGGGTTCCTTGAAGGGGGGGGGGGAAAGAGGCAGAATATAATAAATAAAATAAAGATGAAATCACAATACGAGGGCTCAGTTGTGTGCAGTCTCTTGCTGGAACAACATCTCTGCTACTTTGGAGCTGTCCCAGGTCCTCTTACCTGATACTCTGCTGCGGCCTGTTGCTTTACTGTATAGCTTGCTGCTGGGCATAATTCTGCTCCAGGTCAGTCTCCTTAAGGCAAACCCCATGGAGCATCTTACCCCAGTGTGTAACAGGACAACAAATTAATTCACTGAAGTGCATGCAAATCTACAACTGCCTACTGCTAAGGCCATGTGTGCACTCTCCGCTGGAGGGGTCAAATGCGCATCTAACCTGTGGAATCCCCACTGCACGGCACATCCACGCTGGCTGCACCCTCTGGGCACTGCAGTCAGAGATGGCAAGTAGCGTGGGGGTCTTCCGGGAGAGGTGATGGAATATCCCACTGCAATCACGTTCCTTCTGATTCGGCAGAAATTTAATAGCATGGACATATGTGGGTTAACGCTGCAGCAAAATGGAGGAAAGATAATAATATGATGCACCACCCCTACTGCAGGGGTGTTGAACCTCAGGGGCCTCCACAGGCCAAATCCTGTTCATCTGGGGTCCCAACCCAGTCCTTTGGGGTTCCCTAAATGGCCACAACCCTTTCCCCTAACAACTGGTGGTTCGTGGCTTTTGTGCAGGTTTCCCCCCCCATTCTAAAAGGTTGAAATTCATAGAAATCCAAACTCATTTGAATCCGCTGTGGATTTCTCCAACATCCCCAGGTCCAGATGACATCATGTTCCACTCATAAGCCTCCCATGTTTTCCCACCGCTTCTTTTTTTTTTTTTTTTCTTACAGCAGAAAATCCGTTAAGGAGAAAAAGACGGAATAGCTGCTGCACAGGAGCCATCCACCTAGAAGTGCCCCTGGGCGTGAAGGGAGACCCTGCCGCTTGCACGAGAGCACTCCCAGTGCAAAACAGCCCAAAGTCTCCCAGCGCATGACACTTGCTCTTTGCCTTCCCAAATCCATGTTTACTTCGTAAAGTTTTGGGGCTCTTCCAAAGCTGTACATATTTATTGCTCTGCATGTTCCAGAGCTTAACCCTGGCGCTGAAAGGAACGCGGATTAAGTTCTGGAAAACATTGCTGAGAGTGGGCCCATAAACCGCCACGTATCGGGCTGGATTGCTCCGCTAGAACTGGATGCTTTTGTTCACTTCTCTGGTACATTTGGAACAGGCCACTATCCAAGGCAAGGCAGAGACCGTCCGAGGTTGATCTGACCTTGCAAGGCTTCTCTAATGTCTTTATGACTTGGATGCTGCCTGTGATAGGCTTGTACATAGTACCACTCCTCTGAAAGGTCTGTTTGGTTTCTTTCTACCCCTGCTGTCTCTCTCTCTCTCTCTCTCTCTCTCTCTCTCATATCTCACTTAAAATACCAGACTTTGATTACATTTTGTTATGCTAATATTAACAACTGATAAGCCCTGTATGTTATTCTATGCAAACACAATAAAAACTTCCGAACGTGGACCAGGGAGCAGACTTTCCCTTCCTGAGAACCCCTGCTTATTGGCAGAATTTATGCAAATAAGATTATCAAAGCCCCGCCCTCGACTGCTGCAGTGAATTTCAAGGCTGCCTTTGCAATCATGAGGGCTAGCAGCCTTTCTTTCTAAAAGATAAGCTTACTTTGCGCAAAGAATATATATACACAGCCCTGTAATATAAGCAGGGATGTTGAAGGGTCCTTGGTCTCGAGTCACGAGTCTTTGGACCCGAGTCCGAGTCCTTGGTCCAAAATGGTGACTCACGAGTCACTCCCAAAGCTGACGCCACGAGTCCCTATTAAAATCAATGGGTTTTTCCCCCCAACAAAATAAGGCTATTTCAGATGTGTGGCTTAAATAAATTCTAGGCACAAGTGTGCCTTTTTATTTCAAAACTCTGCAACTGATTTTGGCAAGAACAGACCAGGTAGACAAACCCAAAATAACCAGACAGGCAGAGGAGGCAGGGAACCACAAAGCAGGCAGGCAGAGGCCTTTGTCTTGGACAATTCAAACTGTGGAACTGGTCAAGAAGAGACCAGGCAGGCAGAGGAGGCAGGGCACCCCAGACAGGCAGGCAGAGGCAGCCAAACCCAAAATGTCTGAAAGGTTGCATTTTATGGAAATGGTTTTAAAAAATAAACTTGCTGTACTTCCTAAAACCTATCCATGTTGCATTTGAGGAACACAATTTTGGAACACGGGTCCTTGGTCTCGAGTCCCGAGTCGAGTCTCGAGTCCCATTAAAAATATTGGGACTCGAGTCTGACTCGAGTCAGAGGGGGGACTCAGTCCGACTCACGAGTCGAGTCCTGGAGTCTGAGTCCCCATCCCTGAATATAAGCATGTATTTAATGGAAACATTGATTTCAGGGGGAGAATAATTTGAAAAGCATACACCTCATTATTTATAAGCAGAAATCTGAATTTCTCCAGCCTCGCATTTCAAATGTGCTTCAACTTGCAGCATTGGATTTTTGGAAATTCAAAACCGGGAAGATGGGCGGCGAAGGAAGAACCGTCGCCGCCTTCCCCAGTGACCACCAACTTCTCTGTCATGGCACTATAGCAACGTTGCTATTTTCAGGCCGCTTTAATTGCATCCTGTTAATTTGGAGGGTTTTTTTTTACCACTCCCAGCCACCGCCCAGATGTGCACACAAAGGGAATTTTAACGGGAATCACGAATCCTGTCTTTTGCCTGCAACCTGTTGTGCAGAGCTGGGGGGGGGGGGGAACCAACCGCCAAGGGCAAACAGGAAGCCACCCCTGGCATAACAGGAAGAAGACTGGGTGGGCTTGCAGCTCACTCCCACCACGGTTACCGCCTGCCACAGCAATCGCACCAGACAAATTAATCAGCATCGTATGCGGAGTGTACGTGGCAGTCTTGAGAAGTCCTGGAAGTATCACACAGCGTTCTGGGGTGTGGCCCATGATAACTCACATCCGGCCCCCCTAAACATACCGTGCTCCAAAACTAATTTAGCACTAGGAACGTGCTCTTGTCCTCCAGACCAGAATGTGCAGGGTGATCTTGAGATGGAAAACGAAATCAGGAAGACCTCCAAATGAGGAAGCATTGTAATTTAATTGCCGATCATGAAAAATGCAGAGCACATGAACCCGAAATTGATGATGTATATATACAGCAATACCTTGGATTACAAGTAACTTGGTTTGAGAGCGTTTTGCAAGACAAGCAATTTTTTAAATATTTATTTATTTATTTTGACTTGATATACAAAGCGACGTCTTGCAATACAAGTACTGTAGTACGGCTTAAATTAAAAATCTCTGTACAAATTTTTTTTGGGGGGATTTCGTTTTGATATAAGACTGTTTTGGATTACAAGCATGTTTCTGGAACGAATTATGCTCTCAGTCCAAGGCATGACTGTATATAAACAGTAAAGAACTTTATACAGAAATGAAAATACTAAGTCACAATTGCCACAGAATTGCACAAATGCAAGATGTGACCATAGTAAATACAAAGGTGAAATGAGCTTTGTATGAAACAATTTTGAGAAATGCCAATAATACAAGTGTATGGGATAATACAATCTGGATGGCTTTAAAAGGGACTTGGACAAATGGCTATATGCCTCCTCCAGTATCCGAGGCAGTGTGCCTATGTACGCCAGTTGCTGGGGAACATGGGCGGGAGGGTGCTGCTGCACTCAGGTCCTGATTGTGGGTTTCCTGTGGGCAGCTGGTTGGCCACTGTGGGAACAGAATGCTGGACAAGATGGACTGATCCAGCATCAGGGCTCTTCTCATGTTCTTATTTTTCCTGACAGCTCGAGATGGGTATAGGAGCCACCATTTTAATCCCCACCCCACCCACCCCGTGCACCGGACTTGGACCGATGGCGCTGCCTGCATCAGGGGCACAGTGGCTCCCGGGCTCCCCCGTCTCTCGGGTCTGATCTTTCAAATCCTTTGCCCTGGAATATCCTGTCAGTCGTGCAACCGCACTTAGAATACTATGTACAGTTCTGGTCATCACACCTAAAAAAGGATATTGTAGAGTTGGGAAAAGTGCAGAAAGGGCAACCAAAATGATCATCAAGGGGCTGCAGCAACTCCCCAATGAGGAAAGGTTACAGCAGCTGGGATTGTTTAGCTTAGAAAAATGGTGAATAAGAAGAGACACGACAGAGGTGTACACAGTTATGCCTGGAGTGGAGAAAGTGGACAGGGAGACATTTTTTTTCTCCCTCTCTCTTAATACTAGAACCCAATGGGGTCATCCCATGAAGCTGATGGGTGGGAGATTCATGACAGATAAAAGGAAGGACGTCTTCACACGGCACAGAGTTAAACTATGGAATTCACTTCCACAAGATGTCGTGATGGCCCCCAATTTGGAGGGCTTTAAAAGGGGATTGGACAAATTCATCGAGGAGACGGCTATCCATGGCTACTAGTCCGGATGGCTATATGCTACCTCCAGGATCAGAGGCAGTCTGCCTATGTACACCAGTTGCTGGGGAACATGGGCAGGAGGGTGCTGTTGCACTCGTGTCCTGCGTGTGGGCTTTCCATTGGGACGTCTGCCTGAACAGAATGCTGGACTAGATGGACCCTTGGTCTGACCCAGCAGGGCTCTTCTCATGTTCTTATGCCTCCATGTGCCAGGTCAACACACTCTTATTTCAATCACTTTTTGCCTGGGGTGGGGCAGGGGGGGTTTACTGGGGTTTCTTTCTGCTTTTGCTGCTCCTGTTGGGTTTGTTTCCTCCCTTTTCCAAAATCTGCATGTATGTCCCATTCTTTTTCCAGGCATTCCCAGGGCATCATGCATGGTTCATTTCTCCTCTACCTGCCTGTTTTCCTCGCAACTATCTTGTGAGGTTGGTTAGGGTGGGAGATCGCGATTGGCCTGAAGTGTGGAGAAAGCCAACCTAAGCCCCCCCCCCCCCGGCCTGACACACACACACTCACCAAGGAGGGGGGAAGGAGACCCGGGGGGGGGGGGGGAGACAGCCAGTCTCCACAGATGACAAAGGGGACAAACAACATCTGCATAGAATCACCCCAGGGGGGAAGGCAGGAAGCATCCCCAGGTTTGTCAATGCTCTCGCATATCAGCCCCATCTACATAAGACTTGAATACCTCTCCAGAGCAGACACTTCGGCACCCCTAAGAAATGGCCACTCAACACCATAGGATGGGACCATTAAGCAAGTGGCTTCAAAGGGACCCCATCCCACGGGGGGAGGGCGTCACCCCACCTGACCCAAAAGGCCGCCCCTCAGGGAGGGTGTCAACCCACCTGATCACGGAGGGAGGGGCTACCTGAAACACCAAGGTATAAAACACCCTGCGCAAGGGAACTGGGTTGTTGGACCTGATCAACAATCTTGCCCCATGCCTGGGGTAAGAGAATGAAGGATCGGCAACCCCGGGTAGCCACACCCGGCACGCTCCAGCTAGCTGAAATCACTGGCCGCTTGGGTTGACCGGGACCCCGGGAAACCAAGCTGAAATCACTCACAAGCCGCTTGGGTAGGCCGGACCTCCACCGGGAACCCAGCTAGCCGCTTGGGTAGACCGGGCCTCCGCCGGGAACCCAGCTAGCCGCTTGGGTAGACCGGGCCTCCGCCGGGAACCCAGCTAGCAGCATGCGGTTGACCGGGCCTCTGCCGGGACCCGAGCTGAACTAACTAGCTGAGAGCCCTGAAATCACGGTGTCCTCAAGACTTCTTGCTTGCTACTTTGTACCGTACTGATAAGCTGTATTGCTGGTGTGTGTCTGGGTTTGTGAAGGTAATGTTGTAAATAAACTTGTTTTCTAAAAGATACTTCTGTGGCTATAAGTTATCCCTTTGTTCTGGGCTAAGGGTGATAGTCACTGGAGATCTTGGAGAAAGCCGCCCCAGGACTCGCTACCCCCTTGGCATTAAACCCACGCAGAAGACCAGGTTGTCGGTCTTCCACTTGGTGATAGCAGTGGGATAACTTATTAGCCCAGAATATCTCCCAGACCCAAAGTAGCAAGAGCCTAAGGATCACCATGGGCGACCCAGAGCCTGACGGAGTGACTGGGGGAGCCGAGCCACGGTGCCCCTGCCCGCAACCCCCATCACCCCGGGGTTGGCGGCGCTGATCCGGCAGACGGAGCTGCAGAGGGAGCTGCTGGCAAGTCTGGGGCCGGGTGCCCGACCCAGGGGCCGCCCTATCCCAGTTCCGACAGATGGGAGAGAGGATGTGGTGACCGAGGACCCCGCTCCTCTGGAGCCTCTGGAGCCCCTGGAGCCCCTCGAGCTTCCCTCGGAATGGATGGCCCACGAGCGGGAGAGGATGGCCCACGAGCGCGAAATGATCCGGATGCAGATGGAGTTGGCCAAGCTGCAACTCGAGGCGGGGAAACCTCCCCCGACTGTCCCCGCCGCTCCTCCCCCTCCGTCGTGGGACCGCAAGGCGTTCCCCTCCTACAAGCCAGGGCAGGATGTCCTGATGTTCTTCTCCATTTTCGAAACGGCGTGCCAGGAGCAGCGGGTCCCCGACAACTTGCGGTTGTCCGCCCTGCGAACCCAGGTCAGTGGGGACCTGGCCGACCTCCTCGGGGCTCATCTGCGGAAGACCCCGGCGAGCTACGAGGCGTTCAAGGCAGCGGTCAGGCAACACTTCGCCCTCACCGCCGAACATTGCCGGCGGAGATTTCGAGAGGGTAGACCTTCCCCCGGGACCACCCATGTGGCATGGGCAGCCCAGGTGATGCACGTCTGCGAGTCCTGGGTGGAGGCTTCCCGGGCCTCCACCCTGAAGGAAGTTGTCGAGCTGATCGCCATGGAGCAGTTCTTCACCACCATCCCGAAGGAGCTGGCCGCTGTCGTGAGAGATCAGAAGCCCCGTACCTGTGAAGCGGCGATCATGGCCGACGAGATGGGGCTATACCGGGCGGCCCCATCCACCAAGAGAAGTTCCGCGGCCGTGGCCGAGAAGAAATCGGAGCCGGAGAATAGCCTGCCCCGATGGCGCAGGGAGGCCCCTCGGGCCAAGGGGAACCAAAACCCTCGGTCTGGGGCGTGCTTCCACTGTAGCGAGATGGGATACCTGCGGCGGGATTGCCCCAAGCTCCAGCCCAAGAACCGAGATGCCCGTCCCTCGCCGGGGAAAGTAAGACGCGTTGCGGGTGCTGCAGCCGCTCAGGACGACGACAGCGACGATCAGTCCTCTCCCTCCCTGCAAGCATCCCCGAGGATCGCAGCACCGAAGAGGACCTCCAGGAGTGGGATTCCTACCATCCTGGACCCCGTGCATCGCTGTATCGCATCGCCTCCCCGAACCAGCTGAGATGGAGCCGCAAGCAATTCTGTGAGTCCATCTATATCAATAATGTTCCCCGGGTGGGGTATAGGGACACTGGGGCAGATGTAACGGCTCTGCCCCGGGACCGCGTAGAGAGGTCCCAACTTTTGTCAGGACGTACGTGTACGATCAAACCCTATAACTCTCCCGACATCACCGTCCCCATCGCCCGGGTCCGGATCAAGTACCAGGGGTGGGAAGGAGAGATGGACGTAATCATCCATCGCCAAAAGGAGTAGAGCATCATCATCGGGAACGACCTCGCGTTCCGGGTGGCCAAAGTTAAGATAGGGGTCATCACCCGGGGACAGGCAAGGCGAGGGGGGAAGCAGCCTCCCCCAAGCTGGTGCCCCCCCAGAGTTGTTGGACCGCAACTCCCATCATCCCCAGGCAGCGTGCTGCCCTAAAGTCACCACCCAGCGGAGACTGGAACCTGGGTTTCCCCAGTCCTAGGCTAACACGCGGACCATGACAGCCCACTGGCTCTGGTTTTGCTGGCATTCTTTTTTGTTCTGATGATGCAGACTGAATGTAGCGTAGTGGCTAGAGTGTGTCGTTGGACTGGGACTCGGGAGATCCAGGTTCGAGTCCCCGCTCGGGCCATGCAGCTCACGGGGTGACTTTGGGCCAGTCACTGACTCCCTGCCTAACCTACCTCACACAGGGCTGTTGTTGTGAGAATAAAATGGAGAGGAAGAAGAAGGACCATGTATGCTGCCTTGGGTTCCTTCCAAGAGGAACAAGGCAGGATATAAATGTAATAATAAAATTAATTTTTTTTAAAAAAAAATATATCTATATGTACCTGTTTTATGTGTGTGTTTAAATTTTATTGCTAGGTGCATTGAACAGGGTCTGTGCAGATGGAACAGTGGGATAAAAATAATCTTGGAACATTTGCAGCTGCCTTATATTGAGTCCGATGATGGTTCGTCTAGCTATGCCGACTGGCAGCAGCTCTCCTGGGTTTTCAGGTAGAAAGGGGTCTTTTCCCATCACCTACTACCTTTTAAAAAAGGAAACCTGGAGATGCCAGGGCTCGAACCTGGCTGGGACCTTCTGCATGCAAAGCATGGGCTCTTTCACTGGGCTGTATCTGTGGCAGTGGCATTTCCAGCTGGTCGTTATAAGAATGGATTGTGTGCCTGGATTTTCCCCCCTCCTCCCTCCCACTCCCCTTTCCTTTTGTGTTGTGTCTTTTAGCTTGTAAGCCTGAAGCCAGGGAGCTGTCTTAGTCATCTTTGTAAGCCACTCTGGGACCCTTCGGAGCAGGCATTCTGCCACCCAGCTATGGCAAACTGGCGCCCTCCGGATGTTTTCAACTACAACACCCATCAGCCCCAGCCAGGATGGGTAATAGGGATTAAGGGAGTTGGAGTCCAACACATCTAGAGGGCACTGGGTTGCCTCCCTGTGCCTAATGTGGTCTTCCTTTGCGTGTTGTTAGCACAGTCACACAAAATGCTACCTCCGTGTGGAAAGTAGTGGTGGATTTTCGAGGCTGTCCCCGGAGGAACTTTGCAGACTGCATAAGAACATAAGAAGAGCCCTTCTGGATCAGGCCAAAGGTCCATCCAGCATCCTCTTTCATAGCGGCCTGCTGCTGGATGCCTCTGGGAAGCGCCCGCCCCTAACAGGCTGTTTTTGCTCCCCCAAAAACTCGTATTCTGTGGTATGCTTCCCCTAAACCTGGAAGTTTCACATTTATTTCAAACACTTTTATTTATTTGAAGTATTTTCACACCACTCTTCATGTGCCCACAGGTTTACAATCTAAGAAGACACGACATACAAGGAAAAAGGAACGGGGAGGGAAGAGGAAAAAAAACCCTGAAGTCTTTCAGCAGGGCTGGTAGAATGGCCCTGCTTCCCCCTCTCATCTCCCTCCATGCAGCCTGCTGGAATAGCTGCTGTAACAGCTGAGGAAGGAGGAGCCTTCATGAGGGAGGCCTTTGGCAGCGCTGGTGGAATGGCTCTGCTGCACCTCTCATCTCCCTCTGTGCAGAATTAGGGCTGCAAGTGGAGATGCTTCTTTTCAGTTTGCTCCCCCTACATCAATGGCTCCCTGCACCTAAAAGGCTAGTACAACAGGAAGAAAGGCTCTGGCTCAGGGAACATTCCCGGCTCAATCCAGCAGGGTTCCGCCACAGTCATTACGGCATCTGTGATATTATATGCAATTCTTGTGTACTGGACTCTCAAATCAATGTAAGAGGCAACGTTTGATTTTTCCCCCCCAATCCGGCCGGCGACTAAATATGAATATCAAGGCAGAGTTATCTTGCCAGGGTTGCAGGTGGTAGGTGGGAGGCAATGTTTCTCACACAGTGAGGCAACGGATGGATCTGAAACCAGCCGTCTTCGATCCAATCCAAGCCTAGCATTCATTTCTTTCAGGATGGACTGAAATGTACTTTATATCCATCTAAGGGTAAAGAATCTGTGGAAATGGACACACCTCTGTGCAAATGCTGGTATTTGCAGGATGGACAGGACACCGAGTTTTCACGGCACACACGCCAAGTTCTTCTCCAGGAATTGGAGAGGAAGTGAAACGTCTAAATCTCACTACGAAACATTTCAGCAGAATACGCCAAACAAGAACCCGTTTATGCCAAGCAAGCGAAAACTGAGCACACCAGCAGCAGAGTTCAGCAGGACAGACTGTGGACATCCTTTGGATGAAGAAGAACACACAAAGCAGTGAGTGTGGCCATTTTAATTTTTATTTTAAAATGATTTTTGCACTTCATCTCTGCTTGTCTGATTGATTATGGGTAGATCGGGGCTCGCATGATTCCACACCATTGGCTGTGCTAGCTAGTACGGCTGATCGGAGTTGCAGGCGAAAACATCTGGAGGGCCACAAGTTGCCCACCCCTGTAAAATAAACATTTTGCATATCTGAGGTCTAACTCTGACCAGTTGCCCTTAGAATCCCCCCCTTTGGGGAGGGGGGGAGCTTCTTTCAGACCAGTAGCTGCTGGTGGTGGTGGTTGGGGGGGGGAATGTGTGAACGCCTGTGGCTCACGCTGGCTCAACTTGTCTGAGCGTGGAAAGCTAAGCAGGGCAGGGCCGGATTAAGACCATTATGGGCCTGGTGCTGAGGATTTTGTCCCCACCCCACCCCCGGCCAGCCCCCCCCAACCTGGCGCCCTCCAGGTGACCTGGACTGTAGCCCCCATCATCACCCCCAGCCAGCACGATGGGAGTTGTAGTCCAACACCGCTGGTGGGCACCCAGTTGGGGAAGGCTGGCCCGGGGGAGTCCGTCGGCGCCCAGCCAGAGAGCCGCGCACGCTGCTGCTTCCCCGCCGCCGGCGCGCCAGTCCTGCCACCACTGTGAGAACCGGGTCAGAGGCAGGCGCGCCGCGCGCGCGCACGCACGCGGGCAACCCTTACCGGAGTCGCTGGCTGGCTCTCCGAGCCGGACGAGGCGAGGAGGAGCTTGCTGTCGGCGGAGGCGGGGAGCTTGCTGTCGGCGGAGGCGAGGCCCGGCAGGCCGAGGCGGGCGGGGGCGGGGGGCGGGCTGGGAAGCAGCTGCCTGCTCCGCCCGAACTTCTCTTCCTTGAAGTTCCTTCCACTTCCAGAGATGTCCTCCTCGCTGGTGGGTGCGCTCGAGGCGAGGCTGGCAGTGGCGAGCGGTGGAAGTCCTCGCCCTGCCTGCGCCTCGCGCGGGCCGGCGTCGGCCCTTCTCCGGCGTCTGGGCCGCTCCGCTCTCTACAGCCCAGCGTGGTGGCAATGGGCGGCAACCTCTGCTCCTCGGCGTGCTCGCCTCCGGCAACGCCCCGCGCAGGTGAGCGACTGGACGTCACCTCGCTCTGAGCGAGGTGACGTCCTCGTTTCCCCGGCGCGGCGCCACACGTGCGGCGTCCCTATTTGTTGTGGGCCTATTTTGGGGTAGGGGCCTGGAGCTGCAGCTCCAATAGCCCCTATCTTAATCCGGCCCTGAAGCAGGGTCAGGCCTGGTTATCACTTGGATGGGAAACCCCTCCTCTAGTTTCCTGCACTGAGCAGGGGGTTGGACTCGATGGCCTTGCAGGCCCCTTCCAACTCTATGATCTATGAAATCTATGTCACAAACTGCATGGCTGCAACCTCAGCCGATCCATCAGGCCATCTCACACAGCCAGGCTTGTCACCTGATCACAAACAATTAGCCACGCAGACCGAAGGTGACGCGCGCGTGTCTCACTCCAACACATCTGGAGGGCGCCAGATCGTGGAAGGCTGTACTTGACATGATCACTGGCCAGGATGTCATCCCACCATCTCCAGACTCTGCAAACGGCTTGCTTTTATGCCGTGGCAGTCAGAGCTGCAGAACGGGAGTTGTGCTGCGGCGAGAACGAGACCCAGTTCAAGCGCCACCTCGAGACAGCCACGCGGACTGAACAAGTGGCATGAGGCAAAATTGCCAATTCCTCTGCTGCAGCCTTCCCTTTACAATATGGGATAGTAACACTGGCCTACCATACAGGGTTGTTGGGAAGATTGCTGAGATAATGTAACCAAAGCATTTGGAAGCTGCAAAACAAAAAAGTGCTACATAAATGCTATTGTGACAATATAGTTTTGAACTCACAGGAGCGTCTCCGTTCTTTCATCTTTCATCTCTCCTCCCCTCCCAGCTCCACTTTCCCACTGAACAGGCTCCCCCCCCCAAAAAAAACAGCGTTTTACGAGGAACACAGAGGCGCAGAGGACAAATGTTCTAGGACGGATTCTCTGTTCCATCCCAAGGACTGCACAGTACAAACTGAATGCCATTTTATTGCTCCTCTTAATCTCCGTGTATTTTGAGCCCTCAAATATGACAAAATAAAAACCACTGGTTTGGGGATAATTTTATGTGACCTCAGATTTAACAGCCGCATAAAATGGATTGATTTTATCAGCTGCTTTGCTTGTTCCTCCCGTCCCACACTCAACGGTGTGCTTCAAAACAACCTTCCCGAAACTGGTGCCCCCCCCCCAGATGTGCGGAGCCGCAACTCACATCACTCCCGTGCTGAAGACATTTTTGCACAGCCAGGGAAATGGAATTACTCTGATCACATCATCGCAGTTGTCCTGTAGGCAGCCGGGGGCGGGGAGAGGACCCGCCCCATTCGGGGACCCCCTTGTCACGGGAGGGCCATCGGTCTATTACGATCATAATATTATCATCAATAAAGAGGCCCATGATACTAATTCGAACCAAGCGCCTGATTAACCAGTCGGTGCGCACGCACGGAGGGTGACTGAACTTCCCACGGATTCCCTGAGTTCCGTGCAAGGGGGGGGGGAAACGTTGGGATATAAATGCCATTAATCATCATCATCGGTCCCACACAGCCGGTGTGTAGAGTTGAGTGAGGGCCAAGCGACCGTGGCTCCAGCCACGCATTAAGACCCAAATACAGTAATACCTTGGATTGCAAGTAACTTGGTTTGAGAGCGTTTTGCAAGACAAGCAAATTTTTAAATATTTATTTAATTATATTTTTTTTTACTTGATATCCAAGCGACGTCTTGCAATACAAGTACTGTAGTACGGCTTAAATTAAAAATCTCTGTACACATTTTTTTTGGGGGGGGATTTCGTTTTGATATAAGAGTGTTTTGGATTACAAGCACGTTTCCGGAACGAATTATGCTCTCAATCCAAGGCATGATTGTACTGTCGCTTGTGGGACATGGCTGGCCAGAAATGTGGGAATCAGACTGTTCTTGGCTGGGCTGTTGTGCCTCTCAGGTTTGCAGATCGGGCGCGTGCGATTAGATCCAGCCTTACGGATGAACGCACAGGCATCTTCTCTGGCTTACAGCAGCCCGTTTCGTGGGCTTTGGGTGATACACCAGTTGCGGCTCGTAAAAGAAATATCCTCGGGGGAGCGTGTGTGTGTGTGTGTGTGTGTGTGTGTGTGTGTGTGCAGACCCTTGAACCCTGGATTTTACGGGAGATGGGCCGAGCACAACCACTTTACAGATTTTTTTTCCCCATTACATGGTAAAGGAAACAAATAAACAAACATAAAACTAGCAAATGCAGCGTCACTTGTGTGCACGCTTCTTTCTATATGGAAATCTTCAGGGTTTATTCTAAGCATTTTTTTCCAACTGTACAAGAAGCCGGTGCAGCCCCCCATCACCAGTGCATGGGTGCCTCCCTAAATGTTTCTAATGGAAAAAAGATAGAAGTATGAACGAGGGAAGAGTAAAGGAGAATAATTAGTGAAGTTAAGGGAAAGAGAGAGAGACAAGTTCTGCACCTAGGAAATAGGATGGGGGATACTTGGCTCAACAATACCACATGTGGGAAGGATCTTGGAATTGTTGTAGATCACAAGCTGAATATGAGCCAGCAGTGTGATGTGCCTGCAAAAAAGGCAAATGCTGTTTTGGGCTGCATTAATAGAAGTATAGCTTCAAAATCACGTGCTAGTTCCCCTCTACTCAGCACTGGTTAGGCCTCATCTTGAGTACTGCTGCGTCCAGTTCTGGGCACCACACTTTAAGAAGGACGTAGACAAACTGGAGAGGGTTCAGAGGAGGGCAACAAGGATGATAAAGGGACTGGAAACAAGGCCCTATGAGGAGAGACTGAAAGAACTGGGCATGTTTAGCCTTCAGAAGAGGAGACTGAGGGGAGATATGATCGCACTCTTCCAGTACTTGAAGGGTTGTCACACAGAGGAGGGCCAGGATCTCTTCTCGACCACCCCAGAGTGCAGGACACGGAATAATGGGCTCAAGTTGCAGGAAGCCAGATTCCACCTGGACATCAGGAAAAACTTCCTAACAACTAGAGCGATATGACAATATATTGGAACAAATGACCTAGGGAGGTGGTGGGCTCTCCCACACTGGAGGCATTCAAGGTGCAGCTGGACAGCCATCTGTCAGTGAAGCTTTGACTTGGGTTCCTGCATTGAGCAGGGGGGTGGACTCGATGGCCTTATAGGCCCCTTCCAGCTCTACTTTTCTATGATTCTAAGGAGTTCTATGATTCTATATATTATTTATTATATTTTTAAATTGACGTCCATCTGGCTGGCCACCAGGCAACCCTGGGCGATGTACAACAAAATAAAATACAATAAAACACAATTAAAACACCATTAGAACACAATTAAAACAACCACAATTAAAACAATATAAAAGTTTTATTTCAAAATCCTAACCCACCCCATGTTCCCGCCTGAAGAACCGTGTTTTTAAAGCACGGCGGAAGCTCATCAAGGAGGGAGCATGGCGAAGGTCACTGGGGAGGGAGTTCCATAACTTGGGGGCCGCCACAGAAAAGGCAACGATGAAGATAAAAGAAGGGGAAATGAAGATGCCTCGCCAGGAATGGGTGAGATTATCTTCCCTCCCTAAACTACAGTTGAGGACTGAGACACCCTCCCCGCAAATAGTATTATTGAGGGACTGATTATAATTGGGGAGACTAGAATTTATCCTTTCACAAGATTGGTTGTTGTCCTGCAAAATGCATTGAAGGTTCTGCATGGTAAACTAGGGACAAGAGGTTCTAAAGTTCTAACAGAATAGAGCTGTGTTCTCCAACCTTGGGTCCCCAGATGTTTCTGGCTATTGAACCATGGGTTGTTGCTCAACCGTGCGTTATTGTGTTGTCTGAACTGCACTAACAAAGCATGGTTTGTTGACCGCGAACAAGCCATGAAGAGAGAACCCATGGTTTGTTGTTGAGCTGTGAACTGTGGGTTGTTCGTGGTGAACAAACCATGCTTTGTTAGCGTTGCTGGGTTCAGACAGCATGATAACCCACGTTTCAGTAACAGCACACGGTTCAACAACAACCCACATTCAACCCTTGAGTGTGGGTCATCGTGTTGTCTGAACCCAGTCAGTGAGTGTGCACTCTCCCCAGGCAGGAGTACAGGAATAGTGGATGCGGGGCACGGATGGATTGAATTCCTTTCCTGTTGGGCTTCCCAATTGCTTCCTTTTGTTTGTCCTGAATCTCCCAACAGACCCATTGGATGAGGCCATGTTCTGCCTCAGCACCTTCCCAAACTTGGTGCTCTCCAGATGTTTTGGACTACAACCCCCCCATCATCTCTGACCATTGGCCATGTTGGTTGGGGCTGGTGGGACTTGTAGTCCAAAGCATCTGGAGCACACCAGATCAGCAAAGATATGTCTCTCTGTCCAATGCCACTACGCCTTGCATGATTTTATAAATCCCTGGTGTGTCCCCCACTTATAGATTTCATACATCATAGAGTTGGAAGGAGCCTACAAGGCCATCGAGTCCAACCCCCTGCTCAATGCAGGAAACTAGAGGAGGGCTCTCCCATCCAAGTAATAACCAGGCCTGGCCCTGCTTAGCTTTCCACGCTCAGACAAGCTGAGCCAGCATAAGCCACAGGCCTGTATTCTTTTCTAATAAGCTAAACAGCCCCAAGTGTTGTAACCTTTCCTCATTGGGGACGTGCCCCAGCCTCTTCATCATTTGGGTTGCCCTTTTCTGCACCTTCTCCAGCTCTACAATATCATTTTGGAGATGCGGCAAGCAGAACTGAACACAGTATTCCAAGGGCTTTTCTACAGGCTGTTAATCCACTGTATCTGCTTTCGGTTTCATCGCAGAATTGAGATCCGAGCACTATACAAAGAGCATTTCCTGCTTTTCTGCTACATAACCTCTAGGTGGCACTGTGGTATAGTGGAATAGCACAAATACTCAAGTGAAAAAAAGCAGTTTCTTTCACTTTTACAATCAAATACCGCATTTTCCCTGCTCTAAAAAAACTCGCCGAAAGTGAAAAGCAAAAGTTAGACACAGAAGCGAAACCGGAGAGTCATGATGTTGTCTAAAATACCCATAAACAACCATGAGTAGGTAATGAGAACACAATAAATGCCTCATGTAGAAAAGCCCCAAGTGTGGTTGCTCCTTAGATTTGTATAAGGGCATTACAATATTGGCAGTTTTGTTTGATTTCTTTCCTAATGATTCCCGGTCAGTCACTGTCACCATAAACCCCACCAGCATCTACGTATATAAAGTTAGGGGTTTTTTGCCCAAACTTGCATCACTTTACACTTGCTTAGATTGAACAGCATTTTCCATTTTAATGCCCATCCTTCCTGTTTGGACAGATCCTTTGGAGCTCTTCACAATCCCTATTTTGTTTTAAACACCCTAAATAATTTAGTGTAGTCAGAAAATTTGGAACTTTACTGCTGATTTATGAACATGTTAAAAAGCACCAGTCTAAATAAACACTGATCTTTGAGGGACCCCATTGTGAGAGAATGCCTCTTCCTGTTTTTGCTCCCCAAATCTATAAGTCTTCTGGACTGCAGCCACCAGGAAATAAACATTGCCACCTGCTAATATTTGCAGATCAAGCTGCTGTTAAGGGCAGAGGAGCAGGAGCCAGTAAAATAGTTGGCAACTCTAGGTACAACTGAGCTGTGGCTATGACTGGCTCTCACTCAGAAGTCCTGGAAGCCAAGCCATTACAGATTTGTAATTGAACATGATTCTGGGTGTAAACTGATGGCCATGCCCTATTTCTACTTTAGGTCCCCCAAGGGAAGTGATGTGACCCCCCCCCCCCAACTGATGAGCAAGAGGAAGAAGCAATGTGCGGTTGTGGAGGATTTCTGAGGACACACCGCCATCTACTGGGCAGTCATTGAGCTGCAACATTTCTCTTCCGTGTTATCCATGCGGTATACGGATTAATTTCCATGGACGGAGCATTCGTATTTCAGAAGGTCTGTCCATAACAAGCAATAACCAGATATGGATCAGGGGTAGAGAAGCTGCTTTGCAAGCAGAAGGTCCCAGGTTCAATCCCCGGCGTCTCCAGGTAGGGCTAGTGTTGGATAATTAAAATTGCAGTCAAAACCTATGGCTAATGTTTCACCAGGTAATTGGGTGAAATGGTTAAGATCACTGATACCTTCTAGGGTGGTTTTCCTAGAAGGTACTCATTGAATTATTAACAGCCTGAACAGGAAGTGGGCGTAGCTCTCAGCTTCTTCCTCTTTCTGTTCAGACTCTTAGTGAATGTAGCACCTTCTGTTGTTGTCTCCATGTGGTCCTTCCAGCAGCATGTAATCAGAGTTGCTGGTCTGAACTCCACAAGTTCAGACCCCCAAGTAACTACAAATGTACTGTAACCAACTGTAAGAAACGTCTTTTAAGCCTGCCTGAATGAAACTGCATAATCTGAGTGAGTAATGTTACTTTTAACTTTTATAAGACTGTGTCTCTGATTATTGTTCTGAGGGAGAGAAAAGGGGGCAAAACCAGGGAAATCCAGTCTGCCTTAAAGCATCCTGGATTACCAAATGCTAACTGGCTAACACTAGCCAAATCTAAGCTTCTTTTAAGCTGGAAAGGGACTCTACTCTGCTGATCTCACTAATGTGAGACAGGAAGGATATTACTCCACAATATATCCTCTCCTAGTTTCTTTTTCAAGTCCCAACAGCTAGAATCATAGAAAAGTAGAGCTGGAAGGGGCCTACAAGGCCATCGAGTCCAACCCCCTGCTCAATGCAGGAATCCAGGTCAAAGCATCCCTGACAGATGGCTGTCCAGCCGCACCTTGAATGCCTCCAGAGTGGGAGAGCCCACCACTTCCCTAGGTAGTTGGTTCCATTGTCTGATTGCTCTAACAGTCAAGAAATTTTTCCTGATGTTTAACTAGAAATGTTCCTGCCTGAAGCCCTGGAGAGAGCTGCGGCCAGTCAGTGTCAACAGCCTAGGGACTGACTCAGTAGGGCAGCTTCCTATGTTCCTGTTTTATTAATTTTAGGTGGTTCCCCTACGTAGGGAGTCAACAACAGGAGCTAACTTGGGTACCATTACCTAATATATGGAGGACGTGAAACCCACGCAGGTTGGGTCCCAGGTTCACATGGCAGTGTATCACTTTCCTCGCATTTTAAGATCCCCCTTCTGGAGGGCTAAATAAATGCAGGATTCTGCAACGCACACAAAAAAACATAGGCGACCATGTGTGGCTCCACTGGAAACAAAACAAACCCCCTAGGCTGGAATTTGGCCCTCCAGATGTTGCAGACTACAACTCCCACCACTCCTGGCATGTGTCATGCTGGCTGGGGCTAATGGGAGTTGACGACCAAAACATCTGGAGATGTTTGGGTTGCCCAACCCAAATCTCACATAGTTGTGACTTGAGCAAGCATTCAAGTTTTTCAGAATTAATACATTTTGGAAATAGGACCGTACATTTATGTGCCCTCCAACCACTAGGGAATTCTGCTCAGTTGGATCCTCCTCCTCATGCATTGAATCCGTATGATTATCTCCAGCCTTTGGCTCCTCCTTCCATCTTGCCTCCTTTCCCAGCACTGTTTTCCTTCTGAGTAAATTCCTGGTGTTCATGAGGGATGCAAGCATACGCTGATGGAAATGTTCTAGGGCAGATTCTCTTTCCTGCCCATCAAATCCAAGCACTGTGGACATTCTTTAATAATTTATCCTAATCGTGATGGATTTGAAACCCTCAGGAATAACTCAATTAAAAAAAAGAAATCAAACCAGCTGGGTGTGTGCTGATTTAAGGAACTTTTCTAGATGAGGTTTTTATTGTGCACTCGCCATTCCTCACTTGCAGTTGTTTACAGGTGCTTTAGACATTGTCGTCATCATCCAGTTTTGCTTCCGGTTTTTAAAAGCAATTTCATGCAGGGTGGGGTTGGAGTGGGGAAAATCCAGTATAATTTGTGAAAGTGAAACAAAGCGCTAATCTCCATTAGTGTAGTTGCATTATTCCACTATACCACAGTGCCACCTAGAGGTTATGAAGTAGAAAGTATGGAAAGGCAGGAAAGGAAAACAATCCATGTAGAGCTCTGATCTGAATTCTGCCATGAAACTGAAATAGTGTATTAAACAGCCGCATCTAGAAAAGCTCAAGGTGACATAAGATTTAATGGCAGCATAAAATGGATTGAACCCTGTGCTTGTGTGCTTCTCCCTCCCCTCTCCTCCTCCAGCATAGCGATAAGAAGATTGCAATCACAGAAGCATCTGCTTCTGGGTTTAAACTAACCACAGTTTATTGTTACCTCCGAACTGGAGCAAAGTGTGGTTATTTTAAGCTACGGTTTATTGCAAGAAGCCAATATCGAACCTTGATTTACGACAGCGTTCCCCAACCTGGTGCCCCTTCCGACGTGTTGGACGGCACGTCTGGCTGGGAATGATGGGAGGTGCAGTCCAATGCACCTGGAGGCTGGTTTATGATCACATTTCAGATGCAACCCACTTTAAGATTCAAAAGCAGTAAAAAGAAAGCAAAACAAACAAAAGTAAGAGCAACCACAGTCCTGATTTGCACTGTTGCCCGAAGAAGAGGTAGGTGTCAAGATGGCAGGCAGACGTGTGAGCTCTGAGACATAACAGCCGCCCTTGTTTGTGCCGGGAAGATGTGCAGCTCTGCTTGGAGACCCCACAGCAACTTCAGCAAGCCCTGCTGGCTACATCTGCCGCCCGCCCCGCCCCCCCGCGCACTCGCTCATCCGTATAACACTCTCCTGTCCACCCCAAGCTGTGAGGACTGCAAATGTTCGAGCCGAATCCCTGACATTCTCCAGATTACGGGCTTCTTTCCCGTACCCTAAAAAGGATTGAAAGAGGCTGTGATATTACGGCAATCGCATGCGCAGTTGTGCCTGCCGAGCTCACGGAGGCGGCTTGCTGCTGGGGGGGAAGCATGCGCAGGATTGGGCAGCAGTGCATTGGGGTGGGGAACGCAGGGGCCGGAGGGATGCTTGCGGTGGAGGTCGGCGGCCATGAGGGAGGGGCGCTTCAAACCCCCCCCATGCCTGCTCATTCCTGCCCCGCACAGGCCTCCCCCAGCCAGGCTGACTTCCAGTTTCAAAGCATGGCTGATGAAAAATAATAATAAAACCTGTCCCAAAGGGGGCCAGGGGATGGCACATAAGTGCTTAACCCTTTCCCACCCGCTGATCCTCCCACGCAAATGCCCCTTTGGCGCAGTTTCTAATTATTCTGTTTGTCCATTTAGTTATTAGTATTTATATACTGCCTCATCTACAGATGTGGGTAACCTCAGGACTGGATTACTGCAACATGCTCTTAAGTGTGGGGCTGCCCTTAAGGTTGGTCCAGAAGCTGCAGCTAGTGCAGAATGCAGCAGCTTGGCTGCCGCTTTTCAGCATGAAACACCCCTACTGAGTGAACGGCACTGGCTGCCTATTTGCTACTACCGGGCCAGCTTTAAGGTTTTTGTTGCTGATGTATAAAGTCCTAAACAAGACTGAGATATTTGAAACGCATCAATCACTTCCCATTAGCAGTGGCATCTCTCCCAGCTTGGCTGATTTAATCAGCAACGATTTCCCCCAAGCATATCACAGGACAAGCCCTGCTGAAAAAGAATCAACGGTGGCTTCTGCAAAGGTAAGTCCTGCCTCACTAACCTTTTAGAGTTTTTTGAGAGTGTCAATAAACAGGTGGGCAGGGATGATCCGGTAGGTAGACCTTGCTTACTTGGACTTCCACAAGGCTTTTGACAGAGTCCCTCGCCAAAGACTCCTGAGCAAACTTAGCAGTCATGGGAAAAGAGGGGAGAACATAAAGCAGAGAGTAGGAATAAATGGTACATTCTCCCAATGGAGGGATATAAACAGTGAGGTCCCACAGGGATCTGTACTGGGACCAGTGCTTTTCAACTTGTTCATAAATGATCTGGAATTAGGAGTGAGCATTGAAGTGGCCACGTTTGCTGATGGCACCAAATTATTTTCAGTGGTGAAAACAAAATGGGATTGTGAGGCGCTCCAATAGGATCTCTCCAGACTGGGAAGACTGGGCATCAAAATGGCAAATGCGGTTCAACGTAAGCAAGTGTAAAGTGATGCGCGTTGGGGCGAAAAAAATCCCAACTTCACGTATATGCTGATGGGATCTGAGCTAGCGGTGAGTGACCAAGAAAGAGAGCTTGTGGTTGTTGTGGTAGATGTTGACTGTCTACCCACTGTGCAGCTGCTGTGAAAAAAAGGGAAGAATCAATGTTAGATATAATCAGGAAAGGGATAGAAAATAAAACTGCCGCCAATATCATATTGTCCTTATACAAATCTATGGTGTGATCACACTTGGGAATACTGTGTATAGTTCTGGTCACTGTGCCTAAGAAAGGCTATTGTAGAGTTGGAAAAAGTGTAGAAAAAGGCAGCTTAAATGATCAAGGGGCTGGAGCAGCTTCCCTACATGGAATGGTCATTACAACATCTGGGATTGTTTAGCTTAGAAAAGAGGTGAGTAGGGGGATATAGGACAGAGGTGTCTGAAATTATGCATGGTGAGGAGAAAGTGAATAGGGCTCCCTCATAATTCTAGAACCCAACGGGGTCGTCCCATGAAGCTGATGGGTGGGAGATTCCGTACAGATAAAAGGAAGGACTTCTTCACACAGCGCAGAGTTAAACTATGGAATTCACTTCCACAAGCTGTAGTGATGGCCACCAACTTATATGGCTTTAAAAGGGGATTGGTCAGATTCCTGGAGGAGAAGGCTATCAATGACTTAGTCCTGATGGCTATACGCTACCTCCAGGTTCATGCGCAATGTGCGTATGTACACTAGGTGCACTATGTACATGAGCAGTTGCACTCATGTCCTGCTTGTGGGTTTTCCGTGGGCAGCTGGTTGGCCACTGTGTGAACAGAATGCTTGGTCTGATCCTGCTTCAGGGCTCTCCTTATGTTCTTATGAAAGTTTTGGATTCTACCATGCTCTTGCTCTATCTGAATATATTCTCGCAGAATGCAAGATGGCGCTTGTGTGAATTTATGTGGGTCTGAGCCCTGGTGACGAGGGCACATAATTGGGAATCTGCCCTTGGTGAAGTCAGTTACCACGTTGCTCAGCAAAAAGAAAAGAAAAGAAGAAAGAGAGAGAGAGAGAGAGAAATGTTTTCAACATCTTAATACAACAGAGGGCGCAATTGTCATTACAAACCACCATCTTTACAGTCTCGGCACAAGAAAGGGTATAACATTCACTTTTAGGGATTTCTGTAATTATTACTATGGGGAAACCTGAGAGACGGATTCTGGAGCAAAGCAAATAGGAGAATGATACATCAGCGTCTGCACCAACATTAATTGCTGCTTCTCCTCCCCCTCTTCCTCTGCTCCAAAGTGCTTCCAGCCTAAATTTAGACACCGTGAGTGGTGGGGGGACACCGGCTAAATTTAGACTGGATGCTCAGGGGCGAGGGAGCTGAAAGGCTAACAAGGGATGCAGATGAAGTACAGGCAGCCGGATCCATGTGCAGACATAAAAGTAAGCCTCCCTGTCTTCAATGACTCTTCCTCCTAGGCAACTGTGCACCGCAATGCAGCCTTAGGTCTTGTTTCCAAGAAGATGAGGAACGAGAGCCAGTGTGTGGCCTAGTGGTGAGAGTGTTGGACTGGGACTTGGGAGATCCGGGTTCTAGTCCCCGCTCAGCCATGAAACTCACTGGGTGACTAACCTACCTCACAGGGTTGTTGTGAGGATAAAATGGAGAGGAGGAGGAGGAGGATCATGTAAGCCGCCTTGGGTTCCTTGCAGGAAAAAAGGCGGGGTATAAATATAATAAATAAACAAATAAATAAATAACTAAAGAAGGGATAGGGAACCACGGGCAGGCGGGATGCATGAAACCCCTAAACGACCGGCGGTCGGGGGAAAGAGAAGGGAGCGTGTTTATCTGGGAAACTCCAGAGGGCCAGATCGAGGCTCCAGGCAGGCTGGATTGGGCCCGCAGGCCTGAGGTTGAATCCCCGCCACCTTAGTGCCACGATTCCAGTAAGCTCCATTCTGGCTGCGAAGCAAAAGCTTATGCATGCCAGACAGAGGGAGAGAACGGTGATGCATGCTAGCTATCGGCTGGGTTCAGACAACTCATAACCCAACCCACACTTGGGCTGAGTGTGTAGGTTGTCGTTGAAATGTGGGATGTTGTTGAAACATGGGTTACCGTGTTGTCTGAACCCAGCCAAGATAACAAACCATGGCGAACAACCCACGGTTCACAACCCAACAACAAACCGTGGGTTCTCGCCATGTGTGGTTAACAAGCAAGCCATGGCTTGTTAGTGCAGCTGGGTTCAGACAACATGGTAACCCAGGGGTCAACAACAACCCATGGTTCAAGAACACCCCCCACTCAACCCATACTCAACCCCTGAGTGTGGGTTATCATGTTGTCTGAACCCAGTCATCCTCTTCTAGGGGGAGGAGTGCTTAACCTGAATACCTAGAAAGGTGCAAGAATTTTGGAAGGATGCAGACACCTTACCCTATATCTCTGGCAGCCACTGCACAGAATCTATGCTGGGCGCACCTCTGCCATTGGCCCACCCAGGAGCCTGGCGAGGGAAAGCACCGCGCGAAAAGTGCCGCTCACACTGGTGAACTCATCTGCGCTCATGAGCATCAGCAAAGGTTACGGACCTTTCTAAACTTTTGCACATGGAATGTGTGGAAAGGACCAAAGCTGGTCCTTTGCACGGGTTCGGGCACCAAGGGGTTAACCGGAGCTGAGTTAGCCCTTTACACGCGGCTCGCAGCACTTAGGCAGAAGCCGCGACCAAATGTAACACTAGGACAGTGTTTCTCAACCTTGGGTCCCCAGATGTTTTTGGCCTACAACTCCCAGCATGCCCCAGCCAGCATAGCTGGCTGGGGCATGCTGGGAGTTGTAGGCCAAAAACATCTGGGGACCCAAGGTTGAGAAACACTGCGCTAGGACAAGGAAGCAGTTTTATGAATGGAGGCTACTACACTGTTTAAAGGTAAACAGAGTTTAATTGAGCGTATCAAAACATACACAAAAGCATCACGCAAGGCACGCGCCTTCAATTAACAGCAGCTTAGAGTGAGCAGTAGCAGCAATACACCCAAGGGTTACCTGGAATGACCCCGATTCCTCGAAAGCCGCGTATGCCGGCGGCCAGGCGATTTCAGCTAGTTTCACCGGGAGCTTCCCGGGGCTGGATCCTGAGGTCGGACCGAAGCCCTGGACCTCCGCGCACGACCAACAACTTTTCCCGCCACAGGCCCCCTTCCTTATACCCTCTTCTTGGCTCCCTCCTCCCTCCTGCGCCCCCTCCCCTCATGATTGGTTGAAGCGAGTCAGGAATAACCTGTTTCTCTGGGTGCTTAGGGGTGCTCAAGAGTACTTGCCACCCTTTGAGACCACCAGGCACCTTGGCGCCCCTCCTGTTGTTTGGGGATGCTTCACAGTCACAGCTCATTTGGCTGCCAGGGAAGGGGAAGTTGCCAGGGGGTAGGCAGATGTGTCCCATTGTGAGCCTCCTTGCAGGAAACAAGTGTGGTAAAGCAAGGTGAAAGGTGGATACCTGACCTGGCTTTCTCTTCACAGAATGTCTGTTGCTCGCCATCTCGCCAGGAGGCGAGCAAGCGGGTGATGGGGCTAGAGACTTACTGGCCCGAACTGGTCCCAGTCTATACACAGTTCTGAGGAGAAGCACCTCCCGAGTGACTAGAGTGAGAGGCTTGGGGTGGGGCTGGGGTCCATTTTAACTCACACAGGGAGATTTGTGTTTCAGCCATGAGATGGCAGCAAAGAGCAGAATCCTAAAATGCTATTCTTAGCAGCATGCTTTAGAGGGAGGAAAGGGGCACATTTCTGCCCCTAGACTTCTACATGATGAGGCATTTATCATGCACTCCTCATCCCCTGCTCACAGTTGTTTACTGTTTCTTTAGATGAGGACATGGCCCTCTAGCTTAGCTTCTGTGTCTAGCCAGCACTTTCAGCCAGTTTTTTTTTTTTTTAAAGTAGGAGGAATGCGGCATTTCATGGGGAAAGTGAAAGAAAGTGCGATTTCCTCTTGTGTAGTTGCACTATTCCGCTAAACCACAGTGCCACCTAGTGGTTATATAGCGGAAAAGCAGGAAAGGAAATGCTCCTCCTGTAGTGCCCGGATCTCAATTCTGCAACGAAACTGAAAACAGATGCAGCGAATTAACAGCCGATTAACAGCCTCGTGTAGAAAAGCTCTTAAACTGGATGATGGAAGTCATTTGTGCTCTGGAGAGAACCTTGACATCTGTGGTGGCGTGAGGGGGTGCGGCAAGTGATGCGAAACAGATTTCTTAGCACCTTTAGGAAAGCAAACATTTCCAGGAGGGGGGCATTAATCTGTCACAGCACAAAAACAACAAAGTATCTGGACTAAAGCAGTCTCCCTCCAACCTGACAACCCCCCAGGGATGTTGGACTACAACCAGGACCAGTGCAGGGCAGTTTGGCACCCTAGGCGAAATAAAATTTGTGCCCCCCTCTCGTGCTGGGGGGGGGGGCTCCGGAGCAAAGCAGCCCTGCTCTGCAACCCCCCCCCCGTGCCGCCGCCACCACCACCTACCTACCTACCTTCCCCCACCCTGGCTGCCGCCGCCTCCGAAGAGGAAGTGACGCGACGGGACCCCCGCGCTCTGTTTTTTGCCGGGGAAACCAGGGCAACAGGGCTGTTTACCCAGACCTCCCCTGGTGCAGGATGTGGGCGTAGCCAGTGCCTTCTCTTCCTGCCCCGGGAAACAGTCTGAGCCATGAACTTGTGAGTGCAGCATGTCTGAAGACGTAGCCGAGAGAAGCAGTGCTGAACTTTTCCCAAGTTCAGAATAGGTCGACTACCGAATGATTCCTTGCACAGCTGTAAATACTTTCTTAAGCCTGCCTGTATCAAATCCGCAAGATCTGAGTGAGTAAGCTCTGTTTTTAACCTCCAAAAGACTGTTTGTCTTATTGGAAGTATAAAGGGGGGAAAGGGGACGGTTCACCCCTCCTTTGGCAACCTGGGGTCTGCCCGTTCCCCAAGTACTATCCTTCTGGTGCTGACCTTGGCAAGGGCGCCCACCCAGCATAGCTGTAGCAGCCTGGCAGCCTGAGCTCAAGGGGGTCCAAACCTTTTAATCAAGCCGTTTACTGACTCAGTAACATTAGAGAGCCGATGCTGCTTCCTTCTTTGGATGGGAGAAGGATGGCCAAAGCTTGCCTTTGCGATGAGCCGTGTCAAAACATGATTTTATTCCAACAAGGTGCCTGGCCGCCGTTAAAGGCGCAGGAAACTTGTGTGTGTGTGTGGGGGCGGGGGAAGCTGACAATGTGCCATGTCCTGCAGTCTTGAGAACTGAAGCATTTGGGACTTTTGAGTTTAGAGACAAGATGGCTAAGTAGGGACATGGCAGAGGCTGATAAAAAGGACATGCGTGCTGCAAAGAAAGTCATATAATTTCTTTCTCTCAGAAGGTGGTGGACTCTCGGTCATTAAGAGGTTTGTAAGTAGAGGCTGGAGAGCCACACATCAGGATGTTGCAGCAGTGGATTTCCTGCTTTGGCATGGGGTTGGACTAGATGACCTCAGAGGGACCTACCAACTTTATGATTCTATGGAAAGAAAGCACTTAAGAATATAAGAAGAGCCCTGATGGTAGATCAGACCAAGGGTCACCAGCTGCCCACAGGAAACCCACAAGCAGGGCATGAGTGCAACAGCACCCTCCCGCCCATGTTCCCCAGCAACTGGAGTACATAGGCAGACTGCCTCTGATCCTGGAGGTGGCATATGGCCATCGGGACCAGTAGCCACTGATAGCCTTCTCCTCCATGAATTTGTCCAGTCCCCTTTGGAAGCCATCCAAGTTGGCAGCCATCACCACATCTTGTGGTAGCGATTGTCAAAGTCTGCTGTGTGAAAAAATATTTCCTTCTATCTGTCCTGAATCTCCCACCGTTCAGCTTCAAGGGATGACCCCATTTGGGGGGGCTGGCGGCTCCCACTTCGCTGGGGCTCCCTTTCCATTACAGGTTTTGCAGCTTTTATTTGGAGCTTCATAGGCGCTATCCGTAGTGCTCCATGGCGGTGAACCTATTTTGGGGCTGCAGTTCAGCACCACGGAGAGCTCCCATGAAGCTCCAAATAAAACCTGCAATGGGAAAGGAGCCCCACCGAAATAGGAGTCCCCAGCCTCCAGTGGTTCTGGTGTTTTGAGAGAGGCAGAAAAACTTCTGTCCATCCACCTCATCCACATGATGCATAGTTTTACAAACCTCCGTCATTCAGCTTCTTTCTAAACTAAAAAAAGGCCCAAATGTTGTGATCTTTAGTAAAGATCACCTGTGATTAAACTGTGAGTAAACTGAGAGGAAAGTGCCTCCTAACCCCCTACCCCTGCTGTGTGTCACCGCCGCTCAGCTGAGCAGTGGCCCGCGCACAGCAAGGAAGTCCAGCCGTGCACAGCGAGGCGAATCGATGACAGCCGCAGCCCTCTGTGGGCTTAAAAGTGTCGTGCGAACCCACCCAAGGACGCCCTGTCAGGCAAACAGTGTACATCTGATCTGCTTCCAGCCTTGCAAAGGGAACGCTGCTGACTTGTTTTGCAGCGCTTCTGAGGTGCTCACAAGACACATTCTGTGCAAGCATGTGTAAGAGAAAGGTGTGGACCCAGTGCCCCCCGGGGGAATGTGCGTTTTGAAACCCCAGGGCGGGGAGGAGCTACTAGCTGCTAGAGCAGTCTTCTCCAACTTTGGGTGCCCAGATGTTTTTGGCCTACAACTCCCAGCATGCCCCACGCCAGCGTGGTTGGAGAACACTGTGCTAGAGAGAAGTGAGAAAGGGTTAAGCACCTCCTCCCTCCCTCTGCTTCTTCGTTCTAAGTTCCTCCTCCTCCAAGATGCTTTTCATATTTTTTTTTTAAAAAGGCAACGGGGATGTGGACAGGCTGCTTTTTATATACACACATGAGCATGATGCGTCATTAGCAACCTATATACGTGCTATACCAATGTGCAGGCAGCGACCTCTTTTTTTGTATTTACTAAACATCTTTCCAATGTTTAATACGGCTTGTCATTCCCCAAGAGAAGTCTTGACAATACTGGATTCCATTGGACAACATCACATGCTGCCCAAAACAGGAAATGTCCCCACTTGACATGAGGAAACGAGGCCCATGCGGAAATGAAGTCACTGCGTTGCAGCTGCAGCCGCTGCTGCTGTTCGGACCTTGTCTTTGCCTCTTGGACACTGCATGTCGAGAAACCCACATGTGTGTGTGTGTGTGTGTGTGTGTCGGCACGAGGACCCGGGTAAGCCTTCCACAGCCTGGAGCCCTCCAGATGTGTTGGGATTACATATTCTCAGCATCTCTGGCTGGCTGGGGTTGATGGGATTTGTACACCGACACATCTGGAAGGTGCTGGGCTGTGGAAGGCTGATGTAAGTGTTTCCCAACATTCTAGTCGTCGAGCCAAACTTTTCCTGCACATTTCACTCACGTGACCCGCCGAAAAGGTTCTTTTTTTTTTTTACAGTGTGTAGGAATGGCTTGCCCTCACAAGACCCAGCCCCCCCTGTGTTCCTGTGTGACTCCCTCTCCTGGGCCCGTCTTCTCTGAGGGCAAGTAATTCATTCCAGAACATGAGACTCTGCTTATATGGAGTCAGTGCGTCTAGTCCGGTCTTGTTAACATGGATTAGCGCAGCTGTTTCAGACAACGGGTGCTTAAGAACATAAGAAGAGCCCTGCTGGATCAGACCAAGGGTCCATCTAGTCCAGCCTTCTGTTCACACAGTGGCCAACCAGCTGCCCCAATGGGAAGCCCACAAGCAGGACGTGAGTGCAACAGCACCCTCCCACCCATGCTCCCCAACAACTGGTGTACATAGGCAAGCTGCCTCTGCTCCTGGAGGTAGCATCTAGCCATCAGGACTAGTAGCCACCGATGGCCTTCTCCTCCATGAATTTGTTCAAACCCCTTTTAAAGCCATCCAAAGTGGTGGCCACCTCTACATTTTTTTTGGAAGTGAATGCCATAGTTTAATTATGTGCTGTGTGAAGAAGGACTTCCTTTTACCTGTCCTGAATCTCCCACCCGTCATCTTTATGGGATGACCCCATTCAGTTCTAGTATTATGAGAGAGGGGGAGAAAAATGTCTCCCTGTCCACTTTCTCCACCCCATGGATAATTTTTCCAAGCCTGACCTGGATTGAACCTGGGGCCTTCTGCACGCAAAGGGCTGATCTCCCAATGAGCTATGATCCTTCCCCTAAAAATAAAGTAAGATTCCAGTCCTCATGATTTGGAATAAAGGGCTGATTTAACTAGAAGCAT
This sequence comes from Shinisaurus crocodilurus, assembly GCA_021292165.1. Lineage (NCBI taxonomy): Eukaryota > Metazoa > Chordata > Lepidosauria > Squamata > Shinisauridae > Shinisaurus > Shinisaurus crocodilurus. The sequence continues at coordinate 308,837,219 of CM037876.1, forward strand.
TAAAAAAAAACCCTGCCTTATACCAAGCCAGACAATCAGTATTTCTCAGCATGTCTAAACCGGAGGTGGGCAGAAGGTAGATCTCCAGATGTTTTGGGCTTCAACTCCCAGCATTCCTGACCATTGGCCATGCTGCTAGGGGCTTCTGGGAGTTGGAAGTCCAAAACATCTGGAGATCTACCTTCTGCACATCCCTGGTCTACACCAGCCTTCCCCACTCCAGATGTATTGGACTACAAATCCCATGATCCCCAGTCACAGTTTAACACACACACACACACACACACACACACACACACACACACACCCCTCCCAGTAGTGTGGTTCCAGTCAAAATATTTTTAAGTTTTAAAATTGTGTGGGGAGAGCTGATCACAGATCTCCACCATCACATTTGTTTTGGCCCTAAAACACAGCAGGGGAAGCAACTGCCTGCCTCTCTCTCTCTCTCTCTCTCCTTAAATGGCATCTCTGGGATTATGAATTGGGCTCATGTCCATGGCCAAAAAGGGAGTTGAAATTAGATGCAGATATCTGCATGGCAATTCTTAGGATAGAGAAGAATTTGTCCCTGTATTTAACACAAAAATCTGCTGCTGCTTCTTTGTGATTCCCTCCCCGCCCTCTTCCAGACAGTCCTCCTCTTCATTACCGAAAGAAAGGATGAACATTGAGCAAAAATTGCCAACAGTTCTGATGGGGACGATTTTTTCCCCTTTGTTTTATTTTCGCAGCCGTGAGAACTGATAAAGAGTTCCGGAAGATCTTCCCTCCGAAAGGATTTGCTCAAGCCCTGGGGACGAGGAGCAAGAGAGTTAATGATGGGGGGGGAGAAGCACACAACCTCCTATTCTCAGAGCAGCTGCCGCAAGAGCATGGAAAATGAGTGGGACGCAGAAGAATCCTTTCCCATCCAAGGGCCGGCTGGATTGGTGGCGGCGGCTTGCAGCTTGCTTGATAATAGCTCTCTTTCATAGGCTTTGCCCAGTCTCTTGTGCGCTGCAGCCGCACGTGGCGGCGACGTTCTGCTAATCATGGTGATTTGCAGAAGCAGGGAAATTAGCCACGTTCAATGGTCTTGTTCAAATTTGCTCCGCTGATCTTTTTCTGTCCTGGAGATTCTCAGGATGAGAGCCTGCACAAGTGGCCCTCTCTTCAAAAATTCTGCAAAGCATTCTGTAGCAAAATAAGTAGCTCAACATCTACAAATCGGGAGCAAATCTGAATTCTGTGACCTGCAATGCAGTGATGCAAAAGGAAGCAGGCCTGAGTAAGTTCACATGGGCTTGGCGAGTCACAGGGAGTGGCCAGCGAATGACACCGGGCTCTGAAGCCCCCCCCCCCCGCCCGCCCAGCTCCTCGATTTCACCAGGCATGGCTTCCAAGTCTGCACTTTGTGACAAGAAGAACTAGAACCTTGCTTTAAGAAAAATAAATCTGAGATTCTCAAAATGATGAATTCCGCACCTGATAGTAAACGCCATACTTGTGCATTGTGATCATGGGATGCACACTCAGCCCTGAATGTGACATTTGCCCTTCCATGGGGTGATTTAAATTCTCCATAAGGTGTGTGTGTGTGTGTGTGTATACATATGCATACGTACACACACCAGAAGCCTTTGGCTGTAGTGAATATTGTAAATGTCTTCTTCTTCTTCTTCTTCTTCTTCTTCTTCTTCTTCTTCTTCTTCTTCTTCTTCTTCTTCTTCTTCATCATCATCATCATCATCATCATCATCATCATCATATCAAGAAAATAATCATCTGAGTCAGGGGCATTGCTTGGGGCTTAAAAGATCTGGGGCCCAGGCCCCTAAGACACAAAATGGCATAAAATCTGCATATGCTAATTTATATCTATATCTATCTATCTATATATATATATATATAGATAGATATAGATATAAATTAGCATATGCATATCTATATCTATATCTATCTATCTATCTATCTATATGCTAATTTAGGAATAATTACTAGGGATTTACTTATATTGCACAGGAGTCAAAGCCAGGCAATTAGTTTCTCCTCCAAATAATCTTAAATAAAATAAAGTCTTCAGTTAATGGGCACCCTGCTGCAGATCATCCCAAACAACCTATAGAAAAAGTAAAATAAATAAATAATAATAATTGTAAGGCTGGGGAAGATTTGGGTGTGTGTGTGTGTGTAGCACCTCGAGGCTTCAAGGAGGCCCACACAAGTAGGGCTTGCCCGGGGACGTAGATGCAACTTAGCGCCATCACCTGTGTTGCTTTTGTTTTCTGAGTGAAATGTTTTCTCCATAACTCCCATTAGGCTGCTCTGCTGGTACTTTAGGCCTTTCTGCTCCCGCCCACGATCATCACCGGTGTGTCAAGGGTAGGCACGGTTGGGCACTTGCAGAGGGCCCACACCCAACAAGGCCCTGGCCTCTCGCTCTGGCCCAGACAACGGTGGCAGTGAGGAGGCGGAGCAGGAGACGCCGCGGCCTGCTTCCTCACCGGCGCTCTGCCCTGTTAAGCAAGCAAGCAAGCAAGCAGTAGCAATGAGGAGGAAAAAAACGAGGAGCCATGGCGGTGAGAAGGTAGACTCACTAAGGGAGGGGGGCCCATTAAGAAAGCTTGCCAAAGCCCGCCCCCCCCCAAAACCTGGAGCTGGCCCTGCTTCGAAGGGCAACCCGCAAGTTTTGTGAAGTTCTGTGGCAGCCTCCAAAATCAGCCCCGCCAACGTCCTGCCTTTCCCCTCCTTCCGGCGGGTGGCATCTAACGGTGTCCCAGCACCAGCCATGTGCTATCAACCACTGTTCTCCAACCTCGGGTCCCCAGATGTTTTTGGCCTACAACTCCCAGCGTGCCCCAGCCAGCCACGCTGGGAGTTGTAGGCCAAAAACATCTGGGGACCCGAGGTTGGAGAACACTGCTATAAACCGACACCAGCGCGATGGCAAATCACCACTTCCCCTCCTTGCGCGGCTTATGTCGAGCAACGTCGGTTTATGCTGCACAATGTCATTAGTACTGGGATACTGTGGGATACTACCCTATCTCACTGCGGCCCCAGCATTCTTCTTGTTGATCGCAGTACTGTGTGTGTGTTTGGGGTGGGTGGGGAATGCAGGGGAGCACAGGAGAGAAGGTTCTTTAAAATGGGGGCTCACACCCGCTGCCTCCAGGTAAGCCCATCACGGCCAGGAGCCTACCAGCATACGAAAGAGGAGGCCCCACGACAGGGCCCTTTGCCACGGCCCCCCCTCATAGGGCGGCCAGGTGCCCTACTCTACAGAGGACAGTCCTCTACTGGAAGGCGCCCCGTGTTTGCACAGATGCGTGCTTAAAACGAGCATTGATGGCTGGTGGCTACTGGCGAACGGACGCCCCTCTCCCCACCTGTTGGAGGGAAAGCTGGAGAGTGATCGTTTGACTGTTGGAATATATAGCCCGCGCGGAAGGCAGAAGTCTGGCGAATTTGGCCGCTGAGAAGGAACGGGAGTATGCATGTTTGTTGTGTTTCGGGACACCAAGGGCAATGCCAGTTTGCTTGGGATGGGGAGAATTGATGCGGCCTTAAAAATCACCCCCGATTGTCTGCCTCCCCCCCCCCCCCGCAACAAACATACCGGTTTGTAAATAAGCGGCTATCACAAAAACATACTGTGTCCAGTCTCCACCAGGGCCCTCTCCTCAGCAATGCGATGAAAGACTGCCCCCCGCCCCCCCAAAAAAACATCATAGTCCTTGGAGAATGGGGGAACAACAAGAGCTGCTTAATGGCCTTTGCTTGCTTATGCCTGAAGAATTATGAGGACGCTGGGAAGATAAACAAAAGATCTTTGGCGTAGGCAGAGGCGCGAGCAGCTGGAAAGGGACGGACGTGGAAGCCAAGAGATTATTAACGTGGGGAGGGGGAGCGGGAGAAAGAGCCCACCGCATGTCTTCACCACTTCCTCTCCCTGCTCGAGACCACTCTCCACGAACTCATGCGTGGCTCTCCTACGCACCTGAAATCATCACAAAGGTGTCTTCACATCTGGCCAGGACGCCTGGCTCAAAAGGCCGGCAGTGGCATCGCTGTGCGGGGGCCATCGGGTGAATCGCCCCGGGGGATTTATTTTCATTCTTTTGCCACATGCCGCCTCCTCTTCTCCATCTCGGCTGACATCACTGCAGATCGGGGGGGGGGGGCGATGATCGGCTACGCCTTTGGTATTGTTGCGTGGGCGAAATATTCCCAAGCGCTAGGACAAGGGCCTCTGTCTTGCCTGTACCCTGTCACAGTAGTGATAAGAAGAACATTTTGGCCCAGCTGTTTCCAGAGGGTGCCTCAGGGACGGGGAGTGCAAGAACGCCGTTGAAGCGACTCTCTCCACTGCCGTTGCTTCGTGCTCCCTGATTTCTCAAGCGGTACAACATTTCCAGCAACCAGGGATGGCTCCAGGTTTGAGGCGTGGGGCGCTTACTCATAGCCGGAAGAGAGGAAACGTGCCACCCAGGACCGGTGCAAGGCAGTTTGGTGCCCTAGGCAAGATCAAATATTTAGCGCCCCCCCTTCCCACTTGAGAGTGCTGTATTTTTTTTCAAGGCGTTTCTGGCGCCCCCTTTAGCCCTGCGCCCTAGGCAGCTGCCTAGTTGGCCTAATGGTAGCACCGGCCCTGGTGCCACCGAAAAAGAGGGCACCAATGTGCACATGCTGATGAATACACAAGTTTAGAAATAGTAGCTATGATTTAAATAGAAGTTCAGTACAACTCAGCATAGCACGGGGAAGGCTGTGCACTACAGGTTTGCTGTTTGCCTGCTTAGTCCGCTGTCCAGGTGCAACTGTTAATGGGCATCTCCAAGGACTCTCCTCTCCATCCTCGTGGTTCTTTAGTCTTGAAACGGGACTTGGACTGGACGGCCCTTCAGGCACAGGATGCCTTCCAACAGAGGACTGTCCTCTGTAGAGTAGGACACCTGGCCACCCTATGAGGGGGCTGTGGCAAGGGGTCTTCTGGTGGGCCCCCGCTCTCCTGCGTTGGTAGGCTCCGGGCCATGGCCTTACCTGGAGGCAGCGGCTGTGAGCCCCCATTTTAAATCCCCACAAAGGCAAATGATCCAACGGGCCCAAGCTAGAGGTGTTTCCGGGCAGGTCAAAGGATGTTCTTCTTCACACAGCGCAGCGTTAAACTGTGGAACTCACGTCCACAAGATGCAGTGATGGCCACCAACAAGGGATGGCTTTCAAAGGGGATTGGACAAATTCCTGGAGGAGAAGGCTCTCGATGGCTACTAGTCCTGATGGCTATACGCTACCTCCACATCCTGCTTGTGGGTTTCCTGTGGGCAGCTGGTTGGCCACTTGTGTGAACACAAGCTACTAGTCCTCATGATTCTATGCTACCTCTGGGATCAGAGGCAGTGTGCCTATGTACACCAGTTGCTGGGGAACATGGGCAGGAGGGTGCTGTCGCACTCACATCCTGCTTGTGGGTTTCCCGTGGGCAGCTGGTTGGCCACTGTGTGAACAGAACGCTGGAGTAGATGGACCCCTTGGTCTGACCCAGCATGGCTCTTCTGATGTTCTTATGAGGAAGGGTGAGGCTAAAAGGCCATTAGCCTTTCCCTATCATTAGCCCCAACTTCTTGTATTCCAAGATATACTCTCTCTGAATATGGAGGTTCTGTATTGTGGCACACGGGCATAAGAGGGCGGAAACTTTGTCTACACACTGAACATGCGCCCTTTACTTCCCGCTGATACCGCTGCCCTTGTCGCAAACTTTCAAGTTCTTTGAAAGGAAGCAAATGAAATCATGCACGGGATAATACATGGAGATGTATGCAGTCCATATCATTCATGCAGCTTTCTTTTCATACAGGCCCTTTGATATGTGATTGCAGCTTTCTTGGCTACAGAATTCGGATTTTTCTCATTTATTTTTAGCAGACAAGGGCCTGGGTCTCTCCCACTCCCCTCGCCTGTGCCCCCTGGCCTTTGCACCCAAAAAAGAATTAATTAGAGGTTTTGCTAAAATAAAGGAACAGGAAATGTTCCCTTTCTCCAGGGCATTTTAAATGGATGTAGAATGACTGAACAAGGGTTCCCTTCCCCCCCCCTTGTAATTACAAAAGGATGTTCTGTGTGGCGCTGAGAAACAGCTGGGAATAGTCCGGGCTTCAACTATAACTGGGCCGCAAGCACAGGATAAGGAGCATGAAAGGCTGAAGTCCTGTACCCATTTAACCTGGGAGCGAGCCCCACTGAATGCAGTGGAACTTACTTCTGAGTAAACAGCTACGGGATTGTGGGATAGGTGACAAAAACATGCGACTGCTTTCTAGATTTCAAAGGAGGTTGGTGTGAAAGGCCCAGGGTTAGCCAGGGACTGTTTTGAATTTAGGCTGCAGTCCTATGCTTGCTTACTTGGTTGGGAGTAAGCCCCGCTGAACACAATGGAACTTATTTTTGGGTGTACCTGCACAGGATTATACTGTTGTTAATTGAGCAGAGTTATGAGAGAGATAAATTGTTTTGTTTGAGCACGGAGAGGGGAGAAACCCTCTCTCCAAGCTGACACCCCACATGGCCTCCCTCACATAACAGATTTCTGCACACTTGTTCTCTCATTCACACATACCCAGACATGACAGTACAGCTGAGTTCTCGAAACTAATTCACATGCCATCCTGTACGCCGGCCTTCCCCCCACTGACTGGTGCCCTCCTGGCTGTCTGGGGATGATGATGGGAGCTGTAGTCCAAGCACATCTGGAAGGCGCCAGGTTGGAGAAAGCTGAAGTCGTTCTCCATAGAATAACCCGCTGTAGCTCAGGGACGGGCAACTTGTGGCCCTCCAGATGTTTTGGCCGACAACTCCCAACGTCCCTCACCATTGGCTATGCTGGTCGGGGGTGATGGGAGTTGTAGGCCAAAGCATCTGCAGGGCCACAAGCTGCCAAGCCCTGCTGTAAGAGTTACACCGTCGTCGCCATATCTGAATAAGTGTAAAACAGGGATAGGCAACCTGGATGACAGCTCCCATAATCCCCAGCTGGCATGGCCAATAGTCAATAATGATGGGGGTTGTAGTACAAACATCTTGAGGGCACCCAGTTTAATAGCCCTGCTGTAGGACGCCTCCCCCGTGCCCCAGGTGTTGCGGAGGGAGAGCTTTTTCTGCACCAGGCAGCCTGTGTTTCCAGGCAGGTTCCCCCCCCCCAGAAAATGAAGTGGGGCAGCCTTCCCCAACCTGGCGCCCTCCAGATGTTGGACCGCAACTCCCAATCATTCCCAGCCAGCAGACACTGTGCGCCGTACGTACAGTACCATCCCCTCCAGATGTGTTGGACTAGCACTCTTAGCATTCATTGGCCATGCTGGCTGGGAATGATGGGAGTTGTGGTGTCCCAGAGATAATACTCCAGATGTTACCTCACCTGGGACTGGGGAACTTGTGGCCCGCCAGCTGTTTCGGCTTACCCCTCCCCTCCCCCCCCCTCACCAATGGCTATGCCAATGGCTAGGAGGGCCGCAAGTTGCTCACTCGCGCGGTTTACACGCCATCGAGGAATCAGTCTTGGACGTTTTGGCACGGGATAAAGCAGGGGTAGGCGGAAGGTCCCGATCTCCAGATGTTTTGGACTTCAACTCCCAGAAGCCTTTGCCAGCATGGCCAATGGTCAGGCCTGCCGGGAGCTGAAGTCCCCAACCTCTGGAGGTCCGCGTTCTGCCCAGTGCCCACCTCTGCAAGAAGCGAACCGACGGCTGTGGCAGGGCTGCGAGCGACACCCCCTCGACGTGCGCGTCCCGGCAGAAGCGGCATCCCGCTGTCAGAGGGCCCCGGGGGAGCGCCCCGCCGCGTGGGGCTGACCAGGGAGGACCGGACCGGACCGGAGGAGCGAGGCTAACGCGATCCAGATGTTCGACGGGGCGGGGCGGGGCGGGGCGCCGGCCTGGAGGGATTGGTCAGCGGCCGGGCCAATGGCGGGGAAGGCGCCCGCGGCCCCGCCCAGGCCCAGGGCCCGCCGCGGCACTTCGGGGCCCGCCGGACTCGCTGCCTGCCGCCGCCGCCGCCGCTCCAGCCGCCGCCCGGCAGAGAAGCATGCGTGAGCCAGGGCTGCTCGTTGGGGCTCCGCTGGCGCTGGCGCTGGCGCTGGCCTGGGGGGCCGCCGCCCTGCCCCGATCGCGGCTCTTCCCCTTCGGGGCCCCCCGCGGCGACCTGCAGCTGCCCGACGGGGACGACGAGACGTCGGCGCCCGCGCCCCTGCCCAGCCCGCTGCGCTTCTACGAGACCCACTTCGGACAGCTCTACGTAAGTGCGCCGCGCCCCCCCCCCCCCGAGGAGCTCCCCCGTGGCGCGGAACGGGCTGGCCGCGTGTGGAGACGGCGGGCAGGGAGGCGACGCCCAGAGGACTCCCCCTCGGAGCAAGGCGGCCGCCCCAGCGAGAGCGCGCGAGCCAGCAGCCCCTAGCCCGGACGCGCCCCCCACCAACAGATGCGCTCGCCAGATGTTTGGGACTGCAACTCCCATCAGCCCCGGCCAGCAAGGCCAGCGGGTCAGGGATCACGGGAGCCAGAATCGAAAACATCGGCCCCACCCCCGAGAACACATCTGGGTCGGGGGAGGCCGCTGTAACGCGTGGATGGCACCGCGGTGAGCCGGGCCCGCCGCTGGCGTGCCAAATGCAACAGGCGGGCTCCTTGTCCGGGCGGCTGTTTGCCCAAGGAATCCCGCGGCGCTCAATAGAGCTGTCTATTCCTCGCCCGCCCCCCCCCCCACGTATGCCTTTCCAGCCTGAGTGACGCTCCCTTCCCTGACAAATGCCGTCTAATCGCGCGCGCGCCGAATTCCCTCGAGTCCCGAGCAACTGCGGGATGCCTGCTGCTCTGCGCTTCCTCTCTCCGCCTCTGCTCAAAACCAAACCGCTTCTCGTTTGCAGAGGCGCTTGCGTTGGAGGCCTCCTCTGGGGTGTCATTGGCTGCCCCCTTCCCATTTTACGGGTGAGGAACTGAGTCTGCAAGTTGGTAGTAGCAGCAGCAGCGTGTGGCCCACGGCCTTGACGGAAGTGGGCCCAGAGCTGAGCTGAAGGTTGAGCCTTCCCAGCTCAAATCTTATCACAGCTGTAAACGCAGCAGGGAAACTCAGGCATTTGTTCCTTTATCTATCTGTCGCTTTCCAGATAAAAATTTCCCTAAGCAAGCTAGTCCCCAATCTCTCAGCATTAGATCCCCAAGTTGATACGGGGAATCAATACACTGGCCTACCTTGCAGGGCTGTAACTTCACATTCACAACCCTGCAAGGTAGGCCAGTGTTTTGTTTTTATTATTATTATTATTATTATTATTATTATTATTATTATTTATGATGCAGGTTACCCTGATTAAAACAACAGCTCCCTAGCAACTGAATAGGCTCCTTAATTACTTGGTGTTTTATCTTAGCAGATGCCTTATGTTTGTCCAACTGAGATTTACATTTTGGGTGATTGTGAATGACTTATGAAAGTGCTTGTTTACTATTTCAAATTAGGACAGCCTTCCCCAACCTGGTGCCCTCCAGATGTGCCAGACTGCAAGTCCCAGCATCCCCCAGCTGTTCGACAGTGAGAGCTGTTAGACCGTGGAACAGGCCACCGCGGGAGGCATTTAAGCCGAGGCTGGATGGCCATCTCTTGGGGATGCTGTCAATCTCTTTCTAGATACTGTATTGAGCAGGGGAGTGGCCTAGATAATCTCCAAGACCCTTTGAAATTCTAAAGTTCTCTAAAACTGTAAGAGCTAGCGATTGACCTCTGCTTCTCCATGAATATGTCAAATCCCCCTTTAAAGCAATTTAAGCTAGTGGCTGTGTTTATTGCAGAGCTGCCCTGTAGGTTGCAGAGGATCCTGAAACATGTTCGAGAGCACAATTTGGGTTCATGTTCAGCCCTGGCCTGTTGGTCCTCACTGTTGCCCTATATCAGCCTTCTCCATCTGGGTCACTTGTAGATGTCTTGGGCTATAAGCTCCATCATCCCCAGCCAGCGGGGCTATGTGGGTCATGTTGGCCGAGAATGAATGGGGTTGCAGTCCAACACATCTGGAAAGTGCCAGGCTGGGAAGAGCTCCCTACGTGAAGTGGGAGAGTGCTGTAGGACATGCTACACCAGTGTTCTCCAACCTTGGGCCCCCAGATGTTTTTGGCCTACAACTCCCAGCATGCTCCAGCCAGCATAGCTGGCTGGGGCCTGCTGGGAGTTGTAGGCCAAAAACATCTGGGGACCCAAGGTTGGAGAACAGTGCGCTAGACACTCCGTTGCGTGTTACAGGGGAACATTGGTAGTGGTGGGCAAAAGTGCCGTTTTGTCTGTGGTTGCTGATCTTTTAAGTGAAGAAGTCCTGATTAATGTCTGAGTTCGAGCCCCACTGATCTAGATCTGAATACGGTAGTTTTGAAGACTTGGCTATCCGGTCCCTCATTGCTCGTTGTTGTATTCAGGACCCTTTTTACCTTTTCACTTAATGGCTCTTTGGCACTTAAATTAAGACTCTCTAACAACAAAGCAAGCTCCTCTCCAAGCCAACGGTTCATCAGTTCATTAGTCTCCCACTCAAAAGTAGCTGCGTTTGCTGTTGGATCTCTTTTGCTCACTGCGCTTTGACTTGGCTCCCTGACAGGTTGGGACCAACGGGATCATTTCCACCCAGGACTTCCCCAGAGAGACTCAGTATGTGGATGACGATTTCCCCACGGACTTCCCCGCGGTTGCCCCTTTCCTATCGGACATTGACACCAGCGGCGGGAGAGGCAAAATCTATTACCGCCTGGATGATTCCAGAGAGGTGCTGGATCGGGCCGCCCAGCTCATCCAGGCTGGGTTTCCCAGCGCCACCGACTTTGCCCCGCGCCACGCCTTCATTGCTACCTGGGAGAACGTGGGGGCCTACGAAGAAGTCGCCCGGAACTCGGAGCCGTCCAAGCAGGTGAGGTGATGCTTTGTGGCATCTGGATTTGTATGATTTCTGCCCCAGGCCCCAACCATGGGCCAGACTGCTGGGATCCTATGAAACGATTAAAAAAAGAAAAAGAGGAAAATTAAGGGGGTAGAGTTGGTCACAGAATGCAGACGGCCAGTGCTGTTATTGGAAGGGAAAGAGAAGGCTGATGTGGCCGAGAGAAAAACGTCACCTGGGACATTTGAGCAGGAGTGTCTGTATGCTCAGGACGGAGGTTGATGGGGGGCAACGGGGGGTGAGGAGGAAGGACGTCTGAGTCTCCCCTCAGTGTGGAGGTTCAAGGTGGGATTCTGAATGAGAGCACGGACAGAGAACAAATGACTTTAAATTTAGGCACGTTTGGAATTTTGAGTGAGTGTTGTGGTCGTGGGCGCATTCGCAAAATGGCTGCCCTGGTGGCCATCGCCAGTCACGAGACACCCATTTCCCAGAAGGCGAACCATTGAGGCTAAAAGGAAAGTAACTTTCCCCAAGAACGTAAGTACAAGGCAGAGGTGGGTGGGGTCTGAACCCTAAAAACCACTGTTTTGAACCCAGAGTTTTCTGCTCCATTTCATAGAAGGCAAGCTGGAGGCATTCCGAGCAACACACAGTACAGGCAAGGCAAAGCCTTCTCCTTCCAGGCCCACAGGAAGTTCCTTACATCCTTCAGCACACGTCTTTTCCTTTTTCCTGGCTGGCTGGGCACGCTTCGAAACGAAGCGCTAGGCTAAGGCCACCCAACACGATGATTATCGAAGAATGTTTCTAGGGCACACCGGCTGGCACTTCACCTGGCTGCGTGCCAGCCTCCCAGATTAAATTTTAAAAAAAGAATCAAATCAGGAAGGGCAGGCAGCCAGGTGGGCACCAATGGAGAGATCCCTGGGCACAACGGTGCCTCCGTGCTTCACGTTGGGGACCCAAGGAGCAGGCAACGTTCTGCTAGATCAGTGTTCTCCAAGCTTGGGTCCCCCAGATGTTTTTGGCCTACAACTCCCAGCATGCCCCAGCCAGCGTAGCTGGCTGGGGCATGCCGGGAGTTGTAGGCCCAAAACATCTGGGGACCCAAGGTTGGAGAACACTGCGCTACACAGACAAACACTCTGACGTAGGTTAAGGCAGCTCCCAATGGGATGGCTGCTGTGTCGATGCTGACGGGCAGGAGGGCCAAATCCAGCCCACCTGGGGTCCCAGTGTAGCCCTCGGGGGTTTCCCCAGATGGCTACGGCGCCTTTCCCCCTGACCACCAATCATTTGGTGGGTTCCCGACTTTTGGGGGCAGTTCCCCCCCCCTCCCCATTCTAAAAGATTGAAATGTATTTATTGATTTGATTAGCGTCCTGCCTTTCTACCGAGAAAAAATGGCGCTCCGGGCGGCTTACGATCCTAAATAAAACTGGATTAAAACAATAGTAAAACAAATGCATTAAAAATAAAATGCAGCTCCGAGTATAAGAATAACAGAATAAAAAACTGACGTCCAACCCAACGGATCCGCTCACACGCCAAAGGCCTGCTTGAATAAAAAGGACAGTCGCCACAGGCTTACAATCTAAAAAGACACGACACACAAGGAAAAAGGAATGGGGAGGGAAGAAGGGGGGGGAATCAGTTAATACTTCTGGCAGGGCTGGTGGAATGGCCCTGCGCTCCCTCTCTTCTCCCTCCTCTTAAGCTAACATATGCTGGGTTTTTTTGTTTTTTTGCCCCGCCCCCTTGCCTTTGGCCCCGCCCTGTTTTGCCTTGGCTCCGCCCAGTACTGGAACTCTGCCCCCCCCCCCCCCCCCCCCCCCGAGCGTCCCCAAAATGGAATCTGGCCTTGGTCTGCAAGAGGTTCAGTTCCTCTGCTGAAAGGGATCCTGCTGTAGCTTCAGGAGTGGCACAGAAGGCAGGATTTCACCAGATGTCTATTTTCCCCTGTAGCAATGCAGTGAAGGGTGCAACTGCACCTGAGGGTGGAACGTCCCCCTTCTACGCATTTCTTAAAGGTACAGGAGCCCTCACATGTTGTGGAGCTGGCAACATGAGTGCCCCCCCCCCAGGAGGTGAAGATGATTTGCTTCTTTTGGAAACTCTGACTGTTTCCGTTAACTGTTTTCACCTCGGCTTTTTTTGTTTTGTTGGTGGGTGGAGGAGATTTTCCTCCAAACGATTTGTTCGCCTGTCAACAGAGAATGGCATGTTCCAGATTTTCCACAGTGCATGGGAAGGAGGCACGAATGCAGTTCCTATAGCGGGGTGGGTATGCATTTCTTTTTGTTTTTAAATTGACTCATCCACGTTAATACACACACACACACACACACACACACACACAAGCCAATCCTGTCTATGGGAAGCTAGCATGCCCCTGGTGCACTGTTACATTTTTGCAATGTGGGAGGACACATTAAAGCAGCCCTCCCCAACCTGGCTCCCTCCAGATGTGTTGGACTACAACTCCCATCGCCCCCCCCAGCCAGCATCTTGACGGTGGTCACTCAAACCCTGTGTGTACTTGTAAACTTTCTGATCGTGCTGGAGAGGAGGTGGCCGCAGTTTCACCTGCCTGCTTCTCCGTCCCGGCCTTTTAGTCCTTGTTCCTCCACCGCCAGCAGAAGGGCAGACGCGGCGTTCTGCACAACTGCACGCAGAGGAGGAGGAGGGCTGAACACCTCAGTGAAAATATTGCCTTGGCGCGCGGCTGCTGTGAAAATGGCAAATTCCAAATTGGGGATCTTAGGAAAGGAATTTATTTATTTATTTATTTCCTTATATTTATTAATCGCCCATCTGGCCGGTCACCCGAAAATAAATCGAAAATAAAGCTGCCCATATCATAATGCTTTCATACAAATCTATGGTGCGACCACACTTGGAATACTGTGTGCAGTTCTGGTCACTGAACCTCAGGAAGGATATTGTAGAGCTGGAGAAGGTCCAGAGAAGAGCTACTAAACTGATCAAGGGGCTGGAGCAACTCCCCTAGGAGGAAAGGTGACAGCAGCTGGGACTGTTTAACTTAGGCGGGGAAAGTTGAGGAAGGGGAACACATGATAGAAGTGTATAAAATTATCTATGGTGTGGGGAAAGTATAAGTAGATATGTCTCCTTCATAATTCTAGAACCCAGTGGGGTCATCTCATGAAGCTGAGTGGTGGGAGGTTCAGGACAGATGAAAAGAAGGACTTCTTCACACAGTGCATTTTAATATTTTTTAATTTAAACTATTTCTTGGCCAACGTCCAGGGCATGAGCCCTCCCAAGGCGGGGTACAACAATAAAACTCACATAATAAATACTGATATGGTAATAAACCAACTAGTTGCTGGGGAACATGGGTGGGAGGGTGCTGTTGCACTCCTGTCCTGCTTGCGGGCTTCCCGTGGGAAGCTGCTTGGTCACTGTGTGAACAGGATGCTGGACTAGATGGACCCTGGTTCCGATCCAGCAGGGCTCTTCTTACGTTCTTATACGACTAGTGGGCCATGTAATTGTGTATTTAGCTGGAGCTCTTGGAAACGGCAGCCAAGCGGTGTTGGAATTTGCCCTTTGTGTCTCTTTTAGCAAGTGTTACGCACTCAAGAGTCCATTGAGAGTGGCTTAGGAACAAGCACCAAACTGACCTTGGCAGATGCCCTTTGACCCTTGACCCCTGCACGTTCTTATCTGTTGGTTTCTCCATTTAGAGCTCCATGTCCACTTGAGGCTTAATCCTGTTCTGCTGCTGTTTATTATCCCTCCGGGTTCTCTCCCCCCCCCCGTTTGCTAAGGGCACGATCCGCAGGGCAAGTTCTCCTATTGCAGTCCCGTAGAAATGTCTGGTCCGCTACAGAAGAGCATTGCTCATGGACTCCTGCCCACGTCCCGTTTGTTGCAATTGGACTGATGCAGGAGAACCTCCTCGCTGGGGATCATATCCTAAAATGTTACCCTTGTTGCCATAAGGCAGCCTTCTCCATGCTGGCTGGGAATGATGGGAGTTGTAGTCCAACACACCCAAAGGGCACCAGTGTGGAGAAGGGTGGTATAAACACCTTGGCGGTGCATCAAGGCAACTTTATGCGACTCTTGACGGCCGTGTCAAATTTCAACTAAGTTACGGCAAACATTTTTCCGGCACATTATTTCATATATATTAATTTCATTTCATTGATTGCATTTCTCTACTGCCCAATTGCTAAAGCTCCCTGGGCAGTTTACAAAGATTAAAAGCCTTAAAAGATACAATAGTGTGCATAATATAAAAACTGTTTACATTCAAACATATAAACAGACAGCGCACACATGCACACACACAAATATATATATATCAACAATTTTAACAATCAACAATAAGAAATCCAAGACCTGATCATAGGCTGCCAAATGCTTGAGAGTGAGGAAGGTTTTGACAAGGTGCTTGGACAGGTTTGTGCAACCGCCTCTGTACTGGATCTTTGCCCCTCTTGGCTTATAAAATCTAGCAGGGAGGGAACAGCCAGCTGGGCCCGGGAGGTGATCAGTGCCTCCTTGCGAGAGGGAGTGGCCCCATGCCACCTGAAACAGGCGGTGGTGAGACCACTCCTGAAGAAACCCTCTCTGGACCTGGAAGATCTTAATACATTTAGGCTAGTGGCGAATGTTCCTTTCCTGGGCAAGGCCCCCGAGCGGCTGGTGGCCAACTAGCTCCAGGCGGTCTTGGCCATGCTGGCTGGGAATGCTGGGTGTTGTAGTCCAACCCATCTGGAGGGTGCCAGCTTGGGGGAAGGCTGTTGTAAGGAAGCCCCCTTGACTTCAGTGGCCATGTGCCACACTCTCTCCCTTCTCCCACCCTCACTTCCGTTTGCCTCGGGTTTTTCGAGGAGGAGGGCGTGCGCTTCCTGCCCAGGTTGTCTGACCTCAACCTCAAAGCAAATCAGCTTTGTTTGCACAGCTCAGCTGCTGCCCCCGGGACTCGGTCCGGGATACGTCTGTGCACACGTGCGTGTCATTTGACAACAAACGTGCCTTTATATCTGGCAGGAATGACAAGTGGCTGCCATCGGAAAATGCACAGAAACTGGAAGCCCTCCCACCCCCCACCCATCCCCCCCCCCCCCCCCCGGTCTCCACTTACCACTGGGAGCAAATGCTCAAGGCCTACAGACATCATTCCATGACTTTATATATCCCGCTCCTGCTTGGAAAGGGGGCATGACTGGAGCTCTGTCTGCATTCTTTCCTAGGGGGAGCCTCGTCCCTGCTGGCTGGGAATGATGGGAGTTGTGGTCCCACACATCTGGAAGGCATCAGTGCGGGGGAGGCTGCGATAACTTGTCCTCTTGCACTTTGGAGAGCAACTTGTGCACTGATGGCCCTATATGGTCATGGTTCTATGAAATAGTGTGACGGAGATTTTTTTTTGCTGCACCTTAATTTAAATCTAGGGCAGACATCAAGGGTCACATAAAGTTATCTGGGTGTGTGTGTGTGTGTGTGTGTGAGTGTGTGTGTGTGATTCAGCCTACAAGCTGCAAGTCGGTCCAGCCTGAAATAAAGGGTATGATGCATATAAAGCCGGGGGAGACGGGACGGATGGAGCGTAAAACTCAGCGAAGCGTGCGGGGGTTGGCGGAGAAAGGCAGTCCACCTTGGAAAAGCGTGAGAAGAAGGAAAGGATGAGGTTTAAGAATAAAGGATCATAAAGAAGGGTGCCTCTGAGCATATGTGGAGCATCGCTTGCTCCTCCGATTGCACAGCCAGACTCCACCCAGGCATTTGGGTTGAGGTCTTTGAAATCCGGGGGGGGGGGGGCGCAGGCTTGGAACCCACAACGTCTCCCTTTTGGGGGGCATCGAGCATCCCAGCTCCTTTTGGCCTGGGTGGAGGCCGTAGCAAGAATTAAAATCTCTCTTCCCATTCCCAAGGGGGAAATCATCAAATGGAGCAAAATAATCCCCCCCCCCCCCCCCCCCCCCCCGTAGCTGGCGAAAGAAGAGCCGAGAACCAAAAGCCAGGATGATAAAAGAGGAGGCAGGAAAGATACACGAGAGCAAGCTGAGAGGGTTGATAAGTTCTTGAGCAATAGGAGCCTTGGGGAAGAAGGAGTAGGGGAGAGGCAGTCTGCCGCCCTTCTGAGTGGGTCGCTGTGCTGCTCCTTGAGTGGAGTTTTGAAATGCTATTTATTTTCAGTATTTTTATACTGCCCAGGAAGAGACATGCTCCATCCGTAGTGTTGTGCAGCATTGGCCACACATTGCTCTGGGGATGTAGGACGTGGCCTCTGCATCCATCCCACAGAGGTCCGGGTAGAGGATCCTCCCGCCCGCCCGCCGCCCCCCAGAAAGGCTCTCTGATCTGCCAATGGAGGAAGAGAACATGTCACTTTCTCCATGGCTAGATTGCGGTTTTCTCTGTGCACGGAGAAAGGGGGGGGGGTGCCCTTTTCCTCATGCACAGAGAGCAGTGCTGCAATGGAGGAAGAGATCGGTCTCTCATTCTCTGTGGCCAGATCACCCTCTTTTCTTCTCTGTGCATTGCGAGCGTCTCTCTCTCTGTCTATGGGTATGTGTCAGTGGGGTAAACGTATGAGTGAAAAGGGTGTGCGTGAGAGACCGTGGGAGTGGGCCCTCTCATTCTGAGTTGTGGCCGTGCCCTCTGTTGGCAGGTCGGCCCTCCGACGTGCTCTCAGGATGCCATTATGGCTCACCGGGCCAAAGAGATTCCCCGCTCCGGCTGTGTTCTGTGTGTTCCCAGGGCTGCTGACACAGGACTCTGTGATCTGTGTGTCCTTAGGGCTGCCGTGAGAGTACAGAACTGGAAAACTGGCACAGAATTCACCATCTTGGGATTTTTTTTTTTATTTAGTTAGTTTAGTATTACGTTTATATTCTGCCTTTTTTTTTTGCTCTTGCGAGAAATCCAGGGCAACTAACATGGTCCTCTTCCTCTCCATCTTATCCTCACAACAACCCAGCGAGGTAGGTTAGGCTGAGAGTCAGTGACTGGCCCAAAGTCACCCAGTGAGTTTCATGGCCCAGCGGGGACAAGAACCCAGATCTCCCGAGTCCCAGTCTGACACTCTAACCACTACGCCACACTGGCTCTCAAAAAAAGATACCTAGCTTTTTTTAACTCTGAATTTTCTGGACATTAAATGCTGGGCTGTGTATGTACCGTATGTTGAGAACAGAGGAAGCTGCTATATATTGAGTCAGACCCTGGGTCCATCATCTAACCCAGTATTGGTGACACTGACCAGCACTGGCTCTCCAGGGTTCTTTCCTAGCCCAACCTGGAGATCGAACCCGGGACCTTCTGCGGGCAAAACAGGCACCCTGCCACTGAGCCACAGCCCCTCCACAGGATGTAGACAAACTGGAGAGGGTTCAGAGGAGGGCAACAAAGATGATAAAGGGACTGGAAACAAGGCCCTATGAGGAGAGACTGAAAGAACTGGGCATGTTTAGCCTTCAGAAGAGGAGACTGAGGGGAGATATGATCGCACTCTTCCAGTATTTGAAGGGATGTCACACAGAGGAGGGCAAAGATCTCTTCTCGATCATCCCAGTTTGCAGGACACGGAATAATGGGCTCAAGTTACAGGAACCTAGATTCCACCTAAACATCAGGAAAAATTTCCTGACTGTCAGAGCAATAAGACAATGGAATCAACTACCTAGGGAGGTTGTGGGCTCTCCCACTCTGGAGGCATTCAAGGTGCAGCTGGACAGCCATCTGTCAGGGATGCTTTGACCTAGATTCCTGCATTGAGCAGGGGGTTGGACTCGATGGCCTTGTAGGCCCCTTCCAACTCTACTTTTCTATGATTCTATGATTCTATGATTCCTCACATGAGCAGGTATATTCCCCGTACAATTTTCATGCGACTAGACGTTGCCCATACAATGTTAAGCATATCTTTGCTCCCATGAGGACTAGAAAGGTGAGTTTTTAATTCTTCCTGTGGAAACTTGAGATTCCCGGGGGGGACTGGGTGACATGCTTTTACTGCCCTTCTGTGGAACCCCCAATAGACATACGTAAGGACCAGAAACTTGGGAGGGTTTAAAAAAATATATTATATGCTTAAAATAAAAGTGTGTAGACAATGCTTACTGAAAGGTAAGAAGCCATAAGATGGCGGGCAGAGCAATCCTATGGCTCCTAGACGGTCTCTCCAGCCTTGGGTCCCCAGATGTTTTTGGCCTACAACTCCCAGCATGCCCCAGCCAACGTAGCTGGAGAGCCCTGCTCTAGCGGCTTTGCAGAGAAGGAGGAGCTAATTTCATGTTAGCCCAGCTGTTAGTACCGGCAGCCGTCCCGGCAGGCTGTACTGGAGGAGACGGGAGGAAGAGCAGGGCTGTTCCACCGGCCCCGCTGAAAGACTTGATTTCCCCCCCCCCTCTTCCCTCCCCACCCTTTTTTCCTTGTATGCCGTGTCTTTTTTAGATAGTGAGCTTGCGGGCAGGGACTCTCATGTTTAACTGATAATATGTAAGGTGCTCTGGGAGCTTTTTTGGCTGAGGAGCAGCAACCCCCGCCCCACTTCAAATAAATAAATAAATAAACAAACAAACAAACCGCTTAATTGACACGGGGCACAGCATTTAGCTTTTTGATGTTGTTGTTTTTTAATGTTATGTTCAAGGCACGTTATGAACTTGATCTCAGAAAATCCTTATGGCGGCCCTGCAAAGTAGGCCACCACTATTATCCCCCTATTGCAAATGCGGGGCTGGAGCCGACAGAGTCCAAGCTCACCTGTCGAGTTCACGGTAGAGGTGAGAACTGAACCCGGCGCAAGCTCGTAACGGCAGCGCCACGTCCGCTCGCCGCTTCGTGCCTTGGTCTTGATTTGGTTCTTATTTACCCAAGTCACGTCCACGGCTCTCCCTTCGAAGCCCCGCCGGATTCTGATCCCTGCGTTTTTTTTTTTGTGTCGATTTGCTTCTGCAGCGTAACACCTTCCAGGCGGTCTTGGCCTACAGCCGTGCGGACACCTACGCCCTCTTCCTTTACCCCGACGACGGGATCCAGTTCTTTGGAACACGGCCGAAGGAATCGTACCACGTCCAGCTGGAGCTCCCTGCCCGAGTCGGCTTCAGCAGAGGGGACTACCAGCGGCGGGAAGGACCATACCACAGCGTAACTAGCAGCGAGCAGTCCGTCAAGAGCCTCTACCAGTAAGTAGCTGCCGTGCAGTGAAAAGCACAGGGGCCTAACTTGTTGCGGGTGGCGTTTCTAGGCGGACAAATCCGATCCAAATCTGATATTTAAAATATGTTATGCAGCCCGGAGGGACCCCCTTGCAGGGCCGGTGCAAGGCAGTTTGGTGCCCTAGGCAAGATCAGATATTTAGCGCCCCCCCCCCCACTTGAGCCCTCCCTCCCTCCAGGCCTATATTATAAAAGTCAATTGGCAAAACCTAAAAAATTTATTAACATAAACATTGACAAACAAACATACATAAAAAACATGTTGATGTAGTCCCAATTTGCTATATAGAAAAATTCCTAGTGAAGTGTGACAGAAACTACATTTAATGTTTAAAACTTCATTTTCCTTGCCTTTTTCTTGGCAAACTGGCAGACCATTTCTTTAATGTCTAAAGAAGATGCTAACTCAGATTCAATTGAAATGGTTGCCAAGCCAACCAGTCTTTCTTGGCACATTGTTGAACGCAGATAATTTTTTATTAATTTTAATTTGAAAAAACTTCTTTCTCGAGTCCAACCCCCTGCTCAATGCAGGAAACTAGAGGAGAGGTCTCCCATCCAAGTAATAACCAGGCTTGACACATACGACATAGCAAGCTGTAAATTTTTTGTGCTAATGCAGATTCAACACAGGACTCATTTTTAATACAGCAGAAGTTGAAGGAGTAGAGAATTTGCTCCTACAAACACGGTGCTGCAGGCTAAATACAGCTAAGTTTCTTCTGGTACTGCACACAGTTTCTTCTGGAACTATATAGAAAGTTCACATTTAGAAAGCTCCTCCAACTTTGGTGCGAAACAGAAAGAAATCCCTACGTCAGCCTCCCTCAACCTGGTGCTCCCCAGATGGGTTGGGTTGCAACTTCCATCATTCCCAACCGGCATCACCATGCTGGCTGAGAATGATGGGAACCGCAGTCCAACCCATCTGAAGGGCTAGGTTAGGGAAGTCTGCTGTAACACATGACCAAGCTGCTGGTGGTAGAGCGCTCTCATCTATCATCCTACCAAGCAGCCAGCAGGGTTTGACCACCCTTCAGGTGCCAACGTGTGCCCAGATGCAGGGCCGGTGCTACCATTAGGCCAACTAGGCAGCCGCCTAGGGCGCAGGGCTAAAGGGGGCGCCAGAAATGCCTTGGAAAAAAATACAGCGCTCTCAAGTGGGAAGGGGGGGCGCTAAATGTCTGATCTTGCCTAGGGCACCAAACTGCCTTGCACCGGTCCTGCCCAGATGGCTGTCCATAGGAGCTTGCTTGCATTCTGCTTACAGCTGATCAGTTCCAGACCCTGCTGGTCAGGATGCTGACAAAGGCCCAGTGCCAACAGGTGGTGGAGGAGGAATGGGAGCAAGACAGCCCAATGGAGAGAAACAACCGAAGCTAGGAAGACAGCCAAACTCAGAGGACAGACGCCTGAAGCACAATCCTCCTTTTACAGGCTTTCTTGGGGCCAGGCCCTCTGGAGATCAGCCCTCACGTTAAGAATGGTCACCTCTAGACCCGAGGGCAGTGATGGTGAACCTTTTTGAGCCCGAGTGCCCAAACTGCAACACAAAACCAACGTATTTATTTCAAAGTGCCTTAAATTTGGCAGGAAGGAGGAGGGGGCACTAGCTAATCGCGCCCCGCTCTGTCTCAGGGCATGGCTCTTCACCGGGCGCGCAAAGATTCGGGCGCGGGCACGCTGTGCTTCTGAGCTGTCTGTTCAGTTAGAAGGAGGGCCGGGTGCCTGCGCAGTCCGCTTCTAGGGGTGGAGATGTTGGAGTGTGTGCCTGCCTGTGGAGGCCAGCGAGGAATGAGTGGAGAGGAGTTACTATGGAAACCCGAAGCTGAATGCAGAAGGGGGATGGTCTTTTCGCGATCTGGCGACCAATGGCTCGAGTGCCCACAGAGAGGTCCCTGCGTGCCAGCTGTGGCACGCGTGCCATAGGTTCGCCATCACTGCCCTAGGGCAGCCTTCCCCAACCTGGTACCCTTCAGATGTTCTGGACCACGTCTCAACATCCCTAACCATTGGCCATGCTGGCTGAGGCTGATGGGAGTTGACATCCAACACATCCAGAGGGCACCAGGTGGTGCGGGGGAGCCTGTCCAATGGCACGTTTACCAGGAAGCAAGTCTCACAGAGCTCAGTGGGTACAAAGCAGCCCACACAGCGGCAGCAGCAGCACGCTTGCTCCCAGATTTGCAAAATGGTCAGCTACCAGGCGCACAAGAGGCCCGAGGTCTCAGAGGCGGCCCCCTGCTCTGAACTCCCAGCTCAGCCCCGTGAACTGAGGCAGCAAAGGCACGCTGGGCATCTTCTCACAGGCCCATCTCCTCCATCTACCTGCCCAGGAACAAGACAATTTGGCCTGATTATCCGCCGGAGCCCTAAATTAGATGGAGATGCACCCGCCTGCGTCCGTTTTCCTGCTCCTGACTCAAAGCTCCGGAGGATTTCCCCTGGCAAGAATCCCCCGGCAGGGCGCCTGCTTTGTTCGGTAGCACGTCCAGGCAAGAAGGGAGAACTTCTTTCCGGCAGCACGTCCAGGCAGGGAAAGCCCCCTCTCTTTCCGGGGCCCCGGGGAGCTGCCAGTCCAAGGGCGGGCTTCAGCAGGGGCAGGCAAGCCAGGGTTTTTAAACTACAGCTTCCAGCCAGGGATGCTGGGAGCTGTAGTCCCTTAGAACAGCCTCCCCCAACCCGGCGCCCTCCAGTTGGGTTTGGCCGCAGCTTCCGGGCTGCCTGGGGATGATGGGGGTCGCAGTCCCACACAGCCGAGGGGCACCAGGTCGGGGAAGGCCGGGCCAGGAGGTCCCCGAAGGCCTCGTCCTCCCTCAGCCGCTGCAGGAACACCGCCCCGGGCCGGGACCTGAAAGGCCGGCCCCTTCCCACCGCCCGACGGAGGAGCTGCGCGAGGGTTGTACCCGGCGGCCGCAAGGCGGAGGCGGAGGGGCGGCAAGTGACTCGGGACTCGGCTCAGCCGGCCAAGCGGGCCGCTAGGCGCCTCCGCACGCCCTGGGGCCGCCGCGCCCGGCCTGGGCTGGAGCGCGGCCGCCGCGCCGGGCGGCACAGCAAGCAGCAGGGGCGACGCGGGCACCAACGCGGCCTCTCCCGGGGCCGCCTGCAGCCCGTCCCGCCGCTCGGGGGAGCACTGCAGCGCTCATATCTCCGGAATGCGGGCGGGCGGGCGCGGGGCTGGGGGCGGGCGCGGGCACGCCGGGGAGACGGTGCTTCCCTCCCTCCCTCCTACCTGGTGGCCGATCCTCGGCCTCACGTAGCACACAGCCCCCGGGCCAGCGGCGATTCCAGCACCCGGAGAGGGGAGGAGGTGCCTTGAGGAAGGGGCGGGGGCGTCCGGTGGCGGGGGCGAGGAATCGCGGGATAGTTTTTGCGCCCCCTTTAGCCGTGCGCTCTAGGCAGCAGCCTAGTTCGCCTAGCGGTAGCGCCGGCCCTGCCCCCTTGTACTCTTAAGGTCAAAGAAGCGCACCTGCCTGCTTCGTCAGAGATCGGAAAGCAGCGTGGACGTGATGTCAGATGTTGAACTGAACTTTGTTTGCACAAGGCGGCTGTTTCATTAGATAACGCCGTCTCTGCGCTGGGAAATGTGTGCGTTTTGCTTTCTTTTTGAGATTGGGTTCAACGTAGTGCGGAAACCCTCTGGAAACGTCTTTCTTGGATGGTGGTGGTGGTGGTGATGCTGTTGCAAATCGTTCCGAGGAAGTACCTGCTGATGTCATTGTTTTGATGGATGATTTCCTGTGGTTGACCTAGCCACGTTGTTATTGCAACGTGGTACAGGCCGTGGCCCCGTTGGGCTGCCTGGCTCTGAGGAAGCCCTTCGGGGTGGAAGGAGATCAAAGGAAGCAGGCCGGAGATGTTCCTCTTCGAGAGCCTGCCACTTCTGCATCAACTTGTTCTCTCCCAGTCTGATCGGGGTGAAAGCGTTGTGTGTGTGACAGGAAATATTCCGGGTTCCGTGAAAGCAGCTATTGTTTCAGGGCAGTGGTGCTCAGATGTCCTCCTTTCAGGGAGTCCTTTCCATACCGATCCATCTCAATAGCCTTGTAGGCTCCTTCCAACTCTATGATCTATGAAATCTACTGAAGAACCCTGGCCTGCCCCAGAGGATTCTGGGGCATGTACACTGGCACGTCCAGTTCTGGGCAGCACATTTTAGGGAGGGCTTTGACAAACTGGAATGTGTCCAGAGGAGGTAGGTGATTAGGAGGGTGAGGGGTCTGGAAACCAAGTCCTATGAGGAACAGTTGAAAAAGCTGGGTATGTTTAGCCTGGAGAAGAGAAGATGAAGGGGAGACATGATAGTTGTCTTCAAATATTTGAGGGGCTGGCCTGCAGAAGATAGAACAGACTTAGGCTGGGTTCATACGACACGACAAGCCAGAGCATGGGTTCAGTGTGGGTTGTCGTTGAACCATGGGTGGTTGGTGGTTGTTGAATCGTGGGTTGTTCTGCTGTGTGAACCCAGACGCGCTAACAAACCGTGGTTTGTTACTGGGTTGTGAACTGTGATTGTTCATGGTTAACAAACCGTGGTTTGTTAGGGTGTCTGGTTTCACACAACACAACAACCCACGAGCAACTCACAGTTCAATGACAACCCACACTCAACTCGAACTCTGGCTTATTGTGTTGTGTGAACTAGGTCTTATGCTCTGTCACTGCAGAGGGCAGGGCTAGAAGCAATGGGTGGAAATCACAAGGCACCAGATTTTGGCTAAACTTTAGGAGAAACCTCCTAATGGTAAGAACTGTTCAAATGTAGAGCAGACCGTCTCTCCCTCGCTGCAGATATTTAAGGAGAGGCTGGATAGCCATGGGTCAGGGATGATTCCTGTGGTGAATAGGGGGCTGGACTTAATGACCTCAAAAGCCCCTTCCAAGTCTAATAGCCTATGAACATAAGCATAGGAACGTATGGGGGCTGACGGTGTGGACTCGGGCGAGAGCCACAGGGGTTGGCGTGGCGGTGGCCTCACTGTGGCACCTCCCACGCCACTGCTCTGTTTGAAATATACCCTCTGTTAAAAATGTGCTGCCAACTTTACCCGCTAGGTCAGTGTTCTCCAACCTTGGGCCCCCAGATGTTTTTGGCCTACAACTCCCAGCATGCCCCAGCCAGCGTAGCTGGCTGGGGCATGCTGGGAGTTGTAGGCCAAAAACATCTGGGGGCCCAAGGTTGGAGAACACTGCTCTAGGTAAAGATTTGGACCTGTTTCTCACACTTTGTGCCCCGTCAGACTGCAGGCATGTGCTGCTGCTGCTGTTGCATGAAAAAACAAAATCACTGCAGAGAGAAAGCTAGCATGTCAAGAGAGAGAAGAGTTCTACTCTAGCCTTCCCCCCCGATATGCGAGTTTTCTCTGCACCTGGCTTCTGTGTAATTTAATTCTGCGGTGGTGCATTCGCTCCCATGAGGCATCATCTCATCTGCAATCTGAAGGGGTTCAGCCCTGGCAACAGTTGGCCTCCGCACGTGCCGCTGGGGAGAATTCGGCCGAGCGCCCTGCTTTCGGTGGCACAGAGGCCCAGCTCCAGGGATTTAGTCTGCGTCCGTTCCAAAGGCTGGGTCAGTAGGCAATCCAAAGTCCAAACACCGGGAAGTCCGGAGAGGAGCAAGTTTAGCGGGGAGACAACAAGTATCCGGGAGCTTGTGCACAGACCATGTGTCCAGCTCTCCGTGCCTAGAACCGGAGGCCTTGCAGCCTCGACCTTTAGACCCCCCGCCCAGAGGCCAGCTGCAGTCTGTCAGCAGCACCACCACCGGAGGAATGGTCTAACTCACGAGCAGAGCTTTAATTCATGAGTCTAGTTTTACCCACAAGACAGCCTTCTTCCTCAGGTGGTCACTTCTGTATCTGGTAGCCAGCCAAACCAGCCCCTTTGGGTGCCCCGTGCTGCCACTATGGCATCTGCCTCCCAAGTCTGAGAGGGGGCTCACGGTGCCTTGAGGGGAAGAAGGGCTGATGGCTGTCTCCCTGAGGGCCTGGGATCCCCCCGACTGGCCCCAAGGCCCCTTCGACACCGGGAGCTCCTCCATGATGTTCAACTTGGGGGACTTCAGGCCATCCTCTGAAGGGGAGCCCTACAGAGGGGGGCGGGCATAGCACTGTCCCTTCCACATGCTGCGCTGAGTCGAGCAGACGGTTGGCCCTCGGCGATTATTTAGGTGGAGGATTGAGAGGGGCACATTGTTCCAGGTGTGGAGGGCGATGCAGCAGAAGATTTTATTTATTTATTTATTTATTTATTATATTTATCAATCGCCCATCTGGTCGGTCACCCGGCCACCCTGGGCGATGTACAATTAAAATACAACAAACAACACAATAAAATATAATAATTAAAACAATATAAAAAATTCTCATTAAAAACCTAGCCCACCCCATATTCCCGCCTGAACAGCCATGTTTTTAATGCACGGCGGAAGCTCATCACGGAGGGGGCATGGCGAAGGTCACTAGGGAGGGAGTTCCATAATGTGGGGGCCGCCACAGAGAAGGCCCTCTTCCTAGTCCAAGATCTCACCAAGAGACCCAGGAAGTGCTTCCTATATCCAGGAAGCACAAAGGGAAGGCACGGTTGGCAATCTTCCAAGGGTCCACGCCCCAGCAGGGGACCACTCCTGGCGGAACTGCTCCTCCTCGTCATCATTGCAACCTGCTTGTTCACCTGCCTCTCAAGTCTGGCCCAGACAACGGTGGCGGTGGTGGTGGTGAGCTACGCTGGCTGGGGCATGCTGGGAGTTGTAGGCCAAAAACATCCGGGGACCCACGGTTGGAGAACACTGCATTAGGGAGTCTGGGGATTGGGAGGGTGGGGGATGAAGTTAGAAGCTTCGCTGAAACGTGGCCAGCGCAAGGAGTCGGGCTTGTAAAAGCCAACAGCTGCCGCCTACGGTTCCCACTGTTACCGAACAACGCTGGCTGTTCTCTGGCTTGGAGCTGCCTGACGTGAGAGAGGCAGAGAGGAATGCGCGGAAGGGGAAAGACCTTGGCGCGCGGGGGCCGCCCAGCAAACTTTTGAAAGCGGCCCTGTCCGTTTCGATACACTAGGAACCTGTAGCTGGATGTTTGGCCGGCTGTTTTGCGAGTCGAATGTTGTTCGCCGTTCTCGCACGGCGGACGCTGAAGAAGCAGCCGTTGCAAATGCTGCCTCTGAACTCGGCCCCCGTTCCCTGTCTCCCGTCCCGCTATGTCAGTGTTCTCCAACCGTGGGTCCCCAGATGTTTTTGGCCTACAACTCCCAGCATGCCCCAGCCAGCTACGCTGGCTGGGGCATGCTGGGAGCTGTAGGCCAAAAACATCTGGGGACCCACGGTTGGAGAACACTGCGCTATTCTAAATTGGGATAGGGAAATCCAGCCGCCCTCAACTTCTCTGCGTCCCTTGTTTCACCAATGGTGCACAGTTCTTCCTGTCCCGCGCCCCGTGCGAGATGTTCCCGCGACTCTTTCCGGGCCCCCTGGCTTTCCTGGCTTCCCAAACCACCTGGTCTCCCTGGACGCCTCTGCGGCACCGAGCAGTGGCTCTCCTCCAGATCTCTGTGAAGATGTTCCCTGCCCCGTCCCATGTTCCGATTGCTTCCCTGTCCTTGGTTTCTTCATCCACCGGCTGATCTGCTGTTCTCCAGAAATCTGATAAGGGCTCAACGAATATATCGATGCTGGGTTCAAGCAGCCACTGAGAAACGTCTCCCCGTGACCGGGATTCATGTGGCGTCAGGGCGCATGGTTGTTTGAGCCTGTGGCTTGTTCGGTTCACATGGCGACTTAAAAGGCAGGGCTGTTGCAAATTCACGACATGATCTGGGCTACCTTTGGGGTTTTCCAGGGGTTATTGTGCCAGAACCATGTACAAGAGCAGGCGGTTCTTGAGAATACCCCAGTCTCCAGCCATCAAGGGGTTTCTGGGTTGCCATAACACCCCTTTCCCCTCGTAATTCCCTTTCCCTTGTGTATCATGCTTGATTAGCCCTAACCCACAAGCTTACCATCAGTTTCTTATTGCCTTGCATAGAGGCACTATATCTGAAGGATAAGTTAAGAAAACTTAGTTAAGGCATGTGCCACTGAATACCACTTGTGGAGAGGGCTGCCGTGTTCATGGTTCACGGTCAGCTTGTGGGTTTCCCTGGGGCAACTGGCTGGCCACTGTGGGAAAGGCCTTTGGTCCGATCCAGTCACGGGACTCTTCTGATGTCTCTCCTGCTTTTGCTCGCAAACATTCCCGTGATAATCTTTTGACCCTCGCTGTCTTCCTCCACTGTCAGTTTAGAAGGTTGTAACCTCCTCGGGGCAGAGCCTCGCTTTCCCCACTTACGCTGCTTTGTAAAGTTCCATGAACTATGTAATCATGACACTGTATTATTGATGCTTATAACCGATGGCCCCATTGCAGGCATTGGTACCCTGCATAGCGTTGCTTCTTTATCTAATCTGAAAGCCGGTTGCCAGTCAGTAACCATCGGGCTTTCACCCTTATTTCCATCTTAATTTAGGACAAGCAACGTGGGGATCCCCGGCGTGTGGCTGTTCCATATCGGCAGCACCGCCCCGCTGGATAATGTGATGCCAGCCGCGATGGGCCGGAAGCCCCCACCTTCTCCACGAACTCCAGAGAGTGGCTCTGTGGACCGTAACATCCTGGAGGCCCAATATCCCGATGCAAACCTTGATTATGCAGATTCCTTCTATGATGGGAATGAAGACGACTTTGAGTACTTGCCCGTTACACCGACCGAGCTGACGCCTGACCCGGCAACGAGACCTGGCGGCTCATTCAACCCCGAGGACCGGCTTGATTACAAGGAGCCCAGGCACTCTGGTGCCAAGCTGGATTCGGAACTGGCATCCAGCCATCTCCCTGCTTACCCTGAACTGGATCCCATCTCACTGTCCCCGGTGGGGGAAGTGCCGTCCACAGCATCTTCTGTATCAGAAGAAAACGCCAGAACCCCGTCCTTGCCATTCGTTTACGAGAGTCCGATTGAGGCGGTCACAGCCATCCTGCTGCGGCGAGCTGGCAACGAGGGTGCCTTGCCCACTCGGGAAGAAGATAGGAGTGCCCCGTCGGAACGGGAGAGCTTTCCTGTCTACCCAGAGGGTGAAGTGGTCCTCGAGAGCTTCCCGGACAACGCCCCTCCTTTCAGCCACAGGAGACGGGTCGTGGGCGTAGACGAGGATATCAGTTTTAACCCAGATGGTAAGCCCCTAAGACTTCTTAATGCGATAGACCTCATTCTCTGAACCGTGGTTGGTTGAAACTCTTTTGGCAGCTAAATTAATTGCGTGTATCCCACCCGGTAGAGACCTATAAACCTTTTGTAACACAGGCATGTCAGAAGCCGCCTTAGACAGAGTCAGGCCCTGGGTCCATCTAGCTCGGTATTGTCAACACTGACTGGTACAACAGCTCCCCAGGGTTTCAGGCAAGTCCCCGAGTTAAGAACGTCCGACTTACAGACAACCCATACTTAAGGACGGACTTCTGGGTTCCCTGGCGCTATGTTGTTTACGTAGAGTACACATAGTGTAGTATACTACGCAATTTGAGTAATTTACGCAATTCGCGTAAATGCCGATTTCAACGTATAGAACACTGTACTGTTCCGACTTGCATACAAATTCGACTTAAAGACATTCTTAAGAACAGAACTCGTTCGTAACTTGGGGACTGCCTGTATTCGGCTTCTAGCTCATGTGAAGAGGGCTGCGGACACACGGACACACACACACACACACACACACACACTGTGACCACTAGGGTTCTTATTCAGCAATGCTGCTGACGTCTGAGTTTAACCAACGTTACCTACACACTTTCAAGCAGATGTTCACAACCATAAGGGCTAGAAACGTTTTTTTTTAAATGACAGCTGAGAGTTTCTTAGGCATCTGAATTTCATGGCTGTATCCCATTTGGCTGTATCCCATTTGGTAGCCTTTCTGCATTTCTACAGAACTGCATCATATCCACGGTGCTGAGCTTTGGTAATGTACTTTAGACTAGAGCAGTGCTTCTCAATTATTTTCTGTCATGCCCCCCCTAGGAAGAAGAAAACATTTCGCGCCCCCCGCGCGACTGTAAATAGTATCATTTGTCTATAAAATTGTTATAAGTACACCTCTGCATAACACTGTATCCTTATTAACGTATAAGAGAATAAAAAAAGAAAGAAATGTGGATCAATTTACAACAAAGAATAGCTTTATTAACTGTAGCAGAAAAGATTTAAAGGAGCACAGGATTTAAAGGAACACAATATTAAAAAAAACTTTTAATTGAGGTCAAACGAGCCCCCCTTTACGGAGCCTCGCACCCCCCCTGGGGGCCCCGCCCCACTATTTGAGAAGCACTGGACTAGAGCATCCCTGCTAGTGGCCTTCCCAGAGGAGAGGCAGCGAACCTGCCCGCACTGGAGACAGAATGCTGGGCGAGAGGGACCTCTTTTGTGCTCTAGCAGGGCTCTCCTGACGATATGAAAGATGAAATGACAACAAGTCGAGCAAGCCAGACTAACACGAAGCGGGAGTGGAGTGGGCAGGGGAAGATTACGTTCTGCCCATGTTCAGAAGCACTCTGTCCTTTCAAAAACCGAGAAGTCTGCTCAGGCTGTGTCGACGCTGGCCCCTCTACCCCTGAAACCCTTCAGGAAATTTGTCCTGGTGTGGCGTTGCCTTGGAGTTGCTCCTAGTCCTGAATCAGGAGAGGAGATTGCAGAAGTGTGTGTGTGTGTGTGGTGGTGGAGAGAGAGAGAGAGAGAGAGAGAGAAAATGACACCCATCCTGGTTATTAGGCAGGGCCTGTGCAAGAGACGGCGGCGGTCGGTCAATCCAGGGGGCTTGCCCACCCCTGGGAGGCCCCAGCAGCTGGCAACAGCAGCAGCCCGCAGGGACAGCTCACCAGAACAACTTGTGGCTGTGTGGAACGTGGGCACTGGAGCACTGCCGCGGGGGGGTGTGTGTATTAAGCAGCCATGGACCCGGACGGGGAGAAGGAGCCCTGCCCGTCACAGGCTTTTCTGGAGCATGAAACACGATATCCAGCAGCTGGGGGGGTTGTTGCGTGCTGATGGCTTGCATGCCGCAACAGCCGCATGGGGTGGGGGGAATTTGGCGGGACCCGATGGTGTGACCGGGGGGGGGGGGGGGAGGGGAGGGAGGATGTGGGGAAGAGGCTGGAAGATCCACAAAGGCAAGCATGTGCAGGCGTTTATGAGAAGCCATCGCTTGCCAGAGGTTTGTGAACCACACAGCCCCAAAAGACCGAGTTTGAGTTGCCTTAAATCAGCCTTCCCTTACCAGCTGCCCTCTAGATGTGTTGGGACTACAACCCCCAGGATCCCCCAGTCGGCATGCTGGGAGTTGTAGTCCAACACATCTGGAGGGCACCAGCTTGAGGAAAGCTGCCTTAAACGATTTCAGGAGGTGTGTGTCGGTGTCCGCAGGCTGGATAATTAAAACCAGTGCCGCCGCTAACGAGCCGGCTTGTTTGCTGAAACTTGTCTGTTCGTAATGCGCTCGCCTTTGGAGAAAGCCTGGATCGCTGTATTACGAATTCGCTTTTAAGTTCAGAACTGATTGTGGGCTTCGGAGCATGCGCAGTCTGTATCCAAACAATGCCCCCCTCGAATGATCCGGTGCTGCTTCCCTCCTCCTCTTCCTCTTCCTCCTTGCTTCTGCTGTAGCTCTGCGAGGAGGAGGAGGAGGAGGCCTCAGTGGCACCGTTTGCCTCTCTGTCTCCTCCATGATCAGAGACGACAGCGAGGAAACATTACATGGAAGGGAAAGAACCAACCAGGAAGGCGGTACATGATGCGCTGACGCACGATGTTGTGCCGCACCACGCGATTCCAGGCTACAGCTCCCAAGATGCACTTTGAGCAAGCAGTCGTGCGCACAGAACGAGATTTCGCGTTTCAAGGGGGGACTCTCGCCCGAAATGTGAGAGTCCCCCTTGAGTCCCCCTTGGAAATGTGTTACTTTCCAAGGAAATGGTGAATTCACTCAGGGCAAGTTTGCCCGTCGCTAATTCATCATCATCAGGCGATCACTCGTGACCGAGTAAGATTGTCTTCCGGGATAAAAGGAGGAAATTCTAAAGAAGATTGTGTAGACTCTAGCGATGGGTCCGTAAGTGACTGTGGAGGCCAATTCTAGATCCACACAGCTTCCCACACTGAGGACACAGGTTACCAGATAGAAGATGGTCCTGTAAAGGATTCATTTGACGTGCTTTCCGCTTAGCACGTTTCTCCCTTTCACCTTGCACTCGGGCTTCTTCAAAGTCCATGGAACCTTTGTGAAAGGCCAACCTCCATTTAGATCGTTCATGGGCCAGAGCTTCCCAGTTTTCGATGTTTATATTGCATTTTTTTAGATTAGCCTTATGAACATCTTTAAACCTCTTATATTGACCACCGATATTCCGCTTTCCATCCTTGAGTTGGGAGTACTAGATCTCAAATGGTTCCCCAGTTCATACAGTTGCCTTTCTCTCCGGCACAGGGATAGCTTTGAATGTGGACCAGATGTTCCTGGCCAGTCAGCGGTCCTGGGCAGCCCGGTCTACATCATGGCGCCATGGGGGAGCGGGGGGGGGACCAAGATTCCCCCTCCACCACCGGAGGGACAGTGTTGCCCCTCTCCCAAATGCGCGCGCCGTGGTTTTGTCTGTGGGCCTCTTCAACCCTTGTCATCTCCAGAGAGCAGACCGACGCGGAAAGGCCCTCTCTCGTGTCCCGCCTGCTTCACTGTCCCCCAAAGCGGGCAAGTGAGAAAGGGCACCCGTTACTGATCTTAAGAGTGCGGGCAGGCTGATAAGGCAGTCCTTCAAATAATTTGGTCTCAAGCCATTCAAGGCGTTTAAAGGTCAGAACTGGCCGTTTAACTTGGGCTCAGAAACGCACCGGTACAGGTGCAGGAGAGGCAGCGTAGCTGGGGCGGGATAGGTGTGGCGGGATCTGACCGCCTTGGTCACCCCGGCGCTCGGGTTCCTTTGGTAGCATCCATCAACACAGGGCTGTGGAAGGCTTGATCCACTTCTGTGCTGGTGCCTGCAGGTTTAGCCGTCTGCTGTCAGGTCCGGTCAAGGTACAGGCGAGCTGAGCATGATGGACTTTGAGCCAGGGACAGACTAGGTGGACAGACTAGGCTGAGCCTGATAGATCTTGTGGTCTACAAAGGGCAAGAGCCTGATAAACCGGCTTGGCTTTTACTGTGTACCTGAGTGTGAATCATAGGAGAGTTGGAAGGGGCCTATAAGGCCATCAAGTCCAACCCCGTGCTCAATGCAGGAATCCAGGTCAAAGCATCCCTGACAGATGTCTGTCCAGCCACACCTTGAATGCCTCCAGGGTGGGAGAGCCCACCACCTCCCGAGGTCATTGGTTCCATTGGCTTATTGCTCTAACAGTCAGGAAATTTTTCCTGCTGTCCAGGCGGAATCTGGCTTCCTGTAACTTGAGCCCATTATTCCGTGTCCTGCAAACTGGGATGATCGAGAAGAGATCCTGGCCCTCCTCTGTGTGACAGCCCTTCAAGTACTTGAAGAGCACTATCATATCTCCCCTGAGTCTTCTCTTCTGAAGGCTAAACATGCCCAGTTCCCTCAGTCTCTCCTTATAGGGCTCTGTTTCCAGTCCCCTAATCATCTTTGTTGCCCTCTGAACCTTTTCCAGTTTGTCTGCATCCTTCTTAAAGTGTGGTGCCCAGAAATGGACGCAGTACTCAAGATGAGGCCTAACTAGTGCTTAGAAGGGAACTAGTACTTCATGCGATTTGGAAGCTATACTTCTGTTAATGCAGCCCCAAATAGCATTTGCCTTTTTTGCAGCCACATCACATTGCTGGCTCAAAGAATCATAAAATCATAGAAAAGTAGAGTTGGAAGGGGCCTACAAGGCCATCGAGTCCAACCCCCTGCTCAATGCAGGAATCCAGGTCAAAGCATCCCTGACAGATGGCTGTCCAGCTGCACCTTGAATGCCTCCAGATTGGGAGAGCCCACCACCTCCCTAGGTAGTTGATTCCATTGTCTTATTGCTCTGACAGTCAGGAAATTTTTCCTGATGTTTAGGTGGAATCTAGGTTCCTGTAACTTGAGCCCATTATTCTGTGTCCTGCAAACTGGGATGATCGAGAAGAGATCCTGGCCCTCCTCTGTGTGACAACCCTTCAAGTCCTGGAAGAGTGCGATCATATCTCCCCTCAGTCTCCTCTTCTGAAGGCTAAACATGCCCAGTTCTTTCAGTCTCTCCTCATAGGGCCTCGTTTCCAGTCCCTTTATCATCCTCGTTGCCCTCCTCTGAACCCTCTCCAGTTTGTCTACATCCTTCTTAAAGTATGGTGCCCAGAACTGGACGCAGTACTCAAGATGAGGCCTAACCAGTGCCGAGTAAAGGGGAATTATCATTTCACGCGATTTGGAAGCTATACTTCTATCAATGCAGCCCAAAATAGCATTTGCCTTCTTTGCAGCCACATCACATTGCTGGCTCATATTCAGTTCGTGATCTTCCGCAATTCCAAGATCCTTCTCACTTGTGGTATTGTTGAGCCAAGTGTCCCCCATTCTGTAACTCTCCATTTGGTTTCCTCTCCCTAGGTACAGCACTTGGCATTTATCCCTATTAAATTTCATTCTGTTGTTTTCGGCCCAGCGCTCCAGCTTATCGAGATCGCTTTGAATTTTGTTTCTGTCTTCCAGAGTATTAGCTGTTCCACCCAACTTTGTGTCATCTGCAAATTTGATAAGCATTCTCTGTACCTCCTCCTCCAAGTCATTAATAACAATGTTGAAGAGCACTGGGCCCAGGACCGAGCCCTGCGGTACCCCACTCGTTACCTCTCCCCAGTTTGAGAAGGAACCATTGATAAGCATTCTTTGAGTCCGATTCTGTAGCCAACTGGGTGTGGGTGATGGGCAGGTGTCAAGCACCCAGCAGGCCACAATAGGAGAGGCATTTCAACCTTTCAGAATGGGCAGTCCGGGGTCCAAGCCATCGGCAGTCCGGGGTCACGGGAAGGGGACATGACCTTCTGGGGAACCCCGGAGGGCCAGATTGGGACCCCAGGTGGGCCAGTTTTGGCTCGGGGGCCTAAAGGTTCAACGCCCCTGGTCTAAAACAACTAGTACAATAAAATTCCACAAAAACATTAAAAAGTACAAACATCACACAAGTAGCAGTTAAGAAAAATTAATCAAATTCTGCAGAGCCAACAACAACACTAAAACCAGCTATAAAATGAGCTGGAATTGCTGGAATGCAATTCTTCTTCTTTCTTTCTTTCTTTTTTTAAAGTTTTCCCTGGCGCCAAACAGCCATCAGGGCTGGCTCTAGGCCAGCTTCTCTAGGGGAGGAATTCTGGCCTGCGAAGGCCGTCCGCTGCCTCAGTTCCAGCGGTGGCGAAACCCGGAGGTGGCCTTTAGATGCAGGAGGGAACGGAGAGAAGAGCACCCTTCAAACGAGCCGGTGTCGAGCTGTTTCGGACTTTCTAGGTCAGTGTTCTCCAACCTTGGGCCCCCAGATGTTTTTGGCCTACAACTCCCAGCACGCTGGGAGTTGTAGGTCAAAAACATCTGGGGGCCCAAGGTTGGAGAACACTGTTCTAGGTAATGACTGGCACTTTGAATTGTGCTTGGAAATGGACCTGCATCCTGGGGCAGTTGTTTAAGCGCCGGTGAGATGTTTTCCCCCTAAAGCTCGTTCCGGTCGGTAACCGTCGCAGCGGTATTTCGTACTGATCAAAGTTCCAACGTTGCACACATAGGCGCGGCAACTTAGTTTAGCCGCGACACCAGCTAGATGGGACTCCGGCCTCCCCGAGCCTGGTGCCCCCCAGATGTGCTGGGGGCTGCAACTTCCATCGTTGCCAATGGCCGCGCCGGCTGGGAATTATGGGGAATTCCAGCCCAAACCCTCTGGAGGCACCAAGTTGGGGAAGGATGCCCTACCCAGGGATGGGGACTCGGACTCGAGGACTCGACTTGTGAGTCGGACTGACTCCCCCCTCTGACTCGAGTCAGACTCGAGTCCCAATATTTTTAATGGGACTCGAGACTCGATTTGGGACTCGAGACCAAGGACTCGTGTTCCAAAATTGTGTTCCTCAAATGCAACATGGATAGGTTTTAGGAAGTACAGCAAGTTTATTTTTTAAAATAATTTTCCTAAAATGCAACCTTTCAGACATTTTGGGTTTGGCTGCCTCTGCCTGCCTGTTTGGGGTTCCCTGCCTCCTCTGCCTGCCTGGTCTCTTCTTAACCAGTTCCACAGTTTGAATTGTCCAAGACAAAGGCCTCTGCCTGCCTGTTTTGGGGTTCCCTGCCTCCTCTGCCTGTCTGGTTATTTTGGGGTTTTCCCAACAAAATAGCCTTATTTTGTTGGGAAAACCCCCCATTGATTTTAATAGGGACTCGTGGAGTCAGCTTTGGGAGTGACTCGTGACTCGTGAGTCACCATTTTGGACCAAGGACTCAGACTCGGACTCGAGACTCGGGTCCAAAGACTCGTGACTCGACTCGTGACTTGAAACCAAGGACTCTTCAACATCCCTGGCCCTACCCCAGGGGTGGGCAACTGCTGGCCCTCCGGATGTTCTGGTCTACCAACTCTTCATCAGCCCTAGCCAGCTTAGCCAGTGGTGAGGGATGATGGGAGTTTTTTAGGCCAAGACATGCGGAGGGCCACAAATTGCCCAACCCTGCCGTCTCCCCTCGCTTCCACGCGTTGCTATTTTCTCGTTGGTTTGGGCTCTAGAATTCCCTTTTTAATACCCAGCCCGCTTCAGAGCTCTGCATGCTTCCCTCTTCAAAGGGAGCAATCACACCTGGACCAAGAGGAGCTGGATACTGTCAGCTGGG
Source organism: Shinisaurus crocodilurus (assembly GCA_021292165.1). Taxonomy (NCBI): domain Eukaryota; kingdom Metazoa; phylum Chordata; class Lepidosauria; order Squamata; family Shinisauridae; genus Shinisaurus; species Shinisaurus crocodilurus. The sequence goes on from CM037876.1 coordinate 308,874,184, forward strand.
CATTGTGTCCTGGGGAAGCTGCACCGGTCACGGCGGTCAGTGCCCGGGCTGTCCCGGGGACTGCCAAGGGAAGCACTTTGGGTTTCCCAACGGTGGAGCTGAATGTAGACCGTAACCCATCATAATTTTTTTACTTTACTTTCGGATGCGAACGACGGTCATGTGTCTGGCTGCAGTCAGTTGCCACTTAAGAACATATTTTATTTATTTTATTTATTATATTTATGCCCCGCCTTTTTCCCTGCAAGGAACCCAAGGCGGCTTACATAATCCTCCTCCTCCTCCTCCTCTCCATTTTATCCTCACAACAACCCTGTGAAGTAGGTTAGGCTGAGAGTCAGTGACTGGCCCAAAGTCACCCAGTGAGTTTCATGGCCGAGCGGGGACTAGAACCCGGATCTCCCGAGTCCCAGTCCAACACTCTCACCACTACGCCAAGAAGAGTCCCACTGGATCAGCCAGAGGTGAATTCAGTCCTCCCATCTTGTTCCGCTCCGTGAGTGTGTGTGCCGGGGAGCTGCTTTAGGAAAAGGAACCTCCTGGGTGGGGCGCCCCCCCCCCATTGAACCCCAGGTGACTTCCTGCCTCCTAGCAGACTCCGGAGAGGACCTCACGTTGGATGTGAGGGATATAGCAATAATGATGTGGCGATGATAATCATTCAAAAAGTATTTATTTATTTATTTATTTATTTAATCTGGTGTGATCCTACTGTGAGAGCTGGACTGACCCGGGTTCAAAAGCTCCCCTAGCCAATGACCCTCAGTCCCAGTCACGCAGGCGGAAGGAGGAGATAACAGCAGTTAATAAAGATTAAAGAGTTTATTTGTAAGACCCAATTACATGGGATTAAGGCAATCAATGCATCTCTTACTCACTACATCATTGCAGACTCAAATCCTATACCCCAGTGGTAAGGCTAGATGAAGTGAAGTCCAAGAACAATACACATGTCGTGTCGAGACGAACAAGCAGCAGAGAGAGAGATGGAGGAATGAAGCTATCAGCAAGTGTGCTAGCTTTATACCACCTATAAATAGGATATTACTCACCCCAGTTGTATAACCTATTCATCAACATGTTGATTCCAAACCTGTTCAAGGTTGCTGAGTCACATCACCTCGAGACTATGTCTCGTGACCAAAGACCTTGTATACTTGAACTCAAGAGACACTCACCAGGTCAGGTGATAATCTCGATGTCAGGTGGTAATCTCGTTCTGCCTATGCAAAACCCAACACCTACTGCATACTGCAGTCATCATCTGAGCCCCTCCTCTGAGTGCCTCCCCTCCGAGTGTGGCTCGGAGCCTTTTCAGCGGTGCCCGTGATTATGGAACGCACACCCCAGTGAGGCCCTCCTGGTGCCAACACTGTTGTCTTTTCAGAGCTAGGTATAGACTTCCCCCTACCCCTAGGGATTGGACAACAGGTGGTAACTTGGTTTTAACGGGTCCTGGGATTTATTACTGATTGTTTAGAATTGTTACAATTTTGTGTGTAACTAGTTTTATAGTCTTCTTATACCATATTTTTAGGGTTTTAATCTCTGTTAAACCCCCCAGAGAACTTTGGCTATTGGATGGGATAGAAATGTAAATGAATGAGTGAATGAATGCATGAAGCATTTTTATCTCGCTCCTCAGCCAGAAAGGCAGCCGCAGCGGCTTACATGCAATGAGTAAAACAAGACGGTCCCTTCCTCCCGCAGGCTTACAGTCTAAAATGACATGACACACAAGGAAAAAGGGATGAGGAGGGAAGAGGAAAAATGAAGTGGTCTTTTAGCAGGGCTGGTGGAATGGCGCCTGCTGGAATGGCTGCTGGGGATGACCATTCAGATTTCTAAAATTTTAAGAGGAAAAGTAACACCCGACATCCTATGGTTTGCAGACCGGCTGTATCTCAACAGTGAAAGACGTACAGAAGTTGTATTCCCGTAGGAGCTCTGATTCAAGGAATCTCAAGTAGCAGGTGATTGGAGGGACCAGATAGCATGGCCAATGGTCAGGGATAATGGGAGTTGTAGTGCAGTTGTAGAGCACCAGGTTGCCTACCCCGGGATGGACCAATGGTCTGACTCTGTACGAGGCAGTTCCACAAGTCCTACGAAAGCCAGGGGAGATGCGCAGCCCAAACAGGGCCGACCCCAAGACAAGCGTTGCCTTCCGCACGAGAGGCCACGGTGATGCCGTGGAGCAGCCTTCCCCAACCTGGCATCCTCCAGATGTTTTGGATTTCAACCAGCTGGCCCGGCCAGGAAGGCAGTCCCAAACATCTGGAAGGCACCAGGTTGGCGAAGGCTGCTCGGAAGTAGCTCGCCTCCTCTGATGGAACGACGCCCTCTTTTCGTTTAGGCTTCACGTACAGCGCAGCCAACGTGGACACCTGCGAGGCCCACCACGCCCAGTGCTCCCAGCATGCCTTCTGCACAGACTACAGCACCGGCTTCTGTTGCCACTGCCAGACCAACTTCTACGGGAACGGCAGGCACTGCTTACCAGAAGGTACGTTGCGGCGGGACACTCGCCTTTTCCAGGGGTCGCGCCTGCGTCTCGGAAGGGCCTGCGTCCGCAGTGTGGTTTCCAGGAAGGGTCCACGTTTGTGTTTTTGGGGGGCGGTGGGGGACGGCCCTGGCCTCAGTCATGCCTCCGTGACTCCACAGTCCCCCGTGTGGGAAGGTGGGTTCAGGCGTTCTCATATCCCCGTAGAGCAGGGGTGGGGAACCCCAGGCCCATCGGCTATATGCGGCCCTCCAGGAGTCTCAGTGTGGCCCTCGGGTTCCACAGATGGCCCCTCCCCCTCCCCTGGCCCCACCCCCTTTCCACTGACCACCAAGGGTTTGGTGGTTTCTCAACGGTGGTGCAGACTTTTCCACACACAAAAAGGTTGAAGTGTCTCTCCAAAGCAGTGTTCTTCAATCTTGGGTCCCCAGGTGTTTTTGGCCTACAACTTCCAGCATGCCCCAGCCAGCGTAGCTGGCTGGGGCATGCTGGGAGTTGTAGGCCAAAAACACCTGGGGACCCAGGGTTGGAGAACACTGCTCCAAAGGCTTCGCTGCTGGCAGGAGTCGCTTTCAGCGGAAACATCCTGGTATTTTGGCCCCGCCCCTTTTGCCTTTGGCCCCGCCCGCCGCCCAAATATGCCCCCCACCTCCGAGAGCTTATCTGAAAAGGAATTCGGCTCTCTGGCCAAATGAGATTCAACGCCTTCTGCCGTAGGGACATGGAGCACTGAGCCCGCAGACGTCCCAAGACGTCGTTTTAAGAAGCGGGCCGCCCCCATGTTGGTGCCGCAGCCCTCCATCTGACATTCAGCAGGATCCTGGCCAGTTTTGATGTGCAGCAAAGGCCTGCCTCTTAGGTAGGCTTTTAGCCTCGCTAGGGCTTTTAACTAGTCGGCTCTTCGTTTTTAATCCTCCTCTGCCGCATCACAAAGCCCGACCGCTCTGCATTCTCCGAAGGATCCCACATTCTGTGCAATCTCCGTCGGTCTGGCACTCTGTTCAAAGGTCTGCCTTGCCTCCGCAGGAGCTGCTCACCGTCTGAACGGCAAAGTGAGCGGCAACCTGCTGGTAGGGCAGACGCCCGTGCGCTTCAGCCAAGTCGACCTCCACGCCTACGTCGTTGGCAACGACGGGCGGGCCTACACGGCCGTCAGCCACATCCCTCAGCCCGCCGCCAGCTCGCTGATGCCGTTGGCTCCCATCGGAGGCCTCTTTGGTTGGCTCTTTGCCCTGGAGAAACCCGGCTACGAAAATGGCTTCAGTATTGCCGGTGAGTGGAACGTGTTTGTATCCTTGTTCCGTTTCCCTTTTGTCCATTATGGGGAAGGGGAAGGGGCTGGCAAGGCTCTGAGGACCCATCCTTTTGGCCATGCTGATCACTTTCACGCCTCTTTTCCTGGTCTTCAGGACTAGCACCTTGTGTGTGTGTGTGCGTGTGCATGTGTGCGTGTGCGCGTGTGCGCGTGTGCGCATGTGTTTAAATGAAAGCAGAAAGTCTCAAGATGCTGGATTCAGGATGCTGAATGTTGTGACTTTTCTCTGCAGTGTGCAAAATCACAAAGGCTTGGGTCCCCAGACTGTGTTAGTCCCATTGAAATCAATGGGACAGAAGTTAGTCATAACTTAACTTTTCCCATTGATTAGAATGGGACTAAAACATGACTAAGGGTGCAATCCTATGCATGTTTCGACAGGGGAAAAAAAAAGTCCTACAACTCCCAGCATGGCTGGCTGGGGAATGCTGGGAGTTGTAGGACTTCCCCCCCCCCCCCGTCTAACCACGCATAGGATTGCTCCATAACTTAGTGTGGATCCAACTCATTTCACACACAGCCCTGCAAATGGAACATCTAGCCGTGAATGATGCCCTGTGGAGACAGTGCAAAACTTCTCATATCTCAAGTTCCGAAAACAAATTCTGCCGTCCTGCGGACTCTGACTATGGGTTCTAAAGCAGGCTTGTCCCAAGGGAGTGTCGCTCCAGGATTCTACAGAGATGCTGATCATAGAATCATAGAGTTGGAAGGGCCATTTTGGCCATCGAGTCCAACCCCCTGCCCATTGCAGGAATCCAGTTTAAAACCTCCCGGACAGATGGCTGTCCAGTCTTTGCTTGAATAATACAGGCCTGTGGCTCATGCTGGCTCAGCTTGTCTGAGCGTGGAAAGCTAAGCAGGGTCAGGCCTGGTTATTACTTGGATGGGAGACCCCTCCTCTAGTTCCCTGCATTGAGCAGGGGGTTGGGCTCGATGGCCTTGTAGGCTCCTTCCAACTCTGTGATCTATGAAATCTATGAAACCTCCAGGGACGGAGAGCCCACCACCTCCCTGGGCAGTTGGTTCCATTGTTTGGCCACTCCTGTGGCTCACGCTGGCTCAGCTTGTCTGAGCGTGGAAAGCTAAGCAGGGTCAGGCCTGGTTGTGACTTGGATGGGAGACCCCCTCCTCTAGTTTCCTGCATTGAGCAGGGCGTTGGACTCGATGGCCTTGTAGGCCCCCTTCCAACTCTATGATCTATGAAATCCCCCCCCCCCCCCAGGCTTCTTTTCTCAAGGCTAAACATACCCAGTCCCTTCCATCTTTCCTCACAGGACTTAGTTTCTAGTCAGTGTTGTCCTTCTCCGAACTCGTTCCAGTTTGTCTGCATCCTTCTTAAAGTGTGGTGCCCAGAACTGGACGCAGGACTCAAGGGGAAAGAAAGGAGGGTGGATTAGAACTTACCGACAGGATTTGTTTTGAGCGGGCAGTGAAGAGGCGACAAGCAGAGCGGTGGTGAGTGAGCGAGCAGCAGTAAGGTTCCCTTGCCAGTCTAGTCCACTTCTCTATGTGGAACTGGGGCAGTGGCAAGATCTTATCCTTTGCCTCAGGCAGCAAAATGTCTTGGGACTTAAATGCCATATTAATGGTTTTTCCCCACCTCTCTCTCTCTCTCTCTCTTCCAAATAGGTGCTAAATTCACTCACAATGTGGAAGTCACTTTCTATCCAGGAGAGGAAAAAGTTTTTGTTAAGCAAACAGCCGACGGGCTGGATGCAGAAAACCATCTCAGCATTAGGACAGAAATTCAAGGACAGGTGCCCCATATCCCTGAGGATTTTACTGTGCACATTGCGCCTTACAAAGAGATTTACCACTACTCGGGTTCAGGTACGGCTGAGCTTCTCCTATCTTAATTCCCTGGGTCTTGTACATGTGATCTTTTGTCCGTTGGAAGCTGTACTGTTGAGCCGGTGTGGCGTAGTGGTGAGAGTGTTGGACTGGGACTCGGGAGATCCGGGTTCTAGTCCCCGCTCAGCCATGAAACTCACTGGGTGACTTTGGGCCAGTCACTGACTCTCAGCCTAACCTACCTCACAGGGTTGTTGTGAGGATAAAATGGAGAGGAGGAGGAGGATTATGTAAGCCGCCTTGGGTTCCTTGAAGGAAAAAAGGCAGGGTATAAATATAATAAATAAATAAAATAAATAAATTAAAAAATGCTATCAAATACTGCCCCGCTACCATACTTGACATATGATCTGTTAGCCCTGAATACAGATCTCTGGATGTCATACCTCAAACATCCCAAAATTTCTCAAAGGAAAACCCGCACTTTGCAGCCAAAATGTATTTTTAGGTAAATGTATCAATAGCCAGCAAATTGATCGGTCAGTTCAAATCAGTAGGTAAACATCAATGCTTTTAAGCTGAGCAGTTGGAATATTTGTGGACATTCCATCACACCACAGCAAATCAGCCACTGAGGAAAGCAGCTAAGATTTTTGCCTTTCCCTTACGGTGGGTAGCAATGTCTCATTGTCTAAAACAAGAACTAAAGGTGCAATCCTATGCAAGTTTAGACAGAAAAAAAGGCCTACAACTCCCAGCATGCCCCAGCCAGCATAGGTATCATCAATATCCACATTATGTATTTATTTTATGACGTCACTCATATTGCTGGGTGATAGCAAAAATGGATGCATATCGTTGGATAATACAGTGGTTTTCTCACATGGCCTCCCCTGACCCGGCACCCTCCAGAGGTGTTGGACTATGACTCCCAACATCCCCTGCCGTCTGGGGATGTTGGGAGTTGGAGTCCAACGCCTCTGGAGGGCGCCGAGTTGGGGGAAGGCGGTTCCAACACGATCCTTACAGCCGTTTCGCTCTCTTTTCGCAGTGGTGACGTCCACGTCCTATCGGGAATATTCCCTTATTTCCGGAAGCAGCAACCGAACCTTCTCCTACCGGCTGCGCCAGAATGTGACCTACCAAGAGTGCCTGCATGCACGACGACGCGGGCTGGCCCCTGCCGCTCAGCAGCTGGTGGTGGACAGGGTCTTTGCTCTGTACAACGAGGAGGAGAGGGTGCTTCGCTACGCCGTCACCAACCAGATCGGGCCCCTAGGAGGTGAGTCCTGCCCAGGGACGGGCCCGGATTCTCGCCGGATTCCTGTTCCAAGCTCAGTCCTGTGTTTTTTGACTCTCCCAGATGTCCAGTAGTTGCCTGCTGGTTGGGGTTGGTGGGAGTTGGAGTCCAACAACATCTGGAGCAGGGGTGGGGGACCTAAGGTCTGGGAGCTAAATCCGGCCCTCCTGGGGTCCCAGTGTGGCCTTTCGGGGGGGCCCTACGTGGCCACGCCCTCTTCCCCTGTTCCCACCCCCTTTCCATCAACCATCGATCACTGGGTGATTTCCTGGCCTTTGTGCAGTTTTCCCCCCATTCTGAAAGGTTGAAATGCCTCCCCCATGGGGAAAGGTTACAGCAGCCAGGATTGTTTAGCTTAGAGAAAGGACGAGTGAGGGGAGACACGACAGAAGTGTACACAATTATGCCTGGTCTGGAGGAAGTGGGCAGGGAGACATTTTTCTCCCCCTCTCATCATACTAGAACCCAACGGGGTCATCCCATGAAGCTGATTGGTGGGAGATTCAGGACAGATGAAAAGGACTTCACACAGCGCAGAGTTAAACTATGGAATTCACTTCCGCAAGATGTACCGATGGCCACTGATTTGTATGGTTTTGAAAGGGGCAAGCAAATTCATGGCGGAGAAGGCTATCAATGGCTACTAGTCCTGTTGGCTTCATGCTACCTCCAGGATCAGAGGCAGTATGCCTACGTACGCCTAGTTGCTGGGGAACATGGGCGGGAGGGTGCTGTTGCACTCATATCCTGCTTGTCGGTTTCCCCTGGGCAGCTGGTTGGCCACTGTGTGAACAGAATGCTGGACTAGACGGACCCTGGGTCCGATCCAGCATTGCTCTTCCTCTGTTCTTAGGTCCTCATGTTCTTAAGGCTTAGTTTCTGCATCTGGCAAGAAGAGCCTTAAGCTGCAATATGCTGTTATTGTTTTTGGGATTTTTGGCCCTTCCTCTGCATTCAACACCAGCCACCACTGGAATGTGGCACTGAGTGCTTCTCCGAAATTGAAATTGGCCTTCAAGCTGAAAGAGCTTCCTCACCCCTGATCTGGAGGTTCCCTACCCCTGTCTGTATGACAACCCTGCTGTGCGTTGCGGGCTCATGTGCTTCTCTCCCTGGCCCCCAGTTGTCAGTGAGGGCCGTGTGGGCGTGGGTGAGCTCTCACTACTGTCTACGCCTGCTTCCTTAGTAGTACAAGAGAGAGTAGACAGAACTGAGGTACATAGATCCATGGTCTGACTCTGTATACGGCTGCTCCATATGTTTGTCTCTGTATGCTCTTTGGGGCAGGGACCCGTTTTTTTAAAGTTATCTCACACTCTAAAGCGCCATGTACATGTCCGGCAGGACATAGATATTAAATAATCGTAATAGTAAGTTATGGAGCTGCACATTGGAGCAACGTTATATAGAGTCTTTAATGACACACCCTCTGCCAGTTCCTGGAAAGGAATTCAAGTGTTCCGTGCTTGGCATCTGAAGGCCTAGAAACTCGCTTTTTAAAATTTAAAATAAAGGAAAAGAACGCTGAGCTGCTCAGGAGGTTGAATCCTACAACCCCACCTCCTTCCATACCTTTTCTTGCACTTCTGTAATGCAACTGGGAAAAAAGCTTCCTCACTAGTTTGTGGCATCTTGGTTGATCCTAAGGTATTGATCTGCTGTAGATTTTGGCTGTTTTTCCTATGGAGCGACACAGCTGTGCTCTTTTTTTTATAAATCTCCGATGATATCGTGCCTCAGGGCTGATTTATATGGGTTGAAAGTTCACATGGAACGTTAAAAGAGAGCCAGTGTGGCGTAGTGGTTAGCGTGTCGGACTGGGACTCAGGACAGAGATCCGGGTTCTAGTCCCCGTTTGGCCATGAAACTCACTGGGTGACTTTGGGCCAGTCACGGACTCTCGGCCTAACCTACCTCACAGGGTTGTTGTGAGGATAAAATGGAGAGGAGGAGGAGGATTATGTAAGCCGCCTTGGGTTCCTTGCAGGAAAAAAGGCGGGGCATAAATATAATAAATAAATAAATAAATAAATAAATAAAAGCTTTCCTACATGTAGAACACTAGCAAACTAGTGAAAAGGCTAGGCTAGGCCCCTCCTTCCTGATGTGTTAGTTTTCTACATGCAGGGAACACTCAAATAGGGAGGGAGCACTCAAATGCGCAACTCTCTTCCTGCATTCTGAAATGGCACAGTCACTCCACGAAGGACTCTACCATGTAATTTTGCTGGAGACTTCGCTCAGCTCTGCAGGGGCAAAGCCAGAGAATGACTCACTTCTCCCACCTGGAGGGGCAATTCCTGCATTCTAGGAAACAGGACGTAAAGCGGGAACTGCTGTCAGTCTTGCAAGGGCCGGAGATTTTCTGGAGCCAGCGCTTCTTCCCCGACCCTGTCGACGTGCCGCTCCCCACACTCGCACCATCTTCCAAGCCACATTTTTTCGCTGGCGTTCAGCTACAGTAAACATTGCGGGGGGGGGGTGATCTTTCAGTGGCTAGAAATGATAAATCTGGCGCTTCCGTGGGCTCTCGGTCGCTGACTTTTTCACCCCCGGGTTTGCGCAACACAACCTGCGTAAAAAGTGACTCTGCAGAGGAGCGATTGAGGAAGGTTAATGAGTCTTCCTCTTCCTCCTGATGGTGATAAAGTGGTTTCAGTGCGTGGGGCTCAGAGCTAGGAGGCCTCGCCGAAGAGCCCGGGTGGTCTGCTTACGCCTTCTCTGATAATAAAAGATGCAATTTGTTGTTTCCCCCCCTCCTCCAAATTGCGTAAACGAGTTCCAGATCTTGGGGTTAGGAATCCGAGTAGTTTATTTATACGCACCGTAATAAATAGCCAAAGAAGGACTCGTCTGTCTGCAGGACCCGGAGAGATTATATGGAGAACGATGGGTCAGCGCGGCCGAAGTGGAAGGGGTGAGAGCAGCTTGCAAAGTCTGTGAGAGGAGATGCAGCAATCGGTTATCACACTTCTCTTCTTTTTTTTTTTTTAAAAAAAATAAAATTATTTAAACTTTAACATAAAATACAAAATACAAAAACATACAAATTATAAAACAAACACATAAAAAAACAACAAAATAATAATAATAAGTGCACACACACCCCACCGGGACCAAATAACTACAGTCATGCCTTGGATTGAGAGCATGATTCATTCCGGAAACGGTGCTTGTAATCCAAAACACTCTTATATCAAAACAAAATCCCCCCCAAAAAAATTTGTACAGAGATTTTTAATTTAAGCTGTACTACAGTACTTGTATTGCAAGACGTTGCTTGTATATCAAGTCAAAAAAAAATTAAATAAATATTTAAAAATTTGCTTGTCTTGCAAAACGCTCTCAAACCAAGTTACTTGCAACCCAAGGTATTACTGTACATAACTATTTAACCTTCCAAAATTGTAATGATTCTTGTGAAGGTGTACACCCTTTCCCCCTTAATAAAACAAGATCTACAAATGCTCTCCATATATCTTTAAAATCATTTCGATTCAATAATCCCCTTTTAACTTTAATACTACACGTTAATTTATCATTAATAGCAATACCCCATACCTCTTTATACCGTTCCTCCATTTGATAATCACATTGCGTTTTCCATTTTCTAGGTATCATCATTAACCTTGCTGCTGTCAATAAATTAGTACTAATTAAATCTTTCGTATCTTTAGTACTGTGGCGGATCGAACGTGGTCCGCTCGGCACCTTAAGGGTTAACTGGCACCGAAGTTGTGCCCTGTACGCGTCTTCCCAAGACCTTATTTCTAGCCGCGAGTGATATTGACACGAAATCCCATAGAGATACAAGGAACCTGCAATCTGGTCAGTTTCAAAAGGGTTTAATGGAGCGGGAACTAATAGACTACAGGAATTTCATAGTATAAACAGAGCAGTCAATACAGATACAAAGTGGAAGTATACAATTGGCTTACAAGGTGGGCTTTGCTCGAGTGCAGAGTTACCTCACATCAGAGAATCTGGCTCCCTGATCTTCCATAGCGGCTTGGTTAGCCGGTCACCGGGCGCCGTGCCCGGGGGTTGGATCGTACTGGGTCCCGACCGGAGTCGAGGACCGGATCTGTGCCAGCGTGCACCAAGTTCTCCCAACAACCACTTGATCCCTGTGTACTTGGTTTTCAACCCTCCCTCGGGCCCCCTACCCCGCCCCTGACGATCAGGTGGCCCATTGTGCCCTGCAGGATGATGGCGCCTCTTGGGCGGATATCTCCGGCGTGATCTGGGGTAGTTGGCAGCTCTTTGAGACTGCTTCTCACCTCTTGGTGCTCCGGCCCGACCCCGAGGGTACTGTGAGTACTCCCATTGAGGGTATGCAGATGTAGCTATGCCGGGGTGGTCACGTACAACCGGTTGGTTCAGTCATTTACCTCCCCAGGTGGGGATTGTGCAGAAAGGGTGGGGAAAATGCGGGGTATCAGCTGAAGGGCAAAAACTGGGCAAAAGGTCTGTTCACGGTGTGTGCTCTGGCTTTCTCAACAAGTACAATAAACCTCACCATAAATTGATAGTAATGCTATGCTAGGACATACCTCTAAGTTTACCCCCAGTTATTTCATTTATCTCTTTGAATACAGTTATTACGCTTCTAGCCGTGAATGCAGCCTCCTCTTAGCCGCTGCCCTTGAGATTCACTTGGTGGTTTTCCCGGCTTTTGTGCGACGTTTCCCCCTTTCTAAAAGGTTGAAAAGCCTCTCCGAAGGCCGAGGGACCGGCAGGAAAGCGCTTTTGGCTGCAATAGGCTGGTATTTGTTCTATATTGGGGCCCGCCCATTTTGCTTTTGGCCCCGCCCCCTTTGCCTTCAGCCCCGCCTACCGCTGGAATGCCGCCCCCCGAGATCTTCCCTGAAATAGATTGTAGCCCTGCGCGATGGCCGTTGGAAGAGAGATGCCATGCGCTCGTCGAAATTCTGCCCGCAGGGTTTTCACAAGACCCCAATTCTCCCTCAGGAGTGAAAACGTTCTACGACTGCACTCGAAGGCCAGCTTTAGTTTTGGTCACAATGTAAAGGGGAGGGATCAGAGCCTGAGAAAGAAGAGCAGCAAACAATTCAAATCCCCTTTTCTGTGTCCTCTTCCAGCCTAGTCAGTGGCGTAGCGGAGGCAGGGCCCACACCGACACAGCGCCAGTACTTTTTCTTAGCAGGGATGCCGACTTCATCTGCCACTCGCCTCCGAATTCCCTCTGAGCTTAGCTGCAGCCCTCAATGAATTTTCCCAGCCACAATATATTGTTCCCTGTTGTGAAGGACTGCCAACCGGTCCTTTTCTCAAGGCCAGAGATCAAAGGTGCAAAACTGCCAGCCTTGGCTCTGCCGTCTTGACACTGTTTCTCTCAGGGCCTTGCCCTGGGTCTGTACACTGGATTTAGCACTGAACCACAGAGAAACCACACACGCCATGCGGGCTAAAACCAGGAAAGTTTATTTAAGGTAAACAGATTACAATAAAAGGTGGGGAATGAGGGAACAGGGAGAAAGGTGGGGAGACACTTTGGTACATACAAGTAGAGCTATACAACAACAAAACCAGTTCTTTTACTATATAACCACCCAGGCACTCTCTTTACCTGGCAGTTGGTCCTCTTCAGGGCTTGCCTCAGCAAAAAAAGCCCTACTCCCGCGAAAGCGTGCAGACAACAACACAAACCAGAAGCCACAGCAGCAGTATAGATTCTTCCCCCCACCCCTCCTTTCAGTAGCCTAGGTGTCTTTAGCCAATCAGGATGAACTTCATCTGGGCCAGGCAGGGGAGGGGTGGCTCTTTGCCGCATGTGCATGCAAATAGCTGTGGCACCGGCCATCAAAGACATGGGAGACACTGCAGTGTCAGGAGCCATCAGAGAAACTATGCACATTTTGCATTTCCCAGCCCCCAGCTGGGATTATACTTGTTTACACGTGAGGAGGTGTGTGTGTGGTGCAGGAAACTCTGACGCTTTTTCTCCACACCTGTTGCCATGCAAAGTATTTTGGGTGGTTTGGCCTTGAATGGGGCAATGAAGAGCCCTTCACTTTACAGAAGACCTGCTCCTGGCAGAGATGAAAACTGCTAGGACTGGTTTGTTGATACGGATCATAGAATCATAGAAAAGTAGAGCTGGAAGGGGCCTATTCAATGTAGGAACACAAGTCAAAGCATCCCTGACAGATGTCTGTCCAGCTGCACCTTGAATGCCACTAGTGTGGGAGAGCCCACCACCTCCCTAGGTAGTTGGTTCCATTGTCTTATTGCTCTGACAGTCAGGAAATTTTTCCTGATGTTCAGGTGGTATCTGGGTTCCTGTAACTTGAGCCCATGATTCCGTGTCCTGCAAACTGGGATGATCGAGAAGAGATCCTGGCCCTCCTCTGTGTGACATCCCTTCAAGTACTGGAAGAGTGTGATCAGATCTCCCCTCAGTCTCCTCTTCTGAAGGCTAAACATGCCCAGTTCTTTCAGTCTCTCCTCATAGGGCCTTGTTTCCAGTCCCTTAATCATCTTTGTTGCCCGCCTCTGAACCTTCTCCAGTTTGTCTACATCCTTCTTAAAGTGTGGTGCCCAGAACTAGACGCAGCAGTACTCAAGATGAGGCCTAACCAGTGCTGAGTAGAGGGGAATGATCACTTCATGCGATTTGGAAGCTATACTTCTATTAATGCAGCCCGAAATGGGATCAACGCAGCCACCTGCAATTTTGGACTCTCTTTGCTGGGCCTGGCTGTGGAGACTGTCATGATGAGTGCCTGCATTTTGAAATGCAGGCACCACTGGGCCTCGTTCTCAGTGAGGTGGTGAGGTGACCCTGTGTCCGACCTGCATTACCCTAGACTGCCGGTACAGGCTCCCATCTGTACCCAAACAGGGTCCCGTCCCCTCCGAAAGACGGGACGAGGGCCCTTGCATCCCCGGGGGTTTCCTCTTCCAACCCTTGTTTCTTTCCTTGCCTGTCTAGATGGTTCTGAGTCGGTCACGCCGAACCCGTGCTATGACGGCACCCACGCCTGCGACACGACGGCACGCTGCCAGCCAGGTTCCGGTCTGGATTACTCCTGCGAGTGCACCACCGGCTACTGGGGTGACGGCAAGGAGTGCGTCGGTGAGTGGGAAGCGTGTGTCCAGCTCCTGCGCGCCTTGCCTCAGGGCGCGGTGGGCTTGTCCCAGCGTTCTGCTCACCTTATGACCAAATTCGGTCCCTGCCGGGACTTGCCGGCTCTGGTTTGGGAAGCTGCTTTCTACTGAGTCAGGATATCGGTCTGCCAAGCTCAGTATTGCCGACATAATGACCGGCAGTCGCTCGCTGAGGTTTCATCCGGGGGTCTTTCCCATGCCGGGGACTGAACCTGGTGGGACTTTCTGCATGCAGCACGGGGGCTCAGCCCCTGAACCACAGCCCTGCGCAAAGGTAGCAGTACATCGCAGAAAGGGTGTAGGAAGGCGGGGGGGGGAACCCCTCATCCTCGCTGCGCTTTCATCGTTATGGAGCAGCAGTGGGTAACCATTTGCCAACGGTGGACGGAAGTTGCACACCTCAGTCTAGGCTTGGCAAGTATTCATTTGCTTGGTCACCTATGGCAAGCTCAGAATTGCTTCCAGGCGACCAGGCAAGGAAGGTTGTATACGTTAGAAGAGCACTGCTCTATTTGGTCAGTTCATCAGATTGCCCAAAACGATGAATTGTGTGTGGACAAATGGAGTTGGTAAGAATTTATGTGGATTAGGGCGCGGTCCCTTGGGTTGCGCCCTCAATGATTGTAAGCCCTAGAAACTCGGAGGCTTACCAGCATCCTGTGCAGGGTGGGAGGAGTGGCGGAGGCGATCTCGGCCTTCCCGCCCTCCGGTCCTGCGTTATTGCTAGGCGGGCTTTTTTGCCCATCTAGCGAAACCATTTTGCTAGACAGGCAGAATGGGGAGGGACAGAGGCCAGTGAGGCCTCAGGAGACCTCGTATCCTGGCCTCTCCAGTCTCTTTCCCTCGACACCCACTGAAATGCCCTGTTTTGCTCCTCTCCAAGGTTGTGTTCCCGACCTCGGAGAGGCAGGCAGTGCGGTTCTTTCCACGCCAGCTGGGAAGGGGAGGGGTGTGCGTCAGACCTCCAATTCCCAGCTCCGAGGCTGGAGCGCTGTCTCCGGTCTCGGAGCTGGGAATCCGAAATATCCTACATCCCCCTCAGATGCTGTCTAGGGGCCATAGGATTGCGCCCCCCATAATGAATTTCAGGTTAATGGCCGCACTCGAGTGCATCTTCATATGTGAAACATCACCTTGGCTGCTCCCATGTGCTGTTCATCCTTGGATATCTGATCCTTATTCATGTGTAGAGGAATAAGGCTCATTTGTTATGCCAGTGAGCATTCTGACCAATAAAGGTTTTACATTTGTGTTAGGAAACAGCTGAAGCCAGAGTCCCTTGAAGCCTCATGTGTGAAAAAAAGGACCCCAGGGTGCCTTGAAATGTCTGTTGTTGCATGCCTGGTGCACCCCACCAGACATGCGCAGCAGTGCGCCGCCTCTCCTGCGAGGCCTTTATGAGTCTTCTCCCTGAGCCAAACTGAGCCTCATTGTCTCTCACAGCCGCTGCGCACTGATTGCGAACATCCCCCATTTTAAATGGTTCATCTGAATTCTGCACTGCCTCCCTCAGTAGTTAGAACATTTTGTGTACATTCCGTGACGTGATTGTACCTCAGTCAATGGCTAACTGGAGATTGCAGGAGACAGCCAGCTTCTTAGCCCTAATACACACACACACACACACACACACACACACAAACTGGGGATAGGATCGGCCCAATTCCAGTTGCAGCGGTTGAACCTCCCATGGGCATGTTTCTGTCAAGAACGGTGTGATTTAAAGGGGTTTGGGGCAGAGGGCAAGAGGATGGAAATTTCTGCCCCTATAGCTAGTGTTATTCGCAGCTGAACTCGTGTGCTTTCAACACATTTAAGAAGTTGAGCCTTGGAACTTTGCTCCCCCTCGAAAACATCTGGAACCATTTGGCGCTGGTTGTGTTTTTATAGCTGCAAGGGGGCTGAGCCAGATGAGAGTGGGGTCTGGGGAGTTGCCGCTTGCAAAACTGATAAATGCAAAATGTTCTGGAACTCCCTGGAATATTAATGCAAACATTCCTCCTCCAAGCCTGGCGACTGCCGTGAGCACTTCTTTGCCCCATTGATCTTAAACCCCCACCCCCCCGCCCCCAGATATCAATGAATGTGCCGAAGGCCTCAGCAGATGCAGCCGGGAGTCAGTGTGTGTCAACACCCAGGGCAGCTACAGATGTGAGTGCCCCAGCGGATACCAGCTTGCAGCTGACCGGGCTACTTGTATAGGTAAGAGGCTAGTCCCTTTTGAGGAAGGCCTGCTCTGGAAACACACAGTCAAGGAACTGTGGGTGAAATTTGCCAAAGGCTGGATTGTAATGGGCAGCTGAGAGGAGCAGGATGGTAAGAGAAGAGGAAGGCAGGGAAAGAGCAGTGGCACGAAGTGGCACGGCATTCTCCGCCAACATAGCTGGACCTGAAAGGGTGGGGGGGAGCCTAGGAAGCCACCTTCTCCCAGGGCAGACTCTTCATCCTTTTAGCCTGGATTTGTCTGCTCTGCCCCTAGGATCTCTTCAGTCTGGCCGTGTGGATCCCTGAGTTCTGTCTCCCTGCCACATGTCTGCTTGTGTGTGCTCCCTGGAGACAGCATGCCTCAGTTCAGCAACTTTATGTGGTCATTAAAAGAGTCCCTGCACAAAGAAAACTAGCATTCTTTCTAGTTTTCTGCCTGCAGGGAATGTGCAAAAGTACAGTCCCCCCTCCCCCTGGATTTTTTTTTTTTAATGGTTCAGTGCATTTCGAGGCACTTCTCTCGATGTCAGCTTCTCTGCGTCAAGAAAAGCTGGATTCGGTTACCTACATACTTTAGGCAAATTGAGCAGATTTTGCACAATTTGTCTTTTCAGCATTTTGCTGTTTTAATCTATTTTGCATATTTCTGTTAGTCATGGGGAGGGGCAGGCAAATATTCAGCAGGGAATTAACGTTCAGGGCACTGAAGCCCTGCCTCCGACACCGCTCTAACAGTTGGACCTTTTATCTAGCTTTGTCCCCTCTAGTTTTTTTTCAGTTTTCAGCAGATATTGCCCATGAGTTTTCAAAAGATAGCATAAGGACTAACACTTTGCTGGATTCCCCCCCCCCCCAATGAAAGCTGAATTCCTTGGGATTCTGTGCCCTTGTAGAATCATGATGTATGCATCGTTCTTGTTTCTCGGTCTCCATCTGAAGCTTAAAATCAACAATGAAGAAAAAGAAGATTTGGGAATCACAGCCTTAGCAAGCGTAACAAATACTGCCGTCTCTGGCACTTTTCTTTTTTCCCAGACCTCTGCTGCTATCAGTGGGAAATTTACTGGTTCCCTCAAAGTTACATCAGGGTTTGGCCTTGGGGCATTTCCAGCATGTTATTAATTAACTCTCCATTTGCAGCCGGAGCCGGAGGAATCCCAGAGAAAACCATTTGGGGGGTGGGGAGAATATTGACAGGCAGGGAAAAGGGGGGGGGGAAATACTTGGAAGGTCTGGTTGGAGAGTCTTGGCTGGTTCCTCAGTTTCCGAGATTTTGTCAGATATTGCTCTCATGTTTTTTGGCCTTAAGGACTAGAAACTTTGCTTTTAAGGAAACAAAACAACTGTGGAACTTGACACTGAGTGCCCATTTTCTGTGCCTTTGTGGTACCGCAGAATGAATGCATCCTCTGGTGATAGTCTCAATAATTGCTAGATGGTTCTGCTGATGAGTTCCTTCTTCGAATGTTTCTCTTCCAATTAAAGTCCCATGTAAATCTATCTGGCCCTATTGTCAGAGATGGGGTGTCCAGGGAGATTGAAATGTGCCTTCCCAAATCAGTTTCTGCAGGGCAGCCTTCTCCAACCTGGTGCCCTCCAGATGTGTTGGACTACAATGCCCATAATCCCCCTGCCAGCATAGGAGGTTGTCCAACATGTCTGGAGGGTGCCAGGTTGGGGGAGTCTGCTCCCTGATACCATTTTCAACCTACCCTTTGGCAAAAGGTTCCTCCTGCCAAAGTTACGGTAGTTTTTGTGTGACTAGCTCCGGCGGAAACTGATGGACTGTCCGCTTGCCACAACGAAGTCCCGTTCTGTTGCTGTCAATGGGATTTAGCTGCAGCTATGCGCAAACGGCACATTGTGCAGAACCCAACCCTTTCCTTTTGTGGGCTTATTTTAACCCCAGGCTGTGGGGGGCAGGCAATGAACCTGAATAAAGGAAGGGTGGCAGGGGAGAAGGCTACTTCACCCTTTCCCTCCGGTCCTTTTCCAGTGCAAAGTCATCCTCACCGAGCCCGTTTTTCACCTGTGGAGGGAAAGGTGTCGGGAAGATACGCGGAGCCTGTGTTCTTTCCCCCCACAGGTTGACAAAAAAGCCGTTTGTGGGAGGGTGATTCGAAGCTGGAAAATAACTGGTGGGTAAAGGATTAAGCAACCTCTGTTTGCCATGCCCCCTTTTCACTCAGGCACACCCTCCCCTCGGCTCCTATGGATTGGGCTTTTTTTTTTTTTAAATGCAGAGGAAAGAGTGGCAGCGTTGATGTGTCGTTGGAGTTTCATGGTTGCTGCGTGTGCCATTGAGTTGAGGGCAAGGATGCTGAATGCCTGGCCCGCGGGACCCCCAAGTGGACATGTCCCCTTCTCCCCCCCCCCCCCCCGGCGTTCAATTGTTTGGCAGTTTCCCAGTTTTTGCACGTTACCCCCCCCCCCCATTCTAAAAAGCTGAAATGCCTCTCCTAAGGCTCCGTTTCTGGCAGTAAGCGCTTGAAGCTAAAATATGCCAGTATTTTTTTGGCCCCAACCCGCCCACCGCTGGAATCCCCACCCTTGAAAGCTTCTCCAAAATGTAATTTGGCAGTTGAATGGTTAGATTTACAGTGTTCTCCAACCTTGGGTCCCCAGATGTTTTTGGCCTACAACTCCCAGCATGCCCCAGCCAGCTACGCTGGCTGGGGCATGCTGGGAGTTGTAGGCCAAAAACATCTGGGGACCCAAGGTTGGAGAACACTGGGTTAGAAAATAACATGGTTTCAAAAATCATTGTCTTTTTAAAAAAAAAAATGTTCTTGGAAATTAGCTCAGGCTTGAGAGAAACCTTTCGCTTCCTTCCCAGGGAGGCAGCCCCGTCACAAGCTCCCTTGCCGCCTGAGGCAGGAGAGGACACGCGTTGCCACATCACCCCCTCTTCCCTCGCCCCATGTCGCCTGCCCTCTGTTTGCCTCATTGCACGGAGAGACGCACAGCCGGAAGAAGTGGCTGCGGCGCTCTCGGGAGAGCTTGCCCGGATCCCACAAGACCCCGGGTGCGTTCTTGCGAAACTCCCACGGCTGCTTCTTCCAGCCATGCGGCCCTCCGCACAACGAGGCAAACAGAGGGCAGGCAGTTGCTCTAGAGAGCCTCACGGTGGCAAATGCCATGGCAGGAGAGTGCCTGGCGGCGCTCTCTAAAGCACCCACTGGAGGTGGCAGGGGAGCAGGTCAATTCGCCACTCCTCCCGCTCTGCTGCCTGATGCAGGTGCCTCCCCTGCTTCATGGGAAGGCCAGTCCTGATGGGAGGGAAATTCTAAGGCAGCACCCGGATCATTCAACTCAAGACAGAGCCCTAGCATCAATGGAGTTTTCAGAAACTGCCTCATAGAATCAGAGAAAAGTAGAGTCGGAAGGGGCCTACCAGGCCATCGAGTCCAACCCGCTGCTCAGTGCAGGAGTCCAAGTCCAAAGCATCCCTGACAGATGGCTGTCTCGCTGCATCTTGAATGCCTCCAGTGTGGGAGAGCCCACCACCTCCCTAGGTCATTGGTTCCATCTTTTCACTTTTTCCAGCGGGGTTGCCGTGCTAGTCTGTTACAGCAAAAACGACAGAGAGTCTTGTGGCGCTCACAAATTTATTATGGCATAAGCGTTCCTGGACTAGGTTTTTCTCTTTCGATGGTGGTGGAGTCAATTGTCAAAACCACACCCTTTTCTATAAATCTGGATGATGCGTGCTTTAAACCAGGGGTGGCCAACCTCTGGCCCTCCAGAGGTTTTGGCCTCTACAACTCCCATCAGCCATATAGCCAATGTATCCAATGGTGAGGGATCATGGGAGTTGTAGGCTAAAACATCTGGAGGGCCACAAGTTGCCCATCCCTGCTTTGAACTCGTACCTCGTTCATCTCTCTCCAGCTGCATCAAGGGCCTTGAAAACTATTATCCAGAGATGGCATTGAGTTTGCAAATGTCTATTAAATGTAATCGACTGATCAGCTAAAAGCCCACCGGGTAACACGTTAAACCAGCCTTCCCCAATCTGGTGCGCTCCAGATGATTTTCCACTTCAATTCCCACCAGCCCCTCCCAGCCTGTTTTGCCGTCCAAAACATCTGGAGGGCACCAGGTTTAGGGAGGCTGCATTAAAAAACAGCAATTGTTAGATAGCTCAGTGTTGCTGCTTTCTTGTTGTTTGGAACACTTGAGTCAGTTTCCTCCTGAAGCGCCTTCAGCCGGAGAGAGCATTTTCCAGCCGAGGAACCTCCCAGCCATGGCAGAACAGGGCTTAGCACATCTCAGCTTCTAAGGTTTTAAGGACATAAGAAAGTTTTTCTCCTTTGTTCTGATGCGTGTTACGAAGAAGAAGGGACGCAGCTGTCATTGCCTTTCCTCAAACTAACAATCCTGTGCTGTGAATTCATGGTAGGAGCGAGAGGTGAACTGGGAACTTCCTGATTTGGAGCGCTGGTTCTTAGCCAGGATACTACCCCCCAGCTCTAAGTTAGTTTACGTAATGTTTTTATAAGCCAGAGCTGGAATAAATTGCATTTCACCTCCCATTCTTAGGCTGAGAACTATGAGGGAAGGGGGAGTCATTTTGACTATTCCTTGGTGGGAGGAATGAAGGGAAATGAACCCAATGGCGAACGTAAAGCTGTTGGTGACGGCATTTCCTAATGTCTCGACTAGTGGACACCTTTTTTCCCCCTCAGAGTCCCCCGAGTGAAGGCAGGATGCCTTGCCCTCACTCTGATTTGACTTTCTTGCCTCATTCTGATTTGACTTTGGCAATCCTAGGGGGTTGCTGCCATCACCAGGACATTGGATCAGACACAGGAGATAAACGGGGTAGGGGACATTCCTCCAGATCCCCCACGTATCAAGCCAATCTTTTTTATTATTATTATTATTTTACCATATTTGGATGGTTCTGCCTCGTGGGCCCCAAAATGTCTTAGGCTATTTCTGGGTCCGAACAGAACTCTTGGGTGCTCTCGACGTTTTCTTAATCCTTTGCAGATGTCGACGAATGCACAGAAAGGAGATGCCACCAAGCTGCCGACTGCTACAATTCCCCCGGCTCTTTCTCCTGTCGCTGTAGGGCTGGCTATGAAGGCGACGGTTTCCATTGCTCTCTAGGTACGGGCTCTGGGTCTGGATAGTTCTCTCGACTGAGATCACATCCTGGTAAGGCAGGACGTGATCCATATATCCACCACTCTGCCCTTCTGATCTAAGATCCAGCGGATGTCTTGAGTTCACAGCACATAGGTTTCCATGCTGGGCCAAACAGTGTGCATGTTAAGCACATGGCAGGGTGAGAAGGTGCATGAAAGGTCTATGTGGAAATGTATTTATTTATTTAATTAATTTCTATACCACCCAATAGCTGAAGCTCTCTGGGCAGTTCACAACAATTAAAACCACAAAATACAACGTAAAATACGGTATAAAAATGTAAAACCACAGTATAAAATAAGAGTCAAAGTCGAAATAAAACCTAGCAGCAGTACAGAGATTTAAAATAGAGTAAAGTATTTAAAACAACAGAGACCGAAGGACTAGAATTCCTGGGAAAATAAGAAGGTCTTCACCTGGTGCCAGAAAGAGCACAACGTGGGTGCCAGGCGAGCCTCTCTGGGAAGTTCATTCCACAACTGGGGTGCCACAGCAGAGAAGGCCCTCTTCGTAGTAGCCACCCACCTCACTTTCTTTAGTAGGGGCTCCCTGAGAAGGACCACTGAGGATGATCTTCGGGTCCGGGCAGGTATATATGGGAGCAGATGATCCTTCAGGTAACCTGGCCCCAAGCTGTTAGCTGCTGAAATGTTAGCTGCCAACCGTAGCCTGATGGCAGAGGGCATGCCACAGGTACTTCACAACATAATCAAATCAGTTCAAATCGAGGCGAGTGGTTACATCCCTACGCTTGTCTTGCAAGACGTCGCTTGTTTATCAAGTCAACATTTTTAAATTTTTTCTGCTTCTCTTGCAAAACGCTCTCAGACCAAGTTACTTGCAATCCAAGGTATTACTGTATTCCGGAATCGACATGACAGCTGCCGCTTTTGCGCTTTGTGCTGCAGTCGCGGGGCTCTGCAGGCTGCCTGCCCCCCCTCCCCCAGCAGGCACGGCCTGTCTTGGGCACTGGGCTCAGCTGGCAGCCGTCGCCTCCACGGCGGGTCCCTTGACCGCTGCCGGGCTCTCGGAGGACCCTTCTCTCCCCTTACCGGCCTCTTTGTAGCTCCAGCTTCCTCAACCCAGTGCCCTTCGGGTGCGTCGGACTGCGACTCGCATCACCCGCATCCAGCCCGA
Organism: Shinisaurus crocodilurus; assembly: GCA_021292165.1. Lineage (NCBI taxonomy): Eukaryota > Metazoa > Chordata > Lepidosauria > Squamata > Shinisauridae > Shinisaurus > Shinisaurus crocodilurus. Next base: position 308,896,723 of record CM037876.1, read on the forward strand.
CCGATGGGCATGGTGTCTGGGGATGATGGGAGTTGTAGTCGCTCAGCTTGGGAGGGCTCCAGGTTGGGGAAGGCTGGTGGAGCTGCTGGGCCTGCCGCCCTCAGCACGTTGACCTTTACTGGGACACCCCTGCTGTGAGGGCCCCCCCGACGTAGGCTTAAGACCCCCCCCTGAGATCTTGAACCCAACTGCCCCTCTCTCTTCACCCCGGCAGCGAGCATGACAAGGTGTGAGCACGAGCGGCGGCAGTCGGGCCAGCAGGGCCTCCTCGGGGGTCCCCACGTCCCCGAGTGCGATGACCAGGGGAACTACACGCCGCTGCAGTGCCACGGAGGCACGGGGTACTGCTGGTGCGTTGACGCGGAGGGCAAGGAGGTGGCCGGAAGCCGGGTGCCGCCGGGCACTTCCCGGCCACGCTGCGGGGATCCAGGTGAGTGGCTCCTGCCTTCCTCTTTCTTCCGTCTCGCACTCAGCACTGCTGGGGGAAGGCCAGGTTAAAATTACAATTAGGTTTTAAAATGAGAGCCAGCATGGCGTAGTGGTTAGAGTGTTGGACCGGGACTCGGGAGACCCGGATTCTAGTCCCCACTTGGACATGAAGCTCACTGGGTGACTTTGGGCCAGTCACTGACTCTCAGCCTAACCTGCCTCACCGGGTTGTTGTGAGGATAAAATGGAGAGGAGGATTATGTCAGCTGCAACGAGTCCCTTGCAGGAAAAAAGGTGTGGTATAAATGTAATAAATAAAAAATAATTAATAAAATAAAAAAATATGAAATGTTTCAGCATGAAACTCCAGCTTCAGTCACAACTAAGAGTATGCTCCAAAACCACTTCTAAACTGAACCAGAACCCATCATTATGAAATCTATTATGCATAATGGCAATGAACAGCCTTGGTTATTGCTGTCGGTATTATTATTTTAGCTCACACGTTCTAGATGTTAGTAAACCTAATATCCACAACAGGCAATAAACAGCTTCATTGTTGCTGATTAGTAATAATACAACCTCCACTAGTACTATGAATAATATTCAGCTTACACGTTATGATATTCCAGCACAAAACAAATGATCCACGATAGCGCCTTCAGTTTATAAATTTATAGCTTTAAAAAATATATATATTTAGGTCTTAAAATATGTAATGTTTCAGCGTGAAACACCAGCTTCAGTCACACACAAGAGTATGCTACAAAACCACGTCTAAACTGAACCAGAACCAATAATTATGAAATCTAGTATTCAGAGACTGAAGGAACTGGGCATGTTCAGCCTTCAGAAGAGAAGACTGGGGGGAGATATGATCGCACTCTTCCAGTACTTGAAGGGATGTCACACAGAGGAGGGCCAGGATCTCTTCTCGATCATCCCAGTTTGCAGGACACGGAATAATGGGCTCAAGTGACAGGAAGCCAGATTCCGCGTAAACATCAGGGAAAATTTCCTGACTGTCAGAGCAATAAGACAATGGAACCAACTGCCTAGGGAGGTGGTGGGCTCTCCCACTCTGGAGGCATTCAAGGTGCAGCTGGACAGCCATCTGTCAGGGATGCTTTGACCTGGATTCCTGCACTGAGCAGGGGGTTGGACTCGATGGCCTTGTAGGCCCCTTCCTTTTTTATATTTTTATTTTTTATTAAATTTTTAATTTTTCACATCTTACAACTACTAATGAATACAACAACAAAAATTCAACATAAACATTGTGCACCCCCCCCACCTCTTGGGACCAAGTTATATTTCTCACCCCAATTTGTGTGTGTGTGTGTGTGTGTGTGTGTGTATATATATATACAAGCTATTATTCTGTATTCCAAAAATATAACAAATCTTGACAAGGTTTGTTCCCCCTTCCCTTTACCAACACATAATCCAAAAATTTGCCCCAAATGTTCACAAAGGTGTCTTTCTCCATTTGTCCTTTTTGACACTTAATATTAAAAGTTAATTTATCATTTAACGCGATATCCCATACCTCTGTATACCATTCATTAATTGAAAACACATGTTGAACCTTCCAATTCCTAGCTATCATTAGTTTTGCTGCTTGTAGGCCCCTTCCAACTCTACTCTTCTGTGAATCTATGACTTTATGTTTCTATAATGGCAACAAACAGCCTTGGTTGTTGCTGTCGGTGTTATTATTTTAGCTCCACCTTACACATAATATTAAACTGTGTGTATGTACATCTATATTCGATATCGATATCTCTATCTAATACCCATAACAGGCAAAGAACAGCCTTCCTTGTTGCTGATTATGACTAGGATGGGCATGGTGTCTAGGGATGATGGGAGTTGTAGTGGCTCAGCTTGGGAGGGCTCCAGGTGGGGGAAGGCTGGTGGAGCTGCTGGGCCTGCCGTCCGCAGGGCGTTGACCTTTACTGGGACACCCCTGCTGTGAGGGCCCCCCTGACGTAGGCTTAAGACCCCCCCCTGTGAGATCTTGAACCCAACCGCCCCTCTCTCTTCGCCCTGGCAGCGACCATGACCCGGTGTGAGCACGAGCGGCGGCAGTCGGGCCAGCAGGGCCTCCTCGGGGGTCCCCACATCCCCGAGTGCGACGACCAGGGGAACTACACGCCGCTGCAGTGCCACGGAGGCACGGGGTACTGCTGGTGCGTTGACGCAGAGGGCAAGGAGGTTGCCGGAAGCCGGGTGCCGCCGGGCACTTCCCGGCCACGCTGCGGGGATCCAGGTGAGTGGCTCCCGCCTTCCTCCCTCTTCCGTCTCGCACTCAGCACTGCTGGGGGAAGGCCAGGCTGGCGCCCTCCTCCGAGGTGACTTCAGTGGCGGCTCGGGGGCGCCGAGGACCGGCCGGGGACAAAGGGTGGTTGTGTTGGCTCCTGCGTGGCCGCTTTCCCCAGCTGCTGCCCTCCAGATGTGTTGGATTGCAACTCCCATCATCCCTAGCCAGTGACTGGGAGTGATGGGAGTCGCAGTCCGGCATACCTGCAGAGCACCCACTTGGGGAAGGTTGCCGCGTGGGGTAGGAAGGGGAGGTCAGAGTTGCTCTGCCGCCTTTCCGTTTGCTTCTCAGCTGTCTGCTGCCGGGCTCTGTGGGTGTCTTGAGCGCATCCGTGCTCTTCTTTTGCGTGACGTATTCTGCATTTCTGACGAATATTTGCAGTTCGAACTCGTGAAAGTGCTCTGAAAACATCATCCTCATCACTATTATTATTTAGCTTACACATTATGATATTCCAGCACAAAACAAATGGCCCATGATAGCGCATCCAGTTTATAAATTTATAGACTTTTTTAAAATTACAGTTAGGTTTTAAAATGAGAGCCAGTGTGGCGTAGTGGTTAGAGTGCTGGACTGGGACTTGGGAGATCCGGGTTCTAGTCCCCACTTGGTGATGAAGCTCACTGGGTCACTTTGGGCCAGTCACTGACTCTCAGCCTAACCTGCCTCACAGGGTTGTTGTGAGGATAAAATGGAGAGGAGGATTATGTCAGCCGCCTTGAGTTCCTTGCAGAAAAAAAGGCGGGGTATAAATGTAATAAATAAAAAATTATAAATAAAATGAAAAATATGAAATGTTTCAGCATGAAACTCCAGCTTCAGTCACAACTAAGAGTATGCTCCAAAACCACTTCTAAACTGAACCAGAACCAATCATTATTTTATTTATTTAATACATTTTTATACCGCCCAATAGCCAAAGCTCTCTGGGCGATTTACAACAGTTAAAACCATAAAATACAATATAAAATAAATATAAAATTTAAAACCACAGATTAAAAACAAACAGCAAAGCTAACAGCAGCAGTTACAATAACAGAGTTAAAAACAACTACAAGATTAAAATGCCTGGGAGAATAGAAAGGTCTTCACCTGGCATCAGAAAGAGTACAATGTAGGCGCCAGGTGCACCTCTGTGTGGAGCTCATTCCACAACCGGGGTGCCACAACAGAAAAGGCCCTCCTCCTGGTAGCCACCTGCCTCACTTCATTTGGCAGGGGCTCTCGGAGAAGGACCGCTGACAAAGATCTTAGTGTCCGGGCAGGTACATATGGGAGGAGACGATCCTTCAGATACCCTGGCCCAAGCCGTTTAGGGCTTTGAATGTTAGTACCAGCACTTTGAACCATGCCCAGAAACAGACTGGCAGCCAGTGCAGATGAGAAAGCACTGGCATAATATGTTCACGTCAGCCAGTCCCCGTTAACAATCTCACTGCCCTATTTTGGACGAACTGAAGTTTCCGGACTGTTTTCAAAGGCAGCCCCACGTATAATGCATTGCAGTAATCCAAATGAGAGGTTACCAGAGCATGGATAACTGTAGCTAGGCTATCTCTGTCCAAATAAGGACATAGTTGGTATATCAGCCTAAGCTGAAAAAAGGTGCTCCGTGCCACCGAGTTCACCTGTGCCTCGAGTGACAGTTGTGGATCCAAGAGCACGCCCAAACTACGAACCTGATCCTTCAGGGGGAGAGCAACCCCATCCAGAACTGGTTATCACTTAGACGAACAGTATCACTTAGATGAAGACGTTTGTTGCTGTCGGCAGACGAACCACCCACTAACAGTACCTCCGTCTTATCTGGATTGAGTCTCAGTTTATTAGCCCTCATCCAGTCCATTACTGTGTCCAGGCACTGATTCAGAACAGCCACTGCCTCACCTGGATTTGATGAAAAGGAGAGATAGAGCTGGGTGTCATCTGCATATTGATGACACCTCAGCCCACACCTCCGGATAACCTCTCCCAGTGGTTTCATGTAGATGTTAAACAGGATAGGGGATAAAATAGAGCCCTGTGGCACCCCATGGCATAACTGCCAAGGGACAGAGCAGTAATCCCCGAGCACCACCTTCTGGAATCGGCCGCCCAAGTAGGATCGGAACCACTGGAGCGCAGTGCCTCCAACTCCCAACCCAGACAACCTATCCAGAAGGATACCATGGTCGATGGTATCGAAAGCCGCAGAAAGGTCCAAGAGAATCAACAGGGTCGCACTCCCCCTGTCCCTCTCCCGGCAGAGGTCATCCCACAGGGCGACCAAGGCGGCTTCCATTCCAAAACCAGGCCTGAATCCAGATTGAAATGGATCTAGATAGTCCGTTTCATCCAAGAGTGCCTGGAGTTGACCAGCAACCACCCGCTCAAGCACCTTGCCCAGGAATGGGATATTAGCTACCGGCCTGTAGTTATTAATATCATCCGGGTCCAGGTTAGGCTTTTTGAGGAGTGGCCTGATCACCACCTCTTTCAAAGAGGCCGGCACCACTCCCTCTCTCAAGGAGGCATTTACAACCTCCTGGACCCAGCCGGCTATCCCCTCCTTATTTGATGTAATTAGATATTATGAAATCTAATATTCAGAGACTGAAGGAACTGGGCATGTTTAGCCTTCAGAAGAGAAGACTGAGCGGAGATATGATAGTGCTCTTCAAAGGTTGTAACGCAGCGGTGGGACAGGATCTCTTCTCGACCATCCCAGAGTGCAGGAAACGGAATCATGGGCTCAAGTCACAGGAAGCCCGATTCCGGCTGAACATCAGGAAAAACTTCCTGACTATTAGAGCAATAAGACAATGGAACCAACTACCTCGGGAGGTTGTGGGCTCTCCACTCTGGAGGCATTCAAGATGCGGCTGGACAGCCATCTGTCAGGGATGCTTTGACCTGGATTCCTGCATTGAGCAGGGGGTTGGACGTGATGGCCTTGTAGGCCCCTTCCAGCTCTACTATTCTATGATTCTATGACTTTATGATTCTATAATGGCAACAACAGCCTTGTTTGTTGCTGTCGGTATTATTATTTTAGCTCCACTTTACAGATATTATTAAACTGTGTGTATGTGTGTATGTACATCTACATATCTCTATCTCTATCGAATACCCACAACAGGCAAGGAACAGCCTTCATTGTTGCTGCTGCTTCTGATGATGGGCATGGTGTCTGGGGATGATGGGAGTTGTAGTGGCTCAGCTTGGGAGGGCTCCAGTTGGGGGAAGGCTGGTGGAGCTGCTGGGCCTGCCGCCCTCAGCACGTTGACCTTTAGCGGGACACCCCTGCTGTGAGTGCCCCCCCGACGTAGGCTTAAGACCCCCCTGTGAGATCTTGAACCCAACCGCCCCTCTCTCTTCGCCCCGGCAGCGACCATGACCCGGTGTGAGCACGAGCGGCGGCAGTCGGGCCAGCAGGGCCTCCTCGGGGGTTCCCACATCCCCGAGTGTGATGACCAGGGGAACTACACGCCGCTGCAGTGCCACGGAAGCACGGGGGTACTGCTGGTGCGTTGACGCGGAGGGCAAGGAGGTTGCCGGAAGCCGGGTGCCGCCGGGCACTTCCCGGCCACGCTGCGGGGATCCAGGTGAGTGGCTCCCGCCTTCCTCCCTCTTCCGTCTCGCACTCAGCACTGCTGGGGGAAGGCCAGGCTGGCGCCCTCCTCTGAGGTGACTTGAGTAGCAGCTCGGGGGTTCTGAGGACCGGCCGGGGACAAAGGGTGGTATGCTACAAAACCTCTTCTAATCTGAACCAGAACCAATCATTATGAAATCTAATATTCAGAGACTGAAGGAGCTGGGCATGTTTAGCCTTCAGAAGAGAAGACTGAGGAGAGACATGATAGCGCTCTTCCAGTACTTAAAGGGTTGTCACGCAGAGGAGGGCCAGGTTCTCTTCTCGACCATCCCAGTTTGCAGGACACGGAATGATGGGCTCAAGTCACAGGAAGCCCGATTCCGCCTGGACATCAGGGAAGACTTCCTGACTGTTAGAGCAATTCAACAGTGGAACCAACTACCTCGGGAGGTGGTGGGCTCTCCCACTCTGGAGGCATTCAGGTTGCAGCTGGACAGACATCTGTCAGAGATGCTTTGACCTGGATTCCTGCATTGAGCAGGGGGTTGGACTCGATGGCCTTGTAGGCCCCTTCCAACTCTACTTTTCTATGATTCTATGATTCTATAAGTGCAACAAACAGCCTTGTTTGTTGCTGTCGGTATTATTATTTTAGCTCCACTTTACAGATATTGAATGAATGAATATATTTATTACGGTCGACGACCAACTCCCAATAATAAAACTGTATCAGACAAAGTAGAACATATAACATACATTACACTGTTACACCAACAATACATCCCAAAGTGTATAAAATGTGTATCAAGATTTCTATATCAAAAAACCATAACCAGGAAAAAAGATCACTGTGTTAACAAGGAAGTGCGACAAGCTATGGCAGCTGCACAGAATTTGGCCACGTTGTTAGCAATATGGGGGACCTTGTCAGAAAGTAGCAGCAATATGTAATAATCTTTGGATCTACCTGGGAATTTACATAAAGTAGGTAGAATAAGTTCTTTAGGAATGTCCCGCTAGAAGGAACAATATAAAAGAACGTGTCCCGTGGTCTCAACTTACCCATTACAGGGACAGAGATTGTCTTGAAAAGGTATTTCCTGATATCTCCCCTCCAAAAGCATGGAAGGCAAGACATTAAATCGGTCTAAAGTAACAGCTTTTCTGAACATGGGTAAAGTTAAATTGGCCAGATATGAAGAGGGGTTGAAAATCTTATTACCTAGAGAGCTAGAGCACTAAATTTGGGAAATGAACTTAAATGTTCTTGTAATTCTATGTCCCAGATTCTCTACTTAACAGCTGCTTTGGCTTGAGAGCAGTGTTCTCCAACCCTGGGTCCCCAGATGTTTTTGGCCTACAACTCCCAGCATGCCCCAGCCAACATCTGGGGACTCAAGGTTGGAGAACACTGCTTTAGAGTAGCCCAGAACTATTAAGGTGTTGGGAGAAAGTCCCACTAATAATAGTTCTTTAAGCAAGTGCCTTTTCCATTTCGATTGAAAGGAGTCCAACAAAGTCAGTGGTGCAAGGCCTACTGGTGAGAAAACAAGTTTTAGCCCGTAGTTTATCATATGTACGAGCTTCAATAGGGATTAGACCGGCCTCTAGTCACAAAGCTACATTAGGGAGACAGTGAGGTACTGAAAATATGGCTCTTGGGAACTTAGTCTGAATAATTTCTAAGGGACGAAAGTTGTAATGAGCACACAGTTGGGGACCATACAACAGTTGTGCAACAATTTTGGCCACAAATACTTGGATCACAGAGGGGATATATTGCCCGTCTTTGGTATAGAAAAATCTCATCAGTGCTGCAGCTCTCCTCCGGGCAGTAGCTGCAGCATTGCTTATTTGGGAAAGCCAGGATCCAGAAGGATGAAACATTATTCCTAAGTATTTGTAGTTTGAAACCTGTTCTAAAAGCTTCCCATTGATTGACCATTTGTGCTCAATTCTCCTCCTACTAAAAAACAACACTTTAGTCCAGGGATGGGGACTCGGACTCGAGGACTCGACTTGTGAGTCGGACTGAGTCCCCCCTCTGACTCGAGTCAGACTCGAGTCCCAATATTTTTAATGGGACTCGAGACTCGACTCGGGACTCGAGACCAAGGACTCGTGTTCCAAAATTGTGCTCCTCAAATGCAACATGGATAGGTTTTAGGAAGTACAGCAAGTTTATTTTTAAAAATAATTTTCCTAAAATGCAACCTTTCAGACATTTTGGGTTTGGCTGTCTGCCTGCCTGCCTCTGCCTGCCTGTTTGGGGTTCCCAGCCTCCTCTGCCTTCCTGGTCTCTTCTTAACCAGTTCCACAGTTTGAATTGTCCAAGACAAAGGCCTCTGCCTGCCTGCTTTGGGGTTCCCTGGCTCCTCTGCCTGCCTGGTTATTTTGGGGTTTTCCCAACAAAATAGCCTTATTTTGTTGGGAAAACCCCCCATGGATTTTAATAGGGACTCGTGGAGTCAGCTTTGGGAGTGACTCGTGACTCGTGAGTCACCATTTTGGACCAAGGACTCTGGCTCGGACTCGAGACTTGGGTCCAAAGACTCGTGACTCGACTCGTGACTTGAAACCAAGGACTCTTCAACATCCCTGCTTTAGTCTACTTCACAGATATTACGTAATAAAATGTGTGTATGTATATCTAAATCTCTATATCTCTACCTAATACTCATAACCGGCAAGGAACAGCCTTCCTTGTTGCTGCTGCTGATGGGCATGGTGGTGTCTGGGGATGATGGGAGTTGTAGTCACTCACCTTGGGAGGGCTCCAGTTGGGGGAAGACTGGTGGAGCTGCTGGGCCTGCCTCAGCACGTTGACCTTTACGGGGACACCCCTGCTGTGAGGGCCCCGACGTAGGCTTAAGCCCCCCCCCCCCGTGAGATCTTGAACCCAACCGCCCCTCTCTCTTCGCCCCGGCAGCGAGCATGACCCGGTGTGAGCACGAGCGGCGGCAGTCGGGCCAGCAGGGCCTCCTCGGGGGTCCCCACGTCCCCGAGTGCGACGACCAGGGGAACTACACGCCGCTGCAGTGCCACGGAGGCACGGGGTACTGCTGGTGCGTTGACGCGGAGGGCAAGGAGGTGGCCGGAAGCCGGGTGCCGCCGGGCACTTCCCGGCCACGCTGCGGGGATCCAGGTGAGTGGCTCCCGCCTTCCTCCCTCTTCCGTCTCGCACTCAGCACTGCTGGGGGAAGGCCAGGCTGGCGCCCTCCTCCGAGGTGACTTCAGTGTCCGCTCGGGGGCGCTGAGGACTGGCCGGGGAGTATGCTACAAAACCTCCTCTAATCTGAGCCAGAACCAATCATTATGAAATCTAATATTCAGAGACTGAAGGAGCAGGGCATGTTTAGCCTTCAGAAGAGAAGACTGAGGAGAGATATGATAGCGCTCTGCAAATACGAAGGGTTGTCACGCAGAGGAGGGCCAGGATCTCTTCTCAATCATCCCATTTTGCAGGACACGGAATCATGGGCTCAAGTCACTGGAAGCCAGATTCCGGCTGAACATCAGGGAAGACTTCCTGACTGTTTGAGCAAGTCTACAATGACTGACCCAGGGAGCTCGTGGGCTCTCCCACACTGGAGGCATTCAAGGTGCAGCTGGACAGCCATCTGTCAGGGATGCTTTGACTTGGATTCCTGCATTGAGCAGGGGGTTGGACCTGATGGCCTTATAGGCTCCTTCCAATTCTACTATTCTATGATTCTATTAAATCACAGAAATCTGTTTTCCCTTGCCACTTTTCTCCTCTTCTTGGGAACTCCTTGAAACCGTGCCAGATACCACTGGTGTCCTGTAGATTAAGAACCACTGGATTAGGAGCTGAGACTAATTTGGGCTCAGGTTGAAGTGTAGCCTCTTTCCGTTTTTACAAAAGAAGCGCTGAAGGCGCAGGGTTCCTCACGCCCTCTGATTATTTTATGCCATTAGAGCCAACGCGGAGGCCTCAGACGATGTGTGAACGTTGGAGACAAAGCCTCCTTGAGCTTACATGTTATGATATTCCAGCACAAAACAAATGACCCATGATAGCGCCTTCAGTTTATAAATTTATAGATTTTTTATCAATTATATTTAGGTTTTAAAATATGAAATGTTTCAGCGTGAAACACCAGCTTCAGTCACACATAAGAGTATGATACAGTACCACTTCTAAACTGAACCGGAACCAATCATTATGAAATCTAATATTCAGAGATTGAAGGAACTGGGCATGTTTAGCATTCAGAAGAGAAGACTGAGGGGAGATATGATAGCGCTCTTCAAAGGTTGTCACGCAGAGGAGGGCCAGGATCTCTTCTCGATCATCCCAGTTTGCAGGACACGGAATAATGGGCTCAAGTTACAGGAACCCAGATTCCACCTAAACATCAGGAAAAAAATTCCTGACTGTCAGAGCAATAAGACAATGGAACCAACTACCTTTGGAGGTGGTGGGCTCTCCCACTCTGGAGGCATTCAAGGTGCGGCTGGACAGCCCTCTGTCAGGGATGCTTTGACCCGGATTCCTGCATTGAGCAGGGGGTTGGACTCGATGGCCTTGTAGGCCCCTTCCAACTCTACTCTTCTATGATTCTATGACTTTATTTCTATAATGGCAACAAACAGCCTTGGTTGTTGCTGTCGGTGTTATTATTTTAGCTCCACTTTCCAGCTATTATTAAACTGTGTGCGTGCGTGTGTGTGTCTGTGTCTGTCTGTCTGAATCTATCTATAATACCCATAACAGGCAAGGAACAGCCTTCCTTGTTGCTGATTATGGCTATGATGGGCATGGTGTCTAGGGATGATGGGAGTTGTAGTCGCTCAGCTTGGGAGGGCTCCAGGTGGGGGAAGGCTGGTGGAGCTGCTGGGCCTGCCGTCCGCAGGGCGTTGACCTTTAGCGGGACACCCCTGCTGTGAGGGCCCCCCTGACTTAGGCTTAAGCCCCCCCCCCGTGAGATCTTGAACCCAACCCCCCCTCTCTCTTCGCCCCGCAGCGACCATGACCCGGTGTGAGCACGAGCGGCGGCAGTCGGGCCAGCAGGGCCTCCTCGGGGGTCCCCACGTCCCCGAGTGCGACGACCAGGGGAACTACACGCCGCTGCAGTGCCACGGAGGCACGGGGTACTGCTGGTGCGTTGACGCGGAGGGCAAGGAGGTGGCCGGAAGCCGGGTGCCGCCGGGCACTTCCCGGCCACGCTGCGGGGATCCAGGTGAGTGGCTCCCGCCTTCCTCTTTCTTCCGTCTCGCACTCAGCACTGCTGGGGGAAGGCCAGGCTGGCGCCCTCCTCCGAGGTGACTTCAGTGGCGGCTCGGGGGCGCCGAGGACCGGCCGGGGACAAAGGGTGGTTGTGTTGGCTCCTGCGTGGCAGCTTTCCCCAGCTGCTGCCCTCCAGATGTGTTGGATTGCAACTCCCATCATCCCTAGCCAGTGACTGGGAGTGATGGGAGTCGCAGTCCGGCATACCTGCAGAGCACCCACTTGGGGAAGGTTGCCGCGTGGGGTAGGAAGGGGAGGTCAGAGTTGCTCGGCCGCCTTTCCGTTTGCTTCTCAGCCGTCTGCTGCCGGGCTCTGTGGGTGTCTTGAGCGCATCCGTGCTCTTCTTTTGCGTGACGTATTTGGCATTTCTGATGAATATTTGCAGTTCGAACTCTTGAAAGTGCTCTGCAAACATCATCCTCATCACTATTATCATTTAGCTTACACATTATGATATTCCAGCACAAAACAAATGACCCATGATAGTGCCTTCAGCTTATAAATTTATAGATTTAAAAAAATATATATTTAGGTTTTAAAATATGAAATGTTTCCGCGTGAAACACCAGCTTCAGTCACAAATAAGAGTATGCTACAAAACCACTTCTAAACTGAACCAGAAACAATCATTATGAAATCTAATATTCAGAGACTGAAGGCGCTGGGCATGTTTAGCCTTCAGAAGAGAAGACTGAGGAGAGACATGATAGCGCTCTTCCAGTACTTAAAGGGTTGTCACGCAGAGGAGGGCCAGGATCTCTTCTCGATCATCCCAGTTTGCAGGACACGGAATGATGGACTCAAGTCACAGGAAGCCCGATTCCGCCTGGACATCAGGGAAGACTTCCTAACCGTTAGAGCAATTACACAGTGGAACCAACTACCTCGGGAGGTGGTGGGCTCTCCCACTCTGGAGGCATTCAGGTTGCAGCTGGACGGCCATCTGTCAGGGATGCTTTGACTTGGATTCCTACACTGAGCAGGGGGTTGGACTCGATGGCCTAATAGGCCCCTTCCAACTCTACTCTTCTGTTAATCCAGTGCTTCTCAAATAGTGGGGCGGGCCCCCCAGGGGGGGTGCGAGGCTCCGTAAAGGGGGGCTCGTTTGACCTCAGTTAAAAGTTTTTTTTAATATTGTGTTCCTTTAAATCCTGTGCTCCTTTAAATCTTTTCTGCTACAGTTAATAAAGCTATTCTTTGTTGTAAATTGATCCACATTTCTTTCTTTTTTTATTCTCTTATACGTTAATAAGGATACAGTGTTATGCAGAGGTGTACTTATAACAATTTTATAGACAAATGATACTATTTACAGTCGCGCGGGGGGCGCGAAATGTTTTCTTCTTCCTAGGGGGGCCCGAAATGTTTTCTTCTTCCTAGGGGGGGCATGACAGAAAATAATTGAGAAGCACTGGGTTAATCTATGATTTTATTATTCTATAATGGCAACAAACAGCCTTGTTTGTTGCTGTCGGTATTATTATTTTAGCTCCACTTTACAGATATTGAATGAATGAATATATTTATTACGGTCGACGACCAACTCCCAATAATAAAACTGTATCAGACAAAGTAGAACATATAACATACATTACACTGTTACACCAACAATACATCCCAAAGTGTATAAAATGTGTATCAAGATTTTTATATCAAAAAACCATAACCAGGAAAAAAGATCACTGTGTTAACAAGGAAGTGCGACAAGCTATGGCAGCTGCACAGATTTTGGCCACGTTGTTAGCAATATGGGGGACCTTGTCAGAAAGTAGCAGCAATATGTAATAATCTTCGGATCTACCCGGGAATTTACATAAAGTAGGTAGAATAAGTTCTTTAGGAATGTCCCGGTAGAAGGAACAATATAAAAGAACGTGTCCCATGGCCTCAACTTCCCCATTTCAGGGACAGAGATTGTCTTGAAAAGATATTTCCTGATATCTCCCCTCCAAAAGCATGGAAGGCAAGACATTAAATCGGTCTAAAGTAACAGCTTTCTTGAACATGGGTAAAGTTAAATTGGCCAGATATGAAGAGGGGTTGAAAATCTTATTACCTAGAGAGCTAGAGCACTAAATTTGGGAAATGAACTTAAATGTTCTTGTAATTCTATGTCCCAGATTCTCTACTTAACAGCTGCTTTGGCTTGAGAGCAGTGTTCTCCAACCCTGGGTCCCCAGATGTTTTTGGCCTACAACTCCCAGCATGCCCCAGCCAACATCTGGGGACTCAAGGTTGGAGAACACTGCTTTAGAGTAACCCAGCACTATTAAGGTGTTGGGAGAAAGTCCCACTAATAATAGTTCTTTAAGCAAGTGCCTTTTCCATTTCGATTGAAAGGAGTCCAACAAAGTCAGTGGTGCAAGGCCTACTGGTGAGAAAACAAGTTTTAGCCCGTAGTTTATCATATGTACGAGCTTCAATAGGGATTAGACCGGCCTCTATTCGCAAAGCTACATTTGGGAGACAGTGAGGTACTGAAAATATGGATCTTGGGAACTTAGTCTGAATAATTTCTAAGGGACGAAAGTTGTAATGAGCACACAGTTGGGGACCATACAACATTTGTGCAACAATTTTGGCCACAAATACTTGGATCACAGAGGGGATATATTGCCCGTCTTTGGTATAGAAAAATCTCATCAGTGCTGTAGCACTCCTCCGGGCAGTAGCTGCAGCATTGCTTATTTGGGAAAGCCAGGATCCAGAAGGATGAAACATTATTCCTAAGTATTTGTAGCTTGAAACCTGTTCTAAAAGCTTCCCATTGATTGACCATTTGTGCTCAATTCTCCTCCTACTAAAAAACAACACTTTAGTCCAGGGATGGGGACTCGGACTTGAGGACTCGACTTGTGAGTCGGACTGAGTCCCCCCTCTGACTCGAGTCAGACTCGAGTCCCAATATTTTTAATGGGACTCGAGACTCGACTCGGGACTCGAGACCAAGGACTCGTGTTCCAAAATTGTGCTCCTCAAATGCAACATGGATAGGTTTTAGGAAGTACAGCAAGTTTATTTTTAAAAATAATTTTCCTAAAATGCAACCTTTCAGACATTTTGGGTTTGGCTGTCTGCCTGCCTGCCTCTGCCTGCCTGTTTGGGGTTCCCTGCCTCCTCTGCCTTCCTGGTCTCTTCTTAACCAGTTCCACAGTTTGAATTGTCCAAGACAAAGGCCTCTGCCTGCCTGCTTTGGGGTTCCCTGGCTCCTCTGCCTGCCTGGTTATTTTGGGGTTTTCCCAACAAAATAGCCTTATTTTGTTGGGAAAACCCCCCATGGATTTTAATAGGGACTCGTGGAGTCAGCTTTGGGAGTGACTCGTGACTCGTGAGTCACCATTTTGGACCAAGGACTCAGACTCGGACTCGAGACTCGGGTCCAAAGACTCGTGACTCGACTCGTGACTTGAAACCAAGGACTCTTCAACATCCCTGCTTTAGTCTACTTCACAGATATTAATAAAATGTGTGTATGTATATCTAAATCTCTATATCTCTACCTAATACTCATAACCGGCAAGGAACAGCCTTCCTTGTTGCTGCTGATGATGGGCATGGTGGTGTCTGGGGATGATGGGAGTTGTAGTCACTCACCTTGGGAGGGCTCCAGTTGGGGGAAGACTGGTGGAGCTGCTGGGCCTGCCTCAGCACGTTGACCTTTACTGGGACACCCCTGCTGTGAGGGCCCCGACGTAGGCTTAAAACCCTCCCTATGAGATCTTGAACCCAACCGCCCCTCTCTCTTTGCCCCGGCAGCGACCATGACCCGGTGTGAGCACGAGCGGCGGCAGTCGGGCCAGCAGGGCCTCCTCGGGGGTCCCCACGTCCCCGAGTGCGACGACCAGGGGAACTACACGCCGCTGCAGTGCCACGGAGGCACGGGGTACTGCTGGTGCGTTGACGCGGAGGGCAAGGAGGTTGCCGGAAGCCGGGTGCCGCCGGGCACTTCCCGGCCACACTGCGGGGATCCAGGTGAGTGGCTCCCGCCTTCCTCTTTCTTCCGTCTCGCACTCAGCACTGCTGGGGGAAGGCCAGGCTGGCGCCCTCCTCCGAGGTGACTTGAGTAGCAGCTCGGGGGTTCTGAGGACCGGCTGGGGACAAAGGGTGGTATGCTACAAAACCTCTTCTAATCTGAACCAGAACCTATCATTATGAAATCTAATATTCAGAGACTGAAGGAGCTGGGCATGTTTAGCCTTCAGAAGAGAAGACTGAGGAGAGATATGATAGCGCTCTGCAAATACGAAGGGTTGTCACGCAGAGGAGGGCCAGGATCTCTTCTCAATCATCCCATTTTGCAGGACACGGAATCATGGGCTCAAGTCACTGGAAGCCAGATTCTGGCTGAACATCAGGAAAGACTTCCTGACTGTTAGAGCAAATCTACAATGACCCAGGGAGGTCATGGGCTCTCCCACACTGGAGAACTTCAAGGTGCAGCTGGACAGCCATCTGTCAGGGATGCTTTGACTTGAATTCCTGCATTGAGCAGGGGGTTGGACCTGATGGCCTTATAGGCTCCTTCCAATTCTACTATTCTATGATTCTATTAAATCATCACAGAAATCTGTTTTCCCTTGCCACTTTTCTCCTCTTCTTGGGAACTCCTTGAAACCGTGCCAGATACCACTGGTGTCCTGTAGATTAAGAACCACTGGATTAGGAGCTGAGACTAATTTGGGCTCAGGTTGAAGTGTAGCCTCTTTCCGTTTTTACAAAAGAAGCACTGAAGCTGCAGGGTTCCTCACGCCCTCTAATTATTTTATGCCATTAGAGCCAACGCGGAGGCCTCAGACGATGTGTGAACGTTGGAGACAAAGCCTCCTTGAGCTTACATGTTATGATATTCCAGCACAAAACAAATGACCCATGATAGCGCCTTCAGTTTATAAATTTATAGATTTTTTATAAATTATATTTAGGTTTTAAAATATGAAATGTTTCAGCGTGAAACACCAGCTTCAGTCACACATAAGAGTATGATACAGTACCACTTCTAAACTGAACCGGAACCAATCATTATGAAATCTAATATTCAGAGACTGAAGGAGCTGGGCATGTTTAGCATTCAGAAGAGAAGACTGAGGGGAGACATGATAGCGCTCTTCAAAGGTTGTCACGCAGAGGCGGGCCAGGATCTCTTCTCGACCATCCCAGTTTGCAGGACATGGAATAATGGGCTCAAGTTACAGGAACCCAGATTCCACCTAAACATCAGGAAAAAAAATCCTGACTGTCAGAGCAATAAGACAATGGAACCAACTACCTCGGGAGGTTGTGGGCTCTCCCAATCTGGAGGCATTCAAGGTGCGGCTGGACAGCCATCTGTCAGGGATGCTTTGACCTGGATTCCTGCATTGAGCAGGGGGTGGACTCGATGGCCTTGTAGGCCCCTTCCGACTCTACTCTTCCATGATTCTATGACTTTATTTCTATAATGGCAACAAACAGCCTTGGTTGTTGCTGTCGGTGTTATTATTTTAGCTCCACTTTCCAGCTATTATTAAACTGTGTGCGTGCGTGTGTGTGTCTGTGTCTGTCTGTCTGTCTGAATCTATCTATAATACCCACAACAGGCAAGGACCAGCCTTCCTTGTTGCTGATTATGGCTATGATGGCTATGATGGGCATGGTGTCTAGGGATGATGGGAGTTCTAGTCCCTTACCTTGGGAGGGCTCCAGGTGGGGGAAGGCTGGTGGAGCTGCTGGACCTGCCGCCCTCAGCACGTTGACCTTTAGCGGGACACCCCTGCTGTGAGTGCCCCCCCGACGTAGGCTTAAGACCCCCCCCCCGTGAGATCTTGAACCCAACCGCCCCTCTCTCTTCGCCCCGGCAGCGACCATGACCCGGTGTGAGCACGAGCGGCGGCAGTCGGGCCAGCAGGGCCTCCTCGGGGGTCCCCACGTCCCCGAGTGCGACGACCAGGGGAACTACACGCCGCTGCAGTGCCACGGAGGCACGGGGTACTGCTGGTGCGTTGACGCGGAGGGCAAGGAGGTGGCCGGAAGCCGGGTGCCGCCGGGCACTTCCCGGCCACGCTGCGGGGATCCAGGTGAGTGGCTCCCGCCTTCCTCTTTCTTCCGTCTCGCACTCAGCACTGCTGGGGGAAGGCCAGGCTGGCGCCCTCCTCCGAGGTGACTTCAGTGGCGGCTCGGGGGCGCCGAGGACCGGCCGGGGACAAAGGGTGGTTGTGTTGGCTCCTGCGTGGCCGCTTTCCCCAGCTGCTGCCCTCCAGATGTGTTGGATTGCAACTCCCATCATCCCTAGCCAGTGACTGGGAGTGATGGGAGTCGCAGTCCGCATACCTGCAGAGCACCCACTTGGGGAAGGTTGCCGCGTGGGGTAGTAAGGGGAGGTCAGAGTTGCACTGCCGCCTTTCCGTTTGCTTCTCAGCCGTCTGCTGCCGGGCTCTGTGGGTGTCTTGAGCGCATCCGTGCTCTTCTTTTGCGTGACGTATTCTGCATTTCTGACGAATATTTGCAGTTCGAACTCTAGAAAGAGCTCTGAAAACATCATCCTCATCACTATATCATTTAGCTTACACATTATGATATTCCAGCACAATGCAAATGACCCACGATAGCGCCTTCAGTTTATAAATTTATTTATTTTAAAAAATTATAATCAGGTTTTAAAATATGAACCTTTTTAGCATGAAATACAAGCTTCTGTCACACTTAAAAGTATGCTACAGTACCACATCTAAACTGAACCAGAACCAAACCAGGCCCCTTCCAACTCTACTCTTCTATGATTCTATGACTTTATGTTTCTATAATGGCCACAGACAGCCTTGGTTGTTGCTCTCGGTATTATTATTTTAGCTCCACTTTCCAGCTATGATTAAACTGCGGGTATGTGTGTATGTCTATATATGTATCTCTGTCTGTCTGTCTATCTATAACACCCACAACAGGCAAGGAACAGCCTTCATTGTTGCTGATTACGATGATGACGGGCATGGTGTCTGGGGACGATGGGAGTTGTATTCGCTCAGCTTGGGGAAGGCTGGTGGAGCTGCTGGGCCTTCCGTCTGCAGCACGTTGACCTTTAGTGGGACACCCCTGCTGTGTGGGACACACCTGCTGTGCGGAGCCCTGATGTAGGCTTAAGACCCCCCCCCTGAGATCTTGAACCCAACCATCCCTCTCTCTTTGCCCCGGCAGCGACCATGACCCGGTGTGAGCACGAGCGGCGGCAGTCGGGCCAGCAGGGCCTCCTCGGGGGTCCCCACGTCCCCGAGTGCGACGACCAGGGGAACTACACGCCGCTGCAGTGCCACGGAAGCACGGGGTACTGCTGGTGCGTTGACGCGGAGGGCAAGGAGGTTGCCGGAAGCCGGGTGCCGCCGGGCACTTCCCGGCCACGCTGCGGGGATCCAGGTGAGTGGCTCCCGCCTTCCTCTTTCTTCCGTCTCGCACTCAGCACTGCTGGGGGAAGGCCAGGCTGGCGCCCTCCTCCGAGGTGACTTCAGTGTCCGCTCGGGGGCGCTGAGGACTGGCCGGGGAGTATGCTACAAAACCTCCTCTAATCTGAGCCAGAACCAATCATTATGAAATCTAATATTCAGAGACTGAAGGAGCAGGGCATGTTTAGCCTTCAGAAGAGAAGACTGAGGAGAGATATGATAGCGCTCTGCAAATACGAAGGGTTGTCACGCAGAGGAGGGCCAGGATCTCTTCTCAATCATCCCATTTTGCAGGACACGGAATCATGGGCTCAAGTCACTGGAAGCCAGATTCCGGCTGAACATCAGGGAAGACTTCCTGACTGTTTGAGCAAGTCTACAATGACTGACCCAGGGAGCTCATGGGCTCTCCCACACTGGAGGCATTCAAGGTGCAGCTGGACAGCCATCTGTCAGGGATGCTTTGACTTGGATTCCTGCATTGAGCAGGGGGTTGGACCTGATGGCCTTATAGGCTCCTTCCAACTCTACGTATTCTATGATTCTATTAAAGCATCATCATAGAAATCTGTTTTCCCTTGCCACTTTTCTCCTCTTCTTGGGAACTCCATGAAACCGTGCCAGATACCACTGGTGTCCTGTAGATTAAGAACCACTGGATTAGGAGCTGAGACTAATTTTGGCTCAGGTTGAAGTGTAGCCTCTTTCCGTTTTTACAAAAGAAGCGCTGAAGGCGCAGGGTTCTTCACACCCTCTGATTATTTTATGCCGTTAGAGCCAACGCGGAGGCCTCAGACGATGTGTGAACGTTGGAGACAAAGCCTCCTGGAGCTTACATGTTATGATATTCCAGCACAAAACAAATGACCCATGATAGCGCCTTCAGCTTATAAATTTATAGATTTTACAAAAATTATATTTAGGTTTTAAAATATGAAATGTTTCAGCGTGAAACACCAGCTTCAAATAAGAGTTTGCTAGAAAACCACTTCTAAACTGAACCAGAACCAATCATTATGAAATCTAGTATTCAGAAACTGAAGGAACTGGGCATGTTTAGCCTTCAGAAGAGGAGACTGAGGGGAGATAGGATAGCGCTCTTCAAAGGTTGTCACGCAGAGGAGGGCCAGGATCTCTTCTCGACAATCCCAGAGTGCAGGACACGGAATCATGGGCTCAACTTACAGGAAGCCATGTTCCAGCTGGACATCAGGAAAAACTTCCTAACGTAGAGCAATTCGACAGTGGAACCAACGACCCAGGAAGGCCATGGGCTCTCCCTCACTGGAGGCATTCAAGATGCGGCAGGACGGCCATCTGTCAGGGATGCTTTGACTTGGATTCCTGCATTGAGCAGGGGGTTGGACTCGAGGGCCTTATAGGCCCCTTCCAACTCTACCCTTCTATGATTCTATGACCTTATGATTCTATAATGGCAACAAACAGCCTTGTTTGTTGGTGTCGGTGTTATTATTCTAGCTCCACTTTACAGATATTGAATGAATGAATATATTTATTACGGTCGATGACCAACTCCCAATAATAAAACTGTATCAGACAAAGTAGAACATATAACATACATTACACTGTTACACCAACAATACATCCCAAAGTGTATAAAATGTGTATCAAGATTTTTATATCAAAAAACCATAACCAGGAAAAAAGATCACTGTGTTAACAAGGAAGTGCGACAAGCTATGGCAGCTGCACAGAATTTGGCCACGTTGTTAGCAATATGGGGGACCTTGTCAGAAAGTAGCAGCAATATGTAATAATCTTCGGATCTACCCGGGAATTTACATAAAGTAGGTAGAATAAGTTCTTTAGGAATGTCCCGCTAGAAGGAACAATATAAAAGAGCGTGTCCCGTGGTCTCAACTTCCCCATTACAGGGACAGAGATGGTCTTGAAAAGGTATTCCTTGATACCGGTATCTCCCCTCCAAAAGCATGGAAGGCAAGACATTAAATCGGGCTAAAGTAACAGCTTTTCTGAACATGGGAAAAGTTAAATTAGCCAGATATGAAGAGGGGTCGAAAATCTTATTACCTAGAGCACTAAATTTGGGAAATGAACTTAAATGTTCTGGTAATTCTGTGTCCCAGATTCTCTACTTAGCAGCTGATTTGGCTTGAGAGTAGTGTTCTCCAACCCTCGGTCCCCAGATGTTTTTGGCCTACAACTCCCAGCATGCCCCAGCCAGCCAAAAACATCTGGGGACCCAGGGTTGGAGAACACTGCTTTAGAGTAACCCAGCGCTGTTAAGGTGTTGGGAGAAAGTCCCACTAATATTAGTTCTTTAAGCAGGTGCCTTTTCCATTTCGATTGAAAGGAGTCCAACAAAATCAGTGGTGCAAGGCCTACTGGTGAGAAAACAAGTTTTAGCCCGTAGTTTATCATATGTACCTTGGCACGAGCTTCAATAGGGATTAGACCGGCCTCTAGTCACAAAGCTACATTAGGGAGACAGTGAGGTACTGAAAATATGGCTCTTGGGAACTTAGTCTGAATAATTTCTAAGGGACGAAAGTTGTAATGAGCACACAGTTGGGGACCATACAACAGTTGTGCAACAATTTTGGCCACAAATACTTGGATCACAGAGGGGATATATTGCCCGTCTTTGGTATAGAAAAATCTTATCAGTGCTGCAGCATTGCTTATTTGGGACAGCCAGGATCCAGAAGGATGAAACATTATTCCTAAGTATTTGTAGCTTGAAACCTGTTCTAAAAGGTTCCCATTGATTGACCATTTGTGCCTAATTCTCCTCCTCCTAAAAAACAACACTTTAGTCTACAGATATTAATAAACTGTGTGTATGTATATCTATATAGGTATCTATATGTCTATCTAATACCTATTACAGGCAAGGACCAGCCTTCCTTGTTGCTGATTATGACTATGATGGGCATGGTGTCTGGGGATGATGGGAGTTGTAATGGCTCAGCTTGGGAGGGCTCCAGGTGGGGGAAGGCTGGTGGAGCTGCTGGGCCTGCCGCTTTCAGCACGTTGACCTTTACTGGGACACCCCTGCTGTGAGGGCCCCCCCGACGTAGGCTTAAGACCCCCCTGTGAGATCTTGAACCCAACCGCCCCTCTCTCTTCGCCCCGCAGCGACCATGACCCGGTGTGAGCACGAGCGGCGGCAGTCGGGCCAGCAGGGCCTCCTCGGGGGTCCCCACGTCCCCGAGTGCGACGACCAGGGGAACTACACGCCGCTGCAGTGCCACGGAGGCACGGGGTACTGCTGGTGCGTTGACGCGGAGGGCAAGGAGGTGGCCGGAAGCCGGGTGCCGCCGGGCACTTCCCGGCCACGCTGCGGGGATCCAGGTGAGTGGCTCCCGCCTTCCTCTTTCTTCCGTCTCGCACTCAGCACTGCTGGGGGAAGGCCAGGCTGGCGCCCTCCTCCGAGGTGACTTCAGTGGCGGCTCGGGGGCGCCGAGCACCGGCCGGGGACAAAGGGTGATTGTGTTGGCTCCTGCGTGGCCGCTTTCCCCAGCTGCTGCCCTCCAGATGTGTTGGATTGCAACTCCCATCATCCCTAGCCAGTGACTGGGAGTGATGGGAGTTGCAGTCCGGCATATCTGCAGAGCACCCACTTGGGGAAGGTTGCCGCGTGGGGTAGTAAGGGGAGGTCACAGTTGCTCTGCCACCTTTCCGTTTGCTTCTCAGCCGTCTGCTGCCGGGCTCTGTGGGTGTCTTGAGCGCATCCGTGCTCTTCTTTTGCGTGACGCATTCGGCATTTCTGATGAATATTTGCAGTTCGAACTCTTGAAAGTGCTCTGAAAACATCATCCTCATCACTATTATCATTTAGCTTACATGGTATGATATTCCAGCACAATACAAATGACCCATGATAGTGCCTTCAGTTTATAAATTTATAGCTTTAAAAAATTATAATCCAGTTTTAAAATATGAAACGTTTCAGCATGAAACATCAGCTTCAGTCACACATAGGAGTATGCTATAGTACAACTTCTAAACTGGACCAGAACCAATCATTATGAAATCTAGTATTCTGAGTGACTGAAGGAACTGGGCATGTTTAGCCTTCAGAAGAGGAGACTGAGGGGAGACATGATAGCGCTCTTCAAAGGTTGCCACGCAGAGGAGGGCCAGGATCTCTTCTCGACCATCCCAGTTTGCAGGACACGGAATGATGGGCTCAAGTTACAGGAACCCAGATTCCACCTAAACATCAGGAAAAACTTCCTAACCATTAGAGCAATTCGACAGTGGAACCAACGACCTAGAGAGGTGGTGGGCTCTCCCACTCTGGAGAACTTCAAGGTGCAGCTCGACAACCGTCTGTAAGGGATGCTTTGACTTGGATTCCTGCACTGAGCAGGGGGTTGGACTCGATGACCTTGTAGGCCCCTTCCAACTCTACTCTTCTATGATTCTATGACTTTATGTTTCTATAATGGCCACAGACAGCCTTGGTTGTTGCTCTCGGTATTATTATTTTAGCTCCACTTTCCAGCTATGATTAAACTGTGGGTATGTGTGTATGTCTATATATGTATCTCTATCTATCTGTCGATCTATAATACCCAGAACAGGTAAGGAACAATCAGCCTTCATTGTTGCTGATTATGATGATGATGGGCATGGTGTCTGTGGACGATAGGAGTTGTAGTCGCTCAGCCTGGGGAACGCTGGTGGAGCTGCTGGGCCTGCCGTCCGCAGCACGTTGACCTTTAGTGGGACACCCCTGCTGTGCGGGCCCCCGACGTAGGCTTAAGACCCCCCTGTGAGATCTTGAACCCAACCGCCCCTCTCTCTTTGCCCCGGCAGCGAGCATGACCCGGTGTGAGCACGAGCGGCGGCAGTCGGGCCAGCAGGGCCTCCTCGGGGGTCCCCACGTCCCCGAGTGCGACGACCAGGGGAACTACACGCCGCTGCAGTGCCACGGAAGCACGGGGTACTGCTGGTGCGTTGACGCGGAGGGCAAGGAGGTTGCCGGAAGCCGGGTGCCGCCGGGCACTTCCCGGCCACGCTGCGGGGATCCAGGTGAGTGGCTCCCGCCTTCCTCCCTCTTCCGTCTCGCACTCAGCACTGCTGGGGGAAGGCCAGGCTGGCGCCCTCCTCTGAGGTGACTTGAGTAGCAGCTCGGGGGTTCTGAGGACCGGCCGGGGACAAAGGGTGGTATGCTACAAAACCTCCTCTAATCTGAGCCAGAACCAATGATTATGAAATCTAATATTCAGAGACTGAAGGAGCTGGGCATGTTTAGCCTTCAGAAGAGAAGACTGAGGAGAGACATGATAGCGCTCTTCCAGTACTTAAAGGGTTGTCACGCAGAGGAGGGCCAGGATCTCTGCCTGGGGTCCTTGGCTTACTGCCATTACCACAGCCGGGTAGAACAAAGACAAAGACCAAAACCCACGCTTTGGGAAATATACCTCCCCCCCCCCCCGCTCCCCTCCTCTGCTGCCTCTTAGCCAATCACCATGCACCTCACCTGGCCAGGCAGGGGGAAGGGAACTCATGACTCATGGCTTGAACTATTTACATGTGAAAGTCCTAGGCCAGCTTCTCTAGGCATCTAGGCGCCGAGGCTTTCGTTTCCTCCCAGCCCCCTCAACTGGCCCCACTTGGTTTACACATGAGGAGGTGTGTGTGTGTGTGTGTGTGCGCATGCATGCAGGAACCCCCAAGGACCCCTTTCTCCACACGCTAACTATGCACACCCCACCCCAGCCGGTTCACACATGAGGTGTGTGTGTGTGTGTGTGTGTGTGTGTGTGTGTGAACCCCCCCCCCCCCCCCCAAAGGCTCTTTTCTTCACATACTTAAATTGCGTAGTATACTACGCTATGTACTCTACGTAAACAACGTAGAGCCGGGGAACCCAGAAGTCCGTTCTTAAGTATGGGTTGTCTGTAAGTCAGACGTTCTTAACTTGGGGACTGCCTGCAATCAGGTTTTAAAATATGAAACGTTTCTGCATGAAATACCAGCTTCAGTCACACATAAGAATATGCTACAAAATCACGTCTAAACTGAACCAGAACCAAACATTATGAAATCTAGTATTCAGAGACTGAAGGAACTGGGCATGTTTAGCCTTCAGAAGAGGAGACTGAGGGGAGATATGATCGCACTCTTCCAGTACTTGAAGGGTTGTCACACACAGGAGGGCCAGGATCTCTTCTCGATCATCCCAGTTTGCAGGACACGGAATAATGGGCTCAAGTTACAGGAACCTAGATTCCACCTAAACATCAAGAAAAATTTCCTGACTGTCAGAGCAATAAGACAATGGAACCAACTACCTAGGGAGGTGGTGGGCTCTCCCAGTCTGGAGGCATTCAAGGTGCGGCTGGACAGCCATCTGTCAGGGATGCTTTGACCTGGATTCCTGCATTGAGCAGGGGGTTGGACTTATTTATGTGGAGAAGGACTGCAAGTGTCCTTCTTGGCGGGTTCGGCCACTCGGGGGTTAGCCCGGACTCGGGTATCCCTCTATCAGCGGTACGCAGCTCTCTGGCAGAAGCCGCGACCAGTTATAATGCAGGCAAAGCGAGGAGACCGAGTTTTGAATGGACGCTACTACACTGTTTTGGGTAAACAGAGTTTTAATGGAGCGTAACAGAACATATACAAAAGCTATACCACGCTAGGCACACACCTACCATTTGAGCTGGTAGCGAGCCGCAAAAGCAATACAGACAGTCGTACTTGGAAATGCCTTGTTCCTAGAAAGCCACTTAACTCCGAAAGGGGCTGTTCTATGTTAGCGTTGTTCACTGGGAGCTCCCCAGGGTTGGAGGTAGCGGTGTATCTAAGGCGGGGCGCGCCCCGACCCGAATTTCCGCGGTGCGCTCCGTCCTGTCTTGTTTTTGCGCCGCTCGAACAATCTTCTTTGGCCTGCTCTGCGCTTTGAAGCCCGGAAATGACCCCGCGCAGACGCAGAACGCACCATAGGGGTCCAGTGCGCCTGCGCAGGGTTCCGTCGCGTCATTTCTGGTCCCGGAAGTGACGGGACGGAACGGGCAGTGCGGGCGGCTCACCGCGGAGTGGGCGAACCACCCCGAAGAAAAGGTAAGGCCTCGCCGGGGCGTGAGCGGGGCCAATTTCGGCCTCGTTCTGCCCCGGTGAGGCACTATTATGCAACTATAGTTGGAGGCGGAGGTTTGACCTGAGCCATGGACTTTCGTGCCGCTTGCTGCCCCACGACCAACAACCCTTTTCCCGCCACGGACCCTGGGCTTTATACCCTCCTTGTCGTGCCCCCTCCTGGCAGGACTGGTTTTCTTTGTTTGCCTGGAGCCTAGGAGTCTTTGGCTGTTCTCTTCTTCTATCTAACAGCTGGGAATGAATATTCCACAGCTCCTTCGGCTGCCAGGCCAGGGACTTGCCAGGGGGCATGTTAATGACTCCTATTGTGATTCTTGGGTGTCTGATGCTATCTTGCGGTGTGTGGGTGTGTACGTGTGTGTGCGCGCGCGCTATGGCTTTCTCTTCACAATTTATTTATTTATTAATTATATTTATGCCCCGCTTTTTTTCCTGCAAGGAACCCAAGGCGGCTTACATAATCCTCCTCCTCCCCCTTTTATCCTCACAACAATAACCCTGTGAGGTAGGTTAGGCTGAGAGTCAGTGACTGGCCCAAAGTCACCCAGTGGGTTTCATGGCCAAGCGGGGACTAGAACCCGGATCTCCCGAGTCCCACTCCAACACTCTCACCACTATTCTGTGAATCTATGACTTTATGATTCTATGATAGCAACAAACAGCCTTGGTTGTTGCTGTCAGTATTATTATTTTAGCTCCACTTTACAGATATTATTAAACTGTGTGTATGCGTGTCTATCTATCTATCTATCTATCTATCTATCTATCTATAATACCCGTAACAGGCAAGGAACAGCCTTCATTGTTGCTGACTATGACGATGATGGGCATGGTGTCTGAGGATGATGGGAGTTGTAGTCCCTTACCTTGGGAGGTCTCCAGGTGGGGGAAGGCTGGTGGAGCTGCTGGGCCTGCCGCCTTCAGCATGTTGACCTTTACGGGGGCACCCCTGCTGTGAGGGCCCCCCCGACGTAGGCTTAAGACCCCCCCTGTGAGATCTTGAACCCAACCGCCCCTCTCTCTTTGCCCCGGCAGCGAGCATGACCCGGTGTGAGCACGAGCGGCGGCAGTCGGGCCAGCAGGGCCTCCTCGGGGGTCCCCACGTCCCCGAGTGCGACGACCAGGGGAACTACACGCCGCTGCAGTGCCACGGAAGCACGGGGTACTGCTGGTGCGTTGACGCGGAGGGCAAGGAGGTGGCCGGAAGCCGGGTGCCGCCGGGCACTTCCCGGCCACGCTGCGGGGATCCAGGTGAGTGGCTCCCGCCTTCCTCTTTCTTCCGTCTCGCACTCTGCACTGCTGGGGGAAGGCCCGGTTGGCGCCTCACGCCCTCTAATCATTTTATGCCGTTAGAGCCAACGCGGAGGCCGCAGACAATGTGTGAACGTTGGAGACAAAGCCTCGTGGAGCATTACGGTGGCAGCCCACGGGGTGACCAGTACGTGCCCCAGTGCGACACTCTGGGCAACTTTAACCCGCTGCAGTGCCACGGAAACAGCGGTTACTGCTGGTGTGTGGATGAACACGGACGTGAGATTCAAGGCACGAGGTCGGAGCCTGACGTCTCCCCTGCATGTAAGTGAGTGGCAACCTGCTGCAAAGCACGCTGGGAAAATGAGGGCGTAAGCTTGACATACAGGCTGGCTGTTCCCAGCTAGGAAGCCACGTGGGAGCAGAAGGCATCGGGAGGGGTCTGAGTTCAAGGGCGGGGGTGACCACTAGTTCAGGACAAATATATCAGTTTTGGTTTCTCTTGGTTTCTCTTTCTTCCAATCTTTAGTTTTGTTTGTCTTGAACGTTGAGCATTTTTAAAAGAAAAATCTGCATGAAAATTCGTACGCGTCTCTGTGCCCCTTTCTCCTGACGCGTGCTTTTTTGTATGCAATTTTGCCTACAATACACATTTTTTGCAAGTCATTTCCCAGATATGACGCAGTTTTAAATAATATCTTCATGAACCCATGCATTTTTGTGCCCACTTTCCCTAACGCGACTCATGTTTTTACGCATTCTTGGACTGGAAAATTCCGTTGCAAAATTTGGAGACTTGCGGATTTTGCAGGACAACTGACCGTTGGTTTGAAAGTGGGAAATCGGGTGTGTTCACATTAAACTGTGAACCGAATGAATTTCTCCCCCACCCCTTCTGCTAATGCAGTGTTCTCCAACCTTGGGTCCCCAGATGTTTTTGGCCTACA
Source organism: Shinisaurus crocodilurus (assembly GCA_021292165.1). Taxonomy (NCBI): domain Eukaryota; kingdom Metazoa; phylum Chordata; class Lepidosauria; order Squamata; family Shinisauridae; genus Shinisaurus; species Shinisaurus crocodilurus. The sequence continues at coordinate 308,924,999 of CM037876.1, forward strand.
ACTCCCAGCATGCAGCGTAGCTGGCTGGGGTATGCTGGGAGTTGCAGGCCAAAAACATCTGGGGACCCAAGGTTGGAGAACCCTGTGCTAATGGGTTGCTGTAGTACTGAGAGAGCAGATGTGGTTGCAAGGGGGGGGGGCGATGAGAGGTTTTTGTTTTTTTTACTGAAAATGTGACACACACCCCCCAGCCCTGGTCCTTGTTCAACCTCTGAGGAACGCAATCCCTACCCGTTCATGGATTTCCTCTCTGCAGCCTCCCAGCATAAGAGCACTTTTGCAGTGGGGTTGCTTGTAAGTGTCTCGACCCCAAGGCCAGACACTCTGCAAACGCTCTTGCTGTGGGGAAGTGGTGGGATCCTGGCTACGCTAATCCTGTGAAGGAGCTCTGTATAAGCCAAGCACTGACAGTTGAGGATTCTGAAGTCTCCCCCCGTAGAGTAAGCTGGAGGGGAATTGTAGAGAGTGACGGCACATTCGGAGCTGGCTTTGTAGACTGGTTAAATATGGAGATCCGAGCGGGAACTGCGACAAAATGTTGCAGCGTATCCTCCTTGCCTCCCAGCAAAAACAAACAAACAAAAACCCCTGCAAGAGTCTCGAGCAGCAGACAAACCAAAAGCTTGTTGGAAAAGCACGGTCTTCAGCCGGTGGCAGATTGCTGGTGAAGTGGTATCCGGATGAACTTCCCAAGGCAGGGAGCTTCACTTTCTGGATGCCACCACCGGAAAAGTCCCTTTCCCGCAGCCCCCTCAGCCATGCTTCAGAAGGAGGTGGGACTTGCAGGAGGGTCTCACCCGATTATTTTGGTGGACAGGTAGATCCACTTTTGGGGAGGAGGGGGCGTAGTGGAGGTGGTCCTTTCCGTATTTTTGCCCAGTGATGTGACGCTTAGGTCTCGCGTTCGCCCGCAGGCCTCCCCAGTGTCGCCCCTCCAACCGTTCGCCCCTCTCCACGCCCTGACGTCACCCTGCCCTCGACTGGGACGTTCCTGCTTTACGCTCAGGGCCAGCAGATTGGCTCTTTGCCCCTGAACGGCACGAGGCTGAAGAAGGAGGCAGCCAAGACCCTGCTCTCTCTGCATGTAAAGTATTCTCCTGCACAGTGGGGGTGCGTCTGGGGATATGGAGGCGGAACGGGGTGTTCGGCAAAGGGGTGGCGGCGGAGGATCGCAGGGTGGGCTGCCTGCGGACAAGTCTTCACATGAGGGGTGGGTTCAGACGCCCCACACGTTGAAGGAATACATGGGGTGAGAGGGGGGTGTTGCAGGGCCCCCCCACTACCATGCACCAAGGCTAGCCCCCCCCTTCAGTGCATTCAGCTGGCCTGAGAAGGGCGCCCCCATTTTCTATGCATGTAGAATGTCTTCTCACGGCGGCCAAACCCACAGGTGGCTGGGGGGCATGGCCTCGGGGGGTGCCTGCAGCGGGGGCTGGCCTGCATGGCCCCACAAACCCCTCTCACACGTTCTTTCAAAGCATGTACATCAAGTGTTCTCCAACCTTGGGTCCCCAGATGTTTTTGGCCTACAACTCCCAGCATGCCCCAGCCAGCTATGCTGGCTGGGGCATGCTGGGAGTTGTAGGCCAAAAACATCTGGGGACCCAAGGTTGGAGAACACTGCATGTACAGGCTCCTTGCCTGTATTTTCTCCTCATGGGCCTGGAACCATCCTGCAAACACGAATGCTGTCATGAAAGGGAGCATCGGGTCTCCTCCTCCGTCAACCGGAGGCCGCTTAGACCTGAACGTTCCTTTTGAAATTCGAATGGAAATGGAAATGCCTTAAGCATGTTTCTTTATTCTTAAAAAAAAACCTCTGTTTGGAATCACACTTTTTAACCCCCCCTCCCCAAGTTAGCCTTAAAGTCTTGCTGATACATTTCGAAGCATTGATTCACCACATCCAACACGTTATCGTCTGGTTTGGGTTTTTTTTTAAAACCCCTTTCCCTTCCACAGCATCCGTCGTCGTCAGGAATTCATTTCTCCTGACTGCCAATTTGGAGAAGATAAATCCAGACATTTGTAAGCAGGCCCATGTAAAGCCTTTTAGGCAGCTTCTCTCAAACTGGTGCCTTCCAGATGTTTTAGACTACAACTCCCATAAGCCCCAGCTAGCATGGCCAAGGTCAGGAATGCCAGGAGTTGTAGTCCAAAACATCTAGAGGGCAGCAGGTTGGGGAAGGCTGTTCTAGGACTACAGTGAAACCCTATGTACCTTGCATTGGAAGTTAGAGTAAAAAATCAGTTCCATTTTAGGCTGAAAATGCCAGTATGGACTTTGGCGGGATTGTACCCCCTTGTTTCAAGTATCTTGGAGAAACCAGCACAAGGCACTCATGCTTCGCTCCTGCATCTGTGTCAGGCCGCCAACCATTCTTCGTGCCTGCCTTTGAACCGCTTTTAAGATGACAATAAATGTTAAAAACCCAAGTAAAACAGTTTTTATTGTGAAAACTGTCCCTTTGAAGTGATCATTACCGGATTCTGGACCCATGATGGGGTCAAGCATGGGACAGGAGTCCTTTTCCCCTTCCCCAACTCCAGATGTGCTGGCCTACAACTCCCATCATCCCCAGCCAGCATGCCATGTAGTCCAACATTTCTGGAAGGCACCAGATTGGGGTAAATTGACCGAAGTGCTGTGGGGAGAAATGACCCTTTTAGAGTCTCTTCCTCCACCCCCTTCTCCATCTCAAACTCTTAATAATATTTACCCAAATCTTTATGAGCTCGAGGCCAAGAAGTGTTTGCAAACAAAGTTTCCAAGAATCAACCTGGGAATTTTGTTTTTGGAGGAAGGCAGATGTTCTCCAGACCACCTCTTCATGGACAGATGAGCACTTAAACACACACACACACAAACACACACACACACACCACTAGGGATTGTGTGGATTATTCACACAGAATTAAAACAGGCAGAGAGCGTGATCTGCAAAGGTTCTGTTGGGAATATATCACAAGTTGAGCAAAACTTTCCCCAAGATGCAGGCTGCCTAAAGGTCAGGGCCTCATTTACCGTTTCACTTGCTCTCGACGAATGAAGCAGGAAAAAAGTTCCAAAGAAACGGTGTGTGTTTGTGTGCGTGTCAGAATAAAGATGGAATTGACTGGTAAAAGGTGCTGATGTTTTTCAAGTTTGGCACAGGGCTGGCCCTGGAAGTTTTGGTGCCTCGGGCATAATGTCCAAACTGCGCCTCGCTCCATGGTTGTGCACACAAAGACAGACACATACTTGTTCAAAATCATTCAATCACCGAGTTTGTTGCCCTTTCGAAGCGTACAAACTCTTCTGCTTGAGGCAGCCACCTCGAATCCGCTCAGTGCCTGGCTGAAATGGGTTTCGTGTGAGCAACCGAACCTGTTTCAGCACGACGAAGGATGAAGTGCCTATAAAACAGAGTGCCTTTAAGCATGTGCAGAATGCCTTTTTCATTGCCAGGTCAGATCTGTGGCCGGCTCCCCGAGCCTGCTCTGAAAGTTCCTCTCAAACATTCCTGCCTCTGTTGTAATTTCAATCAGGCCTTCCCAGCTGGGCGCCCGCTCCCACCCTTGTCCTTTCCACCCATTGGCCGTGCTGGCTGGGGAAGATGGGAATTGGAGTCCAACACATCTGGAGGACACTAGGCGGGGAAGGCTGATTTAAATCATTGTGAGATCCACCTTTGAAGAATTGTTCGATGTTGAGGATTAGCACCCGATCCCCACCCGGAATATTTTCGGATTCCGAGGACGCTCCCTTTCTGCTCCGAAACGCCTCAGCCGTGTTCTCCTGAGCTGAGACTCGGGGCTGAAAGAGACGAGATGTTGAAGATCTGTGACTGGATCTCTTGTCCCCCTCAAATTTTTGTAAAAAGCAGGTTGGCGCGTGCTGGGATTGGATTGAGATCGTGATGCTGTGCGTGAGTGTTGTTATTTATTATTATTAATTTATTTATTTCATTTCTATACCGCTCCACAGCCGAAGCTCTCTGGGTGGTTCACAACAATCCATACAATAAAAACAAGATAAAAACAACAATAAAAACAACATTGTAATTTAAAAAAAAATTAAAACCAAAGTTAAAAACATAGTTTAAAATATACAATACTAAGAGTTAATAAAACTCAGTCTACAGGTGACAATCACCCCCCCACACGCCAATGTGCTATTTTGAACAGATTCAATATTGAATGCCTTGGCATAGAGAGAAGTCTAAACCTGGCACCGAAAAGATAGTAAGGTCGGCGCCAGGCGGGCCTCAGTGGGGAGCTTGTTCCAGAGTTGGGGGGCTACCACTGAGAAGGCCCTCCTCCTTGTCGCCCCCAACCAAGCCTCCCTTGGAGGTGGCAGTCGGAAGAGGGCCCCAGATGTTGAGCACAGTGTCCGGGTAGATTGTGGTTGGGAGAGGCGTTCTGTCAGGCATTGTGGTCCTAAGCCGTGTAGGGCTTTATAGGTTAGAACCAGCACCTTGTATTCGGCTCGGAAGCATGTTGTTCTTTACCCGCCGTGCCATTTCCCCGCTTCTTGGGGGAAACAGTTGCCCGAAATTCCACATCATCTCTCTCCCCTGAGCTGCTTTTTACATAAAGAATTTAAGGAGAATAGAGGTCTGTCTTGTCTAGTTTGGTGTTCAGCCAAAGTGCTCTTCAAACCATTAAAAACCAGCTACAAAACAAAAACAAATACAAAGGAGGAGGCAGACAAAATACAAAATAAACGAAGCAGAACATTAAAAGGACGTGTCTTCTAAAGGGGGTGATAAACCAAGGATTTCCCCGGGCAGGGAGAGAGCTTCCGTAACCCAGGCGAAGCCACAGAGGAGTCAATCGATCCCCCTCTAGAACCCAGCACGCATCATTTTGGGGGTTCCGCTTCATCCCCTGGTGGCAGAGAGCCCTTTTCACTGACAGGCCCAACAAGATCGTCTCATAGCTAACCGTCTTATGTTCTATGCGCCTGCGCATTGCGCGCGTGTCTGCTCCAGGGCTCCATCGTGGTGGGCATCGACTACGACTGCAGGGAGAAGATGATGTACTGGACAGACGTCGCAGGGCGGACCATCAGCCGGGCAAGTCTAGAGCAAGGAGCGGAACCGGAGACGGTCATCAGCTCGGGTAAGTGACTGGGCGGCCGGACAGGGGGGGACTTACGGACTGTCTTACGGACTCATCGCTAGAGTCTACACAATCTTCTTTAGAATTTCCTCCTTTTATCCCGGAAGACAATCTTACTCGGTCACAAGTGATCGCCTGATGATGATGACGAGAGGATTTTGCCCAGCTCAGACTTGCCTGGAGTCCGGGCCAAGCAAGGGGAAACCTTGCTACATTTCTGCTGCCGGCTCGCTTCAAGGGAAAGGGGGGTGGTGGATTATTCCCGAGGAAGCCCTTGGCTGGTCGGATCCAGCATATGTAATGCCTACAGCAGGGCTCTCCAACAACCTTGGGTCCCCAGATGTTGCTGGCCTACAGCTCCCAGCATACCCAGCCAGCATGGCTCATGGCAAGGGATTCTGGGAGCTGCAGTCCAGCAACGTCTGGGGACCCAAGGTTTGGAGAGCCCTGGCCTACACAAAAGCGTCAAACTGGTGTCAACTCCAGATGTGTTGGACTGCAACTCCCATCATTCCCAGCCTGTACTGCCCCCCCCCACGGATGATTTCTTTGCAGAAAGCTTCTATTTTATTGACTCTGTCAATGAGAGTAAGAAAGACACGAGACTCTCCACGGGACGCCCACGGCCCGCTGCGGGAAAGACACTCTGGGAGAGCCAAAACGACAAGCGTCTATTCACCTTCACTGCTGAATAATGGAGAAAGGTGATCTCTCAGTCTTCCCCAACAAGATGTCCTCCAGCTGTGCTGGAAATACAACTCCTGTTGGTCCCAGATAGCATGCAACGGTGGCTGGGGGTGATGGGAGTTTTAGTCCAGCAACATCTAGAGCAGGGCTCTCCAACCTTGGGTCCCCAGATGATGTTGCGGCACTACAGCTCCCAGAATCCCTTGCCATTAGCCATGCTGGCTGGGTGTGCTGGGAGCTGTAGGCCAGCAACATCTGGGGACCCAAGGTTGGAGAGCCCTGATCTAGAGGGCACCAGGTTAGGGAATGCTGACCCGGCTTGATTCAGGGTGCAATCCTACGCATGTTTAGACAGAGAAAAGTCCTACAACTCCCAGCATGCCCCAGCCAGCATAGCTGGCTGGGGCATGCTGGGAGTTGTAGGACTTTTCTTTGCCTAAACATGCGTAGGATTGCGCCCTGATAAAAAAAATCACAGCCCCACTCATTTTACAAAATGTTTTACCACCTTTCTGGCGAAGGGGTCGCCAGGAAGAGGGGGCCGTTCCAAGATCTGTCCAAACCAATCCCCCCCCCCCCGCCCCGCCCCAAATCTGTAACTCTTCCACGAGGTCCAGGCTTTCCTGCTAGAAAAAACTGGAAGCGGAGCGCCAAACATCCCCGCAGAACAAATATGCCGGACTATGCCACATTCTAAATGTAGCACGCCGCGCAAAAAAAAAGATCCCGCCCGTCGAAACGCAACTCAATGATTTGCTGTTCGGAGCTGCCCGAAAGTGTCTTTATTTATTTATTTATTTATTTATCATATTTATCAATCGCCCATCTGGCCGGTCACCCGGCCACCCTGGGCGATGTACAATTAAAATACAATAAAAACACAATAAAATATAATAATTAAAACAATATAAAAAATTCTCATTAAAAACCTAACCCACCCCATATTCCCGCCTGAACAGCCATGTTTTTAATGCACGGCGGAAGCTCATCACGGAGGGGGCATGGCGAAGGTCACTAGGGAGGGAGTTCCATAATGTGGGGGCCGCCACAGAGAAGGCCTTCCTTTGGTTTCTCCCCGCTTCAGGGCTGATCAGTCCAGAAGGCCTGGCCATAGACCACCTCAGACGAACCATGTTTTGGACAGACAGCGGCTTGGACAGAATCGAGAGCGCCCGGCTGGATGGCACGGAACGGCGTGTCCTCTTCGCCACGGAGCTCGTCAATCCTCGTGCGATCGCGGTGGATCCCATCCGTGGGTAAGTGGCTGCGGTGGATGCCGGCCGCGCGTGCTTTTGACGGAAGCAACTAAGATATTTCTAAGATCAATTTTAAGAAGCCCCTCCAGTTTCTAAATAAAAAAATACTCCCTTGGCTAGCTTGATACCGAACGCAGCGATCGCCTAGCGATGCTTGTAAACACGTGAAAGGTTTTACGCTGCAGTCCTATGACCCCACTTGCCAAATGGCGCTCCCTCTGAACTCCGTGGGACTGACATTCGAATAGGCATGTATAGCATTTCAAAGCACTTGGCATCCATTATTTTGAAACCCTGGCGACAACCCTGTAAGGTAGACCAGTATTATTATTCCCATCTTCTAGACAGGGGGCTGAGGGCTAGGGATGCTGGAGAAACCCACAACAGATTAAACTCAGTTTGGATTCCTATTGAATCCGACCTGTGGATTCTGTAGTGCAGTGTTCTCCAACCTTGGGTCCCCAGATGTTTTTGGCTACGCTGGCTGGGGCATGCTGGGAGTTGTAGGCCAAAAAACATCTGGGGACCCAAGGTTGGAGAACACTGCTGTAGTGGGACCAGCTTTTTTTGAGTCACCTGGACCTGCAGACCGGATTTTCACTTTTGGTGTGTGTGTGTGTGTGTGAATTTGCACTAATTGGCATTAATGCTGATATGAATTAGTGCAAGCAGAATGAAATTCTGGTTTTGAAAAAGCCTGATTCCATCAGTGAGCGGACAACAGAACAAAAGGCGCCGGACGATCCGTGAAACACAGACAGAACAGATCTAACAAGATCTTCACGTTCCCAGCTGAAGCAGCGGCTTATCAAGGCCACCTACTGGATTCACGGCAGGGGAGAGGTTTATATACGGGAGACGTCCTGATTTCATTCTTCACTACAGTAGCTCAGCGGGTTTACCCACCTTCTTGAGTGGTATAAAACAACAACACACCTCATTTTATTTTCTACGTTTCCAGACCACTTTCCCGCCCAGTTTTGGGGCTGCAGCGGCTCACAAGCATAAACATAATTGTAATAAAAGTGACAAGATCACGACAAACCAGCTTTCCCCAACCGGGTGCCTTCCAGCTGTGTTGGACTACAACTGTGAAGGATGGGAGTTGTAGTCCAACACAACCAGGTTGAGAAGACTGTCCTAAATTAAAACCAAACTCTAAAAAACACACACACGTACAGAGCAAATACTCATCCCCAAAGCCCTGGTGTGGGGAAAAAGGGTTCATGTTCTTAAAACTGAGCCAAAAGGGCCGATCTCGGGTACTCTGCAATCTGGGGCCACTCCTGAAAAAGCCCTTTGCTTGTGGATGCCACCCTCACTTCAGCCACAGACGGCCGCCTGAGCCAGGCCCAGCGGACAATCTTGGAGCCCGAGGAAGTTCGTACAGGAGGAGACATGCTCCAGTGAGGTGGCAAGGCACTCCCTGTCCTCGTCTTGTTTGCTCAACTGCTTTTACTGCATGGCCGATCTTGTGTTTGCTCTCTGGTTGTCCTCCAGGAATCTCTATTGGACGGACTGGAATCGCGAAGCCCCCAAAATAGAAACCTCCACCGTGACTGGAGAAAATAGACGGATTTTGGTCAACCAAGACATTGGGCTGCCGAATGGATTAACCTTCGACCCTATTTCCAAATTGATTTGTTGGGCAGATGCAGGTAACAGGGATTTCATGTGAAGGAAGGAAGGGGTTCAGTGTGTGTGTGTGTGTGTGTGTGTGAGAGAGAGAGAGAGAGAGAGAGAATCCTGTTCTTTTCACTACATTTAGAACTGAAACCACTCTTTTAGGATCCATCCCATTGGAAGGGCTAAACCAGGGGTTCTCAACCTTTTTGGGCTGGTGGGGGCAGATTTTGAATTTTGAAGGTATCATGGGCATTCTCATAAAACAGCTGCCATAGCGGGGGTTTGCCCACTCACAAAGAGACATGGTGTGCTTGGCCAGTCACAAAATTCCCATTTCCCAGAAGGCGAACTGGTGAGGCTCAAAGAAAAGTAACACACACACCCTCCCCACCAACTTCCTTTTTGTAACATCTCACCTGATGAAGAGATCTGGAGATCTCTAAAGCTAGCACATTTTTTAGAAAATGTTCTTTGAGTTGGCCTAATAAAGGGATTACACGACATGTTTTTTGCATTTATGCACAAGGAAGGGGCAGACAGAATCTGTTCCCTGATCAAACCTCTTTTGTTTGAAAAAGGAACCAAGAAGCTGGAGTGCACGTTACCAAACGGAACAGGAAGGCGCGTCGTTCAGAATAACCTCAACTACCCCTTCAGCGTTGTTAGCTACGCCAATCACTTCTACCACACAGACTGGAGGAGGTAGGTTGCCTGCCCCACTGGAAGTCCAGAAGAACCTGGTGGTCCGAGGCCAGGTAACGTGTGAGAAACATCTCTGTTAGCAGACATCTGCCCGGCACAAGTGACCTGCAGGTTCGGTCTCTTTCTCACACCAGGAGGGTGCCACTTTGCATGTCCATTTTGGATGTGAAAAAGCCACCACGAAGTGAGTTTTCTCCTCAACAGTTACATAGGAAAATGGTGTAGGAGCAGGCCTCCAAAAATGCTTGTTCTCCTGGTGTTGAGGGGATCAGACTAAATTACAGCCATTCCAGCTCTCCAAGAGACTTCCATTAGCCATGGCCATTTTGCCTCTCTGGACACCTTAATCTGAATAGGGCACAAAGAACACTGGGGTTACGTTTTCTCACTTTAGCAAAGCAGATGGAAAACCGTCCATAAAGGAAAGGAGTTGTGTTAGGCGAAAACTGCTTTTCACTTCATTTTCTGCACAGGGACGGCGTTATAGCTGTGAACAAAGACAGTGGTGCTTTTACAGGTGAATATCTTCCAGAACAACGGACGCATCTCTACGGAATAACAGTAGTTCAGCCATACTGCCCAGGAGGTAAAAGAAAAAAAGAAACCCCACACATGAGGGCTTTGCCAAAATAGGGCTGGGGGGGGGGGGTCTGGCTCTTTTCAAACATTTTTGCTCCCTGCCAAAAATGCCCCTCCCTTCTAAAATAATTTTTCTCAAGGGCGCTGCAGAACTAGAATTATAGAATGGTAGAGTTGGAAGGGGTCCACAAGGCCATCGAGTCCAACCCCCTGCTCAATGCAGAAATCCAGGTCAAAGCATCCCTGACAGATGGCTGTCCAGCCGCACCTTGAATGCCTCCAGAGTGGGAGAGCCCACAACCTCCCTAGGTAGTTGGTTCCATTGTCTTATTGCTCTGACTGTCAGGAATTTTTTCCTGATGTTTAGGTGGAATCTGGGTTCCTGTAACTTGAGCCCATTATTCCGTGTCCTGCAAACTGGGATGATCGAGAAGAGATCCTGGCCTTCCTCTGTGAGACAACCTTTCAAGTACTGGAAGAGCACGATCATATCTCCCCTCAGTCTCCTCTTCTGAAGGCTAAACATGCCCAGTTCCCTCAGTCTCTCCTCACAGGGCCTTGTTTCCAGTCCCCTGATCATCTTTGTTGCCCTCCTCTGAACCCTCTCCAGTTTGTCGGCATCCTTCCTGAAGTGTGGTGCCCAGAACTATTTGCACTCGTTTGGGTGTCAGGGGCAAAGAGGGAATGTCTCGTATAGCCAAGGCAACCAGTCCAACATGGCTTAGTTGGCTGCCCTGTGGGAGTCCAATCGCCTGCTCTTGCTCCTGGCCATGCGTGACCATGCAGCGGGACAGAGAGCAACAGCTTACCGTACTTGCTTCAGCAGTAGAGATGTCTCTATAGCAGTGTTCTCCAACCTTGCTATGCTGGCTGGGGCATGCTGGGAGTTGTAGGCCAAAAACATCTGGGGACCCAAGGTTGGAGAACACTGACCTATAGATTCCCCCTCATAACCCATAAATGCTGGGCTGGGCACGCTCAGATTTGTGATGTCACCAATCACATGCTCTGTGATGTTATTATCCTGATTTATGAGGAAGGAGGAAAGAGGCCCAAACACAGCTGGACAAATGGGGATGAAACTGGCGCTTTGAACAAGGCTACCAATATTTATCCATCTATTGCGAAGGCACAGGTATTGTACGGAACATTTCCGTCCCCTGTGAAAGCACATCTCTCCCTCTCCATGGAGGACCTCTTCTTCTTTCACGGAAGACAAGGCTCTCAATTGCTATCAGTTAAGATGGCCATAATCTCTAGTATTATTTGTCCTACTTACAATACTGCTTAATATAGTAAATTCTCTATTTTATAAATTGGAGGTAGTATGCCTCTGTATACCGGTTGCTAGGAAACATGAGCAGAAGGTGCTGTTGCGCCCATGTCCTGCTTCTGGGCTTCCTGTTAGGGCACCTGGTTGGCCACTGTGCGAACACAATGCTAAATGGCCCTTGGTCTGAACCAGCATGGCTCTTCTGAGGTTTTCTGAAAGGGATTTGGGAAGAACATTTGGCACAGCCCTAGCGAAAGCATCGCCTTCGTTGGCCATATGCAAATCCATGGCAAAAGGCTATTATTTCCAGTGCTTTGCAGCGAAACTATTCTGCAACAGGCCGCCTTAAAATCCAGGATTCTGGCTTCTCCTGGAACGCAGCCTTCCCCAACCTGGAGCCCTCTGGATGTGTTGGGACTGCAACTGCCATCATCCCCAGCAAGCCTGTGCTCTAGTCTTGCCGACATTCTTGACCTTGCGGCTCCCAATACTCATGTGTGTTTTTAACCTCCCCCCAGTGGAACTTTACAGGCACCTGCATACAGGGAAGGATCAAGAAAAATATCCCTGCAGGGTTGTCCCGTAGGCTTGTCAGAGGCAGAGGCATGTCACCCATGAGCTCAAGGAGCCGGAAGCAGCGGGAAAGCACTCACATCTTCGCCGGACCCAAGCCTCCTGAAACTGAACTGTCACACCTTAAGGCAGTGTTCTCCAACCTTGGGTCCCCAGATGTTTTTGGCCTACAACTCCCAGCATTATGACCTTCAAGATAATACTTGTTTCTGTTTTTTTTGCAGTAAGAAAATAAGATACCTGGTGCGTGGAAGGAAGGAGAGGGGGGAAGGTTCCACTGTGACCGTTGCAAGAAGATCCCCCCCCCCCCCCCCCCGGTGCTGATATTATTGTACATAGTGCAAAAAGACACCCTCCAACCACATCAGGACAACCTGTGATCTGTACTGAAGGGAATTAGGTGGTTTAACTTAAGAGCAAAATTATCCAGTATTTTTAAGTTATACCTCAAATCTTTACTACTGTATTTTTATTATTTTTTACAAAATTGAAAACATTTTTTTATATATTGCCAAGAAGAAATGGTGCTATGGTTGATGGGGCTGATAATACTCTTCTTTTTGCAACTTTGTAAAAAAAAAATTATGACCATATAAACATAGCCTTATTCCACTGTTATTTTATTGGAAAACGCAAGAGACTCTTACACTTTTTAAAACAGCGGAGGTGGAAGGGAACCATCTTAGCTCGAACAGGGACACTGTCTAGAATGGCTTCCGCAGCAGGGCCGTAACAGGTCGGTGGAAAGATTCTGGCCGTGTGCGAGGGGTGGAAAAAGCACCTTGTTTGTATTTGGGAGCCATGCAAAGCTGTTAAGGGTATTTTGGAAAACACAGTGCAATGCCCACCTCTTGTCGCTTCTGCCTCAGTGCATGTCTTCTTAGTATTTATGAGAGAATATGCTAGAATGAGCTGGTTCAAATTTAGCCCCCCACCCAATTCTGAGAACGTGAGAGTGCGTGCGTGTGTGTGTGTGTGTGAATACCTGCCTGTATCTTCTCATGTTTTCTAATCTAGACTATTTCATGAATTAAATAAAAAAAATGTTTTGGATTTCTTGTTATGCCATTTCAGCTTTCTCTCTGACACACTAGCAGGTTAGGAACTGTACCACAATTTGGCTAACTAACCCCCCCCCAAACAAACAAACAAACAAACAAACCCCACCCAGGAAATAAAGCAGGAATATCTGACTGCACAAGTCTGCAATATGCCCTTTGAACAAATGAACTCAAAGTAGAGATATCTGAGCCACTATTGTACTTGGCAACCTCTTGCTAAAGGATAACAGTTTGGATCTGTTTAATCCAAGCTTTATTTATGTAAAGAAAAATGATATTTAGTGGATGTGCCGGCAGTTGCCGTTGTTTTCTCTCCAAACACGGGAGCGGTATCCTTTCTGAATTGCATGCTAGGTTTGGAGGCGTCCCCTAACGCTGTGCCAGCAACACAGGAAAGCCAGAAGCCTTTTGTTTGTTCATCTCCCAACTTTGCCCAGTCTGTGATCAGTTTTTGGATCGGCAATAATTGCCTGAACCGCTACAATGGCTTCGTTAATCTTCGTCTGCAGCTCGCGGAGCTCTTCTATATGCAGCAGCCGGAGGATCTGAGCAGCTTCGTTAAGAACAGCGTCTAGGGGGGGGAGAGAGGAAAAGAAACGGGGCTCAAGTTTAGTTCACTATTTCCTTTGAGCGATGGGCCAGGTCTCTATGATAAGCTGGTTTCTCTAAATACTGAGTGCAGTCAGTTGCTCTGAAACCTTTTACAAACAAGAGACCCTGAACAAAGGCCAGCTTAACTCTCCTGAAGCAAGCCCATGGGCTCCCCAAAAGGCACATGCACCGGAACAAAGCACCAGCTCTTCTGGGCTCTCATTTATTTATTTATTTATTATATTTATTAATCGCCCATCTGGCCGGTCACCCTGGGCGATGTACAATTAAAATACAGTAAAACACAATAAAATATAATAATTAAAACAATATAAAAAGTTCTTTTAAAAACCTAACCCACCCCATATTCCCGCCTGAACAGCCATGTTTTTAATGCACGGCGGAAGCTCATCACGGAGGGGGCATGGCGAAGGTCACTAGGGAGGGAGTTCCATAATGTGGGGGCCGCCACAGAGAAGGCCCTCTTCCTAGTCCCCACCAGCCTGGCTGCTCTGGCTGATGGGATAAGGAGAAGGCCGTCCGTGGCAGACCTTGTTGAGCGGCCTACTTGATGTTGCTGGAGGCGCTCCTTGAGATAAGCTGGGACGGAGCCGTGTAGGGTTTTAAAGGTCAAAACCAACACCTTGAATTCGGCTCGGCAAGCAACTCTTCTGCTCAAAACGGGTTGGGATGATGGCAGCACCATCACAAATCCAATGTGGATCAGGGAGGCCCTCTGCAAGGAGACCTTTAATCTACCTAGGCCAGGTCTTGGCTAGTGTGTGTGTGTGTGTGTGTGTGTGTGTGTGTGTCCTTCCTAGCCAGGGACTGAACTTGGAACATTCTGCATGCAAAGCAGCGGGGGCTCCACCACTGTGCTATGGTCCCTCCCGAGTATGCTACTCGGAAAGAAATCTGGCCAATGATCATACTAATGGTCCATCAAGCCTGGAATGGTCTACTCCGCCCAGATTGTGAGGCTGGAACAGGCCATGGTCAGAAATGCAGGCAGGGACCAAACCTGGCACCTTCTGCATGTAAAGCATGTACCCCACCACTGAGCGCCACTCAGCCATTTCTCAAGGCTCAAATCATGGCAGAACACTCACTAAAATAAATACCGTTCACAACACATTGAGGGGGAAATGGGGAATCGCTTGTGATGAGCCACAGAGTCAGCACAACAAATGCCCCCGTCTGAAGAGAGTGATTAATTGTTCTCCAGACAGAAAATGCTGTATTTTCTCAGCACACAAAGCCATAATCTCTCCACAACAGAAGCACAACCTTGAAGAAAGGATGAAGGGACGGTGCGCAACAGAAGAAAAAGGAGTGCATTTACTGTGTAATAAAGCAACTGCTGGAAAGGCCCTGGAGGGAGAAACGTTAAAAGAGCGCTTACCTCCTGTGTCAAAGCCAAGAATGTGCTTGTCTAAGGCGACGGGCAAACCCTTGAAGAAAGAAAGGAGAGAGGCAGGTGTCATTGAAAAGGAACTATTATATACCGGTGGAGAACCAAATCGAGGCCCGTCATTCCTGCTAGTTCTGTGACCTCTCTAAATGAGAGGACGTGATTCCCATTTACTGAGCCTAAAACTGGCAGATCCCTTAAAAAAAGCTCCAATTGTGAAGTGCCAGGATAACCAGGATTTTAACGGCCTTGCTTCCACTGACTTCAGCTGAACAACATAGCTGCATGTGATGTGCAGGATTGTGGGCCATGAAGTTAGGCCCCTTGGAAAGGTAGATACTTGGGAGTAAAAACCAGTTTCTTCCACAATCGGGCTGCTTGTTGTTTACAGAAATGCGAGTTGTGGAGTCATCTGCCTTTCAACCCACTCAGTTTAGTTTAACAGTGGGCATATGATGCTGCCCTCTGTGGAGCTGGAGCATGGGTCCTTCTAGCCCAGGGCTCTCCCCTGGTTGGCAGTGGCTCTTCAGGGGCAGTCGGGCAGAGGTTTTCCCCATC
This sequence comes from Shinisaurus crocodilurus, assembly GCA_021292165.1. Lineage (NCBI taxonomy): Eukaryota > Metazoa > Chordata > Lepidosauria > Squamata > Shinisauridae > Shinisaurus > Shinisaurus crocodilurus. The sequence goes on from CM037876.1 coordinate 308,940,419, forward strand.
CTTGCCCATTTTTACTTTGTTTATCTTAAGAAATCGTATCAGACATTTAGGAAATAAACTCAAAGCTGCTACAAACAAAACTCAAAGGAAAATATAGCATCATCTTACAAAACCACAAAGTAAGAAAATACAAGGCGAAAAATATTTATTACATTTATTACTCTGCCTTTCCATTAAAACAGCGCTCAGTGCGGCTAACAATAAAATGCAGAAAAGCACCTGAACAGAGTGCACCAGAGGATATATACAGGAAAAGGTGGTCCTTGTGAGTACCCAGGTCCCAGGCCGGATGCAGGTGACCAGAGATGCTGGTGGCTGCACTGGGACTTTGTGTATACAAGATAGGCGCTCCGCCACTCAGCTACTGCCCCGCTATGAAAACTTGCATATAACCAACACACAGACATATAGGTGCCTTTAAGATACCGAAGTTAAATGGGAAGGACTTGAAAGTAAACAGATCAACCAATATCAGCTCGGCTTATTAGCCCCGCCTCTATTTGTTCTCACTGCCCATTTTACCTCACCCCACTCCACGGGCACAAGCAGAGGGCTTCTGGAAGAGACCGGATTTTCTTTATTTTGTGCTCCAGTATGGAGAAAACAGAAGAAAAAGCAGAAGTCTCTTTTCTGGTATCTTTAAGCTTGGTGAAGAGATGGAATCTTGTCCATGTGCAAAGAGGCATGGATAAGACAAAAATCTCAGTGCAAGAAAAATCATCACCTCTCTTCCAAGCCCTCTGTGATTTCTAGAGTGCTAGAGAGAGAGGCAAAGACTTTTCCGACTTGCAGAAACTTAGAAGGAGGGCAGAAAAAGGAGGCAAAATGCCCACTGTTTCCCCAAAGTTTGCATCTTCCTTGAGCCCCCTCTATCAGAAACACAAGAGGTGGAGGGAGAGGCGGGGACTTGCAAAAAGGGCTGGAGAGGACAGAAACAGCAGGCACTTCTCCTACAGTTTGTCCTTTCAAGTAGCTCTGGATGAGACCCTGCCTCTGCATTCAGCCCTCTAGTAAGCACGGAGGCAGATCTTGCCTCTCTTCTGCTGTGGCTTGGCTAAGGAGAGAAACAACAGGAGAAATCCAGTTTCAGTTCTTAACTAAACGGCTGCGCTAGTGAAAGCCCATCAGAGATGGCTGTCAGTCTCTCGCCAGGGGGCAAGGGACTCCCTAAACAGCCTGCAAGTTTAAAAAAAAACAAGCAGAAAACTATACTAATTCAATAGTTCAGCCAGGTTACACCAAAAGTTAAAAAAATGTCCCTTTAACTCACATATTCCCCAACTGAAACTGGTCCACACGTATTCATCAACTTCAGGAGCAATCCTATGTGTATTTAGACAGAAAAAGCCCTACAACCCCTAGCATGCCCCAGCCAGCATGGCTGACTGGGGCAAGCTTTGAGTTGTATGACTTTTTTTCTGCCTAAACATGCACAAGATTGCGCCCTGAAGTCTTTGCTGCCTAACCTACCACATCAAGTTTGCAGCCCTAGTTGTCGCCACCCAGAAATCGTTTGCCCAGCGGCCTTAAGCAGCTGACAAGAGAAGCGCTCTATAGTTGTTCCTGCACAGTGCAGGGTGCTGAGAGGGAGACTCTCAAGAGGGATTCATGGGCAACGTGGACACTAAGCACCGCTCTGCAGTGCCTGGAAGGGGCTTGAGAGAAAATGATCTGCCGACATCCATCTACTATACTAGTAGCTGCTCCCAGCCCTAGATGCTACAGAACGTGGCTTTGCCTTGTGCCCCACTCTGGGCTGCCTGCCATGAGTTTGGGGAGCTCTCTGTTCTCCACTGAATGAACAAAGCCACTCTCTTGTCTTACTATTTTCATGGATACATGACTTTAGGCAATGCTTGTGTTGAGTTACAGAATTATAGATTTGGCTGGACAGCTTTGGAGAGGGCCTCTGTCCTAGGCATGCCTACTAGGCAAATCTGTGAATGGCTAAAGACAGATTCCTCCAGAGAAGCTTTGGCCAGTTCACACTCATCGCTCCAACTACAGATGCTAAAAGGCGCCTTTATTAGGTTCTCTCTGAAAAGTGGAGATTTTTATTTACGTAACAACCCAGTATTGTGGCTACTTCAGAAAGATGACCTTTTCTTTGCGGCCTTTCTATGTATGACTTCCTGGATCATTGCTGTTTATAGCTTCTATAAACAGCCTGTTTAAATATTAGAACCATATTTAAATAAAGCCATGGAAAGAGGCCAAAATTCAGGGATGTACAGAGACGCACGTACCTCTTTTGACTGATTTGCCTTTGCGACGGCTTCCTGACTCAAGCGCTCTTGGACCAAGATGCGAATTGCCTGGGAAAGAAAAAAAGAAGGAAGCCCACGTAAGTCCAGCTGAATTCCTCTAGCCCACAACAACCTGTAAGCGTTTACCAGTGTACAGGGTGCTTCCCAGTACATCATCTGGGGCACCCTCCTCCAACCTGGTGCCCCCACCCCAGCTGTGTCAGAATACAACTCCCAGCATGCCCCAGGGCGGCTACAATTTGTGCCTCTGCAATGGTCAAGAGGCCAAGAACCAAATCATTAACCAAAGTGAAATGAAAGCAAGAGACACTTGTAGCAAGCCTAAATTTACCTAAAGCAGGAACTGGGGAACTGCGTGACCCAGGGCTGCAACCCGAGGGCTGCAACCCGAGTCACACTTACTTGGAGTGAGTGCTACTGAACCAAGCCAGTGGGACTTGTGTCTGAGTAAGCATGCTTTGGACTGCGCTGTGCAATTCCTTCCTTCTGAGATTCTTGGAATATTTCTGAAGCTGCCCCCATAGCTGAACTGATGGGGGAGGTTCAGGACAGATAAAAGGAAGTACTTCTTCTCACATACTGCCTGCATGTAATTAAACTATGGAATTCGCTCCCACAAGATGGTAGTGGTGGCCACCAATCTGAACGGCTTTCAAAGGGGATTGGACAAATTCATGGAGAATAAGCCTATCAACGGCTACTAGTCTTGATGGCGATAGATAAGCTACCTCCAGCACCAGCAGGGGTATGCTTCTGTGTGCCAGTTGCTGGGGAACATGGGTGGGAGGGTGCTGTTGCACTCATGTCCTGCTTGTGGGTTTTCCTACAGGCGGCCGGCCGGCCGGCCACTGCATGCACAGAAAGCTGGACTGGATGGACCTTGGCCTGATCCAGCAGGGCTCTTCTTCTGTTCGTAACTGCTCTCATAGTTAGAAGATTTTTCATATGTTTAACCTAAGCACGCCTTACAATGAATGACAAGGTAGCAGATTGAGGATGAACATTGGGGATGCTTTCCTAGTTTAAGAAGTAGCTTATGAGTGGAGTAAGATCATCCTGTCACTAAAAGGTGTGTTTAGGTTAAATATGGGGAAACTCTTTCAACTGTAAAGAGCAGAAGGCAGAAAAAGCGGAGTTTGAAAAGTTAGACAAGCATCAGTCAAAGGAAGCATTATATCTCAAAGCAGTGACTAGACAATAACCTATGAGTTTCCTTCCCATTTCATCCGCCCCTCAACCCACTGCCCCAAATCTTTCAAAGCTGCCAATTAAAATATAAGTGTTAGTACGTTAAGCAACTTTCGGGGTGGGTAGGGGCAGTCTGCAACTTTATACAAACGTTTTTGTTAAAACAGCTTTTAAACTATTGCAGTCTGTATTTCTGAAGCAAGAAGAAATGTGTTATTAGTAAACTAAACCAACCTTGAGCATCACCAAATAGTCATCGTGACGCTGGATCTGAAGGAGGTTCGCCAAAGCCATCACACCTGTCTTAAAGTCGGGGTTGTTCACTGTGAAAAAGCACACACAAGTTGGTTCCAAAAGCAACAGCCCGAAATTCGCTTTGTGTTTGCTTAATCTGGGTGCCGTCTTTTCCAGCAAGAAAAAGAAGTTGCCTCTTCACTCACCGTCCAGGTTTATCAGGGGCTCTGCATTTTTGGCTGCATTATCTGTATTTTTAGCTCCCTCAGGTGTGGAGTCCTTATACTTGTCAGCTGTTGAAACAAAAGCCAGTTTGGCCCATGAATGACAACAGGTCAGAGAGAACTAAGAATGAGCTAAAAATGAAAGAAAGCTCCAGGCCAACAAATGGAAGAAGCATTAAAGCATTATTCTCATCCATGAGAACAGCTTGTGCACAGAACAAGCAGCTGCCCAAGTTGTCCACAGACTTTGTTCCGGATGCTTGCTAATCACGAATAATAATAATAATAATAATGAAGCCCAAGTAGCAGCTGATACTGCGTTCCATGAAAGAAAACAATGTATTTTCTCAAAGTGCTGGAAGCTAGAAAGTGTTGCCCAAATTCAGGAAAATTTAAACCCAGGACTATTCCCTTGGCGAAGGCCTGGGTGTGGGTATCAGCAGAACAGCTGCCTGCTGGCAAGGAGAGGAAGCAATTTGAAGTGGAGAAGTGAGAGGCAGAAAGAGGGGCACGTAATCTTTCCTCTTCCCTTCTTGCTTTTCCCTGCAACGCCCTCACTCCAGTAACTGGCCAGGCGAAAAACGGCTGGGGGGAGGTGGTGTCAGGGAAAAGGCGATGGGCGCGATGGATTATGCACCTCCCCACCCATCCTTCCCCTGTCTGTTTGCAGCTGTTTGGCACAGCACCAGGTTCCCAGGCCTGTGTGTTTGTCAAATGAATATGGTCTGCCTGAAGAAGTAATTGAGTGCTGGGCAGAACAAAGCTAGCGAGCAGCTATTCGAGGGCAAATCCTGGAGTTAAAATCTTTGGCCTCTTTAAGCACACGTCCTTCAAAGTTAGCTCATGGTGATTCCGACAGCACTTAATGGGCTTCTGAATCAATCTGTTCAAGATCACAGTCTTAAACAAACTGACGGGAAAGCATATTATTACAGCCACGTGCTTTCATTTTTTAAGAAAAATATTTTTACATGCTACATCATCATCTCAGATACCGCGAAGCTTTTAGGCAGCAGGCAATAGAGCTAAACGACCACCAAGTATTATCATATGCTGGGAGTTGTAGGCCTTTTTCAGTCTAAACTTGCATAGGACTGCACCTTAAATCCTTTAAAAACTAAATTCCAAGAGGGTAGCCATGTTAGTTATTTTTACTGCAAATGGACTAAGTGGGAAAGGTGAACAGACTGACTATGACCTGCAAGGGTTTGGCGGATCTTGAGCCTATAAGCTTCTATGGGCTTGCTGATGCCTGGTGATTGAGTCTTGTTAACTTCATATACATGTGAAGTACCCCTGCTTTCAGGAAATCATTCGATTTCGCCTTGCAGAAGCCCCTTCCCACACATCCCCTCTACCCATTTATGTGTACAACATTCAACACGTTCGCTGTCCATACAACTGATGAAGGACGAAAGGAAACTGATGTGATCATAAGTGAGCAGTACATTCTTATGCATGTCTACACAGAAGTAAGTCCTATTGAGTTCAGTGAGATTTACCCCCAGCTAAGAATGTACAGGATTGCAGCCTCGGTCCTTAAGGTGCTACAGGACTGTAGACCCTGGATCGAAATAAAGGAGCACTCTCTTTAAGCACCTTACAAACTAGAGCCACAAATTAACAGTAAATTAATCCTGTGGAACTCCCAGCCTCTGGAGGTCAGGCAGGCGCCAACACTGTATTGTTTCCGGCGCCTCCTGAAAACACTTATTTCAGGAAGCCTTCCTGATCTAAACAGCCACAATTTTATTGATTGTGTTTTTAACATATTGTTTTACCTTTTACTGTTCACCACTGAAATCTCCATACTGGAATATGGAGCGTTATATAAATCTTCTAAATAAATTACATTGTTAGCTGAGGTGTACCTCCTGGTCTTTCTGGCTCAGCTTGAAAAATAAAACTGTAATTTGAAATTAAAGGAATCATCGACCTCCTCTTAATATGGGATGGGTGAAAAGGCAGACCTACCGTTGTCCCCATACTCAAGCCTAACTGCCAAGCCCAGAAGCCAATCGATGGTTTCTTGTCGTTCTTGTATGGTGAAGGGGCAATTCACATCTTTAAGGTACTGTACGAAAAGAAAAGACTGAAATGAGAACTTTAATGATTAACAAGAAATCAGCAAAGGCTGCAGGTGTTGCCTGGGAGAGCAGCTTTACAGACAACTGGCCTCTGACTAGGAGGGCAACACGAAAGGATGTCCATGGGGTGGGAACAGAAATAAAATGTCCTGTTACCATGCCTAGTCTGCTACACCTCAGTGCTTTTCATACCAAGTACACCTAATATTTATCCTTTTGAATGTAAGGCTTCAGTACACATGCTACAAACAAAGAGCATGCCCATGCCTTCGGCATGGCCCGAGAGCACGGGATGCAACAACTTTGCTGCAGCTAAGCAGGTCCAGGCCTGGCCAGTGCTCGGATAGGAGACTGCCTGGGAACCCCACGAATGCCGCCTTGAGTTCAGTCAGGAAAAAAGGTGGGCTATGAACCTAACAAACAAGATGTTCGGAACTTTGCCCCTGCATGAAGCCAACAAGAGGAATGCCAAAGCATAGCCATGGTCGGAGAGATCTTAGATTCATAGATCATAGAGTTGGAAGGAGCCTACAAGGCTATCGAGTCCAACCCCCTGCTCAATGCAGGAAACTAGAGGAGGGGTCTCCCATCCAAGTAATAACCAGGCCTGACCCTGCTTAGCTTTCCACGCTCAGACAAGCTGAGCCAGCGTAAGCCACAGGTCTCGTGACACTCTCATTCATTTCAAAGATCTCTCAGCAGGAGATGTCACTGGCGGATTACACTGGGGGGTAATCCCAATCCTCAGAATGGGCCAAAAATGAAGTTTAGCACGTTCTCACGCTCATGCAGGTACTCACATAATCCAATGATAATCACAGGCTCACTCCTGCTTTAAAAAAAAATAATAATAATCCAATCAATCCTGCTACATTCAACAGAACCATCACCTGCCCAAATTGCTTTAACGCCTTTGAGGAGATGCCTCGAAACCATGCTGAGTCAAGCGTGGCATTTCTCCCCAAGTATGTATGAAGAGCAGGCTTCTCCCAGGCAGCAGGCAATAGGGAAGGCAGAGGAGCTTCCACGAGGGCCAGCACAGTGACACAGGAGCAATGTCTGGGACTGAAAATTCAGCCACATCTTTGCACTGTTCATGTGCAGAGAATTTAAGACAAAGAAGACAAAATTTATTTATTCATTATATTTATACCCCACCTTTTTTCCTGCAAGGAACCCAAGGCAGCTTACATAATCCTCCTCTCCATTTTATCCTCACAACAACCCTGTGAAGTAGGGTATTATTATTATTATTATTTACATTTATTAATTGCCCATCTGGTTAGGCGAGGAAGGTTAAAATGAGTTTACGTTAACCGATTTTACCTCCAGGATGAAACTGGTGAGAATGGCAAGCAAGAAATAATGAAAAATCATCATGTTTAGAGTACCTTCTTATTCCTATACTTTAGTTCTGGTGAAAGGTACAGGATGCCTTCATGCACCACTGCAGCAGCCTGGACAATGCTTGTGCATGGCTGCATTCAGTGCCACAGTAAGAATGCTGAAAAGCCTGGCAGGGCCAACCCCCTGGGTCCTTTCCACCTGGCTACGAAGGAAGTGTGACAACCAGGTGCAGCTGGCCCAGATGCAGATGGGGTTGCAGCCTTTCATGTCATGTTAGCGCAGTGGCATGGGATAAAGCCACAGCAAAGGAGCTCCTGCATCGCTACTGTAATGTCCTCAGTACCCAACAAGCCAGCAGAAATATCCTGTCACCTTATCATAAAATGTATGTTTGCTAGATCAGATCAGGACTCCCTCTAGCCGAGCACTCTTATCCCAAACTGTGGTCGGAGACAACCACCCTGTACTTGTCCCAGCTTCTGGTAATCAGAGGCCAGTGTCCACAAATATAGTTGCCATGCCATCAAGAATTTTCTTCCTGCAACCATGACTGAGGTGCAGTCTGCAGCCAGAAGAAGCCACAGTATGTTGTCAGTTCTAAATAAGGTGCCAGCATTTTCCCTACTAACAGCTGAATTAGGTGGCCAGGCCTGTCTGCTGCCGTGCCACTAACCCTCCTGCAGCTCTAGGACTGACTGGCCGAGTGGGAGGAGGCAGCAGTATTTAACCCCCCACTTTTTTAAAAAAAACTTGTCTGCTTTAATTCCCACTTCCACACTGCATCTCCTCAGCAAAGTCCTCCTCAATTTCCTTCTCTTCTCCCAGCAGCAGAATGTATCCCCACCTGACCTCTCCCAACCCAGAAAGGGGGGGGGGGGGGAGGAATGTTTTGCACCAACTCCCTTGGTGTTGATTAAAGAAAAATATCCCAAATGGAACTTCTGTAAGGAAGGGGGGCTGGCAGAGAAATCTGGAGTGGATTTTTTTTCTAGAGCTAAAACACCATTTTAGCCCTGGTGTTGTCAGACAAGATTTCAGCTGTCTAAGGCAAGAGAATGGTGTGTTTCGTCGTGTGCATGTGGGGAGAAGTACGTATTTCAATTGTGAAGGCTGGGAGTTGGGAAATAAATAGCCCTGGATTTTGGGGAGAAGAGGTCTGTGCTGTTTAGTGATATATGGCATGCTTGCTAGGGATATGAGCATAATCTTTCAATTCTAGAACAGTGTAGGGATGCAAACATGTGGGAGCAACATCATCTGTTCTATAAGCCCTTTCCCTTAATTCTGTGTGGGAGAGTCACTCTGCACATGCTTCAAGACACATTTTCTATATTCCTGCTAGCTAGGAGAAATAACTGTCGACTCCTAAGCTCACACACACTTTGCGGATCCAAGATCAAGAGGCACGTTATTCCTGAATAGGGAAGTTACATTCTCCACCATCGTGGCTAATAGATATACTGACAGAACTATCTGCCATGAATCTATCCAATTCAATTGAAAACCATCCCAGTTCGTGGGCATCACTATCAGGTTTCAAGCAGTGTTACCTTTTCAAAGGACTTTGTCCATTCTGTGGCATTGTGGATGTTTCTCAAATTCCCTCTGTCTTCAATTTTGTAGTGCCGGATCTTCTGGTCTTCAAGCCAAACAATAAAGTTTCGGAATTCAGTTTCATCTGTGAAAATAAAGAAATACAAGTCATACTGAGAAAGCCAAAGTCTATCCCAACCTATCCAACTCACAGGGGATTACTGTAAGGGACAACTGTACAGTCATCATCATCATCAGGTGATCACTCGTGACCGAGTAAGACTGTCTTCCAGGATAAAAAATTTACAGAAAGAAAAAATTTAAAAGGAGGAAATTCTAAAGAAAATTGTGTAGACTCTAGCGATGGGTCCGTAAGTGACTGTGGAGGCCAATTCTAGATTCACACAGCTTCCCACAGTGAGGACTCAGGTTACCAGATGGAAGATGGTCCTGTGAAGGATTCATTTGACGTGCTTTTCGCTTAGCACGTTTCTCCCTTTCGCCTTGCACTCGGGCTTCTTCAAAGTCCATGGAACCTTTGTGAAAGGCCAACCTCCAGTTAGATCGTTCATGGGCCAGAGCTTCCCAGTTTTCGATGTTTATATTGCATTTTTTTAGATTAGCCTTATGAACATCTTTAAACCTCTTATATTGACCACCGATATTCTGCTTTCCATCCTTGAGTTGGGAATAAAGTAACTGCTTTGGGAGACGGCAGTCAGGCATTCGAACAACATGACCGGTCCACTGAAGTTGGCATTGAAGGATCATTTTTTCAATGCTAGTAGTCTTTGCTTCTTCCAGTACACTGACATTTGTTCGCCTATCTTCCCAAGTAATTCGCAGGATTTTTCGGAGGCAATGTTGATGAAATCTTTCAAGGAGGTGGAAGTGACGTTTATAGATAGTCCATGTTTTGCAAGCATACAATAAAGTTGGTAATACAATGGCTACATAAACCAGTGTTTTGGTCTTCTTACAAATATCCAATTCTTACAAGTATAACTTAGGAAACCAAGTAGACTAATGGATGATGTGCTGAACCACCCAATTTTAAAATAAAAAAAAATTAAGGGCACAATCTTAATTTCAGATGGTTTCCATTTTCAACTTTTCTATTGGAGTTTATGGCAGAGCCTGGATTACTGTGGTGTTAAACCTACGATGGACTGTTCACATGTGCTAACGTGCATGTGTAGACCAGGACTGGATTTGTACAATAGACGCATTCCCAATTCAACTTATTTAGATAATTATTAAAGTATTAATCTTATTCATATAAGTACTACGGTACATATTTAAAGGGGGGGCAATTCTGAGCACAGTAGACACGACATGAAGTAACATGTGAATTCATCACGAGGAAAGGTCGGGCCAGGAGGCCAAAGCCAGCCGGGGGCGTGGCCAAGACCAAGCAACTTGGGGCGGGGCTAAGAGGAACCCGCGCATGCGCGCCACGATGCCACCGGCCACGAAGGAGGCAAAGGAGGGGTTGGGGGCCGCGGCCTACTAGCGTCCCCTCGTCTCACCTCACCTCGGCAGTTGAACCCGGCCGGGTTGTGGTAGTCGAGCGCCGACAGCTTCCGCCGGAACATCGCACCGCGTCTTGGACGAGACTCCGCTCGGCTCCGCCGTCGCCGGACCGAGAAGCGCCTCAGTCACCGATGAGCGGCCGAAGGAGACGGCGAGGGACGGTGTGCGCCTGCGCGACGTGGACTGGGAGGAGTGCCAGCCGCAGTGGCCAATCGGCGCTCGAGTGGGCGTTCAGGCGGGGTGGGCGTGGCTTAAGCCGAAGGGAGAAGGAGGCAGGCGCGTTCGAGAGATGGCGCCGAAGCGTTTGACCGACAGGCTCGCTGGCGAATAGAGACGCGAGGAGGCTACGCTTTGGGCGGCGAGGAGAGGGACGCTGACGTAGAAAATGCACCATAGACTTGTAACGGATAGACTTAGGCACGGGGTCGGCTTATTTTAATAGAACTTTTTTTCCGGTCTTCCGGCGTGAAAGTAGAAATCAGTGGAGAAATTCTGCATTTTAGGGCAGCTGTGCTTGGACCCCAGCGTGTGCATCCGCCTCTCCCTCCTGCAAAGACAAGGTCAGGACTGCCAGCCTTTTCTAACGGCTCCTACTTCTTGTAGAAGTTTTAACTTTTGGGCAGAGGGGAATTTAGACCAACCTTCCTGAACCTGGCGCCCTCCAGGTGTGCTGGGCTGCAATTCCCATTATCCCCAGCTGGGTAGGGATGATGGGATTTGCAGTCCAGCACATTTGGAGGGCGCCAGGTTCAGGAAGGTTGGGCTAAACCTTTAAAAACTCGAAAGGAAGTAACATTTCTTCACGTGCACTTTCATGGGCTGTGGCCCTTGCTTTGTTTTTGGGCAGACGTGCTGCTGTTCAGCCCAATCCCAGCTACAGTACGCGGAAAGCACGGACTGCTCCACTTATTCCTGTGGGTGGGTAGGCAGGCAGGTATGTTGGAAGTCTATAGTACCGCGAGCGGCAGGATTTCTATTGGATGACAATTTGGGGCTGGGGGCCATCTTTGACTTAGCCTGATGAAGGTATTGCACTGCACCAAATGAGGTGAGGTGGTGGCTGTGTGGCGTAACCCCACAATTCAGTTCCCTGGTGTATGTCTGCATTAGTATGTTTAGAGTGTCTAGAATGTTGAACTGAGTGGGTGTGGTTTGTGATGTCTTAGAAAGGGTGGGGGGAGGAGTATATAAGGAGTGTTGGAGTGATGTCTGGGTTAGTTCGGTTTTATGTCAGTGAGTTGAGTTATGGGAGTGTGGAGTTGGTTTTTAGAGAGTTTTAGGTGGTTGGAGTTAGTGTGATATGGGAGAGTGTTTGTAGTGTGTGGGGAGAGTTGGGAGTTTGGTTAGTTACATAGTGTTTGGTGTAGGCAGGTTTATTTTCTGGAACTAAGATTTTGAGAATTAAAATAAATTTATTTTTATTTTGTTAACTACGAAAATCCTATGTGTCAGCTTGGCGTTATTACCTGCTTTACTTTTAAATCTACACACACACCTTTGTACCCATAGCACCATCAATTTAAGCTAGATCCTTAATAACCAGCATTAATCTTTTCCCTCATTGGTAGGGGAAAGGTTTCATTTGACCCTCCCCTCAGGTTTTCAAGTGTTGATGCTTGGACCTGAGAAGGGTTTATTGCACATGGTCCTAAAGTGAAAAGGGCTGTGTCCTAGAGGGCTTTCTCAGTGGTGACACCCCAGTTGTGGGATGCCCTCGCCACAGAGGCCTGTCTGGAGCCTACTTTGTAGTCTGTTCAGCGCCAGGTAAAAACCAGTAGCTGTGTAAAGATTTAAAAATGCAGTAACAGGTTTTAAAACAACAAAGACTAAAGAACTAAAATACCTGTGAGAATATCCTTCCAGGCATTTTAATTCTTTAGTTTTTCTTGTTTTTAAATCTGTTATTGTATTTAAATCTTTACACAGCTGCTGGCTTTTACTTGGGTTTTATAGTGTGTGTGTGTGTGTGTGTGTGTGTGTGTGTGTGTGTTTTATCGTGCTGTATTTTATGGTTTTAATTGTTTTAATAGCTTTGGCTATTGGGCGGTATAGAAATGTAACAAATAAATAAAAATAAAGATGTCTTTTGGAAAAAAATATGGCTTTAGGTTTATATCCAGGCAATGCGAGAGACGATGCATTGCTCTGCTTTTGTCATCTCTCTGGAGGCAAGGAAGCTACAGTCGTAATGATTCTCTAGCACAGTGTTCTCCAACCTTGGGTCCCCAGATGTTTTTGGCCTACAACTCCCAGCATGCCCCAGCCAGCTTCGCTGGCTGGGGCATGCTGGGAGTTGTAGGCCAAAAACATCTGGGGACCCAAGGTTGGAGAACACTGCCATGTCTTCCAGTTCCCTCTTACCGCTGTTAGGAGCGTGAAAGAAATGCAGAGAAAGCCACGTGGTGTGAACGGAATGCTTGCCTAGATGGTCCGACTCAGTGTGGCTCTTATGTTCTCATCGGGGAGTTAAAGGCTCCCCCCCTGCTTTTAAAAAGGGAACGGGAGAGAGGCCATCGCTCAGGGATGGAGGGTTTGGGTGGAGAAAGGTATAAATCAATGGCTGTTGCTGGCTGGGAATTATGGGAGTTGGACTCCCAACACATCTGGAGGGCACCAGGTTGGAGAAGGCCGAGACAGGTTTGTGCTCTGTGTGTGAGTCTGTGCGTACATATGGATGTGGGTGGTCTTTCAGAGGCTGATCACATAATACAGCAGCACTTCTGCTTCACTCTGTATGGCAAAGAATATCGCTGTCAGCGGCCCCAGCCACCATATACAGCTGTAACTTGTGGGAGTCAGTGGGAAAGTGGGCTGGAAATGATGGAAGTTGTAGTCAAACACATTCTGTGGGCACTGGGCAGCTTAGCTAGCCACTGTGTGAATGGAAAGCCGGACTAGATGGACCCGCTTTGGTCTGATCCAGCAGGGCTCTTCTGATGCTCTTATGGTGGGCACCAGGTTGGGGCAGGCTGCTAAGAGTGAGTGGCTGGCCCCAAAGATTCAAGCTGGGGCTGGATCCACACTCAGCTATACTTTTGAGCAGACCCATTGAAATCAGCCAAGAGGAACTTGAGTCCCATTAATTTTAATCGATCTAATTTTTAACTATGATTAAGTCCAGATCCAGCCTTCGGTCTCCAAAGTCCAAATTCTACATCCATGAGACAGGCTTGTGGCTCACGCTGGCTCAGCTTGTCTGAGTGTAGAAAGCTCAGCAGGGTCAGGCCTGGTTATTACTTGGATGGGAGACCCCCTCCTCTAGTTTCCTGCATTGAACAGGGGGTTGGACTCGATGGCCTTGTAGGCTCCTTCCAACTCTATCTATGACAGTGTTCTCCAACCTTGGGTCCCCAGATGTTTTTGGCCTACAACTCCCAGCATGCCCCAGCCAGCTACACTGGCTGGGGCATGCTGGGAGTTGTAGGCCAAAAACATCTGGGGGCCCAAGGTTGGAGAACACTGTCCCGGGTCATCTGATGGGTTGGACAGGAGCTTGGCGTTCTGGCTCACGGACACCAAGGCTCTCGCCACTCAGTGACAGGCAGGGCATGAATGATCCAGAAAGGGGCCAGGGCTTTGCTGCACACTGAAAGATGCAAGGCCCAAGCCCATAGGACACAGAGCTTGGCATAACGTTTGCATATACTAATTCGTATGTATATATGCAGATTTAGAAATAACAACTGGCTGGGGCATGCTACGAGTTGTAGGCCAAAAACATCTGGGGACCCAAGGTTGGAGAACACTGATCTATGAAATCTATGAGACCACATGGTGTCTCTGAAACTACTCCACAATGTCCTCCTACCCTCTAGCTTGGCCTTCTCCAACCTGGTGCCCTCTAGAGGCATTGGACTACAACTCCCAGTATCTCCAGGAGTTGTAGTCCAATGCCCCCGGAGGGCCCCTAGTGAAGCAAGGCTGTGCCTCCAGGCATGCTTTGGGCTCCAAGTCAATCAGTGTTTGCCCAAATTGGCCAGCAGAGGGCTTTTGGGGAAGGAATCCATTTGCAGCGCTCTGGTGAGCTTTCCATAGTGACGGGGCCATTCCACAAATTATCATAACAGATGCACAGTAATAATGTCACAGCAAGGTGTTAATTTAGATATGAAGCGTGCAGCAACCATCTTTCTTGGAGACCTTGATTAGAAAAAAAGTGAGAGACTCCTGCTGACAATTCTATCAGCTGGCATAGCCAGAGGCCAGGGCATGAGCAAAAGCCAGCTCCTTTTTGCCACGGAGCCAGGACGGTGTGCCGGGAACTGATCTCAGTCAGGTCCAGCTTTTGGTTTCCCAATATAAGTCGGGAATGGAGGCGAGGGAGGTAGACTTAGGGCTTCTGGGGCCCGAAAAAAAAAACAACACTTGTGTAAAGGAGCTGATCTTGATCCCGCAAAGAATCTGGAAGCAGACGCCTCGGTAAAGTGGCAGGTTAAAAGCCTCCTGCAGAGAAGCCCTTAAGCTACATTTTATGTTGGTATTTATTATGTATATTGTGTAAAACAGTGTTCTCCAACCTTGGGTCCCCAGATGTTTTTGGCCTACAACTCCCAGCATGCCCCAGCCAGCGTAGCGCAGGACGCTGGCAAAGAAGGAGACAGAAACGAGTCCAAATACCCATCACAACATACAGTTTACTTGCAGAACAAAAGCTACCAAATACAAATGTTAGAAAACAGTGGCGCTAAGGATGCTAGGAATGCACAGGACAGCCCGTGGGCCCACTCACAAGCTATGACACGTTCTCAGCTAGACCCTTGCTAAAAAGTTGCTTTTAGACTGATTAGGTGGCTGCGAATCTGGTCCCTTCCCCTTTGTGTAGCACTAACCCTAAAATGCTAAATATGCACGAGACTCAATGCTAAGAAACATCAGAATGAATCTACCCTGTTGCAATTATTTTACAATTCAACATAAATAAGAGTGACATTTGGGGGGAAAGCAAAAGGGGGGGGGAAGACATAGTAAGTACACAACCCTTTGCATCATTCATAACCTTGCTCTGCACACCCTCCTTTTTATTTGGGAAAAACAACAACAGAGAAAAGGGTTTTGTTCAGCAAGAGCAAAAAGTGGAAATTAAATTTACTCTTTTACACATTCTCCCCCTCCCCCCTCCAGGCAACTCTGCAGATGTCAAGATCTTTAGCCTCATGACGTAGATCAACGCCATGAATTCATTCTCCGGAGAAGGCAGACCCTCCCTTTTTTGGATCGTGCACTTCTCGGTAAACTTCCCAGGCTGTTTGGATTGATTGATTGATTTTTTTTAAATTTTAAATTGGGTGGACTCTGGAAAAACACGTCCACGTCGCTGGAAAAAAAATCTCTCCATCAGTGTCCAGGGCGGCCCAAATTGGAGTCGGGCTCCTGTGAGGTCTACAGAATGGCGCAGAAGAACTTCTTCTCTCTAAAGGGGTTTTCTGAAGCCGGGACGGGGGTCAGTAAGGGGTCCTCCTTGGCGTGCGCTTCGCAGTACGCCATCAAGTCCGCCGCTGCTTTGGACACCTGGAAGGAAAGAGAGGGCCTTTTATGTCCCCAGGGCGCTCCGGAGGGGCACTTCTCTCGAAGAGGAAGGAGGTATAGGCAGTTGGACGGGGGGGGGGGAGCAGCTCTTAAGACAGTGTTCTCCAACCTTGGGTCCCCAGGTGTTTTTGGCCTACAGCTCCCAGTGTCTAACCATATATAGCAGTGTTTCTCAACCTTGGGTCCCCAGGTGTTTTTGGCCTACAACTCCCAGCATGCCCCAGCCAGCTATGCTGGCTGGGGCATGCTGGGAGTTGTAGGCCAAAAACATCTGGGGACCCAGGGTTGGAGAAACACTGTCTTAAGAGAAACAGCCTCCGCAGTTGCCCCAGGGAATCTCCCTCCCTCTCTCTGGATGGCTATAAACCAGCCTTCCCCAACCCGGTCCCCCTCCAGATGTGTCGGACCGGAACCCCCATAATTCCCAGCCAGCATGGCCAGTGACGACGCGCAGGCTGCTTCAGTCTGGCTTGCTGTTTTCGTGCCGAAGCGGCCAGGCTCTTTCATTCAGACCGCTTTGTAAGGATGCCAGAGTGCCAAGCCACCCTTGCTGGATGCTTGCCGTTGCCATGGTCACCCCGGGAGAAAGGAGCGGCCCTGGATGTGAAAGCGGGCTATGTGGAAATCCCAGTGCCAGGCCCTTAGAATCTCTGTCCATAGTTAGCAGGGTGTGTGTGTAGGCTGGGCCATTTAACAAAAAGAAAAGAAAAGAAAAACAGAGGGGATTACAGCTATACGTCGGGGGGTGGGCAAGTTGTGGCCCTCCAGATGTTCGGCCGTTGGCTATGCTGGCTAGGGATCGGTATGCTGCCATACGTATAGCAAGGAAAGCCTCCCTACATTGAACCCAAGCCAAGATCCCCACCCACGACACTACGGCAAGATTCGTGGGAACAGGTTTGGAGATTTCTCGAGGGAGGGCGCGCCTGGGAGAGTCGCGGACGCATTGGCAGAATCCCATATCTGCTTTGGACCTCCCGACACTACATAGGGAACCCCCTTTCCACTGGAGGGGTCCCGCCAGGGTCCCAGCAAGAGTGCATTTCGTACCTTGAATCTAAGGCAGCGTTCTCCAACCTTGGGTCCCCAGATGTTTTTGGCCCACAACTCCCAGCATGCCCCAGCCAGCTATGCTGGCTGGGGCATGCTGGGAGTTGTGGGCCAAAAACATCTGGGGACCCAAGGTTGGAGAACACTGATCTAAGGCAACCTACAACCTAAGGCTGCAATCCGAGGCACGCTTACATTTGAGTATGCCCCATAGAGCCCTGCTGGATTTGCTTCTGGTGGGGCGGGCAGGAAGGATGTTCAAAAGAAACACCAGTGGAAGTTGCACGAGCGGCTTCTGCTTGCACACTCGTGCGCGAGGTGAGTTTTAAAGTTTGTGAGCTGCCTTGGGTCCCAGCGTTGGGGAAAAAGGCAGGATACAAAGAATAATCACCACTACCACCATGCTTGGATCTTGGATGCTCAGGCACACACGCTCATCTGGCTTATGGCTTAATCTGCCCACATCCCCAGGGCGCTGGCTAACAAAATGTTGCTTGTTCGACTCCATCCCTTGGTCATCAAAAGCCAGCTTGAATGTAAGAGGACATCTGACATAGCTTTGGGAAGACGCACAAGCTCAGGCTTTGGCAAAGCTCCAGGGGAAGAGGCTTCCAAAGCTGCGGGCGCAGGGAGAGGGAGGCCACGCCACCCAGAATTCCTCCTCCCACAGGGGCCATGCGCCACAGGAGCGAGTTGCTCACCCATCCGGAACTGCGGCTTCTTGGAAGGTTTGAACCTGCTGCATGGCTGCATCTTAAGGCAGGCTTCCACAACCAGGTGCCCCCACCCACCCCTGCAGATGTTTTGGACTACAACTCCCAGAATTCCTCAGCATCAACCACGCTGGCTGGGGCTGATGGGAATTGAAATCCAAAACATCGGAAGGGCGTCTGTTTGGGGGAGGCGGCTTCATGCCGTGCGACTCCCGACGGTTATTTTGAGACGGTTTGCAAGTTGTAAAAAGCCACCGCTTGGACGCGGTCCACGAAATACTCAAAACGTCACGCACAGGTGCGAGTCGTGGAAGGCGTTTTGCCCGTTTTGTGGCGCAGACAGTTGCCACGCACTTTAAGAACGTAAGAAGCGCCCTGCTGGATCAGACCAAGGGTCCATCCAGTCCAGCGTTCTGTTCACACAGGGGCCAACCAGCTGCCCACGGGAAACCCACAAGCAGGACATGAGGGCAACAGCACCCTCCCGCCCATGTTCCCCAGCAACTGGAGGACACAGGCATGCCTTTACGTTTGGCCATTCCAATGGGCGATTTCAAAGCGCACATTCCATGAAGCGCGACAAGGAGTTCCACGGGGGCTTGGGCACAGGGAAGGCAAGCTGGTCGCTTCTAGATGTGACTGTCTACAACTCCCAGAGCCCCTGACCATGCTGCCTGTGGCTGATGGGAGCTGCAGTTCACAAGAACTGGACGGCACCAGCTTGCCTGCCTACCCGTCAGCTCCGAGAGACCCGGGAGTCTCAAGAACCATCCCCTGAAACCGGTCCAAATGCCAGCCTGGGAATATGCGTGAAGTAATAAGGATATGGAATATATGTGAAGGGCGAAACTTTGGGAACGTGTACATTATGGTTTTCCCACAGGAGTGAGCAAACCCAATCAGTCCCCATCAGTACCAATGCCTGCCTTGACCCCCCCGCCCCCCGAATTTCTTTTTCTGGCCCACCAGTACACTGAACAGCCCCGGGAGGCGAGATCTCGCCACCCCTTTTACTCTCCCACAATGCCCCATACCTAGCATCACTGTGGGGCATTGTGGGACGTTAAAAGGGTGCCGGGATCCCCTGCCCGGTCCTGCTCGCAGCTCTGCCTCCGCAGCCATGTAAGCTTGCCGGGGCCCACAGAGAAAGGAGGGGGCTCACCGGGGGACACTTTGCCCAAGGCCCCCCTCAAAACCTGGAGCTGGTTCTTGATGTCATGACCGTTTCCCTCACCACTGGGAAGGTCACGTTACGTGTGGTTTCCAAGCTTTCTACTTTGCGGGAAGGTTTTCCGTCTCAGTCTTTCCACTGAAGAAACACTGCAAGTCTGCCATCCATCCCCGCTAAGATGGAGGATGCTGGGGTATGTTTCTTGAGCAGCCTGTTCACGTGGGGCGCTCCCTGTCACCCTGCGTGAACTCGGAACATGCTCTGGAACAGTGGTGGGGAACCTTTGGGCCGTGGGCCTGATTCGGTCCTCCAGGCCTCCCCCTCTAGCCCACCCCCTCAAGTGCCAGCCCACGCCCCTCGCGTCCCTTTCCTGCAGGGAAGAGGCAGTCCCTTCTTCCATGGCCCCCTCGCTCGTGGCCCCTTTCTCTGCACAGAGAAAAGGTGGGGAGGGGAGAAGATGGATGAAACCAAGTGGAGGGGGACCTGGCCTGACATGGGAGAGAAAGTGAAAGGAGGAGAAGACAAATAAGGGAAGAAAGAGGAGGAGGGACATCAGCCGCCCTGTGGGGAAGAAGGATCCGGGAGGCAGAAGCGGGCGAGAGGAACGTTAGGGCCTCCTCCCGACCAGGAGAGGAGAGGGCAAGCAGGGCCATTCCAGCAGGGCAGTCCCCTTAATCTTTTCCTCTTCCTTTTTTCCTTGTGCCTCGTCTCTTTTTAGATTGCAAGCCTGCAGCCAGGGGCTACCTTTTTTTTTTTTTTTTTTTTTTTTTTTTTAGAGGAGTGGGATAAAAATACTTTAAATAAAATAATAATAAATAAGGGAGAAGGAGCTGGCAGAGAGAGAGAGAGAGAGAGAGAACGAACACATTGCTTTGGCTGCACTCACTTTGGCTCTTACTTATTATATTTTTAGGCCGCCTTTAAGGATAAAACCCGCTCAAGGCGGTGACTGATTTAGCAACTATACCATAACCATCCATCCCTTCAGGCTTGAGGGATTATTTCCCGAGATGGGACATAATGTGATCCAAATCTCCCATCCCCGACTGCGACTCCTGCAACGGTTATGCCCTTTTGTTCCGAGTAAGGCCCCCTCATTTTCTTCTCTTTTTAAACCAGAGGGGGGAAATTTACAAGGGGCTGCTAATTTCCCCCTTACAAAGATGTCTTAACAGCAAAGTGACACACAAAAACCTAGGCCACACCCACCTCTGACATATGGATTCCCCACCACCACCCAGAGTACTATGGAGAAATGAACGCAGCCCTTTTGCTGAAAACAGTTCCCCACCCCTGCTCTAGAACACATCTTCTCCCCTGTGTACTTACTTATTTATTATATTTATACCCCGCCTTTTTTCCTGCAAGGAACCCAAGGCGGCTGACATAATCCTCCTCCTCCTCTCCATTTTATCCTCACAACAACCCTGTGAGGTAGGTTAGGCTGAGAGTCAGTGACTGGCCCAAAGTCACCCAGTGAGTTTCATGGCTGAGCAGGGACTAGAACCCAGATCTCCCGAGTCCCAGTCCAACACTCTCACCACTAGGCCACACTGGCCCTTCATAAGCTTTTGAACAAGATGTGCCCCCCTCACTGGGTTCTCCCAGAGCAAGCTCCAAAAGCCACCAATTTGGCACAAGGACAAGCTAATTGGGCTATACCTTTATTCTGTCGATATTTGCCTCCATTTTGAGCTGTTCTACCAGTTTCCTGGCTTGTGCTATGCTGGTGGTGTTGTTGCTGGCCATCTGAGCCTTCCTCGTGAGGATGAGTTTGTTTTCTTCCCCCCCTCTTCAAATGCACTGCCAAAGACAAAGAATAAATTAAGGTGATCCATCAGGGAATTAATAAACTGCCAGGTTTGCAAACCCATCTGCGGGGATGTGGAATCTAATAAAGGAGAGGGTGCTTGCTAATGATGCAAAAGCCACACTCTGGTTTCACTGGCAGCAAGATCCCGCCTAAGGGAACAGAGGATCGCTGTGGAAAAAAAAAGAGGATTATTGCCGAGGGATGACTCATCCAAATGAAACATGGAGCAGTGTTTGAGAAAATGCATCTGGGCATGCACAGAATGCATTACTCAAGATTCCCAAGCCATCACAGCCAGCCCCCATGTGTTTTGAGATCAGGCAGAAGGACTAGCAAGAAGACTGGAGCTTCAACTGCCTCATTATAGAAATTAAATATTAGAAGCCTCCAAGGAACAGCATGACACCCAAGGGAGCACCCAAGGGTCCACTGTCCTCCCGTCTAGCGGCATCCCGCCAGTGTTTTGGGCTGAGGTTCCCCCCAGTCTTGCTTCTGGCAGTCTCGAGCTGTAGATGTCATGAAGCGGTCCTGGGACCTTCTATATCAGTGTTCTCCAACCTTTGGCCTACAACTCCCAGCATGCCCCAGCCAGCGTAGCTGGCTGGGGCATGCTGGGAGTTGTAGGCCAAAAACATCTGGGGACCCAAGGTTGGAGAACACTGTTCTATATGTAAAGGATCGGCTCCCAACTCCTGGCCCTCCAGATGTTTTGGCCAACAACTCTAATCAGCCCTAGTCCGCATAGCTAACCGTGAGGGCTGATGGGAGTTGTAGGCCAAAACATCTGGAGGGCCACAAGCTGCCCACCTCTGGGCTAAAGGAATCCAGTTAAGACAACAGACCTGCCACCCAAACCCATAGTTTTGATGCGCCCTTCGTATTTGTGCCAGTTTTTGTCGTCGCCTTCTTCCTGGAAGACTTCCCATGTTTTACAGCTGCAATACGGGCAGAGTCTTGGCCTAGAAAGCTTTTCTTGCCCAGCTCTCCAGGGTGCTTCCAGATGGGACGGCTCCTAGTACGACCAATCAAAAGGCACTGTGACAGGGTGGCCATTACGTGTCCTACTTTACTAAGGACAGTCCCCCATTAGAAGGCATTCTCTGTTAGATGGGCTGGCCAATCCAGGTCTGGTTTAAAAGCTGAAGAAACATGAGAAGGGAGAACAGCAGCAGCCTTCAAGCTGCCAGTCCACAGTGAGCACCTGGACCACAGGCTGAGCAAGGACACAGGAGGTCACGAGGTCACAGTCTCCCCCCCCCCCCCAAGGTGAGATGTATTGCATTTCTATTTAATTATAGTAATTCTTTCCACGTTTGCAACTGTACATATAAATTAGCAGATGCAAATCAGTGCCTTCTTTTTGTGCTGATGCGTTTCTTTTTTTTGGCCATCCTAATTATGCACCTATTCCATCCTTTCCTTCTGAACAGATTTTTTTTTTTTCTGGTAAGGAAAAAAAAAAAGGCAGAAGCAGCGGTGGGAAAACACAGGAGGGTTACAAGTGGAACGCGATGTCATCTGGACCATCCCACCCACCCATACAATTCCAGTTAGAGGCAGGATAGAAACTTTGTCTGGAATCACTCTCCATCTATTCAAGAAAGAGGTCTAGCAGGTGAGATTCTGCCTCTTTAAGACACCGAAATGGACAGCGGTGGCCCTGTTTCAACCCCGGCTGCCAGCTTCAAGAAAGCCGCCTTGCCCTCAGAGGTTTGGAGAACCACCGTAACGGTTCAGTTCGTTTGGTTCAAGGATGTGGATGACTCACCCGAAGCCAACCTCACGATGCTCCCCTGGGATGTTCAGTGCAAAGCGGAATCAAACTCGAAGGTTGCTCACCTCGAGAGGAACCGGGGCCCTGTTGAGTTAAAAGAATGAAACGAGTGAGTTGTCCATGCCTTAAGTCAGTGTTCTCCAACCTTGGGTCCCCAGATGTTTTTGGCCTACAACTCCCAGCGTGCGCCAGCCAGCTACGCTGGCTGGGGCATGCTGGGAATTGTAGGCCAAAAACATCTGGGGACCCAAGGTTGGAGAACGCTGCCTTAAGTAAATGCATGATGGTCTGAGAGCAGCTTTTGCACGCACCCCGGGGAATGTACAGAAGAGCACCGTTTCCATATTTGCAAAGAGAACATTCAAATGGAGCGATTCCGTCTTTTCCGCCAGAGCAACAGTCAGAAGAATTGTATGTCAGCCTCTGCTGCGGGTAAGTTAGAACGGCCAGGAGCACCATTAGAACACGTTCTGGATATGTCATCCTGGAATCTGAGCAAGAGCCAGGCTGGGAGCTATTCTAGCTGGAGGGAGTATCTGCCAGAAACTGCAGTTTTATAGGGGCAAGAGCCAATCAGTGGCTTGCTGACAGTCACCTGACCATGACTCCTCAAGAGATATAGAATGATCTTCTGAAAATGGGACTCTGGTTTCAGAGATGAGATGCAGTAGCTGCTTTTAGCCACATAGCTTGCTTGGCTGGTGGCCCAATGCCCATAGGTAATCTACTAGTAGTTTGAACCTACCAGTGATGGAGTTCAGACAGCATGCTATTGCCTACAAAATATTTTCCAGTAACTATAACTTTACAGAGAAAGTCCCTTAAATAACAGCTGTATTAGGCAATATGATTCTTCAGAGCTCCACAAACAGAGCCCCCCCTCCCCTTTCACCTATAGGCCTGTGGCTCACGCTGGCTCAGCTTGTCTGAGCGTGGAAAGCTAAGCAGGGTCAGGCCTGGTTATTACTTGGATGGGAGACCCCTCCTCTAGTTTCCTGCATTGAGCAGGGGGTTGGACTCGATAGCCTTGTAGGCTCCTTCCAACTCTATGATCTATGAAAATCTATGAAAACATCCTCTCCATGGCAAACTAATCCCTGCCCTCCTGCATTAAATGCTTTAGTTTTATTATTATGTAAAGGAATTTATACCCCACTTTTCTCCTCCAAAGAAGGAGTTGCTCAAAGCGGCTTACAAAATATAAAAGCAGAAAATCAATAAACAACCATTAAAACACATTTACAACAAGCTAAAAGCAGCAAAGGCAAAAAACAACCACAACCAAGAGCCAAAACAAACAGTGAATAAAATTATCTCGGCCCACTCTGTATTATGCTCTGTATGCTGTATTTTGCTCTGTAATAGCAAGGCATGACCTTGCTTGAATTCCCAGCATGTGAGTTGGCTGCTAGCCAGGTTGATGCAATCTCCAGTAACGTGTGACCTGGCTGCTGGCCAGAAGAATGACACTGCACAACAGCACAGGTGCTATCAATTAAGCACGAGATCTGCAGCCCCTGAGGCTTGGTGCTAGAATGGTATTTAAGACCAGTAAATGCAGACTGAAGGGTGGTGGTTGGGGTTCAACACCTCTGCTTTAGAACACCTGTCTCCATCTTTACCCACAGAATGTCTGCCTGCCTCCCCCTACATTTGATTTAGAGCAGGGATGGCCAACATATGGCCCTGCAGATGTTGTGGGCTCATAACGCCCACCATCCCTTACCATTGGCTACACTGGCACAGGCTGTAGGTGAAAATATCTGGAGGAACCCCAAGTTTTCCACCCTTGCATTTGCAGAAGCAAATGCACCAAAACCTGCAGATATTTAGAGAAAGCAGATTAACGGCATGGGATGCAGGACTAGAACGACCCACTCCAGAGCCTACCTGCAAAGACAGACAGAACATTTGCAAGAAGCAGGGTTGGCGAAAACAGGCATATGGATCCAGGCTTTTTTTCAAGGAGAACAAGTCCACACAGAGCCTCCCTCTATATTCCTAAATTTACCTACCTACTAGATCTTGAAGGAAAGATTCTCATTTGCTGGACCTACAACAGAATTAGCAACTATTCCCCTCATTTCCAAAGGAGAACATAAGTATATCTTGCCACCCGCCCTCTGCTCTTCCTATAGCTTTTCACCTGGCTCATTAAGTCTGCTTTTAAACCCACACCCCAATTGCTGGCAGGTGCCAAAATTTAAGGCCTGGCAGGTGACTGCCACCTCTGCTTCTCCAAGGAGGGGTTCTGTGTCTTTAACAGAGGTTTAACTCAGTGGGGGAAAGCATCGCCTCTTGCATTTCTGCCTGCCATGTGCAGCTGTTTTGATGTACAAACTAAGCCAGCATGAGCTGTGAGTTGTAGTACAACACATCTGGAGGACACGCAACTGGGGAAGGCAGAACTAAGCCCCAGCAGTGAAAAGAAAGGGCGGAGAGAAATCCTAAAAATTTTCTTGTGTGTGGGAGATGCAGATCCCTGATTCTCAAACAACTTCCTGGGTGATCCCACATGATTTGTTTCAGACAGCCTCCTGGTGCTTTGAGGAAGCCTATGATGTTTTTTTTTTTTGTTACTAATGGCAATAGAGCCTGAGAATCCCTCCTTGGCACAATCTCTTATGGGTGTGTGCATGCTCCGCTTATACGAATCTGTGGTGCGACCACACTTAGAATACTGTGTACAGTTCTGGTCACCGCACTGTAAAAAAGGACATTGTAGAGTTGGGAAAAGTGCAGAAAAGGGTTAACTAAAATGATCAAGGGGCTGGAGCAACTCCCCTCTGAGGAAAGATTACAGCAGCTGGGATTGTTGAGCTTAGAAAAAAGGCGAGTAAGGGGAGATATGAGAGAGGTGTACAGAAGTATGCCTGGTGTGGAGAAAGTGGACAGGGAGGCATTTTTCTCCCTCGCTCATAATATAGAACCCAGTGGGGTCATCCCATGAAACTGATTGGTGGGAGATTCAGGACAGATGGAAGGAAGGACTTCTTCACACAGCGCATCGTTAAACTGTGGAACTCACTTCCACAGGATGGATGTGGTGAAGACCACCAATTTGGAGGGCTTTAAAAGGGGATTGGACAAATTCATGGAGAAGGCCATTGGTGGCTACTAGTCCTGATGGCTATATGCTACCTCCAGTATCAGAGGCAATATGCCTATTATTAATTAATTATATTTATACCCTGCCTCTCCCCCCCCCCCCCGCAAGGAACCCAAGGCGGATTACATAATCCTCCTCCCCTGTACACCAGTTGCTGAGGAACAAGAGCTGGAGAGTGCTGTTGCACTCGTGTCCTGCTTGTGGGATCCCGTGGGCAGCTGGTTGGCCACTGTGTAAACAGAATGCTGGACTAGATGGACCCTTGGTCTGATCCAGCAGGGCTCTTCTGATGTTCTTATGTGCGTGCACACAAGATACTGTTTTTCTTTTGCCCTAGAGACCTTTGAAACTATAACTGGATCTATTACAAGAGTGCTCTGCAGGCTGACTCTGCATGCATTTACTCAGAAGTAAGCTCCAGTCTGTTCAATTGGATTTACTCCTGGAAAAGTGTCCATATAGTGTCCATACACACGAACTCAGAGGTAAGTCCCAGTAAGTCTGCACAGGACTGGAACCTGTCTTGGCTGGATCTGCATTCAAGGGCTGCCTTCATTTGACAAAAGACAGGCCCTGTCCAACATCACCTTTAGGACCTGCTTCAGTCTGGTAATGTCAGAAGGCCGAGGCCATGTTGGAAGAAGCCACAGCAGGGTTGCCTTTGTTTCCCCGGAAGCTCCCATTTTGCAATGGTAATTCACGTCGGAAGCCACCTTCCGCAAACCTAGCGCCCTCTAGATGCGTGGGGACTACAAATCCCAGCATCTCCAGCAAGCCCCACTAGCTACACCTGGGCATGCACTGCCAGGTGGATCCCATGCACATTGACTCCGAAGCAAGTGGCCAGTGACTGCTCAGTCCCAGTCAGTGTGCACAGGTCTGCAGCCTTAATGTGGAAGATCACACCTAATGCAAACCACCACTTCGATAATCGTAGAAAACAAAAGAAGAATCCAATTTTATTTTGTTGTGGGGGAAATGAGTCATGTGGTACCTCTGGAAGGCTTTCAGGGAGCCTATTTCATCAGAGAGCCCCGTTCCAATGACTCCATTCCACCCCACTCTGCCCCGGGTTGCCAGCTTCTTTACTGGCTCCTGCTCCTGTGACTTTTAACAGCAGCTTCAGATGCAGCAAAATCAGGAGTTCAGGTCTGTCTCCAAGTCATGGGAAAGCTTCATGCACTGACAAAACCCCCCACTGAGGAGCAAAAGATGGAGGGTCCTTCCACACGGAAGGCTTGTAGTGCTACCAATCTAAAGGCGTTGTGCCGCTATTCTGTCTTTTCCTCCTTAATGGATTTGTGTGTGTGTGTGTGTGTGTGTGTGTGTGTGTGTAATGAAAAAAAGATGGCATAAGCAGTGGGAAACATGGGAGGGTTACAAGTGGAAGATGACATTGTCTGGAAACCCCCTCCCCCTTAAAATTCCACGAATGAGGCAGGGCACGATAAAAGTCTCGCCCGGAAGCACCGGGAATGTCGGGATGCACCCCTTGTGGTCACGACGCGTGACAAAGGCCGTGGTGCCTCCCTCCCTCACCCACATCTCTGCATGCATAGATTTCATAGATCATAGAGTTGGAAGGAGCCTACAAGGCCATCGAGTCCAACCCCCTGCTCAATGCAGGAAACTAGAGGAGGGGTCTGCCATCCAAGTAATAACCAGGCTTGACCCTGCTTAGCTTTCCACGCTCAGACAAGCGGAGCCCGCGTGAGCCACAGGCTGCCACTTTCACTTTGAGCAATGATCTTCCGGTTCTGAAATTTCAAGGAGGGATTAAAAGTGCAGTAAATCAACATTTCACAGGTGAGGCGGCCAGGTGCAAAAGAGAACAGGGCTCCCGTGTCTTCAGCAGCTGTGTACAAGAGCGAATTTCAGAAGAAGGCCTCGCTTTACAGGGCACCTGCTGAAATTCCCTCTTCTGCACAACTATGAAAGGTTCCAGGGCCCTGTCTTTTTTGCACCTGGTTGCCCTCCACTGCTTGGCCACCTGTGAGAGAGAAATCTTTAGGCTGGTGGGAGGAACCTCCTTCACTCAAGAGGGCCAAATTCAGTTTTGATGGCACGTGATGGCCGTTTTAATGCATCAGTTGAATTGTTTATGGTCGTCACTGATGTTTCAGTCATTTTGTGTGTTGGTTGTATTTTAATGGGTAACTGTTGCAGCTGCTTTTAATTGTGTATGTTTTAATCCTATTGTGAGTCACTTTGAGTCTTTTTTTTTTTTTTAGAAAAGTGTCTTAAATTTTTAAATAATAATAATAATAATAATAATAATAATAATAATAATAATAATGAATAATTCTGAAAAGGGACAAGGGAGTTGGTTCACAAGGCTTAGTTGGTGGTTCCTTCTTTCTTAACCGATGCCATATTTTTCTTTTCTTTTTGTTTGATTTATGATGTGCGGTTGAAATTTGGAAAAGCAGTGCAGCCCGGGAACTGGAGGGAGGGCAGCGGTAATGAGCCTGTTTCCATGGAGACGGCTTCATTAGCATGCTGGCATAGGATGCTGTCGACATAGCTGTTTGTGGTGGGGGGGGGAGTGGGTTTCAAAAAGACTGGCACGAGAGGGAAAGAAACAGCCCCGTCTGTCAACACACACACACACACACACACACCCCTTCTCTATAAAAACAAAAAGCTGGTTGTAACTGCTGACTCTGCAAGTAAGCCCCCCCCAAGGGGTCCTCCCCTCCCCCCCAATTCAAGAGATTTTGAAACATGGATGAGTTTGAGAGCAAAGCTGGGAGGGGCAGGTGAGAAGGGAGAAACAGACTCACCGAAGGAAGGGCGACAGAAAGAGAAGAGCAGCTTTTCAGAGCGTGCCAATGAGAAACCCAGAATCCACTTTCTCAGAATCATGCTGGCTGAGAATGATGGGAGCGGTAGTCCCCTGCCCCACATCTGGGGTGGGGGACACCAGGTTGAGAGAGGCTGAAGCAGAGCATCGTTAGAGAATTCTGCGCAAGTGCAATTGGATGGAAGTGCAGCGGTGCTGCGTCTTGCTCGCAGGGGCGCAGCGCCGGCACTTTTTTATTAGCAGGGATGCAGACCTCATCCGCGCCCCCCCCCCCCCTGAATCCCCTCTTCCCTCGGAGCTTAGCTGCAATCCTCACAGAAGCTGGTGGGGATGAATGTCCCCAGCAACAATATATTGCTTCTTATTGTAATGCAAAGTATTCTGGGGTGGCCTGGTCTGGAATGGAAAAAAGGAGAGAACCTGGTTCTCTCCTTTTTTCCGTTGCATTTGGATGCTTATCTCCTCCTGTTTCTGTCTCTGGTCTGGAATGGGCCATTCAGACCCCTTGGCTTTACAAGGGAACTGCTCCTGGTGGAGATGAAAACTGCCAGAGCCGGCTCCTTGACCTGGATCAGGCAGTTTTGGACTCTCCTTCGGGGCGTGGCGACAGGGACTGTCACGATCAGCGCCTGCACTCCGACACTGACCACTGGATGTACGACTTGAAGCGGAGTCCAGGCACATCCATCACTGAGCCCAACTTTGCAGCTCGCATGGGAGACGTACATTCCAGCAAATTGTACACAAATGCAGCGGCTCGTCTTGCGCTTCCCCCCGCCCCCCATACATCAGGCGGCTACCCGCCTTAAAAAATAAATAAATAGGCACCTGTATATTCATGCATTTATACATCCATCCGTCGCCTTGCCCTCCATAGCCAGCCTCTTAAAGATAACGTAAGTAAAATATTGGGATTTGTGGTGGTTGACTGTTTTGTAAATATGTTTAGCAACACTGCAACAAATGTTTTTGTATTATAGAATGTATTGATACTGATACAGCCCACGACCTATCTATAAACGTCACTTCCACCTCCTTGAAAGGTTTCATCAACGTTGCCTCCGGAAAATCCTGCAAATTACTTGGGAAGATAGGCGAACAAATGTCAGTGTACTGGAAGAAGCAAAGACTACTAGCATTGAAAAAATGATCCTTCAACGCCAACTTCAGTGGACCGGTCATGTTGTTCGAATGCCTGACTGCCATCTCCCAAAGCAGTTACTTTACTCCCAACTCAAGGATGGAAAGCGGAATATCGGTGGTCAATATAAGAGGTTTAAAGATGTTCATAAGGCTAATCTAAAAAAATGCAATATAAACATCGAAAACTGGGAAGCTCTGGCCCATGAACGAGCTAAATGGAGGTTGGCCTTTCACAAAGGTTCCATGGACTTTGAAGAAGCCCGAGTGCAAGGTGAAAGGGAGAAACGTGCTAAGCGAAAAGCACGTCAAATGAATCCTTTACAGGACTATCTTCTATCTGGTAACCTGTGTCCTCACTGTGGGAAGCTGTGTGGATCTAGAATTGGCCTCCACAGTCACTTACGGACCCATCGCTAGAGTCTACACAATCTTCTTTAGAATCTCCTCCTTTTATCCCGGAAGACAATCTTACTCGGTCACGAGTGATCGCCTGATGATGATGATGATGATCCTTCAGACCCTTGATAAAGGCAATTATGCATGAAACAAGAATTCCAAACCGGTTTCTTGTTGGGAAAATAAGTGAGGATATTGTGAATATCAGGATTCTGGAAATCATTCCAAGGAGAAATAATGCTTTAAGCCACTCAGAAAGAAAAGATGGAGAGGAAGGCTTACTTGAAGGCCATCTCAAAAAATAAGAGGAAAGGCTGCAGCAACTCCATAAAGAAAAAGAAAAAACAGAGGAAGATTTTCATTAACTCTATAAAGCACAATACAGCAAGTTGGGTGGATGCTAAACCCCTGAGATTGTAGGGGGGTAATTACCACTGGTTATTTGTATAATTACGGTATATATGTTTAAGACTCTATGTTACAGCATGAGTATTGAAGAATTTGTAAAGATTGATTACTGAAAGTTTATATTAATACAACAAATTTAATATTGCAACATGCATTGTAAAAAAATTAAAAACAGATGAAAGAAAGTTCTGATCACGGTGGTGTTTTCACACTTTTTTGGTAAAGCCTCTTAAATATGGCACAACTGCTTTCGGATTGGTGGGGCAGCTGTGTTGGTGATGTCCCATGCATCGGCCAATAGGCACCCTTCAACGTGGGCTTTTTTCCCCAGTTGGGAGAAAGGGCTGTAGCTCAGCAGTAGGGCACATGCGTTGCATGCAGAAGGTCCAGAGTTCCATCCTGCGCATCTCCAAGTAGGGCTGGGAAAGACCCTTGCCAGGATCCCCCCCCCCCCCGAGAGCTGCTTCTAGTCAGCGAAGACCCGGGGCGATCAGAAAGTAGTAGATCTCCAGATGTTTTGTGCTACAACTTCCTGCGTTACTGACCGTTGCCCATACCGGCAAGAGCTTCTGGGACTTGGAAGTCCAAAACATTTGGAGATCTACCTTCTGCCCAGCCCTGGTGTAGGGCTAGGGATGGGGATGCTGGCTGGGAATGATAGGGGTTGTAGTCCAACACATCTGGCGGGTTGAGGAAGGCTGTACTATATGACATAAAGTTCTGTAACATGTGAAATATGATATGATATGATGTTGTGACAATATGACACCCCGTAACATATGATTTGAAATCTGAATCGTTCCCCTGACCTAGAAATATCTCACCTTGCCACCACGGGTATAATTGGAAGGTGTGAATGGCAACCCCTCAATTTTAGTGCAGTGTTCTCCAACCTTGGGTCCCCAGATGTTTTTGGCCTACAACTCCCAGCATGCCCCAGCCAGCGTAGCCATTGTTTTGGCAATGTCTCAGTGGCCACCCTATTCCCCTGCCATCCCAAGCCCAGAGAAATGGGAAGACTGGAAATCCTTGACAAGCCTCCCTCAAGAGAAGAATATTTACAGTGTTGCGTTCGAGGGCACGCTGCACGTTTGCAACGGGCAATACAGTGAGGACCAACAGGCCAGTCGGGCTTCAGGTCTGGACATGGGACGGAGACGGCCTTGGTCGCCTTGGTGGATGATATGAGGAGGGCTTTGGATAGGGGCGAATGCTCCTTTCTAGTCCTCCTCGATCTCTCGGCGGCTTTTGATACCGTTGACCACGGTATCCTCCTGGACCGCCTGGAGGGGTTGGGCTTGGGAGGCACTGTATTGCAGTGGTTCCGGTCCTTCCTCTCTGGAAGGTACCAGAGGGTAGTTCTCGGGGAGGAGGCTTCGGACCCTCGGCTGCTCACTTGTGGGGTGCCGCAGGGTTCCATCCTCTCCCCGATGTTATTCAACATCTACCTCAAGCCGCTGGGAGCTATCATCAGGAGGTTTGGGGTGCAGTGTCATCAGTATGCGGATGACACGCAGCTCTACCTCTGTTTCAAGTCCTCACCGAGGTTGGCCGTTGAGACCCTGTCCAAGTGCCTGGAGGCAGTGGCTGGCTGGATGGGAAGGAACATGCTGAAGCTGAACCCCGACAAGACCGAGGTACTGCTGGTGGGGGACAAGGGGAGGTTAGGGGATGTTGACCTGGTGCTGAATGGGGTACATCTACCCCTGAAGGACCAGGTCCGCAGCTTGGGGGTCATTCTAGACTCCCAGCTGTCCATGGAGGCTCAGGTGGCAGCTGTGAGCCGGGCAGCGCTGTATCAACTCCATCTGATACGGCAGCTGCGCCCCTACCTTCCTAATCACCTGCTCCCATCAGTGGTTCATGCCTTGGTCTCCTCTCGCCTAGACTACTGTAATGCGCTCTACGTGGGGTTACCCTTGAAGACGGTTCGGAAGCTGCAGCTGGTACAGAACGCGGCGGCTCGCCTGGTTAAAGGCAGCCGCCGGCGGGATCACATCACGCCAGTGCTGAAGGATTTGCACTGGCTACCAGTTGCTTGCTGAGCTGAATTCAAGGTGTTGGTTTTGGCCTTTAAAACCGTATACGGCTCCGGTCCAGTTTATCTCAAGGAGCGTCTCCAGCAACACCAAGTGGGCCGCTCAACAAGATCTGCCACGGATGGCCTTCTCCTTGTCCCTTCAGCCAGAGCAGCTAGACTGGTGGGGACGAGGAAGAGGGCCTTTTCTGTGGCGGCCCCCGTACTGTGGAACTCTCTCCCGAGTGACCTCCGCCATGCCCCCTCTCTGCTGAGCTTCCGCCGCTCACTAAAAACCTGGCTGTTCAGGCGGGAATATGGGGTGGGTTAAGATTTTAAAATTTTTATATTGTTTTAATGTATTTTATTGTATTTATGTATTTTATTCTGTGTACATCGCCCAGGGTGGCCGGTTGCCGGCCAGATGGGCGATAAATAAATATTAATAATAAATAAATAAATAAACAGACCAGCATGAATGACTGCACATCCTGGAACACATTCCAGAAATCCTCCCCGGAGTGGTAGAGATTCCATCGCTACTTGCCACAGGCAGGCGAAGACACGTGGAAAGGCAGAAAGCCGAGAACCCGCTGTTAGGCAAACCACCTGCCAAAGGGATCCCGCTAGTATTGTAAAATCGTGGCATGCGTGATCTCTGTGCAAAATTAGCTTGAGATAAATGTATGGCAATTGTTTAATTAATTAATTAAGCAACCAACCAATGAATGCCTGCATGTAACAAACGTGGTTCTGGGGTTAAGCCCTGGTGGGTTCCAGCTCAAATTAAACCTTCTCCAGAAAAGGTCTGGATTGTTCAGCTGGCAATCTCTTCCCCCTCCCCCCCAATGAAACAGAACTTTGTAACGGATGGGAACCAGCTCCTAGTTAAACAAGGTCTGGAGAGTTGGCTAATTGATCGCAAGCAGGAAGCTCCGCACTGGAACACCGACAGATGACGTTTATGTTGTTTTCAGGCATTCATAGACTGTTCCCAAGAATGTTGGCAAGTAGCAAACATTTAACAGGCAAAACAGTTCACAACAGCCTCGCGCAGTTCATTCATGGGATCCTGAAAATGCCATGGTACAACTCCTGCCCATGAATATGCAAATGAAAAAGAAAGGGATTTGCAGAAAAGAAAGTGAGCGGTGGCTTCTACAGGGGTGGGGACACAGGTGTGTGGCCCCACCCACTCTCCTTTGATTGGCCCCTTCTCTGGAGGTGTGGCCAGGGAAGAATATAAAACCCCTGCTCTCAGTTAGGGAGGATTACCAGAATGAGACGGGTTGAGCTCTGCTCCCAACAGGAAATCCCCGCCCGGCATTGCACCAGGCAGGCAAGGCAATGGATCTACCCCCCCCCCAGCATCAGGGGGACCCTCAAGTCTGACTGCCGCACCGAGGATCAGGGAAGAGGCACTAAGAGAGGAGCTCTTACCACAGCCCTCCAGTCCACAGGGCTCTGTTCCCTGAGAACCACAGAACCAATCCATCGAAGACCCTGCGGGGCCAGAACCGCCATTGCTACAAAGAAAGGACCCACAAACACCTAAGCCAGCCTTCCCCAACCGGGCGCCCTCTCAAAGTGTGGGACTACAACTCCCATCTTTTCCCACCAGCATGGCCGTGCTGGCTGGGGATGATGGGGATTGTAATCCAACACATCTGGGGGGGGGCGCCAGGTTAGGCAAGGCCCTCTTTATTTCCTTCGATACTGCATACCTCATAGGTACCTCTTATTACTTTTGATACTACGAATCTTGGTATTTTTCCCTCAGTGCATCTTGCAAATCAGATTTTTAGGATATCCTGGCAAACTTGTTCAATATTGGTAGGGGGCAAACCGTTGAGCAGGCATGGGGTTCCGGGAACAGACGTACAAGGCAGAGGGAATGCAAAGGGTCTGTTGACGCTGAAACAAACGTTCATCTAATTTTTCATCCCCCTGCCAAGGTATCCCCAACGGATGCCTGATTCTGCGCAGTATTTCCTTTCCCTTCTCTACGTTACACACCGGAGACGGTAAGAGAAACAGTAACGTTTCCTTCATTAAGCTATGGAGAGTCTGCGGGTGGGTTTTGGCAACGCTGCAGGGAAGACAAGGCAAGCATTGTAGAGTGAAGCAGTGGCGCCTACTGAGCCACCAGTGTGCCTTGGCGGCTGCTGGAAAGAAGCCGTTCATCAGCAGTTGGGGACACGGCCAACTGTCCATTCCTGCAACCCCATCGCCCCATGGATATAATAAAAAATCCCGGACGGAAAACCTCACTACACATCAAGAACTGATGTAGACTCTCTCACATAGTTGGACCAGCCAAACTAGGTGTGACGAGGGGAAAACATGATTAGGATTACCTGCGCTTTTAAGAATGAGAAAAAAAAACTAATTAGCAGCGAAGAGCAGGGAAGTGGAAAGACTGTTTAGACCAGGGCTCTCCAACCTTGGGTCCCCAGATGTTTTTGGCCTACAACTCCCAGCATGCCCCAGCCAGCTACGCTGGCTGGGGCACGCTGGGAGTTGTAGGCCAAAAACATCTGGGGACCCAAGGTTGGAGAGCCCTGGTTTAGACTTAGAGCCTTACCCCCAAGCTGAATTCCCCCCCATCTGTTATCAGCTCCTGATAGGGAAGGGGAAAAGAAAGGCACAGATCCGGCCCCTGCCTTCCCACCCTCCAGAGCTAATAGCAGAGTTGGCAGGGGAAGTGTGAGGGGGCGGGAAGGGTTAAACACCCTCCCCCAGAGTGCCACTTCCCCAATCCTCAAAGCGGCCCTGCGGTCCTGGCCCCGCCACAAGCGAGCCGCTTGGAAAGGGCGCCCTTGCCGAGCGGCTGGCCGGAGAGCGTGGCTGGCAGCTGCCCCCAAAGTGCCCGAGCGGCACTGTGGCGCGGCTGTCCGAGGTGTCCTCGATCTCCAGTCCACGCTGCTGCACCATCCCCAGGGCAGCTGCGCGGAGCAGCGCTGCCATTCCCGCCTGCTGCTCAAGAGGAGACCTCTTCGAGCAGCAGGCGGGGATGACCTCTCCGGGCCGCTGTCCGCAGTGCAGAGCAGAAGCGACACCCCCGCCTCCTGCTGGAGAGGTCTCCTCTCGGCCAGGAGGGGGGATTGCCCAGTCCGCTCTGCACCACCATCCCCGTGCGGAGGGGAACCAGCCCCCCGTGCCTACTGCTTGAGAGTAAACCTCTTGAGCAGGAGGCGGGAGGCTCCCCCCCGTCCTCTGCCTTGCACTTCAGGGCACGAGCCCTGTTTGCGCAACGGGGACTTTTTGACAGCCACGGGGTTTCGGCTCGCGATCGCAGCTGTGAAGGAGAGGAGCGTCATTCCTCCCTGCGGTGTCCCCTGGGATCCCACTGGGAGGAAGAAGGGGGAAGGAGGCGGGGGAGAGGCAGCAAAGTTACGGGAACCTAGATTCCACCTAAACATCAGGAAAAATTTCCTGACTGTCAGAGCAATAAGACAATGGAATCAACTACCTAGGGAGGTCGTGGGCTCTCCCACTCTGGAGGCATTCAAAGTGCAGCTGGACAGACATCTGTCAGAGATGCTTTGACCTAGATTCCTGCATTGAGCAGGGGGTTGGACTCGATGGCCTTGTAGGCCCCTTCCAACTCTACTTTTCTATGATTCTATGATTCAAAGCAGCCAGGATGAGCCCGGTCATCTGTCAGGCGCCTCGTGGGCACTCGGCACTTAAGGGCAATGCATCGTGGCGATTTAGCAGGACGTGTTGCCGTTACGTGCGGACCTGCCCATTCTGTACATGCTCCAGGGCACTCTGCTTTATAAGCCCACATCGCTCCTGTACACACATACACAAGACACGCAACCCCCCTGAATTTTAGCTAGGGCCAAGCCCCAGGACCTGCCTGTTAAATTCTGAAAAAAGATTCCAAATCATCTGAGAAGCTGCACTAGAAATATTCAAAGAAACGTACGTAAAAAAAGCATTTAATTCTATTTGTTTTTAACTTGTACATCACGATTGTAGCCTACAAGGGTATTTGACTTTGGTATTATGTGCTAGATTATTACGAGTCACTGCACATATTTTAATTCATGTGGTTTTTATCCTAACCTGTTTTTGCTATTATCCTAGCTCGCTTCTGTTAAGACGTTAGAAAAGTGGGTTATAAATAGATACGTAAATGAAGTGAACTTGCATATTTTATATTTGTGGGTGGTTTTTTTTTTTGTGGCTGTAGAATTGGTTAAGTCTTTGGTGCAGCGAGGAACGTTGAACTGAATTTGGAAAGCTTAACCTTGTTTCCATGGTGACATCTAGAAAAATGACCTCGGGAGGGGCCCATGGCTCAGTGGCGGAGGCCCTGCTTTGCACGCAGAAGGGTCCCGGTTCGATCCCCGGCAACTCCAGGTAGGGCTGGGAAGGCATCCTGCCTGAAACCCCGGAGGGCCACAGCTGCCAGCCAGTGTCGACAACACTGGGCTAGTTGGACCCAGGGCCTGACTCAGTATAAGGCAGCTCCCCATGTTCCCATGGCCAGCCACCCAAACAGAACAAAAACAACAAAGTGGGCCAGTTCACACGATCAAAATAAGCCACGACAAGCCGCACCCAGGCAGTGATGATGGAAATTGCATCCAGCACGTGCCTGGCACATGCTGCAACTTAAATAAGTCACCGCGGCTTGCTTGTTTGCTTATTTATTTATTTATTTATATCCCGCCTTTTTTCCTGCAAGGAGCCCAAGGCGGCTTACATTATCCTCCTCTCCATGTTATCCTCACAACAACCCTGTGAGGTAGGTCAGGAAGAGAGTCAGTGACTGGCCCAAAGCCACCCAGTGAGCTTCGTGGCCGAGTGGGGACTAGAATCTGGATCTCCCAAGTCCCAGTGCAACACTCTAACCACTAGGCCACACTGGATCTTTAAATTTAAATTGCCGCAAGTGCCAGGCACATGGGGGGAGCGATTTCCATAATCACCGCCCAGGTGCGGCTTGTTGTGTTGTCCGAAGCCGGGTGGCATGGCTTGTGGGAGGGGGAAACAATCCTCCAATAACCCTACAACAGCCCGTGGGTTATCGGAGGGACTTAAATAAGCTACTGTGACTTAAGTAAACCATGGTGGCTTCTTTTAAACCAGGTGAGTGTCTTGTGCGCCTTAAAGATTGACACATTTATTCTGGCATAAGCTTTCCTGGCCACTGGCTACTTCCTCAGACGCATGAAGTGTTTGACCTCAAATTGGCAGATTTATAAACACATGCTGGGGGGGGGGGGATGGTCAGAAAGAATTGAAATGCAAAAAGTACAGACAATGATAATTGCCTTAACAAGTTGCCATTCACAAAAACGGCTGTTTGGTGTTAAGATGTTTTGTGAATGGCAACTGTTAAGGTAATTATCATTTATTTATTTAATACATTTTTATCATTGCAAGGGTGAGCAGATTAACATATGAAGCGTGATTAAAAAAACAAAAACTTGTCCAAAGAGAACCATTGCGCATGAACTGATGAGGTGGATATGGAACATAGCCTTTCCAGAGTGGCGGGGCAGCCCAAAGCAGCAATCACAAATGGTTTGAATGAATGGAACTTAGGAGCACCACTCGCTGGTTGTGGAAATGGGAGAGAAAAGCCCAGAGGGACGAAAATGCAAGACTACTAGGAGCAGCGCAGCTTGAGCTACATTTTCCACCGGTGTGTTGTTGGTCATGCCAAGATTTCTACCACTTCCCCTAGATTTCTACCACTGCCCACCGCCTCTGTTCTTACGGATGTCGCCAAGAGCCATTATTCCATGGTGTCTTTTGCGTGTTGCACCTTGCTTCCCAACTTGACCTCCTCCGAAGTGCCAAGCTGTGAAAAGGTTGCCGGATGTTGGCTTGGGGGACCACGCTGGGCCCTTTTAAAGAGTCCAGATAAGCAAGAGGGGACTTGGGGGATGAGATGAGGTGGGTGCACCACACCATTTAAGAGCTCTCGCATGTTGACCTTCTTCTCTTTGCGAGATCTCCTAACCCAGTGTTCTCCAACCTTGGGCCCCCAGATGTTTTTGGCCTACAACTCCCAGCATGCCCCAGCCAGCTACGCTGGCTGGGGCATGCTGGGTGTTGTAGGCCAAAAACATCTGGGGGCCCAAGGTTGGAGAACATTGTCCTAACCAATTCCTCTCTGGTTTCTTACAGCCTCCATGGATTGTCACA
Organism: Shinisaurus crocodilurus; assembly: GCA_021292165.1. NCBI lineage: Eukaryota > Metazoa > Chordata > Lepidosauria > Squamata > Shinisauridae > Shinisaurus > Shinisaurus crocodilurus. The sequence continues at coordinate 308,978,923 of CM037876.1, forward strand.
ATTGTAGCTTGAACTTTCTCTTCCCCTGGCAAAATTGCATCACCTCTTCCAGTTGACTGAGATCAAAAGTTTTATTTTTAGTAACCACCAAACAAAGACAAACACGCCTGGCCCCGGAGGCCTGTGGGATTTCTTCCAGCGATGACATCAGCAGTGACAGAGGCCTCTGTCTGAATAACGGTCCCCTTAGCGTGAAGCCTTTTGGACTACTTTAATTAGGCATCCATTCGAAGGATGAATTAATTAATTAGCAATCAGCACCTGGAGCAAAGTATTCACAAGGGCCTGTTCCAGAGCTTCAAATACAGCAAACAGGTCACATGCCCTGTGATCGTGCACGCACACACACACACACACACACACACACACACACACAGCAAAGGCTCAGGTAGTCCAGGCCTGGGGACAACTTACATTTTCATTTAATTCTTAATGTTGCTCAGTCCTAAATCTCATCTAGGTGGTAAAACTGTGTCAGAGAATCATAGAATTTTAGACCTGGATGGGACCTTGGAGATCATCTGGTCCAACCTCTTGCTCAATGCAGGATGTATAATAACTGCAGTAGCCTTCCCCAACCTGGGGCCTTTCAGAAGTGTTGGACTACAACTCCCAGGATCCCCCATCAGCTATGCTGGCTAGGGAGTTCTGGGAGTTGTAGTGCAACACATCTGGAAGGCCCCAGGTTGGAGAAGGCTGATCCCTGACTGATGGCTCTCTAGCCTCTGTATGAGTACTTCCAGCAAAGAAGTACTTTCCAAGGCTTGTCTGTTCCACTTACAGTGAGGAATATCTCCTGGTATTTAGCCAAATTCGGATTCCTTGCCATTTCTACTCACTGGTTCTAGTCCTAACCTCTGGAGCAACAGAGGACAAGACTGCCCCAACTTCTGCATGGCAACCCTTCGGATCTCTGAAGAAACACTATCATCTTGGCCTTTAATTTTAAATATACCCAGCAGGAATGAACGGTTCCACAGCACTTTCAAATAGCATTCCAAATACCAAGCCTCTGTATGTCTACTCAGAAGCATGTCTACTCAGAAGTAAGCAGGACAAGCCTCTGAAGGACCAGTCTCAGCAGTAAACAGTACTGAATCACTCAGCAACGTCCTCCCCAGGCACTGCCCCTTCTCTCCAGCAGGGAAAAGCTCTTATCTCTGATCAGCAGCTGATTGGAGATAAGAGCTTCTCCCTGCTAAGCTCTGTTTCCAACAGTAAACCAGGCTCTGTTGGCTAAGCACTTAAAAGATTTGGGCCTCGATCTTCCCACCATAATCAATGGAAGGTCTTTTTCTAAGCTTAATTGCCATGTGGAGGAGGCATTTGGGAGCGGGGGAGCACAGTTTACTCGGAGGGGAGGGTTAACCTTTTCTCTTCCAACTGTGATCCCCCTAGAAATCCCCCCCCCCTTGCATGGCAACTGAGCTTAGAAAAATCCTCCCACTGGCACCAATGGAAAGATTTTTTTCTCAGCTTAATTGACATGCAGCTGGGGGGCGTGCGTTGGGGGGCATTGCAGCATGTGGGGAGGGCGGTTAACCCTTCCCTTGTCAGCCTCAATCCACCCTGAAAGTTGCCCCCTGCATGACAATTTCACTGAGCTGGGGTGGGGGGCGGCTTTCCATTGGCACCGATGGACACTTAGGGCTCTGGGGATAGATTCGGGGCTGAGGCCCCATGGCTCCAGGCTTAACAACGCCCCTGCTCTGCACAGATGCCTATATGAACCTGCCCGAGCCCCGAGATCAAAATCCAAGGCCCTGCTCTCTGGGCTGTCATGATTTAAGATCTGGAATCATCATTCAAGATCTGGTTGACGCGTACCAGAGCCAGGACCTTTTTGGTGGCGGCACTGCAGTTGTGGAATTCTCTCCCTGGGGAGGTCTGCCAGACTCCTCTTTCTGTTTTCAGATGGGTAGTGGAAAACTTTTAATTCCATCAGGCATTTTAGAATTAATTCTTTTTAATGCTGTTTTCTTGGGGTTTTTTTTTTAACGCTGCAGTGCTTTTGCAATTGTGTCACAGTAATACCTTGGATTGCAAGTAACTTGGTCTGAGAGCGTTTTGCAAGACAAGCAAATTTTTTAAAATTTTTTTGACTTGATAAACAAGCAAGGTCTTGCAAGACAACTAGGGATGTAACCGCTCGCCTCGAGCGGGCGTAGCGGGCCAAAATCGGCCCCGCTCACGCCCGCCAGAGACTTTGATATAAGAGTGTTTTGAATTACAAGCACATTTCCGGAACGAATTATGCTCTCAATCCAAGGTATTACTGGTAATTGCATTTGTTTTAATATGTATTTTTTACTATTATTATATATTTTTCTTTTGAAAGCAACTTTGGGGGAATTTTTTTTTTTACATTGCAGGGCATTAAAAATAATAAAGTTGTTTTTCTTGTGATTCACTTACAAAGCGCCTAAAATTCCTATGAGAGATCAGACAGGCCCACAGAAGTAGGTTTCTAAATGTGCCCCTCTTCTAATTCTGTGCATGTAGGGGTGGTGACCCACATACCATCAATTAAATTGAATTAAATTATACTTTTGTGGCCTCCGGCTGTCTTTTATTTGAAGAACTCAAATCATCTCGGCTCGGAAGAAGCAAGCCGCATCCAGGTTACAGCCTCTCCACCTGGTCCCTTCAAGATTCAATTAAAGCGAGTGGATAAGGGAATCCCCTCTGGGCCAAGCCTCAAACTGGGCCATTGAAGTTGGGAAGTGCAATGTAGGATCTGGACAGTCTTTTCCCCCCCACTTGAGGGTGGCCCCAGTGGGTTGGCTTGGGAATTTATGTTTAGTACAGAAATGCCAAGCTCTGGTCTGAACTAGCTATTGTTTCGGGCGACCAGGAGATCACCTGACACCACAAGAATGACATTCCATGGATCTGGGTGAATTGTACAGAGACGCCCATGTCAAGGTTCCGCTACTGCAGGGACCTCTTGACCTGCCTTTGGAAGATCTCCGCCTCTTCTCAAAGCTTCTCCCGTTCCAGGAGATCAAATCCTTTGCCTGTTTCCAGTAGCATGGGAATAGGCTTCAGGCGTGGTGAATCAGTCACTCCAACAACATGGGTTAAACAACAACAGTTTACTTATTACATTAGGGTATTTAGGTACACAATAGAGCAGTTATAATTCAAAAGCAAGTATGATAAAATTAAACAGACAAACAACACAAGGTTCTCTAACTTAACTTCTGTCTACCTCTCTCCTCTGCAGTCTCTCTCTCTCTCTCTGGCTCTAGCTGACCACACCCCACACAAATAAAGCCTTCCCAGGATTGGAAGGTTATAACCATGTGACCTTGAACAGGAAAAAATAATACTTTAACTTCTATTGGGTGAACTGAAACTCACAAATGTCCCCCCCCTCCCATCATGAAATGTTCGGGCCTTCAGGCTTCAACTAATTTAGGGAAGTGTTTGGGCCTACAGGCTTCAACTAACCTAAGCCTGTGTAGGCCTCAATCCTTCACAGCCCAACGTTAGGGTGGCCCAAGTGTCCTACTTCACAGGGCAGTGGTTCAGTGGAGCCAGGGATCTGAGGGGAGCAGCGCTGGCATTATTTTTTTTTTGATTAGCAGGGAGGCTGACCTCATCCGTCAGCCCACACCCCAGAATTCCCTGCTCCCTCTGAAGCCTAGCTCAGGGCTCTCCAGCCTCGGGTCCCCCAGAGATGTTGCCGGACTACACCTTCCAGAATCCTTTGCCATGAGCCATGCTGTAATCCTCACCGGAGCTTGGGGGGGGGGGATTTTCCCCAGCCACAATATATTGTTCCCTGTTGTCATGAAAAGTATTTTTGGGTGGCTTGGTCTGGGATGGGCAGTTAACAGCCCTTCCCTTTACCCAGGGCTTTTTTTCAGGTGGAACTCACCGGAACTGAGTTCCAGCACCTTTTTTCCTATTAATCGCATTACAATTTAATCGCCATCTACTCCCGAGGAAATGTAATCCAAGAGTTCCGGTACCTTTTTCTCCAGAAAAAAAGCACTGCCTTTACCAAATACCTGCTCTTGGTGCAGATGAAAACTGCTAGAACTGGTTTGTTGATATGCAGGGCGGTGCTGGGTACAGGGAAAGATTCAGGACTCAGGTCCACAGGACAAAAATAAATAAATAAATGATGCACACATTTGCATATGCTCTAAAGCAGTATTCTCTAACCTTGGGTCCCCAGATGTTTTTGGCCTACAACTCCCAGCATGCCCCAGAAAAGAGGGTTACAAAAATGGTTATGTTTTACATTTAACAAATTAACGCTTTTAACACAGAAAAGATTACAATGCGATAATCTGTAATAAATGTCCCTTGTTATTTGACAAGTGCTTTTCTAGCTTTTTTTTTTTCCTGGGCAAATTCACCGATTATTGGGGGGAAATTTAGTTTTCTTGCAGTGTCACAGTTTATGTTAAGCAAAGCAAGGCCATTCCGATGATCTTGTCCCACCCTGTGATGCTCTTCTTGTCCCATCGTGCGGTAGTAATTCTTGACCTGCTTCAGCACATTCAAACACCGTTCACCTGAAGATACTGATGAGACTGGGGGAAAAAATCCTCAATGCAACAAGGGATGTTGTAGTTGTGTGACTACTGGTGTTAGCAGTGGGTTGGAGCAGATAGTCTTTTGGATCCCTTCCAACTATGATTTTATTATTCTACTGTCCATTGAACTTAATGGGGCTTACTTCTGAGTAGACCAGTTTAAGATTGCACTGTAATGTAAACTCTTCTGTGCACCTTCCCTTTTAACTCCAGCTGAGGCAGGGAATCAAGAGAAATCACTCACACACACACACACACACACACACACACACAGGCACCTCCTTTTTCCAAACTAAGGCTGCAATCCTGAACACATTTACTAGTGCAGTGTTCTCCAACCTTGGGTCCCCAGATGTTTTTGGCCTACAACTCCCAGCATGCCCCAGCCAGCTACGCCGGCTGGGGCATGCTGGGAGTTGTAGGCCAAAAACATCTGAGGACCCAAGGTTGGAGAACACTGCACTAGGGAGTAAGGCCTACTGAACAACATGGGACTTACTTCTGAGTAGAAAGTTTTATGACTGCACTCTAGATTAAATTAGTTAGGCTCATGGATAACACTTGTCAGGGAGACCCCTGATTTCCCCCACCCCCCGGTACTCATTTCTGTACCAAATGAGCAAGCCTTCAGATTTCAACAAATGAGATATTTTGCTTTTGGCAGATGGGCGTGTGTCTTGCAAACTTTATTTATCCAAGAAATCTATAATAATCAAAGAGAAAGTGTGTGCATCTGTCCTTATTTATTTATTATATTTATACCCCGCCTTTTTTCCTGCAAGGAACCCAAGGCGGTTTACATAATCCTCCTCCTCCTCCTCCTCTTGATTTTATCCTCACAACAATCCTGTGAGGTAGGTTAGGCTGAGAGGCAGTGACTGGCCCAAAGTCACCCAGTCCTTCAATCCCTCAGCAACATAGTGCCATAACTGTGAAACCTACACACATGAAACTTGGCATACATACTAAGGGGACCCTAAAGGTGTGCACCTCGGGGTTATTTTGTCTTTAAAGCACAATGATTAATTTTAATTAATTTTAATGCGTCCGTGTGGTTGAATCCTACAGTAATCACTTCAGCCACTAGGGGCGGGCTTCCCGAACCAGCGCATAGCTTTGTATGTATGGACTGCATAGCTTTGCATAGCTATGCAGTCCATACATGCGGGAGCCAGTGTGGCGCAGTGGTTAGACTGCTGGACTGGGACTCGGGAGACCATGCTCTGGTCCCCGCTCGGCCATGAAGCTCACTGGGTGACATTGGGCCAGGCACTGACTCTCAGCCTCACCTACTTCACAGGGTTGTTGTTGATAAAATGGAGAGGAGGAGGATTATGTTAGCCGCCTCGGGTTCCTTGCAGGAAAAAAAGGTGGGATATAAATATAATAAATAAAATAAAAAAATAAAATACAGTTTGAAGCCAGGGGAGATTAGCAGGCCGAGGGACAAAGTTATAGGCCCTAACCCCTCCACTTTGGTGTGGGGCTGCCCCCCTCAGGGGAATGGAGTGGACAGACCCTTCCCTCGGGGCTGTGGCAGGGGTCAAGTCTAGGGACTCCAGCGTCCAGCGGCCACAGCTGCTCTCAGACAGGGCGGGCACCACGTGTCCAACTCTGACCGCTGCGTAACTTTGCTCGAAGGCATCACTGTATCAACCTAAGGGCTATTCCAACCCGTGCAAAGCTGGGTCCGTTCTCTAATATATACAGAAAAGAAAAGAAAACGCATAAGACCGCCTCTTGAAAAACAACAACAACACACCTTGAGCTCTAAACTTAGGTGGGATCTCCTTCGCAAATATTCCTAATATTTGCATTGCTCCTCTGCACTCACAAGGCACTCCTTATCTTCTGCCAAATATGCCGGCCGCACAACTGGAAGCAAGCCAGGAGCGGAGAAGTCCCTCCTCTTGGAAAAGTGTATCGGAGCGTACCTCTTCCCGGTTTGTCACATGAGACGCACAAGCGATGCTGTGTCTCTTCATCGGACTGGGCACTTTCCCCAGTCCGTTTCCACCATGCCGGCCGCCCCAGAGCAGCAGCTCTGCATTTCCACCAAACCGTGTGCATGGCCGAGTAAGTTGGCAGAGGCCAATTAAGTATTGGAAGCAGCCTTCAGTGTATGCCACACCAAGGCAACCGGCGTTTCTTAACAACTGGTCCTATCACAGAAGCAGAGATTTGGTAACCGGCATGCCTTCGAATCGGAAGAATCCCACTTTTGGTGTCGTTTTAAAATAAACCGTTTGGGCTCAGCCTTGCAAATAAACCCACAAAATATATTCTACAGTTTCAGGTTGACCATTCCCGTGTTATGCAGATGAATGGTCAGCTGATGGGAGTTTAGGGAGCTTGCAGGAGATAGTGGGGAATCGATCTGCGCCTTTGCAAGAGATACCCATCCATGCTTGGATGACACCCATCCAGCAGAGGGGAGAATAAAACAGCAGTTTTCCGTGTGAAAGAAGCAGAGGCGGTGTGTGTGTGTGATGTAAGTGTGCTGAAGGCACCGTGTCTGTCTCCCTAGGGATCTGATCTACTGTCACCAGTTTGCTTCCACTTACGTTTTCCTTATATATTTGCAAATTAAGCAACGATTACAAAAGATGTCATAACTCTCTGGTGCTCACTCTCCAATCCAAAGGAAAACAGCCCAGGTAGTCCTGCCTCTGGAACTCCTCACCTGTCAGGCAACCTGAGGAGCAGCCAAAGATATTTCACTTGCCCATCTACCTGCACATGGCTGCATTGGTCATATCCGGCCTAAAAACGAGCCACTTTTTTGAAAAGCTTCGCTATCTGGTCACCTGGAGGTGTTGTTTACTCCCCACAGGTGACCAGGCGAGTTCTTATTTACAAGCCTGTATCTCGCTCTGATGGCTGCAGAGATAAGACTGAGCATGAGGTGTGCTAAATGGCTGGGGAGATCTCAGAAGTCCAGTGGTCAGGGAGGAAGAAGGATGTGACAAACTTTGCACCTCTTCCCTATATAGATCCAGAATTATGCCAAGGTAAGAGACTGCCCGAATGTGGCATGGAGAGTATGCAGGATTTAGATGCGAAGACAGAGTTATATAAAGTTTCCCATTTTGTAACTGAACAAGAGTTGCATACTAATTGGCTGCTATAACAATTAAAAGTGTGGTTTGCCACTAAATAAAACCTTTATTCTGCCTAGGTGAATGATCCAAAACTCTGATAATTGCAGGCCTTTTGCATGACACAATGATACCTGTTTTGAGGGGGCCACCTTGAAGTTAATGGAATAATCTTTATCTTTTTTGTAGCACAGGTATAGACATGATTAGCTATCAGTCCATTTTGTACTAATAAACACAGGCAACACAAAGCATTCCCTTTCTTCCTAAAGGGGCAGCTTAATCCTGATCCTAATCGAAATACCACTGAAACACCTGTTGGTTCTGGTGGGCCCGGTATTCAAGTCGTACTTTGTAAGCTCTATTTCACATCACATTCCTATTAAGGAACCTAAAAAGCAAGGCTTCACCAGGTGAGAAGCCTCCAAGTGACTGCTAACCATGCCGACAGCTGCTACAGCCACCTGAGGAGATCCCTCTTCCGGCACTGCCGCCACCGGCCCTCCAGCAGTGCCTAGCTTCCCTTTGGACTTAAGAACAGTAAGAGAAGCAAGGAAATCACTGCTTGCTGCTGAGGGGAGAGTGAGCAAGTTGATGGGCGGTGGGCACCACAGTCACCCAGAGGCTTCTCATCACACGGACCTCGGTTTTATGTATATCTATTGCATTTACCGGTATATCCCAGCTTTTTGTCTAGGGAGTTTAAGGCGGCGCAAATGACATTCCCAGTCCCTCCTGCAAGACACTGGCCAAATTCAGACCTGCTTAGCTTCAGAAATGTTGACGCAGCCATGCCATCCGACTAGGTTAGTTTCTAAAATGAGACCTCAAGGATACCTGGAAGTCCATCTTCTGCCCTGGGAAACGTTTCTGCCTAATCCCAAAGGTGAGGAGACTGCTTGTGGCTACGGAAGGCACTCTGCACATGCTCAGAGCATAAGCAGGAAATATTTTAAATCCCGAGCTGCCAACATTACATTGTTCGGAATCAAGATGCTTCTATTTCATTTTCAGAGCCACCCAGGGTTTTTTTTCTAGTTCTGCTAAGAGAAGAGTCTCTTTGATTGCACTTGAAGACTCAAGATCTCCTGTGGGACCTGCAAAAGCAGATACTGAGGCTGAGCTGCTGTGTGACCCCCCAGCTCAAAATTAAGCAGAACAAAGAAACCACGCTGGGCTTGCACTGACAGGGAGTTTTGTTATCTCTGGTGTGAAACTTGGGTCATGCAAAGACACCAAATTCAGGCAGCCCTGCTCAGTTTGTGACACCTTACTACAAAGAGAGTACACACACACACACACACACACACACACACTACAAAACCCCACAGGATTTCACAATTTTGTCATCCGATTTCTCCCCCCCCCCCTGCAAGACACTCACAGAGGAGTGCTACCCGTTGCCTTGGCAACAGCAAGCTCTACAAAAGAGCAGCTCTCATCCTACCGCTCCTTGTCGCCTCCGTTTCACAGGATTATTCACAATCGATGCACCTGGGAATTAAAAGGGAGCGGGGTCGGAATTCAAAGCGGCCGGGTCCTTTACAGAATCAGAAAATCATAGACTTGGTATGTCGCAATTGGAGCACATATTTTCAGAGCCAATTTGAGACATGAAGAAAAGGCATGTACGGTAGTACAGTCCCCGATGCTACAGAAGTAAGGTTCTTCTCCCTGACACGCTGGCTTTCTACAGGCGGGGAGGTTGTGAAAGGAGGGGGCATTCAACCTAAGGCTCCATGCTGAACAACTCTAATTTATAGTGCATGGTGGGGTGGTTATTTTTTAAAACTTTTTTACTGGTCACGTTGTATTAACTTGTTTTAGCTATTTGTGTCGTTTTTAAAATTTGGTTTTATTTTTCTATAATGCTTTTATTGTGTATATTTTATATTGCATTGCTTTTTCTTTCTTTTCTTTTTTTACTGATTGTTGTAAACCGCCCAGAGAGCTTCGGCTATTGGGCAGTATAGAAATAAAATTAATGATAATAAAATAATAATAATAATAATAATAATAATAATAATAATAATAATAATAATAATAATCCAATTTAAGCGTTTTTAGTCATCATACGCCCTTTAGCCAATTCATCAATTTAGCTGACAATAATTCCGCAGAAACATCGGAATCTGCCTCAGACCAGGTCAGACTCTTTGTCCTTCCAGCCCAGCATTGTCCAGTCTCTCCCAGCTGCGGGTGCCGGGGATGGAACCCAAGACCTTCCCCAGGCCAAGCAGACTCTCTCTACTGGGCTATGGGGTCCTCCACCCCCACCCCCCAGATTCGGAGCTGAATTAACATTGATTCTGGGCTTCCGTTAATCCAGTGTTTCTCAACCTTGGGTCCCCAGATGTTTTTGGCCTACAACTCCCAGCATGCCCCAGCCAGCTATGCTGGCTGGGGCATGCTGGGAGTTGTAGGCCAAAAACATCTGGGGACCCAAGGTTGAGAAACACTGCGTTAGTCAAATTTCGTGCAGACGGGAAGAAGTAGGGGAGAGTGAGGGATGCACCACAGGGCAGGGCAACCTTTATTCCGTGGATGGCCACATTCCCTGGTGGGTAATCTCTTGAGGGGTGGGGGGCGCATGTCAGTGGTGGGCAAGGCCGAAGCCAGCATTGGGCAGGGCCAAAAGTGGGTGGGTGACCCCTTTTGTCTTTCTGCAACCCCATTCTCTCTCCCCCTCCCCCCCGGCCGCCTTCCCACCTAACCTACCTCACAGGGTTGTTGTGAGGATAAAATGGAGAGAAGGAGGAGGATTATGTAAGCCGCCTTGGGTTCCTTGCAGGAAAAAAGGCGGGGTATAAATATAATAAATAAATAAATAAATTGTGCACTGCCTGGGAAAGGACAAAGGCCTGAACGGATCACACGCAGAGAGTTTTTTTTTTAAATTAGGCGTATGGCCCACCCTCGAGCACAGGGCTGCCAAATCTGACTCGAGAGCCGAATCCAGATCTCCCATTCGCTGTCGTTGGAAACCCACAAGCAGTGCCAACCTGTTTGCTCTTTGGCTGAATTGGATGAAATCTGCAGGCGTCGTAGCCCACTTGTGAGCGGACAAGACCTGCCAGATTTCAGATGAAAGGGTGCAGGTGCTAGATGCATTTAAAGGTGTGTGTGTGTGTTTGTGTTTTAAGGGAACTGCCAATAACGTTTGTATTTTTTTGGCAGAACTGAATGAAATCTGCAAGCAATGCTGGCCCTTCTGAGGGGATCCAGCCTGCCTGAGTTTCAGAAGAAGAGGTCAGGCCCCGGGTTCAATCCCTGGCCTCACCAAGTATGGCTGGGAAAGACCCCTGCCCAAGATCCCGGAGAGCTCCTGTCCGTCTGCGCAGACAACACTGGGTCCGGTGGGTCAGTGGTCTGAATCGGCAGAAGGGTAGGTTCATACGTGCCCCCAAACCTTCTGCCCAAAGCAAGCCCCCTCACTCCGCCCCATGCTAGGTCTGGTCCTGGTTCTACAGCAATCTGAAAGAGGGACAGCCTCGTTGCCACCCCCTGCACCCTCCCAGTCCTGGCTGCAAGTGTAAGGTCTGGGCCAGATTTCACCTGCAGGAACCCAGCAGCGCATGTCTAGCAAGATTTATCTATTTATTATATTTATACCCCGCCTTTTTTCCTGCAAGGAACCCAAGACGTCTTGCATAATCCTCATCCTCCTCTCCGTTTTATCCTCACAACAACCCTGTGAGGTAGGTTAGGCTGAGAGTCAGTGACTGGCCCAAAGTCACCCAAGTGAGTTTCATGGCCGAGCGGGGAATAGAAACCCCCCCCCCAACAGCAGCGAGGAGGAAGCTTAGGCAAGGGGGCAGTTGGAGGCACAGAGCTAGCGGCCGCATCTGAGGAGATTAAGGGCTTATCTGTTCAGTTAAGTTTTTGCAAATGCTGGAAATGACTCTCTGGCTATATACCTCACGGCGCCACACTTCCTTCCTCTTCACGACTGGCATTCTGGGTCTCGCCCAGGGCCATTCTTTTAACATGAGGTATCAGCCCAGGCTGAAAGATCAGTCATGTCTGAATTGACCATCTAGGCCAGTGTTCTCCAACCTTGGGTCTCCAGATGTTTTTGGCCTACAACTCCCAGCATGCCCCAGCCAGCGTAGCTGGCTGGGGCATGCTGGGAGTTGTAGGCCAAAAACATCTGGCGACCCAAGGTTGGAGAACACTGACCTAGGTGTATACTGTGTGTGTGTGCGCGTGTGTGAGAGAGAGAAAGAAACCCTGTTTGCATCATCACCGCAGCCAACCGTGGCGGATTTATGCCAAGGTGGGTCGTGGTGCACGCTGACCCCGGGCAGCTTTATTCAAGCCATGAATATTCAGGCTTGTCCTGTCGTCTGAACCCGGTGGAGGTGGGTTGTGCGAGGATTAAAAACCCCTCGCGTAGCCCTAAAACAAGCCAAGGGTTATGTAAGGGATGTTTAACCCTCACACACACACACACACCCCGCTAGGTTTGGACGACACAACAAGCCGCAGCCATGGCTTGGATATTCAAAATGGGCTGTTTGATTGTGCGAACTGGCCCAGCGTGTGTGTGTGTGTGTGTGTGTGTGTGTGAGAGAGAGAGAGAGAGAGAGAGAGAGAACCCCTAAAAACCTTTCTCAATATGCCTCTATTTCAGGGTTGGGACTGTGGGTGCAGGGAGAGAGAAGATTTCAGTAGGGCAGGACAAGTTTCAAAGACCCGCTCTTGGATATATTCAACATTAAATCGCAGAAAATAGGTGCATTTTAAGAACATGGAAATCCAGATTTTTTAAATTATTATTATCATCGTCGTCGTCATCATCATCATCTTAGCAGAAGCGGGCAGCCTTGTTTTTATGTAGTAGACAGGTGCACACATGTGCCATGCGGTTGAGCCAAGCCTCATGGACTCTGAGAGTTCCAGTCCAACACCTCTGGCGAGCGCCTGGTTGGGGAAGGCCACTCTGCAGCCTCACACAGGCAGGCGTGCGGTCCCTCCATAGCTGCTCTGCTGAGCGGAGAGGGGAACGCCACAAAAGGAGGAAGCGGCGGCACAACAAGCAGCCCGGCGACGTTGAGGAAATGGCAGCTGTGCGGAAGGACCTCACACCTGCTTCCTTGTGCAAGGCCCTTCATCCAGGGCGCAAAGCCCAGGGGCACATTTGGCTCCTTGCAGCTGCCGGCACCAGCCGCAGAAGCAAACCGATGGACTCTTATTCCTGGACTAGCTGGGGCATGCTGGGAGTTGTAGGCCAAAAACATCTGGGGACCCAAGGTTGGAGAACACTGCAATAGTCTACTACAGGATGAATTAAGGTCCTACCCAATAGCTACAATCACAAAGCATGAATCCTACTAAAACGGCAGGATCTCCGCCGGAGGAGGAGATCTGCCACCACGCATTCTCAGCGCAACAAAACAACTTGGGGCACAACGATACGGTATCGCCAACATGGAGCCGCAGCTGAAAAATGGCCCGTGCTGCGTTACATCTTCCCGCTCGCTCCATCGCACCTCTTCCCCCTTCTTAAGCACGGCCCTTCTTAAGTTCTTATTCCGCAACACTCGCTCGGGGTGTCCCGGCGTCCTCCCTGCTCCACATCGCTGGCTGCCACTCGGCATAACAATATTAACCGCTCAGAGACCTCCTTATTATATTAAGCCGTATGCAAGGATTACATACAAATAAAAGAAATAATAAATAAACGGCGTCAGGAGGCATCTACTTCAGCTTGATGAAGTTGGGCGACACTAGGCCCTTCCCCAAGCTGGAACCCTCCGATGGCCGCGCAGGTTTTTTTCTTTTTTTGTCTTTTTTCTTCTTTCAGATCTGAAAGAGCCCGTTACGGAAATTGCAGCCAAATATTTACTGAGGGCAATAGGAATTAGGAAAGAAATTGTATTATATTAATCTTTTATTCTGGTTCCCCCCCCCCATTTGTACATAAATTTTATAGTTCATATATCTATACATATTTATGTATTGCTGTTTTAAGATTTTTATCTGCGTTAAGTACTGCTCTGAATGTAAATCTTGTATTTTATTTTATTTTAATTTCATTATTTTTACTGAGACGTTCGTGTTGTGAGGTCTGTGGGCCGAATTAATAAATCGATTGATTGGCCGCGCAGGCTTAGGCTGATGGGAGTTGTAGTCCAATGCATCTGGAGGGTGATATGGCTGGGGAGAATGTGGCGTGGACCGGAGATTTTCTGTGATCTCGCAGTCTTCTGTTGTAGTTTTTGACGCACTGGTTGCATGATGGTTGACCTATTGCATTTTTATCGTATTTTAATATGCTGCTCGCTGCTTTGGGGGCCCTGAGGGTCAAACGTACTTCATTCCTGGCAGTCAAGAAAGTCTCCACACGGAACTGGGGGGAAAAAAAAGCTCACTCTGCAGTTGTGTCAATCAGCCCCGGGTGTGTTTTTGAGAAGTTCGGAGACCATCTTGCCCGGCTGAGCCAATTACTATAGCAACAGCACGAGCCGAGTGGGTGGATTTCTTGTGAGTTTTTTTTTTAATGACTCATATATATTTTTTCTTGAAGAAGTGATGCCTCAACCACATTTTTTTAAAAGGCTGAATTGTTTAAAAATAGAAACCCAAATACACAAACAGGACACACCAAATCAGAATGAACGCCGTTCCCCAAAGGTCACACTGCTGTACATTGAATAATAACAATCCTAATCTTTGAAAACATGGGCTTGTATAAGCTTCTCTGTTATGAATGGGCGGTAGTAAAAATCCCAGCAGCCTCTGCATTCCAAGACAAAACTATGCAAATCTAAGCGTCCTAATCCAATTAACAGAGCTTTGGAAATAGTTGAGAAGGGAGATATCATCCCCCATTGTAAATGGCTGTGATTTTGTTAAGTCGTCTTTAACATTATGGGGGGGGGGGGTGTTCTCAGATAAAACAAGCACAGGAAACAACAGTGTCTGCAACATGAATTTAACTAACTCACCCACAAGTTACTGCGAGGATAACACAGCTGGGGCATGCTGGGAGTTGTAGTCCAACACATCTGGAGGGCACCAAGTTGGGGAAGGTTGGCCCAACCAAAGTATTCTGGCAGAAACATTTGTCATCCAATGAAGTGGACCACTGTCCACGAAAGCTTATGCTATAATTGATATGTTAGCCTTTACGGTGCCACGGGGCTCTTCTCTATTTTGTATATTTTATTCTGGGCCAGGAAGAGGGGCAAACGGCGAAGAAGCCCCGTCCCTCTCGCTGCCAGAACTCCTGCTGTGCTTCTGGGACATCACCAGGCACTCTCTCTACACAGCAGCCTGTCTGCGGCCTTAAGAAGGAGAAACATGCTTATTTCTGAAAACTGAAAGCTGGCATTCTCGGCACGTGTAAATGTTGCACCCAAATTTCTCTGCGTGCATGCAGAATGTTCGTGGAATATGCACCCAAATTTCTCTGCGTGCATGCAGAATGTTCATGGAATATGCACAGCACTAGATACACCGCGAGTCTTAGGAAATGGCAGGGGAGAAAAATACCCTGAAATCAAATTAGCGCAAGCGTGCAGAAAATTCTTAATCTACAGAGAGTTCGACTTCTCCCAACAGGGCAGGCCACAGGAGTGCTGTGAAGGGGAAGTCTCCACCTGGGCTGTCAGGAGACCAGGTTGTGTTCTGCATCATCCTAGAGAGGCAGACCCAACACAATTATCGACAATTGCCGGAGCCCGCTGAGGTTCCTGACTGAGAGGCTGCCCTGCCAGAGGGAATCCTCTTGAGGGAGGGTGCACAAAAGTCGAGTCTGCGGTGATTAAAAGCAACAAGAAGAAAAGAGCTTGCTATCCGTCAAGAGCTTCTGGATGCGGTTTCTTTTCCCCTCTTTTGTTTACTGGTGAATGGAAAACCAGTGTCAGAGGATGAGTGCCTTATTATTATTTTTTTACGTTTATGCCCCGCCTTTTTTCCTACAAGGAACCCAAGGCGGCTTACATAATCCTCCTCCTCCTCCTCTCCATTTTATCCTCACAACAACCCTGTGAGGTAGGTGAAGCCGAGAGTCAGTGACTGGCCCAAAGGTGAGGGGATCAGGCTGGCCAAAAGAAAAAAGAAAAAAGGGGGAATTGCACCACCACCCCAAAAGAAGGACAAAAGGGGACTCTGGTTAGCATATTATGTGCATGTGCAAATGGATATGTATAGGTACCAATCTGTAATTTACGTAAACAGAAATACAATGCATTGTACAATGCAGTTGAAAGACTGATCATGCGGCCTGTGGGCCTGCCCAGCCTGCTGTCAATGGGCAGTATCCGACTGTGCCTTTCTGCGAGTGCAAATGACTGTTGTGCCAACGGAAACCAGATTCCGAACTATGCGCAGGAGGAGAATCGAACTACACGTACGTTTCCGCAAGCGCGATCGCACAGGTGGCTGTGCATTACGCTTGTGCGACCCTTTGTGCAACCGGTTGCACACTGCACCTTGTGAAATTCGTCGTGCAACCCGTTGCACAACCGCTTGCATAATCATTTGTGCAAGCAGAATACGCAACTGCTTGCACAATGGAGAGATTCGGCGAAACATAAGTTTCTGGAATGACGCCATTAGATGCGGACGCTTGTGCTAACTCTGGGTGGGCAACTGCAAGGCCTCCCCTGTCCCTTCTTCCGGGTCTTTGACTTTAAACCAGACTTGGACTGGACCGCCCATCAAATAGAGGACTGTTCTCTGCCAGCTCTCCAAAACAAGAGGGCTGTCCTCGGAAAAGTAGGACACCTGGCCACCACGACACCAAGTGACTGACGGCAGTGATTAAGAATCCCCAGTGATGCAGAAAACAGCGGTCTGCAACGCACTCTCGGGCGGCACCCACAACCACAACGAAATTTGACAGAAGGAAACGCTGAAGCCCTCGGCCAGACCAAGCCGCAAAGACGGCTGCCGCGTCAGAACAAAACTCCCGTTGAGCTCCGATGCAGCGCGGCGCTTGACGCAAGACGGTGAAAGGGAAGTGGACAGTTAAGGCAGGGGGTGGGCAGCTGGCGGCCCTCCAGATGCTTTGGCCTACGACTCCCATCATCCCTCACCATCGTTTATGCTGGGTAGGGCTGATGGGGGAAGAGAGCAGCTGCCCCAAAGTCACTAACTTAGATCCGTAGATGGAAGAAGGCCATAGCTCAGCGTTCTCCAACCTTGGGTCCCCAGATGTTTTTGGCCTACAAGTCCCAGCATGCCCCAGCCAGCTACGCTGGCTGGGGGCATGCTGGGACTTGTAGGCCAAAAACATCTGGGGACCCAAGGTTGGAGAACACTGCCATAGCTAGAAGGACCAGGCAGCCAGGGACAGAAAATAACTCTCTCTGCCCGAGACGCTGCCAGCCACTGACCCGGTGTGCACGACTGCAGAGGGGGACATAAGTGCCACGGTGGCTTATTTCCCCTGCCACGCGTGCTGGTCACGTCCCAGGGGGATTAGCGCAGTTGCCCTCAGCAGAGCGGCTTCCCAGGTTGCGCGAACCCAGTGAGGGTGGCTTGCTGACGTGGTTATCCAGCCACCCAGAAAACCGTGGCCTCTTGTATGGTTCCGGGGTAGCCTGTTAACCACGGCAACAAGCCTCCCCTCGCCGGGTTCGCGCAACGTGGGAAGCTGCATTGCGGAGGGTAATTATGCTCATCCCCACCCCCACCCCCGGCACATGCACGCGCAGGGTGGTTGATAGGCCACGGTGGCGTATTCACCACACCCTGCGATCATGCGGACCGGGTTGCTGGCGACAATTCTGGCCCAGGTGGGCCAAGGGTCTGACTGAATAGAAGGCGGCTTCAGATATTCCTGCAGATGAAGAATGGGGATCTGGACACTGGTCTCCCCAGTCCAGCTCTAACACTCTAGCCCAGGGACGGGGAACCCATGGCCCTCCAGAGACTACTCTACTCCAGTTGCAACCAGCCTTGGCCAGCATGGCCAGTGGCCGGGGATAATGGGAGTAAGAACATCAGAACAGCCCCGCTGGGTCAGACCAAGGGCCCATCTCATCCAGCAATCTGTCCACGCGCAGTGGCCAACCAGCTGCCCACGGGAAACCCACAAGCAGGACATAAGAACACAAAGAAAGCCCTGCTGGATCAGACCAGAGTGGGTCCATCTGGTCCAGCATCCTGTTCACAGTGGCCAGACAGCTGCCCACGGGGACACCCACGAGCAGGACGTGCGGCCAACAGTAGCACCCTCCTGCAACATCCCCCATGTTGCCCTCCACAGCGACGCGTGGAAGCCCCACCCTGCTTTAGCCCCATGCAGGCACTCTTATCCATGTAGGCTCTACACGTGAGAAGGGGGAGAACAGGGATGCAGAACCCCAGAAAATTAGGGGTCTACACTACGTGGTGATATACAGATATATAAGGCTCTCTGTTGAAGAAGTTCGGTGACCTGGGTGAGGGTGGGTGCTGTTGCAGCAGAGCTAGCGTGCTCCTTCCCACTCCCGCCCCCTTGCCTGTAGATCAGTGTTCTCCAACCTTGGGTCCCCAGATGTTTTTGGCCTACAACTCCCAGCATGCCCCAGCCAGCTACGCTGGCTGGGGCAAGCTGGGAGTTGTAGGCCAAAAACATCTGGGGACCCAAGGTTGGAGAAACGATATGGAGAAGAACAATATGGAGAAGAACGATGTGGAGACATCTGGGGACCCAAGGTTGGAGAAACGATATGGAGAAGAACGATATGGAGACATCTGGGGACCCAAGGCTGTAGAAACGATATGGAGAAGAACTCTGGAACAGAGGGCCTCCTGCGTGCAAAGCAGGTGCTTTCTCGCTGTGCTGTGCCTCCTTCCCAGTGTAGGGATTTCGGCTCTACCCACTGTACCGTACAGCCCCTTTATCTGTTATCCCATTATGAATACGGTGACTGAAAAATTGGGTGAAGGGAAGCAAGGAAAAAGGAAAGGAAGAAAAATTCTCTCTCTCTCTCTCTCTCTTTTTGCTGCTACTGTTTTTCTCAACCACAAAAGACCCTTAGACAGCAAACTGTAAGCAACTTACTTGGAGGCATGTTCCACTGAAACAAATGGGTTTTTCCTTCTAGGATTGGGGTTTGTGTGTGTGTGTGTGTGTGTGTGTGTGTGTGTGCGCGCGCGCATCGTGCTGTGCTTACTTGAAAGTAAATCACCTTGAAAGTAATGGGCCATCCGAAGAAGTGTCTTTAGGAGAGGGGCGGGAAACTGCCGTCTTTAGATTCTGATTGATTTTGGCACAGAAGCAAGAGTGGGGATAGCATTTCCTCAGCACCAGGGTGAACTCCTGGGTCCAAACAAACCTCATTTGTCCCAAGACACAGAAACCAAAGCCCAGAGGAAGGTCTGTCGCAGCCAAAAGTTGCAGCCTGTCAGTCTGTTGCAGCCCAAAGAAAGGGAAGTCTGGGGGCACCTTAAAGCCTAACAGCTTCATCCTGGCAGACGTTTTCGTGGATTAGTTCCCACGCCATCTGACTAATTTATTTATTCATTTCTTTATTACCAGCATTTACGTGCCGCCCAATAACATAATGTTCTGTGGGTGGCTTACAATAAATAAACCTAAAAAAAACAATTTAGTTACAAAAAGTAACATAAAATGAAAAGCAACATAAAATACAAGAAGCAAAACTCAAAACAGCTCCTAATTTTTTTTTTTTTTTTAAAAACAGATTTTAAAGCCGAAAGGCCTGGACTACAGGAGTTATTTAAAAGGTCTGGGTGAACAGAAAGGTCTTCATCTGGTGCTGAAAAGACCACAGAGATGGTACCAGGTGACCAGAGGCGGTGTTTGGAGGCAGCCCATGAGGGCTGGAGCCCTGAATCTTTCATTGGGAGCCCCGAATCTCTGGGAGGCCCTCTGCCCCACCACCTTGCTGGTCCAGCGGCTCTTGCTGAAATAAAGGTGCCGGGGCCCTGAGGATCTCTGTTGCATTGGATCCGGCAAACTGCAACAGTGGCGTAGAAAGGAGCCAGTGTGGCGTAGTGGTGAGAGTGTCGGACTGGGACTCGGGAGATCCGGGTTCTAGTCTCCGCTCGGCCATGAAACTCACTGGGTGACTTTGGGCCAGTCGCAGACTCTCAGCCTAACCTACCTCACAGGGTTGTTGTGAGGATAACATGGAGGAGGAGGATTATGTAAGCCGCCTTGGGTTCCTTGCAGGAAAAAAGGCAGGATACAATTAATAAATAAATAAACACGTGTGGTGAGTGGTGATCCCCAGCACCACCGCCTTCTGGAAACGGCCACCCAGGCAGGAGTGGAACCACCCCCAAGCGGTGCCTTTCACACCCAACCTTGGACAGGCTGTTCAGAAGGATGCTAAACGCTGCTGAGGGGTCTAGGAGGATCGCCAGGCTCCCACTTCCCCGCCTCTCTGTCGACAAAAAGTCATCCCACAGGGTGACCAAGGCAGTTTTTGTCCCAAAGCCGGGCCTGAAATCCATTCAAAAGGGATGTAGATGATCTAGGCCTAAATGCATCTACTAAAATGCCGCAAAGTTCACAAGAAATCTGTTAGTCTTTAAGGTGCTGGAAGATTCCATTTTCATTTCCAAGATACAAGAAAAACCCCTTAGGGTGTAATCCTACACATGTTTAGACAGGGGAAAAAAAAGGCCTACAACTCCCAGCATGCCCCAGCCAGCATGCTGGGAGTTGTAGGCCTTTTTTTCTGTCTAAAGATGCGTAGGATTGTGCCTTTATTTAATATCTTTGGAGGATGTCCGTTCGCGCACTTTGGAGCCATCTGAAAGGAATCGTCCTTCGCGGCAATGACTGGGGGATTTTCTATCACTTATTTGACAGGGAACAATGGAGAGGAGTCCCGACAGCACGAACTCCCCAGTCCTGGGACGAAATAGCTTTATGATGCAGAGATCTGTGTGCTGTTAGAAAGCTCCCATTATAATCACCCTCTGAATAAGCAGTCCCGGCGCTATAAGTAGCACTCTCGTGGAACAGAGAGAGGAGGAAACGTTGGCAAAGGACAGATCTGTTATTCTGCTGGAACCCAACCCACGCCCCGTAGAATTTCACCGCTTCTCTTTTTCCACCCCTTTCCGCCCCTCCTTAAAGGAGCTCGGGTTGGCATACGTCGGGAAGGATTATCCCTTCCCCACCCCCTCACAACAGCCCTGCGAGGTATGCTGAAGAGAGTAAGCAGTTTCAGCAGCATGTCTGAACAAGGACCTGAACTCAGGTCTCCATGGTCCAAAACGGATATTCTAGCCACGACGTCGCTCTTGACTGGGAAACGGCCAGTCACCCAGTTTTCAGACTCTCGAAAAACAGCAACAACTTATGTGGAAAGCCAGAAACTAGACATTTTTTTAACAGCCTTCTGTAGCACTGGGGCACAACACGTTAATTTCTTTCTGAGAAATACATTCAGTGAAATGATTGCTCCAGCACTGCACTCTGATCTTGTCTGTTCTAGAAACGTTATATCCCAGGGCAACCATATACTAGTTTCACAGTTCCGATGGTTTTCGAGGTCAACTGACTTTCTCTTTTAGTTTAGGGGCCTATCTTGGTCCACCCCATCTTGACTTCCAGGCTCTCCACAGACTGAGCCTCTGGGTCAGATCCGGCACTGCGCTCCACTTACGTTTCTCTGCCAGAGTCGCACAGCTGTCCTTGGGGGACCCTCCCCATTCCGTTGGTGCTCTTGCGCTCTTCGGCAAAGCACCGGCAGCGAGTCGACTGCAGCAAGTGTGGCTTTGCCGTGTAAGCAGGCAATGTGGTGAACCACTTCCTTTGCATGTTGATCTCTGCGCCGGCCCGCTTCACCCATGTTTTCGAGATGTCAACTGAAAGGTGCAAATGCACCCCTAAGATGGCTTAAAGCCAGCTGTCTCAGGACGACAAAGCTGAGCATCAGAGCCGAAAGCAAGGGTGATGAACCTTGAGCCCATGGGCCGAACCCGGCCCTCCAGGGTTTGCCGGAAGGCCACACCCCTTCCCCTTGAATGCCAATCATTTGGTGGCTCCCCGGTTCTGCACTGTTTATTTCCCCATTCCAAAAGGTTAAATGCCTCTCCTAAGGCTTCCTTACTGGCAGGGACAGCTTTAAGCTAACCTGCTCCTTTTGCTTTCGGCCTCACCCATCACTGGAATGCACCACCGGAGAGCTTCCCCAAAGCTGAGTTTGGCCCTCGGGCTGAAAGAGGTTTGACGCCTCTGAGCTAAAGAGACTCGCACACAGAGGTTTTCCTTTCCGTTTCTGTTTCTAGGGCAGTGTTCTCCAACCTTGGGGGTCCCCAGATGTTTTTGGCTTACAACTCCCAGCATGCCCCAGCCAGCTACGCTGGCTGGGGCATGCTGGGAGTTGTAGGCCAAAAACATCTGGGGACCCAAGGTTGGAGAACACTGTTCTAGGGCAGTGATGGCGAACCTATGGCACGGGTGCCACAGCTGGCACGCAGGGACCTCTCTGTGGGCACTCGAGCCATTGGTCACCAGATCGCGAAAAGACTGAACCCTTCTGCAAAACACTAATGATCTTGTTCTTTCTCACAGTGTGGAATAGAATGATTTTATTCTAGCATTCCTGTTACAGAATTCTTTTCTACGTTGTTATCACATTTAAAAGATTTTGAAGAATGATGCACAGATCATGGCTTGGATGTAAAGTCCTAACAGTTGACCTGAGTGCTGCATGTGTTGCTCTCAAACAAATGGAGTATGAGCCAAGGTTTGACAAATTATCAGCATGCATGCAATAGCAAAAATCACATTAATTGTGCAAAAGCATGCCCAATGCAAACTTTTACCTAATGCAGTGTTTGCAGTCCAAGACATAAAGTGTTTAAAATGTGTTAAGCATGTTTAGTTTTCTTGTTTATCTTGCTCATCCTAGTACAGGTTGACTTTTACTTTTACTAGTGGAGAACACTGTTCTAGGGGATGCGCAACCACCCCAGAGGCTCAAGGGGGGTGACGTGCTTGTCAGAGCAAGAGTCCGGTGTCGCAGGACGCAAGCCGACACAGGCCTCCCGGAACGATGCGGGCCAGCGCAGGGCCTCTGCAGCGCCATCCCACACCTGCCCGAGGAGCGGCCTCGTGGCCACTTTCCTGACAGCTACAGAGAACGCGGATAGGGGGGGCTCGGGTTACAATGGGAAGCGCAGGGTTCAAGTCACATCTTGGCCTGGGGCCCGCCGCACTCGCTCAGCCTCCATTTCCCCTGCCATTAAGTGGAAACGTTGGGAGGTGGGGGGGGGGGGAAGAACACAATAAAGATGATCAAGCACTTTGCGGATCGGAAGAGCTATGTAAACAAGGCACAGTGAGAGTGATGTGTTGAAACAGGAACTGCAAAAAGGGGAACCAAACACTGCACTTGCTTCTAATCCTGTGTCTCACGGGGGACCGCAAGACGCAACCTTGTGCCAGGCCACTCTCTTTGGCCACCGAGCCTAGCACGGTCTATTCTGATTGGTGGCGCCTCCCCGGGGTCTCATGCAGAGAAGGGGTCTTTCCCCTACACCTGTTGCCTGCAACTTTGAACTGGAGATGTCCAGGATTGACCCCCCCCGGGACCTCCTGCGTAATCTCTGCCACTGGGCTACGGCCCTTCTTCAAGATGCTCATCGGTAGATGCACATGAAAACAATGCGCAAACGCTCTTAGCCAGTCTGCTCCAGCACCAGGCTCTTGTGGCGCTCGGACCACCGAGAGCTCCACTGCACATTTTGCTACTTGCACAGTGTGTAGCGCAGGTTTCTCTCAATCTCTTTTCATCTCTCGTGTAAGTGTGCACAGCCCCTTTGGATCAGGATCTCCACACTCTGGCGCGGGAGGATTAAATCCACCCTCCCTCCCGCTGGTTTCCTCTCGAAATTCCACCCTTGGGAGGGGGTGTTAAAACAAAGGGGGGGGGAAATCAGCACTGGAGTTTAATCCTGCCCTTCTGGAGCGGGGTGGTCCTGATCCAAATCAGCTGCATGCTACGCAATTAGCATGACGGGTGGTTTGTCCCGTAGGAGTCTCTATTCCAGTTTTCCCCAAGCTGGCGCCCTCCCGATGTGTTGGACCTGCAACTTCCATCTTTCCCAGTCAGCATTGCCAGTGGCTGTATTCCAGGGGTGGGCGGAAGGTAGATCTCCAGATGTTTTGGACTTCAACTCCCATAAGCTCCTGCCAATGGTCAGGAATGCTGGGAACTGAAGTCCAAAACATCTGGAGTTCTATGTTCTGCCAACCCCTGCTCTATTCCACAGGTCACCAAGGCCACAGGCTAGAGCAGTGCTTCTCAAATAGTGGGGCGGGCTCCCCAGGGGGGGCGCGAGGCTCCGTAAAGGGGGGCTCGTTTGACCTCAGTTAAAAGTTTTTTTTAATATTGTGTTCCTTTAAATCTTGTGCTCCTTTAAATCTTTTCTGCTACAGTTAATAAAGCTATTCTTTGTTGTAAATTGATCCACATTTCTTTCTTTTTTTATTCTCTTATACGTTAATAAGGATACAGTGTTATGCAGAGGTGTACTTATAACAATTTTATAGACAAATGATACTATTTACAGTCGCGCGGGGCGCGCGAAATGTTTTCTTCTTCCTAGAGGGGGCATGACAGAAAATAATTGAGAAGCACTGGGCTAGAGAAGGCAACTTGAGCAAGGATCCTATCACCACTACCCAGAATCCTCCTGGAATCAGGTGACCCCAGACAGCCAATCCAGTGCTACCACCTTCAATAAAAGCACCCACTTCTGCTACATACACTCCGGGGCAACTCATTTCTGAGGGAGGTCCGTGATCCATCCCTCTGCACTGCCAGGCCATCTAACTATGCTGGTTGCTCACCAACCTACTGACTGGGCCCAGTCTCTGCTCACACCCTGAGGGCCAGCCCTTTGCTGCCGGTGAAAGCCTATAACACGCTCAGCCTAGGATTGTCCAGAGGGCAGGTCTCAACAGGAAACCGCCCTCATGTTCCCTATCAGCATGGCCCCGGCTGAAAAGGTGTCAGATGTAAAAGGAGAATGCCTACGGGCTGAGCCCCCTTGGAAAAACGTGTGGGCCCGTGGCGAAAGAACGCCAGTGTGGGAAGCAGAAGCCCCGCTGGATCAGACCAAAGGCCCATCTAGTCCAGAGCTGGGGAAACTGTTGGGTTCCAACTCCCATCAGCCCCAGCCAGCATGGCCAATGGTCAGGGATGATGGGAGATGTAGTGTCATAATCCCTGAACCTTTCTATTTCCCCAGGCTTTTTAGTCCTTCAGGTTTGGTTTTGTCTTTGAACATGTTAGTGTAGATCCTTGCGCTGCTGCTCGCATCATATTATTATTATTATTATTATTATTATTATTATTATTAAATGCATTTCTATACCACCACCCAATAGCCAAAACTCTGGGCAGTTTACAAAAGATTAAAAATACAGTACAAAACATAATATAAAAACCATATAAAAATATATAACAACAATTAAAAACAGAAATCCCAGGACCAGTTATAACCGTATCGTATGTGCTGTCAAGTGCCTGGGAATAGAGGGAAGTCTTAACTGGTGCCGAAAGGATGACAATCCTGGCACCAGCCGGGCCTCGCTGGGAAGAGTGATCCATAATCGGGGGGGGGGGGGGAGACAACACACACCACTAGTTTTATTATCATAATACACAATATCACCATATAAAACACCATATAAAAGCATTAAACAGTTCAAGGGTGCAATCCTGTGCTTGTTTAGACAGAAATATATATATATATATTCCTACAACTCCCAGCGCGGGTGGCTGGGGAATGCTGGCAGTTGTAGGGCTTTTTTTCTGTCTGAACAGGCATAGGATTCCGCCCTAAATCTTGTTTTGTGAACCGCTTAGAGCGCTCTGGCTATAGGGCAATATAAAAATGTTGTCGTTGTGGTGATTGCCGTTAGCCCAATGACAAGTGGGGGGCGGGGGGGCGGGGCACTGGATCCGCACCCCCGACTGGCCCACCGTCCTGTTTCCAGGGGTGCCCAGCCAGATGCTCCAGGGAAGCTCACAAGCAAGGCCTGAAGGCAGCCCCTCACCCGCCCTGTGGTATGTCCCCAGCATTTGCTAGACTGCCTCTAAACATGGAGCTTCCCTCGACAGACCTACCTACTTCTATGAATTTCTCGAATTCTCTTTCAGAGTTGTCCCTAAGCTAGCGGCAATATACACCGGTAAGTGGATCATGCATTTTTGCAGTCCTGCATTTCATGGGGTAATCCCAGCTTGAAGTATTATGAGAAGCTGGGGGGCGGGCGGGGGGGGGAGCAGAGATGTCCCTCCCTCCGCACCAATTATACCGTGACACAGACACACTTCTACCACAGCCATTCCCAACACACGGTGCCTTCCAGATGTGCTGAACTACAACTCCCATCACCCCCACCTAGCGTGGCCAATGATCAGGAATGCTGGGACTTGTGGGCTAAAAAAAACATATGCTGCCCCCCCAAAGGTAATATCTACCGGGGTCTCCATCACACCGGAGGGTTTTACAGCATGCCACGCCCATGGAGGAGATACAAAGCCACTGAAAAGCAGGGAAAAAGCCAAGTGGCTTTCTACATCGTCCTTAAGCAAATCGTATTTCAGTTCCGCCAACGGCCATATGGCAGAAAAGAGGATTAAAATTTGAGAATTCAGAGAAATCCAGTTAATATGAAAGAGGTAGGCAGGTGGGTGTGGGGGTGGGAACTCCATCACGGCAGCGATGCCCGCAGAGACCCAGAGACAGATGTTGCCATCTTAAGACCCACATAATCCCTCACCCCCACCCAACATGAAAGCACCCCACAAAGAACACCCTGAAATACAGGTTCATCTTTTTGCCGGGGACATGGATTGCTTCGGCGGCCGGTCAGCACGCACTCGGTGCTGCTCCGCTACCTCGGTTCATTTTCTTAAGGTAATAACAAGTTTAAGAGCCAGCCAGGTAATTGTTGTCAAGGGGCAGAAGGCGATTCAATGCCAGTGCCTGTGCTCTTTAAATAAAACATGGAAACAATAAAAAGGCCATTTTTTAATTATTTTCCTAAGGGACAAGAAACAACAGGTTCCTTTGTCCGGTGATTACTTATGTACCCAGATGCTAAGGGCCATTAACCTTCATAGGCTGGTAGACGCTATTAATACATGATTAATGTGGGAAACCAAAGGAGGTGGGCGGCGGGGGGGGGGAATGCTGCTTTTATTTCATAATAAATATGGAGTTGAATACCCACTGAAGTCTGAAAGGGGCTTGTCCTTTCCTTCCATTTCTCTCCCCGATTCACCACCACCTTGACATCAAGCCTCGAACACCATCTCCCTCCCCACCGGAATTAGTTCTGTTAGACAGACACAATGCAATACTATATATATATATATATATATATATATTTCTACTCAGATCTAAATCCCAGGTGCGTGAGTATAGGATCGTAAGCTGCAATCCTATACCTGTTACCTGGGAGTAAGCCCCATTGAACTCAATGGGACTTCCGAGTAGACGCATATAGGAGTACATTGTCAGGCAGCTTTCAGAGTTTCTCCACTGAAAGCAAAAGATGCTTATTTTGGATTTGTTACTTCCCATTCCTCTGCTACAATGCAACAATGGGTCACATTGGTTGTTGTTTTTAAATATTTTGCATTTAAGAAACCAGAATTAAAATCATTTCCACATGAGCAGCTGAGGTTAAACCCTTTTCTTCTGCACAAACAGGACTATTTTCAGAAATGGCCCATAAGAAAGCAGTGAAAATGTGACCGGTGGACTATTCTGCACCACTCTGAAGGGTGTTGGGGTGGAGACCTCTTTGTGGCAGGGGCGGGGGAAGGAGAAATTGGTTGAAAAGCTGATCTCCAGCTTAAAAAAGAAAAAGGAAAGAAAAAGGCAGGAACGTGGGGTTCCATTCACCCAAGATTAACACAGGCAGCCCGGCGGAAGTAGTATTCTGAATTCTGTCTTTGTTCACAGTGCCTGAACTAGGTTTCATGACCTGTTTTATCAATGGCCACTCACCCCTGGAGCTGCGCTTGGGTTGTTTCCACAATTTCAAAATTCAAGAAAGTACCCAGCCCAGCGTTGGACTGCAACTGCCAGCATCCCCCAGCCAGCAAAGCTGGCTGGGGGATGCTGGCAGTTGTAGTCCAACGCATCTGGACGGCTCACGGTTGGGAAAAGCTGGTATACGGAGTGGGGACAGGCAGCAGAATGTCTGGGGCTGGCCCTTCCCAGGGAAATAGTCCCCCTCCAGCACCTTTCAGCGGTCTTGTGGTGCAGCTTTGAACATGAATGGGGGGGGGGACGACGACGACCAGAAGGGTGGACCCGTCCAGCCTTCAATGAAAAACCAGCCAGGCTGCCCATCCAATGTGCCCATCCAATGTTAAAAATCTATCTATCCCCTGTCTATCACTTAATGACAAAATACAGGAGCAGCTTGATTCTTTTGCATCTGTACATGGTGGCAGCAAAAGAAGAAGAGACCTCCCCCCCCCCCCGCCGCCGCACTTTTAGGAGACTTCCCCCCCCCCCATCCCTCTCGCCGCCAGAACAATCACACACCACCCACCGAGGTCTCGAAAAATGACCCCCCCCCAAAAAAATCTGCTAATACGGAGAAATATTTGCAGCTGAAGGAGCCGGTGCACAGATTTCCCTCCCTCTCCCCGCAAAAAAGAAAAAAAAGGGGGGGGAGGGGGAGAAAGAGGCCAGCTTCTTCAGTTGGGGAAACCAACTTGAACAGACACAAACAAAACCGAGCAGCGGGATTTCTTTCTTGTCTTTTTAAGCCATATCTGTGGGTGGGCTTCCTCTCCTCTCCCCACCATGAAGTGTATCTTAATCAGGCTGACAGGGAGACAAGCCTCTCTCAATAAATAATAATAATAATAATAATAATAATAATAATAAATTTATTATTAATAAATTTGTTAATTTATTAATATTATTATTATAAATAATAATAATAATAATAATAATAATAAATTATTATTATTATTATTATTATTCATACGAGAGTGGAGGAAATGACACAGCTGTCAAAGCCATCACTGTGCATTTCCCCGAACAAAGGGGTTGCAAATAACAAACGCAGAAGAAGGGGAACCACCCCACCCAAGCAGATCTTGTGGGCATAAAGGAGAGCTCCGTCTGCACTCACGTACATGCAGTCCTTTTTTTTTTTTTCTGGAGAAATAGGTACCGGAACTCTTGGATTACGTTTCCTCGGGAGTAGATGGCGATTAAATTGTCATGAAATTGAAAGAAGAAAAGGTGCTGGAAGGAACTCGGTTCCGGTGAGTTCCACCAGAAGAAAAAAAAAAGCCCTGCGTACATGCCAAATTAGCCAGATAACTGGACCGTGCACCCGTGTGTGTGTGTGTGTGTGCGTGCGCGTGTCACCGAACACATTTTCATGCAGCTGCAGCAGCAGCTCAAAAACAGTTTGCGAAGAGCTGCTGCACATCGCCCGTGCGTGCGCGCGCGCGCTCTCGGCAAACCCGTCCACCCGTTTCCCTTGGCCTGGGGTTCTGCTGGAGAATCACCCATGAGAGTCTCCTCTCCCCGGCCCGGGCCCCCGGATTGCAGGACCGCGGCGCCGGGTCCTTCCCGTCGAGCGGCGGTGTGTTTGTTGTTGGCAAAGGGACGCGGGCAGGATTTGCCACTCGATCTCTCGGGCGCTTTCCCCACTCCGGGCTTCTTTTTTTTTTTTTTTTTTGCCTGGGGGTCATCGGAAGAAGCCCGGGCGGGCAGCAAGAAGGGAGGAGGTCGGGCCGGGGAAAAGCGAAAAGAATCACGCCGCTGCTGGGAAGCGAGGCTCCACGTTGACCCTGGCATTCACACCCACCCGCACCCACGCCAGCGTGGGGAGAGCTCCGCGCCTCGCCCGCGCTCGCTCGCTCGCTCACCTGAAGGAGGATGGCACACAAAGCGGGTCCGCCCAGGGGGGGTCTCCAAGCAGGCTCTGCTCCCGGAGATTCCCGCTCCTGGATGCGGATGGTGCGCGGAGGAAGGGGAAGGGGAGGCCCCGCAGCAACAGCTGGATGGTGAAGGCAGGGCGGGCGGGCGGGCGCTGACTCCGAGCCGTCGCCTGAGAATAAAGTCCCCACCCAGTCTTGTGTGTATGATATCAGCTCTCCGTTGCACAGGAAACGGCACATCCACCACTTCCTCCTCGAGCTGCTGCTGCGTCTGCCTTTTCGCGCGCAGCGCCAGTTTGGGTTGCCCGACTGGGCCAGGCGGGCTCGCTTGCCCCCCCCGCCCGGCCTCTCTCCACCGGAGCTCGCCTTTCTCCGCTTCGGAAAGGAAAAGGAAAAGGTGTTGCTCCTTTCATACTGATCATTTATTACATTCAAGTGCCTGTCATTAAATTACTTCTGTTCAAAGACAAAAATTGGCGTCAGCTTCCCGCAGTTCTCTTAGGGTGCGATCCTATGCATGTTTAGATAGGGGGGGGGGGAGAGTCCTTGAACTCCCAGCATGCCCCAGTCAGGCTAGCTGGGGCATGCTGGGAGTTGTAGGACTCCCCCCCCCTCTATCTAAACATGCATAGGATTGCAGCTACGGCATCCCTGACAGGTGGATGCCCAGACCTCTGCTTAAGTGCCTCCAGTAAAGGAGAACCTGCCCCAGAGGCGGTGTTAGGGGGCGGACCACTAGGGCTGGAGCCCCGAATCTCTGGGAGGCCCTCTGCCCCACCACCCTGCTGTCCAGAGGCACTTTCTGAAAGAAAGGGGCAGGGGCCCTGATGATCTCTGCTGCACCTGATCCCCCTGGACGAGCTGGCCTTTTGCCCACCTGTGCTTCACTTCCTGCTGCCCCCCCCTTGAATCTGTCGCCTGAGGTTTTCTTCTGAAATCAAATGCCCTCCTCTCCCCTGTCCGTACATCCCTTTTGACAATAAGGGGTGTCCTTAGGAGACAAGGTCCTTTAAAGACACACACACAGACTTTAGAGCAGGGATCTCCAACCTTGGGTCCCCAGATGTTTTTTGGCCTACAATTCCCATCATGCCCCAGATGTGTTTGGCCTACAACTCCCAGCATGCCCCAGCCAGCATAGCTGGCTGGGGCATGCTGGGAGTTGTAGGCCAAACACATCTGGGGACCCAAGGTTGGAGAACACTGCTTTAGTGCATATATAAATTAGCATATGCAAATTCTTTTTTGGTCCTGTGGGCTTGAGCCCCTGATCTTTTTGGTACCCAGCACGGCCCCTGACCTGCCCCCTCGTGAGGCAGCCGGTTCCACTGCTCAAGGCTTCTCACCATTATGAAGCGCAGGTGCGCAGCATCTCCAGCGGGGATTAATTCTGGGCCCAGACGAACACGTTTGCCACACCAGCACTCGCTTGTCCAGGTACGTGTGGATTAGTAATAAAAAGGTTAGCATGCCTCTGGGCTTGTGCAGAATTCCTTTCCCACAGGAGGAATCAGAGGCAGGCCACGCACACTCCGTATACCAGCTTTTGCCAACCGTGAGCCGTCCAGATGCGTTGGACTACAACTGCCAGCATCCCCCAGCCAGCTTTGCTGGCTGGGGGATGCTGGCAGTTGCAGTCCAACGCATCTGGACGGCTCACGGTTGGGAGAAGGTGACCAGGGCCGGATTAAGATAGGGGCTATTGGAGCTGCAGCTCCAGGCCCGTACCCCAAAATAGGCCCACAATCAGGACCGGTGCAGGGCAGTTTGGCGCCCCAGGCGAAATAATATTTAGCGGGGGGCCCTCTCCAAAACAGCCCTGCTCTGCAAAAAAAAAAAAAAAAAACCCCTGCTAATATTTAGCGGGGGAGGCGCAGCGGCGAGCGGGACGGGAGGGTGCGGCGGCGGCGGGCGGGAGGGTGGGGAGGCGGAGGCCTGGCGGGGGCGGCGCGGCGGAGGCGGAGGCCTGGCGGGGGCGGCGCAGCGGCAGCGAAGAGGAGCGCAGCGTTTCTGCGCCCTCTTCAGCCGCGCGCCCTCCTCAGCACCAGGCCCATAATGCTCTTAATCCGGCCCCGAAGGTGACATATACTCCAACACTCACTGGCAGCGGGATAATGTCCTTGCTCTACCCGTACCAGAGGCAACCGGCTAGTTTAGGGAGCTCAGAGATACGGATGTGGGGCGGGCACCGCTCTGTGCTCCAACGGAGGGGGGCAGCTGGGAGGCCGCCAACGCTGCTCCCCCCCACCCACCCAGCGCTTGCCGCCTGAGGCCATTGCCTCACTTCGCCTAAAGGTGGGGCCGGCCCTGTGCTTTTGGACTGAGAGGTTTCAGGAGATGGGCCCGCCGGCCCCCACTTTTGCCCAGCTTTACCACCCCCTACGTGCTTAACGTGATTATTTGTTCATGTCATTTAGTATTTCTTCCCATTTTAGATCGCCCAACGGCCAGAGTTCCTTGGACAGAGGTGTACAGGTGAATGCAAAAACTTTGCTGGTGCTACTGCTACGCTGGACAGCCTTGGGAAAAGCCTCAAGAACTGGGCATGTTTAGCCTTCAGAAGAGGAGACTGAGGGGAGATATGATCGCACTCTTCCAGTATTTGAAGGGATGTCACACAGAGGAGGGCAAAGATCTCTTCTCGTTCATCCCAGTTTGCAGGACACGGAATAATGGGCTCAAGTTACAGGAACCTAGATTCCACCTAAACATCAGGAAAAATTTCCTGACTGTCAGAGCAATAAGACAATGGAATCAACTACCTAGGGAGGTGGTGGGCTCTCCCAGTCTGGAGGCATTCAAGGTGCGGCTGGACAGACATCTGTCAGAGATGCTTTGACCTAGATTCCTGCATTGAGCAGGGGGTTGGACTCGATGGCCTTGTAGGCCCCTTCCAACTCTACTTTTCTATGATTCTATGAGTTCCCTCCCTCTGCTGTTGCAACCGATGCGGTTCTTTCCTTGCTGGCTGCAGCTCCAAAGACGGAAGACCGACTTACCCTGGCGGTGCCTCCATCTCCTCTCCTCAGAAGCCAGCGTAAAAACACACTTAGACGGCCGAAATTGGCCCTCTGCGTGTTCTGGAGGGCGAGGGAACCACAGAGACAATCCTTTCCTCCGCCCTCAACAGGATGCTCCCAACAATCCTCCAACAAGTATGGGGGTTACGGGCAGCCCCATTAGATCGTGCCGTTTGATGCTTTTACGATCCGGGAAGGAACCCATGAAGTGCCATTTTGGGACAAGAATTTGTTTTTAAAGAACCTCAAATCAGCTACGACAACGACAACAACAAAAAGACACACACAAATTGGCAAAGACATACCCGGACATCAGTAGTGCCTGTTGGAAATGTGGGGGAATCAATGCAGCTTTCCTTCACATGTGGTGAACTTTATATATATATAAAGTTTCTGGGGGAAAGTTACAGCCCATTTGAACAGCGTGATCGGATACCCTATACCTATGAATCCTAGAGTAGGTCATGACTCAGTATAAAGGGCCATGGCTCGGCGGAAGAGCCTCTGTCTGCTTTGCAAGCAGAAGGTCCCCTGCTTGAACCCGGGCATCTCCAGGTAGGGTGAGGTTATAAATCCTGCCTGAGAGACCTTGGAGCGCCACTGCCAGTCAGTGCCAGGAAGACTGGGCTAAGATAGACCAGTGCTCTGACTTGGCATAATAAGGGCAGCTTCCCATGTTCGGTGTCCTATGCCAAACGAACCACCATGCTGGTGCAAAGAGAGGGCCTTTCCCCACCTCTGTTAAGTATCACCGTTTTGGTTTTTTTTGCGTTCACAGACTAAGTGAGGGGGTCATAGAATCATAGAATAGTAAGAGTTGGAACGGGGCCTCTAAGGCAGTGTTCTCCAACCTTGGGTCCCCAGATGTTTTTGGCCTACAACTCCCAGCTTGCCCCCGCCAGCGGGCGGGGGCAAGCTGGGAGTTGTAGGCCAAAAACATCTGGGGACCCAAGGTTGGAGAACACTGCTCTAAGGCCATCGAGTCCAACCCCACGCTCAACGCAGGAATCCCCGTCAAAGCATCCCTGACAGAGGGCTGTCCAGCTGCACCTTGAATGCCTCCAGGGTGGGATTGCCCACCACCACCTGCCTGACAAGGGGGCACACGGGCCCTGCAACACATGGGGCCGTGGGTGCCGGCACGACAGTTCCTTCATAGTTTTCATAGATCGTAGAGTTGGACGGGGCCCACTACAAGGCCATCGAGTCCAACCCGCTGCTCAATGCAGGAAACTAGAGGAGGGGGTCTCCCGTCCAAGTGATAACCAGGCCTGACCCTGCTTAGCTTTCCACGCTCAGACAAAGCTGAGCCAGCGAGAGCCACGGGCCTGTAGGTGAGCAAAGGGGGCCACAGCCCTCCCCTCCCCCCCGTCATCTGTTGCCCCCTTTCTGGCATGCGCCATGCCTTCCCTGCTGCTGCCCCCTCACATGTAGTCATCAAGAGAGTGAGGGCCCGATCCACTCCAGGAAGGGCGCAGAGGATCAGTGCCAGGGCCAGATTTTTTGGGGTGGAATATCACATGAGACCCCCCTCAGTAGGCGCCCCCGCCCTCAAGCGGGGGGGGGGTCTAGCTCCTTCCTCACTGTCACCCTCGCGAGCGGGTGCCCTTTGGATGTGTTGGACTGCAACTCCCATCATTCCCGGCCAAGCTGGCTGGGGATGATGGGAGCTGCAGTCCAAGGAGCCCTCCTCTTGAATGTCACAGGCTTAAACAAGCAGGCTCCGGGAAGGTGGTGCTTTGGCTTCTGGGAGCCAGCCTGCTTTGATGGTTTCCTCCCCGTGTTTGTGTGTTTGTGTGTGTGTGTGTGTGTGTGTGTGTGTGTGTGATACTCAGAGCAGGGAATGCTTCTGAGTAATTATTGAAGCCAATTGTGGTGGGTGAGTCACAGCCGGGCAGGAGATGTCTTCAGAGATGGCGTTTGGGGGGGTTCAAAATGGAACCGCTGGGCTGATGCGGCCAGCGCACACGGCATGCTGCGCGACCCACATTCGCCCCACCCTCGCCACCTATTGTCAAAATGTCGCTGCTGCGCCTTCCCTTCCCCTGGGGGGCTGAAACGGACTTCATAAATCATCCCAAGTCATTGTTACTTACTTTGCTTTGGGCCGGAATTGTCTTTTAGTTCCTGGAAAAGGATGCAAATGGCTGTGATCTATTTAACGGGTGTTTTTTTTTTTTGGTTTGGTTTGGTTTTTTGTTTTGAAAAGGGTATTCCCCTCTGGTTCCCATGGCAACACCAAGGGGGCTTTGCGGGTCGTGTCGCTGTCGTGTGCAAGTCCAGCCGCCACGCAACACAAAGCAGCCAAAAGCCGTAGGCCAAACGGCGGCGGCGGCGGCAACAAAACTGTCCCCAGCCCCCAGACTCCGGGGAAGAGCACAGACTGCGAGAGGAAGCGAAAAGCCAGCACTGTGTGGAGCCTATCTATAGTACAATCTCAGAACATTTTTCAACGGCGAGAGCTTCCCCCAAAGAATCATGGGAACCGTAGCTTGGCGAGGCATTCTCTGTCAGAGACGCCGTAGCCCCAGTGGAGGTTGGTGACCCCTACGTCGGCGGGGCTCCTTGTCCATTGCAGGTTTTGTGGCTTTTCCTTGGAGCTTCGTAGGAGCTATCCGTGGTGCTCCACGGGGGGTGAACCTATTTTGGGGACGGCGTTCAGCACCACGGAGAGCTGCTATAACGCGCCAAATAACACCTGCAATGGATAAGGAGCCCCGCCGAAATAGGGGTCACCAGCCTCCCACCCCCTTTGCAGAACTGTGGTTCCTAACATTCACCTTGGGGTAAGAAATGGTGTTTGTAGGATAGATACCCACTCAGTCACAATCCAACACAGAGGTCCGCCCAATTTGGGGTGATTTACATTCCCCGTGCCCCATCATGCATTGTTCAGGAGGAGCCCCCCCCCCCGACTCTCCAGAGAGGCTTTTGAAGTGTGGAGGCGGCTGCGGTGGGGGTGGAGAGGAGAAGGGACAGGGAACTTTCCTTCTGTGAGTTCACTTATTTTAGGATCCAAGAGCTTCACTACAGGAGGCTGTTAATTGGATGTTAATCTGCTGTATCTACTTTGTTTCCTTGCAGAACTGAGATCTACCAGGAGCATTTCCTTTCCTGCTTTTCCATTGCATAACCTCTAGGTGGCACTGTGGTACAGCAGAAGAGTGCAAATACAGGAGAGGAAATTACGTTTTCTTTTGCTTTCACAATTAAATTTTATTTATTTTATTTATTTGTTAGATTTATACCCTGCCTTTTTTCCTGCAAGGAACCCAAGGCAGCTTACATAATCCTCATCCTCCTCTCCATTTTATCCTCACAACAACCTTGTGAGGTAGGTTAGGCTGAGAGGCAGTGACTGGCCCAAAGTCACCCAGTGAGTTTCATGGCCCAGCGGGGACTCGAACCCGGATCTCCCGAGCTCCAGTCCAGCACTCTCACCACTACGCCACACTGGCTCTCAGAAATGCCTCATGTTCCCTCCCTGCTCTAAAAAAACCCTCGCTGAAAGTGCTGGTTAGACACAGAAGTGAACTGGAGGGTCACAACACCATCTAAAGAATCTACAAACAACCGTGATTAGGTAATGACGAGTGCGCATGATCATGCTGGATGGGAATTATGAGAGTTGCAGGCCAGCACATCTGGAGGGCCTCAGGTTAAGGAAGGCTGAGCTATGTGTATATACTTCCGGTTCTGTTCCATGTAGGCGGCCCAAATGGTTGAGTAGGTATCAGTCTGTTCCAGCATGCTCCACACCCACAGAGAATGGGAGGGCCGTCTGTCCAACTGTGGATCAACGGGGCCATTTTTCTCCTTCCACTTTCGACATTTCTAAGTGGCCTTGGGGAGATTTGCATACCCACCCCTATTGGCCCCTGCAGGAATTCATAGGAACATTCTAAAGTGTCGTATGGGCTATTTGCATAACTGCTCCTATTGGCTCCTGCAGCAATTCTGAGGTGAGGCCGATTTGCAAAACTGCTGCCCTGTTGTTTTGCCCATAGGAGATATGAGAGTGGGGCGATTTTGCCCCCTTTTTTCACCCCCTTAGGGATGGAATTTCCAAAAATCCTTCCTTAGTGGGGCTCTACGTCATAAAAGCAATGTTCCTTCAAAATTTCACGTTTCTAGATTAAATGGTTTGAGCTGGGCGTTGATGAGTCAGTCAGTCAGTCAGTCAGGACTTCTTCTTTTATATATACAGTATATAGATTATATTGTATTTTATGGTTTAAACTGTTGTAAACCGCCCAGAGAGCTTCGGCTTTTGGGCGGTATTAAAAATTGTATTAAATAAATAAATAAATAAATAAAAAGATGCCACATTGCCAAGGCATACGGCACCCCCATCAGAGACACTGTTAGTCTAGAAGAGAAAAAGAGGAGAGAAAATTGATGGAATCGGAGATTAGAATCATAGAATCATAGAAAAGTAGAGTTGGAAGGGGCCCACAAGGCCATCGAGTCCAACCCCCTGCTCAATGCAGGAATCTAGGTCAAAGCATCTCTGACAGATGTCTGTCCAGCTGCACCTTGAATGCCTCCAGAGTGGGAGAGCCCACCACTTCCCTAGGTAGTTGATTCCATTGTCTTATTGCTCTGACAGTCAGGAAATTTTTCCTGATGTTTACGTGGAATCTAGGTTCCTGTAACTTGAGCCCATTATTCCGTGTCCTGAAACTGGGATGACCGAGAAGAGATCTTTGCCCTCCTCTGTGTGACATCCCTTCAAATACTGGAAGAGTGCGATCATATCTCCCCTCAGTCTCCTCTTCTGAAGGCTAAACATGCCCAGTTCTTTCAGTCTCTCCTCATAGGGCCTTGTTTCCAGTCCCTTTATCATCCTTGTTGCCCTCCTCTGAACCCTCTCCAGTTTGTCTATGTCCTTCTTAAAGTGAGGTGCCCAGAACTGGACGCAGTACTCAAGATGAGGCCTAACCAGTGCCGAGTAAAGGGGAATTATCACTTCCCACGATTTGGAAGCTATACTTCTATTAATACAGCCCAAATTGCATTTGCCTTCTTTGCAGCCACATCGCATTGCTGGCTCATATTCAGTTTGTGATCTACCACAATTCCAAGATCCTTCTCACTTGTAGTATTGTTGAGCCAAGTGTCCCCCATTCTGTAACTCTGCATTTGGTTTCCTCTCCCTAGGTGCAGCACTTGGCATTTATCCCTATTAAATTTTCATTCTGTTGTTTTCGGCCCAGCGCTCCAGCCTATCGAGGTCACTTTGAATTTTGTTTCTGTCTTCCAGAGTATTAGCTGTTCCACCCAACTTTGTGTCATCTGCAAATTTGATAAGCATTCCCTGTACCTCCTGATCCAAGTCATTAATAAAAATGTTGAAGAGCACCGGGCCCAGGACCGAGCCCTGTGGTACCCCGCTCGTTACCTCTCCCCAGTTTGAGAAGGAACCATTGATAAGCACTCTTTGAGTTCGATTCTTTAGCCAATTGTGGATCCACCTGATAGTTGTTCCATCTAGCCCACTCTTAGCTAGCTTACTAATCAGGATATCATGAGGCACTTTGTCAAAAGCTTTGCTGAAGTCCAGGTATATAATGTCCACAGCATTCCCACAGTCCACAAGGGAGGTTACCCGATCAAAAAATGAGATCAGATTAGTCTGACAGGATTTGTTCTTGACAAATCCATGCTGGCTTCTAGTAATCACTGCATTGTTTTCAAGGTGCTTGCAGACTGACTTCTTTATAATCTGCTCAAAAATCTTCCCAGGGATTGATGTCAGACTGACTGGCCTATAGTTCCCAGGTTCCTCCTTCTTGCCCTTTTTGAAGATGGGAACAACATTTGCCCTCCTCCAGTCGTCTGGCATTAATTTATGATGACCGGGTAGATGGCTTAAACTCCTTGTTGAACTCAACGGCAAAAAACTCCTTGGGATTAGCCAGAGCTGGGCATCTTCTTTCCCCTCTTGAAATCTCTGCCCCACGTGCAAAAGTGGTCCGGAAGCTGGCATTGGCTCGTGTCTCCATCCCCTGCTGAACAAAATGTGTGTCCCCTTCCTT
The DNA here is from genome assembly GCA_021292165.1 of Shinisaurus crocodilurus. Classification (NCBI taxonomy): domain Eukaryota; kingdom Metazoa; phylum Chordata; class Lepidosauria; order Squamata; family Shinisauridae; genus Shinisaurus; species Shinisaurus crocodilurus. Next base: position 309,017,483 of record CM037876.1, read on the forward strand.
TGATCCATGGCTTCTCACTTGGCAAACAAGTTCCTCCCTGTGCCTGCAGCTGAAAACCTGCCGCAGCAGCCTAGCTGCAGGCGTCCTCTGTGTCTTTCAGCGGGGGGGGGGGGGGGCACTTTGAAAGGAAGGCAGGACAGAAAAGGAGTCCGTATTCTTCCCATGGCTGGGGCCGTGCGGGATCTTCTGCTAGCTGAGCAGCACGATGCAAACAGCCTACGCACGGGGGCACCGTCAAAGCAATCGAGGGAGCTGGGTTACTTGTGATGATGGTGGTCGGGGTTACCATCTGCCCACCTGGACAGGTTTGGAGTCTGGTCTGGTTTGAACAGGTCCTGTTTTGGGACAAGCACGTCTTAGCAGTGCCGGGGAACACTCTCCTTCAGCTCCGTGTCTTATGCAGGCTCCGTCCCTTCTTAGATAGAGGAGATCTTGCTACACTGAGCCACAGTTTTGCAGCCTACAGGCTTGACTGCTGTAATGCGCTCTACATAGGGCAGTGTTCTCCAACCTTGGGTCCCCAGATGTTTTTGGCCTACAACTCCCAGCATGCCCCAGCCAGCGTTGCTGGCTGGGGCATGCTGGGAGTTGTAGGCCAAAAACATCTGGGGACCCAAGGTTGGAGAACACTGACATAGGGCATTTGTTCAAGACAATTGGGCGGTGGGAGACCTACACTTTACCCTGGAATTGCAACCTCTCTGGCTCACTCATGCTGCGTGCGATGCATCCCCCAACCTGTTGTCCTAATGCTATTTCTCCCTCAGTATTCTGTTTTTTCCAAACTACTTTTTTTGGCCATTGAGGTTTCTCTGTGTGGCATCAAGCCACGTGTGTTCCAATCAGCGGCATTCTAACTCTTACTGGTGGGAATGGTTTTAAAGCCGTAGAACCTGTTCTGCAACATTTCCCCCCCCTCCTCCTGCCCTCCCCATCTTTCTCCTCCTTCCCTTCTCCACTCTTTCCTTGTATGGATTTTGATGGGATTTGCAGGCAGGAAATCCGTGATTTTTCTTTTCCTTTGAGGCTATTTTTCACTGCACACTTACAGAGCTGCGCAGCTGTGAATAACCACAGGGTTTATTTTTAAGACTGCATTCCTCCACAGCTGCAAAGGTGCTCGTGCAATTACCAGACTTTTTTTTTGTCTTGCCTTTTTTTTTTTTTTACAGCAACCTGAAATGGCAACATGACCTCCCACTTCTCCTGTAATTGCAACACTATACTGTGACTTGCGGTATGTGCTCTTGCTAAAAATACGATAAAACACACGGGACTTTTCAAACCCTACCTACTCCTCCCGCAACTACAACACTCTGCATTGGTATATGGCACTTTACATGCAATGAACACACTGTATACTGCACTGTATATGACATGTGCACCCAGAGCACTAGTTGCATTTGAAAAAACTACCTGCACAATGCTCTCTCTCTCTCTCTCTCTCTCTCTCTGTCTTTAATGTCATGGCACTGTGTTCTAGTTTTGTTGTGTTTATTCATCTGCATTTATATGTTTGTGTGGAGGAAGGGGGGGCTGGCTGACCCACCACAACCCACCCTTTCCTACCCCAAAGGACCCAAGACCCCCAGAGATCTCAAGGTACCAGATTGCCAGCCTCAGCTGTCTGCAATCCTACTTGAATCTCTGTTCAGGGACTTGCCTTTCTGACTGTAACCTGGATTTAGTTGCTGGAACCACAGAGCAATCCACAAACACCATGTGGGGTAAAAAACCAAAAGAAGGTTTATTCAGGTAGCATTTTACAACAAGAATAGGGAAATGAGAGAAGCACACGAAATTAGAGAGAGACACTTTGGTACACAGAGTAAAGCTACAAAATAACAAAACCTGATTCTTTATATCTCCCAGGCACACAACTAGTTACCTGGGGGTCAGTTCTCTTCCAGGGTTGGATCCAGCACAGCCTTGCCGCCCGGGAAGACTACTTCACCTACCCGAAGGTCCGAGATGGGTAGCCCTCCACAAGGCCTGCCTTTACCAGAGCCCTCATTCAGCTAATTTCACCAGGAGCTACCTGGGGTCGGATCCTGAGGCCGCCCGAAGGCTTGGGCCTCTGCTTGGCTTGCTGCCATTACTCCACAGCCAGCAACCACATGATGAACAAGACAAAGAACAAAACCCACACGTTGGGAAATAGACCTTCCCCCCCCTCCTTTCTGTAGCTTTGCTGCTTCTTAGCCAATCAGGATGAACTTCACCTGGCCAGGCAGGGAGGGGAACTCATGACTCATGGCATTTGCATCTGAAAAGCCGTAGACCGGACGCCACTAAAACAACTTCAGTTGTGAAAAAATTCTGCAGACTTTTTCACAACCCCCTGAGGAAGGCCTTAGAAAAAAACATAGGCCGAAACGCATCGGGCTCCTCTATTTAATAAAGATTTTGCATCCTGAGAACCTAGTTCTCTCCTTTTTTCGTTGCTATTGGGTGCTCATCTCCTCTTGTTTTTGTCCTGCAAGCCCCAACCAAGTCCCTTTCTGTGCCACTCGTGCCCCAGTTGGGAAGCGGCAAGGGAAGGAGGCGCCCGACTCGGCCGGGGTTGCAAGCCCTAGGCAAGTCCCTTCCTCTGCCACTTCTGGCCCAGTTGTGATGCGAGCAGTGCAGGAAGGAGGCGCGCAGCTCTGCAAGCGCTTGCTGACTGAGTCTCTTCCTCTGCCCCTCTCTCCGCAGGGAGAAAAGAAAGTGGGTGGGGCAGAGGCAAATGATGCCACAGCAGGAGGAGGGGGCTTCAGGGTTGGGCCCCACCCCCTTGATACCATTTGGTTTGCTGGCAACCCAGCCTGGACCAAAAGTGGTTTCCTGCCCATGCGCAAGAGCAGTGTTCTCCAACCTTGGGTCCCCAGATGTTTTTGGCCTACAACTCCCAGAATTGCTGGGGAGTTGTAGGCCAAAAACATCTGGGGACCCAAGGTTGGAGAACACTGCGCTAGAGAGAACCGCTGCCACTCTGCTCAAGGCAGCTTCCTTTGTGACACATTTACGCTCTGCCTTTCCCCACACAAAAAAAAGTGCTCAAAGCAGTTTAGAACGATGATAAACAGCTGAAGTCCTTTACAGCTGCAACACTCAGAAAACCGCCTCGGGATGCGTGTGCCCTGAAGGACAAAAGGGAGGCCCTTGCAGACACTGGGACACTCCTGCAAAGGGCTCCCAGGGACCCACTCCCAGCAGAGAATGCATTTTTTAAGAAGAAAAAAAACCCAAGCCCTCCTAACATTCATTGTGTAACCCAGTGTTTCTCAACCTTGGGTCCCCAGATGTTTTTGGCCTACAACTCCCAGCATGCCCCAGCCAGCTATGCTGGCTGGGGCATGCTGGGAGTTGTAGGCCAAAAACATCTGGGGACCCAAGGTTGAGAAACACTGGTGTAACCGAACATCAGCTCAGGGAGAGCTTCAGGCTGCCAAGAAGGGCCAGTCTCCTTGCCTTACATCGCCATCTAGCGATCAATGGTGGAAATACAGGCAGGTTCTTGGAAGACTCCGCTCCAGAACATCGAAACAGCCGCACAACTTGGCGGGCCGAGGCTGGTGGTGATGACTCCAATATCAGTGGGGCTGCATACCTGCTTGGGATTTTATCCTGAACTTTTAAGCTTGTTAACCATGTTCAACCGATGAAGAGAACCCATGGTTTGTTGTTGGGTTGCAAACCATGGGTTGTTCACCGTGGTTTGTTATCTTGGCTGGGTTCAGACAACACAATAACCTACGGTTCAACAACCCACGGTTCAAAGCCAAGTGAGGCTGGTGGCTCCAGTGTCAGTGGGGATCTGTATCTGCTCCAGATTTCACTCTGAGCTTTGAAGGAGCTACCCTCGGTGCCAAACCCTATCCCCAAAATAGGTTAGGCGCCACAGATAGATCCTTACATGTTCGAAGTAAAATCCGGAGTGGATCTGCAACATTGGAGTCACCGGCCTCCACTGCAACTTAGGTTATTCTGATTATTCTGGTTATTCTGATTATAACTTAGGTTATTCAGAGAGCTTTGGCTATTGGGCGGTATAAAAATAAAAATCATCATCATCATCATCATCAGGCGATCACTCGTGACCGAGTAAGATTGTCTTCCGGGATAAAAGGAGGAAATTCTAAAGAAGATTGTGTAGACTCTAGCGATGGGTCCGTAAGTGACTGTGGAGGCCAATTCTAGATCCACACAGCTTCCCACAGTGAGGACACAGGTTACCAGATAGAAGATGGTCCTGTAAATGATTCATTTGACGTGCTTTTCGCTTAGCACGTTTCTCCTTTTCACCTTGCACTCGGGCTTCTTCAAAGTCCATGGAACCTTTGTGAAAGGCCAACCTCCAGTTAGATCGTTCATGGGCCAGAGCTTCCCAGTTTTCGATGTTTATATTGCATTTTTTTAGATTAGCCTTATGAACATCTTTAAACCTCTTATATTGACCACCGATATTCCGCTTTCCATCCTTGAGTTGGGAGTAAAGTAACTGCTTTGGGAGACGGCAGTCAGGCATTCGAACAACATGACCGGCCCACTGAAGTTGGCGTTGAAGGATCATTTTTTCAATGCTAGTAGTCTTTGCTTCTTCCAGTACACTGACATTTGTTCGCCTATCTTCCCAAGTAATTCGCAGGATTTTCCGGAGGCAACGTTGATGAAACCTTTCAAGGAGGTGGAAGTGACGTTTATAGATAGTCCATGTTTCGCAGGCATACAATAAAGTTGGTAATACAATGGCTTCATAAACCAGTGTTTTGGTCTTCTTACAAATATCCCGATCCTCGAACACTCTATGTTTCATTCGAGAAAATGCGGCACTTGCGGAGCTCAGACGATGCTGGATTTCACTGTCGATGTTAGCTGTAACAGAAACATAGCTGCCAAGATAGAGAAAATGATCGACATTTTCCAGTATTGTCCCGCCAAGCTGGATAGATGGCATCACCAAAGGATTGGCTTGCACTTGCTGATGAAGCACTTTGGTTTTTTTGATGTTAAGTGAGAGACCAAGTTTTTCGTATGCTTCTGCAAAAGCATTTAGGATAGTTTGGAGATCATCCTCTGAATGTGCGGAGACCACATTATCATCAGCATACTGAAGTTCCACAACGGAGGTTGTAATTACCTTACTTTTTGCTTTCAGCCTGCTGAGATTAAAAAGCTTTCCATCTGTTCGATATATAATTCCCACACCGGTGGGAAGTTTCCCCTTGACAAGATGTAAAACCATGGCGATGAAAATGGCAAATAATGTTGGGGCGATAACACATCCCTGTTAACACCTGATCCTACTTTAAATGGAGCACCATGAGAGCCGTTGTTGTCCAAAACCGTTGCCGTCATGTTGTCATGGAGAAGTCGCAAGATATTCACAAATTTATTGGGGCATCCAATTTTCATAAGGATAGTCCAGAGAGCTGTACGGTCTACAGTATCAAAGGCCTTAGCCAAATCGATAAATGCCATATAAAGGGGTTGATTTTGCTCCCGGCATTTTTCTTGGAGCTGACGTGCAGTAAAAATCATGTCTACTGTCCCTCTAGAGGGGCGGAAACCATATTGAGTTTCAGGGAGGATCTCTTCTGAAATAGATAGAAGACGGTTTGCGAGAATCCTAGCAAATATTTTACCTGCGGTTAAATATATTTAACCGCAGGTAAAATATTTAAAAATAAAAATAATGCTTTTTGCTCTAGGGGAGCGAGGTTGGTGGCCCCAGCACTAAAAGCATTTCTGGGGAAAGCTGTTACTCAAATCCAAAATGGTATTGAGATTTAGGGGCTTAGGCATAACCGTTGGAAAGAGCTGGAGATCTGTCAAAACAAGCTCCTGAGACATATATTGGCTCCCTTCCTGAGGGTGGAGGCAGGTTTGTTGGCAGGAGAGCCAAATCTCAGAAGCTAGTTGCCGGGAGTTGTAGTCCAACACATCTGGAGGGTGCCAGGTGGGGGAAGGCTGACATACACCATCTCAAACAGCAGCCCTGTAAAGCGGGCCAGCATGATTATTTCCACACTGCAGACGGTGCAATACGATACCGGGCCGGTCTGAAAGGAGCATCACAGGGAGGTGCATTCATCGCCTAAGGAATGGACGATGGAAGTGAAGGGTTCCCCCCCCCCATTTGTCACCTTTAAAGAAACAAATGCCAGAGTGCTGACCTGGTTCAGAATAAGTGGGATCCTCCACAAAATGTTGCAGTGTATCCTCGCTCTGCGACAGAGGTGCTCCTGTTCAGGGTTCCAGCCAGGACATTCCACACTCCCGCCAATTTCCCCATTTTTCTTCTCCAGCAGACACTCAACCTTCTGTGGCTTCTGAAGGCTGTTGAGCATGCTGAGTCCCAGCTGGGCTGGTTTTTGGAATGTTTGCCCCTGCTGATTTTTTTTAAAAAATATTTCTTGGACTTCTGCAAACCTTGGGGTTCATTTATTTATTTATTATATTTATATACCCTGCCTTTTTTCCTGCAAGGAACCCAAGGCGGCTTACATAATCCTCCTTCCTCCTCTCCATTTTATCCTCACAACAACCCTGTGGGGTAGGTTAGGCTGAGAGTCAGTGACTGGCCCAAAGTCACCCAGTGAGTTTCATGGCCGAGCGGGGACTAGAATCCGGATTTCCCGAGTCCCAGTCCAACACTCTCACCACTACGCCACACTGGCTTTCCGCAAGCATGCTGATAGCTCCTTCTCCTTCCTCAGGCTCTCGTTATGGCTTCAGTCCTGTTGGCACGGCAGCATTGTGTTGGCTCTTAGAGGGAGCGATGTCATATATGGATCTGCTGCTCACGCAGAGCAATTTTAGCTTTCACTTTCCCCTGGCAGTCAGACGGGGGTTATTTATTTATTATATTCTGAATCGCCCATCTGAATCGCCCGGCCACTCTGGGCGATGTAGAATATATATAAAAATACAATAACACAAAATATAAAATACGATTACAGCTTTAAAATCCTAACCCACCCCATATTCCCGCCTGAAAAGCCATGTTTCTAATGTACGTCAGGAGCTCATCAAGGAGGGGGCATGGCGGAGGTCACTGGGGAGAGAGTTCCAGAACTTGGGGGCCACCACAGAAAAGGCCCTCTTTCTAGTCCCTCACCAGCCTGGCTGCTCTGGCTGATGGGACAAGGAGAAGGCCATCCATGGCAGATCTTGTTGAGCGGCCTACTTGGTGTTGCTGGAGACGCTCCTTGAGATAAACTAGCAGGTTAGGCAGAGTTTGGGGCTGTGGGGAGAAAGGTGATGAGGGAGATTGACATGGCGGGAGAGTTTGCCCGTCACGACAACCCACCCTGGCAAGAAGACAACTGGGCTCACCGTGGGTTGTTCACTCCCTCGCTTCTCCCCCTTTGGTCCGTGTATGGGTATCCCAGGAGACACTGCAGCAGGACCGACTTGTCCCCCCCCCCTCCCCGCCATGTCTGTGAGCCGTTTTTTGGCTTGCTGCAGCTTTTTGTCCCACCCTCCCCTGGAGATCACAAAGGGCCAGCTTGAGAGCCGGCTTTGGCAATCTCCTCTTTTGACAGCCCCTTCAAAGTGCCCGAGCAGCACCCTGAAGGGCCCCGTAGGTGGTTGGCAAACGCGGCGGTCTTTCTGCTTACTTTTTTGTGCGCACGCAAAATGCACAAAGGCGGCAGTGCATGGGCTGTTCCGTATTTGTCTATGGATGGCGGAACTCGGTTTTGAATTGCTGGAACTTTACTGGCTTTTTTTTTTTTTTTAATAAACAAAAAAGGCAGAAAAGCCCATGGCCCAAGGAGACGGAAAGTAAAGGAGCCTCAACCGAGTTTCTGAAGGGCAGAAGGGAGTCAAGAAGACCCTTGGGTCCATTTAGCCGCGCAGTCCTGTCAGCACCGACTGGCAGCTGCGGCTCTCCAGGGTTTCGGGCCGGAGTTTTCCCAGCCCTGCCTGGAGATGCTGCTGGGAATCGAACCTGCGACCTTCGCACTGAGCGAGGGCCCCCTTCCCCTTGTAGGGGGGGGGTCCACAATGTGCCCTTAATTCCGTCCGTCCCCGAGTTGGGTGCCCTCCAGTGGTGTTGGACTACAACCCCCATCGTCCTCAGCCAGTGTAGCCATGGATCACCCTGTCTGGGAATGATAGGATTTGTAGTCAAACACATCTGCAGGGCACTACATTGGGGGAAGGCCACCTTACTCGTTGCAGATGTCGACTGTACCTCAGAGAAAGAGGGCAGCTCTCGCTGGGCCGCACCAGAATCTGGTCTTATTACAGTGTTCTCCAACCTTGGGTCCCCAGATGTTTTTGGCCTACAACTCCCAGCATGCCCCAGCCAGCTACGCTGGCTGGGGCATGCTGGGAGCTGTAGGCCAAAAACATCTGGGGACCCAAGGTTGGAGAACACTGTCGTGGAATAGGCACGAAGACGTACCTGAGGGGAGGGACCCTGTCTGAAGCGGGAGTCTTCCCAGGGCCCAAAGTCTGGCCAAACAAACGCTTGTTGGCAGACTTTGTTCTTTTTCCCCCCCTTTCTTTTTTAACCATGCAGTTTATGGTGGTAGCACTGCTTTTGCGACCCACCAGCCTTTCCAGATGTGCTGGACTACAGCTCCCATCACTGCCAGCCAACCTGGGGTTGATGGGAGAATGTAGTCCAGCTGCAACTCACCTTCGGCCAGGCTACGGCATAAGGTACCGAATTTAGCGGAGGGGGGGGGGGAAAGAATCGGTGGCTGTCCGAAGAGTCTCTGCCCAGTCTTGGAATTTATATGGTCCCTGTGGCTGGCACAAGTGCAATATAGGAAACATGCGCCGCTCAGGAACTGATGCCTCTCTCGTAATAGGATGTTCATGATGACTATTATATTAGAGAGCCAGGGTGGCGTAGTGGTTAGAGTGCTGGACTGGGACTCGGGAGACCCGGGTTCTAGTCCCCACTTGGCCATAAAGCTCACCGGGTGACTTTGGGCCAGTCACTGACTCTCGGCCTAACCCACCTCACAGGGTTGTTGTGAGGATAAAATGGAGGAGGAAGAGGAACATGTAAGCCACCTTGGGTTCCTTGCAAAAGGAAAAAAGGCGGGATATAAATGGAATAAATAAATAAATACCCTTAACACTCAAACGATCATCCATCTCCTCTCCAGCATTTATTTATTTATTTATTATATTTATTATATAAATATTTATTATATTTATACCCCGCCTTTTTTCCTGCAAGGAACTCAAGGCGGCTTACATAATCCTCCTCCTCCTCTCCATTTATCCTCACAACAACAACCCTGTGAGGTAGGTGAGGCCGAGAGTCAGGGACTGGCCCAAAGTCACCCAGTGAGTTTCATGGCCGAGCGGGGACTCGAACCCGGATCTCCCGAGTCCCCAGTCCAACACTCTCGCCACTACGCCACGCTGGCTCTCAGTCATACTAAGCATGTCATACTAAGCACCTGAACTAGTGTTGTTAGTCTTCTAATTCAGGGGTAGGTAACCTGGTGCTCTCCAGATGTTGCTGGACTTCAACTACCGTCAACCCCTGCCAGCATGGCCAATGGTCAGGGATCGTGGGAGTTGTAGTCCAGCTACATCTGGAATGCAGCCCATTCACCCACTCTTGTTCTAGCCTCCTACGCTGGCCCTCTTGGCTTCTCCTGTTCATATCCAACCATGAGATGGCAGCAGACACCGGAACCTCCTCCATCCAGAACTGTGTACAGAGCATGGTGTGGCACAACATCAATAAATACAAACAATTTCCTCGGCCATGCTGGCTTGGGTGGATGGGAGTTGAGAGTCCAACACATCTTGAAGGGGCCTGGGTTGGAGAAGGCCGATCTGCTGCGTACTTGCATAGGTAGATCTAGAGAACCACACAGTTTCCAGCAGTCATGCCTATGTGACATCGACTGGGTTCAGACAACACGATAACCCACACTCAAGGGTTGAGTATGGGTTGAGTGTGGGTTGTCACTGAAATGTGGGTTATCGTGTTGTCTGAACCCAGCCAAGATAACAAACCGTGGCTTGCTAACCACAAACAACCCATGAGGAGAGCCCATGGTTTGTTGTTGGGTTGTGAACTGTGGGTTGTTCACCATGGTTTGTTCTCTCAGCTGGGTTCAGACAACACAACAACCCATGTTTCAACAACGACCCACACTCAACCCTTGAGTGTGGATGATTGTGTTGTCTGAACCCAGCCAATGAAAACCGTTATTTTTGGTGGGGGTGGTACAAGAAACACTCCCACCCACAGCTGCAGAAAGTGAAAACAGATAGCCTGTTTGTAACTGTTCTGTTTCTCCAAGAGAGAGCCGTTCCGTTTAAGCAGCGGGGAACAGCTTTTGGGGATAAAAGCCCCATATGCCCAGGATGAGGGGTTAATCCCTCAGGATGGCCAGTCTGGCTGAGTGGCAGCAGGTGCAGTGTTCTCCAACCTTGGGTCTCCAGATGTTTTTGGCCTACAACTCCCAGCATGCCCCAGCCCCAGGGCATGCTGGGAGTTGTAGGCCAAAAACATCTGGGGACCCAAGGTTGGAGAACACTGCTCCAGCGGGTATCCCACCGCTGCCATCACAAGCTGTATTCAATTTGCTGCCACGTTGTCTCTTTAGTCCCCCTCCCCCGAGATTGCAAAAGCTGCCTTGAAAGCTGGCTTTTGCAATCCCTGTGTTGACAGTCCCTTCAAAGTGCCCAAGCACTTTTCTTGGGAAAAGGAATTTCGACAGCTAGTTAGTTGCCAGTTTTGACAGCTAGGTTGTTGTTTTTGACTGGGACATATACAGCCATATGTCCCATTCAAGAGCCAGCCATTGCTTTGTCCAAAAAACCCATTTAAGGAAAGAATGTGCAGCTCATTAGTGCTGGCGATTTACTTCCATCCACTTTTGTAATGGGGTGGGACGCTTAATCCGTGTTTACACAGAAATCTTTCTATTACGTGCCCTGAATTGACAGAGGATCCCTTGATGGATATACTCAGCCGGGTGGCACTCTTTCAGGGAATATGTGGGGTGGCCGGTTTAAATCGCTAAAACTCGGGGAGTGCTGCCATCTCGTCTCCTCCTTCAGCCTGTCTCTCTCAGAACTTACCGTACATCTCTCCATTTTATCCTCACAACAACCCCGTGAGGTAGGTTAGGTAGGTTAGTGTTGCCAGCGCCTGGCTTTTACTCGTCACACACAGCAGGGAGAGGTTTGGCTGGGACAATACAGGCCTGTGGCTCACGCTGGCTCAGCTTGTCCGAGCATGGAAAACTAAGCAGGGTCAAGCCTGGTTATTACTTGCATGGGAGACCCCTCCTCTAGTCTCCTGCATTGAGCAGGGGGTTGGACTCGATAGCCTTGTAGGTTCCTTCCAACTCTGTGATCTATGAATCTATGAATAAAGGGGACCCAGAGTTTTGACAGCTAGCTGTCAAAACTCCTTTCCCCAAGAAAAGTGGGGGGGGGATGAACTTTTACACTTTCCTGAGAACTTAAGAGTCTTGGGAAAAGTGCAAAATGTGCACCACCCCAAGGACTGTCAGGGCAAAGAAAAGTAGAGGATCTTGCTGCAAGGGGGTGTAAATCACACCGCCCCCTTTTCACGAGCAAAGTTCGCTCGTGCCTTTGGTTTCTCTTGACAGCTTGCTTTTTGACAGCTGCCAAGAGAAACCAAAGGGAAGAAGGACCCATTTGGAACCGCTTTGGAGCAATGTCCAGGTGCAATTTGGCAGCAGGTACCCCTCCCCCCCCCCGGACATTGTTCTAGCCAAGGCTTCAAATTCCTGCAACTGCGAACCTCCGCAGTTACGCAAGTGCAGCTAAAAATAATAATACAAACCCATTTTGTGCACATTCTGTGTGGGTTAAAAAAAAAGAAAAAAAAGACCTGCCAGCCACTGACAGTCCCTCCAAGGTGCTGCTCGGGCACTTTGAAGGGGCGGTCAGCGGCTGTCAAAATGGGGACTGCGAAGGCCGGCTGTCAAGTCAGCTTTCGCAATCTCTGGAGAGGAGGAAAAAAAAGTGAAAGGGACAAAAAAGCTGCAGAAAGCCAAAAACATCTCCTGATTGTGGTGGAGGGGGGACATCCAGCCAGTGCTAATTGCCCCCAAGTGCTGCTTGAGCACTTGTGGGGTGACTGGCACAGGCGGGTGGCAGGGCACACTTGGCAAGAGCAGCAAGGTGTTTCACTTGCTGAATCGCTAGCTGATTCCTGGCACCCACGACGGGGTTGGTTGCTTGAGTTCGGACAACAGTGCCAGTGTGGCGTAGCGGTGAGAGTGCTGGACAGCTGGACTGGGACTTGGGAGATCCGGGTTCAAGTCCCCACTCAGCCATGAAACTCACTGGGGTGACTTTGGGCCAGTCACTGACTCTCAGCCTAACCTACCTCACAGGGTTGTTGTGAAGATAAAATGGAGAGGAGGAGGAGGAGGAGGGTTATGTAAGCCGCCTGGGGTTCCTTGCAAAAAGAAAAAAAGTGTAATAATCATAGTAATGAAATTAAACAGTCGTGAAAAGCAGGAAAAAAGGCGAGATATAAATATAATAAATAAATAAATAAATAATCAAACAAACAAACACCCCCCCATACTCGGTACGAGTTACAGGTTGTCAGGGTGCCTTGTTAACCTCAGAACAAGCCACCCTGCGGGAATTGGTCTGCGTTCCCACGACGTGGGTTGCTACCCACGATGGGTTGTTGTGCAAACCCAGTCACTAGATCTCTAACCACTACACCACACTGTTAACCTTGCTCCACCTCCATTCCCAATGGAGGCCAAAGGGAATTCTATGTTATCACGGCCCAATGAGCAAAACTGCAGAACGCAGTCGCAGAGCGTCCCCGTGTGATGTGGCGGTGAGAGCACTGGCTGGAGCTACCAGTTCCGAACCTTCGTAATCAAGGGCCATGAAGCTCAACAAGTGACTGTGGGCCCGTCCTCCACTTTCAGTTTCACCGCCTCGCAGGGTTGTTGTGATGATCCAAGGGGGAATCTGGAAGTTTCTGAGGGTGGGGGTAAAACATGATGGAAGGAAAAGAGTTAGGCAGACAGATTATCCCTCTCCCCCAAGGAGATTACACTGCAAACTTTGATAGTTGGGAGGAGAATAGGGGAGAAGGGAGAACAGAAAGGCAAGATTGTGTAGAACTGCCTTTCCCACACATCTGCAGGGCAGATGTGGAGGGCAGCCGACTGATTGGAAAGCGCTGGTGTAAAAGGTTGGTTCTTTCTGTCAAGTTCCAGGTCTGAGTTCATTCTTTATTTCAGATGCTAGAGCCATTTCTTGAAAAGTGTGAAACACAATCTCTCGCTGTAGAGTCTACAGATCGAGTGCAGTGGGCTTTTCACCTTAGTACGGTGTGGTGTCCCGCCATTTGCACTTGGATAGAAATGGCAACCAAGCCAGCGGGAGAACATTTAAGTTGCTCAGCACACTCCACAGCTGACCTGAATGTTGCCATTCTGCAAAAAGAAAAACAAAAAAAATTTCAGGAGAGACTCCAGCATGAAACTGTGGAATCAGAATTCATCAAGAAGTTTGATTCCAGCTGCTTGGGCTTAAATAGAGACAATTTATTTATTTATACCCCGCCATTTTTCCTGCAAGGAACCCAAGGCGCCTTACATAATCCTCCTTCCCCCTCTCCATTTTATCCTCACAACAACCCTGTGAGGTAGGTTAGGCCGAGAGTCAGTGACTGGCCCAAAGTCACCCAGTGAGTTTCATAGCCGAGCGGGGACTAGAACCCGGATCTCCCGACTCCCAGTCCCAACACTCTCACCACTACGCCACACCGGCTCTCCAAATGCCTCTGCGCTCATTGGCCAGAACACTGAAAGGCAGGCGAAAGTTTAATTCTTAGTAATGGGGAACGCAGCCGGCATTCTGTTCCTTATAGCTCCAGAAAAGGGCTAGAACCTTGACTTCTCAAAATGAAAGCTGAATATTGGAGCAAGAGAGCTAGGTAGAATCATAGAATCATAGAAAAGTAGAGTTGGAAGGGGCCTACAAGGCCATCGAGTCCAACCCCCTGCTCAATGCAGGAATCCAGGTCAAAGCATCTCTGACAGATGTCTGTCCAGCCGCACCTTGAATGCCTCCAGACTGGGAGAGCCCACCACCTCCCTAGGTAGTTGATTCCATTGTCTTATTGCTCTGACAGTCAGGAAATTTTTCCTGATGTTTAGGTGGAATCTAGGTTCCTGTAACTTGAGCCCATTATTCCGTGTCCTGCAAACTGGGATGAACGAGAAGAGATCTTTGCCCTCCTCTGTGTGACATCCCTTCAAATACTGGAAGAGTGCGATCATATCTCCCCTCAGTCTCCTCTTCTGAAGGCTAAACATGCCCAGTTCTTTCAGTCTCTCCTCATAGGGCCTTGTTTCCAGTCCCTTTATCATCCTTGTTGCCCTCCTCTGAACCCTCTCCAGTTTGTCTATGTCCTTGTTAAAATGAGGTGCCCAGAACTGGACACAGTACTCAAGATGAGGCCTAACCAGTGCCGAGTAAAGGGGAATTATCACTTCCCGCGATTTGGAAGCTATACTTCTATTAATACAGAATATAGGAATCTTCCTATAGAGCCCATGTGGCTACAGCCTGTGTACTTTTGCAGGAAGAGCAGTACAGATCTGCCCATGAATGTGCATACGATGGCCGGGAGTGGGGGGCGGGGGGGCTGCCCTGATGCCACCTCCTCCCTCCAGCCTGGTCAATGAACATGATGTAGGGGCATCGTCCCTGACCCATGGAAAAGGGCTGTTGTCTTTCTTCAGTCACGCGGTCCACCCCCATCATACCGTTTTGCTGCTGCCGCCACCTTCTGCTGTGCAAGCCAGGGGTGAGCACTTGTGGCCTAGGGCGGAGGGCGTGTCATCTTGAGCGAATGGGCAGTGAGGCATGCTAACTAGGGCCTGCGGTCAAATCCTGACTCCAAATTAAGCCGATCTGCCATCCTCCGAGGGAGGGCCCCTTCCAGTCCCCAAAGTCTCAAACCACCACCCGGGGGGGGGGGGGAGGGAAGAGAAATGGTTATAATCCAGGGTCTCCAACATCTCTGTGGCACCCACCAGATTCCCTGAGGCTCTTATTTTGTTAAAAGATTTATCATTTTTTTAAACTGGGAGGCTGACATGCTGCAAAGTGAAGCACCTGCCTTGAGAAACACCTTTAATTCCGATAACGCCAGCAGACCCCACATGGTCTTCCCGGCCTCGGAGCCTCATCAGTTTGATTTCCGTGCCAAGGATGTTGTGGATGTAAGACGAAAATGGGAGTTCCGAAGAGTGGTTTGGTGTTTTGGAGCTCAGACCCCCCACCTCTACCTTGCACTTAGGTCCTTGGGCATGTGACTTTTATTTTAGCCTCCTGGGAAATGGGTGTTTTGACTGGCCACGCCTACCATGGCAGCCATTTTGTGAGAGCGCTCTCAAAACTCTTTCAAAATTCCCAATGTGCCCACTGACCCAAAAAGGTTGGGGACCCCAGGTGTCACATAAAGCACCAGGTTGGGGGAAGCCAAGCAGTGACTGCACTTTTGATTCACTGTCTCGGCGGAGGTCACTGCT
The DNA here is from genome assembly GCA_021292165.1 of Shinisaurus crocodilurus. Taxonomy (NCBI): domain Eukaryota; kingdom Metazoa; phylum Chordata; class Lepidosauria; order Squamata; family Shinisauridae; genus Shinisaurus; species Shinisaurus crocodilurus. Next base: position 309,032,998 of record CM037876.1, read on the forward strand.
GCTGCGCTTCTACTAATGATAGAGAGCTTTTCATGTCAGTAACACTAACAACAACCCTGTAGTGTAGGCCGGCCGGCCAGTATGATCAGCCTCACATTAAGAGACTGGCACGGGGCCCACAGATGTGAATGTGTCATTTGCCTAAGGCCACCCAGTGAGCTCATGGGAGAGGCAAGATTTTTAAGCCGGGCACCGAACCGGGTCACAGCTCAGCTCTTCGTTGCAAGCTCAAGGACATGGAACTCTGGAAGGCGAAGAACAAATCGCGTTGGCCGTGCAGTCTGCAACAGCCCTCAGTGCTTGGCCGGAATGGCTCCCGGGTGTTTTTCATGCCTCCTGCCTTCACGACTTGGGCTTGTTTCTGCTCTGACTCACCTCCGTGTGAGCGCGCGGCCTGGCATGAGGCAGCATTTGTGGTATTCTGATGACTTTCATTAATAATCGGTCGGGGGATCGCGGGGAGGTTTCCCAAATGAAGACCAGAAAGGCCACAGCGATGTAAACGGCGACTTTTATTGTCATCTCTCCGAACCGTTCCACAAAAGGCGCACCACAAACTTTCTGCGATAACAAAACTGGCGAGGTCGCTTGCATTGCGCGCTGCCGTGCCGACAGGACAGGCCTTTCACGGAAAGGAGAAGTCGTTCGCTCGTGCCCTGGATTGCTCGTTGCAAAAAAAAAGAAAAGAAGAAAGGAACCGGCGGCAACCGGCAGCCAGAGACACCCCAGACCTGCTAAAGAGTTCCCAAAAATGCAAAAGTAGATTATATATATCTATGCATGTGTGTGCACACAAAATAGACACACAGCCTCAGATCATCCTGCCTCCTTGGACAATGTCTACAGTACAAAATGGCGTGTTTCGTTGACACCCGTCTTTAAAAGCACACCTGTCGACTGTTACCTGGCTATCACTGTGTCCGTATGGACCAGCTGTCAGGTTCTGGGGGGTGCATGCTGTAACACCCCCGCCAACAGCACAGAGTGCTCCCACAAGACGACAAGAGGCACGCTCTTTCACTCACCGGCGTGCACACGTGCCATCCCGGACAACGCCGGGCCCACACGGGGAAGTGGCAGCGGCAGCCCTGTTCCTTCACCTGTAAACAGACGGGTCTACCTTTTACAACGAAAAAGATGCGCGGGCGAAGGGAAACAACAACAACACACACACCCACACCCACACCCACCACCACATCCTGCAGCTTGAACCGGGCTGGCCCGAGGAGAGAGAAAAAACAAAGTGAGACTGACATGGGCAAGGCACGGGGACATAAGCTGGGAGCATACAATTCCCGTAGCTCATGCACACTTGGCTCGTTATAAAAAAACCAGGCCCCGCAACTCCACACTTCATGCGACAGGGGGTCCCTCGCCCCGCATCCCCGCGGTCACCTGGGATCTGCGACCAGGGATTCCCCCCAGGGGGCGGGGCTTGGGGGGCCAAGGCCCGCTCCCTGGGGGAATCCAGAAAGGTTTGTGTGGGCTGGATGGGCGACCTCCGGCCACTGCCGTAGCTGACTTCCCCTCGGGTCTAGTTTGGCCTTGGAAGCGTGAAGGCAGCTATGTGCAACAAACAGCCCTCAGGAAGCCCTGTCAGCCATTAGGACGAGGCCCTTCAAACCCTGCGAAGATCAGAACGGGCCAAGACGTTATGACTTCAATGACCCTCCCTGGCTCACGGCATCAGTAGCAATGGGAATAACTCGGATTGTACCGGAATCGCTCCAACTTGCTGCCGACAGCCCTGATAAAATTAAGGTGGCAACCCTTATACCAGCTTCCCCCCCATACTGCTGGCTGGGGATGATGGGTGTTGCAATCCAACACATGTGGAGGGCCCCAGATTGGGGGAGGCTGCCTTACGCCCAAGCAACGTGTGTGCTGCGTGTAGCGCCTTTCTTGAATCCATCCCAATATATACCGTGTTTCTGGACCGCCACACAAATATCCCCGTAACAGGTTCTACGGCAAACTTTTCTCTTAAGGAAAATGTTTGATCACACTAATGACCCAGTGCAGAGAGGGGAAACAGGGATTGGTTGATTTTTTTTTAAAAAAATGACAACGCAGTTGTGATGAAAACCCAGACCCACAGTTCTGGCAATATATATATATATATATATATATATATGTTGTTGGTGCAGCTATGAAAAATGGCTTCCTGGAATGCCAAACAAAGATCTTTACTATTACCAGGGATCTGAAGACAAAAGAGAGGCGGGCGCGTCCAGTCAGACGGCTCTGATCCGCAAGGCCTGCCGTACAGCTCAAGTGTTAAGTCCACATGGTGACGACAGCAGGGTTTTATCCGGAAGATCCCACCAGTCCCCAGAGAATACGGCCTCTACTGCAGACTTTCTCAGCCTGGCGCCCTCCAGACGTGTTGCACTACAGCTCCCAGTGTCCCCAGCCAGCCATGGCTGGCTGGGGGCACTGGGAGCTGTAGTGCAACACGTCTGGAGGGCGCCAGGCTGAGAAAATATGCTCAACTGGCAAAAATAGTTTATACAAATACTCTTCCAGTATTTGAAGGGATGTCACACAGAGGAGGGCAAAGATCTCTTCTCGGTCATCCCAGTTTGCAGGACACGGAATAATGGGCTCAAGTTACAGGAACCTAGATTCCACCTAAACATCAGGAAAAATTTCCTGACTGTCAGAGCAATAAGACAATGGAATCAACTACCTAGGGAGGTCGTGGGCTCTCCCACTCTGGAGGCATTCAAGGTGCAGCTGGACAGACATCTGTCAGAGATGCTTTGACCTAGATTCCTGCATTGAGCAGGGGGTTGGACTCGATGGCCTTGTAGGCCCCTTCCAACTCTACTTTTCTATGATTCTATGATTCTACACACACAACCTGTCCATTCTCTTTGTACTGACCAGGGGTGGACTCCAGACAATTGCCAGTGCGACGGCGGCTGTTGAAAACCTCGCCTCATGGGCAACCACGACCATGTGCCAAGCCAGCCATCTGCATCACAGGAGAGGCACCTCCCCAAGGTTTCTCATCGGTTGTGTGCCGTGTTAGACTTCTCCTCCAATTCTCTATACCAGGTCTCTCCAACCTTGGGTCCCCAGATGTTGCTGCTGGACTACAGCTCCCAGAATCCCTTGCCATTAGCCATGCTGGCTGGGTATGCTGGGAGCTGTCGGCCAACAGCGTCTGGGGACCCAAGGTCGGAGAGCCCTGCTCTATACAGCTGGGCATCGCCACGTGGCAAATTCATAGGAACTCGCGCACAACACCAGCATCTGAATCCACCCCAAATCGGATCTGGGCATCCTTTTCTTTCCCTCTGCAGGTCTGCATTTAGTATCACCCCTTTGTTTCACAACGTAAGTTGGGGACCTTAAGAGCAGAAGAGCCAGGCTGGATCAGACCGAAGGCCTAACTGGTCCATGTTTGTGCTCCCACAGCGGCCAACCAGCTGCCCACGGGAGACCCACAAGCAGGACGTGAGTGCAACAGCACACACCCCGCCCATGTTCCCCAGCAACTGGTGTACCTGGGCGTACTGCCCCTGAAAATCTAGTCATCATGACTAGGAGCCACTGATTGTCTTATCCTCCGTGAGCGTAGATTGACATAATCAACAGGTAACATTGCTGCTTCTCCACAGGAACTCAGAACCTAGGAATTTGGTTGGCGTCACGAGGTCTGGGACAGTCCAAAGGCTGCCCCAGGTGAGTCAGTGCACTGTGCGTTTTATCGCCTCGTCCTCAAAGGACACGACCACGCAAGACGTTGCGTAAACCTAGGAAGCCGACGTGCGATTCTAAGGCACCGTGGGGGGACACCCCCAAGTCTAAGAAAGGGCCGATTTGAAAAAATCTCGTCTTTGTGCTCCAACACAATGTCCCGTGAATCAACTAACCACATCTGTCGGTTATCAGCTGCAGCCACCGTTGGGCACGCGTCCCTCTGTGTGGCGGCCACCCTGCTGAAGGGTATCAGGCAGCCTGAGGACCACGGGCCGTAAGAACGGACGCCTGCCTTCCTGACCGAAACATCTGACCAAGAACGCCCCTCCTCCGCCCACAGGGATGAGGCACCCCTGACAGTGCTCCAAATCAGTGTCCTCCAACCTACGCTGGCTGGGGCATGCTGGGAGTTGTAGGCCAAAAACGCCTGGGGACCCAAGGTTGGAGAACACTGCTCCAAATGACAAGATGCTAGAGTAGAGAAGACGATACGAGAAATGGCAATATGGCTCCTCTTCGACCCTGCTCAGTCCACCGTCCAGGTATTGCGGCCTACCAGGCGGCAAAAAACAAAGGGTTTATCAAGGCCTGGTCGGCCACTGTCAGGGCAGGCCCAAGACACCAGGCTGCCTGAGACAAAAGGACAAGATGGCACGCCTCCCTATCCCACATACAGAAGTCAGCCTGACCTGCAGTTGAATTGTCAACGCTCCACCACACCAGAGGCTAGTTTGGAGGGGGCCGGAGTAGAGCGGAACAACTGGGCGGCCCCGGCAGGTAAAGCAACTGCCACCTGAGCAACTGCCGCCTGAGGTGACCGCCTCCCTCTGTGCCCAATGGTAGCGCCATTAGGTCACCGTACTTGGCTGGGGCGGAGGCCGGCTGGCTGGGGCTGGGGTCCGCCCACTGCAAAGGCCACGGAGAAGCCGTCGGGAGGCCCGTGTCCCAAACTGGATGGGTCCAGCAGCGAGGAAACTGACAGTTAAAACACTCGATGAAGACTACCGCCCACCCTGCAACGCTCATGTAGTACGACACACACACGCGCACACGACGCGAGCTTGCATTAACAAGGCAAAATTTCAACAGTGAGCCGTAAACACTTTCTACCAGCGGTTAACAGATACAAAGAGATAAATACCAGCTGAATGCCAGAGCAGGGCAGGGCAGGCAATGCAGCGACACAGACCGAAGCAAACAGCGGCAGGGTCGCCGTGTGAAGGTTTAAAGCAGTGTTCTCCAACCTTGGGTCCCCAGACGTTTTTGGCCTACAACTCCCAGCATGCCCCAGCCAGCTACGCTGGCTGGGGCATGCTGGGAGTTGTAGGCCAAAAACATCTGGGGACCCAAGGTTGGAGAACACTGCTTTAAAGCAAAGACTCTCTCCTTTTTGGTTCTTTTCTACCAGCCTTCCCCAGATGTGCTGGACTGCGATGCCCATCCCGGAGACCTAGTATGACCCTTCCCGGCTGGGCACGATGGGAGTTGTAGTCCAACACACCTGGAGGGCAACCAGGTTGGGGGGAAGGCTGTTTTATACAGACATTCGGTGCTCCAAGAGTAACACTGATTAGCCCATTCTGATGCTGCCCGCCCCGCCGCCTCAAAAAAAAAAGAAAAGAAAAGAGGAAACGCTCACGCCTCTTTACAAAAATATCTGTATGCTTTCAGCTTTATATAAAGTCTCCAGTTAGAAAAAAGACGGTGTATGAAAATATGGCAATGCTATTATGGCTGTGGATACAAAATTCCTCAAAAATATTTATCTGCTTCTCCCCCCCCCCCCATAAAAGGCATTGTGCTGTGCATCTTCCCCCATATAATGGCTTGAAGGTATAGTATCACCAGGGCAGTTCCTTATGGGGACAATCCTGACCCATTTAAATAACAAACAAGTCACACGTCTTCATGAGAGCCGGGCAATGAGCCGCTCCGAAACGACACGTAGCAGCAAATGCATTTGCTATGGCATGTTCACAGAATGCGGGGAGCCACGGCCGACTCCAGCTCTCTGCGGCGCGTACCTGTACAATACTTTATTATTTCCGTAGGAGACTTTAAATAAATACCAGTATATATATATATATTAAAAAAAAAAGACGGTCAAGCATGCATCTGCCGCATGCAAACATCACACTTGGGGAGTATTTCATGTGCGTCCGTGAATGAAAATAACAGCTCTAGGGCAAGCCTAGAGCACTGGTGGTGGAGAGGGAAGGGGTCCTTTTCCAACCGCCCGCGCGCCCAGCCTGGCAGGGGTTCAGAGGCCCAAGCGGGCACGCTCTTTGTTGTGGAGGGGGGAAGGAATTGTAGGAGACGCATCGGGAGTTCGGCGACGCGTTTCCGGCAGCATCCCCTCCGTGTGAGGAGCCACAGAAATTCTTTTGCCTGCTCCACTGGGCAGGCAAAACCCGTCTGGGCATGTAAGATGCCGGCCGAGCGACTGTCGCGGTGGGAACCCCGCCACCGGCAACCGCGCCCCCCCCACCCGTCACGAATCCCTTCCCCTCCACAACGCTTGGCGTGCTCTGGGGAGCCGGCGGGGACGGCCGCGAGCCAAGCAGCGTGGGCCCACAGGCATGAGGAGGCGGTGCGCATCCGGCGCCTGAAAAGCAGCGGCCAGAGGCTGGCAGCCAGCGGGAGTTTTGCTACGGGCTACAACGGAAACAGGATTGTGGCATCAGTCTCGAGAGCCGCGACTCTTCCCGTTTCTGCCGGGTCGTGCTGGAATCTTCCCTCCTCCCCCCAAAGGGGGGGCAGGGGCAACCCAAGATACACGGAAGCCCCAGTTCAAAAAAGAGCTATCTTACTGGGGCAGGGTGGGGGAGCCGCCATGCTTGCAATGCGGGAGCAAAGCCCCTTACTCTAGGCCAGCGTTCTCCAACCTTGGGTCCCCAGATGTTTTTTGGCCTACAACTCCCAGCATGCCCCAGCCAGCGTAGCTGGCTGGGGCATGCTGGGAGTTGTAGGCCAAAAACATCTGGGGCATGCTGGGAGTTGTAGGCCAAAAACATCTGGGGCATGCTGGGAGTTGTAGGCCAAAAACATCTGGGGACCCAAGGTTGGAGAACACTGCTCTAGGCTTCAAGAAGGGAGACAACTTTCCTTCACCATGCATCAGGTTAGCGCTTATACGATTGTCTATATATATATATATATATATACTGTGAAAGAAATGAGGCATTAGTTAACTCTTTCTACAAAAGGCATTTAAAGTAGAAAAATCAAAATAAAACATAAGGTGGGGTCTATACGTTCAAACATCCATTAAACATATACTCCTCTCTATAGACTTATATACCGTATGTATTTTTATATTCTCTCTCTCTCTCTCTCTCTCTCTCTCTAACTTAAGGTACTTTGGTCAGCAAATCTTATTGCTACATCCTTACAGAGTATTTGTTCTTTCGGTTTTTTCCAAAAGAAACGGGGGGTGGGGGGGGGGAGGGAAAACTTCCAGAAGCTTTCCGAGTCCCATTTTCTGAACACCGTTTTTTGGTTTTTTTGTAAACTTTACAAAGTATCAGACCGAGGCTCTGCTGGGATCGCAGCCCAGGCACTTTTTCTGTGCGTGCGTGTGTGTGTGTGGGAAGAACAGGAAAAACCACAAGATGGATTGATCGCATCACAACTTGGTTTGCCCTCCCACACCCTACAGTCTTCTCAACACTCGCGGCGTCCTTTTGGTTCGTTACTGGCAATCGCTTACGCCTTTGTCTCAAATGTCGCCCATTTGGGGACGTGTGCATTTCTTTGGCTTGACACGGTGCAACAAGCGGGGGGGACACACACATATAGAACGATGTCCTCACATTTAGCATCTACTCCACAATGGCAGAAACCAAACAAAGCTGCTATGTGATACACGAATCTAGGGCATCCGTAGCTTGGAAGACTCGCGGGGGCTTCCGTGAGGCAAAGAACGAGGAAATAAAATCTGAAAATTAACGTTGTGCATCATTTTTTTGTCGAAATAAAGAGAGAACGAGGGGCCGCTTTCAAAAGAAGAGACCGGGTTTTCTAAATCCAACGGATTTACACTCAGATAAAGTTCTGCACCATGAACCCAACATCGGTGCCAAAGACAGGCATTTGTAAAAGTGCAACTGTTTCCAAGGCCTTGATTGTAAGCATCCGAGAACAGACGCTGAGGGGGAAATCCCTGTATGGCACCAGAAAGAGGTCACGAAAACAATGACGCCTTCTTGGACCGCCTCTCGAGGGAGCCCAGAGAGGCGAGGTCAGACAACAAACTCTGGAACGTCTTCGTGGGCGAGATCCAAAGAGAAGTATTTGCTGGCCCGTTTGACGGGAAAAGCGTCCTGGATATTGATGCACTGCTGAGCTAAGCAGCCGTTACAGTAGAGGCCCTCTTCAGCCAGTCCGTGGCCACACCCAAAGGTGTAGCTCTGTGCCGTCTCCTGGCACAGGCTCGCCAGGCGCAGGAAGTCCTTTTGGTACAGCCGGATGTCGTCCAGGCTCAAGCTGTGCCGGTCGGTGGAGGTCTTTGGCTTCCTGCAGACCGTCTGTAGGAAAGAAGGACTTTTAAGGAAATGCTTCGGATGCAATTCATGACATCAAGTCAATAACATCCTTCACGGTTTGGTGGATGTCCTTTTAATGTGAGATGCTGGGGAATTTCTTCTCCCTTGCCATCTATTGACTTTTTTTGTTTTTATTACTTCGCACGGCATCTAAAACGTATACTTTGTTTTTTACCTAAAAAAAATGTCATTTGTTTACAAGCTAAGTTTGACCCTTTCAGAGTTCCCTAGCAGCTATGGAGCCTCCAAAAGGTCAAATTTGGCTTGCAAACAAGCTAAATTTGACCCTTTGGACACTCCATAGAGCAGTGATGGCGAACCTATGGCACGGGTGCCACAGCTGGCATGCAGGGATCTCTCTGTGGGCACTCGAGCCATTGGTCACCAGATCGCGAAAAGACTGTCCCCTTCTGCAAAACACGAATGATCTTGTTCTTTCTCACAGTGTGGAACAGAATGATTTTATTCTAGAATTCCTGTTACAGAATTCTTTTCTACATTGTTATCACATTTAAAAGATTTTGAAGAATGATGCACAGAGCAGGGCTTGGATGTAAAGCCCTAACAGTTGACCTGAGTGCTGCATGTGTTGCTCTCAAACTAACAGAGTATGAGCCAAGGTTTGACAAATTATCAGCATGCATGCAATAGCAAAAATCACATTAATTGTGCAAAAGCATGCCCAATGCAAACTTTTACCTAATGCAGTGTTTGCAATCCAAGACATAAAGTGTTTAAAATGTGTTAAGCACGTTTAGTTTTCTTGTTTATCTTGCTCATCCTAGTACTGTACAGGTTGACTTTTACTTTTACTAATCCGACACCTGTGGAAGCAGGGAAAGGACCCGGGGTAAAGCTTGCCCCATACAATTTCAGTCTGGCATATAATCATATTACAAGTTGAGAATCCCTTATCCAAAAATACATGTGCCTAATTATTTTAAAAGTTTGTATAAATTCCCTTCAGGCTATGTGTACAATGTAGTACTATAATAATTTTTTGAGTTGATTTTTTTTTCAACAAAAAACTGTTTGTATCATTGAAAGCTCTGTTATTGTGTTTTTCTTTTAAGACAAAAGATGTAATTAGTTCGGACAACTGTATGAGTTGTTTTTCTAAAACTAAAACCTCGGTATTCAGGTTTAATTGCAGTGTTGGCACTTTGAAATAAATAAGTTGGTTTTGTGTTGCAGTCTGGGCACTCGGGCTCAAAAAGGTTCGCCATCACTGCCATAGAGCTACGGATGGCATTTTTTAATTGAATTTTTTTAAAATGTAAAGACTGTCTAGCTCAGTGTTCTCCAACCTTGGGTCCCCAGATATTTTTGGCCTACAACTCTCAGCATGCCCCAGCCAGCATAGCTGGCTGGGGCATGCTGGGAGTTGTAGGCCAAAAACATCTGGGGACCCAAGGTAGGAGAACACTGGTCTAGTTTCTCTCTGTTTCCACTGCTACTTGAGCCTGTGTTCTTCACGCCCAAGATGGAGACATTGGTAAATAACAGCTAGTTTCTCAAAAATGGGGGACCAAACTTATCTGCCTCCCAGCAGCCCTAGGGGCAGCTCCAGGCGAAACCAGGCAACGTCGTATCCCCTGCTCGAGAGCCTTATTTGAACATCTACAGAACTTTTCTCCCAAGCGCCATCTCAACATTGGGACCAAGCAGACACGGTCACTTCAACAAGCCAGAACTTTTTTCTCTCCCTCTTCCACCCCCGCCCAACCTGCTCCTTGGTAACATCTTGCCTGACGGAAAGATCTGGAGAGAGCTGGCACATTGCTTTGTGATCTTTTGGTTGGCCTAATACAGGCATGACGCTGAAATGAATTTTGGGAAATGTTCTTACGGCCAACACGCCGCCCTTGCTTTTAAGTGAAATGAAATGCTTAAAGGGCAACACACAGATGAAGAAACACGGAGTGGATTGTTCTGCCACCACAGCAGTAGCACGGATTCTGCACCCCACCCCCTGCTCTGGTACCTGGGACATTCTAGCTGCCAACCCCTGAAAAACACCCACCCACCCACCCCTTCCTGAACATCAGCTTGCAAGCCACTCTGGAGTCATGTGACACAGCCCAATTCTCCTGCTACCAACTCACAAACCTGTGGCAACGAATCAGTGCTCTGGCCACGAAGCTTGACCACCGTCTCTGAGGAGCTGGATGTGGATGAACTGACTTCTTTGACGACTAGTCCTGAATTACACAACAAGGAAGGGGGAAAAAAAAAAAGAGGGGGGGAAGAGGTGAGAGTCATCGTTATTCACGAGTGATTCAGCTTCTACGGAACTGCCAGTATTGCTTTCGGCACGATACATTAGGAGTTGACTTTTTGCATCGTACTGGAAAAATTCCATCACTTTGCCACCATCTGGCTGGTTTTACAGAACATGGGATGAGGCAATTACACCACGAGAGGAGAAACTTCTAATTTATCCCTGAAAATCATTCTGTGCACAGATGGGTCAACATTTATCCGTGCATAGTTTTAATGACCTGGCTTTGGTGGTTATTTTGTTGTTGTTGACTCCTGTGCTGGATGGGGGATGGGTTGGGTTTTTTTGTCCTTCAGGTGATCTTTTAGATGGATGCTTTTGTAAATGTGTAGGATTTTAATGAAAACGTTATTCCATATTGTATTTGGTGGTTTTTGTTTGTTTATTTAATTTGCACCTCATCTTTCCACCAAGCAAATGGCGCTTAAGGCAACTTTTTGCTTTTACTATTTCTTTGTATATCACTCTGGGACTCCTTTTGGTTGTGCGTACATCAGTGTAAAAAACTGAACTAAGGGTAATAAACTAAACTAAGTACTCATCATGTTTTGGAACACTAAGTGCCGAGGTGATATTACATCAACGTTGCCTCCGGAAAATCCTGCAAATGACTTGGGAAGATAGGTGAACAAATGTCAGTGTACTGGAAGGAGCAAAGACTACTAGCGTTGAAAAAATGATCCTTCAACGCCAACTTCAGTGGACCGGTCATGTTGTTCGAATGCCTGACTGCCGTCTCCCAAAGCAGTTACTTTATTCCCAACTCAAGGATAGAAAACGGAATATCGGTGGTCAATGTAAGAGGTTGAAAGATGTTCTTAAGGCTAATCTAAAAAAATGCAATATAAACATCGAAAACTGGGAACCTCTGGCCCATGAACGATCTAAATGGAGGTTGGCCTTTCACAAGGGTTCTATGGACTTTGAAGAAGCCCGAGTGCAAGGTGAAAGGGAGAAACATGCCAAGCGAAAAGCACGTCAAACGAATCCTTTACAGGACCATCTTCCATCTGGTAACCTGTGTCCTCACTGTGGGAAGCTGTGTGGATCTAGAATTGGCCTCCACAGTCACTTACGGACCCATCGCTAGAGTCTACACAATTTTTCTTTAGAATTTCCTCCTTTTAAAATTTCCTTTTTTGTAATTTTTTTTTATCCGGGAAGACAATCTTACTCGGTCACGAGTGATCGCCTGATGATGATGATGACGACAGCCCATTAATTGTTTACAATGATCTAACATACATTTAACATGAGTAAAATAAGTGGCAATTCAGTTTGAAGACACTGGCCTCACCTTTTCCCCCTGAATGCCCCTCCCCCTCCCCACGGCCCCGCCCCTTCCCCCAATTGTGGATCAGTGCGTGGTTTCCCAGCTTTTGCATGTTTTCACTCCCCATTCTAAAAAGGCTGAAAGGCCTCTCCTAAAGCTTAAATACTGGCCGTAAGAGCGTTCCGCTAAAATATGCTGGTATTTTTTGGCCACAGGCTGAAAGAGGCGCAAAACCCCTGCTAGATATGTACGCTCCTTGGATCGCTTTGTCGAGTTTCTTAAAACAATGGAAGAAGCTTACTTTTCTCTTCCCCTTTGCTTACGTTGAGAGCTCAAGTTTGTTACCTGAGTGCCCGTTAAACTTTCTGGCCATCAGCATGTCTTCTGTAATGTAGATGCACATGTCGGGGCTAACGTCATCGTCCAGGGATGTTTCAGTCGTCGGCTCGAGGTCTCGGGGGTCGTCCACGAGCATCTCTATTTCTGAACCAGGGAGAGAGAAATGGGAATATGGCATGGGAGAAGGAAAGTAGGGTTACAGCAGGCTGGGGGATGCTGGGAGTTGTAGTTCCACCCATCTGGAAGGCAGACTTTGGGTGTAACAAATTATCGTCTTGCCTGCAAGGTGGCATTAAAGATGGACTTGGCAAATAAAGGCAATTTCATGCGCCAATTTTTTTCAGATGCTTCATAGGCCAAAGCAGACAAGGCCTGAGCACGAGTCTCCAGATGGCCTTTATTTTTATTTTTATTTTTTTAAAAAAATGAAAAGCAGCTGAGGGAGGCAGCAATCGAAAAGAGAGAAACTGCTGGGGAGGCCAGTGCTTTACCCTCTTCCCCGGCATGTTCTCATCCATTAAAAAATCCCTCCCCGCCAGCTGCAGGAGAGGATGACGCCCACACGGAAAAGATTAAGGCCGTTCCTTCACCCACCCACCCTTTTTAAAGCTGCTTTTCAGTTTAAACATACCGGCCCATTTTAGCTTAAAGCTCTTCCCGCCAGTAAATTAAGCCTTCGAAGAGGAATCTCAACCTTTTGGAATGGGGGAAAGATCGCACAGAAGTCGGGAAACCGCCAAACAACTAGTAATGGGGGGGGGCACCCATGGAAAGATGATGGACTGGATTCGGCCCATGGCCCTGAAGATCAACACCCTTGGCCTACACCGACTGGCAGTGTCTCCCCAGGGGCTCAGGCAGAGCGGGCCCGTGACCAGCTCTGTTCCACGAGATCCCGTTTAAACCGGAGAAGCGCTGAACCCTGGATCCCGATTCAGGGGGGGGGAGAACCCCTATGCTCAGGAGCAAAGACCCCGAAGGGCAGACACCAGGCACGGCCTGGTGGCGCGCCCGCTCTTGGGATTACCATCCTCCTGGGAAGAGTCCTCCTCCAGCCGCTCCTTCTCGCTGCTCTCCACCCCGGAGGTGTGGGAGCTGCCGTGGCTGGTCATGGAGCTGCAGGCCCGCAGCTTGCGGTGGATGGTGGCCAGCAGGAAGTCCTCCTCGGCCCCCCGGTCCCTGGGCTTGGGGTCGGCCTCGATGCCGGAGGTGTGGGAGCTGCTGTGGCTGGCGGTGGAGCGGCGGGAGAGGCGCGGGTGCTTCACGCTGCCCGAGCTGCTCCCGCTGGCCCGCGAGCGCTTGTCCAGCTGGTCCATGTCGAGGTCCAGGGCGTCGCTGATGTAGGACTCGCGGTACTGCTTCTTCTCTAGAAGGAAGGCCAGGCAGGCTCATGGGGGGGAGCGCACGCCACCCATTTCTAACCCGACAGCCCAACTGTGAGCTCAGGAAGTTGTTCCAATTACACACATCGTCAACCATCATCATTATTATTCTACTACGACTACGACTGGTACTAATATTATATTAGAGCAGTGTTCTCCAACCCTGGGTCCCCAGATGTTTTTGGCCTACAACTCCCAGCATGCCCCAGCCAGCGTAGCTGGCTGGGGCATGCTGGGAGTTGTAGGCCAAAAACATCTGGGGACCCAGGGTTGGAGAACACTGTATTAGAGAGCCAGTGTGGAGTAGTAGGACTCGGGAGACCCAGGTTCTGGTCCCCACTCAGCCATGTCGTTCACCAGGTGACTTTGGGCCAGTCACTGACACTCAGCCTAAAACCTACCTCACAGGGCTGTTGTGAGGATGAAATGGAGGAGGAGGGCCATGTAAAGCTGCCTTGGGGTTCCTTGCAAGAGGGGAAAAAGGAGGGACATAAATTTAATAACTAAATCAATCTTGTTATAATGACTATATTGTTGTTATAATTTTATTACATATGTTGTTATATTATAATTATTCTACTCTAATGTTTATTATATGATTATTTATTACAATATTATTCGTTCACTAGGACACCTCTCTCGGACAGACTCAAGGCGTCTTGCAATCAGAGATCGAAACATACAAGGCGATTTAAAATGGGTAAAAGCAATTAACAATAAAATGCAAGTACCATCTTATGGATGGGTTATCCCTGGAGGAAAAGCAGCTTCGGAGAATCAGCAGAGAGAAGGGTGTAGGATTTAGCACTCAAACCATCCATCCACCAACACATTTAGGGCGCCCATCCTATGCAAGTTTAGACAGAAAAAAAGGCTTAGGATGGCGCCCTTAGAAGGTACGAATGCTGCAGAATTTGGAATTTATTTGATCAAGAGGATGGAAGTATATTAATTGGTCCCTTGGAGGGTGGTGCACTTTATGATTTATTGTATGCTGTTTAGGTTATATTTTTGTGATTTTCTTGTATTTTGTTATATTTTGTTTTGAAAAGTAAATAAAATATTTTTTAAAAAAAAGAATGCTGCAGAGGGTGTTTTCAGTTTTAAAAAGGCACAAGAGGAAAGCAACACGGAACTACGTGGTGCTGCCTCCCACCTGGCCCTTCGTCTGAAACTGTGGATGGAGAGTGTTGGACTGGGACTTGGGAGATCCGGGTTCTAGTCCCCGCTCGGCCATGAAACTCACTGGGTGACTTTGGGCCAGTCACTGACTCTCAGCCTAACCTACCTCACAGGGTTGTTGTGAGGATAAAATGGAGAGGAGGAGGAAGATTCTGTAAGCTGCCTTGGGTTCCTTGCAGGAAAAAAGGCAGGATATAAATGTAATAAATCAATAAAAATAAATAAACTCCGCACTCCAATCAGGACGGCCGCACAGGGATCTGAAGCCACCCGGCTTCAAAAGCGCGGAAAAGGGGTGGCTCTAACCCGCGCCCTGCCTCCGCCCACCCGCTCTTCAGACCGCCAGCATGCCACACAAATGACGAGGGACGTGGGGGGCGGATGGGCTACACAAAACGTTGTGGACTAGTCACTTTGGCAGGCTTACTGGCACAGAGAGGAAGAGATGGGGTGGGGGAGGGGTGGGAGAGAGGCCAAAGCACAGGAGGAGAGTCAAACCGAGAGCCCGGCCCCGCTACCTTCGTTCTCCTCCAGCTTCCTGACCTGCCGCAGGACGGGCTGCAGGTTCATGTACAGGCGGTGGCTGTTGCTCAGCAGCTGCAGGAGGTGGCGGGAGCGCAGCGGGCAGCCGGTGTAATAGGTGAGCTTGCGGGCGGAGGGCAAGCCGTCGGGCAGGATCTCGAACCTCTTGCCCTGCGAAGAAGGAGGAAGATGCAGGCGCCGGCCGGCACGCAGAGGCTTCCGGGCGGCTCCTTCTCGCGTGCCTTCTGTCGAACCCCACCCCCGACCTTGGCCTTGCCTCCACTGTCTATCCCAGTGATGGCGAACCTATGGCACGGGTGCCACAGCTGGCACGCAGGGACCTCTCTGTGGGCACGCGAGCCATTGGTCGCCAGATCGCGAAAAGACCGTCCCCCTCTGCAAAACACGAATGATCTTGTTCTTTCTCACAGTGTGGAACAGAATGATTTTATTCTAGAAATCCTGTTACAGAATTCTTTTCTACGTTGTTATCCCATTTAAAAGATTTTGAAGAATGATGCACAGAGCATGGCTTGGATGTAAAGCCCTAACAGTTGACCTGAGTGCTGCATGTGTTGCTCTCAAACTAACGGAGTATGAGCCAAGGTTTGACAAATTATCAGCATGCATGCAATAGCAAAAATCACATTAATTGTGCAAAAGCATGCCCAATGCAAACTTTTACCTAATGCAGTGTTTGCAGTCCAAGACATAAAGTGTTTAAAATGTGTTAAGCATGTTTAGTTTTCTTGTTTATCTTGCTCATCCTAGTACAGGTTGACTTTTACTTTTACTAATCCGACACCTGTAGAAGCAGGGAAAGGAGCATATAATCATATTACAAGTTGAGAATCGCTTATCCAAAAATGCATGTGCCTAATTATTTAAAAAGTTTGTATAAATTCCCTTCAGGCTATGTGTACAATGTAGTGCTATAATTATTTTTTGAGTTGATTTTTTTTCCAACAAAAAACTGTATCATTGAAAGCTCTGTTATTGTGTTTTTCTTTTAAGACAAAAGATGTTAATTAGTTCGGACAACTGTATGAGTTGTTTTTCTAAAACTAAAACCTTGGTATTCAGGTTTAATTGCAGTGTTGGCACTTTGAAATAAATAAGTTGGTTTTGTGTTGCAGTTTGGGCACTCGGGCTCAAAAAGGTTCGCCATCACTGGTCTATCCACTCAAATCTCCGTTAGCCTGTTGCCTGCTTCTCGGCTCTTAATCCCGGATCTCTCCCCTCCCTCCTCACCGCACAGGTCTGCGGGAGCCCCGGGCCCCGCTCCCCGGTTTTTCTGCAAGAGCTTCCGCAGTCCAGAGGCTGGGCCAGGGACCTGTGCCGCCTTCAGATGCCGGGGAGAGCGCCCGCGAGGGGTGCCGTGGCCATAGGGAGGGCTCGCAGGCGGCGAGCCGGCCAGAGAGGCATCTGTCCTGGGGCAGCCCCTCTTTGGAACCCCATGCCGAGAAAGGCTCAGCGCCGCCCCCCTACCCCACCGCCCCGGGCTTAGAAGGCAGACGGCGGTCGTCGTTTTTAAAGGAAGGCTTTTACGAGCCGACTGCTTTCCCGGAGCGGACTGTGTGGTCATGGTTTATGCCACTAGGTTTTATTTGTGCTGGATTTATTATTCTGTATATTTTTTTTTTACGGCAATCTGCTGTAAGAGGGTCGGGGTGTTTTTTTTTTCTGTTGCCGGGAAGCGGGGCATAAAAAACCCGAAACCCCAAGCAAAATAAAAATAAAAATGCTGCGTTTACATGCAGGAAGCCTGGATTCCAAGTGCTACTGAGCCATATAGCTCATTATGGACGCCGTGGGCAAACTGCTCTTCTTTCTGGGCCAAACCAGGTGTTATCTGAGATGCTTGGCAGTGTATGGTCCCCACCTCTTCCCCCTGCCTCACTGTAACATCGGGTTGACACCGAAACGCCTCTCTGCTACTTTACAACAGCTGGGATTGTTTAGCTTAGAAAAAAGGCAAATGAGGGGAGACATTATAGAAGTGTACAGAATTATGCCTGGTGTGGAGAAAGTGGACAGGGAGACATTTTTCTCCCACTCACATCATACTAGGACCCAACGAGGTCATCCCAGGAAGCTGACGGGTGGGAGATTCCGGACAGAAAAGAACGTAAGACGGGCTATGCTGGATCAGACCAAGGGTCCATCTAGTCCGGCATTCTGTTTGCACAGAACAGCTGCTCCCCCCACCCCACCCCAGCTTCCAGGCCAACGTTTGCAGTAGAAGCTGGCATTACGTTAGTCTGAGAACTGCCACTGAGCAAGCAAACGGAGGCAGCTTCTACGCACGCGCCGCCCTGCCCCAAAGCGGCTGTGCAATTCTGTGCCGGGGGCAGAACTTTGGCCGGGAACCGCATTAGCGAGGTTGGCTCTGGGAGCTTCCTACTCACCACAAACACGAGCTTCCCCACATTCGTCCAAGGGAAGTCGTACAGCAAGTGCCTCTCGCTGTTTACATTCTGAAAGAAAAAGTGGGGAGGATAATGACACTTATTTTTGTGTGTGTTGTACTTATTTATTATTATAATTATAATTATAATTATAATTATAATTATAATTATAATTATAATTATTACTACTACTACTACTACTACTACTACTACTATTATATCCATGATCCACCAGATGTTTGGACCGGATTTTTGGAACCCCTCTGCTTGGGTACAACCCAGTACCTAAGAGTCAGTGAGGTATCGTCTGATTATGGTACCTAGTAGTGCTACTCTTTGTAACTGTTCTGTCGTGATTTTCATTTCTATACTGCCCAATAGCCGAAGCTCTCTGGACGGTTTACAACAATTATACAATTACACAATGGATGTGCCCCAATGACTGGGCCGCGTCGCTGGGCCCATTGCACTGGATATAAAGAAGTTACCCCACACACCGAACTGGACGGCAGTCCATCTCTTCGCTGGCTTCGGTGACATAGCTGCCCACCTCCTCACTGCCCAAAGCAGGGCTGGGGAAGGGCTGCGTCCCCTCAGGAGCACTCGGCCAAGCGGTGGGCGGGGCCGAAGCCGGGAATGGGCGGGGCCACCCCTCTTCTCACCCTTTCTGCCACCCCCTTTTCTCTCCTTCCCCACCCAGCGGGCTGCCAGGGGAAGGAGGGGTCACTCTTGCTAGCGGTCTGAACGGGCCACTTGCAGAGGGCCCTCGAAACATGGCCAAGGGCCGCAGGTTGCCCTCCTCGGTCTCTACGGACTCATGGCGAGTCCTCCAAGGCCTCAAGCAGAACCACTTCCTAGCGCTGCTCCTCTAGTACTGTCAGGGACTGCATCTAGCAGGGTACGTGCCATGGCTTTTCCTGGGTCAGCGTTCTCCAACCTTGGGTCCCCAGATGTTTTTGGCCTACAACTCCCAGCATGCCCCAGCCAGCGTAGCTGGCTGGGGCATGCTGGGAGTTGTAGGCCAAAAACATCTGGGGACCCAAGGTTGGAGAACACTGATCTAATGGACTCGAAATTAGACGTTAGCAATGCAGCCAGTGTTTTGGCTGACGCAGGCAACGTGTGCATATAATCGACAGACCACGGGAGAATATGTTCCCTGCCTTCCCACCACCACACACACACACACACACACACACACTTGCGCTGTCTCTATTGCTCACCTTTCTCTACCACACACGCTTTCCGTCTTTCCAAAATGTTGCCCCACAATCCCCAGTGAAGTTGCTCTCACCTGCATTTTTGTTTAAAGCAGTGTTCTCCAACCTTGGGTCCCCAGATGTTTTGGGCCTACAACTCCCAGCATGCTGGGAGTTGTAGGCCCAAAACATCTGGGGACCCAAGGTTGGAGAACACTGTCCCGGGTCATCCGATGGGTTGGACAAGAGCTTGGCGTTCTGGCTCACGGACACCAAGGCTCTCGCCACTCAGTGACAGGCAGGGCATGAATGATCCAGAAAGGGACCAGTGGGCTTTGCTGCACACTGAAAGATGCAAGGCTCAAGTCCATAGGACACAGAGCTTGGCATAACGTTTGCATATACTAATTCGTATGTATATATGCAGATTTAGAAATAACAACTAGGATTTTTTTTTTACATTTCACAGAAGGCAAAGCCAGCCAATTAATTTCTTATTCATTTCAGTGCATTTCATTTATTGCTTTTCGATACCGCCCAATAGCCAAAGCTCTCGGGGCGGTTTGCAAAGATTAAAACCTTAATAAACACAGTATAAAAACCGTATACATACAAACGTATAAACATACAACACGTGGAGAGAGACACGTATATCTAAAAACAAAACTGTACAGATGTGTGCGCTTTCAAATAAAAAGATACGTGAACATTCAATAGAATATTTTTACATGCAGAGCATTGCAAAACAAAAGGGAAGGTTCAAGGCAGCCCAGCTGGCCTAAAACCACTGCTACGTTCCTCTATCAAATGGCGTTGCAAAAGGGCGTGCCTGCAGCCATGCTCAACCTGTGAGAGAAGCCACTGCAGTGATTTCTGTTTAAAGGCACCCCTGTACACTTCCCCAGTTTCAGTCGCCTCTCTCCACGTCACTCCTCTGCCCCCAGAGCATTGTTCTCCAAAACCTGGACACTAAGCAGATGCTGGCCGCATGCTTTCGAGCACATTTCAAAAACTAGGACTAGAAACTTTGTCCCCGCAGAAATCTAAATTCTACAGCAGATGCCAGATTCGATAGAGAATTTAGTGTGCTGAAAGTAGGCAAACCGCCTCCGCCACGCCTGAACAAATGACAAGTTGGCCGGCACATATGACAACTTCGAGACACATATACCTGAAATATCTGGATCCCCCGTGTGGTGAGCCCAAGGGTCAGCGAGGCCTCAATTTCCTTCTTGTCCTATGAGAAAAGAACCACAATGACACCTTTCTCGCCTTCTCAAGACCTTGCCACACATGCCCCGTTATAATGTGAGCAGCCATTTACACTGGCTGATTGAGAAAAGGTTTCCGGAGGAAAGAAAATCCATGGTAGTTATTTTAAGCAGGCCAGAACCTCTTTAAAACAGTCCATGCATGGCATATGCAAGGGGGTTTTATGCCTCACCACAGGCTTATATAGGTAGCCATTCGCCTGGTTGCCTGTTGCACCAAAGAATCATTTCCAGGGCGTGAAAGCTTTTGTCAAGACATAAAAAAGACCCTGCTAGATCAAGAAAGGGTAGGTCTATCTATCTATCTATCTATCTATCTATCTTCTATCATCTATCTATCTATCTATCTATCTATCTATCTATCTATCTATCTATCTATCATCTATCTATCTATCTATCTATCTATTTGAAGTAGTTTTATGGTGCTCCTTGGTCAAAAAGGCTCCCAGAGCGGCTTATGTATCATCAGTTAAAGACGACAGTCCCTGCCCTAATAAAGGAGAGCCAGTGTGCTGTAGTGTTGGACTGGGACTCGGGGGATCGGGGTTCTAGTCCCCACTCGGCCATGAAGCTCCATGGGTGACTTTGGGCCAGTCGCTGACTCTCAGTCTAACCTACCTCACAGGGCTATCGTGAGCGGTTACATCCCTACAGTTGTATCGCAAGACGTTGCTTGCTTATCAAGTCGAAATTTATTTTAAAAAATTGCTTGTCTTGCAAAACGCTCTCAGACCAAGTTACTTGCAATCCAAGGTATTACTGTAAATAAATAATAAAGGTATGACATCATATAGTTTTTGGAACACTGAGGAAGATGCTGGAGCATGACTCAGTGTGCACAGGTGCACAGAGACGCACCCCAACAGCCACGGCAAAGGATTTGGAAATGCTCCCAGTGTGGGCTCCAGTCCTAGGGGGCCCCTCAGGGAGCTATCCTCAGGGGGGACTGTGGCGTAACCCCACAATTCAGTTCCCTGGTGTATGTCTACATTAGTATGTTTAGTGCGCATAGAATGTTGAACTGAGTGGGTGTGGTTTGTGATGTCTTGGAAAGGGTGGGGGGAGGAGTATATAAGGAGTGTGTGAGTGAGGTCAGAGTCAGTTGAGGGTTGAGGTTGGTGTTGGGAGTTAGTGTGTTATGGGAGTGTGTTGGGAGTTGGGTTATTCGTGTCTTGTCTGCCAGGAGTTTTGAGAGAAATCAGTGCTTGCCTGAGGAGTGAAAGTATTTAGAGTTATAGGGACTTAGGTTATTCACAAAGTGTTTGGGGTAGGCAGGTTTAAAGTTATTTTCTGGAACTAAGATTTTGAGAATTAAAATAAACTTATTTTTATTTTGTTTGCTACCCAAATCCTACATGTCAGCTTGGCGTTATTAACCTGCATTACGATTAAATCTACACACACACACACCTTTGTACCCACAGTATCATAGATTTAAAATAGATCCTTAATAACCTGTACAGTCATGCCTTGGATTGAGAGCATAATTCGTTCCGGAAACGTGCTTGTAATCCAAAACACTCATATCAAAACGAAATCCCCCCCCAAAAAAATTTGTACAGAGATTTTTAATTTAAGCCGTACTACAGTACTGCAAGACGTCGCTTGTATATCAAGTAAAAAAATATATTACATAAATATTTAACAATTTGCTTGTCTTGCAAAACACTCTCAAACCAAGTTACTTGCAATCCAAGGTATTACTGTATTAATCTTTTCCCTCATGGGTAGGGGGGAAAGGTTTCATTTGACCCTCCCCTCAGGTTTTTAAGTGTTGGTGCTTAGCCTGAGAAGGGTTTATGCGTCTGATCCTAGTGTGAAGGGGGCGTGTCGTCGCAGGGACCCTTATCCCCTCTAGTTTCCTGCATTGAGCAGGGGGTTGGACTCGATAGCCTTGTGTAGGCTCCTTCCAACTCTATTGATCTATGAAATCTATGAAATCCTGGAAGAGGCTGGCCCTGCGGAGAAAGTTCTCCTACTGCTGCGGACCTGGGGCACTCCCTGCAAAGGGAGACTCGTGTTTCAGGTAACCCACCTTGGCAGATGTTTGGCAAAAGTGTCCTGCCACCTTTCGGAGCAGGCCCTGGGCGCACCCTACGAGGAACATCGGAAGCTCCTTTCTACCGAGTCAGGCCCTGGGTCGATCTAGCCCAGTATTGTCGACACTGACTGGCAGCAGCAGCTCTCCAGGGTCTCAGGCCGGAGGAGTATTTCCAGCCCTACCTGGAAAGGTCAGGGATCGAACCGGGGACCATCTGCGCAAAAAGCAAGGGCTCTGACCCCGAGCCACGGGGAACACCCTCATTTCTTGGACTGCGCACGCCTGGCTCAGGAAGGCTGCCCTGGATCCGCCCACTGAGCAGTCCAGCCTGCTGCCTTCACCCGGGGGGGGGGAAGCGTTTCAAACATCTGCTCGGCGGGCTCCCCCTCGCAACTCCAGGCATTATGACGCATCTTTACCGTCGTTTCCGGAAAGTGTCATAAAAAAAAAAGACCCCCGGCTGCTTCCCGTCTCACCGTGTGAAAACGTGCCACTAAATCTGCCTCAAAGGCTGATGGTGTGTGTGTGTGTGTGTGTGTGTGTGTGGAATAACGACTGGGGGATACCTTCAATCGCCACGCTCCCCAAAAGGGGCCCAGAAATTGCTCCGCGGCTGTTGCCACGGCTAGGGACGCCTTCGCTTCTGCTCAAGACACGCTCGCCTCGGCCCCAACGTACCTTATACAATCTGTAGTAGTGCACGGCCACGTCGTCCAGCCGAACGGCCTCCTTGATGTACTTGAGATGGGCTTCCGAGGCGGTCAGGGCGCACTGGTCCTTGTGCATAATGGGGATGTGCTTCAGGACGTAACCCTTCCCTCTCTTGGCAACCACCTGGAGAGAGAGAGAGAGAGAGAGAGAAGGCGCATGGGGCGTCAGGGGTTGGTTGGGACCCCGGGGCAGTTAGCTGGGCATGAGCACCTATTCAAGCCTACGCCAACCTGGTGCCCTTCATAGAATCATAGAAAAGTAGAGTTGGAAGGGGCCTACAAGGCCATCGAGTCCAACCCCCTGCTCAATGCAGGAATCCAGGTCAAAGCATCTCTGACAGATGGCTGTCCAGCCGCACCTTGAATGCCTCCAGAGTGGGAGAGCCCACCACCTCCCTAGGTAGTTGATTCCATTGTCTTATTGCTCTGACAGTCAGGAAATTTTTCCTGATGTTCAGGTGGAATCTAGGTTCCTGTAACTTGAGCCCATTGTTCCGTGTCCTGCAAACTGGGATGATCGAGAAGAGATCCTGGCCCTCCTCTGTGTGACAAACCTTCAAGTACTGGAAGAGTGCGATCATATCTCCCCTCAGTCTCCTCTTCTGAAGGCTAAACATGCCCAGTTCTTTCAGTCTCCCCCCCAGCAGGGCCACTGGATTATGGGAGTTGTAGTCCAACACATCCAAAGGGAGCTAGGTTGGGGTAGGCCGACCTATTATTTAACAAATAGAATACGCATCCAGCAGCAGGACAGGGAGGAGAACACCTAGAATCCTTTTCTGTAGGTTCCCCCCCACCCCCGTGTCCTATAAGGCCACTGATAGGAAGCAGGAAAAACAGCCAAGATCCTAAACATGGGCAAGCGTTCAACTCTGTTTACATCCATCCTGGTCTCTGGCGAGCGGAGGCCGCGAAAACGGCGCTTATGTGTTTGCCACCAGCCATTTCTGGCTCTAGAGCAGTGTTCTCCAACCCTTGGGTCGCCAGATGTTTTCGGCCTACCACTCCCAGCATGCCCCAGCCAGCTACGCTGGCTGGGGCATGCTGGGAGTCGTAGGCCGAAAACATCTGGCGACGCAAGGGTTGGAGAACATTTTGCTTCAGGACTGTATCATCCCAAGTGGTTGTGTACACTGTCTGACGTCTGTGGCATTAAACCCGACCCCCCCCCCCATCCCACCCTCCAAAACAGAGGAGACATTAAGTTGAAAGACTCCTGGGAAAGGGAGCTTAAAATGGAAACAGTGAGTCAACATTGCTGCGAGGATATCATCGTCTTACTTGGCAAAATTGCACGGATGGTTATCTTGGGAGTTGGCTGAACTTGAAGCAGGTCAGTCAAATCCACAAGAAAAGCCAATCACCGCCCATCCTTCTCCTTGCACCAACGTCTGAAGGAAAGGGCCTTAGCGCACACGACCCCGGGAGCTGCCGTTTGCATGGGAAGCTGCCGGTGGCCGGCAGGGGGCGTTTCTGCCTTGTGCTTGCGACTACTTCTGTGTCTTCTGCCGCTGAGTCACTCCTTCCCCAACAACAACTGCTAAGAGGAGCCCACGGCTGACAGCGCAACTCAAGAGCCAGCGTGGCGTAGTGGTGAGAGCGTCGGACTGGGGACTCGGGAGATCCGGGTTCTAGTCCCCGCTCGGCCATGAAGCTCGCTGGGTGACTTTTGGGCCAGTCACTGACGCTCAGCCTGACCTACCTCGCAGGGCTGTTGTGAGGATCAAATGGAGAGGAGGAGGAGGAGGATTATGTAAACCGCCTTGGGATCCTTGCAGGAAAAAAGGCGGGGCATAAATATAATAAATAAATAAATAATGCTACAAAACTGCTTGCTGACTTGCAGGACTGGGCACGTAGTCGTAAACAGAGCTGTCGTGAGGGCTATGGATTGCTTCCAGGATTTCATAGATTTCATAGATCATAGAGTTGGAAGGCGCCTACAAGGCTATCGAGTCCAACCCCCTGCTCAATGCAGGAAACTAGAGGAGGGGTCTCCCATCCAAGTAATAACCAGGCCTGACCCTGCTTAGCTTTCCACGCTCAGACAAGCTGAGCCAACATAAGCCACAGAGACAGCAGACTGCTCAATGCCAGTTGCTGTGGAACATGGGCGGGAGGGTGCTGTTGCACTCCTGTCCTGCTTGTGGGCTTCCTGCAGGCAGCTGGCCGCCCCCCCCCCCCCCCCGTGCAAACTGAATGCTGGACTAGACGGACCCTTGGTCTGACCCAGCAGGGCTCTTCTTCAGCTCTCAGAAAACAATTTACCGAAATCCTCTTTTTTCAGGCTCCCCCGCGCCCCAACTGTTGGGAGAATTTTGTGACCTGCCCCAGAGAACGGGGAAGCTTCAGTGAACTCCCTTCCATGCTTTCTGCCACCTGCAAAATGGTGGGAGAATTTCGGGTGCAATTGCGTATCCAGTTTTAGCACTGATTAATAATATTTTCCTGTTGCTGAACGAAACGTCGGGCCTGGCACCTACGGTACTCATTCCAGGCCTCCTCTCTCAGCCCGCATCTTCCTTCGTCCACAACGACGAACTAACAATATCTTTTTGCTCGGCATTAGCGAAGCCAACATTTTCACAGAAGAGTATTTCTTTTTGCGCCCCCCTGTGGGAGAATTCTGCTGCCCCCCCCCCCGTGCAAAGTATTTGGTGAAACAGTCTCCCCCACATTTCACGACCCACAGAGGCCGCGTAACAGGATATCTATCACGCGGGGATGTGACGGTGGCCCCGCGGATTAAACTTGCCCATGCGCACACAGGAATGTGTCGCTGCGTTAAGAGGCGAGCACAAAATATCCTTGTACGCGCCCGAGAGGCCAACGTTTAGGCAAGACTCCCTCCAGATAGGTTGAGCCGCAATATGCTGGCTGGGGATGATGGGAGCTGTAGTCCGGCACATCTAGCGCGCACCAGACTCAGGGCGGGTGTGTGTGTGGCTGATTTAGAAAGCCGGCTCTCACTCCGTCCCCTGCTTGGTTTGGGCAACCCTGCTGCCAAGGGCAGCTAAACGGTTAAACGGCCCCCTTCTTCTCCGCCCCGCTCCTGCCCCGCATTTCCGTGTCACAACAAGAGCGGCATGCATGAATGTCTCCGTTGTGCATTCCCCCATGACCTCATCCCCCCTTTATAACCAGAATCTATTCTGGGGAATGCCCACAGCTGCTGCTGCCGCCGCCCCGCTGCCACTAGGTCCGAGCAATTCTGACGGAAGCCACGCCAGACACAAACACACACACAATCACGCATGCCCCCCCCCCCAAAACGCTGCACAAGCGTGACAGGCACATACTCTTGGGGTGGGGTGGGGTGGGAGAGCACGGGACGCCGAGGAAGGCAATATTCAACACACACACCCGGCTCCCCCCAGTCTCCTGTCTCCGCCCGTTCTTCCCAAGCCACCGTTCTCATGACAAGAGCCTCAGATTCCTCTTCTCTGTCCGCCACAGGCCAAGCCCACACGTTATCCCGGCGGCGCCGGGCCGAGGCCAGGGGACAGGAGCAGCCCCCTACGCACAACAACGGACACTTTCCCTTGTGTGGTTTTATGGCCAACCCGTCATACAGGCAGCACGGTCGCCCCCCCCCCCGCCCGAATTATTCATCTTCCCAGAGGCGCCCGTGTAAGGTGCATTAACTCATGAACAAGGCCCCGGGAACCGCGAACAGGAGAGCTCGGAGGAGCGCAGGAGAACATCTTGATGCGCCGGGCCCAGCCAGCGCCGCCTGGAACATTCCGAGCCGGAAGAGGCGGCCGCGGAGGCCCCGCCCCCTTCACATCCTCTCTCCCCTGCACCGCACCGCCTGCCAGCTGCCGTCAGGTGACTCCCAGCTCCCTTTCGATTGGCCGTTGCCCCTATAAAACTGTAGCTCCTGCCACAATCCCCGAAGAAGGGCCACGGCACCTGCGTGGCACTCAGCAGGCCCCAGCTCCGATCCCCGGGCACCTCCAGCCAGCAGGATGAGGGAGCAGGGGACGGGAGAGGGCTCTGCCAGGGAACCGGGAGAGCCGCCGCCATTAGAGGAGGCAACACTGGGCTAGACGGACAAAGACGGCTGGCTCGCCAGAAGGCAGCTTCCCGCGCGCCTTCCCGTGACGGCGTCTTCCCAGGCAATGTGGGGATCAGGAGCGACAGGCAAACGTCCCAGAAACATCCCACACCTGACAGCCAGCGTGGCCTAGTGGTGAGAGTGTTGGCCAGGGACCCGGGAGATCCGGGTTCTAATCCCCACCAGGCCATGAGGCTCACTGGGGGGTGACTTTGGGCCAGTCACTGACTCTCCGCCTAACCTGCCTCACAGGGTTGTTATGAGGATAAAACGGAGGAGGAGGAAGGAAAGGATTATGTAAGCCGCCTTGGGTTCCTTGCAGGAAAAAGGGCGGGATAAATATGTCACACACACAGCTTTTCCACCACCACCACCGATTTTCCCCAAGAGCACCCAATTCACACAGAGGCCTGACAAGTCTAGCTAGTCCGCAGTGTTTCTCAACCTTGGGTCCCCAGATGTTTTTGGCCTACAACTCCCAGCATGCCCCAGCCAGCATAGCTGGCTGGGGCATGCTGGGAGTTGTAGGCCAAAAACATCTGGGGACCCAAGGTTGAGAAACACTGAGCTAGTGCATTGCGTGAAACGAGCATCTGCTGTGGCGTTACGCTTCCCACAATCCTCTGCAATGTGCCTCAGCCGCGGAGTTATTGTGAGAAGCCGAGAAGCCCCGAGAGCCAGTTTCAGGCCAGGCATGCCAGCCTCACCTCTGGCTTTCTGGGTTCTTTGGCTAGCCGGCCACAGAGCCGTGGGTCACATCCACCAACGAGCAGCCAGCTCAACTAGCCCCCTCTTGCCTTTTCTGTCCACAATTCCTTGAAACGGCAAAGCGCATAAAATGTCATTCAGAACACAGCTGACTTAAAATAAAGACAGAAGCCAAAACATGCACCCCCCCCCCTCCCCCGAACAGGAAGGAGACTCAACAGCCAAATTTCTGGAAAAGCCAACTTGGTTCCGGCCGAGCTGGAAAGCCCCCCTCGCCTTCCTCTGCATTTTTTTTCCAGCTGACAGAAATGCACGCCGCCCACTCTGTGTTGACACGACACTGCCTGCGGTCTGGAACGTTTCAAAACAAGGCCGGCCCTCCCAGCGACGGCAACGCAGCTCGTGTCCAAAGCATTCAGAATAAAGGAACGTGGCCTCAGAGGCGCCGAGAAAGCCACGGAAGGTGCCCCTACCCATGTGGGGAAGTACGCTTCGGGCTCAAAGTATTTCCCGTAGTGCTTGTTCCGCTTGAAGTTGCCCAGGTCGGCCTGCAAGGCAAAGGCCGCCAGCAGGAAGTAGGCCTCCTCGCGCAGCACGCACTGGGAGCGCAGGACTTGTTTCCTCAGGTGCCAGTAGTAGTAGTAGCGGGCCATCCGGTCCCTGGAAGGAGACAAGGAGCGGGAAGAGATGAGCAAGTGCGCAGGGCGGAGAGAGAAGAAAGCCAGCAAGGGAAGCAGGGGGCGGGAAAATGCATTCTGGTGCGGTCGGGCGGGCGGCTCTCTCACGTGGCGACTTTTTGGTGCTGGAATTTAACATGCATGCCATCACCCCGAGCCAGTCACGAGTTAAAATGGTCCTCGTGCATCATTCCGGACTGCCTGATGGACACTGAAATGCGCATCTGAGTCCTCATTTATTTATTTATTTATTTATTATTAATATTTATTTATCGACCATCTGGCCGGCAACCGGCCACCCTGGGCGATGTACACGCAATAAAATACATAAATACAATAAAATACATTAAAACAATATAAAAATTTTAAAATCTTAACCCACCCCATATTCCTGCCTGAACAACCAGGTTTTTAATGAGCGACGGAAGCTCATCAGAGAGGGGGCATGGCGGAGGTCACTCGGGAGAGAGTTCCACAGTACGGGGGCCGCCACAGAAAAGGCCCTCTTCCTCGTCCCCACCAGTCTAGCTGCTCTGGCTGAAGGGACAAGGAGAAGGCCATCCGTGGCAGATCTTGCTGAGCGGCCCACATTGCTGAAAGCAATGAGGAGTGGACAGGTGCCCTTTGCATGCCCACACACAGAGAAGGAATGGGAGTTTTAGAAAAAGAAGAATATTTTATTTACGGTCTACCGACCACACCAATACGTAAAACAATACAAACAAGATACACCAGCTCTTAATTATACACTCAAATAAAAACTTAGAAAATAAAAACAGAACCAGACAAGCATAGAAAGTCTCGTCACAATAGCAATATTCAAAAATGTTGCCACTTTCTTGGTAATTGAGCTATGAGCCGTCAAGCAGAGTGGACAAAAGAAACTCTGAGGATCGTCCAGGGAAAGTCTGGGTGATTGGATGTATTACATGTTTTCTCTAGCCCCTCGATAAAAGCCGCAGTTAAAAAGGACATGTGCAACAGTTTCCACCTCCTCATTATTGCAGGGGCAACACCTGTTTTCCATTGGGATTTTATTGAATCTACCATCCAAAAGTTTGGAGGGTAGAACATTAAATCGAGCCAAGGAAAACGCTCTCCTATATTTTGGAATAGATAACCAATCTAAGTATAGCATCCCATTTGTAGAGTAAAGGTCTGACAAACCCATCGACAAGGGGAAGGAATGGGAGTTGCTCCTTGCTTTCAGTGCAACCTTCGACCGAATTGATGAGGCTGACGCTTCAAAAGCACATTTTTTTAAATTTGGGTGTAAAGGTGCAGCGGAGTCGCCAAGAGACTGAGCGACAAACCAGGAAATCCTGGGTTTGAAACTCATCTCTCCCATGAGCTCATTAGGTGCCCACAGCCAAGCCACTCTCTCGCCCACAGCAGCCCCCTCCGCAATATGGAGGATAATAATAATAATAATAATAATAATAATAATAATAATAATAATAATAATAATAATATTGGCCTACCTTACATGGTTGTTGGAAGAATTAGTTTCCTGCATTGAGCAGGGGGTTGGACTCAATGGCCTTGTAGGCCCCTTCCAACTCTATGATCTATGACAGTGTTCTCCAACCTTGGGTCCCCAGATGTTTTTGGCCTACAACTCCCAGCATGCCCCAGCCAGCATAGCTGGCTGGGGCATGCTGGGAGTTGTAGGCCAAAAACATCTGGGGACCCAAGCTTGGAGAACACTGATCTATGAAATCTATGATGATGATGATGATGTAGTTTAGTTCCAGTGCGGTGTTATAATTGGGAATGAATGAGAAAAATCTTGTTTTCTTTGGCCTTTTCATGATTGTTTGATCGCTTTATTACTGTCTGGGTTCCTATTGGGTATGCCGCCATGAGAAGGCTTTAGCCCTTAAAAGCCGCCTGGAAATATTTTAAAGAAAATATCACAGATGATCTGTCTAGTGCTGAGCGGTGGGAAACGGCAGGTTATCTCAGAAAGACACCAGGGCCGAGAGGCTTTGACGGCACGCCCGTGGACTTAACTGGAATCACATTAAATGTTTAATCCGTGAGCGCACAGATCAATCGGCGGCACGCCCTTCCACCTGTGGGCGCCCTCACCTCCCCGTGCTACCACGGGGAGCTTTGGGCAACCACGCCCTGGCATCTCCTCGCCCTCGGCTTCCCTCGCCCTCACCTGATCAGCCGGCCGTTTTCCACGTAGTACTGCACTCGGAAGTGGATGATCATCGGAGGGCCAAACTGGTCTATGCCCTGCAACGTAAAAAGTAAAAGGCAAAAGTAAAGGTGCAGCCTTCCGTTTGAGCAAGGGAGCTGGGGCGGGGTGGGGACGGACGGACGGACGGACATCAGAAGAGCCCTGCTGGGTAGGACCAAGGGCCCATCGGGTCCAGCACTCTGCTCCCGCACACGAGGGCCACGGCTGCCTCCCGCCGAGGTTCATCAGCAACTTGCCATACCGAGGCACCGATCCTGGAGGCGACATATAGCCCACCCCGACGAGTAGCCCTCATCCGGAACTAGAGACCTGCCAAAGATGCTCGTTTTTCTAAAAAAATGCAGATTTTTCATTCTGCTTGAGCCTCAGCGGGAGAAACGCTACACGGCAAGGACGCATTTGGGCCCAGGGGCGGGCAGGCCACCCCCCTCGGCCCAAGTGAGAACTGGGGAAAAGCTCAACGGCGTAGGTGAGCAGGCTTTGCACAGCTGCTTGCACAGCAGCTGACACAGGAACCGAGTTTGACCCTGGGTCCATCTAGCCCAGTACACTGACCGGCACTGACCGGTACACTGACCGGCAGCACTGGCGCTCCGGGGGGTTTCGGACCGAACCTGGGCCCTTTTGCATGCAAACCCAAGCGCCGTGTCACTGAGCTATGGCACTTTCCCCCAAAATAAAGTAAGATTCTAGTCCTCATGGTTCTGAATTTAAATGGGGATTTAAATGGGAACACGGGAAGCTGCCCTACATGCCGTAAGACCCTTGGCTCCATCTGGCCCGGTATTGTCGACACTGACCGGCAGCCGTGGCTCTCGGGGGTTTCAGGCAGGATTCCTTCCTAGCCCTATCTGGAGATGCCGCCGGGGATCGAACCCGGGACATTCTGCATACAAAGCAGGGGCTCCACCACCGAGCTCCGGCCTCTGCATAATGCACTGGGATGGTAACTTAAGATTCACTTCAGACTCAGCCTGGACTGGTGCCCTTTTCGCCGTTAGTTATCAGAAAACCATCCCAGTCCCGCTGCCATTCTGACGTGAAACCCATCCATCTGGGGGCAGGAGGCGGCTGAGCTGACTTGGCAGGAAGGCCAACCCCCGGCGGTCCTCCAGGGTAATTTTCTGAGACATCACCCCCCGCACGTCGGCTATTTATCTTGGAGCAGACTGGGGGTTTAAACACCAAGCCAGCCTCGCTGATGGAAGCTAAACCAGTGTTCTCCAACCTTGGGTCCCCAGCTGTTTTTGGCCTACATCTCCCAGCATGCCCCAGCTACGCTGGCTGGGGCATGCTGGGAGTTGTAGGCCAAAAACAGCTGGGGACCCAAGGTTGGAGAACACTGAGCTAAACGACTATTTCCAACGCGCCTGGCGTTAAATCACGAAGCAGTTCTACGCTTCCGGTCTCCTCTTCTTAAGAGAGGGGACAGAGATACCTTTCACTATGTATTACGTTTCAAAGAGGTGCGACAGACTAGAGATTATTTTGCTTCTGTTTATACCTCCCCCTTTGCTCCGAGAAAAGGCACCTTCGTTTACGGAAGCCAGAGAGCCTTCCAAAACTGCCCGAGAGGAAGTTTTTTTCCCAGCTTAACCCTGGTGGGCCAGAAGCGAATCCTAAAACTCCGGAAGGCGACTTCCTACCGCAGCAGTGCCTTTGGAATGCGCGGCAATGCCGCTTCTGAATTTAGAGGTGGTGATGTGGGCTTGGGGCAAGATGCTCCCATGGGCCCCTTCTCCTGAGCACGTCCGTCCCTCCCTCCCTCCTCCTCCTCCTCCTCCTCCTCCTCCTCCTCCTCCTCCTCCTCCTCGCCACTGTCGCCAGCTGCTGCCTGTCCTCTTGCCTCCCTTCTCTGGGCCCGATCCACACACCTCCCAGAGAGAGAGAGGACGAGGTGCGCAGGGGTTACTGCACCTTCTCCTCTCACTGCTCACTTGCTCAGAGAGGTGCAGAACCTCTTTGAGCTGTTTCTCCCCCTCCCAGCCTCTAGCCCCCTCATTCCTCCCACCTCTTTTAGCTCCCTTTTGACTAGCCAGGCCCCCCCACGTCAGCCATCACGTGACTAGCCACATCCTCCGTGGGAGCCATTTTGCGGTGGTGCCCACAGCAGCTCCTCAAAATTCCCAAATGTGCCCACGGGTCCAAACAGGTTGGGGAGCCCTGAGCAACAGTAACTTCAAATAAAAGAATGCACCAGGGATGTTGAAGAGTCCTTGGTCTCGAGTCACGAGTCTTTGGACCCGAGTCTCGAGTCCGGGTCCTTGGTCCAAAATGGTGACTCACGAGTCACAAGTCACTCCCAAAGCCGACTCCACAAGTCCCTATTAAAATCAATGGGTTTCCCCCCCAACAAAATAAGGCTACTTCAGATGTGTGGCTTAAATAAATTCTAGGCACAAGTGTGCCTTTTTATTTCAAAACTCTGCCACTGATTTTGACAAGAACAGACCAGGCAGACAAACCCAAAATAACCAGGCAGGCAGAGGAGGCAGGGAACCCCAAAGCAGGCAGGCAGAGGCCTTTGTCTTGGACAATTCAAACTGTGGAACTGGTTAAGAAGAGACCAGGCAGGCAGAGGAGGCAGGGAACCCCAAACAGGCGGGCAGAGGCAGCCAAAGCCAAAATGTCTGAAAGGTTGCATTTTAGGAAAATGATTTTAAAAAATAAAATCTTCGCCAGCGATCGCACTTCTCTCCACTCCTTCTGGCACAGCCCAGGGATGTTGAAGAGTCCTTGGCCTCGAGTCCCGAGTCGAGACTCGAGTCCCATTAAAAATATTGGGACTCGAGTGGGACTCGAGTCAGAGTGGGGACTCAGTCCGACTCACGAGTCGAGTCCTAGAGTCTGAGTCTCCATCCCGGGAATGCACATGGGGGTAAGATGACAGCTGCCATCTTGGACCATAGAGGTGAAACTAGAGGGACGCTCCTACCTTGCTTGCTTCCTTCTTCCATTCTTTTGGACAGTACTTGTATAGCTTCTGGGACAATTCCATGTACACATGCTCATTGTCTGCCATGGGGGGAAAAAACAGAAGACCGGATTGGAAAACAGGCTAGGCAAAACATTTTCTGACATTCTTTTTTTTTTTTTAAAGGACAGGTTAGATACATTTTGAAAACTGCCTTTTTGAACTAGCTTAAGAGATTCTGCTGGGGGGGGGGGAAAGAGAAAGAATCCCCTCACAAGTTCGCCTTTAGGATATTTACATGATTATTCTTTTTAGATCGCATTTTATAATTTAGGGCGCAATCCTACGCATGTTTAGACAGGAAACTGGGAGTCGTAGGACTTTGCCCTGTCTAAACATGCGTAGGACTGCGCCCTAACTCATTTAGCACATCTTGCCCACGTATAAAAATATTAATGCGTGGGTTACAAAAATTGCAAGGTTATGTGTTCCTGATGTGAACAACAGAAGAAATAAGGCTGGTGGAAGGCCTTTAACTTGAGGCAGGGCTGGGGAACTTCTTCTAGCCCAGTGTTCTCCAACCTTGGGTCCCCAGATGTTTTTGGCCTACAACTCCCAGCATGCCCCAGCCAGCTATGCTGGCTGGGGCATGCTGGGAGTTGTAGGCCAAAAACATCTGGGGACCCAAGGTTGGAGAACACTGCAAGGTTGGAGAACACTGGCCTGAGGGCCAAATTCAATTTCAGCCTTTCAGAAAGGGGAGAAAAACTGCACCAAAGCCAGGAGACTGCCAATGATCTGCAGTCGTGGGAAATGGGGTGGAGCCAGAGGAAGGGGGTGTGGTCATCTGGGGAATCCCAGAAGGCTGGATTGGGATCCCAGGAGGGCCGATTTGGATCCTGGGCCCAAGGTTCCCTACGCTTGATCTGAAGGCACGGCGAACCGTTTCATCCTTTTTAAGTAGACTCCTGAGATCAGTGTCTTCCAACACCCTTCATTTGAGGCCTGCACAGTAATGGCCCAGGGCAGGGTGATGCTACTCAGTCCCCACCCGTGGCCACCTAGGCCTCTTCCCTTTTGCCTTCCAGTTTCCCCCCTCCCTTCCATTTTAAAAGCCAACAACGGTTCAACGTTCCTCCCGCATAGATATTAATGCCAACCATGGTTAACGGCACTCCAGCTTCTAACCATGGCTGCGAACCGTGGCTTGAGAGCTAACCATGGTTAACAAAGACCCTGATGCAAACCTATCGCTGCATCATATCCAAGCCCGTGATCATCAGACCCTCCGCCACCTCGGCTCTCACCGCAGGATCCTAGGGGCAGAAATCAAATGCCAAACGATCGCTGGCCCAGCTGAAGGTCACGTGGTACAACAGAGCTGCAAATGCAAAGGGAGGAAGCGCAAAGCTGAGTTGCTCCACACGGACTTACTCTGTATGACGCTGAGTCCAAAGAGGTGGCAGTCCTTCAGCCGTAGCAGGTCACACACCTGGACAAGTAACTCATGACACAATATTTTAACCTACAGAGGGGGAGGGGGGTGGAAGAAGAGGAAAGCGGAATATTCTGTGATTATTTTAGGAGCAATTCCTGCAGAGCTGGCCCAGAAAGGTGTTGCAACACAGACAACACGTTACTCTGATTTCTAGTAGGCGAGTGTAACAGCCACGGTCAGACAAGATCAACAGAGCAGCTGCATGAAGCGGCCACTGACTCTCAGGCTAACCTACCTCACAGGGTTGTTGTGAGGATAAAATGGAGAGGAGGAGGATAATATAGGGAATGTAAGCCACCTTGGGTTCCTTTCAGGAAAAAAGGCGGGGTATAAATATAATAAAATAAATAAATAAGTAATAAACTTACAATCTATGGCCTGCTTGAATCATAAAGATTAAGCGCACGTACGTATTTTTAGATTATTTTGCACGATTTCTGCTCCTCTTGGGGAGAGCCATGGGGGGCACTGGAGCCCCAAACCCGACCACAGAAATCCTGCTCAGCAACCCACCCACCCTAATCCTCACTCTTTTATCTATGCTCCTGAAATGGCATCAAGCTTTGCTCAGACTCTCTCAAGCCCACCTTTGCCTCCCTAAGGGTTAGAAACTCAGTTTCTGTTTTTTAAAAGAAAAGAGCAGAGAACCCCAAAATTCTAAATTCTGCACCCAAGGCTTAGTTCTGCACACGTGCGTGGCACAATTACAACACCGTGAAATGCACAGCGCCCCCCACGGAAGGTCAGCTCTTGTGCAGCCCTGACCACATGAAATCTACATACTTATGTAGTCAAAAAAGTACTCCGGGCAAGAATACCCAGAACCTCCATTTTCATTTTCAGCCAGTAACAGGGAGGCAAGCTGAAAGTTCCATCATGCCCAAGAGGCATCCAAATCTTTTAATCTTTTGCAATTTTAAAGGCTCAGTTTAGGTGTTTGAACCATGCATGACTCAAGCAATTCTGAAAGTTGAGAGACAGAGAGAGAGAGAGAGAGATGCTCACTGCTGTGAAGCCTCGTCATCTACCAATTTTGTGGCAATTATGATAACGGTGTGGAAATAAAATATGTAAATCCACTGCGACATATTTTAATTTCCAGCATGGCTCTCTTGATAGTGCAGGAGCCCCTCGCCTTGTCAGGAAGGCACCAAGCCAGATTTGACAGCAGGAGAAAAGAAGCAGGGCCATAAGCAACACACACACACACACACACACACACACACACACACACACACACACACACACAGAACATATAAGGGGGGGGGAAGGGAGAATCCCCCAGTCAAGGTAAGCAAGGCAAAGCTTCAAACTGGCCTTCCCTGACCCGGCACCCTTCAGATGTGTTGGGACTACAACCCCCATCGTCCCCAGCCAGCAGGGAGAAGATGAGCTGTTTATCATGCTTTCTCTTCCCAGCCATTCATCCACCCAAAATTGTGTCACCAAGCCCAGTTGCTTTTAAGAACACCAGAAGAGCCCTGCTGGGTCAGACCCAGGGTCCATCTAGTCCAGCATTCTGTTCACACAGTGGCCGACCGGCTGCCCACGGGAAACCCACAAGCAGGACATGAGTGCAACAGCACCCTCCTGCCCATGTTCCCCAGCAACTGGGGTACATAGGCACACTGCCTCTGATCCCAGAGGTAGCATAGAGCCATGAGGACTAGTAGCCACCGATGGCCTTCTCCTCCATGAATTGGTCCAAATTTTCTGTCCCCGAAGGTAAAACATTCCTGTCTCAGGGAGCTTGGAGGAGTGATCAGAAGGCTGAGAAGGAAAGGATTAAACGGCCTCTTCCTCCACCCCTCCACGCAGTCGCTCTGTTTGGGAGGGCCCATGGCTCGGTGTGATAGAACCCCTGCAGAAGGTCCTGGGTTCGATCCCAGGCAGCATCTCCAGATAGGGATGGGAAAACTCCTGCCTGAAACCCCGCTGCCAGTCAGCGCCGACAATACTGGGCTAGGTGGACCCAGGTCTGACTCAGTAGAAGGTGGCGCCTGCTATGTTGCTATGCTAAAAGAAAGTCATCACAAAAAAGAAACGAGGAACTCCATGTAAAGTGCAGTGCTGCCCTGTGTTTTCCTAGAATTCCATATAAGCACAAAATGTGGCACTCTGAAAATCTCTCTGTGCGTGCGTGCATGTGCGTGCGTGCTTGTGTGTTTAAAGCATGTTTCTAGTCCTTAAAGCTGTGGAAGGTAAGCCTGAGAGCGTGTAGGACAACTCAAGCAAGGCAGCCAAGCTGCAAGAGAAGGCAATCCCCACAACGCCCTGGGTTTCTAGACAAGGGGTGGAAATTCTCTCGAAAGATCAAGGCAACGCCTAAGCAAAATACGTTGATCAAGGTTCTGGAAAAGAAAACCAGAGGGCGGGACAGAAAACGCCCCTGTTTGTGACGACCCCCGGG
Organism: Shinisaurus crocodilurus; assembly: GCA_021292165.1. Taxonomy (NCBI): domain Eukaryota; kingdom Metazoa; phylum Chordata; class Lepidosauria; order Squamata; family Shinisauridae; genus Shinisaurus; species Shinisaurus crocodilurus. The sequence continues at coordinate 309,070,331 of CM037876.1, forward strand.
GTGTATGTTCGGGGGGGGGGGCGGGGGGGAAGGAGGCACACCGATTGTGCCAGCTCACTCACGTTTATGATGATGTTGAGGGATTCGTCATTGGGGAGGAAGATACAGACGCTGCGCCGGTCCTGCATGACTCTGTTATTGTGGAAGTTCAGTTTGTTCATCATGTTCCGGGCACTCCCCGTAGACTTGTCAGCGAGGCGCTCCGAGACCGTGTGGGGACCCCAGGGTCAGAGCACTCAGCGGCCGGCTGTCCCTCTTCATCGCCCACGGCACGGCGGGCAGGGCATCCGGGCATCTCTCCCCAGGGGGACCATCGCTGGACAGAATGAGAAGCACAGAGAAGCGTGAGGTGCTAGGGCCCACGGGGAGCTGGGAGAAGAACCTGGCCACGCCCTGCCAAAACTCGATGATGATGATAATAACGATTAGGTATAGCCCATCTTTCCGCATGCGCTTTTCGAAGAGCACACACACACACACACACTGCCTGGCGTCATCCTCCAAAGAAGCTGAAAGGTGGGAGATCCACGACAGACAAAAGGAAGTACTTTCTCACACAGCGCATATGGCTGACTTTGTGGAATTCAGTGCCACAAAATGGGGAAACGATCACCAACTTGGAGCGCTTTAAAAAAGCAGTGTTCTCCAACCTTGGGTCCCCAGATGTTTTTGGCCTACAACTCCCAGCATGCCCCAGCCAGCTACGCTGGCTGGGGCATGCTGGGAGCTGTAGGCCAAAAACATCTGGGCACCCAAGGTTGGAGAACACTGCTTTAAAAATACAAATTCATGCAGGAGACAGACACGACTGAACGGAACCGTCGGAACATCTGGCATTGTGCCTGTAGGATGACGCCAGATTGCATCTTATGAGCATCAAGAGGGTGGTGGAGCAGAAGACCACCTCGCGAAACCTCCCAAAGCAACACATCCCCCTCGAGTCTCCAGTGGAACCAGTTTGAAATATTCACTAAACAAAAGCCTTTCCTGAGCGGGAACCCCCGCCCCGCCCCCCCCCAATCTATCTAACTGTACCCAACGCTAATTACCAAGGCCAAAGCTTCTAAGAAAAGAGAAGGGGAGCAATGGTTAGAAAGGACACAGAAGGGTGCTCAGTTAAAGACTTTCGCAGCATTGGTTTTCGTGGGCAAAAGCACATCGTGTCAGGCGCAACGTGAGGGCTCCATCCAGCCTATGAGAGTCGATGTCACAATGAATCTGTGTGCCTTTACTGGTGCCATGAGACTCTTATTTCTGCTACGACAGACTCGGCACAGCCCTCTGGAATCTGCCACAACCGATCGCATCTTTTTAAAACCGCGCACCCTCGAACACTGCCACACATGTGAATAAAGGCGCCTTTATACTAAGCATGCCTTTCCCAATCGGCTTAGCTTTCTGTCAAGCTATCGCCCCCTCGTTCTTTACAGAGAAATCTGCATCTTTTGTTTTCCTATTGGAAATTCCTTTCCTGAAAGCCCCGCAGGACGTCTTGCACGCGTGTTAAGGGCTGCCCCCTCCCCATAGAATCATAGAAAAGTAGAGTTGGAAGGGGCCTACAAGGCCATCGAGTCCAACCCCCTGCTCAATGCAGGAATCCAGGTCAAAGCATCTCTGACAGATGTCTGTCCAGCTGCACCTTGAATGCCTCCAGACTGGGAGAGCCCACCACCTCCCTAGGTAGTTGGTTCCATTGTCTTATTGCTCTGACAGTCAGGAAATTTTTCCTGTTGTTTAGGCGGAATCTGGCTTCCTGTAACTTGAGCCCATTATTCTGTGTCCTGCAAACTGGGATGATGGAGAAGAGATCCTGGCCCTCCTCTGTGTGACATCCCTTCAAGTACTGGAAGAGTGTGATTATATCTCCCCTCAGTCTCCTCTTCTGAAGGCTAAACATGCCCAGTTCTTTCAGTCTCTCCTCATAGGGCCTTGTTTCCAGTCCCTTTATCATCCTTGTTGCCCACCTCTGAACCCTCTCCAGTTTGTCTATGTCCTTCTTAAAGTGAGGTGCCCAGAACTGGATGTGGTACTCAAGATGAGGCCTAACCAGTGCCGAGTAAAGGGGAATTATCACTTCCCGCGATTTGGAAGCTATACTTCTATTAATACAGCCCAAAATTGCATTTGCCTTCTTTGCAGCCACGTCGCATTGCTGGCTCATATTCAGTTTGTGATCTACCACGATTCCAAGATCCTTCTCACTTGTAGCATCTCCAAGCAGCGGGGCCCGTCCGGCCCAGAAGGGAGCAAGTTCAGAAGGGGAGACACACCCAGCCACTGGCAGTGCTTTCAAAACTGGGCGGCCGCATGGGACGGGCTACTTGGCACGTACCTCGGCGGTGCAGAAAGACCTGCCCATCATTAATCTATACACGGATCATGGCCATCTGCTCCCATATGAATAATCCGCCTGCTCTTTAAATCGAGCGGGTTTACAGGTTATACCGAATTATACAGCAATTTTGGGCTGCATTAATAGAAGTATAGCTTCCAAATCGCGGGAAGTGATAATTCCCCTTTACTCGGCACTGGTTAGGCCTCATCTTGAGTACTGCGTCCAGTTCTGGGCACCACACTTTAAGAAGGACATAGACAAACTGGAGAGGGTTCAGAGGAGGGCAACAAGGATGATAAAGGGACTGGAAACAAGGCCCTATGAGGAGAGACTGAAAGAACTGGGCATGTTTAGCCTTCAGAAGAGGAGACTGAGGGGAGATATGATCGCACTCTTCCAGTACTTGAAGGGTTGTCACACAGAGGAGGGCAAAGATCTCTTCTCGGTCATCCCAGTTTGCAGGACACGGAATAATGGGCTCAAGTTACAGGAACCTAGATTCCACCTAAACATCAGGAAAAATTTCCTGACTGTCAGAGCAATAAGACAATGGAACCAACTACCTAGGGAGGTGGTGGGCTCTCCCAGTCTGGAGGCATTCAAGGTGCAGCTGGACAGACATCTGTCAGAGATGCTTTGACCTGGATTCCTGCATTGAGCAGGGGGTTGGACTCGATGGCCTTGTAGGCCCCTTCCAACTCTACTTTTCTATGATTCTATGATTCTATGAAACAAATTCAAAAGCTTTCCTTGAAAATGGGTTTTACTGGAATACTTGGAACACCGTAGCATCCACTCTCTAACCTTCTCTCTATGGCACTGTCGTCTGACAGCACGGCCCTGAAATGTGACATTTCGCATTGAAGGTGCTTGTGTCAGACATGGTTACGGATGGGAAGCGGTGTTGGGACTTTTGAAGATGGGAGTCCACACGTCCTAAGCAACAAGAGAGGCAAATGATACTGATGATCTGGACGGAACTGGGGTGTGCCAAAGGAAGACACGGAGGCGGAGGAGGAGGGAGGAGGAGGAGGAGGAGAGAAGAAGAAGAAGAAGAAGAAGAAGAAGAAGAAGAAGAAGAAGAAGAAGAAGAAGAAGAAGAAGAAGAAGAAGAAGAAGAAGAAGAGAAGAATTCCTTTCCTGTTCTTCTACTCAGTGAGCACTCAGAGTGGCTTACTCACACAAAAAAAGGAAAGAAAAGAAAAACAGAGAATAACATACGGTATAAAAACCACAGATTAAACGAACCATCATTGCAAGCAACCAACACTACAATAATTAAAAGCCCGTTGAGACGGCTTGCGCGATACTCCAGGTGGGAGACAGCCAGAGGGCGAGTCATGCTTTTAGCCGAGGGGACGGACCAGAAGGGCAGATGACGTCTTTATGTTCACATTTCAGACTGGTTTGAGGGGCAACTCGATTTAAGCCCCACGTTAAGTGAAAACGCTGTAAATATTTTAAGAACGTGGCAACTCCCAGAGCGGCAGCCTCTTCCCCTACATTATTTAAATTTTAAGAAAGAAAGAAAAAAAAATATGAAGGCACTGAAAATGGTTTACATACTAATTTTAGCATGCCTGAAGAACTGCGCGCATGAATATCCTGGAGCGCAGTGCTACGGTCCCTGGGAGTGTCCCAGGGGACACAAGGTTGTTGAGAGTCCCCACTCCCGAGGCTGCAGACATGGCTATGATCTTGCCGAGGGGGACTCTCCGTTCCGATCCGCCCCCCCCATCGCAAGAAAGAACCGCACTGGGTCCTTCCCGAGCACTCAGATGCGGCCCCGGAGAGAGAGAAAAGGGGGTGTTCTGGTGGGCGGGCGAGGGAGAGGCCAGGAGGCGAGAATCCCTGTGGCCCCTCCAACCCGGACCCCGGCCACGCGCCGTCTCAAGGTGGATTCAGAGGCCCAGCTAGAGGAAAAAATTCATAAGAGGAGGACAGAGAGGCAAAGATTGGCTCAGCCGCACCTCCGGCCCTGCCGGTAGCTCGGCAGGGCATCGGATACCCCCCCGGAAGGCTCGGAGGTCGAAGGCTTCTTTTCTAAGAGGAGCGGAAGCTACGGGTTCAGGGGCAGGCACCTGAAAAAAAGAAGATGATTACAACTTGATTTTAGATTGGTCTAGCATCAAATCCCTTCCAGGTATACAATTTGACTTGGAGTGTGTCCATCCCATTAATTAATTGTATGAAATAATGAATGTCTAAAAAAAAAAAAAAAAAAAAGTGGAAATTTTTCCATGGGAGGGGGGAAATACAGTAGTGCAATGTTCTCCAAGCTTGGGTCCCCAGATGCTTTTGGCCTACAACTCCCAGTATGCCCCAGCCAGCGTAGCTGGCTGGGGCATGCTGGGAGTTGTAGGCCAAAAAACATCTGGGGACCCAAGCTTGGAGAACACTGCAGTAGTGGAAACTTTCCCACCCCCCATCACTGGGCAGTCCCATGCGTGAGCGGAACAGAAGTCTAGTATTTAAAAAGAAACAAGTAAAGAAGCCAACGTGCCCGTGTGTACTTGCTTGGCACGGCTCATGCCGCTAGTTATAACGAGTTCCTAGCCGGGTCAGAGCTCACCCAGGGCCCTTCTACCGTAGCATGCTTCCCGGGGGAGCCAAATGCTTCCAGGAAGCTCACGGCCGGGCGAAATAAATGAATAAAGGAAGGCGTTAAAGTGATTCCCAAAGTGATACTCAAAACACAACCATGCACAACCACGTTTAGTAATGCTTAACATTTGTATAGCACGTTCAAGTGTTCAGAGTATCATTGGTCCACAGTAACTGGGACTCACAGAGGTACACTGCGTCTATACATGGAGGTGCCATTCAACTATCATGGCAGATCTATCAATGGCAATTTCCGCGCTTCCATACCCTGTTCTGCGCACGACTTCTACTGGGGCCTTTTCTGCGGGGCTGCCTTCCTTTGGGGGTTTATCCTGCTCCCAGGTTACTTGCAAGGCAAGGCCCTCGGAAGTTTTCAGAGAACATTCATTACGATATAAAAAATAAAATAAAACCTTGAACATACAAAATTTAAAACAGTCTGAAACCAGAGATGAATGTCAGGGTGTTATTAAGGATTCATATTAGAAGTGTTGTGGGGGCATTCAACAGTTTTGCCGCTCACCTTTGGGTTTTATTTTAAGCCAAAAACAAAAAAAAAGGGGGCAGGAAAAGATATTGAGAGGGGGTGGGGGGGGAGAAAGAGGAGGGAATCTCTGCAGTCATCAGAGCTAGAAACTTGATTGCGTTTAAAGCAGTGAAACCGGAGACTGTCAGGATGCCAACTCCTGTTGCTTAGTACCAAATTATGGGTATGTGAAGAACCGCAGAAAACAGACCCTTCCCAAGGTTTCTGAACAAGCCTGAAACTTGGATCCGTGGTTCTGCCTCTTTCCTTCTTTTTTTAAAAAAATGAATCACTGATCATTCACATTTGAGAATCCAAATCTACTCTCTGGCAAGGTTCCTCACTTTTTTACTTCTCGTTGCATGATGTCCCTGATAAAAGTATTACGGCTGTCCAGAGAGAGAGAGAGAGAAAGGGGTGGGGGGTGGAGAGGAGATCACGTTTGGTAGGCAAGGGCAGCCTCCACAAGAAATGCCTTCACAACATGTGTTCCGCACACTCCACCGACGGAGGCAAAGCAGCGCTTGATCAATTCCACATGAAGGAGATACCGAGAGAACAGAAGGCGATTCATCTCTCACAAGCGGCCCTGAAGGCAAAGAGAATCTTTCTGGTCTGCAAACGCGCAGCTCAGCAATTCAACACTCGTGTGGGCATTGCGCTCAAAAGCTGTTCTGTTTTGTCACGTCTGCAAAGCATTTACTGTGTGTGTATGTGAGAGCGAGAGCGAGAGAGGCAGGCAGGCAGGCAGACACAGACACATGTTTTCATGTTATGCTAAAGCATAACTTCAAGGACCGGGGCCAAATTCAGCCAGGACAGGGGTTCCCAGACGGCCGGCCCCGTGACTCCTTCCCCATGTCACCAAGTGGTTCCTGCTTCCTCCTGCCAATCATTTGGCGGTTTCCCAGCTTTTGCACCATTTCTTCCCCATTCAATATTATTATTATTATTATTATTATTATTATTATTATTATTATTATTATTATTATTATTATGCGCTCTGCCACTGAGCTGCAGTCCGTCCCCCGTGCCGAAACACAGCGGTGGCTCCCTCGGGCACTCCACTGGTGCTCACAAGGGGCCGGTGTTTGCCTGAAACGGGGCTCAATGATTCATTCCTTCATGCACACAAGCCATAGACAAAGGACCAGGTAGCAGGTGATGGGAAGGGCCACTCCTCTGCCCAGTCCCTGGAGAGCCGCCACCAGTGGACAAAGGTGGGCCAGGTAGACTGACAGCCTCACCTGGTGTACGGTAGCTCGTTTCTCTATGGGAGCTCGTTTCTCTATGAGAGGCAGTGTGGCGTAGTGGTGAGAGTGCTGGGTTGGGACTCGGGAGATCCGGGTTCTCAGTCAGTCAGGCGATCACTCGTGACCGAGTAAGATTGTCTTCCAGGATAAAAAAAAAAAAAAAAGAAAAAGAAAATTTACAAAAAGGAGATTTTAAAAGGAGGAAAATTCTAAAGAAAATTGTGTAGACTCTAGCGATGGGTCCGTAAGTGACTGTGGAGGCCAATTCTAGATCCACACAGCTTCCCACAGTGAGGACACAGGTTACCAGATGGAAGATGGTCTTGTAAAGGATTCATTTGACGTGCTTTTCGCTTAGCACGTTTCTCCCATTCACCTTGCACTCGGGCTTCTTCAAAGTCCATAGAACCTTTGTGAAAGGCCAACCTTCAGTTAGATCGTTCATGGTCCAGAGCTTCCTCTTATATTGACCACCGGTATTCCGCTTTCCATCCTTGAGTTGGGAATAAAGTAACTGCTTTGGGAGACGGCAGTCAGGCATTCGAACAACATGACCGGTCTACTGAATTTGGAGTTGAAGGATCATTTTTTCAATGCTAGTAGTCTTTGCTTCTTCCAGTACACTGACATTTGTTCGCCTATCTTCCCAAGTAATTCGCAGGATTTTCCGGAGGCAACGTTGATGAAGCCTTTCAAGGAGGTGGAAGTGACGTTTATAGATAGTCCATGTTTCGCAGGCATACAATAAAGTTGGTAATACAATGGCTTCATAAACCAGTGTTTTGGTCTTCTTACAAATATCCCGATCCTCGAACACTCTATGTTTCATTCGAGAAAACGCGGCACTTGTGGAGCTCAGACGATGCTGGATTTCACTGTCGATGTTTGGGTGACTTTGGGCCAGTCACCGACTCTCAGCCTAACCTACCTCACAGGGTTGTTGTGAGGATAAAATGGAGAGGAGGAGGAGGATTATGTCAGCCGCCTTGGGTTCCTTGCAGGAAAAAAGGTGGGGTATAAATATAATAAATAAATAATAAATAAATAAAGCAGCCATGTTCCTTGAAGGGCTGTTTGTTTAAAAAGGAAGGGAGGAAGGTGCAGGAAAAGAGGGAGGGCGGGCAAAAGAGCCATCCGTGCCGCCTGCCAAATACCTGCAGTTGTAGCACCTCGGGCTGCGTTCCCGTCATGTCTGATCAGCTTAAGCCAGCCTTCAATTTGGGCAGGTTAAAAATAGAGGCAGCTGCGGAAAAGGCAGGCGGGAGACCGGAGGTGTCTCGGGCGATGGAGGAGGTGCCACCTCTGCGTTAGAAAACGCCAGCGGCTCGAGAGGAGGCTCCAGAGTCGAACCCGAACCACCCCGTGCGGCAGGACTCCGTGGGAACCCAAAGCCTGGAAGCACAGTCAGTTCAGTCAGGAGCATTTCGCGTGCGGCGGGTCGGGTGTGGGTGTCTTTCTCTGTGTGTGCGCGCGCACGCCGGGGAATGTACAAGGTGGTGGCATGTTCATTTCACCGCGAGAAATGCAACCCTGTAAGACGCTCGCTCCTTCCTTGCCCTTTACTGCATTTCTCCCCGTTCTCAAAATCTGGAATGTCAGCTCCTGCGGGCATAAGTGATTTCCCCGGCAAAGCACTGAGAAAAAGAGCCTTTTCCGGTGCCAAGCAGCAGCAGAAAGAACTGATCGGGGCTGATCAAAGATAAGATATTTCCCCTCCATGGCACCAGGGGGGGAGAAAAAGCTGCTCATCTGGGTGGGGAACCCCCCGTGGGCCGTATTAGGCTCACGCGGCCGGGGTTCCCCATGCCTGAACCATCTAAATGTTGCGGCCTCGAATCGTCATCAGATGCGAATCACACGGACAATCAACATATACGGGGGGGAGCACTGTGGCGGCACGCCCCCACCTCGACCTGCACGTGCTCATTCCCACGTACGAAACGACGCGTGTTAATGTTTGGCTCAGGTACAGGGACACATACATGTCGTTTGGGGCACAAGGATGCTGCCACCCCTTTCTTTGTGGAAATGCTACACCCCGTGTAGATCATCCCCACGACTCGTGCCTGAAGAGGGGCTCCGGGGTAAAGTAATCCAGCATAGATAAACAAACCACGGGTTGTGATCGCTGGTACGAACTCGGGCTGTGGAATGCAACGTGGCTCACTGAGTTGAGCTGAGTCCCGGTTTCTCGCCCCCCACTGTGGAATCCGGGGCATTCCACTCGAGAAGATCTCCTCCGTCTTCCTTTCGCTATACAGAACACACAGGCAGAGTTACTAGTCCTCATGGCTACCCAGAAAACCGTAAAGTTTGAACAAGCGGGGAGTAAAATGTGTCTCACATGTGTCACGCAGGCTCACCTGGGCTTATGCCTCTGGATATGTGTGAAAAGGCTGAAGTCTCTCAGCTCCTTGGCTTGCTTTTCAACATGCTCAGAAATGTTGTTACTGAAGCATTTCGCCTAAGCGTTTGTTTCTTAGTCAGAGCCTTTAAGTACCAGGCTGACCAGGGATGATGTCCAGTCCCTGGCATTGGTGCCAGGGCTTCTGCAACGCAGGGGCGTCGAAACCTTGGAGAATATCTTGCCAGCTGAAAATTAGCACATTACTGCTTAAAAACACACACACACTGGCTACCTTCCAGCCTCCGCTGGGAAAAAAATGCTAGCCCCTCAGGTGCTTTCTTGCTCGGGCTCAGAGGTGTGCTTGAACGGCGGAGCATCACAACACGGCACACGCGTCCGACTCATTGTAAAACATCTCTGATAAAAGGGGGCACGTCCGTTTAAGCAACCCAGCAGCAGCAAAACCCGTGTCATTTGATGCATTTCTAGCAATGCAGAGCCAGGAGGGGAAGGGGGGGAAAGTGCTGGAGTCAGGGGAAATTCTTTTCAGCCATCTGCTTCTCATTTCCACAAAGAAATCTTTTGATTCCTTCATGCATAGAACCGCCGATGCGGCCAAGTTCTCCCCCTCGGCACTGTGCTAAATACTAGGCAGGCAACCTCACTCCCAAAAATTCCTATTAACGGGCCGTTAAGGAAGAAACCTGCACATTTAAAGGCTTAGTGGTCCCAGCCGGGCTATTTTCTGCTGCATCCCAAAAGACTTTGCTGAACTGCCGTGGTGGGAACAGCCTGAATCGGGAGATAGGCACCTGGCAGGCTCAATTTGGCCCCCAAGAGGGCCGTCACGCCCGAGGCCACTCTCTGCTATGCCAGTGAGGACAACAGACCCCCTCCCACCGGCCCACAGCTTTTGGTAGGGTCTGAGCCATGCCTCTTACTCGCCTCAGCCGTCAGCTTTTATCAGGGACATCATGCAACGAGAAGTAAAAAAGTGAGGAACCTTGCCAGAGAGTAGATTTGGATTCTCAAATGTGAATGATCAGTGATTCATTTTTTAAAAAAAGAAGGAAAGAGGCAGAACCACGGATCCAAGTTTCAGGCTTGTTCAGAAACCTTGGGAAGGGTCTGTTTTCTGCGGTTCTTCACATACCCATAATTTGGTACTAAGCAACAGGAGTTGGCATCCTGACAGTCTCCGGTTTCACTGCTTTAAACGCAATCAAGTTTCTAGCTCTGATGACTGCAGAGATTCCCTCCTATTTCTCCCCCCACCCCCTCTCAATATCTTTCCCTGCCCTTTTTTGGGTCTTTGGGTTGTGCAGGGGAGGGGGTCGCTTGCATGTAGAAGGGCCCTGCCAAAGGCAGGAAGGGGGGCTCGATAAGCCCTTTGCCCCGTCTCAATGGAGCCAGCCAGCAGGAGGAGCTGATGTCACGAGGTCTGAGATTATTGGCCAACTCCAAATGTGGCCCCTCTTAAAACAGGGACTGGGGACCCCTGGCCATGCAGATGCGGCCTCCTAAGGCTCCCCACCTGGGCTGAAAGAAAAAAAAAACCAGGGGGAAGGCACTATTAACCAAAGACGAGAGACAGAGAGAGAGAGAAAACTCCAAGTGCCAACAGAGATCTTTGTGTATTTTTATTTGTGACTGACACGTTTCGGCCTAAGCCTTTTTCAAGGGCGCTTATTTTCTAATGTTGTTCGAGACAAACGGCTTCATCAATCTCCTGAGATACACAAAGATCTCTGTTGGCACTTGGGAGTTTTTTTCCCCCTCCCCACCTGGCCTGCAAGCTTCTTTTGCGGTCACCTCTGATGACTGACCCGAGATAAGAGGGTGTTGAGAGGCAATTCACCTTTAAATTCACCCTGCAGAGAATCGAGCTGCTGCACACAACAGGGAGGTGTGCATTTTGCAGGCAGGCAGACTCGCTAACTTGTGAGCAGACAGACGGCGCTTGGTATTCGGGACGCTCTTTGAAAGTGCTGCTGAGTGTTTCAGTCCCGCTTACTTCTGAGTAGGCCTGAAATGCTCATCATCACATCTGGCCCCATTCACAGACAGAACGGGGCCCCTTCCCCCCTCTGAAACTTTTACCTATTTTGCAATTTGTCCTTTGGGCTGAAAAAAGGTCCCCCTTCCGTCTAAAAAAAGAAAGAAAAAAGGGTAGAACCCAGCCCAAGTTCTAAGCTAGGGGTGGGCAACCTGTGGCCGTCCAGATACTGGACTACAACTCCCATCAGCCCCAGCCAGCACGGCCAACGGTCAGAGACGATGGGGGAGGTTTAGCCCAATGTCTGGAGAGCCTCGGCTTCACCACCGCTGCTCAAAATGATGACGAGATCGCACGCTGCGCATTCAGCGCACAAGAGCAAACGGGCAGCGCTGGTGACCAGCCGCAAACCAACCAGCCTGAAGGAACCAGCATCGCAGCAAACACAAGGTCACGGCACCAAACCTGCGATGTCCCAGCTTTAATTAGGATACGGAGCATCTAAGGAGGAGAGGCAGGAGCTACTGATAATGCACTGCCTGGATTGGGTTATGAACAGGATTCGGTCAGAGCAAAACGGTCTGCTACTTCCAGAGCTCCCTGCCGATAGGTGGCCTGGGGCAGCCGGGCTAGGCGGAAAGTGTCACTTTGGCCTTTTATTTATTTATTTATTTATTCATTTATTATATTTATACCCCGCCTTTTTTCCTGCAAGGAACCCAAGGCGGCATACATAATCCTCCTCCTCCTCCTCTCCATTTTATCCTCACAACAACCCTGTCAGGTAGGCCTAGTCTGAGAGTCAGTGATTGGCCCAAAGTCACCCAGTGAGTTTCATGGCTGAGTGGGGACTAGAACCCGGATCTGCCGAGTCCCAGTCCAACACTCTTACCACTACGCCACACTGGCTCTTTATCGCCGAGCAGCTCTGCTTTGCACGTGAACTAAGTCAGAAGGCAAAACAAAATAATTACTGCGTTATTTTCTAACTGCCGACCTGACAGCAGTCTCAAGATTGAGACCCCTGGGTGGCGCATGAAGTTCCATGTAAATACGTGTAAAGTGATACACGGTGGGGCCAAAACACAAAACAACCCCCACCCCCCAACTCCATATATACACTGAAAGCATCTGAATTGGCTGTGACAAGCCAGGAGCCAACATATCGTAGCATTTTATCCCGGTACTGTAACTTCTGGCGCATGCGGCATGTGAGGCACATGATGCGCTCTCCTCAAGCTGTTCTCCTGACGTTATTTTCCCAACACTATTCCGTCCCCCCGTCCCGTCCCCCCCCCCCCCGGACAACTTGTATGACAACTTTTCCGGTGCTTGTGGTTTCCGTGGGCGACAAAGTCATGTGTTCCAATCTAATGAAGTTACAACTCTTGCCGGTGGGAGTGGCTTTAATGGCACATTCCTATGCATGGTTAGATAGAAAAAAAAGTCCTACAGCTCCCAGCATTCCCCAGCCGGGTGGCTGGGGAATGCTGGGAGCTGTAGGACTTTTTTCTGCCTAATTTAATTCCATACGTTTAATTCCACACTTTCAGACCCAGGACAGTGTTCTCCAACCTTGGGTCCCCTGATGTTTTTGGCCTACAACTCCCAGCGTGCCCCAGCCAGTGTATCTACGCTGGCTGGGGCACGCTGGGAGTTGTAGGCCAGAAACATCAGGGGATCCAAGGTTGGAGAACACTTAGGTAACCTGAAGTCGCTCTAGCCTCCTTCTTGAGACGCCACCGCTGGATCACCTCCGCCACTCCTCCCGCTCTGCACTGGATGTGAGCGTGAGTCTCCACATTTGGAGCCTCGCGCTCATCTCAACAGGACTGTGCCCTTAGCCTTTGGAATTTGCACTTCTCCGAATGTTACAATGGCGTTCTCCAATAATAATAATAATAATAATAATAATAATGATGATGATGCGTACGAAAATGCATAAGTGAGGGGCGAGTGCCCTTAAAAAGGCCCGTCTGTATGGGAATAACATTCAAAATGCATTATATTAGGAGAACAGCTTGCCAAAAATGTATATATTAGGCAAAACTGCCTGCAAACATGCACGTATTAGGAAAAATACACACAAAGTGTGCAAATACTTTCATGCAGACTTCAAAGAAAAAAATTCTCGTAGATTAGAAAGATTAGAAACTGAGAAAAACCGAACTTGACAGATTCATCCATCCCTATAGGGTACAAAGAGCTCCTCAGCAGACATGCCCAGTACTGTTCCCCTGTTTGCCCCTGTGCATCAGAACCCCCCGCATTCTGAGAGCTAGCACATCAGGGGAAGGCCAAGCCTAAACCCTTTCCCCATGATGTGCTGGCTTTCTAGGTGCAGAGAGTGGTTTTACACCAAGGAGAATTCTTTTCCCTGCATTCGCACATGATGCAGTATCAGGAAAGCTTTGCTTTTCTACTCCAGTTTTCGGCACCGTTAAGGCTTCAGAAGCAGAGACTCTGAGCCATTTGCTGCAGTCCACAAGTCCTTAAGTTACACATTCCCAGCTTTTCATTTCAACATCAATGGACCAAAAGCGCTGAATGAGATCCAGGAGCTCGAGTTCATGCCAAAGAGTTGTAATTAGGTAATTAGGAATTGATGAATCAAAAGAGCTTTTGCACGACGAGAAAGAGAGGAAGATCACGAAAAGAGGAGAACTGAAAACACCCTTGTTTGGAAATTCGGAGGCATTCTGGGTTTGGGTACAGCACTTCAGCAGAGTTATTCTGCATCAAGCCGAACGTTTTGCGAGTCTGAAGCAAAGCTCAGGCCTAGGAAATGGGAACTGGGACATTAAGGATGCAATCCTATGCAAGTTTAGGCAGAGAAAAGGCTGGGAGTTGTAGGCCTTTTTTCTGCCTAAACTTGCATAGGATTGCACCCTAAGGCATTTATCTCTGACTAAAGGATGATCTCTCACCCTTTGCAAACACCTTATCCAGACAACTGCTATGCTTGAGACACACAGACGGACATTTCAGCATTCCCCATGGCAGCCTTCCCTGGGCCATTGGCCATACTGGCTGAGGACTCTGGGAGTTGTAGTTCAACACAACCGGGGAGCCCCAGGCCACGGAAGGCTGCCCTACAGCTGGTTCCCAACAACCCAATACATTTACACAGCCAGGCCTCAAACATAAGAGAGCCAGCGTGGCGTAGTGGTGAGAGTGTTGGACTGGGACTCGGGAGATCCGGGTTCTAGTCCCCGCTCGGCCACGAAGCTCACTGGGTGACTTTGGGCCAGTCACTGCCTCTCAGCCTAACCTACCTCACAGGGTTGTTGTGAGGATAAAATGGAGAGGAGGAGGAGTTGGATTATGTAAGCCGCCTTGGGTTCCTTGCAGGAAAAAAGGCCGGGTATATAAATATAATAAATAAATAAATACAGCTCCTCTCCCACAAAACCCCAGATGCGCAGAAAACCTGAAGGATGCCCATCGCTGGACGACTCCTGATTAAGGAATGTGTCCGGGTCTGCAACGAAAGACCAGCGCTTGCAGGCTGAAAGCGGACCCCACTCAAAAGAACTCCCAACTATAATATACCCAAGTTCATCATTGTTGCAAAAAAGAAAACAATAGCAGAAGAGACCGGGAGACTGCAGCTCCGATATTTGTACCCATGCCGGATTAGAACACTTTGTTCTAGCCTTGACCGTGGGAAGTGCCGTATAGGGAGTCAGAGTATGGGTCGAGCTAGGCCACCATTGCATACTTTTGCTTGGCTGCGGCTTCCCGGGGTCTCTGGCGGGGGTCTCTCTAAGCCCCATCATCCTGGGACCTTGCACTAGCAAAGGACATGCACTGACGCTCGAGCTCTTCTTCTTCAGGCAGAGTTATAAATGCACTGCAATGCACTCTACGTGGGGCTGCCTTTGAAGACTGTTCGGAAGCTGCAGCTAGTGCAAAATGCGGCAGCCAGGCTTATTGCAGGGACCAGAAGGTCCGAGCATATTACACCAGTTCTGGCCCGCTTGCACTGGCTGCCAATATGCTTCCGAGCCGAATTCAAGGTGCTGGTTTTTAACCTATAAAGCCCTACACGGCTTAGGACCACAATACCTGACGGAACGTCTCTCCCAACCGTTATCTACCCGGACACTACGCTCAACATCTGGGGCCCTCCTCCGATTGCCACCTCCAAGAGAGGCTCGGTTGGTGGCAACGAGGAGGAGGGCCTTCTCGGTGGTAGCCCCCCAGTTATGGAATCAGCTCCCCACTGAGACCCGCCTGGCGCCAACCTTACTATCTTTTCGGCGCCAGGTTAAGACTTCCCTCTATGCCAAGGCATTTAGTTAGGAGCTTGGAATAGCACGGAGGGGATTGTCACCTGTAGGCTCAGTTTTATTGGCTTTTTGTATTGTTATTTTAAACTGTGTTTTTAAATTTGGTTTTTAATTTTTTAAACTGTTTTGTATGTTTTAATGTTGTTTTTATGTATAGAGGGTTGTGAACCGCCCAGAGAGCTTCGGCTATGGGGCGGTATATAAATGAAATAAATGAAATGAAATGAAATGAATAAATGGCTTAGTCAGTTTGTAGATCCACGCCTTGAAGTACACAAGCATGGGCAAATTCATGGAGGAGAAGGCCATCAGTGGCTACTAGTCCTGATGGCTAGATGCTACCTCCAGTAGCAGAGGCAGCATGCCTATGTACACCAGTTGCTGGGGAACATGGGCGGGAGGGTGCTGTTGCACTCATGTCCTGCTTGTGGGTTTCCCGTGGGCAGCTGGTTGGCCACTGTGTGAACAGAATGCTGGACTAGATGGACCCTGGGTCCGATCCAGTAGGGCTCTTCTGATGTTCTTCTGGTTGCCAGGTTGCCCATAAGCCTTATTTTGGCAACCGGCAAGGCAAGTCTGCAGTACACACTGCCACTTTTTGTTAAAAAAAAAAAAAAGCCACCAGCAACACAGAAGGGCAAGAGAGAGCCCCTTTCAAACGACAGCCTGTCCTGGGAGGCAGCAACAGCGCCCTGGGTCGGAGGCAAGATGCATTCCTGCACATCTGTACAGGAATGTCCGCCCCCGGATCTCCCGTTACATTCCAGTAGAGCAGCCTTCTCCAATGTGGTGCCCTCCAGAGGTGATGGGCTGCACCCCCTATCACCCCCAGCCTGGGAATGTTGGGTGTGTGTGTGCGTGCGGTCCGACACATCTGGAGGGCACCCCATTGGAGAAGGCGAGAGTAGACTCTCAGCCTAGCCCACCTCACAGGGTTGTTGTGAGAACAAAATGGAGAGGAGGACTACGTAAGCTGCCTGGGGTTTCTTGCCAGAGGAAAAACAGTGGCATATAAATGCTCATCATCTTTGAACCAAGAAATGAAATGTGGTTGCTTGGAGCATGATTGAGCTTGACCCATCGCCTGGCTAAGATACAAAGATACATAAAAGAAGGACCAGGTTTCTGGAATCCGGCTTCCCTGAGGCCTGGTGGTGCAAAACTGACAGGACAAACCTCAAGATTATTCCTGATTTTTTTTTTTTGCTAAGTGACCTTTCTTCTGAATGTGGTCTCTCCCATTTAGTTCCGAAATCTAAATTTGACTGTGCCCCACTCTTATGGTCCAAAGACTTTGCCTTCCCCCACCCTCCTCGAGCACCGCCTGAAATAACCTCGAAAAATGTTGGCTGCTCCTCCGTCCTCGTTCCCATCCCGTTTAGGCTCCGCGCAACACAAGCCACGACGGAATCGGGAAGTTTGCCGGCGCTCCCCGCTTTGCGCCGTTTGCAAGCTGCTTGGGTTTATTTTGCTAAGGAGGAACTGGGCTTCCCACAGGACCACACACACACAGCATGGAACATTCCGAGCTCTCCATGGAAAAAGGGTTGCCTGATCCCCAGGGGAGTGTGGAAGGATCTGGCAAGGACTCCCAGGCACAGAGACGACTACTGATGCAAGCATCCCTGTGCCAAAAGTGGCCCTCTGCTTCCTGTTTCAGGACTAAATTTAGGAACCCTGTTTCCGCAGGGCTTAAAAATGGTGTTTTTGTGCGTACTGGCGCGTGCGCTGCGTCGGATGTATTCTCAGACCGGCACGTTCTGGCGCTGAGCCTCCATCTTAGGAACATGGGAAGCTGCCCTTACACTGAGTCAGACCCTGGGTCCGCCTAGCCCAGTATTGCCGACACTGACGGGCAGCAGCAACTCTCCAGGGTTACAGGCAGGAGTCTTTCCAAGCCCTACCTGGAGATGCTGGGGATCGAACCTGGGACCTTTCTCCATGCAAAGCACGTGCTCTATCGCAGTGTTCTCCCACCTTGGGTCCCCAGATGTTTTTGGCCTACAACTCCCAGCATGCCCCAGCCAGCGTAGCTACAACTCCATGCTGGGAGTTGTAGGCCAAAAACATCTGGGGATCCAAGATTGGAGAACACTGCTCTCTCGCACTGAGCTGCTCTGGTCCCTCCCTGCAGCACCTGGTATTCCAAGGCGGTCACCCATCCCAAGTACTAACCAGGCCCGACCCAGCTTAGCTTCCTAGATCAGACGAAATCCGGCTGTTCAGGGCTGTTCTTGTTCCTTAACAGTTGGCTGATGGGGTTCGTCATCTGCCTGGTCAGCCCTGCCTCTCCCCGCCCGCCCCACTCCATTGCCATTACATGCCAGTCACCATTTTCTCCACTATGGCGAGATGTGTTGTGTATTTCCATTTCCTCTCCCAACCACAATCTACCCGTACACTACGTTCAACATCTGGGGCCTTCCTCCGACTGCCACCTCCACGTGAGGCTCGGAGGGCCTTTCCTGTGGTAGCCCCCCCAACTGTGGAACAAGCTCCCCCCCTGCCTGGCGCCAACTCTATTATCTTTTCGGCGCCAGGTTAAGACTGCCCTCTGCGTTGAGGCTTTTAATAATTAAATGGTATACGGCGGGGAGGAAAATTGTTTTTTAGCGGTCATGTTTTATTTAACTTGTTTTAGGGATATTTTAAAAATTGGTTGTAAAAATTTCATAATGTTTGATTGTTTATATTTTTTAACTCTGTTTTATTGTCGTTCTTTTTAAATTGATTGTTGTACACCGCCCGGAGAGCTTTGGCTATTGGGTGGTATAGAAAATGAATGAATGAATGAATGAATGAATGGATAAATAAATAAAGGATAGTAATTCTTTCCAAGCATGCATGTGCAAATATTATGCAAATCTACGGCCCCGATTTGCCGATGTGTAAGTGCCACACTGATGCCCACCCTTTAGCTCACTAACAGCACAATCCTATCAGGCCCCTAGACAGCATCTAGAGGGCCATAGGATTATTCTTATTTTTTTTTTAGTCCCAGCTATGACGTTGGAAACCACTGATAACTTCTGACATCCATATTTTAAGCCCAGCCCAGGCAGACGTCATTAGCCAGGAGGGGCAAGAACCTATAGAGCAGTGTTCTCCAGCCTTGGGTCCCCAGATGTTTTTGGCCTATAACTCCCAGCATGCCCCAGCCATGCTGGGGCATGCTGGGAGTTGTAGGCCAAAAACATCTGGGGACCCAAGGCTGGAGAACACTGCTATAGAGCAAATGGTAGGCCTCAGTCCTCCAAGAGGCTTGTGTCAACGTCCCCAGGGATGCACAAGCCGAAAAGTATCCGTGACAGCGGGACTAGGGCAGCGCCACGACTACATCCATCCGTCTCAGATTCCTGGAGTTGAGCAGAACCTCAGCGGAAGCACCGGCCAATTCTGTGGGAAACTCCCCCCCCCCCCCGGCGACATCAGGAAACCATGCGGATCCGTAATAAGCCACCAAGCAGTAAAGGGCTTTAAAGGAAAGGATCCACGGAGAACAGTTCCCAGAACAGGGTCGGCCGGCTAGCACACTGCACCGCCCGAGCTGTACCCGGGCTGCCGCTGCCGAGCAGGGAACTCACACACTCTGCGGATGCAGCAGACGGAGAGGGCAGATAGTTCCGAAGCATCGCAACACACGGTGGACTACAGCTCCCATCTTCCCCAGCCGGCAGGGCCGCTGGCCCTTCTGGCGGGGGAACATGGGGGGGGCGCGTAGTCCCACACATCTGGGGCGGTGCCGGGTTGGAGAAAGGTTGCGAGGCCGTGCTGATAGAGGAAGGGAAGGGAAAGGGGGTTAGGGGAGGCGCAAAGAAGAAAAGAGTCAACAAGAGGAGACATCTGGGTTGTAAATGTCAGCGGGGGGAAAAAAGCCACGCAGCTATGCGGCAAAGGAATTTGGCTCTCTGCGCGTTCCTGGGAATGTTACTTAGAAAGAATCCATCTGAAGGCGATTGTTTGAAGCAAGGACGGCGGACGGCGCTTCCAAACACAAGTGTCCTCGGCGTGCTTTCTCCTACAAGGCGCCGCTGCAAAGCAACGCAAGTTCCGCGCTGCGGCTGCTTTACTCGTGTGCAAGTTTGGCAGCTGCGCTCCCCTGTCCTGACCAACTTGGCCTACGTATTTTCCCTAAAACCCCGGATGTTTTCCCTAAACCCCCCCGGAGGGCCGAAGGAGTGAAGGAAGAGGGGAGGCTGTTCTTAAGTTTTTAAAAAGTGAACGGGGGGGGGGGTGCCTCTCATCGCACTTCCTGCCTTCCTCTAAGGCAGTCTTCTCCAAGCTTGGGTCCCCCGATGCTTTTGGCCTACAACTCCCAGCATGCCCCAGCCAGCTACGCTGGCTGGGGCATGCTGGGAGTTGCAGGCCAAAAACATCGGGGGGGGGGGGACCCAAGCTTGGAGAACACTGCAGTCTAAGGGACATCAGGAACTCCTCCTAGCTCTCCACCACAGATGGGAAGAAAACTGGCCTTCTCCTGAAGATGCTCGCAGCCACTGCGGCGGGCAAGCACAGCCCTTTCACCTCCCTGGCTTGGGGGGTGGCCTTCCCGAACCTGCAGGTGTGATGGACTGCAACCCCTATCATCCCCAGCCAGCACGGCATTAAGAACACAAGAAGAGCCCCGTTGCCAGATCAGACCCAGGGTCCACCTAGTCCAGCATCCTGCTCACACAGCGGCCGACAAGATGCCCGCGGGAAACCCGCAAGCGGGACATGGGTTTTCTTACCGCATTTTAAATGGATCCATTACAGTAAATAGGTATGAAATATATATCCATCAGTATCAAAAAAGCAGCGCTTTTTTTCTGGTGGAACTCACCGGAACTGAGTTCCAGCACCTTTTCTTCTATTAATTGCATTACAATTGAATCGCCATTTACTCCCGAGGAAATGTAATCCAAGAGTTCCGGTACCCTTTTCTCCAGAAAAAAAGCACTGTCAAAAAGTATGTAGTAATACAATTGCCGATAAAAAATAGTTAGGCATAAACATCAGAAAAAGCAGACCAAATATCCGTGTATTTATCCATCCGAAGGCGGCGGGTGGCTAAATACCACCCGCTCAAATGTTGAAAGCATTATTAGGTCCTCAATCCATTGTGTTATAGGAGGTGAGCATTTACCTTTCCAGTGTTGTAATATCAGTCTTTTGGCTGTCAAGAGGACATGGAAGAATCCACATGCATTTTTTTTTTTCTTTCCTTCATCCCCCCCCCCCCCACTTTCTATGGAGTTTGGGGTTTTTTGTGTGTGTAATTCACATTTAAAAAACTAATAAAAACAAAACAAAACAAAACCAAGCAGGACACGCGTGCAACAGCACCCTCCCACCCATGTTCCCCAGCAACTAAGGTACATAGGGATACTGCCTCTGATACTGCAGGTGGCATATAGCCGTCAGGACTCGTAGCCACGGATAGCCTTCTCCTCGATGAATTTGCCCAATCCCCTTTTCAAGCCCTCCAAATTGGCGGCCGTCACTACAACTTGTGGAAGTGGATTCCATAGTTTAACTCTGTGCATTGGCCTGACCACTGGCTATACCGGCTGGGGCTGATGGGAGGTGGGTTCCAACGGCGTCGAGAGCAGCCTTCCCCGGTCTGGCGTCCTGACAACAACTCCCATAATCCCCCCTCCCCCCCGCCAGCACAGTACTGTATATATCACACACACACATATACACGGAATAAACAGTAATTTGATCGTGCAGAGCGACGGCTAACGTGATACGTGCAACTCCTGTGCGGCCTTCAGAGTTGCCATCCAGCCTGACTAATGCTGGTCTGGTCCAGTCAGAATGCTTTCCTCTAAGCTTGCTGCCAGAACTGGGGAAGATGCAAAGACAGAAACAATGCCAGCCAAACAGCATTTTTTCCCCTTCTTCTCCTGGTGGTAGTACAAATGCATAGGTGGATCTGCAGCACTGGGCCCGTGAGGATGGGGAGGAGTTTGCCCCTGCAGAATGTGGGCTGGAAGCATTTCCAGAGAAGGCTCAGAAACCACAATCTTGATCTTCCGGAGAGCCCCAGAAATAAACATTCAGTGCAAAGCGAGGGGGGGGGGGAGAAAGAGGGAGAGAGAGAGAGAAAGAGGTTCGCTTTCTACCCTTTGCCACAATCTGAGGTTTTAATCAGAGGGCTTTGCATAGGGCAGCCTTCTCCAACCTGGTGCCCTCCAGATGTGTTGCACTGCAAGTCCCACGATGGCCAATGGTCAGGGATTCTGGGAGTTGTCGCTTAAAACATCTGGAAAGCACCAGGCTGCCTCACCCTGGCTGGCTTCGGGGATGGGCGGCGGAAACTCCCTCCAGTGTTTTATGCCTCAAGAAAAGCCCTCCAATCCAACGAGGAAGTGCCCGTTTCTCAAATCACCCCCTTTATTGGACTGGAGGGCTCTGGGCGCGACGGTCCAACTGTACGTGCCCCACTGAGTTGAAGAAGCCATTCAGGCGCCTGCGATCTACGCCGGGATTTTGGCGGTGCAAAACAATTTCATTCTGCTCGCCCTGCCGATATCCACAGAGCAAAACAGCGCAGGTCAAACAATTCCCGAGCGTGCAAGTACGTGCTATGGATTATCCGCACTACAAACGCAACACACACACGCACACACAGCGTGGCTAGACTGTGAACATAAGAAGAGCCCTGCTGGATCAGACCAGGGGTCAATCTAGTCCCGCATTCTGTTCACACAGTGGACAACCAGCTGCCCACAGGATCCCACAAGCAGGACAGGAGTGCAACAGCACCCTCCCGCCCATGTTCCCCAGCAACTGGTATACATAGGCATACTGCCTCTGATACTGGAGGTGGCATACAGCCGTCAGGACTAGTAGCCATTGATGGCTTTCTCCTCGATGAATTTGTCCAATCCCCTTTTCAAGCCATCCGAGTTGGTGGCCACCACTGAAGTCTGCCCCTGAACAGGAAGCAAGAGGAAGGGACACCAGTGCAATTTAGGGCACGCATAGATTCATAGATCATAGAGCTGGAAGGGGCCTGCAAGGCCATCTAGTCCAACCCCCTGCTCAGTGCAGGAAACTAGAGGAGGGGGTCTCCCATCCAAGTCATAACCAGGCCTGACCCCGCTTAGCTTTCCACGCTCAGACAAGCGGAGCCAGCGTGAGCCGCCCTGTGCATCAGCTTCCCGGCATCCTGAATTCAAGCAACGCAGGGCACAGCCTCAGCCTCACACAGTGCTTCCCCAGAAGTTGCTGGACTACAGCTCCCAGCGTCCCTTGCCATCAGCCACGCAGGCTGGGTATGATGGGAGCTGTGGACCAGCAACATCTGGGGACCCAAGGTTGGGACCCGCTGGTCTAACAAGTGCCCGCCAGCCATCTCTGGTGCATTCTACTCACGACGAAAGGCACCCTGCACATGGTCAGGAACACTTTGCTTTTCTGTAGTTTAAAAAAATATCTTTGCTCACATAGGGGTGACAGTGGGGTGGGGTTGGGGTGGAGAGGCCCTCTGCACATGGACAGATGCACTCCGCCCAAAATGCGAGGCTTTATAAAAAAAAAAAGAAAGAAAGTGGTGGCAACAACCGCATGAAAATTACATTTTTCAAAGATTGGATCACTGGGATGGAGGCCAGTCCACAGCTGGTCAGCACATTATAGTCCAGTGTTCTCCAACCTTGGGTCCCCAGATGTTTTTGGCCTACAACTCCCAGCATGCCCCAGCCAGCGTAGCTGGCTGGGGCATGCTGGGAGTTGTAGGCCAAACACATCTGGGGACCCAAGGTTGGAGAACACTGTTATAGTCTATTCTAGCTTAGAAGGTAAGTGTTTTGAAAGGAACCCTCACGGCATAAGATTTCGGCTTGCACTTACAAGAAAAGGCCTCTTCAAGGCGTGGCACTATTTTTTACAGGCAGTAGCCAGACAGAAAGTTAATCAGCTGAAACACTGAAGGGTTTCTTGAGGGCACTGACTGGCATGAACGGAGGGCCACACTTGCCTCTATTTATAGTGGCCTTCCCCCGCCTGGTGCCTTCCCAGAAATTTTGGGCTGCCGTTCCCATAGGTGACCGTGCACATCTGGAGGGCGCCGGGTTGGGGAAGGCTGAGATCTAGCGCCCTTGCAGCCCGCGCTATGAGGTAATGGGTCAGTTATGAAGCCAATGCAATTAATTAAGAGCCCTTTGCCAGCTAGCAAGCATGGTTGTTCTCTGGCCTCCAAGAGTGGGGCAGCGGGTGGGTGGGGTGCGGGCGGAATTAAGATCAGATGACTCAAATTTCCCTGGAGGAAATTTTTTTTGCTGCAAAGTTTCTATTCGGTGCCAGCTGGCCCAGGAGGAGAACCCTCTTGAGCCAATCTTGTATAGTTGCCCAGACAACTACCTGCAAAACACTGTATTAGTGGTTTATTTGGGTTTCCCCCCCTTTTTCTTTTAAAAGGAGGTATAGATGCACAGCTGTGCTCCCTGGCCACCAAGAGGAATGCGGCCCGGGTCCCTCTTCCCAGTGTCCCGGGACTCACAGGAAGCAGCAACACGGCCAGAAGTCTGCCCAAGGGGGCAAAAAACCCCGTTCTCGCACCACTGAGGGCAGAAAGAGAGCCCTCCATCGACGTCCCCGTCCAGTCTAGCAAGGAATGGCATGTGATGTGACCAGTGTGGCATAGTGGCTAGAGCAGTGTTCCTCCAACCTTGGGCCCCCAGATGTTTTTGGCCTACAACCCCCAGATGTTTTTGTAGGCCAAAAACATCTGGGGACCCAAGGTTGGAGAACACTGGTTTATTCATTTAGGGCACAATCCTACACATGTTTAGACAGAAGAAAAAAAAAAGTCCTACAATTCCCAGCATTCCCCAGCCAGCATGGCTGGCTGGGGAATGCTGGGAGTTGTAGAACTTCTTTTCTGTCTGAACATGCATAGGGAAATGCGCCTTTAAAGGCCTTCTGGACATCGCTCTGCCTTTCCAACAGCCTCCGTTGCCTTTTTCTTTGTTTAGATTCCACCGGCACGAGCGCTGGACGTCCGGGGTGTGTGTGTCTCTTTAACCGTTCGGTCCCCCGATCCTGTCATTCCCTGCCCCGGACTTTGCCCAACTGAAGCCGAACATATCAGGAGCTCTGTGGCACACAAGTGCTACTGTCGCCTCCCACGGGACTGAACGCGCTCGGAGTTCCATTCAGAGAGAGATTTGATCCGAACAATGGAAAAGATTTGAAGCCTTCCGGACTTCAGGCCGCAGCAGAGATGACATCCACTCCGCTGAACAGCTTTCCTGCCAGGGGAAGCGTGTGTGTGTGTGTGTGTGTGTGCGTGATAGTGTCTGCCCTAAATGGGCTGAATTCATCCATCTCTTCTTTCACGTTCATCTCTCCCCACCCCAAACAGACACATCCAACTGCAGATTGTATGTTCCTGGGGGCAGGGACTTGGCTCTTCAGGATTGCGAAATTCTTGCGCAGCCTGATGGCCTCCAGATGTGTTGGACTACAACTCCCATTGTGGCTTGGAACACTTGGCACAGACTTTGGCTCCTGGCTCAAAGTTCAAAACCCCTCTACTTAACCCCACATTTTTCATGAGTCGGGCTGAATTGCTCTCTCTCTTCTGGGACGAAGAATTCCAGAGAAGAAGCAACCATTATTATTATTATTATTATTTATTATATTTATACCCCGCCTTTTTTCCTGCAAGGAACCCAAGGCGGCTTACAGAATCCTCCTCCTCCTCCTCTCCATTTGATCCTCACAACAACCCTGTGAGGTAGGTTAGGCTGAGAGGCAGTGACTCGCCCAAAGTCACCCAGTGAGTTTCGTGGCCGAGCGGGGACTAGAACCCGGATCTCCCGAGTCCCAGTCCAACACTCTCACCAATACACCACACTTTGTTTCAGATTGGGTGGCCGTGTTGTCTGAACCCAGCAGCAAGGTTTATTAACCATGCAGAAGCCATTCTGGCCAAGTTCAGACAACATGACAAGCCACTTTCAAACCATAACCTGAGGGCTGCCGCTGCTTTGAGCCCATCCATGCTGTGCCCTGATTGGCGACGGGGCCGTGAGCAAAACAGGAACTACCTCATCGAAGAGGCACTTCCTGCTCCAGGGCAGGCATCGAGAGCAGCTGCGATTGCTTTGATGCAAGGGGCATCTCCTTTCCCCAAATAGAACAGCAGCAATTGGTAGGCAGAGATGGGGAAGCCGTGTCCAGCCAGATGTCGTAGGACTCCAGCTCTCATAAGCCCCAGCTGGCATGGCCGATCGTCAGGGATGATGGGGCCTGGGGTCCAAGACTATCGGGGGGGGGGACACACAGGCTCCCCACCTCTGGCCTAGGTGTACGAGGCAGAACCCCAGGGAGTTCTCTCAGTAGCGCCTTCTTTTGCTTTTCATAAGAATTGCCTTGCTATATTGAGGGGTTCTGCATCCATTGGGTAGCAGCGGTGCACGGAAGGAGGAAAGACCAGCAAAGAGGCGGCTGGTTGCAGAAGAGAGAGATGGCCATCCCAGGGATAGCCAGAGCTATAAATCCTTCAAAAACCAACAACACTGTGGAGACATGTTGCTGCTGCTGCTGCTGCTGCTATTATTATTATTATTATTATTATTATTATTACAGTCATGCCTTGGATTGAGAGCATAATTCGTTCCGGAAACGTGCTTGTAATCCAAAACACTCTTATATCAAAACGAAATCCCCCCAAAAAAATTTGTACAGAGATTTTTAATTTAAGCCGTACTACAGTACTTGTATTGCAAGATGTCGCTTGTATATCAAGTTAAAAAAAATTAAATAAATATTTAAACATTTGCTTGTCTTGCAAAACACTCTCAAACCAAGTTACTTGCAATCCAAGGTATTACTGTATTATTATTCTAAAAAAATGCAATATAAACATCGAAAACTGGGAAGCTCTGGCCCATGAACGATATTCTAACTGGAGGTTGGCCTCTCACAAAGGTTCCATGGACTTTGAAGAAGCCCGAGTGCAAGGTGAAAGGGAGAAACGTGCTAAGCGAAAAGCACGTCAAATGAATCCTTTACAGGACCATCTTCTATCTGGTAACCTGTGTCCTCACTGTGGGAAGCTGTGTGGATCTAGAATTGGCCTCCACAGTCACTTACGGACCCATCCCTAGAGTCTACACAATCTTCTTTAGAATTTCCTCCTTTTATCCCGGAAGACAATCTTACTCGGTCACGAGTGATCGCCTGATGATGATGATGATGATGATATTATTACATTTTTGAATCACCCATCTGGCTGGTCACCCGGCCACCCTGGGCGATGCACAACAGAATAAAATACAGTAATAAAACACAAAACACAATTAAAACAGTATAAGATCTTTTAAAAATCCGAACCCACCCCATATTCCCGCCTGAACAACCATGTTTTTAATGCACAGCAGAAGCTCATCAAAGAGGGGGCATGGTGAAGGTCACTGGGGAGGGAGTTCCATAACTTGGGGGCCGCCACAGAAAAGGCCCTCTTCCTGGTCCCCACCAGCCTGGCTGCTCTGGCTGATGGGACAAGGAGAAGGCCGTCCGTGGCAGATCTTGTTGAGCGGCCTACTTGATGTTGCTGGAGACGCTCCCTGAGAATAAACTGGACCGGAGCCGTGTTAGAGTTTTAAAGGTCAAAACCAACACCTTGAATTCGGCTCGGCAAGCAACTGGTAGCCAGTGCAACTCCTTGAGCACTGGAGTGATGTGATCTCGCCGGCGGCTGCCTTTAACCAGGCGAGTCGCCGCGTTCTGTACCAGCTGAAGCTTCCGAACCGTCTTCCAGGCTAACCCCACGTAGAGTGCATTACAGTAGTCTAGGCGAGAGGAGACCAAGGCATGAACCAGTGATGGGAGCAGATGATTAGGAAGGTAGGGGCGCAGCTGCCGTATCAGATGGAGCTGATACAGCGCCGCCCGGCTCACAGCTGACACCTGAGCCTCCATGGACAGCTGAGAGTCTAAAATGACCCCCAAGCTGCGGGCCTGATCCTTCAGGGGTAGATGTACCCCATTCAGCACCAGTATGTACAAGCACACCATTTCAAGCAATCCCACTCTGCAATGGGAATGCCCACGTGGCACCACAGTAAACACAACTTTGCCCTAGAACTGACGTCAGATATTCCCAACCGAAGTAGCCCCCCCCCCAATAAACACGTTTTACTGGACTGACTTGCGTCGAGCCCTTTTCCCGCTTGCCTCTCCTGTGGTCGAAATTCAGAGGCTGCAAACGTCTCTCCAGGCCGGGACCCGTCTTGTACTTATGTGACGCTGCACACTGACGGCAGGCCAGTGGGAACCAGCACTTCAGATCAGGATGCCAGACGACCGTCCTCGACACACCTACTTTAAAAGCAAACCGGGTGCCACGAAGGGCGTTGAGTTGCCTTCCTGCAAGGGACTCAACGTTACAGTTCTTAAATAATTCTAGATCAGTGTTCTCCAACCTTGGGTCCCCAGATGTTTTTGGCCTACAACTCCCAGCATGCTGGGAGTTGTAGGCCAAAAACATCTGGGGACCCAAGGCTGGAGAACACTGATCTAGATGAGTTATTTAAGGCCCATTTTAACCTCTGCATGCTCCAAGCTGCTTCGTGTTTTTCCAACGCAAATCTTAGCCGTCGGACCACAGCACGGGGGCCAAAACGTGTTTGGTGTTTCAGGCCACATTTATATGCCAAACTTACTCAGGAGAAAAACCAGGGGCAGACAGGGGAAAGAGGAGAAAGAGAGAAGGGGAGATGGCAAGGCTCCCTGTTACAAACATTTCACAAGCTGCCTCTTTCCAGGAAGTACGGTACGTGGAACCCGCTCAGCGTCCAAACGAATTTTAAACCTCCCCATGATCTGTATACCCCATCCAGTTTCCAGCACATTTGGAAAATTAAAAAAGGGGAGGAAGGAGTTGAGATCATCTGAAATTTGGAATTCACATACATTTTCTACATCTGGTCTGAATTAAGCTTTTCATAGCACTGCCTTGCATGTAATAGGATAATTGCTTACAGATTTGGGTGTCCCCCCCCCCCTTCAGTGCTCTATCTCAAAAACATGGAGGGGAAAAAATAAGCCTGCAAACCCAGAATTCTCTTGCACTGCAAGAGACTACCAGGGAAAAGCGAGGGAACGAATCACAAGAGTATACAATAAATGAAGCCCAACCGAAAAGAAGGCTCAGCTTTGAAGATATCCTCCTGAAGGCCAAGAGAGAGGAAGAAGCAACAGAATACAAGAACCAAGCATGCCCGATTTCTCAGTTCAGCAGTCAGCTTACGTATATATACGCCACAATGATCAAAATGGGCTACTAGAAAAACAAGCATGGCCCCTGTGTCTTTTAGAAGCACGGACTCTTTTCACCGTCATCGTAAGATAGGAGGCTTGCCTTGCAATGGAAGATTTCTTGCACCCGAATCCACACACGGGGGACTCCCCCAACTCATAAAGTTCCAGCACAAAACCCATCCACATTTTTGTACTGCAACGGAACAGCTCCCCCCACCCCCGGCAAACCACAGCATAGCTGCAAAGCCGCTACAGCAGAAAGTGTGCTGATCTCCTTCTGCAATACTGCTATGTAATTGTCCCAACTTTTCTAGGTTAGATGTAAAAGATGCTCGTCGGCTAATTAACACGTACACACACGCTTCCAGCTCGTGAACATTTGGCTGGCAGGCTCTGGAGCAAGTGCCCTGCTGGTAAAATAACTAGATATCAACTCTTCTCCGTGGGAAATCTTTCCTTTCTATTAATCTTCATCAAGGGCTCTTTTTTACCATGATCTATTAATCCAATAAAGACTGCAATCCTCACGCGGACGTGTCTGGAACAGTCTCACGGGCACTTAGTCCCGGAACAGAAGCAATTTCAAGATCCCTTTGGGCCCTTTCTGATCTTAATCATCCTAGGGCTCAGGGTTAGATACAGTTTGGAATATCCCGCCATGCAGTATCCAATCGCATCGTGTTCCTCTGCTTTATGATGTCACCAATGCCTTTGTGACATCAGCAGCCACACCACCAACCCCCACCCTTTGTTCAGACCTATTTGCATGACTGAACAACTAACACCTCTTACAAGGGGAGGGGCAAAGACCACTCTGCCTTGTAGGCAGTGACGTGGTTTTTCTGGGATAAGTAGAACTGGAATTTTTTCTGGAAATTTTTCCAGTGCTCTAAATAATATCTGATTTAGCGTGCTTGTTCGACTCATTTTTGCTCCCCAACACACACACTCCCTCAATAAGCTCACAAAATATCTCATATTTAGTAAACAGAACTAAAAATGCAACCCGTGTCAATTTTATGTGCAGTATAGATATATCAAAAGTTTCCCCAATAGCCACAAAATATCTGAACTGAAATATTTGCTTAGGGGGGAATTAAACTAACCACACAATATAGTTTAAATGTTATATTCAAACAGATTCAAAGCTGTATGTGGAAATTATTTTATGGGAATATTTGTAAAAATGTAAGGACAATAGCATATACTTCCCTTATGATGTTTGTTTATATTTAACAACAACAACAACAACAAAAAGACTACACCTGAAAGAATACACTATTTTTAGGATACATACCCAATATCAACAGTTTAACTATCTTTTGCTGAGGTAACTGTAGCACCTTCAGCTTGACTCACTCACTGCAACTGAACACTGGGGTTTGTCAATGCTTGCCTTAGAACAGGGCTCTCCAACCTTGGGTCCCCAGATGCTGCTGGACTACAGCTCCCAGAATCCCTTGCCATTAGCCATGCTGGCTGGGTATGCTGGGAGCTGTAGGCCAGCAACATCTGGGGACCCAAGGTTGGAGAGCCCTGCCTTAGAAGAATAACTTATAGAAGTTCATATCCTATATTTAGCCCATCTAACATGATTGATTGCAGTACAACAGCCCAGACAACCATGGATAAATGCAGACAGATATGGTTTGGAAATTTTTCCAAGGAAAAATATAGCATCAGAAAATTTTCTGGAAAGTTTTCCGCCCCACATCATTGCTTGTAGGCTTGTGCAAGGATCAATGAGGGCATACAAAGCCAGCATAGCTACTGCCTGAAAACTTAGCTGAACAAGGCGGCAGGAGTTGAGGAAGCACAAGGGGGTGCGTGAGACGCCGGCGCGCAGCTTCCTGGTGGGTTGTGCCAAAGCCATGTTGTGTGCGAGCGCAACACATCACACTGTTACTCTCTGGTAGATTTACTTCACAGCACGGTCTTTTCCCACAGTATTCTCGTTGCTGTTGGGCTACCCTTCGCTTTGCGGTTTGATGTTTCTCCGCTACCACCTTTCCAAGTTTTCTCGTTTTTCAAATCACACGCCAAGAAGAACAAAACAGCTTGCGCGGCAGAACGCAACACGAGCTGGTCCGAAACGTCATCGTGAATGTTTTGCAGGTCCCAGAAGGAAGAGGCAAGGAAGCCAAACCACAGACATTTTTTATAACGGCGGGAGCTTTCTCCAATCAGGAACGCCTCCCATGTTAAAGCCACGCGACACATTTGAAAGCGACAAAAGCGCACGGTGCTTGTCACAGGCACACATGGGAAGCCAAACAAGGCTGAAAGGTGTCTTTCTACCCTTCTATAAAGTATTAAGATTGACCACAGGACACTGCTGTTTACTGGTCGAGACCACCGGTCCATCTAGCCCAGGTGCCAACAATCCAGGGCGTCCAAAAGCCCCACTATCCAAGATCCTTTGGGATGGAAACGTCAGGGACTGGCCCCGGGGACCCTCGATGTGCATTCCCCAAGCGATGGGCCCTCCCTCAATACGGCTGGCTTTCCAGAGGGATCTGGGTCTTCTTGGAGATTGGCTGGATCTACACACATAGGAAAATGAGGCGGCAGAGTCCTGGGGTGGCGGAGGGGACAGAAGGGTGCTGCTCCCACATTTAAGGTGCAATCCTATGCATGTTTGGACAGGAAAAAGTCCTATAACGCCCAGCATTCCAGGACTTTTTCCTGTCTAAACATGCATAGGATTGCGCCCGTATTCAGTATTCACATAGGCTCTGGGCGTGCACAGGCCAAGACTACCGACTCTTTCCGCTAACTTCTATTGGGGTGACCCATTCTCATCTTTATCACAATGGCCACACAGGTCCATTTCTATGCTGAGTCAGGTAAGCAAAAAAGAAGATCCCTGGCGTGCAAACGGCGTGCAATCTGACTTCGGGGAGGGGGCTGGGGAGACGAGGAGGAGGAGGTGACGGCGGCGGCAAGGGTCACAAGGGACGAGCGTGAGTAAATTCAG
The DNA here is from genome assembly GCA_021292165.1 of Shinisaurus crocodilurus. NCBI lineage: Eukaryota > Metazoa > Chordata > Lepidosauria > Squamata > Shinisauridae > Shinisaurus > Shinisaurus crocodilurus. The sequence goes on from CM037876.1 coordinate 309,101,918, forward strand.
GTTGGGGTGAAGGTTAAGCAAGCATTTATTTTTATTTATTTATTATATTTATGCCCCGCCTTTTTTCCTGCAAGGAACCCAAGGCGGCTTACATAATCCTCCTCCTCCTCCTCCTCCTCCTCTCCATTTTATCCTCACAACAACCCTGTGAGGTAGGTTAGGCTGAGAGTCAGTGACCAGCCCAAAGTGTCACCCAGTGAGCTTCATGGCCGAGCGGGGACTAGAACCCGGATCTCCCGAGTCCCAGTCCAACACTCTCACCACTACGTCACACTGGCCCAAGCATTGTTGTTATGAAGTCTAAGTGGAGAGCCAAAGGTTTCTTGGAAAAGGTGGGCTTTCAGGAGGGATTTGGGGAGAGAGGGGGGGGGGGACCCTGTTAAGTATTTAGGGAGGGAATTCCAGGCAAAAAGGGCAACAACGGAGAAGGGTGGAGTCCTCTGGGGATGGACGGACAGGAGTGGTGGAGTTGGGTCAGGTGCAGATATAATGACAGACAGGTCCTGAGGGGCCGACTTAGGGATCAGAGGCATTTCAGACATTTCCCCATAAAAAAAATCACTTTGGCCCTCCAGATGTACGTAGCTCAGTCTGGCAGAGCGGCTGCTTGGTCCCGGGTTCGATCCCCGGCGGCATCTCCAGGTAGGGCTAGGAAGGAATCCTGCCCGAAACCCCGGAGAGCGGCTGCTGCCAGTCAGTGTCGACAACACTGGGCTAGACGGACCCAGGGCCTGACTCAGTAGAAGGCAGCGTCCGATGTTCCTAACTCCCATCGTCCCTGACCATTGCCTATGCTGGCTAGGGCTGATGGGAGTTGTAGTCCCAACAACAACTGGAGGGCCACACAAGCGGCCCAACCCTGCACTAGATAAATAAAAGGGCAGAAAGATACGGGCGCCGAGCTCTCCGGAAGCTAGAGAAGCGCACTCACACTGCATTTCGATGTAAGATGGACAGGCCTGTGGCTCACGCTGGCCCAGCTTGTCTGAGCGTGGAAAGCTAAGCAGGGTCAGGCCTGGTGATTCCTTGGATGGGGGACCCCTCCTCTAGTTTCCTGCATTGAGCAGGGGGTTGGACTCGATGGATGGCCTTGTAGGCCCCTTCCAATTCTATGATCTATGAGATCTATGAGCAGTGGAGGTGAAGCCCTCCCCGTTCCAGCGGCCTGATTTTGCCAGCAGGGTGCAGCATTGCTGCCGGCCTGGTTGGACAAGCTGCCGCCGACCCCCATGGGACTCAGATCCCTGCTGTGGTGTCCCACCTGTCAACTCCCAGTGACCTCCAGGGCTCAGGGGTCAGGAGAGGCCTTGAACCCCAGAACGTTCCCACAGGACGTGAGGACGCAAGAGCGGCCGTGCTGGTGCCGACCAAGATCCGTCCTCCCCAGCAATCGGCCTCTATCAGCGGCACAAACGCTCAGAGGGGGGGAGTGCAAAGAGGGCCCCTATCCTTAGCGTCCGCCGCTCGGAGGGGCGCCGCTTCTGACGCCGCGGGGGAGTCACCGTTGTGGCTAAGAGGGTGGGCTTGCTTCTCGCGCCCCCCCCACCAAGATTCAGAACGCCAGTGGAAAGCAAAATGGCAGATGACGCCAGTCGCATGCGGCTCGAGCGTTCTCCGCACGTGGCGGGAGAGGAGAAAGGAGGGACAGGCAGCCAACCAGAAGCAAAGCAGAAGTGCCCCCCCAAAGTGACTTTATTTAATGCCGCCTTCGGAAGTTCTTGGAAGAGCCGCGCAGGAATCCCGATAATAAGGACCGGCCCCATGAAAGCAGATGCTGCAATATCCCGGGTTGCCCCCCTGAGCGCCGCCACACTCTTTGCCGTAATCAAAATGCACGACTCGGGCTCTTCTGCGAATGAGAAATTGGGCTCAACCTTGCAGGCAAGCGTGTGCGCACCGCGCCCCTTTAAAACTCATATTTCCCCCCTCTTGATGTATTAACTGGCTTTTTTGTTCCTTTCCTGCTCAGAGGTTCATTCCTGTGCTCTCCGGCGCTCTCGCCCTCCTCCTTTCTCCCTCTCATGGCTAGCATAGAATCATAGAAAAGTAGAGTTGGAAGGGGCCTACAAGGCCATCGAGCCCAACCCCCTGCTCAATGCAGGAATCCAGCTCAAAGCATCCCTGACAGATGGCCGTCCAGCCGCACCTTGAATGCCTCCAGAGTGGGAGAGCCCACCACCTCCCTAGGTCGTTGGTTCCATTGTCTTATTGCTCTGACAGTCAGGAAATTTTTCCTGATGTTCAGGTGGAATCCGGGGTCCCGTAACTTGAGCCCATTATTCCGTGTCCTGCAAACTGGGATGATCGAGAAGAGATCCTGGCCCTCCTCTGTGTGACAACCCTTCCAGTACTGGAACAGTGCGATCATATCTCCCCTCAGTCTCCTCTTCTGAAGGCTAAACATGCCCAGTTCTTTCAGTCTCTCATGAAGAATTCTTTTCTCTCCACACTGTGAGCCTTGCAGGCAGCGACTGGTGCTTGTGTTTCCGTCCAGCACTTAGCACATCTTAGTTGCTTTTAAACTAAGGAACGATGACAAAAACAGCACACGCCAAGATGTACTTGCCTGCAACAGAGGAGTACCAGGATGTTTGTCCTGAGAGCCAATGTGGCCTAGTGGTTAGAGCAGTGTTCTCCAACCTTGGGTCCCCAGATGCCTTTGGCCTACAACTCCCAGCATGCCCCAGCCCGCGTAGCTGGGAGTTGTAGGCCAAAAACATCTGGGGACCCAAGGTTGGAGAACGCTGGATTAGAGTGTTGGACTGGGACTCGGGAGATCCGGGTTCGAGTCCCCACTCAACCATGAAGCTCACCGGGTGACTTTGGGCCAGGCACTGACTCTCAGCCCAACCTACCTTGCAGGGTTGTTGTGAGGATAAAATGAACAGGAGGACCACCATGTAAGCCACCTTGGGGTCCTTGCAAGAGAGAAAAAGGAAGGATACAAATTTAATAAATAAATAAATGCAGCAGAGGAGTCAGGGAGGGATCTAGGTCAAGGGTAGGTAACCTGGTGCCCTCCAGATGTGTTGGACTACAACTCCCATAGGCCCCAGTCAGCATGTGCAATGGTCAGCGATCGTGGGAGCTGTAGATCACGGCCTCTGCTTAACCTATCCTCCCCACTGGTCTCCTGGAGCACCAGGAGAGCAGAACGGCAGGTGGACGAGGGATCACGCCAGGTCCGGAAGCTGCCTCGATCGTCCTGAGAAACTGCCAAATCTTGCAAGGGTTGACCCCTGATGATATCCATCAGGATAGTTTACATCGTGGGCCAGGAAGCTTACTCTGGCGAAAGTATTACTGCCCAGGGCAAGCAGCTAGCTATGAGGCAGGTCATGTTCCGACACCTAACGGGGCCACCATCACAGTGGAACACAGATGAAAACGACACAGAGTCAGGGTGCAATCTGATGCGTGTCGAGACAGGAAAAAGTCCTGCAACTCCCAGCATTCACCAGCCAGAAAAAAAGTCCTACGATTCCCAGCATTCTCCAGCCAGAAAAAAAGTCCTACAACTCCGAGCATTCCCCAGGCAGAAAGAAACCCTACAACTCCCAGCATTCCCCAGCCAGAAAAAAAGTCCTACAACTCCCAGCACTCTCCAGCCAGAAAAAAAGTCCTACAACTCCCGACAGATAGAATCAAACTTCTGCCCAAGTTCTAATTCAGCACCTTTACACTGAGGGGGGGGGGTCCTCCCTTTGAAATTCCTTTGTTGGGCAAGGGCAACTTTAAAGTCCTGCAAGTACCTCTGTGGCTTTTGCTGCGGCAGCCTAACATGGCTACCCATGTGACAGATGAAAATAGAACGGTGGAAAGCTACACCCATGTGGAACTCACTCATAAAGTTTTTCCACAGCTATTATTCCAGAGAGGAGACATGTTGCATCAGGGGTGGCTCCTCCAGAAGCCAAAATGCAGCTCCCAAAGACTCCAATGATGTCGTCTCCTGCTCCTTCCACCACAACACTTAGCAATTCTATAGTGCCTTCAAAGCACGTCACATATCATCTCGATAATCTTGACAACAAACCTGTAAGGTAGGGTCAGATGGAGACCTGGAGAAATAGCGCTATGCCGAAGATAACTTAGGATGCAATCCTATGCATGTTTAGAGAGAAAAAAGGTCCTACAAGTCCCAGCATTCCCCAGCCAGCCATGCTGGGACTTGTAGGACTTTTTTTCTCTCTAAACATGCATAGGATTGGACCTTCAGTGAACCAATAGTAGAGGCAAGATTATAGTAACTTCCGTTATCCAAGCTTCCAAACCTGAATCCAACCCATCGCCTCTTCCCACCCATATCAACATAAGTATCAACCCCACAGGTGGGTCTTCCCCAGCCTGGCGCCTTCCAGATGTGTTGGACTACAGTTCCCATCATCCCCAGCCAGCACGGCCAACGGCAATCTGTTTCGAGAAGACTGCACTGCTATCTCAAACATTTCAGAACTCAAATCATTCCACCATACCTATAATCAACAGGTTTAGCCCAGGAATCTAAGCGTAGAGTGAACAGTTAGACGTGTGTAGCGAGAAACCCTATTTTGAAGAGGGCCGTTTGCAGGGCAAGGGTTTGGTCTGGCAGACTGGACCCGCCCGCCCCCCCCCACACTGCCTAACCGAAACATAGTTTCCCTTTAAACAAGGGGTCTCTTACGGATCGCAAGTGGAAATCAGCTCCCTTATCTCTACACCAGACCCGAGCCTACCCCAATCAGCGGGCCGGTCTCACCGTCCCCACGAATCCCCCATATTTCCCCTTTAAACAAGGGCCCATGCGGCAACACCATCCATTATCAACTTTATCCGGTGGATCACAAAGTCCTAAAAAGCCACAGGGGAAAGGGCTGCTGCTACACTCTCCCAGACTACTGAGATGGGAATTTATTTATTTAATTTATTTATTATATTTATACCCCGCCTTTTTTCCTGCAAGGAACTGAAGGCGGCTTACATAATCCTCCTCCTCCTCCTCCTCTCCATTTTATCCTCACAACAACCCTGTGAGGTAGGTTAGGCTGAGAGTGAGTGACTGGCCCAATGTCACCCAGTGAGTTTCATGGCCGAGCGGGGACTAGAACCCGGATCTCCCGAGTCCCCAGTCCAACACTCTCAGAAGAATATTGGGCAAAGAAGAGGGGTGCCTTGATGCAGTTTTAGCGCGCGCGCGCGCGCACACACACACACACACACACACGGCCATTTCAACTTGAGTCTGATCTCAAAATTGCCAGCCAGCACGTTTCCCATGCCAGAGAGCTAAGCCTCCCGCTGGAACAGGTTAAGTATTAAACTGGGGATGCCTCTGGGCATGTACAGACCTTTTCTTCCCCCCCCCCTCAACCCCCGCAGCCAAGATCCATCCCTCTGGAAAGGAAAGCTTGCAAGTCCGAAGCCTCGAGATAGACACGCTGGGGGCGATTCTTTCCAAGGAATGAAGCGCTGTCGAAAGCCGCCGCCGCCGCCAAAGTATGCGCCATCCCAGATGACCCAGCCAAGCCAGGGAGGGAGTTTCTGCCCAGCCCCGGCAGCTGGCAGGAAGAGGCACAAAAGTCCAGCCCAGAGACAGCTTGGGGGGGGGCACCAAGACCCCCCCCCACCACCACCACACACACACAGAGACCCTCTTTCCAGAGACCCTTTCCAGACGGCCAGAGGGGCTCCTCGCTTGACAAGCCGCCAGCCCTGGTAGCCCCCTCCTCCAGCTCCGTCCCAAAACGCCCCCCTATCTCTTGACACAAAGTTTGCCCCCACCTGAACCCCCCCCCAAACTAAGTGGACCCCCAAACCATCAAGCTCCTGCCTCAAAGAAAGCTCCCCCCCCCCCGCGCGCAACCTGAGTCAGACGGCCGGGAGTCCCAAGTGAGAGACCCTCAGCGCTGCAGATCTGCGCCCCCCCCCGCCCCAAATCTTCGCCGTTGAGCCCGCGCCCCGCAAAAAGACGGATCTCACTTCTACCAACGGGGCAGCCCAGACCAAAGGAGAAAGGGTGTCCCCCACCCACACGCCAAGACCCACACGAAACACCCCCCCCCAAGCTCAGCACTGCCTTTCCAGCCCTCCAACTTTTAGCATGCCTAAACAGAGGCACCCCGACCTTGCCTTTCCAGCCAGTAGCCAGAAGACACCCCCCCCCCGCTCTCCAAGAAGGCGATCTCCAAACTCCCGCTACCCGGTGCCAAAACGAAAGCGCGCCCGCCCGCCCAGCCTCGCTTCCAGAGAAAGGCGAGTCCCAGGAAAAGCGGGGAGCCCCTCTCGCCCGCCCGCCCGCCCGCCTCCCTCCCGCTTTCGCTCTCTCCCGGGCTCCGCACGCCAGCGGCCGGTTTAGCGGGACGGCGCGGCGCGAAGCTCCCGCCTCGCTCGGCTCTCACCTCCGCGGGGAAGCAGCAGCCGAAGAAGGGCTCCCGGGTGGCGGTGGTGCGGGCAGCGGCGTCGCGACGCCTTGCCGCGCTCCCTGGACGGAGCCGCTTTGCAGCCGCCGCCGCGGCGACTCCAGCTGCTGCCGCGCCGCGTCCCTCCTGCGCTGCCGCTGCCGCCGCCGCTCCTCCCCTCGCTCTGCCCAAGAGCCGACTGGAGCCTGGATCGCCACACAGGGAGAGAGAGCCAAGCCGGGGACCGTACCAAGCGCCGCCGGCGGGGGTGGCCTGCGCGCCGAGGTGGCCCCCGCCGCCGTGGAGAGGGCCGGCGCGCTGCGCCCCCGCCCGGCAGGCCGCGTTCCCGGAGCTCGGCCGGGCGAAGAAGACTCGCGATCTCTCTCCGGCTCGCTTTTTCCCTCTTTCCCCCCCCCCGCCTCTCTTTCTCCCTTGGTACGGCCCCCCTCCCCGGGCAGCGCATACTTTGCGAGAAGCGTCGCCCGCGCAATTCTGCCCGGCCGCTGCTGGGGACTGGCGGGGGAAAGGACTGGAGAGGCGCCCTCCGGGCGCAAGGCTGCTGCCTGCCGGAGCTGCGCAAGCCCGCTCGTCCTCCGATCCCAGCGATGTGGGAGCTGGTTGCGGTTACTCGGGAGGGGAGCACTCTGCACGTGCTCAAAGACCCTCCGGTTAAAAATATATATATATATTATCCTTTCATGTCCCCCATGTAGGGGAGGAGGTTAAGGGGGGAAGCTGGACTGTTCGGCGATTAAAGAAATCTCTCAAACGATTAATCCTTTGCCTGCTGATCAGTTTATTGAACCTGTATGTGAATATAATATAATAGTTCAGGGCGGAAAGGATAATTCTTTCTTTTTAGATGATGCCTTAGGGCACAGTCCTATGCATGTTTAGCCGGCTGGGGAATGCTGGGATTTGTAGGATTTATTATCTACACATGCATAGGATTAGAACATAAGAGCCACGCTGGATCAGACCAAGGGTCCACCCAGTCCAGCATTCTGTTCACACAGTGGCCAACCAGCTGCCTGCAAAATCCCACAAGCGGGACACGAGTGCAACAGCACCCTCCCACCCATGTTCTCCAGCAACTGGTGTACATAGGCAGACTGCCTCTGAGACTGGAGGTAGCCATCAGGACTAGTAGCCATTGATAGCCTTCTCCAGGAATTCGCCCAATCCCCCTTTAAAGCCCTCCAAGTTGGTAGCCTTCACTACATCTTGTGGAAGTGAATTCCATAGTTTAACTCCATGCTGTGTGAAAAAGTCCTTCCTTTGATCTGTCCTGAATCTCAGCTTCATGGGATGTCTCCGTTGGGTTCTAGTATTATGAGAGAGGGAGAAAAATGCCTCCCTCTCTCCATTTTCTCCACCTAATGTCTCACAATAGGCACCACCTGAGTGTGTGAAAAAAGAAGGGAATGCCCAAGATGGGGCCTGACACTCAAACTGTGTGTGTGTGTGTGTGTATAAGTTCTTGTATTCAAATAATTAACTTTAAAAAAAAAAATTGAAAAGCTGCCAGTTTAATCAGGGATACTTTCTGATATTTATCTCCCTTCTTCTTAAATGATGAATTGACTGAAATGTTGCGGTCGGCAGAAGTGTGCCTGCAGAGTTGAGATCATGCAATATACAGAGATTCGTGAAACTTTCCCTGTTGACCAGCTGTTCCTGCTTGGGGATTCAGGTGAACCGTTACTCCTCTGTTTCACACGCCTTTACCTGCCTGAGCTCCTGTCCTGTCTGGTTCTCGCTGAGAAGTGAAGCAAAACAGCAGCAGGGAGAATTTGATTTGGATGCTCTGGAAAGACCTTAACTCAGTGTTCTCCAACCTTGGGTCCCCAGATGTTTTTGGCCTACCACTCCCAGCATGCCCCAGCCAGCGAACACTGCCTTAACTGCTACGCCCTGAACTGTCTGCTTGTGTGAACATAATAATCAGAGTAGAGCCCTTTGCTTGAGAAGGAAGGTCTAATCTTTTCTAGAAAAGGAGATCTCCTCTCACAAACTGACTGATTGAGGACATCCTGCCCATGATGACCGTTATGGCCTAGACTACTGTAATGCGCTCTACGTGGGGTTACCCTTGAAGACGGTCCGGAAGCTTCAGCTGGGACAGAACGCGGCGGCTCGCCTGATTAAGGGCAGCCGCCGGCGTGATCACATCACGCCAGTGCTTAATGAGTTGCACTGGCTACCAGTTGCTTGCCGAGCCGAATTCAAGGTGTTGGTTTTGACCTTTAAAACCCTACACGCTCCGGCCCAGCTTATCTCAAGGAGCGCCTCCAGCAACATCAAGTAGGCCGCTCAACAAGGTCTGCCACGGACGGCCTTCTCCTTATCCTATCAGCCAGAGCAGCCAGGCTGGTGGGGACTAGGAAGAGGGCCTTCTCTGTGGCGGCCCCCACATTTTGGAACTCCCTCCCTAGTGACCTTCGCCATGCCCCCTCCGTGATGAGCTTCCGCCGTGCATTAAAAACATGGCTGTTCAGGCGGGAATATGGGGTGGGTTAGGTTTTTAATAAGAATTTTTAATATTGTTTTAATCATTATATTTTATTGTGTTTTACTGTATTTTAATTGTACATCGCCCAGGGTGGCCGAGTGACCGGCCAGATGGGCGATTAATAAATATAATAAATAAATAAAATAAATAAATAAATGGCCCCCGCTGTGATCGGACATAGCAGTGGGGATTCTTCGATCTGCTTCCTCCCCAAGCCACTGGTAGCAGGGGAGGGTCTCTGAAAGCTGGGGAGTCAAGCCTGCAGGCAGGGAACATGATAACCCACACTTAAGGGTTCCATAGATTTCATAGATCATCGAGCTGGAAGGAGCCTACAAGGCCATCGAGTCCAACCCCCTGCTCAATGCAGAAAACTAGAGGAGGGGTCTGCCATCCAAGTAGTAACCAGGCCTGACCCTGCTTAGCTTGAGTGTGGGTTTGTTGAAACGTGGGTTATCATGTCTGAACTCAGCTGAGATAACAAACCATGTTGAACAACCCACAGTTCGCAATCCAACAACAAACCATGGGTTCTCTTCCTGTGTTCATGGTTATGGCTTCTTAGCACAGCTGGGTTCAGACAACACGAGAATCCGTGTTTCAACAACAGCCCACACTCAGCCCTTGAGTGTGGGTTATCGTGTTGTGTGAACCTAGTCTATGTGGGGTGGATGAAGGGCCACCGTAGGCCAGATTTGGCCCGCGGGCTGGACGTTCCCCCCATCCCTGGCTTGGAGAAATGAAGACCGCCAAAGAGGCAATAGATCTGACAGCTGCTTGTGTCGGCCGGAACCAGGCCGGAATGGGGCCAAACAAGCCAGCTCTGCCCAGGTTCCAGCACTTGAGCTTGAAAGAGAGACTGAAGGTGAAAAATCCAGATGTTGACATCTGAGACTTTGGAAATTTAGATTTTGAGATTTTGCAGAACGTTGTTTCGGCACTAGTCTAGAGGACGCAAGCCAGCCAGCCAAGCTGCATGGAAGACAAACCAAACTGAACAGGATCACTAGTCTTCTCCGTCATCATAGCATTTATATAGTTCTTTAGGGCATATATTCCTATGCATGTTTAGACAGAAAGAAAGTCCTACAACTCCCAGCATCCCCCAGCCAGCTATGCTGGCTGGGGCATGCTGGGAGTTGTAGGGCTTTTCTGTCTAAACATGCATAGGAGCGTACCCTAAGAGGGTTTGGAGTGCTTCTCACACACAGTCTCAGCAGCAGTCCTTACGACAACCTTGTAAGGTAAGCTCTCCGTGTCCCATCAACACTGAATTACATTTGGCTGGGACGGCAGGAGGAGGGGGCTTTCTCGGTTGACACACCCAGGCTCTGCAAACCCCGCCCTAGGGATGCCCGCCTTGCTCCTCGCTCTTGACTTTCCGACACCACATAAAAACTCTTTTTGCCGACCGGCTAAATTTTACTCTCCTGGTGTTTTTAAATCAACTATGCTTGCCTAGATATTTTGTCTCTTATTTGTTACTTGTTTACAGTTTATTGTATGCTTTATGCTCTTTTATTGTTTTTTACATTGCCTTGAGCCATTTTTATTTAATTTTTATTATAAATATAGAAAAATACAAGCCCACCTTGAATGATTTCAATGGAATGGGGACATTCAAATATATATATATATATATTTAAAAATAAAGACAATCAATAGGCTAGTATTATTATGCCCATAATGGAGAGAGGGTACTGAGACAAACAGTGCAATTTGATATATGTCTAGGGAAATGGGTAGGCGGCTGCAGGCTTATGTTGCAATTTATTTATTTATTATTTTATTATATTTATACCCCGCCTTTTTTCCTGCAAGGAACCCAAGGGGGCTTACATAATCCTCCTCCTCCTCCTCTCCATTTTATCCTCACAACAACCCTGTGAGGTAGGTTAGGCTGAGAGTCAGTGACTGGCCCAAAGTCACCCAGTGAATTTCATGGCTGAGCGGGGACTAGAACCTGGATCGCCCGAGTCCCAGTCCAACACTCTAACCACTAGGCCACACTGGCTCCAATCCTGTTTACACTTACCTGGGAGTAAGCTCCATGGAACACAGTAGGACTTGCTTCTTTTGAGTAAACATGCACAGGATTCGCTGTAAGGCTGTGTAATCCTTATCCATACATAACTATAAGCACCTTTGAGCTAACCAAAACTTACTTCTGAGTAAACATGCCTAGGATCTGCTACCCCAGCCTTTCCCAACCTGGTGTTCTCCAAATGTGTTGGACTACAACTTCCATCTTCCCCAGCCAGCATTTGGAGGGCACCAGATTTGAACATTGGACTTCTTGGGTCAAGAGACATCTAAATCCAACAATGAATGCTCCCCACTGGTATTTACATATGTTTGTTCTAAGATAGGGGTGCAGAACCTCTTTCAGCCCAAGGGCCGAATTCCATTTTGGAGACGCGCTCGGGGGCCGCATTCCAGCGGTGGGCGGGGCAGAAGGCAAAAGGGGCGGGGGCAAACTATCAGTATATCTTCGCTTAAGGATCTTGCTGCCAAGAACTAAGTCTTCAGAGGGGCATTTCAGCCTTTTTTTTTTTTTTTATAATGGGGAAAAAACTTCACACAAGCTGCAAAACCACCAAATGATTGGCGGTCAGGGGAAAGGGTGTAGGGCTGGTGCACGGGGGTGTGGTCATCTGGGCCTGGGGTACTGTCTGTACCCCTGTTCTAAGAGGGGTTCTTCCAAACGAAACCAGCCGCTCTTGAGCAAGAGTGCTTGGGGGGGGGGGGCGAGGCGGGGCAGGTAGCTCATGCGTACAGCTAAGCGGGATACTTTCCCTGTACACTCTCTCTCTGCCTTATAAGCCACGTGGCAGGTAGAAAAAAAAGAAAAAGAAAACTTATATCACCTTTAGCAGCGCCCAAGTCAATTTCCCACAAAGCAGAGCACTTGTGCCGGTTTCCACGTTGCCCTGGCATAATCGAGCAAAGTTGGCGAACCGAAATTCAACAGGAAGCTCTTCCTTGCATGGAGATAAAATGAGGGGGGGGGGGAAAGGTTCTCCCCTTGAATTTCTGCCTGTCACAGTTGTTAAAAGCTTGCAAGCAACTTTACCCACTGCTACCTTATACACAGCGGGGTAGGGGAAGCCCTGCATTTATTACGGGAAGGAAAAGAGAGAGCCAGTGTGGCCTAGTGCTTAGAGCAGGGCTCTCCAACCCTGGGTCCCCAGATGTTGCTGGACTACAGCTCCCAGAAGCCCTTGCCATCAGCCATGCTGGCTGGGTATGCTGGGAGCTGTAGGCCAGCAACATCTGGGGACCCAAGGTTAGAGAGCCCTGGCTTGGAGTGTTGGACTGGGATCCGGGAGATCCGGGTTTGAGTCCCCGCTTGGCCATGAAACTCACTGGGTGGCTTTGGGCCAGTCACTGACTCTCAGCCTAACCTACCTCACAGGGTTGTCGTGAGGATAAAATGGAGAGGAGGAGGAGGATTATATGTACTGCCTTGGGTTCCTTGGCGGAAAAAAGGTGGGATATAAATATGAATGAATGAATGGATGAAGGTTGTGTGTGTGTCCAGTTCAAATCAGGCCCGGGTGATTTGTGATCCACTACGCTGAGCGCTGTCCAGCAACCATTGTAAAGTGACCTGACACAGGCTCGATCCACCACTGCTTTTGCTTGTCCAGGACTGGGGAAACAGTCCCCAGATTTGATTCTCAAATACTGTAAAGCAGTGTTCTCCAACCTTGGGCCCCCAGATGTTTTTTGGCCTACAACTCCCAGCATGCCCCAGCCAGCTACGCTGGCTGGGGCATGCTGGGAGTTGTAGGCCAAAAACATCTGGGGGCCCAAGGTTGGAGAACGCTGCTGTAAAGGGAGCCAGAGAAGAGCAAGGCAAGGAGCAGTGTGTTTACACGACAGGAAGGAAGGTTTAGTTTAAAATTAGAAAGAAAGAAAGAAAGAAAAGAATCCTGGGCTGTAATCCAGCAAGCTTTATTATGTACGTGCAAATTTTAGGCATGGGGCCTCCCTCTTCTCTTCCCACCCCCCACCTCACAAGCGGGCAGCTGCCCCCTCCAATGTAACATTACAAGCAATTTGCAGCGCATGGGGGGGGGGATGATCTTTGAGAAGAGGAAGGGCACAGACCAAGCTGCCCAAGTGTGGGTCTGCCCGTTGGACTCTCCAGGGTGTGGGTCCGAGCATTTTTGGGCAATACATTTTTTCACGTCTAACTGTAGAGGGGACTGAGACAGGTCATCCTGTGTGTGTGTGTGTGTGTGTGTGTGTGTGTGTAAGAGAGAGAGGGGGGGAGGGTGGCGGCGTAGGGGGCTGCAGCAAAAGTTCTGGAAATTTGACAGCGCAACTCTAGGCATGTTTATTTAAAAGTACACTCATGCCTTGGATTGAGAGCATAATTCGTTCCGGAAACGTGCTTGTAATCCAAAACACTCTTATATCAAAACGAAATCCCCCCCCCAAAAAAAATTGTACAGAGATTTTTTAATTTAAGCCGTACTGCAGTACTTGTCTTGCAAGACGTCGCTTGTATATCAAGTCAAAAAAATATTAAATAAATATTTAAAAATTTGCTTGACTTGCAAAATGCTCTCAAACCAAGTGACTTGCAATCCAAGGCATGACTGTAAGTTGCGCCAAGTTCAGCGGCCCTCACTCCCAAGTAAGTGTGTGCGTCGCCTTGTAACCTGAACGGAGCCGGCGAAGGGCAGCTGTCGGAGATGTCGCAAGCAACTGCCGGCTCGATGCAGAGCTGAGCCGCAGGGCTGTGTCCCCCGACCATCGTGAGAAGTCAAAAAGAAACACCCGCCCACTTGTCCCTTTATGAAATATGAGATGAAATATATATTTAAAACAACATGCTGTGGGAGCCCTTGAGGGAAAACGCAGACGGCAGTAAATACAGTTGGCGCGTCTCGAAACTCAGGAAACGGAGCTCAGTCTGTCATTCACCTGAAATGCAGTCTCTCTCTCTCTCTCTCTCTGGGGTTTGCGCTTTGCTAAATCTGCACAAGCAGAATGGAAGTCCTGCAGGAACACGCAGCTGCCGACTGTAATTTTGGGCCCGTGTCATCCTGTTTCCTTCTGTAACTGCATTTCAGCGAGAACAGGAATGGATACGCAAAAGCAAACCTGCAGCAGCATCTGTGTGTGTGTGTGTGTGAGGCCTCCTCAGTCTTTTTTTCTTTTTTTCTTTTTTTTGTGAAGTAATATTTCCCCCAATGATGCTGAAATGATCATTATTGCACCCGTAAGCCATATTTTGGTCATAAAATGAGAAATGAGAAATATAGACTGTCGCAACTGATTATGCAAGGGGAAAATAGATGGGAAAAGAACACCGAGTCTGAAAAAACTGAAGGAATGGTTTTTGGGGGGGGCAGTCCGACATCATTGTTTAGAGCGGCCATATCTAAAGACTGTTTAGCCGTGATGATGTCCAACCTCCGGTAGGAGAGAAGAAGAAGCCACGTGCAAAGATCTGGCTGGTATCATCGTCTGCGCCGCTCCCTCAACTGTGTGCCTCCCTGCCGCTAGCCCTCTGGCTTGCTGGGTGTCTCTCTACCGCCCGACCACCCCATCTTAAACCAAGGCTTTGCTGGGAGGCAGGACGGCATCATCAAGAAAGCGAGGGGCAGGCCCAAACAGACTTCCACTTGCAAGCATTCTTTCGCAGGGCCGGTGCTACCATTCGGCCAACTAGGCAGCTGCCTAGGGCGCAGGGCTAAAGGGGGCGCCAGAAACGCCTTGGAAAAAAAAATACAGCGCTCTCAAGTGGGAAGTGGGGGGTGCGCTAAATATCTGATCTTGCCTAGGGCACCAAACTGCCTTGCACCGGTTCTGTTCTTTTGGATCACCTCCAGTTCATGGTTCTACCCCCAGCCCACTGGTATGGGCAATTCAAAGGGCCTACATCAGGGGTGTTGAACCTCGGGCCAAATCCAGCCGACCTGGGACCCCAATCCAGCTCTCAGGGGTTCGCCATATGGACGCACCCCCTTTCCCTGATCGTATCGTGGTTTCTCGGCTTTTGTGTGTCTTTTCCTCATGCTAAAAGGCTGCAATGCTTCTCCTAAAGCAGGGCTCTCCAGCCTTGGGTCCCCACAGATGTTGCTGGACTACAGCTCCCAGAATCCCTTGCCATGAGCCATGCTGGCTGGGTGTGCTGGGAACTGTAGGCCAGCAACATCTGGGGACCCAAGGTTGGAGAGCCCTGTCCTAAGGCTTTGTTCCTGGCAGCCAAAGCTTTAAGCTAAAACAGGCTGGTCTTTTTGGCTCCTCCCCTTTTGCCTCTGGCCCCGCCCACCAGAGGAACGCAGCCGCCCCCCTAAGAGCTTCTCTGAATTGGAATTCGGCCCTCGGGCTGAAAAAGGTTCAACACCCCTGACCTGTATGCTAGCTTAGTGGGTAAAGTTTGGTCGTAAAAGGGTGGAACCACAACCGTGAAAGGACAGTTGGGCTGGGAAAAATGTCGGTCAGGGGTCCCAGCTGTGTGGAGGGTAGTTTGGAAGAGGAGCAGTGCTGAGCAGAGAGGGAGTCTGAGTGGAAAGGGCAGCCCCGGGAGGGAGTGGGAGGCTAAAGGGAGAAAGTGGGCAGGGAGACATTTTTCTCCCCCTCCCATAATACTAGAACCCAGTGGGGACATCCCATGAAGCTGATGGGTGGGAGATTCAGGACAGATGGAAGGAAGTCCTTCTTCACACAGCACATAGGGAAACTATGGAACTCACTTCCACAAGATGTAGTGATGGCCACCAACTTGGAGGGCTTTAAAAGGGGACTGGACAAATTCATGGAGGAGAAGGCTATCAGTGGCTACTAGTCCTGATGGCTAGATGCTACCTCCAGTATCAGAGGCAGTATGGCTATGTACTCCAGTTGCTGGGGAACATGGGTGGGAAGGTGCTGTTGCACTCATGTCCTGCTTGTGGGTTTCCATGGGCAGCTGGTTGGCCACTGTGTGAGTAGAATGCTGGACTAGATGGAGAGGGTTCAGAGGAGGGCAACAAGGATGATAAAGGGGCTGGAAACAAGGCCCTGTGAGGAGAGACTGAAAGAACTGGGCATGTTTAGCCTTCAGAAGAGGAGACTGAGGGGAGATACGGTAGCACTCTTCCAGTACTTGAAGGGATGTCACACAGAGGAGGGCCAGGATCTCTTCTCGATCACCCCAGTTTGCAGGACACGGAACAATGGGCTCAAGTTACAGGAACCCAGATTCCACCTGAACATCAGGAAAAGTTTCCTGACTGTCAGAGCAATAAGACAATGGAACCAACTACCTAGGGAGGTGGTGGGCTCTCCCACTCTGGAGGCATTCAAGGTGCAGCTGGACAGCCATCTGTCAGGGATGCTTTGACTTGGATTCCTGCATTGAGCAGGGGGTTGGACTTGATGGCCTTGTAGGCCCCTTCCAACTCTACTTTTCTATGATTCTAAGACCCTTGGTCTGACCCAGCAGGGCTCTTCTGATGTTCTTATGGGTGTGTGAAAGGGTAGGGTGCCCTAGAGACTGCATGGCTGAGAGAAGGGGGAATGAGTCAGTACTAGGCATAGATGGGGAAAGAGACATGATAGGGGTTCAAGGATAGATATACGGAGAAAGACAAGGAGTCAGGGGAAGCACGGGCCACCGAGAATAGAAGACTTTGGGAAACCTCACCCCGGAGAGACCATTTCATACTTCAGTGGAGGGCAGCAAAGAGATTTGGGAAGTGGAACTCAGCAAGGTCTGAGGGCCTGTTCTATTATTTTTTATTTATTTATTTATTTCATTTCGTTTCATTTCATTTCTATACCCTCCCACGGCCGAAGCTCTCGGGGCGGTTCACAACAAGTCATACAATAAAAGCCACATAAAAACCAACAATAAAAAAACATACAATGTAGTTAAAAAGTTTAAAACCGAATTAAAAAGTACAGTTTGAAATGACTATTATCATTTATTTCATTGGATGCACACTAGGTGAAGGGTGCAATCCTATGCCTGTTTGGACAGAAAAAAGTCCTACAACTCCCAGCATTCCCCAGCCAACATGGCTGGCTGGGGAATGCTGGGAGTTGTAGGACTTTTTTTTTTTGTCTAAACAGGCATAGGATTGTGCCCTAAATTGCAGAACACTGTGGAAATTTGTGGTGATTTCTCTCTCTCTCTCTCTCTCTCTCTCTCTCTCTCTCTCTCTCAAGGAGGGGATTTGTGGATTAGGTATTCATATATGTATGCCATTAATTTTCTTTAAACAAAAACCCTACCCTGCCTTTCTGTCACAGTGGGCCTATAAGGACGCCAACCAATATGGAGAACTTTGTGAGCCAGTGGTAAATTCTTCTCCAAACCAAACTGAAAAACTGCAATTTTCACGCATCCCTAGTTATTAGCTCTGTAGTACATTTTGTGGGGTGGATTTTTTTTTGCGCCCACAGTTCGGTCGGAGCACGGAGGACAGCGAGGCGGTGTCGACTGTGTTTCGTCTCAACTGACAAGAGAGACAAGCTGCTTCAGTCCGTGCAGATGTGTTGTTGAGGAAGAGGGGCTGGAGTCCCGACGGCAGAAGAGGGCCGCTTTTGCGGGATGGGTCCCTTAGGAGCGTCCCTTTTACAGCCCTTCTGTCTCCCACCAAAGTGAAATCCAAACGACAGCCAAGAGGACCATTTTGGACATCATGATGAGGATGCTGATGAGGACTCGGTCACGCTGAAATGTAGGGGAGCACTTAGCTCAACTGCACTCGTTCCATTAGCTAAGCCCCCCCGGAGGGTGTTAAACATCGCAGGGAGGCCAGAGTGTTGTTGCTTCCTCTATGGCACATTTTAAAAATGTATTCATTTCCACAGACGCCTGCCATGGGTGGGGTGGGGGCTGGTGGCAGGGTCAGATCTGGTGGCCTCTCCCAGAGCGGAGTTCTCAAGTTTCAGCCACTCAAGTTTCTGCTCTGGAAAGAAGGTTCCAGGAGAGCCACACCAGCCTTCCCCAACCGGACGCCCTCCAGATGTGCTGGACTACAGGTCCCAGCATCCCCCAGCCAGCCATAAAAAGAGTATAAGAGTAACACACAGGCCTGAACACCTACATTGACAGCCGCCTTTAACCACGACTAGCTATGGGCACAGGGTGGCACCGCTCTGCTCCGCAGCGTCACCATGGTGGTGGAATCCCAATATCCTTTGCACTGGATGTTGGGGGGGGGGGGAATCAGTTCAGTTTTAGACCAAAAACGCCACTAAGGACAGGGGTGGTACGTGATTCTAATTGTTTTTTTTTCTATCTCTATGTCTTTCTCTGGGCAACAGCCCGATTTGGGCTGAATCCAGAAGGCTTTCCAGGTGCTTTCCAAGTCCTGTGTTACCTACCTTTATTGTCTGTTCCCCAGTTCGTTTGCCTGGTTTCCCAGGGCTGCCTAACTTTAACGGGGATGGTGGAGAAATACGTTCTGTTCGCATTTTAATGCGTACTTTCCTAACTTTGCTCTTTCAAACCACTGTACAAACCAAAACTCAGTGATCCTTCAAAATTCGCACTCCGATCCACAGTTACATACAAAATGTGTGCATATCAGGGGAAATAATATTTAAAAATGCATCATGTTAGGAAAATTGCTTGCAAAAAATGTGTATATTAGGCAAAAATGCATACAAAGAATGCATGTATTAGGAGACATGTGCACAAAAATGCTGATGAATTTCCATGTGACCTTTAAAAAGGAATAATCTCAAAGGTTGGGACAAACCAAACTTAAATTCGGTTCATCTCAGACTTTGATCGTTTCTCCGGTCTTAAGATTGGAAAAAGGAGGAACTGAGAGAAACCGAAATGGAGAGATCCATCCATCCTTATTGGTTTCTTGCTGGACCTTCCCAGCATCTCATGTCCCCGGCTCTGGTACCACTCTGCTAAGACTCATTCCTTTGGGCGCCCCGCAATATTAGCTGTTCACATCACAGCGCTGACAAAGCCAAATGACAACAGTGCATTTTCACACTCACACCCCACATCCGTGCACAAACCATCTTCTTATGTCCAAAATACTGCGGGCTGAACTAGACAAGCTGTTAACTGTGTGAATCCAATGAATGTCTTTTTTTTTTTCTTTTTGCTATGAAAATAGCAGTCCCAGAGGTCGGAGAGAGGCTGAGCACCAGTGGGATCTTGGGGGTGCAGAGGAGGAGTGTAACTCTTTCTAGCCCTGCCACGATCCTGATAAAAATCCCCCCTGTCCACTGGCAACTTACCAGGGCCGGATTAACATAGGGGCGATTGGAGCGGCAGCTCCAGGCCCATAACAGAAAAGAGGCCCACAAATAAGGACGCACGGCACGATTTGAGTTAGCTCTGATCGTTATCATTCAGCATAATTAATGATTTTTTCAAGATTAGAAAGGTGTTCTAAGCACATCTGCATTACAGGCTTGAGGCAAGACCTAGCAAGAACTGTTGTTCTCAAATTAGCATTTCAGTAGTTTTGCATTTCAATCACTGTTACTACATTTCTTTGTGAGAACTTCTAGCACATGGGGGGCTTGCTAGGGTCTGTAATATTCAGATTTAGAAGGGACCTCTCTCTCCAGCCTCGAGCAAAAGATCTTTCTGATTCGCAGCTCAATTGTTCAAATGCTAGTTTAACAAAAAAAACAAAAACAAAGCAACAAGAACAACACAATTATTCTTGGTCAAGCAAAGCTTCCTGGCTTTTTGTTGTGGCTGCTTTTTCTTTTTTAATAAATAAATTTGGGGGAAATTGGGAAGACCCTTACTGATGAGCTGCAGGAGTTTTTGAGTTTTGGCACTTCAATGGTAATTAAAATATTTAATTTGTTTTAATATAAAATTGCGTCTTCATTTTATTTATTTCCATAAAAAGGCCCACCAAAATCCTCAGCACCAGGCCCATAATGCTCTTAATCCGGCCCTGCAACTTACATAACAAGAAAGGTGCACGTTGCTAACTGCATTCACGCAATTAGCTTCACGTCGCGCTTTGGCCCTCAAATAACCACAGTTCCAAAATTTAGCGACAGCTAGCAAAGTCACCAAAGGCCACATATGACGGAGTGCTCAGTGGCCATCAGATCCGTACGGTTTTTCGGCGTCTCCAGGATAAGGTACAGATTCATTCTGTGCTATAGCAACCCCGTGCATGAAACTCTCTCAGCTGGCTCCAACTCCAGGAGCGAGAAACAGCAGTTTGAACTACAGACTTAAACTAGTTTCTCCATCTGTGATGAATCTACCCGCCCCGCTGTTCCTGTCTAGAAATGTCTCTGAACAAAATATATGCTCAGGCGTGGCCAGGCAGCTATCGGCCAAAATCTTCATTTCCTCATATTCCAGGCTGAACTTTCCCCGTCTCACCCACACATTAACCCGGAATCACCTGGAGAATGCATGGGCACATCTTTCCAGGCCGCTGCTGATTGGGTCAGTTTGAATTTCCCTCTCTGGGAGCTGCCCAGCCTCCATAGAAATACCTTTGCCCGGGAAATCATTTTCCTTTCTCTCTGACTGGCTGGCAAAGAGGCAAGGTAAGGCGAAGCCACGCCACGGAGTCCCAGGTGGGCCTTATCGCTCTCCCCCGCCTTCAAGCTGCTTTGGTGAGTTATTCTTAGGATCCTGATTGGGAAGTTTTAGTGACCTTGTCTGATGTCTCATTTTATTTTAAAAGCAACTGACCACTTCTGAACTTCAGTATATTAATTAATACAGGTAGTCCCTGAGTTAAGAACTTACAGACATCATCATCAGGCGATCACTCGTGACTGAGTAAGATAGTCTTCCGGGATAAAAGGAGGAAATTCTAAAGAAGATTGTGTAGACTCTAGCGATGGGTCCGTAAGTGACTGTGGAGGCCAGTTCTAGATCCACACAGCTTCCCACAGTGAGGACACAGGTTACCAGATGGAAGATGGTCCTGTAAAGGATTCATTTGACGTGCTTTTCGCTTAGCGCGTTTCACCTTGCACTCGGGCTTCTTCAAAGTCCATGGAACCTTTGTGAAAGGCCAACCTCCATTTAGATCGTTCATGGGCCAGAGCTTCCCAGTTTTCGATGTTTATATTGCATTTTTTTAGATTAGCCTTATGAACATCTTTAAACCTCTTATATTGACCACCGATATTCCGCTTTCCATCCTTGAGTTGGGAGTAAAGTAACTGCTTTGGGAGACGGCAGTCAGGCATTCGAACAACATGACCGGTCCATACTTAAGAATGGACTTCTGGGTTCCTCGGCACTACATGGTTTACGTAGAGTACATAGCGTAGTATACTATGCAATTTGTGTAATTTGTGTAAATGCCGATTTTAACGTATAGAACGCTATGCTGTTCGACTTACATACAAATTTGACGTAAAGACATTCTTAAGAACAGAACTCGTTCGTAACCTGGGGGCTGCCTGCACACTGAATCTCAATGTATTAATTAATAATACACTGAATTGGAAACAACTTTAGTTCTTTGCCTCACTCACGTGCTGTATTGCTTGGCATATAGAGGTCTGTGGCTCACGCTGGCTCAGCTTGTCTGAGTGTGGAAAGCTAAGCAGGGTCAGGCCTGGTTGTGACTTGGATGGGAGACCCCCTCCTCTAGTTTCCTGCACTGAGCAAGGGGTTGGACTCGATGGCCTTCTAGGCCCCTTCCAACTCTACGATCTATGAAATAATCTATGAATATATGCTAACCTGGGTTTTAAAGAGTTCAAAGGAAGCCCTGGAAAAGGGGCTTATCCTTCCCCATAAGTGTATAAGCTTGGATTCTCACATATCCTGAACGTAAGAATTATGAAAACGCAAGTAGTGGCAGAGATATCTTTGGAATATAGACAAAGGGTGTCTGGCAGCCAGCCCTACCTTGCAGGGTTGGAGGTTGAGACGTACTGTTTGTCACACCATCATATTTTCCTTGCCAGCGGAGCCCAGTTCTACAAAAGGGGTTAAGCATCTCAGTCCTTTCAGTGAAGTGCAATTCCTGAGGTTCTTTCGGAAATGCCCAAAGAATTAAAGAATATATCTGTAGTGTAGATCTGCCCTTCGTCTCCATAGTTCACAGGATGGGTTCTGTTTGCAACGGATATGTGTGTGTGTGTGTGTTGCAATCCAGTGGACTCACTTCCTACCATGGAAAGAATACTTCACTGCTAGGAATTCTAAGACTATCCACAAACCACAAACCCCAACTGAAGAACTCCAAATATCGAGGTGTAAAGGACAAGATCCAATAGAACATGTACACAGTTGGACAGGATCCAATTGAACAAGTACACATATCAAGGTATAAAGGACATGATCTTCATATATTATTGTATCAGCAAGAAGCGTTTTGGATCTCTACCTTGAAATCTGCACAGCCCCTAATGGGCTGGGAAAATTGGACTTTACGGTATTGTGTGTGTCAATTCAGCTTTAATACCTGCTATGATCTACTACGGTACAGCGTGTTGGTTGGCAACATTTGGTGACCGGGGAAGAAATGAGTTATTACAACTCGTGTGCAAAGGAATTACAGCACAGCTTGGTTATAATAGATGCGATATGGGCTACCTATACTGCCAAACCCAAAGATGGGTTGGTCTTGTGTCACCTCAGCATGATAACAGACGGACTTCCTGCCATATAAGAGCAAGGGTGGGAAAACCCAGTCCCCAGGGGCAGAGTCTGGCCATCTGGAGGTGTGGCCCCAGATGGCCACACCCCCTTTCCCAGTCCCCCAACCACAAACTGATGGTTTCCTGACTTTTGTGCAGTCCCCCCCATTCTGAAAAGTTGAAATGCTCCTTTTAAAGCTTAATTACCAGCAGTTAGAGCTTTAAGCTACAATATGCTGGGCTTTTTGGAGGTAGGGGGG
The DNA here is from genome assembly GCA_021292165.1 of Shinisaurus crocodilurus. Classification (NCBI taxonomy): domain Eukaryota; kingdom Metazoa; phylum Chordata; class Lepidosauria; order Squamata; family Shinisauridae; genus Shinisaurus; species Shinisaurus crocodilurus. The sequence continues at coordinate 309,124,627 of CM037876.1, forward strand.
TTGTAGTAGTTTTGGCCCCGCCCAGCCTTGGCCACTACTGGAATGTGGCCCCCGAGAGCTTCTCCAGAATTGAATTTGGGCTTCAGAGGCTGAAAGAGGTTCCATACCAATGGTTTAGATCAGTGTTCTCCAACCTTGGGTCCCCAGATGTTTTTGGCTTACAACTCCCAGCATGCCCCAGCCAGCTACGCTGGCTGGGGCATGCTGGGAGTTGTAGGCCAAAAACATCTGGGGACCCAAGGTTGGAGAACACTGGTTTAGATCTTCAGAGATACAAAAATTCCTGGGGCAGACCTAAACTGCATTCAGCCGGCCCAACGTTGAGACTTTGGGGGCAATGGCGCTGTGGCATGCTTGAGATGGACAGGACCGGTGCGATGTCAACATACACTGCTAGAGGAACGGATGAGGACAAGTTGGCTGTACATGAATGATTCTATTTGCCAGACAGCACTCTGTGCCTTCTGGATTTATATTTTGCCGAGCCAAGGGTCTGACTCGGTAAAAGTCATCTCCTAGACCGTACGTTGGTGAGATGTTGTAATGAGGAAGTACGAACCGCCTCAACTCTGCAACGGAGGGCAATGCTTTCCACCTAAAGGCCTAATCCTGGCACGAGGGTGTTTTTGCGTGTAGGGGTGAGCATATATACACATATATACATATATAAATGCTTTACCTGTATATGCAGAAGTCTAATGAAGTCCATACAAAGTTTCCTCACAGGGCTGGTTCATACTTCTTGTCATGGCTAGAGTAACCAGCGGCAACCACACAAAAGTGCCTATTCTCCTGCGAGCAGCTTTGCACGAGCTCCTTTTGTTGGCCGTTGAGTAGAAGAGCAATGACCCTGAAGAAGAAGATGGCTCTTCCGGTATGCCTCTTCCGTACGGGGACGGTATCCGTTAAAAGGCGTCCAACACGCCAGCCCAGCCCGCACTTTTGCGTCGTTCTTTTCTCTTACTCGGGATGTCGTCAAGGAACTGTTTGGATAGAAAAGAAAAACGTTGTTAACTCTCCATCACTTAAAAGCTTTTGGAAACTGGCTCACTTTTAAGCAATTAATTGATTAGCAGGGCAATCAATGGGACTTACTCCCAGGTAAGTGTGCATCAGATTGTAGCTGCGCAGCCTGATCCTGTGCATATTTACTTGGAAAGTAAGCCTCATAGTGTTCCATGGGATTTGCTCCCAGATATCAGTGCAAGGGGAGGCAGCCTGAAGTTTAAGTAAGTTGACACTTTCCAACCTCAATTAAGATACTTTCAGCAGGATCACATCATCAGTGCCTTTCCCCATTTCTATCACAGTGGCAGGATGACTACAGAACAGGGGTGGGGAACCTCTTTCAGCCCACGGGCCAAATTCCATTTCACAGAAGCTCTCGGGGGCCGCATTCCAGTGGTGGGCAGGGCAGAAGGCAAAAGGGGCGGGGCCAAAAATGCCAGCATAATTTAGCTTGAAGCTTTGAGAGCCAGTGAGTCAGCCTCAGGAAGAGGCATTCCAACCTTTTAGAATGAGGGGGGGGGGGAACCTGTGCTGGTAAACCACCAAATGATTGGCAGTTGGGGGACGGGTGGGCGGGGCTGGTGGAAGTGGGTGTGGCCTTCTGGGAACCACCAGAAGGCCGAATTTGGCACCTGGGCAAGAGGTTTTGCACCCCTGCTATAGATGCAGGGCTACTTTCCATTTTTACAAATGCTCCAGTGTATTTTGGAATTTGACTTTCTGCTCCCGCCCCCCCTGCCAGCTGCTCCTCTGCACCCTGGGCTCAGACCACAGAAGTATGATTAAGGCACGGATGACGAAGCCTTGCCGAAAACATTTGCTCTATGGAAATGCTGAAAATTATGCTGACCGGGCATGTGGGCATCCAGTCTAAATCCTTACCATCGTGTTTTTACAGCCTGTTGAGGTTTATGCATTACTGTTGACTTTAGGTTTCATAATGTCTCTAAGAAGGCACTATGGTCGCAAACTCCTCTTGGGAAAGGGGTTGAAAATAACATGCTGTTGCAAATAACATTGAAAATCGCATCTATTTGAAGGTGTGACCTCTCTTTGAAACGGCTGTCCGGTCCAAGTCCAGTTTAAAGACCAAGAACCATAAGAAGGGAGAGCAGAGGCCAGGGGCACACGGATCACCTACTACAAGCCCGATGTATCCTATTTCTGTTTAAATTATAAAAATTATTTCCAAATTGGCATCTGCACATATAAATGAGCACATGCCGATTTTTTTTAACGCAGATCTATGCCCCATTTTGTCCTCTTTTTCATTGATACATTTCCTCTTTTTCGGCGATATGTAAGTGGCCACCCTATGGTGCTCCTAAGCGAGTCACTTTGCTTTGTCCCCTCTCTATCCACCACTCTGATATACTTCCCCTGCCTGTGGAGGTTCCATTTAGCAATCGTGGTTAACGGCTGTCCTCTCCATGCACTGAACTTACTGTCTGATTGAGGGGATAAAACCAGGCAGCCTCACGCAGGCCACCCTGATCTCACTGGAGGAGGAAGACTCGGGTATGCATGTGGTAAATAAAGGGTAGCCATAAGAACATCAGAAGAGCCCTGCTGGATCAGGCCAAGGGTCCATCCAGTCCAGCATTCTGCTCATATGGGGGCCAATCAGCTGCCCGCGGGATCCCACAAGCAGGGACGTGAGTGCAACAGCGCCCTCTCACCCATGTTCCCCAGCAACTGGTGCACATAGGCAGACTGCCTCTGAAACTGGAGGTAGCATATAGCCATCAGGACTAGTAGCCACTGATAGCCTTCTCCTCCATGAATTTGTCCAGTCCCCTTTTCAAGCCCTCCAGATTGGTGGCCGTCACTACGATCTTGTGGGATTCCATCGTTTAACTCTGCACTGTGTGAAGATTAGTCCTTCCTTTGATCTGTCCTGAATTCTCCCCACCAATCAGCTTCATGGGATGACCTCTTTGGGTTCTAGTATTATGAGAGAGGGAGAAAAATATCTCCCTATCCCAGTGTTCTCCAACCTTGGGTCCCCCGATGTTTTTGGCCTACAACTCCCAGCATGCCCCAGCCAGCTACGCTGGCTGGGGCATGCTAGGAGTTGTAGGCCAAAAACATCGGGGGACCCAAGGTTGGAGAACACTGCTCTATCCACTTTCTCCACACCAGGCATCATTTTTGTACACCTTTTGCCTTTCTTTCCCTGTGCACCTTTCTTTCAATGTTCAGCGGACATCGTGAAGACATCATTCGAGGTGCTTGTCAAACATCTGGGCCTCTGCAAGCCTCCTCCTCCTCCTCCTCCTCCTCTGCTGCTCTGGGTGGGGCCAAATGAACAGCTGAAGGCAGGCGTGGGATACGGCCGGCCCTGTGTGTGTTCCTCCTCCTTCCGCCTCAACCTTCTCCTTCAGATTGGAATTCTGTTGCTTCCTGCCCAACTTTTCTGTTCACCATGTGGCCATCCCATGGCTACCCCACCTTGCTTCAGGGGAAGGCCAGCCTGGAGTACAAGCAGGGAAACCCCGCGACAGACTGGCCCTACCTTTAGCACGTCTGGCGTTGTCTATCTCTCTGCTCCCCCGTGCATATTTAATGCCTTTACGAGAAGGAAAAACGTGATTATTTTCAGAGTGGCAGTTCACGAGTGAGAGCAGCGGGAGCTTCAACCCTTCATATTGATGCCGCCCTGCAGGGAGCCGTCGATCCGACAAAGGAAATCTGTTTTCTCCCTGGCTATGCCCCGTGCTCTTGCTGCTGCCTTGTTATTATAAAGCACTGCTCAAGTACAGGGTTGTTGTGAGGATAAATTGGAGAGGAGGAGGAGGATTATTTAAGCCGCCTTGAGTTCCTTGTAGGAAAGAAGGTGGGGTATAAATGAAATAAATAAATAAATAAATAAATAAATAAAAAAATCGACATCAACAATCCAAATGCTAAAGAAATTACACTATAATTCAGCAGCTCAAGTCATTCGAAAACAAAACAAAAATGGCTCCATCTGCAGGGAAAGCTTGACCAACCAGCTAGCTAAATTTTAAATCAAACAACAAAAAGAGTCTGAGGGTGCAATCCTATGCACACGTGTAGGCAGAAAACGGTCCTACAATTCCCAGCATTCCCCGGCCAGAAAAAGCTCCTATAATACAACCCCCAACATTCCCCGGCCAGAAAAAGGTTCTACAACTGCCAGCATTCCCCAGCCGAAATTGCTGGGAACTGTAGGAGTTTTTCTGTCTAAACATGCATAGGATTGCGCCCCAAGGCTGCGATATTATACCCACTTACCTGCGATATTATACCCACACTTACCTGGGAGTAAGCCCCCTTGAACACAATGGGACTTACTTCCAAGTAGACATAGGATTGTGCTATAAGGATGTTGTAAAGCAGTGTTCTCCAACCTTGGGTCCCCCGATGTTTTTGGCCTACAACTCCCAGCATGCCCCAGCCAGCTACGCTGGCTGGGGCATGCTGGGAGTTGTAGGCCAAAAACATCGGGGGACCCAAGGTTGGAGAACACTGTTATATACCCACAGATGGTTGCCTGAGCTCTGAAGAGCCTCATGGACCAGTAAACAGCGTCACAAGGAGCAACAACAGCTCCTATTTGGGCAAGAAAGATGTGCAACTTGTCTTCATGATTCACTGGGCTGATGTAACTTAGGGTCAGTGGCGTAGCGTGGGTTGTCAGCACCCGGGGCAAGGCAAGTAATTTGCGCCCCCTAACCCGTGGATTTTAGCACTCGAGTCTCTTCCACTAGATTAGTTAAAGAAACCCTTACCCCCTAAGCACATGTATTGTTTGTTATGAAAATACTGATGTAATTAAAGTAAAATGCATCTAAATACAAGTTTATTTTCAAACACTTTATTGAGTGCGAACATGCATTACACATTCTCCACATTTTCAGCAGGTCTATGAATACAAATCTACAAATGTAGTAACCTAGCATGGGCCATGCTATTATATGTCGTCTCACAACCATCGTAAACGACAAAAAATATCAAGAACAAAAACTAAACATCAAAATGGAACCATACCCTGGAGATGATCCAAGACTGGGCTAGATGGAGCCAACTTCCTCAATCCTGTACCTCTAATTGTAATTCTTTAATAGAAGTGCAAGATATCAATCTGTATATAATATACAGATTAATTTAAATTCGGGGAGGTCACACAGAGGTCTAGAAAGAGGGAGAAGCAATAAGGGAGACTCCCCAAGAGGAGGAGGAGGAGGAGGAGGAGGAGGAGGAGGAGAAGAAGAAGAAGAAGAAGAAGAAGAAGAAGAAGAAGAAGAAGAAGAAGAAGAAGAAGAAGACACACCCCGCGCTGCTCTGCTCAGGCCTCCTCCCGCTTTCCACCTGTCCCTTCAACTCAACTTCCTGCCTCCTCCATTTCTTCATTCATCCGTCCCCCCCCATCCCATTTCCCCACACCCCCCTTTCCCTTCTTTTTCTAGCCCATTTCCTTTCTTTCCTGGCTTTTTAAAAATGTACCTCTTCTTTCTTTGCCCTCACTCTTTCCGTTCTCCGCTCACTTTTCTCCCCTCATCCTTCAAATCCCACACTCTCCATTTTACTCTCTCCTCTTTCTCTCGCAATAATTTTTCCTTTCCTCTTCTCTCATTTACCCTTTTAATTCTCTCTCCTTTGCTGTCCCGATTTGTACTCCTTTTTCTCTTATTTCTCTTTCTCTCCTTCCTTCCTTCGTTAACCTTTCACCGGTCACACTTTTTTCTCTCACTTCCTCATTTCCTTCATTCATCCTCCAACCTTCTTTCTTTCTATCTTACTTTCCATCTTCCTTTTCTCGTCTTTCCAACTTTATTACCACCTTTCTAATTCCCATCTGTCTCTTTCGTCATTCTCTCGCTCTCTTTCCTCCTTCTCTTTCTTTCCTTCTTCTCTCTCCTCCCTAACACTTCTCTCCTTCCTTACTTCTTCTCTCTCTCATATCTTTCCTCCTCCCATCCATTTGCTCTCTCTCTCTCTCTCTTTCCTCTCTTTCTTTCTTTCTTCCTTCCTTCCTTCCTTCCTTCCTCTCTCTCCTCGCTCTCCCTCCATACCTCGATCTTGTCCACGCTCCGGGCGCAGCCCACCACCTTCATGCCGCGCTGCACCAGGGCGCGGGCCACGGCCGCCCCGATGCCCACCGAGGCGCCGGTCACCAGCGCCACGCGCCCCTTCCAGCGCTGCGTGGCCCACGCGCCGCGCGCGGCTGCCCTCCGCCTGCCCGGCCCGCGACGCACCGGCCGGCGCCTCCTTCCTCGCCTCCCGCCCCGCCCGCGCGCTCTCCGAGGCGCACGACCCGGCAGGCGCGGCGGCGGCGGCAGCAGCAGCGAGGGGGGGCGGCGGCTGATCTGCCCCTTTCTCCAAGGGCAGCCGCCTCTCGGGGGGGGGGGGAGCAGGAGGAGGAAGAGCTGGGGCAGAGAGCTGCGAGTGCGCCCCCCCAGATGTTGCGCCCGGTGCGGCCGGCACCCCCTGCACCCCCCACGCTACGCCTCTGCTTAGGGTGGCCGTGTGTCCTCCTCTGCAGAGGCTGGGGCTACGCTGGCTGGGGCATGCTGGGAGTTGTCGGCCAAAAACATCTGGGGACCCAAGGTTGGAGAACACTGCTGTAAAGTGAGTTCCAAATAGTCAGCACAACTATTGAGAAGGTCCTGATCCAAGTCCCCACCAACCTGACTTCCGAAAAGGGGGAATCCCGCAGCAGAGCTCCCCAGTGGACATCAGGGGAGGCGGGAAAATATCTTCTGTGTGTGTGTTGCATTGGCTCTAGAACAGCGGTGGGGAAATGTTCTCGGCCCTGTGGCTACTAGCCACGAGCACCCATCATTGGGGACTCCGCAGCCATGTTCGGAAGCAGCCCAACACTGAAGCAGGAAACCTGGATCACGGTGTCCAGCCCTGGCACGGCCAGAACGTGCCTCACCTCCTCCTGGCACACAATTCTCATTTCCAAAGATTTCCCCGTCTCCGTTTGTTGCTGCAGCAATTTATTTTATTTAATTGAGAACTAATTTAACTGGCCTTCCTCTCGGGGGTAGGAGTGCCAATAAAAATGGAGGAGGTTTCTCGGGGAAATTCATTCCCGCATTCCACTGTTCCAGTTTTCCCCAACGTGGAGCCCTCCAGATGTGTTGGATGAGAACTCCCACCATCCCCGGTCATTGGCCATGATGGCTTGGGATAATGGGAGTTTCCATCCAGCACACCTGCAGGGCGCCAAGTTGGAGAAGACAGTAATAGCCCAAACCTGACAAAACTGTTATTTCGAGTTTCTGTCTTAAGAACATCAGAACTCAGACCAAGGGTCCTTCCAGTCCAGCGTTCTGTTCATACAGTGGCCAACCAGCTGCCCACGGGATCCCACAAGCAGGGACGTGAGTGCAGCAGCACCCTCCCACCCATGTTCCCCAGCAACTGATGCATGTAGGCACACCGCCTTGGATACTGGAGGAGGCATATGGCCATCAGGACTCGTAGCCATTGATAGCCTTCTCCTCCTCCATGAATTTGTCCAATCCCCTTTCAAAACCATCCAAGTTGGTGGCCATCACTACATCTTGTGGAAGTGAATTCCATAGTTTAACTCTGTGCTGTGTGAAGACGTCCTTCCTTTTATCTGTCCTGAGTCTCCCCACCAATCAGCTTTGTGGGGTGATGCTGTCCTCCTTCCACCACCATTTCCTTCCACCTTTCTTCTGGCCTTCACCCCTTTCGTCCTGGGTGATGAAAAAAGCCGCAGCCCCCTCCCCATCTCTCCCTGCTGGAGTTCTTTCATCACAAGGTCAGTAGCTGCACCACATTCCAAAGGCAGGTAAAAAAAAAAAAGTGTTTGGAGAGCGGCGGCGATTCTGCCAGAACAATGATTCACTGTACACATATACGAGCCCGTCTGAGCAGGCCACCAACATGGCTCGGAGCCAGGAAGTGGGGCACGGCGGCAGCAGGGACCCCAACCACGTCAGCTCGCGAAGGGAGCAGCTTTGCCGGCTTGCTGTGGGGCTCATTTCTGAGGTCTACCTGGACCAGTACGTCATGCTCTGCAAGCATATTTATTCAGCAATAAGTTTTCAATATTTTTAATTTTCTTGTATTATTTTGATACTTGTGTATTATTATTATTATTATTATTGCTTATTTCGCTGTTGTTTGTAAACCACCCCGAATAAATGTCGCTGCTGCTGCTATTATTATTATTATTATTATTATTATTATTATTATTCAATCTGATTTTCCTCTAGCTTTCAGTTCAGTCAGACTGTGGTGGGTTTTCATTTGAACAATAGAGATACATGATAACCCACACTCAAGGTTTGAGTGTGGGTTGTCATTGAACCATAGGCTGTTGTCGAAACGTGGGTTATTGTGTTGTCTGAACCCAGCTAACAAGCCATGGTGAACAGCCCACAGTTCACAACCCAACAACAAACCATGGGTTCTCTTCGTGAGTTGTTCATGGTTAACGAGCCATGGCTTGTTCATGCAGCTGGGTTCAGACAACACCATAACCCACATTTCAATGACAACCCACACTCAACCCATACTCAGCCCTAGAGGGTGGGTTATCGTGTTGTCTCTGAACCCAGTCCCTGTCTTCCAATCATGTACAATGAAATATAAAGCAGTGTTCTCCAACCTTGGGTCCCCAGATGTTTTTGGCCTGCCCTACAGCTCCCAGCATGCCCCAGCCAGCGTAGCTGAGATTTGTAGGACTTTTTCTGTCTAAAATGCATGAGATTGTGTCCCCGAAGTTCTTACCTCACATCTGCAAGCGCTTTTTGCTAGTGCCACATGGGGTCAGATGCTGGAGTGACCCCCCCCGGCCCTGCGCACATGCATTTCTGCGCGCAGTGTGATCATCTGCACACAAGTTGAAGCATGGTAAATCTGAAAACCAGATAAATTGGGCACTTCTGAGTCACCATAGTGATCTGCTGCCGAATTAGATTTCTTGCTGCCGCCGTTGAATTTTGGCAGTGCAGGGGTGGTGCCCACACTCGAGGGTATGGGGCCTCCATGCGACCCACCCCTGATTTTGGACTCAATCTCTGCTATTACCGGTGTTAAATAAGCAGAGAATAGCTACAGGGCTCTCCAACCTTGGGTCCCCAGATGTTTTTGGCCTACAACTCCCAGCATGCCCCAGCCAGCTACGCTGGCTGGGGCATGCTGGGAGTTGTAGGCCAAAAACATCTGGGGACCCAAGGCTGGAGAACACTGAGCTAGAAAGATACAATTTTCATCAGTAACTGCTATGGCAAAAGGGTGTGTGCAGCTCTCTTTTGCGTTGGGCACCGCCAAGAAATGCCACAGTTAAATCTTACATTTCATGGGTTTTTGATGTTATCTGAAGGACCGCCAACGCCTGCCCGAGCCTGCCCAGCCGTTAAGTTCGGCACCAGAGTCCCTACTTTCTCTGGTCCTGCCATTTTTAGATTGGCAGGTACTAGGGATAGGGCTTTCTCAACGGTGGCCCCCACACCTTTGGAACTGCCTCCCCGGGGAAAAAACATATGGCCTCATCACTGCTGGCTTAAAAAAAAACAAAAAACCCTAAAGACACATCCCCCCCCCCCCCCAGTCTGAATTTACTGCTTAAACACAATTAACTCCTCCTGCTGCTGCGTGTGGGAGTTTAATTGGTATGTTCATGTTTTTGTAATATTGTTAGTCGCCTTGTGAGGGCAGTGAAAGGCGGGTTAAGAAATATCTTTAAAATAAAATAAATATTCTTATTGACAGGGTTTGATATCTCTAGTATGCCCTGACTCCCACCCCCAAAGGACCCCAAACAACTTAATGAAGGATCCAAAAAGGCTCTTATTTGAAATCACTGAATTGTTCCTCCTTTTCCTCTCCACCCCCGACGGAGTAATTGCGCTCTTCGGGCTTCCTAGAATTTGCCATAATGCTGAAACTATGCAGTAACTTTCCAGGAATAACGAGGCTGCGACATCTCCTACGTTTCTCTTCCCCCGGCAGCCAGATGGGGGGTCCAGGCCCAAGTGGAACAGAGCCTCGTTTTCTTTACACTGGTGGAAAGAAGAAGCGACAGGAAGAGGTCGAGCAGGAGCAGAGTTAGCAAGGGGGCTGCTTAAGGACGCAAAGTGCCCCCAAAGGCTCATCACGAGCCTCGTGCAAGGAGAGGCAGACTGACGTTAATGCAGTGTTTCTCAACCTTGGGTCCCCAGATGTTTTTGGCCTACAACTCCCAGCATGCCCCAGCCAGCATAGCTGGCTGGGGCATGCTGGGAGTTGTAGGCCAAAAACATCTGGGGACCCAAGGTTGAGAAACACTGCGTTAATGGGAAATGAAGCATTCCCACACTGACTCCCATGAGCAAACGTCCTCCTGTTGCCAACTTTTTTAACCAGTCCTTGCAGCTCTGCCTTCTAACAGCCATTTGATCTGCAGGTAACGGTTGCACGGCGGTGACCGGCTTCACCTGCTAATTTCAGTGTAGCTGGCAGGTCTTAAAGGTGCAGGAGTGGGTCAGGCTTCCCCCCCCCCACATGTCGCTTGGCCACCCTAGTCACAGGGCCCCCCCCCCAAGGACTTCCTGCTCTGTGTTCCCCCAATATCCAGACTGAGATGGGCATGTTGACCACATTCAGATTGAACGCTGACGCCCCCGCCCTCACGTGACCTGTGCAGAGAGGACTCCACGATGCCTGAACGGGGTCAAAACCCAGGCGCTCCCGATGGGTGGGTCCTGCTGGGGCCTCGGCAGCTGCCCAACAATGCCGACCTCTTGGCACCCTGGCCCTTGTGCCGAGAATTCTTTCTTAGAGAGGGGGCCGCATGCCAGGTGGGTGAAGCCAAAGGCAATGCGGTGGGGAAACAACAGGGCAGGGCCAAAATACCCCAAATACAGCATATTTTAGCCTTTAAAGAACACCACACGTACAAAAGCCAGGGAACCACTAAACGATCAGAGGTCTGGGGGGGAGGGGAAGGGGGTGGTTCCTGGCTGGGGAAGGGCGTGACCATCTGGGGAGGGGGGCCTGGTTCTGCCCCCCTGCTTTATAGGTCTACATTTCCCAGAGCTTCTTGGCTGGAGGCTATATAATAGTTAAAAAGAAGCTTGAAAACTCTGTTCGATCTGTTATTTATTTATTTATTTATTTCAGTTCTCCAACCGGGCGCCCTCCTGATGTGTTGGACTACATTTCTCATCATTCCCAGCCGGCGGGGCATGCTGGCTGGGGGATGATGGGAGTTGTAGTCCAACACATCTGGGGGGCAGTAGTTTAGGGAAGGCTGCCTCACAGTATTTATATGCCACCGTCCAGGGTCAAGCCCTCTGAAGGGGGCTCATGAAACAGGATTTTAAAAAACCAGAACACAGCTTTAAAAAAAAGCCCCTCAGTTACAAAATTAAAAAACCTGCAGCTGTTTAAAACAGTTTAAACCCAAGCTCACGACACACATAATAAAGTGCAGAGTGAAAAGGACACATTTTAGAGGTCTGTTTACAAACTAACAGAAATGGAATCATACGTAGATGATGATGACGAGGACACCAAAATAGTGAATGTGGGACATCGCTGTGTATGGCATTTTGCAAACAAGAGTGTCCAATCGGAAGATGGCTCAATGATTCCGGTCAACTTAATCCCAAAGGGATTGAGGGTGCAATCCCATGCAAGTTTAGACAGAAAAAAGGCCTACAACTCCCAGCATGCCACCAGCCAGCATAGCTGGCTGGGGCATGCTGGGAGTTGTAGGCCTTTTTTTCTGTCTAAACTTGCATGGGATTGCGCCTTAAGAGTATGCGTAAATCTTTCTCACTGAAATGAAGGGGACTTTAACAATGCTCAATTTTGGCCGGATCACCCGCGAGGAGAATGAAACGAACCGATGCCGTGAGCACGTGCCACCTCCTCGGGGCGCAAAAGCCACCATCTTCCAAGCAGTCACTGTGTCGCCCCGGATGGCCGCACCACAGAGTCTGAGCGGTGGTGACCCGCTGCCCTGACAAGTCGATTCCATGCGCCGCGCAGAGAATTGCCTCCCCGGCGGATTACTCCGGTTGCGTCGGCCTCTGCGTCTTGGCATCGACTTCCCCGCCTTCTCAGAAGGAATGAATGAACCAGACCCCCTCCGGTTGACTCTGCTCCACGCTTTAATTGGAAGCGGATTATTAATTTCGGTTTTTAACGGCTGCTGCGAGTGAGGGTACAACAACGTGATGATGACGAGCATTCTTAACGGGGACGGCGCAGCGGTGACTTGCGGGGGCTCCCTCTTAAGAAAACAATGGCAGACCTCTGCTGATTGCTTTTAATAAGCCATTAGTGCCTAATTACCATGCAAGCAGCGCAATTAGGCACACGGCAGCCTTTCCAAGCCAGCCTTCTCCCGGCAACGTTTGCCAACTGCCTTTGCGGGTGCCTTGAAGAAGCCCGAGTGCAAGGTGAAAGGGAGAAATGTGCTAAGCGAAAAGCACGTCAAATTTATTTATTTATTTATTTATTTCATTTTTATACCGCCCAATAGCCGAAGCTCTCTGGGCGGTTTACAACAATTAACAATACAGTCCCTGCTCGCAGGCTTACAATCTAAAAAGACACGACACACAAGGAAAAAGGAATGGGGAGGGAAGGGGGAATATTATTACAGGACCATCTTCCATCTGGTAACCTGTGTCCTCACTGTGGGAAGCTGTGTGGATCTAGAATTGGCCTCCACAGTCACTTACGGACCCATCGCTAGAGTCTACACAATCTTCTTTAGAATTTCCTCCTTTTATCCCGGAAGACAATCTTACTCGGTCACGAGTGATCGCCTGATGATGATGACTACCCGGATCGGCCAGGAATTGAGTCACGAGCTGATGTGTGAGCAGCGCCAACTCCAGGTTTGGAGGGTCCTGGGCGGCGGCGGTGGTGGTGGCGAGACTGGCGACCCCTGTTTCGGTGGGGCTCCTTTCCCACTGCAGGTTTTGCAGCTTACATTGGGAGCTTCATAGGATCTGTCCATGGTGCTGAACTCCACCCCACCCCCCCAAATAGGTTTGCCAGCATCGAGCACCACGGAGAGCTCCTATGAAGCTGCCAATATAAGCTGCAAAACCTGCAGTGGGAAAGGAGCCCCACCGAAACAGGGGTCGCGCCAGCCTCCACTCCTGGGGCACGGTGCCCCCAATGGGCCTGCCCCGCTCAGTGTCTCCCTCCTCACTGCCACTGGCACCAGCTCCTTCCTGCTCCTCCTCCTCTTCCTTAAACGTGCCACCGCCTGCTTGCTTGGCAGGCAGGGAACCAGCAGCGAGCAGGAAGGCAGCGGCATCTCCTGCTCATCCCTCTCGCCGTCACTTTGGTCTGGGCCGGAACAAGGACAGGCTGGTTGCCATGTGGTGAAGGGGAGGAGCCAGTCCGGGGGGGCTCTTGTCAGTGGGCCCCTGCCGGGGTGTGGGGGCCCTCGGCAGGCGCCCGGCCAGGCCTACCCTTGAAGCGGGCCCTGTGTGGGCGGGGGCCGTCCCGTCCTGGCCACAGATGCTTCCGCGTCATTGCCGGGGCAATAACCGGATTCCGGCCTTGTCTACGGGGCTCCATCATCTCTGCCTGGCGAGGGAAGCCCTCGTCCTCCTGGGATGCTGAAGGGCTGCTACCAGTCGAAGTAGACCGGGGGAGGGCAACCTCCGGCCCGTGGGCCTCATCTGGCCTGCGGAGGCTTGTGCGCCCTCCGTGGGCCTCCCCTCCCCTCGCCCCAGCCCCTCCCCAAGCCAGTCTCAGAGTGATCATTCCCCTTTACTCGGCACTGGTCAGGCCTCATCTTGAGTACTGCGTCCAGTTCTGGGCACCACACTTTCAGAAGGATGTCACGTAGACAAACTGGAGAGGGTTCAGAGGGGGGCAACAAGGATGATAAAGGGACTGGAAACAAGGCCCTGTGAGGAGAGACTGAAAGAACTGGGCATGTTTAGCCTTCAGAAGAGGAGACTGAGGGGAGATATGATCGCACTCTTCCAGTACTTGAAGGGATGTCACACAGAGGAGGGCCAGGATCTCTTCTCGATCATCCCAGTTTGCAGGACACGGAATAATGGGCTGAAGTTACAGGGACCCAGATTCCACCTAAACATCAGGAAAAAATTCCTGACTGTCAGAGCAATAAGACAATGGAACCAACTACCTAGGGAGGTCATGGGCTCTCCCACTCTGGAGGCATTCAAGGTGAGGCTGGACAGCCATCTGTCGGGGATGCTTTGACCTGGATTCCTGCATTGAGCAGGGGGTTGGACTCGATGGCCTGGTAGGCCCCTTCCAACTCTACCTTTCCATGATTCTATGATTCTATGATCCCCCTGCACACCAGTTCCCACACACTGCTCGTGCCCCGGGGAAGGAGCAGCCTGGCTTGGTTCCTACAAGTCCCAGACGAGGCCCCTTTCTCCATGTCTCTCTCTGCATGGTGAATCTTTTTTTTTTAAAGTGGGCAGGGTGGGGGGTGCATGACATCATGGGAGGGGGGTGGGGCTTCAGGGCTGAGGCCCCGCCCCTTAACATCATCCGGCGAGCTGGCTTGCTCCAGAGCGGTAATCCGTCCCTCGGACCAAAAGTGGTCGCCCTCCCCTGGCGTAGGCAACAGTGGTCTAGATTAACAAATAGGCTGACCTGGTCTAATGTCCAGCGCACGTGACTCCCATGTTACAACAGGAGACCGGCTGCCGATCTGTTTCCGGGCCAAATTCAAAGTGCTGGTTATGACCTATAAAGCCCTACATCATGGCTTGGGACCAGGCAACCTGAAAGACCACCTTCCCCCTGTATAAACCTGCCCAGGTTTTGAGATCTTCGCGGATGGCCCTTCTCTCGGCCCTGCTGCCATCAGAGGCATGTTTGGTGGAGATGTGAGGGAGGGCCTTTTTGGTGGCTGCTCCCAGACTCTGGAACTTCCTGCCCAGCGGGGCTAGGTTGGCCCCCTCTCTGTTGTCCTTTCACCAGCTGGCAAAGCTGTTTTTCTTCAGGCAAGTCTCCCCAGCCAACATGACCAACCACTACAGCCACATCAGAATGAATTCATAGTTAATTTCAGGGAGGTCTAGATGCAAAGATTTAGTATAAAGCATTATATTACGTTTCACCACTCTGTGATTGTGCCATCACATACCAGAACAAGGCGTAATATTTGTGTACGACATGGAAGCTGAAATGATACACAGTGAATATTAGATGCAACGCTCTCTCTAAAAGCCAACAGCAAACACCTCCCATAAACAGCCACGTGTGAGATCTACGATGGCGCTACTCCGACTGATTTTCGATCTTACATTGCTTAAAAAACACACAACACGATTTGTAAATTCGACATTAGGAAATGGTGAGACTTAATTGTTGAGGCTTGCTCTGCAACGTGGTGGAAGCCACGCTGCCTCTCCTCCGTCTCCGAGACAAAGTTGCCAGCGATTGCTCAAGGATGATTGCAATTGCTTCGGGAAAGGTCCGCACGATTGGAAAAAATGCTTTTGGTCTGGCCGTGGGATCTTCAGCAGCAGAATTTTAAGCCCGTGCAAATGGCCTCCTGAGTTCCTCACAGATGGAGCTTGACTGGTGCAACAGGGAGGCAGGGCAGGGGCCAGAGAGAAACCTTGCCGACAGAAGCAACATCTTTGGCTCCTGCAGGGCGTGGGGTGTGTGGGGTGTTTTCCTGTAAATAGTACAAGGAGGAGCCTCTCGACCACAGAAAGCAGGAGATAAAAGGTCCCCACACCGAAAGTGGTGATTATCTGCCAAAGATACAAGGGAGTGTTATAGACCAGTGTTCTCCAACCTTGGGTCCCCAGATGTTTTTGGCCAACAACTCCCAGCATGCCCCAGCCAGCGTAGCTGGCTGGGGCATGCTGGGAGTTGAAGGCCAAAAACATCTGGGGACCCAAGGTTGGAGAACACTGTTATATACCCACAGATGGTTGCCTGAGCTCTGAAGAGCCTCATGGACCAGTAAACAGCGTCACAAGGAGCAACAACAGCTCCTATTTGGGCAAGAAAGATGTGCAGCTTGTCTTCATGATTCGCTGGGCTGATGTAACTTAGGGTGGCCGTGTGTCCTCCTCTGCAGAGGACGGTCCTCTGTTTGAAGGGCTGCCACCGGGGGACTGTCCTCTATTTGGAAGACATCTTCTTTTTGAAGAGCTTGTCCAGTCCAAGTCCGGTTTGAAGAGATTGAATCGTAAGAAGGGAGAGTCCAGGGGCCGTGAGGTTGCCCCATGCCCAGAGAGCGCCTGGACAGCGGACCGAGCAGGCACAGCCCGTCACCTGGGGCGAACCCACACAAGGGCCCCTTCCCTTCATCAGGGAGCTCCGTTTCCTGTGCGCATGTGCTAACTAGCGAAGGTTTTTTTAAAAAAATAAGAAAGAAAATTGACAACAACTCCTGCCCCCTCACAAAAAAATCATGGAGAAGGAGAAGGGGATGGGAAAAGAGTTAGGCTATTGAAGATAATGTGATTTACTTCTGAGTAGACTCCTTTTCAGCTAGTTCCTCTTTCAGCAAGGCGATGAAAGGGGCATTCTAAACTTTATTTTTCCAAAGGGGAGGGGAAGGGAGAAGCATTTACTCGGAGAAGCCGTGGGGAGGGAGGGAGGGAGGCAGGAAAGCAAGAGTTGCTGATGTTTTGCAAAGGCCCAGATAGGACACTTCCTCTTTGGGAGACGAACGCCGAATGTTCCCCGCCCCTCGAAAACAATTGGCTAACAGAGGCAACGACAGCGTCCAGTGAGCGCACACATAGCCAGGTACTGCGATAGTGATTCTTCGCAATAATGAGAAAAGTGGTAATAAAGTAGTCCAGGAAATTACGGAAGCAAAGAAGGAGAACGTAAGAGAAACGCAACCGGAATGGGAAAGGGAGAGCATCGGGTACCTCGCAAGTCACAGAGGCGATACTGGAATAAACCTCAGGTGTAGATCATCCCCAGGTCAGTCTTCCCCACCTGGGTGAGATGTACTGTGTATTTCTACTTAAATACTAATAATTATTTCTAACTTTGCATCTATACGTATAAATTAGCATATGCAAATTTTATGCAAAACCACGTCCACTTTTGCCTTATTTTTTGGTGATTCGCAAGTGTTTGGCCTACTGATGCTTGGGACATCTGGATCAAGGCAGCTCCAGCTGGCAATTAGCGGTGGCCATGGCTACTTTGCAGAGTGGCTAGGGAGGGGAAGCCTAGGGCTATTGTCCCTTTCCACAGTGGCAGAGATGGAGGTAGATGGGATGAGGCCCGGCACAAGCTGTGAAAGGACAGCTTACAGCAAGGAAAAATAAGAATACAATAATTGAAAACCTGAGGAAATGGTACAATATCAAACAGCAGGGCCAGCAGCACAAGCCATGTGGAAAAAACTGTCCCTGCTCCCGGTCCCTGGAAGAATAAAAATAACAGTCTTGGCCTTGTGTTCTAAATGTTGTCAAGGAACTAGTCCTGAAGATGTCTAGAGAGAGGCCATCCCACAAAGAAGGGGCTGCAGCCGGCAGCAGAGAGGCGCACCCTCCCATTGCCTGGGGGCAGTGTGCTCTCTGGTGTCCTGTCTGGCTCTGCCCCTGGCAAATCCTGGCCCCAACTTTTGCCTTTGGAAGGGACTTCACGGGGGGGATGCCCTTGAAAAAAAGATGTTCTCACTTGCGCGCACTCAGCTCCTTCATGCTTCTTCCGACCCATTCACTCGGTGTTGGGGCCAAACCAGGCACGGGTGATGTAGCCATATCTCTTTTCTCCTTAAATGTTTTCAAATTGCAGACAAGGGGGGGAAGGGTGATGCTCCCCCCTCCTGGCAATATTGCCAGTGCAAATCTCCCCACCCACAGCTGCCCATTTGCCCCATTTCAAAAAAAACCTGTGAGCACAACACACGTTGCGTTTATCCTAACGGGGTACACCGGGAAGATGCACATTATGCTTGTCCTAACGGGGACATATTGGAACAAACTCTGTGTGTGTGTGTGTGTGTGTGTGTGTGTGTGTTGATTTTCATCAGAAAAACTGTGTCTGGGGAAAAGTTTAACCCCTCCCCCCATGCTGCGACCCCTCCCTCCCACTCAGCCGCTATCAGGGCCAGCGTCAGGGGTCGGCACTGTTGGGCATCTGCCAAGGCCCACTCCCCAACAGGGGGCCCATTGCCTTTCCCAGAGCTCCCTTCCGCTCCTGCTCCTCCTCCTTGCCGCCTGTCCCCTGGGCTCCCCAAGGAATCGAGGAGCGGCAGCCTCCCCTTATCGTGCCCTCTCTCTCTCACACACACTCTCTCTCTCTCTCTCTTGGTAGCAGTGGGCCCTGAGAAGGACAGGGCAACTGAAGGGGCAGCAACAACCTCGATGAGAAGAAAGTGAGGCTACTGAGGGGAGCGGGCGGGGACATCTTGCCCAAAGGGCCCCCGAAACCAGAGGCCCACGCTGTCTGCTCTGCTGTCTGCAAAAGCTTATCATCATCAGGCGATCACTCGTGACCGAGTAAGATTGTCTTCCAGGATAAAAGGAGGAAATTTTGGTTGGGTTGGGTTGGGTTGGGTTGGGTTGGATGGGTTGGGTTGGAAGACGCCTGTGCGTGAAACTGTTTTATGTGGGGAGATCGGTGCACAACGAATCACCACACAGACTTGACAGAGTACGGCAGAGATCCAACGGCACGGTTACCCTGACGATTGGAAAACCATTCTCTGCTGCAGCCTTCATCCGCCTTCACAGCCGTTGTAATGTAGGTTTAATTATCTTCCGCCTGTTCTGCCGTTGAGGACTTTATGTTTTGGATCGTTCTTTGTCTGGTTCCTCTCCCCGGACCTTACCGCCATGGGTGACCCTACTGGGAGTACATAGCTCCCGACGGCATTGCTCACAGGATTCATCGGAACACGCAAGCCCACTCACCACTTCAAGGTGACAATCCGGCTTATAGACACTCTGGGGGACGTGCATTCACACATCTCCACTTCTAGCCACTCCTAGCTTGGCCCTTGGAGTTTGATCCTGCAAGCGAGGCCTTGACTTGCATGCGCGGGGCTGCAAGCGGCACACTCAGGGACACAAAAGGCCAGCGCACAGGAGTTCCCCCCCCCCTTATAACTGCCTGCCCATTTAGTGAGTGCGGCTAAATGTGTTTGACACGCAGCTGTTTTCTAACGGGGACAGCCAGATCCACTGTGAGATGTGGCATTCCGATTCACATTCTTTCTGGTTTTTTGTTGTTTAAAAGGATAGAGTTATGGCTGGTTTCCTGACACAGTGTTCTGCAGAAGGCATCGCAGGACAGGATGTTGCTGAATAAATTAATACAATACAAGAGGGACTTGAGACAATAAGTCACAGTGTGTATCCTCCTAACAGGAGTGCTTCTCTACGCAGTTCCAGCTGCCCACTGCTTCCAAGCAGGGCATTCCATTCCCACCCCTCAGTTTTCCCTTCCCCCTTCTTCTTCTTCTTCTTTCTTCTTCTTCTCTTCTTTCTCTCTTCTCTTCTTCTTCTTCTTCTTCTTCTTCTTTCTTCTTCTTCATTATTTATTATATTTGTACCCCACCCTTTCTCTTGCATGGAACCCAAGGCGCTTCATATCCTCTCCATTTTCTTCTTCGTTATTTATTATATTTGTACCCCCCCTTTCTCTTGCATGGAACCCAAGGCGGCTTACATAATCCTCTCCATTTTATCCCCACAACAACCCCGTGAGGTAGACCAGGCGGAGAGTCAGTGATTGGCCCCAAGTCATCCAGTGAGCTTCATGGCCAAGTGGGGACTAGAACCTGGATCCCCCGAGTCCCAGTCCAACACTCTCACCATTATGCCACACTGGCTCCCCCACTGACACTTGACTTTCCATAGCTATTCAGCATGTTCAGTCTCCATTGGGCTGGTATTCGCCCCCCCCTTTATTTGCCCTGTTTAGATTTTTTTTAAAAAAATCTTTCATGTACTTCTGCAAGCATTGGGGTCCTCCCGAACATGCGGATACCTCCCTTCTATTTGCAGCAGGGATGTTGAAGAGTCCTTGGTCTCGAGTCACGAGTCGAGTCACGAGTCTTTGGACCCGAGTCTCGAGTCCGAGTCCGAGTCCTTGGTCCAAAACGGTAACTCACGAGTCACGAGTCACGAGTCACTCCCAAAGCTGACTCCACGAGTCCCTATTAAAATCAATGGGGGGTTTTCCCAACAAAATAAGGCTACTTCAGATGTGTGGCTTAAATACATTCTAGGCACAAGTGCACCTTTTATTTCAAAACTCTGCAACTGATTTTGGTCCTTCTTCTGCCTCTCCCAAGTACGCAACACATCAATCAAAATAAATCTTGACACACTGTTGGGGCTGCACTCCTGGTAGCCGTCCATAGTGGCCGAGCAGCGGCGCACCTCGCTTCCATGCGCTCTTCGCCGGCAACCACGCTCCTCTCCACTCCTTCTGGCACAGCCCAGGGATGTTGAAGAGTCCTTGGTCTCGAGTCCCGAGTCGAGTCTCGAGTCCCATTAAAAATATTGGGACTCGAATCCGAGTCGAGTCAGAGGGGGGACTCAGTCCGACTCACGAGTCGAGTCCTCGAGTCCGAGTCCCCATCCCTGATTTGCAGTGGCCCCATTTTGGTCTGTTTCTGTTGGCACTCACCGCCTACGTTCACCATTCGAGGGAGGGATAAAGTAAGTGGGCGAGTGCATTCAGCAATGTGTAACGGGTGGGGTGTCACGCACATCTTTTGCGAACCTAGATTCCACCTAAACATCAGGAAAAATTTCCTGACGGTCAGAGCAATAAGACAATGGAACCAACGACCTAGGGAGGTGGTGGGCTCTCCCACTCTGGAGGCATTCAAGGTGCAGCTGGACGGCCATCTGTCAGGGATGCTTTGACCTGGATTCCTGCATTGAGCAGGGGGTTGGACTCCATGGCCTTGTAGGCCCCTTCCAACTCTACTTTTCTATGATTCTATGATATTTACAAGTACACAACAGTGTCCCTGTTTTACTCTCTTGACACGACGGAGCACGGAGGGTGCAGAGAAGGCGGTGCTCCTGGTAGATGCCAGTCAAATGGCTGACAAAGAAGTCGCCGGCTGGATGGATGCATCTGTTTAACTTTTATGGATCTCTTGTATTGCCCTCGTGGCGGTGAAGCCTTCCTATGGACCGCGTGTGCCTCTGTGCAAGGCGGCGGCGGAGAAAGACAGACAGGGGGAAGAGATGGGCAAGGCAAGGGAGAATTATGGCGGGCAGGTGAGAGCAACTTCACTGGGGATTGTGGGGCAACGTTTTGGAAAGACGGAAAGCGTGTGTGGGAGAGAAAGGCGAGCAATAGAGACAGCGCAAGTGTGTGTGTGTGTGTGTGTGGTGTTGGGAAGGCAGGGAACATATTCTCCCGTGGTCTGTCGATTATATGCACACGTTGCCTGCGTCAGCCAAAACACTGGCTGCATTGCTAACGTCTAATTTCGAGTCCATTAGATCAGTGTTCTCCAACCTTGGGTCCCCAGATGTTTTTGGCCTACAACTCCCAGCATGCCCCAGCCAGCGTAGCTGGCTGGGGCATGCTGGGAGTTGTAGGCCAAAAACATCTGGGGACCCAAGGTTGGAGAACACTGCATTAGACTACTTGTCCTTAAAGGTGTCCTCTTTCATGTCAGCCTACAATGCTCCCACACTCTGTGCCCCAAAGCCCTCCCACCGCCGCCACATGTCTGACTACAGTGGTCAGATTGCTAGATGTAAGGGGATAATTTTAATTTAATTATCTATAGAGGAGTATTGTATTGGCATTTATTGCACATCTGTTAGGTGCTGTTGCTCTCCCCGAACCCTCAGGAAATCTAACTAACTTGGCAGCAATATTTTCCAGCTCAGAGATGAGGAAGACACATTTGCCAGCCAAGATGGAAATGTTCTTCAATGATGCATCGCATTATGTTGTAAGAAGAACATTACGTCACCCTCTGATCTTGGGTGGTACTAAACATCTTGCTCTAAAGCACATTGGCAAAGAGGCAGAGAGAAAAAAATACCTGATGTTAAGGGCCGAGATAAGAAGGATGCGATGCTGCTTTTTAAACAAAAAAAACCCCCCCATCTCTCATATTATATCAATAAAATGAATGGATTCATCATTTCCTGAAGTATCTTCTAAGTTTCCATACAATGATTAAAGCCACTGCTTTCGTGATCCACCAACGGACAATTTTTAGCAAAGCTTAAATTTCAGTTCAGGTTCAACCCAGGAACCAATTTTTCAGCACCAAGATCTGGACCTCTAATATATGAAGCATTAACAAAGAAAAGAGTACCTTGGGGAGCACATGCTCTCTCTCTCTCACCACTGAGGCAACCCATCCAGCCAGGTCAAGGCAATAAAGAAAAGCATGGAACCCAGACCCGGGCACATGGACTTCTGGGTGGCTTGAAACCGAGCCTGTTTTCTTAAAACAGAATCATGGAAATGTTGGATGTCCTGCACTGCTCAGTAGTGGATAGTGGTGACACTCACTGGGTGGTCTTTCAAAAAGGCCTGTCTCAGCCTGGCCTGTTCCATGGCTGTTGTTGTGAGGACAGATCAGATAAGCATGGCCAATTGTTTCATTTAGCGCAGGAATGGCCTTTTGTAGGCCACAGGGCTGCAGGCATTTACTCTGCGTAGTAGTCCCACTGGAGTTAACAGTGCAGTGTGTTTCCCAAACTTCTAAAGAACACATTTCTGCCCACTCGAATTAAAAACTAGAGGCACACCTTTGTTCTTACAACAAAGAGGTTTGCTGCTGGAGTGCATAGAAGAATGATCTGCCCTCCGATAGGCCCTTCTGGCTGTGTTTCTACTATGCAAGTTCTGGCCATGTCTAATCGGAAGAAGGCAATCATGGAGCAGTGAGCCATCAAGAGATGCCCCCCCCCAAAAAAAAAATCAGGAGAGAAGATATTCTGCAGTGCCTGAAAATGCTTTAATAAGTCCAACACGTTTCAGAAAGGTATTTCCTTCCTTGGGGGCCGCTAATAAAATGCTATTGTAAGACATTACTGACGTTTTAAAACCAGAGAGAAAGGCAAAGGAATGGGAAGTGGTGGTGATGGTGATGGTGATGGTGATGGTGATGGTGATGATGATGATGATGAGGAAGTAAGGAAGAGGAGGAGGGCCCACTCAGGGAGGGGTGGCGGCTGCTGAGAGCATCTTGCCCAATGGACCTCCAAAAGCTGGAACTGGCTTTGAACAGGCAGCCTCCTCCGAAGAAGGGCTAGTTTTACACTGTCTCCGCTGCACGAGGAGCAATTGAAGGCCCTGATTACGGTACATTACACCCAAGCAGAGAAACTGGGCAGAAATTAATTTACCTCCTCCTCCCTTTGTGGAGAAGCAGTGCTAGAGTTTTTGCCAAGAGTGGCCGTGTTTGGGCTCACTGAGGCCTTCAGTTTTTAAATTCATTTATTTCCCGGACCACACAAACGGTTCTCTTGGGAGACACTAGAATGTCCCCGGCACACCGTTTGAGAGTTACCGCAGCAGTCATGGTACTATTCCCAAAGAAGTAAAAACAGGATTGCGAGCGGTATTTTTTTTTTTGCAAACTGTTCTAGGCTGCGAAGCTGTGCAGTGTGACGTAAATGGAGCAAACAAACAACATTTATTCAATTGCCACTGCAAATTCTGTGAACGAGCCTCCGTGGTGATTTACTGAGTTTCCCAGCTCCTCCCAGTGCACCAACGGGGCGCATGCATGTTTAATAAAGAACGCATCCCTTATTCTTTTCTGTTGCTTCTGCTGAACTTGATGCTGCATTATTTATACTCCTAACGCCTGTTGATTCAGAGGGAACGGGTATGTGTTCCTGCAAATCCCTCAAAGAGGTTTGTTAATTGTCTATAAGGTGCTGCAGAAAAGGGCAACTCCGCTATGAGGAAAGGCTCTGTATTGGGACCAATGCTTTTCAACTTATTCATAAACGATCTGGAATTAGGAGTGAGTTTGCCAAGTTTGCTGATGACACCAAATTATTTAGGGTTGTTAAAACAAAAAGGGATTGCAAAAAGCTCCAGACGCAGACGGGTCTCTCCAAATTAAGAAAATGGGCAACAAACGTGGCAAATCTGGTTCAATGTAAGCAAGTGTAAAGTGTGATGCACATTTGGGCAAAAAATCCCAGCTTCTTCAAGTATAAGCTGATGGGGATCTGAGCTAGCGGTGACTGACCAAGAAAGGGATCTTGGGGTTGTGGTGGACAGCTCGATGAAAATGCCGACCCAGCGTGCGGCCACTGTGAAAAAGGCAAACTCCATGTTGGGCATAATTAGGAAAGGAATGAAACTGGAATTAAAGAAAACTGCCAAGATCATGCTCCCCTTATACAAATCTATAGTGTGACCACACTTAGAATACTGTGTACAGTTCTGGTCACCACACCTAAAAAAGGATATTGCAGGGTTGGAAAAAGTGCAGAAAAGGGCAACAAAAATGATCGAGGGGCTGGAGCAACTCCCCTATGAGGAAAGATTACAACATCTGGAACTGTTTAGCTTAGAGAAAAGGCAAGTGAGGGGAGACAGGATAGAGGTGTACACAATTATGCCTGGTGTGGAGAAAGTGGTCAGGGAGACATTTTTCTCCCTCTCTCATAATACTAGGACCCAGTGGGATCATCCCATGAAGCTGATGGGTGGGGAGATTCAGGACAGATAAAAGGACAGAAGCCTAACTCATTTCCTCTGACAAATGTTGCAGGTTATGAAATACATACTGCATAAAATTATGCATGGTGTTGAGAATGTGGGTAGAGAGGAGACCCCCCCCTAACATTAGACCCCAGTGGGGTCATCCAACGAAGCTGAGTGGTGGGAGATTCAGGACAGACATAAGGACGTGCTTCTTCACACAGCACATAGTCAACCTGTAGAATTCGCTACCACAGTGATGGCCACCAATTTGGATGGCTTTCAAAGGGGTTAGACAAATTCCTGGAGCATAAGGCTATCAATGGCTACTAGTCCTGATGGCTGTACAGGCAGTCCCCGAGTTAAGGACATCTGACTTACAGACAACCCATACTTAAGAACGGACTTCTGTGTTCCCCGGAGCTACGTCGTTTACGTACAGTCCATAGCGTAGTATACTACGCAATTTGTGTGAATGCCGATTTTAACGTATAGAATCTATGCTGTTCCGACTTACATACAATTTCGACTTAAAGACATTCATAAGAATGGATCTTGTTCGTAACCTGGGGACTTCTGCCTGTATATGACTTCCAGTATCAGAGGCAGTGTGCCTCCGGGTATCAGTTGCTAGGGGACCATGAGTGACAGGGTGCTCTTGTACTCAGGTCTTGTTTGTGGGCTTCCCATTGGGGCAGCTGGTCGGCCACTGTGTGAACAGAATGCTGGACTAGATAGACCTTTGGTTTGATCCAGCAGGGCTCTTCATATGTCCTCATCTATCCGGAGTTAGTTTTGTGTGCACGAAATGCGGACTGACCATCCTGAATTGGCTGGAACAGCCAATTCCATTTGGGTTTGCCACACTGTCCATCTTCTTATATCATCTAGAATAGCCTCCCACACTCTGGCACCCCACATATGTTTTGGACTTCCAACTCCCATCAGTCCCAGACAGCATGGCCAATGGTCAGGAATGCTGGGAATTATAGTCCAAAGCGTCTGGAGGTTGGGAAAGGCTGATCTAGAACAGCAAGATCAGCAGGCCAGGGTTGTTTTTTTTAATGCTTCCCAGGTCTCATATTTGATCACTGCACTGCTGTAACTTGCTGAAGTAATCAGAAATGTCAGACGTGTGTGTGTGTGTGTTTATGTTCCAAAAAGCAATACTTCAGGAATCTCTCAATCTCACTTCCCTACCAGAACACCATTTATGATTTCATGATAAACCTTTTTTCAGTGTAAAAACAGCTTTCTTATGTCTTACAAACATCTTCTGGAGAAGAGCAGCTCCTCCAGAGCTGTAGAAAACATGCCTCTCTGCACAACATTTCACTAGCCTTATAAAAAGAGAAATCCACCAAATTGACCTCAAATTTCACTTTAGCCAAAACTCCACGACAGGCTACACAGCTCCACAATGCGCCAGACAGGGCTTCTATGGGAGCCCTTTCAAAACAAAGGGGTTTTTGGAGCACTGGATGGATTTTATGCATCAATGCTGCACTAGGGGTAGGCACGTTAGCCTGAGCTGGAGCTGGACCAAGGCCCAGGGCAGCCAAAAGCCTAAACCAGTGGATGTGATCGTCAAGGTGCCCAAGGTTGTCCCCATGGAATCAGTCTAGCAACCTGCCCAAGGTGCTGAACGGAAGCATGGAACCGTGTGAATGAAGGAGCCCAGCCCAGCAAAATTCTGTTGCCTAAGCCCGGTAATTGCTCCAGTCACGGCTGGCATCAAGGGTAGGCACGGCCAGGCATCTGCCAAGGGCCCACACACCAGGAGGGCCCCACACTGACAACAGCCCCCTGGAGTTGCTCCTCCTTTTCACCCCTTGCAACCCGCTTGTTCACCTGCCCGTCACTCTGACTTAGATAAGGGCGGTGGTGAGAAGGAGGAGTAGGAGATGCCCCCGGCCTGCTTGCTCCCCGGCTCTCTGCCTGCGAGGAAAGCGAGTGGTAGCAATGAGGAGGCAGCTGAGCCGCAACCTGGAGCCAGCATTGCCCCATTCCTATGTACAGCTAGCCAAGTCTCATCCAAGTCCAAGCCTTCTTTTGACCAGGGACAGACAGGTGTTCTTTCCCCTTCTCCTCCTCTTCACGTCCTGCTCATCTGTGGTCCTCCTTTCCCCATCCTCCGTTCTCTCCTTGTTCTCTCCCCACCCCCACCCCATCTATCTCCTCTCAGGAAAGATAGATAGTTCTAGTCCCCGCGCGTGGCCATGAAACTCACTGGGTGACTTTGGGCCAGTCACTGACTCTCAGCCTAACCTACCTCACAGGGTTGTTGTGAGGATAAAATGGAGAGGAGGAGGAGGAGGAGGATTATGTAAGCCACCTTGGGTTCCTTGCAGGAAAAAAAGGCAGGGTATAAATATAATGAATGAATGAATGAATAAATAAATAAATAAATGACTGGGACTTGACAGGCAATCCCACCCCTTTCTTCCCAGCTACCCACTTCACTGGCTCTAGCCAACTGTGTAGCCAACTGTCAAGTGGGTCAGCCAGCTCCTGGCACCGGCTTATGACATCACCGGCAGGCACCATTGCTCATTGCTATGCACAGCTCTTGTTTGTGGCTGGACGGAGGAATGAAGGGATGGGGGGCACTGTCATTCCCCACCGCGTCCCACTTCAGATGCTGCTCTCCCAGTATCTCCTCTTTAGTCACAGGAACAGGGCTAAAATGCACATTTCCACACATTTCCAGACTTGTGCCCTGGCTTGCCAGACATTTAAATTCTCCAACCCGCTGACTTGACTTGCTGACTTGACTTTGACTTGACTTGACTTTATTTTACGGATATTTCTATGTGTGTGTGTCGTAGCCTGCTGCTACTCTGTCTTGGTTTTATTCTCATCATTTTAGGCCGCTGGTCTAAAAAATGGGAATGCATCGCGTTTTCGAAGTCTTGCCGCTTTGCTTCCCCGGCTGCCGTGGTCGTGTGGGCTGCACTTCCCCTGCCTGTGTGCTTGCTGGCTGTTTGTAATCTTTCTCAATCTGCTCAATCCAAACATTTGCAAACCAGCAGAAGGCTATAAAGGCACATGGCATGTCTTTGTGCTTTCTCCTTCAAAGAGGACGACCGCCATGACAAAACAGATGCTGTGTACCACACCCCGCTATTCCTGCCTTTCAAGGCAACACCACGGCACCCCCGCAAAGAGCCAGGGTTGCACACAAGTCCAGGCACGGCTCTGGCTGCAGTAAATAATTGTTTATGCACATGGCATAAATTTGGAAAGAAAATTAGGGTTTTGCAAGAGAAGGGAGCTATTTTCTCTGCAGGCATCTCCAGTAGGGCATCTGCTCTCTGTTTGCCATGGTGGTCACTGCAGGGCTGGAAAGGGAAGCTTTGAGAAACGGAGCGTGTGTTTGCTCCCTGTATCCGAGCTGAGCCATCATCACTGAGCAGGAGCCAGGAGTCAAAGCCAGCATCAAGCCACAGATCATGGGAGGGAGACGGAGCCAGGAGTCAGAACCAGAGAGCAAGCCAAAGCTGGTGAAGAAAGCCCGACTTTGTGACTGAGTTAGAAAAATATGTATTTTTTGAAAATGCACGTTTTGAAATTTGCATTTCCCCCAAAATACGCATTTTCACCCTTTGGTCAAGGGGGGTGTGTGGAGTGTGCACTTTTTGAAAATTCTGCACAAAAACACACACTTTCCCCATTTGAAACGAGCTGAAAAACAGGTCGAAGATGAAAATGGGAGCAAACTGAAACGAGCTTCAGAGTGAATTCCTGAGCATCTTGGCAAGCTCGAAAATTGCTGGACCGAGGGGGAAGGAGGGGGAAGGAGGGGGCAAGCAACCCACGGTGAGCAGGGCCGGCGCTACCGCTAGGCAGACCCAGGCGGCTGCCTAGGGCGCGTGGCGGAACAGGGCGCAACGTTTCTGCGCCCCTTCCTCACCTCCGGCGCGCTCCTGCCCCGCCTGCCGCCTCCGCTGCGCCTCCCCGCCCGCCTGCCAGCCGCTGCTGCTGCCGCCGCTGCACCTCCCCCCCGCGTGTGCCCGCCCGCCACCTACCTACCTTCCCGTCGTTTCTGGAGCCCCGCCAGCGTTATTTTGGCGGGAGGAGGAACCAGGGCAACAGGGCTTAAACAGCCCTGTTGCCCTGGTTTCCCCGGCAAAAAAAAAGAAAGCGTGGGGGTCCCGTCGCGTCGGAGGAGGAGGCGGCGGTGGCAGCAGCAGCAGCAGCCAGTAGCGGGGGCGGGGGGAAGGTAGGTGGTGGTGGGGCGGCGGCGGCGCGGGGGGGGGGTTGCAGAGCAGGGCTGCTTTGCTCCAGAGCCCCCCCACGGCACGAGAGGGGGGGCGCTAAATATAATTTGGCCTAGGGCGCCAAACAGCCCTGCACCGTTCCTGACGGTGTGCCCCGTGCTCACCGTGGGTTGTTCGCATGACAACCGACCCGCCGCGGCTGATCACCAGGGTGGGTTGTCCTCCTGGCGGCGTGAACTGGCCTGCTCTTTGCCTCTGGACCGAACGCATCTGCAGCTTTGCCAGAGGGAAAGAGCAAGGCGCACAGAAGATGCTACTCCATCACTTGCTCTTGTCGCTGTGCGCACGCCCACAGAGGGCCGCAGAACAGGCAGCGGCAGCAAGGAGGAGGGGCGGTGCCTGTAGAGCGTATTGATTGATTGATTGATTGATAATTTATTACATTCAGTTGACCCGCACATAGTAAATACAGTTTTAAAATAATTTGAAAGCAATTTAAGAACAGTTGTGGCAGAATGAAACAGTTATGCAATGTAAACCACAGGAAGACAACAGCTTCCATAATAAGTAAATATATAACCATTGGTTCCAAGTAAAAATGACCACTAAAATAACTTTAGCTGGTAGACATGGTGAGTTGTTCTCTAAGTCTAATAGCCACTGACAAACAAGTTGCCACTTTCAGAGATACCCTGGGTTTATTTTGTCTTCCAGTAAATATTTAACATAAAAACAAGCTGACCTCCCTGGTATATTAGCCAATAATTGACTGGTCGTATGTTTTCGAACTTCCGTATAAATTTACGGAATGAAAGAACATGTTCTATTGATTCAATCTCTTGGCTATTACAGGGACATAATCGTAAGGAGCAGAGCATGTGAAAAACCAACAGCCCTCCTCTGTTCTCCGTGTAAGTCTGGGGTGTGCAACCTTCTTGGCTCTGAGGGTTGCATGTGATGGCTTGGGGGCCGGGGGAAAGATTCAGATCTTTCTTTCAGGTTGCAGATTGGAAAAGAGTATTGCCTGTAGAAATGTATTGCTTGTAGCAATAGGACAATTGGTGGGAAATCAGTGGGGAGGGATTTGGAGGCAGGGGGGTCAGCGCGCCTGGGAGGGTGCAGTTAAGGCCCTGCAGACACAGGTCGTGCACCCCTGCTTTCGCCCATGAAGGAACAGTGTCACGCCACAGGGTGGGTCCAGGATGCTCTGGGGGTCGTCTGTGGGCCACCTGCAGGAGCGTAGGCCTCGGCAGCTGCCCCAACAATGCTGACCCCTTGACCCCGGCTCCGGCCATGGGAAAAGTGACCGTGGAAAAAAGCATCCCTTCGCCGGCATAAACTATTTAGTCGTCTCTATGCGAAAATATTCTCCCTGGCTGAGGAAAATGCTTTGAAGGTGAATCAGAGCCGAGGCTGGCGGCTCCCTCGCGGTGCCCCCCTCCCGTTTCCTGATGAAGCGGTTTTGCAGGCGGCTCCATCCAAGCTGGAAGGCCGGGTTCAAAGCGGTGGCCAGCCACAAGCTGTGCCGAACAGCTGGGAGCAAAAACAACCGGGCAGGGGAAGGCTTTCTCCCCCTCCTCCCCTTCCAAAACAAAACGACAAAAACAAACAAACAAACAAACAAACGAGAGCTGACTTTCTCTGGAAGGAGATTTCTGGACAAGCAGGGCAGTGCTGGGGGACGGACGGACGGACGGACGCCGACAACGACACGCACGCCCCTTCCTTTCTGCCTCCGCAGCTGCTTCAAAGCCACAAAATGGAACTTCGGAGGACTGCGTGCCATGTTCCACCAGCGGCACTTCACAGGCTGCGACGAACCGGACAAGAGCCGCCGAGTCCCTCCATTCTCTCTCTCCGGCACACACACTCCTTGAGCCGCAGGATCAAATACAAGCCTTTCACGCACGGCCCCCAGGTGGACGTTCCACACCGCCCTCCATACCTGCACTGCCCAAGAACAGAGCTGCCGCCTCTCTCCACTCCAACATCTTGGACTCCCTGTACAGCAGGCATGCAGACCCTCAGAACTAAGTTCAGGCACAATCCACCCCCCCCCCCGGGTCCCAATCCAGCCCTAGAGCGTTCCCCAAAGGACCACGCCCCCTCCCCCTGGCCCGCCCCTTTCCCCGCCCACCAATCATTCGGTGGTTTCCTGGCTTTTGCGTGAAACACCCCTCCTAAGGCTTCATTCCTGGCCGTAAGAGCTTTAAGCAACATTTGCTGGTAGCTTTGGCCCCGCCTGCTCTGCGTGTGGCTCCTCCCACCGCTGGTATGAGCCCCCTCCCCCCCCCAAGAGCTTCCATGAAATGTAATTCCACCCTCGGGCTGAACACCTCTGGCGTACACAGGATCACACCATTCTGTTGTCTTCACCGGTCCACATTCACATACATACATAGGCGATCACTCGTGACCGAGTAAGATTGTCTTCCAGGATAAAAAATTACAAAAAGAAAATTACGGTATAAAAGGAGGAGAATTCTAAAGAAAATTGTGTAGACTCTAGCGATGGGTCCGCCGTAAGTGACTGTGGAGGCCAATTCTAGATCCACACAGCTTCCCACAGTGAGGACACAGGTTACCAGATGGAAGATGGTCCTGTAAAGGATTCATTTGACGTGCTTTTCGCTTAGCACGTTTCTCCCTTTCACCTTGCAGTCGGGCTTCTTCAAAGTCCATGGAACCTTTGTGAAAGGCCAACCTCCATTTAGATCATTCATGGGCCAGAGCTTCCCAGTTTTTGATGTTTATATTGCATTGTTTTAGATTAGCCTTAAGAACATCTTTAAACCTCACATTCACAACCACTGTTCAAATCCCCAGTTCAGCCGCAGGTCCGTAACAAAAGCGTGTTTTCAAAACGCACCTTTTCCTCACTCTCACCAGCTAAAAGTGAGCCTGGTTAAGACCGAGGGGAGAGCAAAGTGCAGATCAGACCTGTGCCCAGATGGCCTCTCGAAATCCTCCTGTTCATGGGCAGAGAAATTGGCAGGGCTGTTCCACCAAGTTCCTCCGAGTGGAAGAGACATTCTTAAACAGTTTCTTGGCAGGGGCGGCACCCCGGTACTTCCTTTTCCCCCTTAAGGGTTTTTCCCCCTTTTTTGCTGACCCTGCAAGGGGCAGCAGCAGCAGCCGTGTGTGTGTGTGTGTGTGTGTGTGTGTGAGAGAGAGAGAGAGAGAGAGAGAGAGAGAGAGAGAGAGAGAGAGAGAGAGTGAGAGAGAGAGAGAGAGAGAGTGAGAGAGAGAGAGAGAGAGAGAGAGAGAGAGAGAATATTCAGAGAAAATTCTGCACAGTGGCCTTCTTTTTCTGGGGTGAGGGCAGAAAAAGATAAATTCCAGAATTCTCCTCAGAAAAATGTCTTCTGAGAAATTTCAGCTCATCTCTAGACCAGATGAAGGCACACTTGGACAGCACCCTCAGTGGACGCCCGGTCACCCTCAGATCCTTATTCTTCGCTCCTTCCCCACTTTGCTGCTCTTTGGATCTCTCTGCAATATGGGTTGATTCTCTTTCTCCTTCTCCTTCTCCTTCTCCTTCTCCTTCTCCTTCTCCTTCTCCTTCTCCTTCTCCTTCTCCTTCTCCTTCTTATTATTTATTTATTTATTTATTTATTATTAATATTTATTTATCGCCCATCTGGCCGGCAACCGGCCACCCTGGGCGATGTACACACAATAAAATACATAAATACAATGTATTTCTTCTTCTTCTTCTTCTTCTTCTTCTTCTTCTTCTTCTTCTTCTTCTTCTTCTTCTTCTTCTTCTTCTTCTTCTTTACCTCAGAATGAGAAATGCTGTTCAAATTCCAGCATATGTGTTCAAAACTGGAAGGCAGTCTCTTCAGAGGATAGATTTCCTTGGTACTTCCCAGAGTCTGTTTCCTCCTGTGTCATAACAAAGATTGGGATGAAAGCAGCATAGTAAAGATTGGGCCATAATCTAGCAGAGAGTTGGCACGTCTAACCCGCTATAGATATCTGCAGGCTTCAGTCCAACTGACAATAATCTGGATGGTGCCCAAAGGACGGTTCATTTCCTGCTGTTGAAAAATGAGCGCGGTTAAATTTGAATTTCCAAGCCTCCTGCAGCTCAGGTTTCAGAGCCAAAGCTCTTGTCTTGGCAGTGAAGTCTCTTCAAAGGCGCTTGCAACAACAAGCAACCAAACGCCACCCTTGGAATGTCGTGTGTGCACTCCCGCACTTGAATATTGATTTATTGCGATATTAGCATGTCGGAAGACTCCAGGTCTGAGGAAGGAAAGTGTTACAGTTCATACACGATATGAGCGTAAGGAAATGGGACTTGGGGGGGGGGTTGTTTCCACAGGCCTTTTCCCCCACCCAGGTTGGGGGCTGAAGAAAATCAGCTGGAATATAGTCAGCGGAGACAGAAGCCATGAGCATTTGCTACTGGCTCGTTGGCCCTTATGCAGTGATGCCACCGAAAGGCAGGCATGGGATACAGCCCTGTGTGTTCCTCCTTCTGCCGCCAGATTGGAATTCTGTTGCTTCCTGTGCCTACTTTCCTGTTTACCAAGTCAAGATCAAGGAACTAGATTCCACCTAAACATCAGGAAAAATTTCCTGTTAGAGCAATACGCCAATGGAACCAACTACCTAGGGAGGTGGTGGGCTCTCCCAGTCTGGAGGCATTCAAGGTGCGGCTGGACGGCCATCTGTCAGGGATGCTTTGACCTGGATTCCTGCACTGAGCAGGGGGCTGGAGTCGATGGCCTTGTAGGCTCCTTCCAACTCTACTTTTCTATGATTCTATGAGTCTATGAACTCAAGAGGTTCTCCTCCTTCCAGCTACAGGCTTTTTGCCACAGGTCACACAGCATCCAGCTGCTTTTATTGGGTGTATTTTGGTGCACATTCTTCCTTCCAAGGTGGGGCAGCATCTCTGTGCCATATTAATATAAAAGAAGAAGCCTAACTCGTTTCCTCTGACAAATGTTTAAGAAGGTAACAGGTTATGAAATACATGGTGTCTAAAATTATGCAGGGTGTTGAGAATGTGGGTAGAGAGGAGATCTCCGCCTCATAATACTAGACCCCCAATGGGGTCATCCAGCAAAGCTGACTGGTGGGAGATTCAGGGCAGGCAAAAGGAAGTGCTTCTTCACGTAACACATAGTTGACCTGTAGAATTCACTAGCTCAAGATGTGGTGAATAGACACCAACTTGGGTGGCCTTAAAAGACCAATTCATGGAGGAGAAGGCTATCAATGGCTACTAGTCCTGATGGCTATATGCTACCTCCAGTATCCTCCAGAGGCAGTACGTCTGCGTACCCCAGTTGCTGGGGAACATGGGTGGGAGGGTGCTGTTGCCCTCATGTCCTGCTTGTGGGCTTCCCATTGGGGCAGCTGGTTGGCCACTGTGCAAACAAAATGCTGGACTAGCTAGATCTTTGGTTTCATTCAGCAGGGCTCTTGTGTTCTTTATGCAGAATTGGATGAAAAGCTCTTCTTCTGGCTTTAAAAGAAGCTGGGAGCAGATACTGGAAAGACAGACTAGGAGAAGGCTTCTGATGTGGCCTGTGCTTCTTGGCCTCTGGCCCTTGCAGTGATTCTGTTCTGGGAAGCTGTGTTGGTTGATTCCTGCCCTCCGATGTTTCCTTCTCAACCTTCTAAATACATAGCACTAGGAACCTCAGATGCTCCTTCTTCCAAATAAAGCAACCAAGGGGCTGCTGCAAAGATTCCACCACTTCGAAGCAGAAGACCAGAACTAGAGGACAGCTAACGATTCGACTATGAGAGACTAGCCCATCCCTGGACTGTGCCATTTTTGAGAAAGCAGGAAGCATCCCACTAAGAGGTCTTCTACACACTGGGTTATGAAGCAGTAACCAACGAAAATACCTCCTCGCCCACACACACGTCCCTGTGTTTTGTTTTTCCTCCTTTTTTTGGGACACGCAATGGTGCAATTCCATCATGTTCCGGGTGGAGTCACCGATGAGAGAGCTCCACATCTGGTTCGGTTGCAGAGAAGTACATTCCCCATTTAGGAGGAAGAACTCGCTTCCCTGTGATGTTCTGCACAATGCTGAGCAGATGTCATGCAGAGCGCTGACACTTCCTTCAGAGAGATCTGTGGGCTCGGACGGGCTCCATTTCCACGAGCAGGCTAGAGCCCTCCCTGTTGCAGCGAATCTGCAGGATCTGGACGCACTCCAGCCTGCCACTGTATAAGGCAGGCTGGGTGCTTCATCTGATGCTCTTCATGGGTGTGAACTATTCTCCCAGAAGGAGGAGGAGAACATTCCAGGAGGAGGAGGAGGAGGAGGAGGAGGAGGAGGAGGAGGAGGAGGAGGAGGAGGAGGAGGAGGAAAGATAGTTTGTCCCCCTTTTTCCTGGAGAAGAACCATTTAATAATAATAATAATATTTTATTTATTACCCGCCTCTCCATCCAGATCGAGGCGGGGAACAACAGAAAATATAAAATACCTAAACTAAAACAACACAATATATACTATTAAAACATCTTAAAACATCCTTAAAACATCTTAAAACATCTTTAAAACATCTTAAAAACATCTTTAAAACATCCTAAAATTCCGCCGGATAGGCCTGCCGGAAGAGTTCAGTCTTTACGGCTTTTTTAAATTCCAAAAGACTGACAAGTTGACGTATCTCCTCCGGCAGGCCATTCCATAATTTGGGAGCAGCAGAAGAGAAGGTCCTCTGGGTAATGCTTGTCAGCCTAGTTTTGGCTGACTGAAGCAGATTCTTCCCAGAGGACCTGAGTGTGCGGGGCGGATTGTACGGGAGAAGGCGATCCCGTAGGTAGCCTGGACTCAAACCATGTAGGGCTTTAAAGGTAATAATAACCAACACTTTATACTTTGCCCGGAAACTGATTGGCAGACAGTGGAGTGCTTTTAAAACTGGTGTGATATGGGCACCCCCTAGGTGTACCAGCAACCAGTCATTTGACATGAACACAGCCCAGGACACAAGCCCATTCCATTTAGATTGGCCAGGAAAAGAAAAGCTGCTGTAGAAGAGGCGGTTGTGAAGTCTGAGCCATTTCTGGCTTACCGGCTTGAACTATGGGATGCGTGAGGAATTCATTCGGGGGGGTGGGTGGAAATCTGGCGGGCGGGCTAGCTGGGCTCGACCCTCCCGAACTCGATCCTGCTTACCTCTTCCCCGGCGTCGACTCGCATTCTCCCGAGTCGAGCCGGGGAAGCGACTTCCGGATTCGTAGCGAGCTGCTGTTTACATAGAAAATGCCTTAAGGCACGCCCAAAACGGCCACAATGGCTGCCTTTGATGTACCTTAAGGCAGTGTTCTCCAACCCTGGGTCCCCAGATGTTTTTGGCCTACAACTCCCAGCATGCCCCAGCCAGCTACGCTATGCACTTTTGCCTGATATGCACACTGTTTGCAAGCAATTTTCCGGAGAATTCCACTGCAAAAGTCAGAGATGTGTGAATTTCTAAAGACAACTTTTCCGTGGCAGCCCCCGTACTGTGGAACTCTCTCCCGAGTGACCTCCGCCATGCCCTCTCTCTGCTGAGCTTCCGCCGCTCATTAAAAACCTGGCTGTTCAGGCGGGAATATGGGGTGGGTTAAGATTAAAAAATTTTTATACTGTTTTAAATGTATTTTATTGTTTTTATTCGATGTACATCGCCCAGGGTGGCTGGTTGCCGGCCAGATGGGCGATAAATATAAATAATAAATAAATAAATAATAATAAACTGGGCTTTGGTTCGCGCGTTGTTTTGAAAGTGCGAAATTGGGGCAAATTGGATTCCACTGCCATCCCGACATATTGGTCGGGTCCCATGCAGGGAAACATCTTGCGGAGTGTTTCTCATAACATCAGGCCACTGCGATAATATTTCACCAGGGGAGGGCATGCTACGTAAGCAACCCGGCCAGACTATTAAATGGGAAGGCAAAGAAACAAGCAAATTGACAGCATCCTTTAAAATGGCTTCTCAGTACCTTTGCTGCCAGTCAGATGCTGTTCCTTTCCAGTGCTTTTGGACATAACTTCAGTGCTGCTGACCCTGCCAGTGCAAATCCCCAGGCCAGCTCTCTCAAGCGAGAACTCTCAATGGCTGGGGTGTATTGCAACTTCACCGACAAATCCAGTCTCCTCCACGCACAAAACCTGCAGCCCATGTCGCCGTCCACCATTTCCCCAAACCAGCACAACCGTTCTCGTAATTCATCACTAAAATACCTTCATCCCTTTACAACTACGGCTCCGAATGGCTTTCCCCCCAGAGCTGTTCTCTCCAATAACAGACCAGGGATGTTGAAGAGTCCTTGGTCTCGAGTCACGAGTCGAGTCACGAGTCTTTGGACCCGAGTCTCGAGTCCGAGTCCTTGGTCCAAAATGGTGACTCACGAGTCACGAGTCACTCCCAAAGCTGACTCCACGAGTCCCTATTAAAATCAATGGGGGGTTTTCCCAACAAAATAAGGCTACTTCAGATGTGTGGCTTAAATAAATTCTAGGCACAAGTGTGCCTTTTCATTTCAAAACTCTGCAACTGATTTTGGCAAGAACAGACCAGGCAGACAAACCCAAAATAACCAGGCAGGCAGAGGAGGCAGGGAACCCCAAAGCAGGCAGGCAGAGGCCTTTGTCTTGGACAATTCTACTGATGAACTGATCAAGAAGAGACCAGGCAGGCAGAGGAGGCTGGGAACCCCAGACAGGCAGGCAGAGGCAGCCAAGCCCAAAATGTCTGAAAGGTTGCATTTTAGAAAAATGATTTTAAAAAACAAACTTGCTGTACTTCCTAAAACTTATCCATGTTGCATTTGAGGAACATGATTTTTTCTAAATGTTTGGCCCCCATTCTGGAACGGTGAGATCTCATCACAATTCCAGCCTCACTGAACACCCGCTCCACTGGTGATGAACTTGCTGGAACCAGAAACACACTCAGAGCAGCCACACAGAGTAATCTCAGGTCCTTCTTCTGCCTCTCCCAAGTACGCAACACATCAATCAAAATAAATCTTGACACACTGTTGGGGCTGCACTCCTGGTAGCCGTCCATAGTGGCTGAGCAGCGGCACACCTCGCTTCCGTGCGCTCTTCGCTGGCAATCACGCTCCTCTCCACTCCTTCTGGCACAGCCCAGGGACGTTGACGAGTCCTTGGTCTCGAGTCCCGAGTCGAGTCTCGAGTCCCATTAAAAATATTGGGACTCGAGTCCGAGTCAAGTCAGAGGGGGGACTCGGTCCGACTCACGAGTCGAGTCCTCGAGTCCGAGTGCCCATCCCTGTAACAGACTTGCCACAACCTCAACATAAGAAAACCTCCAGTAGATTCTCGCATTTGCACAACCTCCCAGGCCAGGGAGGGAAAGTGTTTTTGTCTGATGGCTCTCCCCATAATTGTCTTCATTAAAAAGATCTGCAAAGAACAAAGCTGTCTTACTCCTCCATGGGAAGGCACCCTGCCTAGTTAGTGGGTTGCAAATTACCCGGCCAGCCCTTCCTGCTTAGCTAAGCCTGCTTCCTCTGGAGTAAGACCCAGCCGGAAGAATCTTCTCCACCTGGCCGAGGACGTCTCCCAGTCTCTGGCTAACCTACTTACTAGCAAAGTTGGATGGCAGGACTCTTTGCACAGACCACTTGCAGCTGGTGGGAGGAAGGGGGAAAGGGGCACCATCCCATCCCAAGTTGGCCAACCCGGGTGACCGGCCAGATGGGCGATTAACAAATATAATAAATATAATATAAATAATTCCTGACTGGGATGCCCCAGTAGAAGCCTTGTAATGGGACACCCCACCAGCTATATAGCATTTTATTTCATTTTTCTTTCATATAATTTTTAGGTGCTTTTCAGGGTAGAACCCTCTCGATACCCTTCAATTGTCCATATTTACAGTGAGAGCCCTTCTTCTCTGGAGCTTCTTGGCCCTGATGGAACACCATCCCCCCCTTTTTCCTTCTAGGGCAGGGCTTTCCAACCTTGGGTCCCCAGATGTTGCTGGCCTACAGCTCCCAGCATACCCAGCCAGCATGGCCAATGGCAAGGGATTCTGGGAGCTGTAGTCCAGCAACTTCTGGGGACCCAAGCTTGGAGAGCCCTGTTCTAGGGAGTTGCTGGGGGGTATCTTCTTTTTAAAAAATGAGTTGTCATGTACACAAATCCAATGGTGTCCTTGTGCGTCTGCCAATTGTGTTGTGCCAACAGGATCTACTGCTGGCACAACAGGAAACTAGCACTTCCTAGAGCAACCTCAGAAATGAGCCGAAATGCTTGTTTCCGGAATGGGACAGATCAGCGGAATTTCCCTCCTGCAAGATCCGCTGACCGGGCTGTTCTGTTGTGGAAAGGAGTGTTTTGGCTCATTTCCGATTGCTTTAGGAAGTACTTGCTTCCCATCACATCAACGTTGGGTCCCACTGTTGTGCATGGTGCATTATATGCTGCCCATGCACCAAGGTTCTTCTGGTCTGAGCTCCTTCCCAAGTCTTTAGAGGTTACATTGTGTGAATTAGTGTGTGTGAATTAGGGATGGATGAATCAGTCAATTTCATTTTCTCCCACTGTGTCATTCTTCTAGTCTTAAATTCAGCTTGTCTCATCTCCACATCAGTTTGAGAATTTTGTTTTAAAAACATGAATATTCATACACATTTCTGTGCGTGCATTTCTCCTAATGTTCACGTTTTTGTACGCAGTTTTCCCTCATATATGCATTTGTTATTTGTTGCAAGCAATATTCCATAACAGAATGTGTTTTTGTGTGCTATTTTCACTCAGGTATGCATTTTTTGTGTGCACATTTCCCTAATACAGTAATACCTTGGATTGAGAGCATAATTCGTTCTGGAACCGTGCTTGTAATCCAAAAACACTCTTATATCAAAGCGAGTCTCTGGCGGGCGTGAGCAGGGCCGATTTCGGCCCGCTATGCCCGCTTTTGAGGCGAGCAGTTACATCCCTACGCTTGTCTTGCAAGACGTTGCTTGTTTATCAAGTCAACATTTATTAAAAGTTTTGCTTGTCTTGCAAAATGCTCTCAGACCAAGTTACTTGCAATCCAAGGTATTACTGTAGCTGCATCCTTCTATGCATTTTTTGACTGAAGAATCGCAAAATTTAGAGAAGTGCAAAATTTGAAGGGTAACTGAGTTTTGGTTCACACCTTGATTCGAAAGTGCGAAATTAGGTAACGTTGCATTAGAATGTGGATCAAAAGAATTTGACGTGATGTA
This sequence comes from Shinisaurus crocodilurus, assembly GCA_021292165.1. Taxonomy (NCBI): domain Eukaryota; kingdom Metazoa; phylum Chordata; class Lepidosauria; order Squamata; family Shinisauridae; genus Shinisaurus; species Shinisaurus crocodilurus. The sequence continues at coordinate 309,164,661 of CM037876.1, forward strand.
GGTGTACAAAATTATGCCCGGTGTGGAGGAAGCGGACAGGGAGAGATTTTTCTCCCTCTCTCATAATACTAGAACCCAACGGGGTCATCCCATGAAGCTGATTGGTGGGAGATTTGGGACAGATAAAAGGAAGGACTTCTTCACACAGTGCATAGTTAAACTATGGGATTCACTTTCACAAGATGTAGTGATGGCCACCAATTTGGACAGCTTTAAAAGGGGATTGGACAAATTCCTGGAGGAGAAGCCTATCAGTGGCTACTCGGCCTGATGTCTCTATGCTGCCTCCAGGACCAGAGGCAATTTGCCTATGTGCACCAGCCTATGTGCTGGGGAACATGGGTGGGAGGGTGCTGTTGCACTCATGTCCCCCTGCTTGTGGGATCCCATGTGCAGCTGGTTGGCCACCGTGTGAACAGAATGCTGGACTAGATGGGCCCTTGGTCTGATCCAGCAGGGCTCTTCTTATGTTCTTCTTAACTAACAGACCATTGTGCATCCATTTCCAGAAAGAGCCAGCAGACAGTCAGAGAGAGATTTTTTTAAAAGTCTGGCTCCTAAAGAGAGGGAACAATGGAAGGAAAGCTGTAGCAGGCTGCAGGTGTAGCTGGCAAGAGCAGTGGAAAATATCTCTGCTTCCCCTGGGGAATGAGGCACCTGGTGGGAACCAAGCCAGCCGGGCCTCCAGGAAGGAAGGTGAAGAGTGCGAGTGTGTGGCCCCGTGCGGCAAAAGATCCTGAAGTTGCTGGGGGCTGAGTAATGTTGTTTGTGTTTCTCCTCTTACTCTGCGGCCTTGGGACGTTCTTGTGTGCCACACACTGGTGTTGACTCAAGGGGGCCAGAGCACATACTTTCACCTTAAAGTTGGCCGCTAGCGCATTTTGTTTGGAAATCCCCTCAGCCGAAGCCAGCCCTCTGAGTCATTCCACAACGGGAAGCAATGGAAACATTCCCGGGACGTGGGGCCTCGATCAGGAAATGCATCTGGCACGAAAAGAGCAACGCGCTTTGCTGCCACACGTCCCAAAACTCTTCTGTCGCCAGCGGGGATGACAAAGGCCACCTAGCCGGACCCCCCTTTCCGCATCCTGTAGGGTGGCCACTTACGCATCGCCAGCAGAGGAGGACAAAAGCGGGTTCGGCTTGGTGTGAAATTCGAATGTATGTGCACATTTGGAAAAATGTGCATGAAAATAGGCATGGATTTTCATGCGACAAGAAAAAAAGCACAAGAGCTCGCAACCTGAAATGGACTCAAGTTGGAACAAGTTTCAAGATGGAATTCGGACAACTTCTTTGAGCCTGAGTTTTGCTGATTCTCACATCCCTAAATTAGGCGAAGCTTTCCCCACCAGATGTATGTGGGAAAAGGCTTCTCCTGTGCTGGGCTGCTGTTAAAGTTGTCAACACTAAAAGCCAGGAAAGTTGCAGGGGCCGAATATCGCGTATTGATTTGGACCAACCGGCCGACACTTTGGCTGCAGGCTTCTTCTAGCTCTGCCTTAGGTTGCTCATTTGATTGAGAATTTTGCTTCTCCAGGGGTAAAATCTGATTACCTTGCAAGCGATCATTTTGTTTACGTGCAGCACATAGGCAAAGTCCTGCTAAAGAACAGCTGAGCTGCATCAAGCAGGACTTATACTTACCGTACTTATCAAGGCACATTGTAAAATTCAGCTGGTAAATCCAATCCTGCCTAGAGGTAGGTTTTTGTAGCATAAAGGTTTTGTAAGCCAGTGCGGTGCAAGTTGTTAAGAAGATGAGCTGTGTGAAGTCACTGGTTCAAATCACGCTCATCACCAGACCATACTGGCTTGGGAGTTCCCTGTGCATGCAAAGGGAGCCTGAAAGCCTCTCGGCCCAGGACAGAAGTGCAATGAATGGACTCCATCAGCACGTCCTGCTCTGTGGGGAAACCCCCCCCCCCATGTGATGAAAGGTTGTCACACAGAGGAGGGCCAGGATCTCTTCTCAATCATTCCAGTTTGCAGGACACAGAATGATGGGCTCAAGTTACAGGAAGTCAGATTCCGCCTGGACATCAGGAAAAATTTCCTGACTGTCAGAGCAATAAGACAATGGAACCAACTACCTAGGGAGGTGGTGGGCTCTCCCACTCTGGAGGCATTCAAGGTGCAGCTGGACAGCCATCTGTCAGAGATGCTTTGACCTGGATTCCTGCATTGAGCAGGGGGTTGGACTCGATGGCCTGGTAGGCCCCTTCCAACTCTACCTTTCTATGATTCTATGATAAGTGACCTGAGCTACACGGAGGCTACCCAATGATACACTGCCGGGTTGGTGTAGAATGTTGCGGCATGGTGGCACGGTGGTAGCAATTCTGATTCAAATTCTATTGCGCAGGAATTAATGGCGCACTCAAGAATTTTTTTATGCAGTCATTTATTCTAGGCATGTATATGCCGCCCTGTAACGAAGTTCTCAGGGCAGCTTATAACCAGAATAAAAGCAGATTAAAAATATGTACAATAGAACAGTCCACCATTAAAACATGTAAAAGCAGCATACACGCACGTGCGCTCTCCCAGCCCCCCCCCCCCATACGCAGCAGAGGCTGGTGCGGCTCCAACATCAGTGGGGCCGTGTATCCACTCTGGGTTTTACTCCGAGAACTTTTAAGGAGCTATCCACGGTGCTGAAACCTAGCCCCGAAATGCGTTCGGCGCCATGGATAGCTCCTTAAAAGTTTGGAGTAAAATCCAGAGTGGATATACATGCCCAGCTGACATAGGAGCTACCAGCCTACGCTCATATGGGAAGATAATGGCTGTCTGGATCCATCCTGTGAGCGCAGAGCAAGCGAGTAGAGCCTCAGGCCAGAGAAGGCCAAATGTTGCCTTCTTTCCCCTATCCTCTGTCATGTCTCCCCTCACTCGCCTTTTTTCTAAGCCAAACAATCCCAGATGCTGTAACCTTTCCTCATCGGGGAGTTGCTCCAGCCCCTTGATCCATTCAAGTTGCCCTTTTCTGCACTTTTTCCAACTCTACAATGTCCGTTTTTAGGTGCGGTGACCAGAACTGTACACAGTATTCTAAGTGCGGTCACACTATAGATTTGCATAAGGGCAGCCTGATCTTGGCAGTTTTATTTTCAATTCCTTTCCTAATTTCGCCTAGACTACTGTAATGCGCTCTACGTGGGGTTACCCTTGAAGACGGTCCGGAAGCTTCAGCTGGTACAGAACGCGGCGGCTCGCCTGATTAAGGGCAGCCGCCGGCGTGATCACATCACGCCAGTGCTTAATGAGTTGCACTGGCTATCAGTTGCTTGCCGAGCCGAATTCAAGGTGTTGGTTTTGACCTTTAAAACCCTACACGGCTCCGGCCCAGCTTATCTCAAGGAGCGCCTCCAGCAACATCAAGTAGGCCGCTCAACAAGGTCTGCCACGGACGGCCTTCTCCTTATTCCATCAGCCAGAGCAGCCAGGCTGGTGGGGACTAGGAAGAGGGCCTTCTCTGTGGCGGCCCCCACATTATGGAACTCCCTCCCTAGTGACCTTCGCCATGCCCCCTCCGTGATGAGCTTCCGCCGTGTATTAAAAACATGGCTGTTCAGGCGGGAATATGGGGTGGGTTAGGTTTTTAATGAGAATTTTTTATATTGTTTTAATTATTATATTTTATTGTGTTTTACTGTATTTTAATTGTACATCGCCCAGGGTGGCCGGGTGACCGGCCAGATGGGCGATTGATAAATATAATAAATAAATAAATAAATATGCCTAACACAGAGTTTGCCTTTTTCACAGCAGCTGCACACTGGGTCAACATCTTCATCGAGCTGTCCACCACAACCCCAAGATCTCTTTCTTGGTCAGTCACCGCTAGCTCAGATCCCATCAGCTTATACTTGAAGCTGGGTGGTGCTTTTTTTTTTGCTCCAACTTGCATTACTTTACACTTGCTTACATTGAATCGCATTTGCCATTTCGATGCCACTTCTCCCAGTTTGGAGAGATCCTTCTGGAGCTCCTCACAGTCCCTTTTTGCTTTCATCACCACCCAAAATAATTTGGTGTCATCAGCGAACTTGGCCACTTCACTTTATTTTTATTTTTATTTTTTTTAATTTTTTATTTATATTTTTAAAGAACACACATACACATTAAAAAAAACATAAACCTACAAGTCATACACTACAAGCGCACCCGTCACCCCGGGGCCAAAACCAATTCTATCCACATAATCCATTATTAATCTATATTCCAAAAATACATCATATCATGACATGGCTTACTCCCTTTCCCCTTTACTAAAACATAATCTAAAAAAGATCCCCATATTTCCTTAAAATTATTTTTCTTTAATTGTCCCCTTTTACATTTAATACTACATGTTAGTTTATCATTTAAAGCAATATCCCAAACCTCTTTATACCAGTCTATTATTAAATACTGATGTTGAACTTTCCAATTCCTTGCAATCAATAATCTCCCTGCCGCTAATAAACTTACAATTAGTTCCTTTTTCTCTTGTGAGCACAAAAGTTTCTCCGTTATTGATAACAATGCTAATTTTGGACAGACCTCCACATTAATACCAATAATTAGTGAAATTTCTCCAAAAATTTTATTCCAGAAATCCAATACGCTTTTACAGCTCCACGCCACTTCACTTTAGCACTGGGAGGGACCTCCGCAGTCATGTAGGCCAAGCCGCTGCTCAAGGCAAGACGGAACTGCAGCCTCCCCGAGATCAGACACACCGTGCATATCTGACATGGGCCCACTGGGCAATTTAAAGCTGGCAATGTGTCCCCTGCCCCTCCCTCCTTGAAGCACACCATGAAAAAGAACGTCTTCTCCTCTCTCTAGTCTGGTCTGGTAATTATCAAAATGGCCCACCACGTTTGTTTTTGTTTTTAAAGGCTCACACAGAGAACTTGTGAGGCAAGACAGGATTCAAGTCATGAGCTGCTCGGCAGGAATTTTAACAGGCAAGCAGGCAAGTCGCTGCAGGCCGGCGGAGGTGGGGTTGCCTGCTCTTCTGCCGTTCGCCGTGCAATTGCTTCAGCCAGGTGGGATGGTGAGACTGCACAGCTTCGTGCTGGCAGCCGTCCCGAGTTCCTCGGGGAGGGAAAGCAACCAGGGCTCCCCAACCTTTTGTGGTTGGTGGGCACATTTGGAATTTTGAGAGGGTGTCACGGGCAATCCCACATATAGCTATGTGGTGTGTTGGCCATTCGTCATGAAATGGCTGCCATGGTTGATCACAAAAAACACTCATTTCCCAGCAGGCAAACTGGGGAGACCCTGAGAAAAGCAGCCGCTTGCCCGAGAACCTCAGTACAAGGGCAGAGGTGGGTCCTGACTGAGCGCCGAAACACAAAACCAGTCTGTTGGACCAAAAGAAAGATGGCGCTGGAGGGCGGCACTTCACTTTGCCGCATGGCAGCCTCTCAGTCTGTGCGCGTGCATTTAATTAAAACAAATCTTAAGAACTAAAGTAAAAATCAGGTGGGGAAGGAATCCTGGCAGCTGGGCGCGTGGGTGCCCACGGGCACCATGTTAGAGATCCCAGCTAGCAATGATGCCAGATGGATGGAAGCCGGATGCAGGCGTGCCAGTTTTCTTTATCGCCCTCGGCAGCACCTGATTGGCCCTTCGGCATCACCCGATGTTCCAAGCCAGGAGGAACATGGGCCGCTGTGGCCTGCACCCCACTGCAGTGTCCTGCAGCCTGCTCCTTTGATCGGCAGCCCTGGTGGAGCAGGGAGCGGGTGCTCGTTCTACACAGGACAGCTGGTTCAAGGCCTTGTTGTTGTGCTCCCTGAGATGGAGACACATAAAACAGTAGGTACTCAGGTCTATGTTGAAGGTTCATCGTGGAAAGAATGTGCGAAGGGGCCCAATTGGGAAAGTGCTAGGGTGGCCGCCAGCTGCCCTACTTTGCAGAGAGCAGTCCTTTGTTTGAAGAGCTGTCAGTCCTCTATTTGTCTGGTCCAAGTCTGGTTTAAAGTCAAAGACCCAGAACAGTGTTCTCCAACCGTGGGTCCCCCGATGTTTTTGGCCTACAACTCCCAGCATGCCCCAGCCAGCGTAGCTGGCTGGGGCGTGCTGGGAGTTGTAGGCCAAAAACATCGGGGGACCCAAGGTTGGAGAACACTGGGATAGGGAGATATTTTTCTCCCTCTCTCATAATACTAGAACCCAAAGAGGTCATCCCATCTCAGATCAGGCACACAGGAGGTCAGCTGGCCACAGTCTTCCACACCACGGTGAGATGTGGTGTATTTCTGTTTAATGTATCATTATCACTTCTCTACATTTGCATATAGATAGGTAGATATTAGCACATGCAACTGGTATGCAAATGGGCGTCTTCTTTTTCAGTGACGCATTTCCTCCTTTTTGGGCAAGGGCACACAAGTGGCCACCCTAGAAAGAGCAGGGAACCAGGGCTAGCAGGAAGAAAGGCCCAATCTGGCATCTTCATTTTTTCAAAAGAAGAAGTAATCCCTTTCTGTCCGTTTTTTCAGCACCTCTCGCAAATGTCCTCCCGGCACGCGTTTCTGAACCGTTTGGCTTTGCTGACACTCTCCCAGTGACATCCTTGCATCAAACGTCGGGATGTAAACCTGACTGGCTGTGTTGACGCACACACGAGATCCCAAGCGACTGACCTTCATCAGCGTCACATTAGAAGAACACACTTCCTATGTTTGCTACATGAGATCCGATTGGTTTTGTAGGCCTATATGCGATCCTCTTTGGAGAAGCTGTCGCCGAAGATGGAGAGAACAACGGCACTGAAAGATTGACCCAGCTTGGGGAAAAAATGGACTTCCTGCATAATTTGACCACCCCTTTGAAAGTGCATGTATTGATGTCAATGTTGCAAACTGTGAGCATTTGGTGCAATGAAAATGTAGTCCTGTGCCTGTCTTGGCATATCCACCAACGCCAGCAATGACTTCTAAGCTTAAATGTTTAGCATTGGCTCCTTCCATGCCAAAACTCCTCTCTAGTCTGGCAAGTATAGCTGTGTTGGCCTGCAACTCTAAAGTCAGCTCAAGCAATCATGTTTTTACTGGAGTGGAAACTGTTTCCAAGGGAGCCTTAAGTACTGTGGTTGTATACGTCTCCTGTAAATAGCGCCGCGGCCTCATTCCGCTGAATCCTTTTCCCTTTGCTATCGGGAGAGGAGAACATGGAAAGTTTTATGGGCTGTTTAAGCACGCACACGTGTGTGTGTGTGTGTGTGTGTGTGTGAGAGAGAGAGAGGCAGTTTGGATACAGTTTGTGGGGGATTTGTTTACACATGTGGCGAGACTAATTGTAGAGTAAGGCATTATTTTGTTTGTTGGTTGGTTGGTCTCCGGGCACTGATATCCAAAGATAGAAGGTGGATCGGAGGGTGGGAGGGGGCTGCCCAGTTCTTCCCAAGTCCACAGCAAATGCTTCTCCGAGTCTATCTCCTCCACCCACATCTAGGGTGGAACTAGATGTTACAGGGGAAAGATGGGCCCCCTACGCCTCACGTCCCCTTTGTAACCTTAGTGGAATGGTGGAGGGGGGGCGCTTGCATGGGCTAGTTGGCAGGCAGACAACCCTTTCCCAATCCTGCAAATGCTACCCGGTTACTTTAAAATTGTTTTGCCCAGCCAGGCTCCAAAACTGGAGGTGAGAGACCAGCTTTGGCAGGGGGTGGGCAGATAGACTTGGGGAGAAGCATTTGCAGCGGACTTGGGAGGAATTAGGCACCTCTCTTTTCTGCCCTCTTATCCACCTTCTGTCTTTGGATAGAAGAGTTGGATATTAGTGCCTGGAAACAAACGAAGAAACAAACAAAATCCCGGCTAGTTCAGTCCTAAGGCGGAAACCCTGAGCATGCTTTTTGGAAAGTAACATGGTTGTGTGTGGCTCTCCATGGTCTTGGGAAAAGGGGGTATCCCCAATCCTTTTATCTGTAGATAGAAACCTTCTACATACAAAGCTCCACTACTAAGCACCATAGTGCTCCTGACGCCTGAAGTGAGGTGGGGGGCAATTGAAGGAAGGGACTTCTTGGTTGTGGCACCCTGCCTTTGAAATGCTCTCCCCAGGAAGCCTTGCCTGGGGCCTGCTATGGCATCCTTTTGGTGCCAGGTAAATACCTTTTTCCATTCCCAGACCATTCAACCTCTGAAGAGACTGCTTTAATGTTGCTAACTTCTCCGTTGTTTTTATTCTGTGTTTGCTTTACTGTTATTTTTTATTTTATTTTATTTATTTATTTATTTACAGTATTTGTATACCACTCCATATCTAGACAGATTCCGGAGTGGTGAACAATAAAAAGATAAAACAGATAAAAGAATAAAAACAGAGCATTAAAAACAGAATAACATTATAACTGTGGCTGGTCAGCAACGAAGGCCTCCCAAAACAAAGACATCTTCAGCAGGCACCGAAAACAACAGTGTCGGAGCCTGCCTGACCTCCAGAGGCAGGGAGTTCCATAGAAGTGGAGCCACCACACGGAAGGCTCTTCTTCTGGTGGACTCCAGTTGGGCCATAGGTCCATGAGGAACCACCGGGAGAATGTCTGCCGATGACCTCAGTGACTGGGCAGGTTGGTAAAGGAGAAGGCGCTCTCTCATTTCGATTCTGTATCATTTCGATTCTATAAGTCACGGGCAGGCACGGGCACATCTGGAAATTTGAGAAACTGTCTTGAGCACAACCATCAAATGGCTGCTTCGGGTGGGGCATGGCTAGTTACAAAGGACAAGGGCCTGCTCAGAGGCATTCATGGGTAATTAAGAAGCCAGCAGCTAGGGCAGGGCTCTCCAACCTTGGGTCCCCAGATGTTGCTGGCCTACAGCTCCCAGCATACCCAGCCAGCATGGCTAATGGCAAGGGATTCTGGGAGCTGTAGTCCAGCAACTTCTGGGGACCCAAGGTTGGAGAGCCCTGAGCTAGAGGCTCCCACTTGATTCTGAAGCAATCCCAGCTGCCAGGAAGAAAATATAAAAAGTGTGAGCACCAAGGGCGGTGTGTGTGGGGGCACACGGATGCCCGCCAGCACCGCACTGCCTACCCCTGCTGTGATTCATGCTCAGGGGTGGGATGTTGGAGAGTCCTTGGTCTCGAGTCACGAGTCGAGTCACGAGTCTTTGGACCCGAGTCTCGAGTCCGAGTCCGAGTCCTTGGTCCAAAATGGTGACTCCCGAGTCCCAAGTCCCGAGTCACTCCCAAAGCTGACTCCACGAGTCCCCATTAAAATCCATGGGTTTCCCCCCCCCCCAACAAAATAAGGCTATTTCAGATGTGTGGCTTAAATAAATTCTAGGCAGAAGTGTGCCTTTTTATTCCAAAACTCTGCCACTGATTTTGGCAAGAACAGACCAGGCAGACAAAACCAAAATAACCAGGCAGGCAGAGGAGGCAGGGAACCCCAAAGCAGGCAGGCAGAGGCCTTTGTCTTGGACAATTCGAACTGTGGAACTGGTCAAGAAGAGACCAGGCAGGCAGAGGAGGCAGGGAACCCCAAACAGGCGGGCAGAGGCAGCCAAAGCCAAAATGTCTGAAAGGTTGCATTTTAGGAAAATGATTTTAAAAAATAAACTTGCTGTACTTCCTAAAACCTATCCATGTTGCATTTGAGGAACACGATTTTGGAACACGAGTCCTTGGCCTCGAGTCCCGAGTCGAGTCTCGAGTCCCATTAAAAATATTGGGACTCGAGTCTGACTCGAGTCAGAGGGGGGACTCAGTCCGACTCATGAGTCGAGTCCTGGACTCTGAGTCCCCATCCCTGGCTCAGGGGTGGGATTCTAACCCCAAAAGAAGGTAGGCCCCGGCCAGGCCAGGTCCCACTGCCGATATGAGGCTGTGGCTCTCCATCTACCATAATCCAAACTAGTGCAATTTGCCGCAAGCACAAAACGAGAACTAGAAATATGTGTGGAGACCAGAACTCCAGTTCATTCTGTTGCCCACAGACGACACAACACGATGCTCGGATTACAATTAAAAAAGAAGACGAAAGAAACTGAAATTTAATTTTCTAAATATGTCTGTTGTTTTCTGTTCACCTAACACGAGGGAAAGGTTAAATACTGAGACCCCAAGATAATAATTAGATAGGCCCGGCCCACCCTTTAAAATAACGAGGTAGGCCGCAACCTGCTTGGGCCCAACCTGAATTCCACCTGGGGTCATCCTGGAAATATTTATTTTGAACAGCAAGAGACGAATTCACAAAACTATAACAAACTCCATAGCCTGAAGGTGTGGCCTAGCCTAGCAAGTTGTGTATGACTAAATAAGAGTAGGCAACATCAGGTCTTGGAATTGGCACAGGACCGGCCCTACCATGAGGCAGAGTGAAGCAGCCACCTCAGGTGGCAGATGCTATGGGGCAGGATGGCAATCCCCTACCATTTCCAATGAGTCCCCTAAGTTAGCCTGCTGCTCCCAGGAGCAGTGGAGGAACCTGCCCCGTCATCATCAGTGTTGAAATAAAATTCAGCTGGTAGTCTAGCTGGATTCTATACACAGTTGGGAGGTGGCGCCATTTTGTAATTTGCCTCTGCAATCAAAATGTCTTAGGCTGGCCCTGGATTGGCAGGAGCTAGTATGAAGTCTCTGGACTGGCTAGGCCTCATATAAACACAGGGAAACTGTCCTTCTATACTCTTGCCTGGATGACAGAAGAGAAGAGTGCCTACTGCTCACTGCACTTCAGGCTTCAGAAGAAACCTTCGCTCTGGCTTCAAGAACTCTTGGTTAGAAAATACACACTCTAGGTCTGTCGCTCAGTTTCTCATATATCCAGTTCTTAAGTTCCGTTCATCCCAGTTCCACATCACGTTGAGAATTTAAAAAAGTGAATAAATCGCATTTTCTCCTTATGCATGCTTTTTGTATGCAGCCTTGACGAATATATGCAAGCAAGCAATTCTCCCCCCCCCCGATATAATGCACTTGTAATGTTGTTTTCACACGTTTTTGTGCACACTTTTCGTCGTTAATATGTGCATTTTTGTACGGATGTTTTGCAAAATTTGGAGAAGTGCAAATTTCGAAGGATGCCTGAATTTCAGTTTGTGTTTAGGTTCAAAAATTGTGAAATTAAAGGTGCAATCCTACGCAAGTTTAGACCGGAAAAAGGCCTACAACCCCCAGTATGCCCCAGCCAGCATAGCTGGCTGGGGCATACTGGGAGTTGTAGGCCTTTTTTTCAGTCTAAACCTGCGTAGGATTGCGCCCTAAGTAAGTTTGCATTAAAATGGAAACTGAAGAGATTTGTCCCCCGATTCCTACCTACAACCTTGACCTAGCTGTAACACATCTGTAGTTAGTAGGCTGCGTGATTGTGGCAAGATGGCCCCACCCTTTCCTATGACATCCTGAAAAGTTGTTCCTTAAAAAAGAAAAAAAAGAGGAGGGATCTTTTTAGTGACCTGGATTAGAAAAGTAGTTTCTTTCACTGCCAGTCGTTTTCTCTGTGGAGTAGAGAGATTGCATCACCCCCGTGGAGACAACTACCCAACTGGATTTGCTGGTCTTCTTACAAACAGGCGGGTGGGGAAAAAATATAATTTAGAGGGAGGAGTGCCTTGATCACAGATTGCGGGCTTTAATAGCCCTCGGTATTGCCCTACTCCATACTTAACATGTTTTTAAAAAAATTCTCCTAAAAGAAGGTAACCTTAAGATCTCTGCTGGAGCGCTGTAATTTTCAGTACTATAATCTGACTGGAAATAGAGGTACTGCGCGTGCAAAGTCGCGGCCCACGTGCGTTGCCGAGATACAGACTGACCGGCAAAGTTGTGGAACGCTCGCTTGACGTTGCGCGAGACAAGAGGCAGGTGTGGTGCTGCTGAGGTTAACCCAGTGTTTCTCAACCTTGGGTCCCCAGATGTTTTTGGCCTACAACTCCCAGCATGCCCCAGCCAGCATAGCTGGCTGGGGCATGCTGGGAGTTGTAGGCCAAAAACATCTGGGGACCCAAGGTTGAGAAACACTGGGTTAACCACACATAGCAACCTTCAAAATTCAGGGACCTGGGCCAGATCTACACTACATGGTATAGCGTCAAGTTAGCAGAACGGTACTGCTATATTCACGTTCCGCAGTCACTACTCACGGGGCACACTTTCGTGAAAGGTACTGCAGTCATTCTGTTTTGCCGCCCCGCACCTGAACTTGGCTTAGGACCACAATACCTGACGGAACGCCTCTCCCAACCACAATCTACCCGGACACTGCGCTCAACTTCTGGGGCCCTCCTCCGACTGCCACCTCCAAGGGAAGCTCGGTTGGTGGCAACAAGGAGGAGGGCCTTCTCAGTGGTAGCCCCCCAATTATGGAATAAGCTCCCCACTGAGGCCCACCTGGCGCCAACCTTACTATCTTTTCGGCGCCAGGTTAAGACTTCCCTCTATGCCAAGGCATTCGATATTTAATCTGTTCAAAATAGCACGGGGGGGGGGGTGATTGTCACCTATAGACTTAGTTTAATTAACCTCTAGTATTGTTTCTTTCTTTATTATATTTATCAATCGCCCATCTGGCCGGTCAACCTCTAGTATTGTATATTTTAAACTACGTTTTTAATTTTGGTTTAATTTTTTTTAAAATTACAATGCTGTTTTTATTGTTGGGTTTATCTTGATTTTATTGTATGGATTGTTGTGAACCGCCCAGAGAGCTTTGGCTGCGGGGCGGTATAGAAATGAAACAAACAAACAAACAAACAAACAAACAAGCTCCATTGTGGTAATACTGGGTGTGGCCTCGCACATTCAGAGAAAGGGGTGGCGTGTTTTTTTTTGGTTCGTCATCTATGCGCAGGAGCGAAGGAGCGAACGAGCACACGAGCGAGATTGGTTTTTTTAAAAAGAAAAAAAAAAAAAGTCCCTCTCGCTTCCTCACAAAAAAATCATGGAGAAGGAGAAGGGAAGAGAACAGGAGGCTGTACTGCCGCCATTGCCATCATAGAATCATAGAAAAGTAGAGTTGGAAGGGGCCTACAAGGCCATCGAGTCCAACCCCTCCCATGGGGTAAAGCCAGAAGAAGCAGCCTGCCCATTTCCCAAAACAGTCTTCCTCCCGTGCAAAGTTTCCCAAGCATAAGCTCCATTGAAATCAATGTGATTTACTTGTGAGTAAGGGCATTGAAGATAATGTGATTTACTTCTGAGTAGACATGCATTTTGACTCATTTACAGCTAGTTTGTACAGTAGGGCAGGGGGCTGAAATGGGCATTTATTTTTTCAAAAGGAAGGGGAGGGGAGGGGGAAGCATGTTTTAATGGTGGACTGTTCTATTGTACATATTTTTAATCTGCTTTTATTCTGGTTATAAGCTGCCCTGAGAACTTAGTTACACAGCGGCATATACATGCCTAGAATAAATGACTGCATAAAAAAATTCTTGAGTGCGCCATTAATTCCTGCGCAATAGAATTTGAATCAGAATTGCTACCACTGTGCCACCATGCCGCAAAATTCTACACCAACGTGGCAGTGTATCATTGGGTAGCCTCCGTGTAGCTCAGGCCACTTATCATAGAATCATAGAAAGGTAGAGTTGGAAGGGGCCATCGAGTCCAACCCCCTGCTCAATGCAGGTCAAAGCATCCCCGACAGATGGCTGTCCAGCTGCACCTTGAATGCCTCCAGAGTGGGAGAGCCCACCACCTCCCTAGGTAGTTGATTCCATTGTCTTATTGCTCTAACAGTCAGGAAATTTTTCCTGATGTTTAGGTGGAATCTAGGTTCCTGTAACTTGAGCCCATTATTCCGTGTCCTGCAAACTGGGATGGTCGAGAAGAGATCCTGGCCCTCCTCTGTGTGACAACCCTTCAAGTACTGGAAGAGTGCGATCATATCTCCCCTCAGTCTCCTCTTCCAAAGGCTAAATGTGCCCACTCCAGTTCTTTCAGTCTCTCCTCATAGGGCCTTGTTTCCAGTCCCTTTATCATCCTTGTTGCCCTCCTCTGAATCCTCTCCAGTTTGTCTACATCCTTCTTAAAGTGTGGTGCCCAGAACTGTACGCAGTACTCAAGATGAGGCCTAACCAGTGCCGAGTAAAGGGGAATTATCACTTCCCGCGATTTGGAAGCTATACTTCTATTAATGGAGGCCAAAATAGCATTTGCCTTTTTTGCAGCCACATCGCATTGCTGGGTCATATTCAGTTTGTGATCTACCACAATTCCAAGATCCTTCTCACTTGTAGTATTGTTGAGCCAAGTGTCCCCCATTCTGTAACTCTGCATTTGGTTTCCTTTCCCTAGGTGCAGCACTTGGTATTTATCCCTATTAAATTTCATTCTGTTGTTTTCGGCCCAGCGCTCCAGCCTATCGAGATTGCTTTGAATTTTGTTTCTGTCTTCCAGAGTATTAGCTGTTCCACCCAACTTTGTGTCATCTGCAAATTTGATAAGCATTCCCTGTACCTCCTCATCCAAGTCATTAATAAAAATATTGAAGAGCACTGGGCCCAGGACCGAGCCCTGTGGTACCCCGTTCGTTACCTCTCCCCAGTTTGAGAAGGAACCATTGATAAGCACTCTTTGAGTCCGATTCTGTAGCCAATTGTGGATCCACCTGATAGTTGTTCCATCTAGCCCACTTTTAGCGAGCTTGCTAATCAGGATATCATGAGGCACTTTGTTGAAAGCTTTGCTGAAGTCCAGATATATGATGTCCACCGCATTCCCACAGTCCACAAGGGAGGTTACCCGATCAAAAAATGAAATCAGATTAGTCTGGCAGGATTTGTTCTTGACAAATCCATGCTGGCTTGTAGTAATCACTGCATTGTTTTCAAGGTGCTTACAAACTGACTTCTGTATAATCTGCTCCAAAATCTTCCCGGGGATTGATGTCAGACTGACTGGCCTATAGTTCCCAGGTTCCTCCTTCTTGCCCTTTTTGAAGATGGGAACAACATTTGCCCACCTCCAGTCATCTGGCACTTCACCTGTCCTCCATGATTTCTCAAAGATAATAGACAGTGGTTCTGAGAGTTCTTCTGCCAGTTCTTTTATTACTCTAGGATCCAGTTCATCAGGCCCTGGAGATTTAAACTCATTCAAAGTAATCAGGTGCTCCTTGACCATTTGCCTATCAATCTCAAGCTGCAATCTGCCCCTTCAGTCTGCACTTCAGGTTTGCCAGGGGGGACATAAACTCACTTTTCGGAGAAGACCGAGCCGAAAATTTAAGAATGGAATACTTCTGCCTTTTCTTTGTCTTCTGTTATCAATTTGCCATCCTCATTGCATAGTTGAACCATCATTTCTTTCCTCTGTCTTTTATTATGCATGTATCTGAAGAAAGCTTTCTTGTTGTTTTTAGCATCCCTCGCTAGCCTCAGCTCATTCTCAGCTTTAGCCTTCCTGACACTATTCCTGCAGTTCTGTGCTACCTGCCTGCATTCTTCCCTTGTAGCCTGTCCTTCCTTCCACTTCCTATATGTGTCCTTTTTTGTTTTCAGGTAATCTCTGAGTTTTTTGTGAAGCCACATTGGCTTCTTCTGTTGCCCTCTGCCTTTTTTCCTTGTGGGAATTGTTTGCAATTGTGCCTTTAGAATTTCCTTTTTTTTTAAACTCCCACCCATCCTGGGCTCCTTTTCTCATTAGAGTCGCTTGTCATGGGACCTTACTTATCATTGTTCTGAGTTTATTAAAATTGGCTTTCCTAAAATTCAGGGTACGCGTTTGGCTACACTCAGCTTTTGCTTCCTTTAGAATCAAGAACTCAATTATAACATGGTCACTTTCCCCCAGAGTTCCCGAAACTGCCACTTTATCCACTAACTCGTCTCTGTTGGTTAGAATCAGGTCAAGGATAGCCAATCCTCTAGTTCCTTTCTCCACTTTCTGTAGGAGGAAGTTATCAGCAACACAAGTCAGGAATTTCTTGGAGGGGCCATGTTTGGCAGAATTTCTCTCCCAACAGATATCAGGGAAATTGAACTCCCCCATCACTACTACATCTTGCCTCCTTGAAACATTGGTAATTTGCTTTTCAAAAGTTTAATCCTCGTCCTCTCCTTGATTGGGTGGTCAGGTCAGTAGTAGACTCCCTTTGCCCCATTTATTTTAACCCGGATGCTCTCAATGGGGCTGCCAAGCTCATCCTCCTGTATCTCTGTGCAGAGATACGTATCTTTAACATACAGCGCAACTCCACCTCCCTTTCTGTTGCTTCTGTTCTTTTTGAACAAGTTATATTCTTCAATTGCTGTATTCCAGCCATGGGAGTCATCCCACCAAGTTTCAGTTATACCTATCAAGTCGTATTTGCCCTCATGTATTAAGAGCTCAAGTTTGTTCTACTTGTTGTTGCCCATACTCTGGGCATTAGTATAGAGACATTGAAGACAATGTGCTTTGTAGTCCGACTTTCTTCCTACATTTTGTGGTAGACTATCATTGGGCACCGCTGGACCTGTTCTCTCCGTTGTGGCACAGAGGCATTCTTCCATTGTTATCCCCGAGTTTATATGTCTCCCTTCCCTGTTGGATTCAGTTTAAAGCCCTCCTGATGAAGTTCCTCATGCTGTGGCCAAACACATACTTCCCAGTCCTTGTGAGGTGCAACCCATCCTTTGCCAGCAGTCCATCTCCCAAGAACTGTAGACCGTGGTCCAAGAATCCAAATCTCTCACGGCGGCATCACCTTTGTAGCCAACCCAACCCCCTGCCAATGCAGGAAATACACTGCTACAGATGCCTGATAGGTGGTCATCCACCCCTTGTTTAAAAACCCCCAATGGAGGAGAATCCACCATGATCTGTTCCATTATTGAACAGCCTGTACCATCAGGAAGTTCTTCCTAATGTTTAGTTGAAATCCACTTTCTTGTGAGCTGAGCCAATTGGTTCTGGCTGTACCATCTGGAGCAACAGAAAACAACCTTGCTCCTTTTTCCATGTGGCACCCCTTCAAGTGTTTGAAAATGGCTATCATATTGACTCTTTATTGTCTCTCCTCCCAGCTAAACCTATCCAACTCCTTCAGTACTCAAGAACTGTTGTGAGTTTGTTTCTAATGTCTCTGGCACTTGGAAAGCCTGATGGGTTCCTTTTGGTGGAGAGATTTTGGAGAGATTTTGAAGAGATGTTCCCACCTGTTCGCAAGCAGGGACTCGAAATGAAACGGATAAAAACTTGTTTGCCTTCATAACAGGAGAAGGAGGAGAAAATCTAGTTGTGTGTGTGTGTGTGTGTGTAAGATAATTTTCCTTTCGTACAAAAAAGCAAACCTTTCATTCTCTCTTAGGACTTTCACTGAAATTAAGGAACCCACCATATGGAATTTGGACAGGGGTAAATTCATGCAACCACGGCTCTTCATGCCGGCTGTCGCAATTATGAATAATTGGTGGCACCTCACGCCAACGTTCTGAATGGCCGCTCACAGTGGTTTTGTGTAGATATTAAACAAGGTGGTGTGTGTGTATGTGTGTGTGTGTGTGAAGATAGAACCCCCATGGGATTCCACAGGCCAATGGCTGTGAACTCAGAATGTAACCACCCGGCACAACCTTCTGGACATGGCCTGACAGAAGAGACTGGAGCCACTGCAAAACAGCTCCCCCAAGGCCCAGTCCTGCCAGATGGTCCAGAAGGATGCCATGATCAATGGTATTGACAGCTGCTGAGAGGTCCAAGAGGACTAAGAGGGTCATGCTCCCTGCACCCAGTTCCCAGTGTAGGACATCCATCAAGCTAACCAAAGCAGTCTCAATCCCATATCCCGGCTGAAAGCCCAATTGAAATCGGTCCAGATAACCAGTTTCACCCATCTCCTTGATCACTTTTTAGCCGAGTGGTACATTTGAGACTGGCTTATAGTTAGACAGGTCTCCTGGGTCAAGAGGGAAGCTTTCTTCAATGAAGGTCTTATTACTGCCTCTTTTAAGCAGCCCCTTCCCACAAAGAGGCATCAATCGCTGTCCTTGGCCACAGCATCAGTCCCACGTTGGCCAACTGAACCGGCCAAAGCGGGGAACCATAGGATGCAGCAGCCAAGGAGGGCAGGAAGTGATGCGTTCACGAAGCCTGAAGGTAGACACCACTGGACAATGGCACCCCATCATTAAAATCGGTCGGCATAACACAACTACACGTTTCAATTTCAAGCAGCAACGTGGCCAGAAACTTCAGCACCCTTGCTTCAGAGGAATGTTAATACCTTCGTGGTGAAACAGAGGCGGCTGCCCCAAGGTGCAAACTCCATCCTTCCTGTATCAGTTCTGGGAATACCAGTTTGGTCAGTTTCTCTTGCCAGAAAACACACACACACACACACACACACATGATGAGAGATGGAGAGCTACACACAACACACTTTTTATAGGAGATCTGTTGGGTTGTTTTTTTAAAAAAGTTTTTTTTAACTTGTTCTCAGAAGCTGGCATTTGGAGTTCCAGAAGAAGAAATTGGAGACTCTGTGAGGAAAAGGCCTCACAGGTCAAAGCCTAGACCAGGGATTTGGAACCTCCAGCACGCAGGTCAGATGAGATGTGACCACTGAAGGTCCTCTGTCAGCTTCTTTTGCTGTTATCAGTGAACTGCAATGTGAATTTTGCAGGCAACGGGCCTGCCAACTTGTGAGTAGACATGCAGAGGCTTGGTATTTCATTTTATTTATTTAGTTTCATTTATATCCTGCCCAATAGCCAAAGCTCTCTGGGCAGCTCACAAAAATTATAAAACAAGAACATAATATAAAAACACTAACCTACAAAATGTAAAAACAATTTAAAACAGCTTTAAAAAGCCCAGTTAGAATATGATACTGAGACTTGATAAAACAACTGACATTAAAATCCCATCCAATGTCTGGGAGTAGAGGATAGTCTTAACCTGGCACTAAAAGGATGACAGTGTTGGCACCAGGTGGACCTAAGTGGGGAGATTATTCTACTATCAGGGGCTACCACCGAGAAGGCCCGCTCCCTTGCTGCCAAGCTGCTTTGGGATGCTATTTGAAAGTACTGCTGAGTGATTCAGTCCTGCTTTCCCCTGAGTAGGCTTAAATGGTAATAATCACCTTTGGCTCTGCCCACTCTGCTTTTGGTCCTGCCCACAGGTGGAATGTGGCCCCTGAGACCTTTCTCATTTTGCAATTTGGCCCTCGGGTTGAAAAATGTTGTCCTCCCACCCCTGTCTATAACAACCCCTTTTATTGAAGCATGGTACTCCAGGCTGTTTGCACTCTGTGATAATTTACCCAACTCTGCACCAAGAAAAGCTGGATTCTGCAACCAACATAAATCGTGTAAATTATGGTTAAACAACCTTTGCACTCTTTCATACATCACTTATTCTGGTTTTGCTGATCATCTGGAGGGTCAAGGTGTGACGGAATACACAAACACCTCACTGTGGAGCGCTGGGAATCTTGTTCAGCCACTTCTCTGTCTACGATCTGAACTATAAGAGCGAGAAACGTCCTTTACACAAGAAAGCCGAATTCATTCTCAGGAGCGTGAATTCTGTTTGAGCCAACATGTTTTGCATTCTGGCTGAATTGCAGTCCTGATGATTTTAAATCATGCCTGTCCAACCTTTCCCCCCCAAACCTCTGAAGTTTCCTCTTTCACCACCTTCCCTGGGAGTGCATTCATTTGCTGTACAGTCATGCCTTGGATTGAGAGCATAATTCGTTCCGGAAACGTGCTTGTAATCCAAAACACTCTTATATCAAAACGAAATCCCCCCCCAAAAAAATTTGTACAGAGATTTTTAATTTAAGCCGTACTACAGTACTTGTCTTGCAAGACGTCACTTGTATATCAAGTCAAAAAAATTTAAATAAATATTTTAAAATTTACTTGTCTTGCAAAACGCTCTCAAACCAAGTTACTTGCAATCCAAGGTATCACTGTATTGCCCTTACAATTAGAGAGCTCTTCCTAATATTTAGCAATCACGATCTTCCTGCCATTTAAGCACAAGGAAGTAATGCATTTAATTAAAATGCCTTGAGAGGCAACCATCAGGATATTTCACAGTAACAAGCACATTTTAGCCGTGGAACTCAATTATGCAGGGAGCAACTGCTGAGAGATGCATCTGGTGGTTATGGCGGCATGCAAAGTCGCAATGACACATTGTGGATGGGAAAAATCTGCTGTCCGTGCCTTCCACTTTCCCCTGCATTCGCATTGTTAAAATCTCAAGTTCTTTCTCTCCTGTATATGAAGTACAGCAATACCTTGGATTGCAAGTAACTTGGTTTGAGAGCGTTTTGCAAGACAAGCAATTTTTAAAATATTTATGTAATTTTTTTTTACTTGATATACAAGCGACGTTTTGCAATACAAGTGCTGTCGTACGGCTTAAATTAAAAATCTCTGTACAATTTTTTTTTGGGGGGGATTTCATTTTGACATAAGAGTGTTTTGGATTACAAGCACGTTTCCGGAACGAATTATGCTCTCAATCCAAGGCATGACTGTACTTTGTGAATTTCGGAAACAGACTGAAATGAAAGTCTCACCCACCTGAACCAGCCAAATTCAAAGGGTGCAGCGATTCTCAGTGTGGAGAGGACCATAATATACGGTACCTGCCTGCCATACAGCCTGTTAGAAAAAAGCCTCTCAGAAAAAAGAGGCGACAACCCTAGAACTTAAATACTAGCATGGTGGAATACACAGGGATGCAAACCCAGACTTCGAAGAGCTGAGCACTCAAAGCCTTGGGCCTGGATGGGCAAATCTGTCAGTTTCGTTTTCACCCACATTTGATTTTTTAAAAATCTCAAATTCTTTTTGTCCTGAAATATGAAGAACTTTGCAGATTATGGGAAATTCTAGGGAGCTGCGATGCTGAGAATTCTGTTCCGTTTGCTTTAAGCCTAGTTGGATTCCACAGTGTTTCCATTGTGGTAAGCGGTGGACTGTAGCAGATAAACCCCCCCCCCATTCTGGAAGTGTTTTGCGCATGTTTTTTCAGGTCCCAAGAATTGCGCAAATGGTAATTTGCAGAAATTTGTTTTTTGTTTTTTTTGGGGGGATCTTTAAATTTGCGTAAATGGGGTTGCAATTGTTTTAAAATATTTTTTTATTGGCAATCTTGTGCAAGGGCGCACGATTGTAAGTCGGCCTATCCACTATGTAGCTCCGCAGAGGCATATGATATGCCCCTCTTGTAGATATTCTTGTCAGTTCCATCCTCTCTTGTTCAGCCCAGCAGAAGAACTTGCCAATGCCCTACCCGCTTTCTCTTTGGAAGCACCAAAGTGGAGGATGAAATGGACACGTTCTTTGACAAATACAGAATATAGTTCTGCTGGGCTAAACCAAGTACAGTAATACCTTGGATTGAAGTCTATTATCAGCTTCGGCTGATACGCCAGCTGCGCCCCTTCCTAGAACCGGAGGACCTAAAGACAGTAGTGCACGCGCTGGTAACTTCGAGGCTCGACTTCTGCAATGCGCTGTACATAGGGCTACCTTTGTACCTAGTCCGGAAACTTCAACTAGTGCAAAATATGGCCGCCAGACTGGTTACTGGTACACCTAGGGGTGCTCACATCACACCAGTTTTAAAAGCACTCCACTGGCTGCCAATCAGTTTCCGGGCGAAGTATAAAGTGTTGGTTATTACCTTTAAAGCCCTACATGGTTTGGGTCCAGGCTACCTACGGGATCGCCTTCTCCCATACAATCCACCCCGCACACTCAGGTCCTCTGGGAAGAATTTACTTCAGTCAGCCAAAACTAGGCTGACGGGTACTACCCAGAGGACCTTTTCTTCTGCTGCTCCCAGATTATGGAAGGGCCTGCCGGAGGAGATTCGTCAGCTCACCAGTCTTTTGGAATTTAAAAAAGCCATAAAGACTGATCTCTTCCGGCAGGCCTATCCGGCGGAATTTTAGGTTGCCTTTAAGATGTTTTTACGATGTTTTAATGATGTTTTAATGATGTTTTAATGATGTTGTTTATGATGTTTTTAATATGTTTTAAGATGTTTTAATAGTATGTATTGTGTATTTTATATTTTTGTTGTTCCCGCCTCGATCTAGACGGAGAGGCGGGTAAGAAATAAAATTTATTATTATTATTATTATTATTATTATTGCAAGTAACTTGGTTTGAGAGCGTTTTGCAAGACAAAAGCAAAATTTTAAATATTTATTTAAATTATTTTGACTTGATATACAAGCGACATCTTGCAATACAAGTACTGTAGTACGGCTTAAATTAAAAATCTCTGTACACATTTTTTTTGGGGGGGATTTCATTTTGATATGAGTGTTTTGGATTACAAGCACATTTCTGGAACGAATTATGCTCTCAATCCAAGGCATGACTGTAGTGGGTTGAGAAGATAAAACTGACAAGGAAATTTACAAGAGGGGGAATATGTCTCTGCGGACCTACATCGTGGACAGGTGGACTTTGGATTATGCACATTTGTGCTAAATAGCCAAGAAGAAGAAAAAATTACAACCCCATTTCTGTGAATTTAAAGATCCCTGCCCTCCCCAAATCCAATGTGTGCAAATTGTTGCCATTAAAAAACCACAACCCGACATCCGTGTTTTGGACTGACTCGCTATCAGTCGGGTCATCACCAGCAGGGGGGGGGATTGCAATTTGCAACGAAATCCACCAGGGCCAAGCTGGAAAAACCTGTCGAGATTTCACCCCCAAAACGGAATTCCCATGCGCCCCTAGTAAAATTCTCATCAAAGCCACTTTCCCCAACATGGTGCCCTGCAGATGTGTTGGACTGCAACACCCGGCATTATTTCCCCCCAATTAAAATTCTCATCCATCCCTACGTCTCATGCGTTGGCCCCGTTCCAAATGATCTCCAGTCAAAAGTCAACTAGCTATACTTGACGGATCTTTTAAAGTTTCAAAGCAGCCATCCATTACCAGAAAAATCCATCAGTAAACAGATGATTCAATCAATACCAGTTAGTGTCCTTGTCAAAAGGGGTTCAGAGACCTCTCGGTACGATGCTCTCTCTCTCTCTCTCCCCCACTGCCCCCGCAGTTGCACTAAGAAGCAGGAACTGACCAGATTTAGCTTTTCTAATCTTCATGCTGGCAAAAAGTTCCAAGTCAGGGCTCACATGACAATGCTTCTCCTCGCAAAACGCTTTGGATCCAACCTTGGATCTGGGAATCCAAAGTATCGCACGGGCCCTCAGGCACTGACCAGGGGCCACAGGATTGCTCCCTCCATCTCGTAACTAACTTTAATGCAATGATACTGCTCATTTCTAAATATTTTACTGTGACAATAAGTGTGTCTTTGGACAAGTTGACAACTGCTCTTTGTGCCTTTATTCCTGGGTAGCTGCCTGCCGCCACCACCCTCGTTTTCAAAACCTTAGTCTGACCATATGGATGATTCAGATTTGTGGTATGCAATTATGGAGGTGGGAAGTCCTTTTTACGGGCTTCCTTTAAACACTCCTTAATAACTTCAGCATGGGCAAAAGGGTGAAGCCAAAGGACGTAAGTTGGACCAGATCCTGCAGCTTGGCAAAAAAGGTTTAAACCAACTCCAGAGGTCCAATTCGAGTAGTTTTATTAAGGAGTTAAGACAAAGAGTGGTAGAGAAATGAGATGTTAAGAACATGGGAACGTAAGAAAGGCCCGGCTGAATCAGACCAAAGGCCTATTTAGCCCAGCATTCTGTTCACACAGTGGCCAACCAGATGCCCCAATGGGAGACCCACAAGTAGGACATGAGTGCAAGAGCACCCTGCCACCCATGTTCCCCAGCAACTGGTGTACAGGGCATACTGCCTCTGATCTTGGAGATAATATACAGCCATCCTGACTAGTATCCATTGGTAGCCTTCTCCTCCATGAATTTGTCCAATCCCCCTTTAAAGCCATCCAAGTTGGTGGCCATCACTACACTTTGTGGTAGCCAATTCCATCGTTTATGTGCTGTGGGAAGAAGGACTTCCTTCTATCTGCCCTGAAGCTCCCACCAATCAGCTTCATGAGACGACCCTGTTGGGTCCTAGTATTATGAGAGAAGGAGAAAATGTGTTTTCTGCACCATGCATAATTTTATACACCTCTATGACATGTCCCCCCCTTTACTTGCATTTTTTCTAAGCTAAAGGTCCCCAAGCAGTGTAACTTTTCCTCGTACAGGAGTAGATCCAGTTCCTTGATCATTTTGGTTGCCCTTTTCTGCACCTTTTCCAACTCCACAATACCCCTTTTCAGGTACTGTACACGGTACTTTAAAAGAAAACAAACCACAAATTGTCTAACTAACCCCTTAGATCCTGATGCAGCCATGTAGTAACTAAAGTAACTATGCTTGCTCGTGCTAGAAACATAGGAAGGTGCCTTACACCGAGTCAGACCTCAGTCCATGTAGCCCAGAATGATTGACTCTGTCTGTCTGGCTGCCTTGGCCCTCTGGGGATTCAGGCAGGAATATTTCCAGCCCTACCTGGAGATGCCGGGACTCGAACCTGGGGCCCTCTGCATGCAAAGCAGCTGCTCTACCATACTGAGCTCTAGTCCCATTCTAAAGCAGAGAAGGGTCCTTGGCCAGGGGCATCATATTCAGTGGAAGAGGGGTGTGTGTGTCTGGCTTTCTGCTACATCCACTCCTCAACCTCAAGGTACTCAAGGTATATTGTCATGATCTGCTCAATCCAGTGTGCTTCACAGAAGTAAGTCTGATGCTCTCATTCTTCTAAAAGCCATATGAGTCAGCTTCTGCCCAGCAGTTTAAAGTTAGTTTTGACAATCTCTAGCGAGGTTTCATCGGGCAGATGCTCAAAATTAACAGCTCCTTACAATCCAGTGAGATGTATTTGTCATATTTATATCCTACAATTCCTCTCTAAGGAGCTTCCTCAAAGGAACATTGTCAGGGATAGAGAGCCTACCCATATCTCAGTGGTTTGAGAGGAATGGATGAATCCGTCGCTTCCAGGTTTTCTCAGTTTCTAATTTTTTCCCCATCTATCTTAAGTTCAGTCTGTCCTGAACTTTGAGACTTGTATTTTAAAGTCTGCCTGAATATTTGTACCCATTTTTGTGTGCATTTCTCCTAACACATGCGTTGTTGTATGCAATTGATACATTATGTGCAAGTAACTTTCCTAATATAATATGCTTTTAATGTTGTTTTCACGAATATATATATACATTCTTGTGTGCACGTCTTCCAAATATACACCTATTTGTATGCTTTTCTTCAATGGGAGAACTCGGTTTCAAAATTCAGAGAAGGGTGCTTTTCAAAGGATAACTGAATTTTGATTTGTGTATCAGTTTGAAAACGTGAAATTGGATAAGTTTGTATTTGAATGCAAAACTGAACAATTTTATCCCCCTTCCCCGGGGACTGGGCATCACCTGTGCATGTGGATGGTCCCAAGGTTCAGTCCCTGGTGGAAAGGATAACAGGGGGGGGGGCAGAATGGGAAAGACCTCGTGGAGACCCCTGCCAGTCGGAGTAGATACGACTGACCTAGATGGACCAAGGGCTTGATTCCATCAGCTGCAACACCATCCACAGTGGCAGTGCTGAAGCTCACCAGAGGTCAGTTATCTCCACTGGAAGCTGCCATCGTAGAACTGGCAGTGGCGTCGTCAAGGGTAGGCACGTCTGGGCACCTGCCGAGGGCCCACACACTAGCTTGGCAAGAGCCCCCTGGAGGCGCTCCTCCTCGTCACCCTTGCAATCTCTTTGTTCACCTGCCTCTCTCGCTCTGACCCAGATAGAACAGGGCTTCTATGGGAGCTCTTTCAAAACAAAGGGGTTTTTGGAGCACTAGATGGATTTTATGCACCAATGCTGTACTAGGGGTAGGCACGTTAGCTTGAGCAGGATCTGGACCAAGGCCCAGGGCAGCCAAAAGCCTAAACCAGTGGATGTGATAGTCAAGGTGCCCAAGGTTGTCCCCATGGAATCAGTCTAGCGGCCTGCCCAAGGTGCTGAATGGAAGCATGGAACCGTGAATGAAGGAGCCCAGCCCAGCAAAACTCTGTTGCCTAGGCCTGATAATTGCCCCAGTCACAGCCGGCATCAAGGGTAGGCACAGTCAGGCATCTGCCAAGGGCCCACACACCAGGAGGGCCCCACTGACAACAGCCCCCTGGAGTTGCTCCTCCTTTTCACCCCTTGCAACCCGCTTGTTAACCTGCCCGTCACTCTGACTTAGATAATGGTGGTGGTGAGAAGGAGGAGTAGGAGATGCCCCGGCCTGCTTGATCTCTGCCTGTGAGGCAAGCGAGTGGTAGCAACGCTGAGAAAGAGGACCTAGAGCCGGCACTGAGCGCTGGACGCAATGCATCTGGGTCCCTCCTCACCAGAGTCTCTGGTGCACAGCCCCCTTGTCCCATCGTTTCCACAGTGGCAGGCAGTGCCCAAGGACCGCGGCACACGCTTCAGTACTGAGCAGAGGTGGTTTTTGCAGTCCTCCGACATCCAATACTGCCTATTGCACCAAACTGGCTGGACCATTTCCCTCCCTCCCACACTTCAGCCTGAGATCCAAATTAAAGAAGGGCCCCTGTGTAGCTGGGGACAGACTCTAGATCAGTGTTCTCCCACCTTGGGTCCCCAGATGTTTTGGCCTACAACTCCCAGCATGCCCCAGCCAGCATGCTGGGAGTTGTAGGCCAAAAACATCTGGGGACCCAAGGTGGGAGAACACTGCTCTATATAGTGCAGCCTTCCCCAGCCCCCCAGATGTGTTGGACTGCAACCCACATCGTGGCAGTCCATGCCGGCTGGGAATGCGGGGACTTGAAGAACAACACATCTGGAAGGCACCAGGCTGGGGAAGGCTGCGAGAGACTTCCCCGCATCGTGACGAACAACACCCCTAGCCAGCCTGGAGGACTGTTGCTGATAATTGCCCTCCTTCGCGATTACGTATAGCCCTGGCAGGAGGACGGCAGACGGTTTTTTATCCGAGGGTGTTGGCCAACTGGGGGTGGTTCAGACAAGTAAGGAACCTACCATGATTACGGGGTTGGGACGTCTCCCTACGCTCGGGGCCTTCCGAAGCTGGCAATTAGGGGGCTGCTCTGGCATGCAACTCGTCAAGGAGTCCAGGCCCTGGCACCAGACACGCTGCATGCGAGGCCCCAGTCCGTGAGACGTTTCTTTCAGTTCCTCCCCGGAAGGAGATGGGATATGCGCTGCCTTTGCAGGAAGAAATGCCACACAAGGGGCTCTCACCTTCCACGGTGCTTCTGAGCAGGGCGGTTGTGAGACGGAGCTCCCTTTCGTTGCCGCTGGGCTTGCGCGGGAAAACTTCCCGGAGGATTCGGATGCCTTATGATTTCAGCCCTTGCCTGTCGTTTTGAGTTTGCTCACACTAAACTCATTTGCTCCAGCTGCCAACCTTGCTTTCTTTCAATAGCTGAAAAGTAGTGATACTTCCATTCTGACGGCATAATGCATGCATTCTGTGGACTCGCAGACATTATTTTTTTTTAACTTGGGGGGATTTGCACTAATTTGCAAGTGCGCATTAGTGCAAGTACAGTCATGCCTTGGATTGAGAGCATAATTCGTTCCGGAAACGTGCTTGTAATCCAAAACACTCTGATATCAAAACGAAATTCCCCCAAAAAAATTTGTACAGAGATTTTCAATTTAAGCCGTACAACAGTACTTGTATTGCAAGACGTCGCTTGTATATCAAGTAAAAAAATAATAATTAATAAATATTTTAAAATTTGCTTGTCTTGCAAAACGCTCTCAAACCAAGTTACTTGCAATCCAAGGTATTACTGTACAACAAAATTCTGGTAAACCCCCCACCCCGATTCCATCAATGAGCAGATGATGGAACATCCCTAGATTCACCCCCCCCCAAAGAGCAGCAGTCCCTAGCATAATACCCACTTCATTAGAGTCAGCTGACAGTCACAGAATAGTGAGCTGGCAAAGGAAGTGGTGGAAATGCAGCAATGCAAGTATAGAGGTTGGCATGTTGGACTTTGGCTGGGGAGACCTGGGATTGCATGAGAAAGGGAAAGAGAGTGACATGTTCCCAAACAGCAGAAGACCACCATGTCAAGTTTTTTCCCCCAGGAGTTTCTTTTCCAAGAAGCAGGGAGAGAATCAATTTCCCTTCAGCTACTGTGAAGGCTGGGCTCCTGTGCAGCTAAGCCAGTGCTTCTCAATTATTTTCTGTCATGCCCCCCCTAGGAAGAAGAAAACATTTCGCACCCCCCGCGCGACTGTAAATAGTATCATTTGTCTATAAAATTGTTATAAGTACACCTCTGCATAACACTGTATCCTTATTAACGTATAAGAGAATAAAAAAAGAAAGAAATGTGGATCAATTTACAACAAAGAATAGCTTTATTAACTGTAGCAGAAAAGATTTAAAGGAGCACAGGATTTAAAGGAACACAATATTAAAAAAAACTTTTAACTGAGGTCAAACGAGCCCCCCTTTACGGAGCCTCGCGCCCCCCCTGGGGGGCCCGCCCCACTATTTGAGAAGCACTGAGCTAAGCTCAGAAAGAACACGGAAGTTGGTGGGGTGGTGGTGGTGGCAGATTACATCATCATCATCATCATCATCATCATCATCATCATCATCATCATCATCATCATCTTCCCTGCAAATAAAAAATCCCAGTACTTCGACCCTGCGAGCCCTGATCCCACTACACCACTGCTCAGCTGCATCCCGCCCAGGAGTTTAGGATTGCTCGTTAAAGAGTTTAATTTTTTTAAAACAACAACAACAGTTAAAATTCATTTATGTAGTGTAAAACCTCTAGGAAGGTGCTCTCTCAAGGATTCTGAAAGAAAGGACCAGTTTCTTTTGAACACGAGATAATTTTCATATGTGAAAGCTAGAATTCATTGTGAGAAGGAAAGGGCCACCTTTTTTTGTAACAGTTCCCTTTTCATTAAAAATATATATGGAAATATGAAATATATACCCTATCAGAACCCAAAAGGCTTCGGCGCAAATATATGCAAATCCTTTCAGCACTATGGAGGATTCTGGATGCATGATTCAAAAGACATTCGTAGCAATTTGGACTGGGCACCATCACTTCTCCTGCCTCTGTGTGCGTGCGTGCATGTGCCCCACCAACGAATCAGGGGCAAATTTCAATCTGCAGTTTGAGTTTTATGCCCCAATCTTGTCCTAACAGCACTTGAAAAAAAGGTATTTATATGTAACTAATTATGTCAGAAAATGGAGTACGGGGGGAACACTCATTAGAATGCGCATCAACCTGAAAGCAGCGCAGTGCAGATAGATGTTCTAATCCCAAAAGAAAAACGATGTGCAGTGCGTTCTAGTGCATGTCCAGTTTACATCTGTGGTGCATGATCCAGCTAGTGATACACACGTTGGGGCCCTTTGGCTGCACTGAAGCATTCATCACATTAATTGTACAAATAATTCAGTTAAAGCTCACAGCCTTACAACCTCTGCCAGTTTGCAAATCCTGATTATTACTTTTTTTTAAAGCTATCACCGATTCCAAATGGAGTTTGTATTGAACCAAGCACGTGCAGTTGCTTTAGTAAATTAATTTACGTTTCTGTAGCTGACTCCATGTACAAATTTTGTTCAGCTCACAAATGAAGTTGTTGCTCAGTCTGGCTTTCCCAGTTAGTTACAACATTTTCATTTCTAAGTTGCAGTGAGTGGATCTCTTAGCTTTACGGGGTGCAAACAAGATATATCCCATCTCAGAACTGCAGGAATCGATGGAGGCTGTACATTTTCCATTGCCTTACCAAAAGGAGACACGCTTTGAAAAACGGGCTAATTCTTTTCCTACCTGGTTCCAGAGATGTTTATGTGTTGGGCCCTCCCTCTGGCTCCATGCTTAACTCCAGATTGTCGATCGATTGAGCAGGAAAGCGATAGCCAGCAAAAGAAGACTTTAAAATCTCTCTTGAAGGACA
Organism: Shinisaurus crocodilurus; assembly: GCA_021292165.1. NCBI lineage: Eukaryota > Metazoa > Chordata > Lepidosauria > Squamata > Shinisauridae > Shinisaurus > Shinisaurus crocodilurus. The sequence goes on from CM037876.1 coordinate 309,194,541, forward strand.
ATGTCCTCTTGTTCAGTCATATTCCCTGACAACTGAGAGATGCCCAGATGGGACAGGAGGTGGGTGGAGTTGACAGGAGATACTCCCACCCACCTTTTGCTGCTAGCAAAGCATCAAGTGGTGTGTTACTCACTGGGAATTACTGTACTATTAAGGGACCTACCCTTTTTTGGTTGGCTTCCAAATGCTCACTTGGGCATGTTCTTACCTGCTGCTAAGAGGGCAGCTCAGAACTTAAAAAGAAGATGGGGAAATCTTCAGGACAGAGCAGAGCTGGTTTTTGAAGTGCAGCTTAATGCGATCGTCCTGAAAGCTTCAATTTTTTTTTAAAAAAACGGTTCAAATGAAAGAAAGGAATCTGTTGACGCGGGTCCTATACCCGACTGAGAGCTGGACAAGAGTTTGTTAAGGGCTTAGTTTCTCGCAGAGCAAATCGGCGGCAGCCGACAGCAGCCTCGATTCAAGCTAAGACTCGTGGCCCCCAAGGAAGGGAAGAAGCAGCTGGGATTATGGCGCTGAGGAGGAATGTGGTTTGCTTAGTTGTGGGTGCTGTACGCGGAAGAGTTGCATGATGACAGATGCCTGATCGCGGTTCCTTCATGTCTAATACCCCAGGATAGCATGTTCAGTGCAAACTCCTTTTTCACTGAGAATCAGATCAAGAACCGCAGAAGTCACCCTAAGTAGTCATTTGCTCACTAATTTCTTTAGCATTAAGCAATTAGATTTCTACTTAACATCTGCTTCTGGAGTTCTGCTCAGGGCTTTAAAGTGAAGGAGAGGAAGTTTGGGAGAAATAGCTTCAGGAAGATGCTAGCATTCTTTTTTGTTTTGTTGAGCTAGCTGGGTTTCATCACATAATGGCCTTGGACACACTTCCCATGAGCTCTTGACCTCACTTCTTCATCTGTAAAATGGGAACAGCAGCATCCTCCGTTACAAGTTAGGTGGGAGAACAAAAATTGTCAAACACTTTGGAAATTAGAAGAAATGCTCTTTTTTTTTTAAAAAAGGGATTTCAGCATTCAGTCATGCTGGTTGAGGGATGCTGGAAGTGGTGCACTGGCCTACCTTACAGGTTTGTTGTGAAATAATATGTGTAAGAAACCCCTCGAACACTCTAAGGCACTACAGAACCAGTGTGTGGTATAGTGGTCAGAGTATTGGACTGGGACTCGGGAGATCTGGGTTCTAGTCCCCGCTCGGCCATGAAGCTCACTGGGTGACTTTGGGCCAGTCACTGATTCTCAGCCTAACCTACCTCACAGGGTTGTTACAAGGATAAAATGGAGAGGAGGAGGAGGATTATGTAAGCCACCTTGGGTTCCTTGCAAGAGGGAAAAAGGCAGGATATAAATGTGATAATGATAATGATAATAAAACATTCATTCTAAGGAAGGGTTATTAGGAGTACTTTGGAGAAGTCCTCTTTCACGGACATAACTTCACAGTTGGGAATGAGCAGGAAATGATTTGAGTTGCTGATTTAAAAAGCCCCAAACCGAAATGGGTTTAAGTGTTTCATTATGCGTTTCAAAATATTACACACCATGAGCCTTTGGAAATAAGGTAGGCGTCACAATAAAATTACTCAAACGCCAAATAAAGAAACCGAATCACCACCAGCTATTCTCTCCAGCTGTCGACAAGAAAGGTCCATCCAAACCAGAGAATGACCTTTCCTCAGCATTGCACCAAAGGGCCTTGGCACCGAAAAGCCTATTTTCATCGCCGCCCTGGCGTTTAATTAGCCGTTCCTCGTGGTAAGGAATTCTGAATGCAAACCTTGGCAGGAGATTGGGTTCCACCACAGGACGTAGAGCCATGGAGACACAACGGGGGGAGAACTGATTATGCATCTGACTTGCGAAGCTGGTCCTCCATTCTGTAGCAACCCCTACTGGGGAGGGAACGCCTCCAAATAAGGGGTTGTTGATCAAGGAGGACAAAACAAAATTGATTTCCATTGTTTTCCATCCATTAAACATATTTTTTAAATTAATTTGACCACCTTCATGCTCCAGTCCTTTCATTACTTAAATTATTAGGTCAAAACAACATGTTATCTCCGCAAATGCACACCGCCATGTTATATTTGTTGAGATATTTATTTATTTAATTTATTTATTTTATTTCTATGCTGCCCTTCATTATCGACTCACAGGGTGGAATCATAGAATCATTGAAAAGTAGAGTTGGAAGGGGCCTACAAGGCCATCGAGTCCAACCCCCTGCTCAATGCAGGAACCCAGGTCAAAGCATCCCCGACAGATGGCCGTCCAGCCGCACCTTGAATGCCTCCAGAGTGGGAGAGCCCACTTGAATGCCTCCAGGGTGGGGTATAAAATGCATTAAAACGACAATAAAACGTAAAGATTGAAAACAACAACAACACAAAAACAAAGACAATCTACTCAAGGTAGGTATTAAAATGAGCAAATGGCTGGGTATGCAGATGAGTTTTCAACAGGCGCTTAAGGATGGTGCCTGTTGCACAACAAGGGCAGGGAGAGAATGCCAAAGCCTGGTGGGTGCCACCACTGAAAAGGCCCTGCCCCTGGTTACTATCAGATGTGCCTGTGCAAGTGATGGAACAACCAGGAAGATGGAGCTCTCTCAGGTAGGAGGTGTGTGTGTTGCATGGTAGAATCAACAGAGAGAGGGACATTTAACCTCCCATTTCTCTCCTGCAAATGCCATCTGAGCTGAGCTTAATTTCAGGTTTGGAGTTCAGGTGGTGGTGGTGGGAAAAGTATTAAAAACAGTCTTGTGTGTCTGTGTGGGGGCACCGCAGGGGAGAATTGGCAAGCAGGGAAAGAGTTTAGCATCCCCTCCTGCCCACGGATTCTCCCTTCTGAGTGTCCCCCTTCACATTGGCATATCAGGACTGGCAGGCTGGGGGATGCTGGGAGTTGTAGGCCCTTTTCCTGTCAAAATAGGCATAGGATTGTTGTGCCCTGAAAAACTAAAATGCCTGGGGAAATTAAAAAAAAAAAAAGTCTTCACCTAATGCTGAAAAGAACACAATGTAGGTGCCAGGCTAGCCTCTCTGGGAAGCTCCTTCCACAACCAGGGTGCCACAGTAGAAAAGGCCCTCTTTTGGGGAGCCACCCAGCTCACTTCCTTTGGTGGGGGCTCCCAGAGAAGGATAGCTGAAGGTGATCTCAAGATCCAGACAGCTGTATATGGAAGGAGATGATCCTTCAGGTAACTTTCAGACTAGCATGTCCTCCCCAGAAGACCTCAGCAGGGTGATGTGTGACACAATCATGCAACATCTCTCCGGAGAAGATTGCAGTGGGAGGGGAATTGCGGTTGTCAGTTTCACCCCCTCCCCAGCCTCCAAAATTGCCCCGTCTCTTTTTTACTCTGTGTGGACTGGGAGATACCATTCAATAAAGCCACACCCTGTTCGGGACACCGATTTGCAACAGTGAATAGGCTCTACCGGTGCTCTGGGAGCATCAGGAACTCACAGCCGCGGTTCGGCCTGCCTCGAATGACTTTCCTTCTTCCACTGTGGGAAGAGAACTCCCATCTTTTGCTGCGTCCTTTGAAACAAGAGCCACCGGCTTGTACTCCAGGCACACATGCAACCGATCTTGTGCTCGGTAACTTAAACCATTTGGTTTTTGGCGGAGGCCAAGAGGGCCAGGCCAAAAAACACACAGATCCAAGGCAACTCAAATTTTGTGTTGCGGAGAGTTCAGGATGCTTTTCTCCGTTTGGCTGACGCAGGCGGTTTCCACGGTTTGGGGGACTTTAATGGTGGCAAGATATGCCTCGTGCAACAGCCTCGGGAATACAAAGCACAGTCGTGCACAACGCTTGGAGATGCAGGGAAAAGGCAGTGTGGGTGAGGGGGCCAAGAGCTGGGCCTCCGTTTGGAAGAGTCCACACCCCTGCCACAAATGTCTCCTGATGTGGTGCCAGGAGAGTTGGGCACCTTCCACTCGCAGCTTCCCCATCATCTGCAGAATGGGAGGACAAGGGGGCCTTCCTGCAAAAATCCTTTCCTTTTCCTTGTGTGTTGGCAAAAGGAATGGTTTACAACCCACTTCCCACGTGCAGCCTAGAGAGCCTCTCATTCACAGGGATATCACATTTCTCCAGCACTGTGGAGGCCAACCTGGAAGCCAAGTATGCGCCAAGTAGCCCGTAGCGTGCGATAGAGCGGCACGCCTGTTGCCGCGTGAGCTCATGGATCTGCACGCTGCTGCCACCTGTGGTGAACCACCAGGGCTGCAGGTCGGAACGGAACCTGGCCTGGGCGATGAAGTATTCCCCAGCTCTGAAGTGGTTCCACCCATGACCCAGGCCAGCCATAGCTTGGCTCCCCGTGATCCGGGAGGACCATAAAGTTTCCTGTTCCTGGTCGAGCTGGAACTTTTCCTGGGCAAGAAGAGCAGTCGCCACGGCGGTCTGTTTCCCAGCATCTGACTTCTGGCTCTCACTCTGTGGCTGCCCTACTGACGCGCGCGCACGCACGCACGCACGCGCGCGCACGCACGCACGCGCGCACGCGCACGCGCACTCTCTCTCTCTCTCTCTCTCTCTCTCTCTCTCTCTCTCACACACACACACACACACACACGCACATTCACACAGCCCTTGATATGATTTTTGCTTTTTCTTCTTACTGAGGCAGTAAACCCAAGCCTGGCCCAAATGATTGAATGCGGGTCCACACTGCCCTAAAAGAAGACTCAGCGAGGGATCGGGTAGGCCTCCTTTAAAAGGATTAGGTAGCAGTAGGGTGGCCACGTGTGTACATTACACACACACACACACACACACACAAGGAAATGCGCCACAAAAACAGAGGAGGCATTGCTAAAAAAAGAGGAACTCTGTCGCCCAAAGAAGAGGACATCAATTTGCATAACATTTGCATATGCAAATGTATATGGGTAGGTGCAAATCTAGAAGTAACGACTACCCTTTAAAGCAGTGTCCTCCAACCTTGGGTCCCCAGATGTTTTGGGCCTACAACTCCCAGCATGCCCCAGCCAGCTCTGCTGGCTGGGGCATGCTGGGAGTTGTAGGCCCAAAACATCTGGGGACCCAAGGTTGGAGAACACGGCTTTAAACAGAAATGCCAGACATCTCGCCATAGTGGGGGGAAGACTGTGACCAGGTGACCACCCGTGTGCCTGCCCCGCAGGCTGTTGCCCAGGTACCAAGTGATGGGCAACTTCTCCTTCCTTATGGTTCTTTGACCTTAAACTAGACTTGGACCGGGCAGCCCATCAATCAAACAGAGGACCGCTCCCTGCCAGCTCTCCAAACTGCAGGACGGTCCTCTGTAGAGCAGAACATCTGGCCGCCCTAAGTAGCAGGTCAGAGACGCCGTCCAGGAGAGGCAACGGCTTTGCCGCCACGTGTTTTGTGCCTTTGTTGCCCGGGCGTGGTAGACGGGCATCCCTTTCGCCCGCCCAGATGTGCCGGGGCTTCAGGATGGGCTTCGGAGGGGGCCGGGAGCTAGACGGGCAGGGGCCGCTCCTCTCTCTGCTCACTCGGGTTCCCCCGGTGCTGCGAGGGGGCAGGCCTCTCAGGATGCGCAAGCGGGATCTGCCATGGTATATGAGGCAGTCAGTTGGAGGGCGGAAGGGAGTCGGGGACACGGTGAGGGTGGGGCAGAGGCAGCAAGAGAGCCAGCGTGGCCTAGTGGTTAGAGCAGTGTTCTCCAACCTTGGGTCCCCAGATGTTTTTGGCCTACAACTCCCAGCATGCCCCAGCCAGCTACGCTGGCTGGGGCATGCTGGGAGTTGTAGGCCAAAAACATCTGGGGACCCAAGGTTGGAGAACACTGGGTTAGAGTGTTGGAGTGGGACTTGGGAGATCCGGGTTCTAGTCCCCGCTCGGCCATGAAACTCACTGGGTGACTTTGGGCCAGTCACTGACTCTCAGCCTAACCTACCTCACAGGGTTGTTGTGAGGGTAACATGGAGAGCAGGTTATTATGTAAGCTGGCTGTGGCTTGGGTTCCTTGCAGGAAAAAAAGGCAGGATATAAATATAGTAAGCAAATAAATAGATTCATAGATCATAGAGTTGGAAGGGGCCTACAAGGCCATCGAGTCCAACCTCCCACCCCGCTCAATGCAGGAAACTAGAGGAGGGGTCTCCCATCCAAGTAACAGCCAGTCCTGACCCTGCTTAGCTTTCCACACTCAGACAAGCTGAGCCAGCGTGAGCCACAGGCCTAGATAAATAATAAATAAAGCAAGGCCTGCTGGGATGTTACCCAACAGAGCCGGCCTAGGAGGCAAATTAGTGGGGTGGGTGGGTGGTGGATTGGCCACGTGGGCTGCCGGGGGGGGGAGGGCTGGGCCAAAAAGGCTAGTTCACTCCTGCAGGAGCAGCCAGGCCATTGGCCCACGCAGCACTCCCCCGACCGGCTCCTGTGTGCCTCCATGTGTGGTCCTCGGCCTGCCTTTCCTAGTGTGAGGTCAAAACTGGGACCTCCTGCGTGGAAAATGTAAGCTGCTCCACTAGGCCAGGGCACCTCCTGCAGGCAGGCTAGGGAGGCCGGGTGTCCTCTTTTACAGTGGACAGTCCTCTATTTGAAGGGCTGCCCGCCCAGTCCAAGTCCAGTCCAGTTTAAAGATAAAGAACCATCCGCAAGGAGAGCGAAAGGGCCACCAGGTTGCCCATCAACAGCGCCTGGCCGGACGGCAGACTCAGCAAGGCACACACCCGTCCCCTGGTGGTCGCAGGCTTCCCCACTATGGCGAGATGTTACTGCATTTCTATCTAAAGTATACTAATGAGGCCCTGTGAGGAGAGGCTGAAAGAACTGGGCATGTTTAGCCTTCAGAAGAGGAGACTGAGGGGAGATATGATCGCACTCTTCCAGTACTTGAAGGGATGTCACACAGAGGAGGGCCAGGATCTCTTCTCGATCATCCCAGTTTGCAGGACACGGAATAATGGGCTCAAGTTACAGGAAACCAGATTCCACCTGGACATCAGGAAAAATTTCCTGACTGTCAGAGCAATAAGACAATGGAACCAACTACCTAGGGAGGTGGTGGGCTCTCCCACTCTGGAGGCATTCAAGGTGCGGCTGGACAGCCATCTGTCAGGGATGCTTTGACCTAGATTCCTGCATTGAGCAGGGGGTTGGACTCGATGGCCTGGTGGGCCCCTTCCAACTCTACTTTTCTATGATTCTACGATTCTGATAATGGCTGAATTTGCATCTATGCTTACAAATGGTAGCATACAAATGTTTCATGCAATTTTGTGTCCTTTTTCGTCCCCTTTTCGGCGATTCATACCAGCCACCCAGGTGCTACTGGCCCCTATGAATGGGTGTTGAGCCTGGGGTCCGGGGGGGGGGGAGACAAACGCCCCATGATATGATTGGCTATTGTTATTATTAGTTACAGGGGATACTGCAAGGGGTCCCTGAGATAACGTCTGTCAAGTTCTTGGGACACTCCAGATTTCTATGTAAAAACTATATATACGGCTATTAGGGCCTGTCTAGGCCACAGAAAAAGGCGAGAGATCAAAGAGCGGGAGTACAAAGTCAGTTCTCTCTCCGCCCCACTCCGTTTCAGTGTCGAAAGTAACAAACACACCGTGTGTGGGCCGGCGGAGGGCGGGGCTACTTTTGCAAGAGGGCTCCCACCCCAGCTTCATTGCCAACGAAACAAAGGCAGCAGCAGACGGCATCTTGTGCAAACTTTACGCTTGTTGCCGGAGACGAGGGATGCAAAGCTTTTAGCACGACCAAATTCTGGAAGGCCGAAACACCCACCCCCCACCCCCATCTTTTCCCCTTACAAAGCTTCGTGCCAAGGGTAGGACTGCCCCCAGAATCCATGCAACAATATCCCAATGGCAGGCTTATGGGGCCTGCTTGAATGGATGGGAGAGTGGAATACTTCGGTATTCTGGCCCCACTACCTTTTCCCCCCTAACCACCGATCATCCGGTAGTTTCCTGGCTTTGGTGTACGTGTTTGTGTTTCCACCTTCTAGAGCAGTGTTCTCCAACCTTGGGCCCCCAGATGTTTTTGGCCTACAGCTCCCAGCATGCCCCAGCCAGCTATGCTGGCTGGGGCATGCTGGGAGCTGTAGGCCAAAAACATCTGGGGGCCCAAGGTTGGAGAACACTGTTCTCGAAGGCTGAAATGCCACTCCTAACGCCGAGTTACTGTCAGTGAGAGCTTTAAGATACAACATGCTGCCATTTTTGGGGGGGTATTTTGGGCTCCTCCCCTTTTGTCTTTGGCCCTGCCCACCCCTGGAATGTGGCCCCCGAGAGCTTCTCCAAAGTGGCAGTTGGCCCTCCGGCTGAAAGAGGTTCCCCGCCCCTGGGCTAACTACTAAGTCTTCTTGCTGCAAAGAGGGGATCCTTCCCAAGGCTGGGCATTCCACGGGGAGCTCTGACCAAACTGATCGTAACATACGAAGCATGGATGCCGGGAGGGAAACTGGGGGAGGAGAAGGGGGGGGAGATGAGGCCGAGGGAAGCCTGACCAAACCCCGCTTTGCAGCCTTCCTGGAGAGAAAGCCTGTTTTAAAGCCTTCGTTGGGATGGGTGGATGCCCAGATCAAAGGGGATCTAAGATACTGAGCTTACCGCAGGCGCATAGAGTTTCATGTGCAAAAGCAGTTCTCGGGGAGGCTGGCGACTCCTGTGTCCTTATCCGTTGCAGCTTTTATTCTGCACTCCATCCCAAAATAGTTTCGCCGCCATAATATTTATTTATTATATTTATACCCCACCTTTTTTTCCTGCAAGGAACTCAAGGCGGCTTACACAATCTTCCTCTCCATTTAATCCTCACAACAACCCTGTGAGGTAGGTTAGGCTGAGACGAGTGAGTGACTGACTGGCCCAAAGTCACCCGGTGAGTTTCATGGCTGAGCGGGGACCAGAACCCGGATCTCCCGGGTCCCAATCGAGCACTCTAACCACTACGCCACACTGGCTCCTATAGGATAGCTCCTATAAAGCTCAGAATCAAAGCTGCAATGGATAAGGAGCCCCACCTCCCCTGGTGGTTCTAGGTTGCAGCTGATGCCGCCGCTTTGTATACATTGAGTAGAGGTTCTGATCCTTATTTATTTCATTTCTACACCACCCAATGGCCGAAGCTCTCTGGGTGGTTCACAAAAAATACACATCACACAATACAGGATAATAAAAACATAATATAAAATCTCAACATACAGATTTTTAAAAAACAATTTAAACAGCTGAAACATTTACAGTAAGATACAACTGGCATCGATGCCCCATCATATGGGCGTCAAATGCCTTTGACTAGAGGACAGTCTTCACTTGGCGCCGAAAAGATGACCGTATTGGCATCAGGCAGGACCTCGGTGGGAGAGCATTCCATAATTGGGGGGGCCACCACTGAGAAGGCCCTCTCCCTTGTTGCCACCCTCCGAGCCTCTCTGGGAGGTGGCCCTCGGAGGAAGCCCTCCGATGTTGATTGTAGTGTCCAGGTAGGTTCAGGTTGGGAGAGGCTCTCGATCAGGTATGGCTGTAAAGAACGGCTAATCTGTTTACCGGTAGTGTAGTGATGATGGCACTTCGTGAATGGAGCACTTTTCTCACCAGGGCTGCAGAGATTGGCCAATTCGGAATGTATCTTTGGGAAGCTGGAGGAAGATAGTTACTCCGCAACCAGAGAGGCATTTGCAGGTTCCCGGATTCCCATGCTTTGCATACCAGCGGGGCTGCTCCTGCTGATTTAATTAGGCGAGAGGGCCCCAAGTGTGACTCACAGCACCCAGCCCACCTTCTGGGACAAAATGGAAATTCTAGAGTCAAGGTGTGTATGAGGCATAGCTCAAAAATATCAGGGCACCTGAGCTCTTCAATAACCAACTGTTGCAGGACGTTAATCCCCAAGATAGATGCTCAGGATCACCTTTCTTCATAAGCAGGATTGTCTTGTTTTTTTCTTTTTCTTTTTTTCTTTTTTCTTTTGCTGGTAATATAGTCGATGCAACATTGTGCAAGAGCTTTGAACAAAGGTGTTTTCCCTGCTAAATTGAGTCATTCTTGACAGATATTATCAACACCTGGGCATCTTCTACCTCTTTGCATTACAACTCACACAAACTCTGCTTCTTCCTGCATTGTGTGCTGGGTGGGGGATTCCTTTTACATCATCTCTCGGGGAGTTTTTGACGCAGACGAGGAAGGGTCATTATAAAATTTGGTATAAATCACATTCATGCATGTGCGATCTTCCCTCCCCTGCCTCACTTTAATGTGAAAGTGTAAGTATATTAACTGGTTAACGTAAGCTGTATGTGGGGCCACCCTTCTCCAATATTCCCGTGCAAAACATCTCTTTGCTTGATCTGTTGGTGCGGGCAGCTGCACTTCTTAGAGCAGTGTTCTCCAACCGTGGGTCCCCAGATGTTTTTGGCCTACAACTCCCAGCATGCCCCAGCCAGCTACGCTGGCTGGGGCATGCTGGGAGTTGTAGGCCAAAAACATCTGGGGACCCACAGTTGGAGAACACTGTCTTAGAAAGTTGCATTTATGATGCTCCACCAGATTGAATGGACCAAGCCCTTTTCAATCTGATCCACAAACCAGTTAAACCAGAGAGTCTGGATGGAAGCCAGTAATCATCAGGATCTTAATAGCACACTTACCTGGGAGTTTCCCCTAAGTGGCTAATTTGGATGTGGGCGGAGGTAGGCACTTACACGTTGCTTTCAAACACCCTCAGTCTGTCCGGTCCCCAAACTGGCGGAATGACACGGTTAGAGTGTTGGACTGGGACTCGGGAGATCCAGGTTCTAGTCCCCGCTCGGCCGTGAAACTCACTGGGTGACTTTGGGCCAGTCACTGACTCTCAGCCTAACCTACCTGCCTCACAGGGTTGTTGTGAGGATAAAATGGAGAGGAGAAGGAGGATTAGGTAAGCCGCTTTGGGTTCCTTGCAGGAAAAAAGGCAGGGTATAAACATAATAAATAAATAAATAAAATTGAAAAGGGCCAACCTGATCCTCACCTCTCAGACTGATGTGTGGATTGGAATGCAGTTATCCTTCAGATATCCCACTTCTCCAGATGCTGTGATGTGGCTCTTGGCTCAAAAAGAACACCAAAATGCCTATAAAAATGTATATTTTGTGATAAAATACATCAGAAATGTTTGCTTTCAGAGAAAATGTGTCTATAGACCTCATGAGAAAATATATTCAAAAAGGCCCATATAAATATTAAATTTTGTGCTGTTTTTTTTTTTAAAAAAATTGAATTGCAGATTGTTGCAGAAATGGGATGGAATGTAGCTATGAATGAACACATGCGAAACTGACACAGACTGGACATAGACTGGCCCGTCCTTGCCTAATTGTCTGTGCACATAGATGTCTACATGAACCTCCAGAAGAATTGCCTTCCTTCGGCTGATTGGATGAAGGAAGCAAAGTGGAAGCGACTACAAGCAACGTCGTTTTCAAGTTCCCAGAGAAGATTTTCTTTAAGAATCCCTCTGTATCCCTCCCACAGGAGCTCAGGACAGTCCCAGCTTTGCAAAGTAGGTCGGGCTGAGAGGAAGAAGAAGGACAGAGACTGGTACAAAGTCACCAAGTCAGCTCCATAGCTGAGCAGGGCTTTGAACCCGCCGCGCTCCTGAGTCCAAGTCCAACCTGAGTCCAACAGGTATCAAAGCAGCTCAGGGTGGTTCCATGTAGCTCAGCAGAAGACTTTGCATCAGGGATGTTAAAACTGCCCCCCCCTCCCCAGTTGAGAAAATGATTGAAATGGATAATCTTGCTGATTTCACCTTTTTCAGAGCAGTATCTGAGACACCTGCCTGAGAGCAGCCCTCCTTGTGTTGTCTCTTCTTCTTCATTCTGGGAAAAACAATCCCGGCCAGTGGGAATCCTGCAGTGAACCTGATGAAGTCACAATGCTACATGGCCAATCCAGTTTGGCTTTTTGTCAGTCGCAATGAAGCCAGTTCAGAGGGAGGGCAAATGACTCTTGGATGAGCACACTGAATGGGCAGCAAACTCTTCTGCCCCCTTTCAGAGCAACCCCTGAACAATTGTAGAAAGGGCAGGGCACTTCTCAGCGCTGCTGAGAATGTTCATGGAAAACACCATGGGGGGGGGGAGGGGATGCCTCCCTAGTTGATATGTAGAGTTCGCGGAAGGTATTTTGGGGGCTCAGAACCAGGAGAGAGTGCCGAGTGGAGCAAAAGCTACACGAGAAGAATCCATGTAAAAAATGGCAATGAAGCAGCAGCAGAGAGAGGAAGTGTGTGTGTGTGTAAATGGGAACTCAAAAAGGTAAACATTCTCCAAAGCCAGCCTGGGGGGAGTTTGGGAGCCATTTCAGCCTCCAGAAAGCACTAATTTCATCCAGAACAGCAAAAAAAGGCAAATGTTCAGCACAGTCCTGATACTACCCTAAACCTCTCCTGCTCAGGGCTGGCATCAAAGGTAGGGATGATTGGGCACCTGCCGAGGGCCTGCAACCTAGTAGGGGCCCGTTGACAAGAGCCCCCTGGAGTTCCTGGAGGGAGAGGAAACCAAATGCACAGTTACAGAATGGGGGACACTTGGCTCAACAATACCACAAGTGAGAAGGATCTTGGAATTGTGGTAGATCACAAACTGAATATGAGCCAGCAATGTGATGTGACTGCAAAGAAGGCAAATGCTATTTTGGGCTGCATTCATAGAAGTATAGCTTCCAAATCGCGGGAAGTGATCATTCCCCTTTACTCGGCACTGGTTAGGCCCCATCTTGAGTACTGCGTCCAGTTCTGGGCGCCACACTTTAAGAAGGACGTAGACAAACTGGAGAGGGTTCAGAGGAGGGCAACAAGGATGATAAAGGGACTGGAAACAAGGCCCTATGAGGAGAGACTGAAAGAACTGGGCATGTTTAGCCTTCAGAAGAGGAGACTGAGGGGAGATACGATCGCACTGTTCCAGTACTTGAAGGGTTGTCACACAGAGGAGGGCCAGGATCTCTTCTCGATCATCCCAGTTTGCAGGACATGGAATAATGGGCTCAAGTTACAGGAACCTAGATTCCACCTGAACATCAGGAAAAATTTCCTGACTGTCAGAGCAATAAGACAATGGAACCTACTACCTAGGGAGGTGGTGAGCTCTCCCACTCTGGAGGCATTCAAGGTGCGGCTGGACAGACATCTGTCAGGGATGCTTTGACCTGGATTCCTGCATTGAGCAGGGGGTTGGACTTGATGGCCTTGTAGGCCCCGTCCAACTCTACTTTTCTATGATTCTATGATTCTTCCCCATTGCAGCCTGCTTGTTTCCCTGCCTCTCGCTCTGGCCCAGGCAATGCTGGTGGTGAGAAGGGGGGAGCAGGAGACGCCACGGCCTGCTTGCTTCCTGGCTCTCTGCCGTCAAGCAAGCGAGTGGTAGCCATGACGAGGAAGAGGATGAAGAGCAAGAGATGCTGGTGATCATGGCGGTGAGAAGGTGGGCTCACCCAGGAAGGGGGCCTATTGAGGGTGCCTTGCCCCCCAGGGCACTCAAAAACCCGGAGCCGGCGATGCCACACAAATGGCGGCGCAGAGAAAGCCGCAGCGTGGCACGCAGAGAAATCAAGAGAAGCTTTATTTCCATGCCATTAAAACGACAGGACCAATGAAATGCAGTCACAACCTTTGGAGGGAGGTGCGCCGTTCACCTTTCCACCAGGACGCTGCGGCGGGCAGCACAGTTCTGATCGATGCGGGGGGGCTAAGTCCCTGGCAAAAGAATGGCCGTGCATGTCACATGTGCACATGCATGCGTGTGCGCGTAAACATAGAACCTAGCACCTTGCGGCTTTGATAGCCTCCTGGGAGCCCACAGCCCGGATGCCATTACAATATAAATAATGGAGAACAGAAGGAAGGGTGGCCCATCTGCCCCTTCAATTATGCATGACTCCCTTTTATTTTTAAAGTGGTCGGGACTGCTCACCACGGTCCCCCCAGGGGGTGGGTTTCCATTAAAGCAGAATCCAGCCTGTGATTATGCTCACCACTGATCCCCAGGAAGACTTGTGGACCGCATAACCCACTGAGGATGGAAGTGGAGAGGAAAAGGACTTTTTTATTCTTAGGAAAAAGCATCCACACTCTGGGAGAGCACGGCATCCAAAACGATCCCTCCAAATTGCCTGAGGTTTTTTTTTTTCTGCAATCAAATGCACTCTTCGGCTCATACATCCCTTTCTACAAATAGGGGTGTCCTTAGGACGCAGGGTCCTTTAAAGACACACACACACACACACACACAGACTGTAGAGCAGTGTTCTCCAACCTTGGCCCCCCAGATGTTTTTGGCCTACAACTCCCAGCATGCCCCAGCCATGCTGGGAGTTGTAGGCCAAAAACATCTGGGGGGCCAAGGTTGGAGAACACTGCTTTAGAGCATACGTAAATTAGCATCTGCAAATTTGTGCATTTTCCCCATCCTGTGGGCCTGAGCCCCCGGATCTTTTCGGTACCCGGCCCTGCCCGTGCTTCCACTACACTCCTAATTATCCATCACATTTCTTAATTGCTTTTGGGGTGAAGGCGAGCAAATGATCGCGAAGCAGCAACGGCTGGCACTACTGCCGACATTCCATGTGCAACAACGCGCATTTTAAAAATTGTTTTTTTCCTTTTTTAAAACGGCCCTGCGTGCACGTTGAACCGAAAGTGCATCTGAGGCTCGGAACAGGCAAGAGCAGCCCCGCCGCACGTAGCCGAGAAAGCAGCGCACTTACGGTTCCCAGGGGACCTGGCTTGACGGCACAGACTCCCAACAGGCGTACGACAAGGTTGAGAGAACGATGCCGGGCTCACACACGTTACGAATGTGGCCCGGACTTTGGCGGTTATAAATAGAAAGGTGGCCTTTCAAGGACTAGTGACATCCGAGGCCATCCATCAGCTTCGTTCTCTTTGCTTTTTAAAGACCGAAGTAGCTGTTAGGGTTCTAACATACGTGGGGTGGGGTGGGGGAGGCTTTTTCAGTCCTTGCCAACGTTTGTTATTTTTTTTTAAAAAAAAAAATCCAGTGCCTCTGAGCAGGTGTAGAGTTCTTTCTAATAAAATCAGTATTCCCAACCCACCCACAGCTCCCCAAAATTCCCTCTTCCCCATCCTCAGCCCTGCCTGCTTATCATCAACGAGCCTGGACTCTACAACACAGCATTCAGCCACCTATACCAGTGTTCTCCAACCTTGGGTCCCCAGATGTTTTTGGCCTACAACTCCCAGCATGCCCCAGCCAGCGTAGCTGGCTGGGGCATGCTGGGAGTTGCAGGCCAAAAACATCTGGGGACCCAAGGTTGGAGAACACTGACCTATACTGACTTACGAAACAAACCAATCAAATACACAAGAGACAAAAGACAAGTGTGTGTGTGTATGTGTGTGTGTGGGAAAGCCGAATTCGGACTTGCACAAATCTGCCCCCCAAATATGCAAATCCACCCAAAATGTGTATTTTCATACTTTTGCCTATGGGGAAAATGTGCGGTTTGGGTCTATTTTACATATTTTTCAACAACTAAATTTTTGTGTAAAATTATGTAAAACGCACGCACGCACACACACACACACACACACAACTGCAACGGTTCGCAAGTCTGCGGAATCCATGCGACTTGGGGAAAAGCCGGCCCATTGTGGAATCCACGGATTAGATTCTTAGACATTCAAACTCATTTGAGTCCATGGTGGATTTCTGCAAGATCCCTACTCCTGAATAACAAGCAGCTTTTCTATTTCCTCACAGATCTAGGTCAGCGTTCTCCAAGCTTGGGGTCCCCAGATGTTTTTGGCTGACAACTCCCAGCATGCCCCAGCCAGCTGGCTGGGGCATGCTGGGAGTTGTAGGCCAAAAACATCTGGGGACCCCAAGCTTGGAGAACACTGATGTAGGACTCCACCCCCCCCCTCAGTTTAAACATGGATAGGATTGCACCCTGAAAGAAAAGGGCTTTCTGTGGACCAAACACACACACACACACACACACACACACACACACTGCTTGCCTCTTGTCTGCTAATTGTTACTTTCTCTTTTATTGCCAAGTCCAAGAAAGCCTCTCCGTCCATCATTCTGTGCAGTTGGAGACTTATACAGCTCTGTAAGACAATGTGCTTTGCATATGCATGTAGGTGGCCAAGTGTCCTACTTTACAGAGGACGCGCCTCTTATTTTGGAGAGCTGGCAGAGGACAGTCCTCCCTTAGAAAGTGTCCTCTGTCTGATGGGCTGCCCAGTCCAAGCCTGGTTTAAAGTCAAAGAGAGCCAGTGTGGCGTAGTGGTGATGAGAGTGCTGGACTGGGACTCAGGAGATCCGGGTTCTAGTAGTCTCCGCTTGGCCATGAAACTCACTGGGTGACTTTGGGCCAGTCAGCCTAACCTACCTCACAGGGTTGTTGTGAGAATAAAACGGGGAGGAGGAGGATTATGTAAGCCGCCTGGGGTTCCTTGCAGGAAAGAAGGCGGGGCATAAAATCAGGGATGTTGAAGAGTCCTTGGTCTCGAGTCACGAGTCGAGTCACGAGTCTTTGGACCCGAGTCTCGAGTCCGAGTCCGAGTCCTTGGTCCAAAATGGTGACTCACGAGTCACGAGTCACGAGTCACTCCCAAAGCTGACTCCACGAGTCCCTATTAAAATCAATGCATTTTTTCCCCAACAAAACAAGGCTACTTCAGATGTGTGGCTTAAATAAATTCTAGGCACAAGTGTGCCTTTTTATTTCAAAACTCTGCAACTGATTTTGGCAAGAACAGACCAGGCAGACAAACCCAAAATGTCTGAAAGGTTGCATTTTAGGGAAATGATTTTAAAAAATAAACTTGCTGTACTTCCTAAAACCTATCCATGTTGCATTTGAGGAACACGATTTTGGAACACGAGTCCTTGGTCTCGAGTCCCATTAAAAATATTGGGACTCGAGTCCGAGTTGAGTCAGAGGGGGGACTCAGTCCGACTCACGAGTCGAGTCCTCGAGTCCGAGTCCCCATCCCTGATAAATATAATACAACAAACAAACAAATAAATGAAGAGCCATAAGGAGAGAGGGCAGCAGCAGGGCAGGCCTTCAAGCGGCCCTTTAGCAGCACACGCATGGGAGACTGAGCAGGCAGACAGGTGGTCGCCTGGTCAGTCTCCCTGACTATGGTGAGATGGACTATATTTCTATTAAAATCATAGTCGTTATTTCTAAATTTGCACACCTATGCATACAAATTCGCACGCTGTGCAAATCGGTCTCATCTTTCCTTTTGGTCAGCTTTTTCGAGGATGCAGTTTGTCTTTTCGAGCAATGTGTGGGTGGCCACCCTTGTAGGGTCAGCTATCTCACACGCCACCACCCCCCAAAAAAGAATGCCAAAGGCACGTGGTGGGAAGACGGTGACCAGCAGGAGCGGGGCCCACAAAAATCAGCTCTGACGCCTCCAGGCAAGGTCACCCTCCTGACCACCCTGCAATGAGTGATGAACAGTGTAATTCACCCAAAGCCCATTTGCACACCAGTCACTGCCCATTTTTCTTGCACAGAATGAAAGCTGAACCTACGGAGCCCCACTTGGTTCAAATTATCATTCATTACATAATGAATGCACACCCCTAGAAACATCACCCCCCCACACACACACACATACACCCCAAAACGCCAACCATACTAGAAACCCCAACTTAAAACGGCCTCGGTCTTTTTGTGCCACAAATATGCACTGAACACATGGCGCGCACGCATGCTCATATGCGCACGCGGGCACCCCTGTTTCCACAGGTGCTTGACAGGACACCGGCATTTTCAACACTGACCTTATTGTTAGGCGATCTCCTGCTTCAGGAACTTTGACCCTCTTGCCCAGCGCAAAAATGCCACAGGGCTTTGCTGGAACGCACAGGAGCTTTTGCCATATTGCTTGGGATGCTGAGAGCCTCTCACAGAGCTCCGGAAGGCCCAGCGATCGACGAGAAACCCCTAGGGGCAGCCTTCCCCAAATCTGGTGCCCTCCAGAGGTGTTGGACTGCAACTCCCATCGTGCTGGCTGGGAATGATGGGAGTTGCAGTCCAATGCATTTGGAGGGCACCAGGTTGGAGGAGGCTGCCCCTAGGGGTTAAGATTGAATCTTCCTTAGCATTCAGGTGCACCCTCGGGCTGTAGCAGGCATAGGATGCATCAACTCTGAGTGGATCTTGCATTCATCTGTGCTCTGCTTGGGATTTGGAGGTCTGTTCTCGTCACTTCTTAAGTGTCCTTTGGTGTTTTGTTTTTTCTGTTCCTGCTAGCCAGGAGATTGCATCTTCTTTTGTCCCCTTTTTTGGTGATGCATCAATGCCCCCCTTTGCACGGGCTGAAGATCAAGTTCCCATTCTCTGTACTGGATATAGTGGGCCTGTGTCTCACGCTGGCTCAGCTTGTCTGAGTGTGGAAAGCTAAGCAGGGTCAGGCCTGGTTATTGCTTGGATGGGAGACCCCTCCTCTAGTTTCCTGCATTGAGCAGGGGGTTGGACTCGATGGCCTTGTAGGCCCCTTCCAACTCTATTAAATCTATGAAATCTATGTGGTCAATCTGGAAGTCTCTTACTGCTGGCCTATCAAAGAGGCTGATATCAGGAGTCCTGCCTTTTAAGCTCCCCGAATCCTACATGGCTTTCTAGGTCACATCGCGCACTCCTCAGTTCTGGGCCCTTGTTCCTTGATGGACACACAGTTCAGGAAGTTCGCTGATTGGGTGGGCAGGTGGACATTTTATATTTCAGGAAGGAAACAATGAGTGGGCGCACCACCAGTCGTACCTGTGGACTTTCGGAGAAGTTGAAACGGTTTAGGGAGCTTTACTTTGCCCAGTAAAGCGGCCGGCCTCTGTGTTTCTTATTAATGTTTAAGCCTTTGATGTCGATAAGAAGCTTCCAGCATTTGCAAACATGAGTGGCTTCTGTGAGTGGAGGGAGGGAGGAATCGCCCGAGGGAGGGAAGTGTTGCAGCATGGCCGTCTTTTTTCCACTCCTCAACGATGGCTGTAAAATCTTTATAGAAAGCATGTTGAATTTTACTTTCCCTCCGTGTGACTGGTCCCTTCTTGTTTGCAAATTGTTCTGGAAGACCAGAGCGAGGACAAGCCCTGTTGCAAAACAACAACAACAAAGCAAACAAACAACTCTTCCACCCCCCCAATGTGGATAGCATTTCATCACTAGGTGGCACTGGACTTACTTGTATCTGGCTGGAGGCAGGGTCTTATTGTATTTCCCTCTGCAAAATAAATGCATTTCTTCTGTTTATGGGGGGGAAATGCAGCTTCCCATGGCACCAGAGAAATATAGTCAGATGCCACAATTAGTTGGTTTTGTTGTGAGCACGGGAAGAAAGGGGAAGGGATCTAAACCTGGACATCTCTCTATCGTCAGAGTTAAACTTCCCTCTCTCCTGCCCCTTTGAATATGCCCCCTGCCTTTCTGTGCCCAAGACCACGTGCCCGAGACCCTCCTGGGCTAGCCCCGTTCAGCCCTTCAGGGGGATGTGGATCCATTTCTTATTTATTATACATTTAAAATCGAAATTAGCCAGCCGCAGCTCCAGCAAGGGGCCAACAAGTCAACGGAACATGGTTGTTTATGCTAAAACTGGGGGCAAACACACGACAGTGTCATGGAAATACCCCAGTGTGTGTTCATGTTCCCAATTGGAGGAGCTTGCTTGCCACCTGGAATATAGAAGCCCTACCCCCTTGCCTTTTGGAAGTGGTTGCAATCCCACAGAAGGAGTGATCTGCAGACGGTTTAGTCCAGTGTTCTCCAACCTTGGGTCCCCAGATGTTTTTGGCCTACAACTCCCAGCATGCCCCAGCCAGCTACGCTGGCTGGGGCATGCTGGGAGTTGTAGGCCAAAAACATCTGGGGACCCAAGGTTGGAGAACACTGGTTTAGTCTGTCTTTGGGCTCCCCACGACTGCAGCTTGCCACAACGTGTGTGGCCGGTTGTGGGAGCACCATCGCACCCCGCCTCAAAACCAGTGCCACGCCTCCCAGTTGCCGGGGGGCAAGCAGCAGCCCTCTTCATAGCCGTAAGGCTCGCAAGGTTCCTGTCTTCCGATGACCGAGAGAGACGGCTGTCAGGAGTACATACAGCGTGGAGAGAGACTGAAGGAGCTGGGCATGTTTCGCCTTCAGAAGAGAAGACTGAGAGAGGAGATCTGATCGCGCTCTTCAAGGACTTGAAGGGTTGTCACACAGAGGAGGGCCAGGATTACTTCTCGACCGTCCCAGAGTGCAGGACACGGAATAACGGGCTCAAGTCACAGGAAGCCAGATTCCACCTAAACATCAGGAAAAAAAATCCTGACCGTTAGAGCAATTCGACAGTGGAACCAACGACCTAGGGAGGTGGTGGGCTCTCCCACTCTGGAGGCATTCAAGGTGTGGCTGGACAGACATCTGTCAGGGATGCTTCGACCTGGATTCCTGCGTTGGGCAGGGGGTTGGACTTGATGGCCTTAGAGGCCCCTTCCAACTCTACTTTTCTATGATTCTATGGTACTATGATTCTAGTTGTTAGACTGTTGGGAGTGGGACTGGGGAGACCCGGGTTCAAGTCCCCACTCAGCCATAAAACTCGCTGGGTGATTTTGGGCCAGTCACTGACTCTCAGCCTAACCTACCTCGCAGGGTTGTTGTGAGGATAAAATGGAGAGGAGGCGAATCTTGTACGCTACCTTGGGCTTCTTGGAGGAAAGGTGGGATATAAATTTAACAGATTAAAAAAAATGGCAGGGGGTGGGAAGAAGGTTTCCATCCCTTGCTATCTCATACAGAGCTAGTTTATTTATTCCTGCAAAAGCCGCAATACCAAAATGAAGCATTTTACTGATGACAGTCAGTGTGGCTTTGGACTGTGCTGAAAATGTGCCAGCAGAGGAATATGGTGTCACTTTCAATGGAAGTTGCAGTCACACCTGCGAGGTACCAGGTAGGAGAAGGGGCTACACTAATTGGCCACAGCAGCCCTTTTGTCATAGTTTCAAAGCAGCTGCAATTGTTGTCCTTTCTGGAAAGATGCAAGTAAAAGCGAACCATCCAAAGCAAAGACTGTGTTCTGGGATGTTTTGGCACATCTGCAGGAAATGGTGAGCTTTCTGCCAATCAGCCTCCAGGCTGTTGTTCTGAGCAATGCAGAATTTGCTTTGCTGGAGCCTCCTCCAACAAGATGCTGTTCCCACTGTTAAGGGGGAATGGGCTTAAGGAGAAATTTATTTATTCATTTATTACATTTCTATACTATTTATTACAATAGCTGACACTCTCTGGGTGGTTCACAACAATTAAAACCCTAAAATGCAACACGATAAAAAATAATAATATAAAAGTTTAAAACTGCAGGATAAAACAAAAAAAACAAAAACAAAATAAAACCTAGCAGCAGTGGGAAGATTTAAAAGACAGTAAACAGATTTAAAACAACAGAAACGGAAAGACTAAAATGCCTGGGAAAATAAGAAGGTCTTCACCTGGCACCAAAAAGACCACAATGTGGGCATCAGGTGAGCCTCTCTGGGAAACCATGGGTTCTTTACATCCAAATGCTCCCCACTGATTGCAGGAGGAGGGAAATCAACCTATGTCTTTCTTACAGTTTGTGGAGAAAGCCAACCTAAAACCCCTGTCTGACACACACACACTCACCAAGGAGGGGGGAAGGAGACCCAGGGGGGGGAGACAGCCAGTCTCCACAGAGACCAAAGGGGACAAACAACATCTGCATAGAATCACCCCAGAGGGGAAGGCAGGAAGCATTCCCAGGTTCGTCAATGCTCTCGTATATCAGCCCCATCTACATAAGACTTGAATACCTTGCTAGAGCAGACATTTCGGCACCCATAAGAAAGGGCCACTCAACACCACAGGATGGGACCATTAAGCAAGTGGCTTCAAAGGGACCCCACCCCACAGGGGGAAGGTGGCAACCCACCTGATTGGCCACCCACCTGAGGAGGGTGGCAACCCACCTGATTGGCCACCCACCTGATTGCAGAGGGAGGGGCTACCTGAAACCCAAGGTATAAAACACCCTGCGCAAGGGAACTGAGTTGTTGGACCTGATCAGCAATCTTGCCCCATGCTTGGGGTAAGGGAACGAAGGGATCGGCAACCCCGGGTAGCAGCACCCGGCGTGCTCCACCTAGCTGAAATCACTGGCCGCTTGGGTTGACCGGACCCCGGGAAACCAAGCTGAAATCACTGGCCGCTTGGGTTGACCGGACCCCCGGGAAACCAAGCTGAAATCACTCACAAGCCGCTTGGGTAGACCGGACCTCCGCCGGGAACCCAGCTAGCCGCTTGGGTAGACCGGACCTCCGCCGGGAACCCAGCTAGCCGCTTGGGTAGACCGGACCTCCGCCGGGAACCCAGCTAGCAGCATGCGGTTGACCGGGCCTCTGCTGGAGCCCGAGCTGAACTAACTATCTGCGAGCCCTGAAATCACGGTGTCCTTGAGACCTCTTGCTTGCTACTTTGTACCGTACTGATGAGCTGTATTGCTGGCGTGTGTCTGGGTTGGTGAAGGTAATTTTGTAAATAAACTTGTTTTATAAAAGATACTTTTGTGGCTATAAGTTATCCCTTTGTTCTGGGCTAAGGGTGATAGTCGCTGGGGGACCTCGGAGAAGGCCCGCCCCCAGGACTCGCTACCCCCTTAGCATTGAACCCGCGCAGAAGACCAGGTTGTCGGTCTTCCACTTGGTGGCAGCAGTGGGATAACTTATTAGCCCAGAATATCTCCCAGACCCAAAGTAGCAAGAGCCTGAAGATCACCATGGGCGACCCAGAGCCTGACAGAGCGACTGGGGGAGCCGAGCCACGGCGGCCCCTGCCCGCAACCCCCATCACCCCGGGGTTGGCGGTGCTGATCCGGCAGACAGAGCTGCAGAGGGAACTGCTGGCAAGTCTGGCCCCAGGTGCCCGACCCAGGGGCCGCCTTATCCCAGTTCCGACCCGCGCAGAAGACCAGGTTGTCGGTCTTCCACTCAGTTCGTTAAGCAAACATACAGCTGTGAACAGCAAAGATCAAAGCTTGAGCAGTTTGCAGATCTGGATGATGGCCTGTAAAAAATATTTTTTTAAACTTTTGTGTGTGTGTGTGTGTGTGGGGCTGTCGCCCCCCCATTCACCCACAACCCTCTGCGTGCTTCACTTCAGCTCCGCATTCCCAGAGCCATTGGTGGAGCAGAATATTCCTTCTGGTAGGGCAGGGGAAAGCAAGCTGATTGCAGCCGGTCATGATGGCTATATATTACCTATTTATTTATTTATTTATTTATTTATTTATTTATTATATTTCTCTCCCCCCCCCCCCCTTTCTTCCATCATGGAACTCAAGGTGGCTGCATGCAGTTCCCAGGTGGTCTCCCTTCCAAGCACTGACCAGACCCAGACCTGCTTAGCTTCAACATCGGTGGCTGCCTCATGAGCCTTCAGATTCAGACCATTCCCTGCGACCAGTATCAGGGGCAGTTGCTGGGGAACACGGGGAGGATGCTATTGCATTCATGTCCTGTTGTGGGCTTCCCGTTGGGGCATCTTGTTGGCCGCTGCGTGGACAGAATGCTGGGCTTATCATAGAATCATGGAAGAGTCGAGTTGGAAGGGGCCCGTAAGGCCATCTAGTCCAACCCCCCGCTCAATGCAGGAATCCAGGTCGAAGCATCCCCGACAGATGGCTGTCCAGCCGCACCTTGAATGCCTCCAGAGTGGGAGAGCCCACCACCTCCCGAGATCGTTGGTTCCACTGTCGAATTGCTCTGACAGGAAATTTTTCCTGATGTTTAGGTGGAATCTGGCTTCCTGTAACTTGAGCCCATTATTCCGTGTCCTGCAAACTGGGATGCCTCTGGTCTGATCCAGCAGGCCTCTTCTGTTCTTCTGTTCCTTCTCTGGCTGATGGCTGGCTGGAAGAGAATTTGCACCCCTTGATAGGAGACATGGGGTGTATTCTCCCAATGACCCTTGGCTCCCTGGCTGATGGCAGACACCACCAGAGTGTGCTTCCCTTCTGCTCTGCAGTTCCGGAGCAAATGAAGGGACATTTCCTTCCTTGAGGGCAGAAGCTTGGAAACTTCTGCCTGATAAGAACTTTCCTACTACGCAGTCCAGACGTGACAGGCAGCCAGCGTGAGTAACCCTTCAGTATGTGTGATGAAGAGCCTGAATCACAGCTTTAGGTGATAACACTGAAGAGGGCTCAGACATGTTAAGATTGGTTGGATATTTCAAGAGAAAAGACATCCCAGACTGCAGAACAGGACACTCACCTCTGAAGTGCCCACTTCCTTATCAGTTGACAGAACATTTCCTTGCTGATAAGGCGCGCCTGCTGCCTCAAGGTGTGTGTGTGTGTGTGTGTGTGTTTTGTAATTGCGGCCCCTGGCAGGAATCCCATCGATACTGTATTTGTGGCAGTGAAGCTTCTGATACGGATTGCCTGAGTCGGTGTGGTTGGCATGGAATGCTCACAACATTCCAGCTGCTCAGGGAACAAAGCTGTCCACGGGGAAGAAGGTTCTCCATCCAGATGTTCTGGAAAAGCATAGTTTGGCTGGAATTAAACCACATACACAAGGTCTAAGGAAGGAGGAGTTCTTCGGAGAAGGATAGGGACTGGAAAGGTGGCCCCATAAAGTAAGGAACTTGAGGGCCTAAGAGCCCAGAGGAAGGGTGGCTGAAAGAAATCTACCTTATAGAGGTCCTCCTACGGGCACCCCACCAAAAAAGGGTGAGGTGGGTGGCTACTAAGGAGAGAGCCTTTTCAGTGGTGGCATCCCCATTGTGGAATGACCTCCCCAGAAAGGCTCGCCTGGAGCCTACATTGTGGTCTTTTCAGCTCCAGGTGAAGAAGACCTTTCATTTATTTTATTTCCCCAGGCTTTTCAGTCCTTCAGTTTTGTTTTCTAAATGTGTTATTGAGTTTTTAGATCTTGGCACTGCTGCAGGCTTTTTATGCTGGTTTATCAGTTTTATGCTGTTTTAAACTTTTAAAAGTTTTATATCATGTTTTCTCATGTTGTATTTTATGCTTTTAATTTTTGCGAACCGCCCAGAGAGCTTTGGCTATTGGGTGGTACAGAAATGTGATAAAATAGATGATAGATAGATAGATAGATAGATATAAAGATCCGAAGGGAAAGATAAATGGTTTGTGGACCGTAGCTCAGCAGCAGTGCACCTGCTTTTGCATGCACAAGGTCCCAGGTTCGATCCCCGGCGGCATCTCCAGGTAGGGCTGGAAAAACTCCTGCCTGAAACCCTGGAGAGCTGTGGCTGCCAGTCCGTCTTGACAATGCTGAGCTAGATGTGTGAAGGGTCTGACTCAGGAGAAGGCAGCTTCCTACATTCCCATGTTCCTAATGGAACTGGGGGGTGGGGAGAGGGTTAGGTCTGCCAGATTTAGACCTTGTGAGGTCTCCTATGCCTTTAGAACAGTGTTCTCCAACCTTGGGTCCCCAGATGTTTTTGGCCTACAACTCCCAGCATGCCCCAGCCAGCGTAGCTGGCTGGGGCATGCTGGGAGTTGTGTAGGCCAAAAACATCTGGGGGCCCAAGGTTGGAGAACACCAGGGATGTTGAAGAGTCCTTGGTCTCGAATCACGAGTCGAGTCACGAGTCTTTGGACCCGAGTCTCGAGTCCGAGTCCTTGGTCCAAAATGGTGACTTACGAGTCACGAGTCACGAGTCACTCCCAAAGCTGACTCCACGAGTCCCTATTAAAATCCATGGGGGTTTTTTCCCCAACAAAATAAGGCTACTTCAGATGTGTGGTTTAAATAAATTCTAGGCACAAGTGTGCCTTTTTATTTCAAAACTCTGCAACTGATTTTGGCAAGAACAGAGCAGGCAGACAAACCCAAAATAACCAGGCAGGCAGAGGAGGCAGGGAACCCCAAAGCAGGCAGGCAGAGGCCTTTGTCTAGGACAATTCAACTGTTGAACTGGTCAAGAAGAGACCAGGCAGGCAGAGGAGGCAGGGAACCCCAGACAGGCAGGCAGAGGCAGCCAAACCCAAAATGTCAGAAAGGTTGCATTTTAGAAAAATGATTAAAAAAATAAACTTGCTGTACTTCCTAAAACTTATCCATGTTGCATTTGAGGAACATGATTTTTTCTAAATGTTTGGCCCCCATTCTGGAACGATGAGATCTCATCACAATTCCACCCTCACTGAACACCCGCTCCACTGGTGATCAACTTGCTGGAACCAGAAACACACTCAGAGCAGCCGCACAGAGTAATCTCAGGTCCTTCTGCCTCTCCCAAGTACGCAACACATCAATCAAAATAAATCTTGACACACTGTTGGGGCTGCACTCCTGGTAGCCGTCCATAGTGGCCGAGCAGCGGCGCACCTCGCTTCCATGCGCTCTTCGCCGGCAATCACGCTCCTCTCCACTCCTTCTGGCACAGCCCAGGGATGTTGAAGAGTCCTTGGTCTCGAGTCCCGAGTCGAGTCTCTCGAGTCCCATTAAAAATATTGGGACTCGAGTCCGAGTCGAGTCAGAGGGGGGACTCAGTCCGACTCACGAGTCGAGTCCTCGAGTCCGAGTCCCCATCCCTGGAGAACACTGCTTTAGAAGCTGCAGAAAAGGGAGAATTCTGTCACCTGTCTCTTCTCCCATCGCCGCAGCACCTGAGGAGCTTGTAGTCTTCAGGAAGTGATGGAGAGGAGGATGACTGCATTTCATATATGCCAGTTTGAATTACCCAGCCAATGCTCTGGCTGCAGGGCTTCTAAGGTTCATTTCTAGTTAGTTGCCACGTTACAGTTTTGGTCTTTCCGCTGTTTAAAAGTCGGTGTCCCATAATAACAGACCTTTTGGTTTCATAAAGACACGTTTCCACTTTGGGGAGCAGACAGAGGTGATTGTTGAGCGGCGGTGATGATGAAACCATTGGAAGAAATGGGTTGGGAAGGTGATGAAGGAACGCTCTGGTTGGATGCCAGACCTGCTCCTTCAAGAGGGGGACATACTGCTGAATTGAGCTGAGACGGTTAATCAAAGTGCCCCCTTTTTTTCCAGACTGGGAAAAAGTCACATTTTTTAACTTGATGGGCAGAAGTCTTTAAGTAAACACCCTGGAGGGCATCCTTATTAAAACGTTGACATGAGTGGGTGGGTGCGTGCAACAGTGGCATCCTTGTGGTGGAATCAGTAAACACAGCTGTTGTGTGGACAACCCTATAAACTTCCTACCATACAATAATTTAGCAAAATGCAGCCATTCAGTGAGAGGCCAATGACAGATATTCTGGATGAGTAGAGTTTGTGAGATTACATGGTTTGTCGGGAAAAGGATCCGAGAGGAGACCTAAAAGCTTTTCCATTCACTTCTGGAAGCTGCAGACCCAGAATTTTTGTTGTGACTGTTTATCTTGGACTGCCAAAGTGGGTCATGATGGGGGATTTGCTGATGTGGGACCACTTGCTGCCATGGCAGTGGTGGTGTACTTGGAGCCAGGGCTGGCAGGGATGCAGCACCAGCACGTTTCTTATGAGCAGGAACGCTGATGTCATCTGCCACCCCCTTCAGAATTCCCTACTCCCTCTGACCTTAGCTGTAGTCCTCACAGTAGCTGGGCAGAAATGCATTTTCCCAGCAACAATATATTGTTCCGTGTTGCAATGTAAATTATTTTGGGGTGGCTCGGTCTTCCATTCCAGCCAAACTATGCTTTTCCAGAACGTCTGGATGGAGAACCTTTTGTGGCTGCTGCTGACGACGGCTTTGTTCCTTCCTTGAGCATCTGGAATGTTTGTGAGCATTCCATGCCAACCGCACCAACTCAGACAACCAGTATCAGAAGCTTCACTGCCACAAATGCTACAATATCGATGGGATTCCTGCCAGGGCAATTAAGAACCATTTGCTTTACAAAAGACCTGCTCCTAGTAGAGGAAACCTCCTAGAACTGGTTTCTTGATATGGATCAACACAGCTGCCTGCAATTTTGGATTCTCCTTTGGGGTGTGGCTATGGGGACTGTCGTGTTGCGTGCCTGCACTTCCAAATTTACCACTACGCCACCGGGGAAAGCCCATCTTTATTGCTTGGGCGGTGGTGGTAGCAGCAAGTGGTGTCTCAGTCAGCACCATGCAGGCACATTATGCATCCATAGGAACATCGGAAGCTGCCTTATGCTGAGTCAGACCTCCGGTCCATCTAGCCTTGGGCTGTATTAATAGAAGTATAGCTTCCAAATCGCGGGAAGTGATAATTCCCCTTTACTCGGCACTGGTTAGGCCTCATCTTGAGTACTGCGTCCAGTTCTGGGCACCTCACTTTAAGAAGGACATAGACAAACTGGAGAGGGTTCAGAGGAGGGCAACAAGGATGATAAAGGGACTGGAAACAAGGCCCTATGAGGAGAGACTGAAAGAACTGGGCATGTTTAGCCTTCAGAAGAGGAGACTGAGGGGAGATATGATCGCACTCTTCCAGTATTTGAAGGGATGTCACACAGAGGAGGGCAAAGATCTCTTCTCGGTCATCCCAGTTTGCAGGACACGGAATAATGGGCTCAAGTTACAGGAACCTAGATTCCACCTAAACATCAGGAAAAATTTCCTGACTGTCAGAGCAATAAGACAATGGAATCAACTACCTAGGGAGGTCGTGGGCTCTCCCACTCTGGAGGCATTCAAGGTGCAGCTGGACAGACATCTGTCAGAGATGCTTTGACCTAGATTCCTGCATTGAGCAGGGGGTTGGACTCGATGGCCTTGTAGGCCCCTTCCAACTCTACTTTTCTATGATTCTATGATTCTAGCCCAGTATTGTTAACACTGACTGGCAGCGGCTCCCCACAGGTTTCAGGCAAGACTCTTTCCAGCCCTACTTGGAGATGTTGGGGATTGAACCTGGGACCTTCTGCATGCAAAGCAGGGCCTCCGCCACTGAGCCACGGCCCTTCCCTGTATGCCCTGGCACGGGCATGGGGTGCTGACATCAGCAGGTGCTGCCATTTTGTCAGCCCACCAGGTGCTTGGACAGTGCTAAACCCTGCCTCCGCTGTGACCTCCCGACAGTTGTCGGTAAGGAGAAGCTTTCCCAGTGCGCCGCAGCCCGCAGTGGTGGCCGTTGGGTTCCTCCAACAAACCATCCCACCCGTCGCAGCTGCTGGAGTGTCTCCTGGAGAAGCACCACATTTCGGGCTTTTGGTCCAGGATTCAAGAAGATGGGCCGGCCTTTCCCAGTAGAGTGCGCTTTGCTCAGTGGCCCACTTTGCTCAGAAACCCTTGTGGTCTGGCCATTTGTGATGACCTCGTAGTTAGGGAAAATAACTGCTTGCGGGGTGCTTGCGTGTATTCCTCTGTAGGGAAATTTTGTTCTTGTGAAAGACAAAGGAGCACTGGGTAAACTGGACTCATTCATGGAGGAGATGGCAACCAATGGCTATACGTTACTTCCAGTATCAGAGGCGGTATGCCTCTGTGTATCAGTTGCTGGGAAACTGATTGGGTTGGTGCTGTTGCACTCCTGTCCTGCTTGTGAGCTTTCCATTGGAGCATCTGGCTGGCCACTGTGTGAACAGAATGTTGGACTAGATGGACCCTTGGTCTGATCCAGCTTGGCTCTTATGCTTTTATGTCGTTATTGTTCTTTCTCAGTGATCTCTTGCTCTCTTTTTTTTTTCCCCTTGACACTCAGGGGGTGCATCCAGTGGTACACACAATCCAATGTGGCCTTGATCTGTGGAAAACTCATTAGTGTGGGCATGGCCAGATGGGCGATTAATAAATATAAGAAATAAATAAATAAATGGCTTGAAGATAGTAGGCAATGCCATGTCTAGGGGGCAGTTAGCTGGATTCTGATGTTCTTCCTCTGGCCTTCTGCTCCTGAAAACCACGATCTGCTGTATGTGCTGATTAAAGCAATGCCAATGTGTGGTCATCATGAAAAAGATTTACCAGAAAGGATGGGGGTGGGGGGTGGGCGAGGACTAGACCGCAAGGGTTGGGTTCCAATATGGGAGCATCCTAAGACAAACACAACAGTTTACGACCCAGGACACTTCCCTTTGTTAGAGAGCAAGTTCTGCCTTGCCTTGGTGATCCTCCAAAAGAGGTGTTCTTCATACACATCAGTAGAAGATGACACAGCATGATTCATGCATTCTTACTCAGTCCAGACCTGTCTGTCTTCTTGACCCAGTCACCTGGCAAGTCCACAGTAAGACACTTCCGTACTGTCAACAACAACAAAATTAAATTCTGCTTGTTCTCATTGGAGCTGGGCATTCAGGGCTGGATTAAGCAGTACAACACTCTCTGTGGTGGCAGGACCATGAAAGGATCCCAAGACAAAGAGTATTGGGGCTGTTTTATAACTACCTTCTTCAACCCAGCTCAGCATGGTGGTTCCTTTATGTTCACTGATAGGAGAAAATTCAGAACATTAGGAACGTAGTAGTCAACCTGAGAAACATTTGAACATTGGGAAGTTAATTCTCAGAACAATTGCCATAAATATTTATAGACGAGCCTTGAGATGTACTTTTGTGCCTATCCTTCAGAGCTAGAGCGAAAAAGCAATATTTGGAAATGCTGAATTTGAATTCCAGAGACTGACCAATGGCACGGCCAATATCTCAGCGGTAACCCATTGCAGCATAGTCTTCCATGAGCCAGAGTCCATGGCCGAGCACAAGGGTGGGCAACTTGTGGCCCTCTAGACACAGCCCTAGCCAGCATAACCAATGGCGAGGGATGATGGGAGTTGTTGGCCAAAACATCTGGAGGGCCACAAGTTATCCACTCCTGGCTTAGCAGATGCTGTCACTGAGCAAAGAACGCCTACTGCGGATGGGGACTTTGTTGGAAGAGGAGAGTCGTGTGTCTGTCTCTCCCATTGGATGAAAGCTTTTGTTGCCATATTTTGTAGTGTTTTTGTCTAATCTGATGGCTGCCACAAGGCCCTCTTGTCTATAATCCAATTATCCTTGTCCCTTAAAAAAATAATGTTAAAAAACAAGCACTTTCTGCTTCCTTGTTTTCAGGGGCATGCAACTTTTAGCAGGTTAACAACTTGATTTTGAACATAGATTTTTTCCCCCCTCGCCTCCTTCTTTTTAAAGTATTACCTGTGCAAACCTAAACCCAAAGAAGTGTGTCGCATAACACAGAATGCTCACGCCCTGCATTTCTGAAGATGAGTTGGTCCTTTCATAAATGTGTGGCACCATATGCAAGGGGAATGTATTGTATTTCTATCTGTTTAAATGTGAGTCATTGTTTCTACGTTTTCATCTATACTTATACATTAGCACGTGCGCATTGTATGCAACACGTGTCTTCGCTTGTCGTCCTCTTCCCCCCCCCCCGGTAATGTTTTCCCTGTTTTTGGGGCGTTGAATAATTGGCCACCCTGGCTCCTCCTGGTGCTGTCAATTAGAAGGCATTGTGTGCAACTAGTCCCTCTTGTCTTCCTCTCCGTGGAGTTTCTGCGGCAAGAAAAGTGAATGGAAGAAGCAGTGGGAAAACCTGGGAGGGTCACAAGTGGAAGATGCTGCTGCCTGGAACACGCCCACCCCCAGGGCCGGATTAAGAGCATTATGGGCCTGGTGCTGAGGATTTTGGTGGGCCTTTTTATGGAAATAAATAAAATGAAGACGCAATTTTATATTAAAACAAATTAAATATTTTAATTACCATTAAAGTGCCAAAACTCAAAAACTCCTGCAGCTCATCAGTAAGGGTCTTCCCAATTTCCCCCAAATTTATTTATTAAAAAAGAAAAAGCAGCCACAACAAAAAGCCAGGAAGCTTTGCTCGACCAAGAATAATTGTGTTGTTCTTGTTGCTTTGTTTCGTTTTCGTTTTCGTTTTTTTTGTTAAACTAGCATTTGAACAATTGAGCTGCGAATCAGAAAGATCTTTTGCTCGAGGCTGGAGAGAGAGGTCCCTTCTAAATCTGAATATTACAGACCCTAGCAAGCCCCCCATGTGCTTCAAAGAAATGTAGTAACAGTGATTGAAATGCAAAAACCTACCGAAATGCTAATTTGAGAACAACAGTTCTTGCTAGGTCTTGCCTCAAGCCTGTAATGCAGATGTGCTTAGAACACCTTTCTAATCTCGAAAAAATCATTAATTATGCTGAATGATAACGATCAGAGCTAACTCAAATCGTGCCGCTGTGTCCCTATATTGTGGGCCTATTTTCTGTGATGGGCCTGGAGCGGCCGCTCCAATCGCCCCTATGTTAATCCGGCCCTGCCCACCCGGTAAAATTCCATGAACGAGGCAGGGTGGTGGAGGGATGAAAACCTCACCGGGAGGCACCCGTGGAGCGTGTCAAGTTCAGTGTCAAGGGTTGGCATGGTCGGGCACCTGCCGAGGGCCCACCCCCCCCAGCAGGGGCCCACTGACAAGAGTCCCTCCCCTGGAGTTGCTCCTCCTCTTCTCCATGGCAACCTGCTTGTTCATTTTCCTCTTGCTCCGGCCCAGACAATGGCGATGGTGAGAAGAAGGAGCAGGAGATGCCACGGCCTGCTTGCTCCCTGGCTCTCGGCCTGTCAAGCAACCGAGTGGGAGCGAGGAGGAGGAAGAGGAAGAGGGGAAAGAGCAGCTGGTGACCATGGCGATGGGAAGGTGGACTCACTGAGGGAGGAATGGGGCCCATGGAGGGTGGCTTGCTTGCCCGAGGGCCCTCCGCACTGAAACGGAAAAGTGCTCTTCTGAATCCAAGCATGATACAACCCGTTTCAGTTGGACGCAGATCCCTTCCCCACCCACCCCTCACAGCAGAGGGTGCAGAACAAAGCATGCTCTTGCCAAAGGCCCATCTAGATCAGCACCCCATTACCAACACTAGCCAGCCACGTGACTCGGGGGCAGCCCACAAGCCAGGCATGAAAGAAACAAGCATCCTCCTGCGTTTGCCTCCAACGACTGGGACTCAGAGGCAGACAGAAGTGGGAGCTTGCATCTTGCTTTCACGGCTAAGAACCGTTGATAGACCTGTCCTCCAGGCAGGGTGCCGTTCTCTGCGGATCCTGGTGTGGGGTGAGGGTAGCACAGCCTTCCCCAGCTGTTGCACTCTCCAGATGTGTTCGGCTGCAATTCCCATCATTCCCAGACAGCCTTCCCTGTCGCCTAAGCTAGCCTGCTGCCTTCACGGGTGGTGGATTCATAGATTTCATAGATCATAGAGTTGGAAGGGGCCTACAAGGCCATCGCGTCCGACCCCCTATTCAATGCAGGAAACTGGAGGAGGGGGTCTCCCATCCAAGTAATAACCAGGCCTGACCCTGCTTAGCTTTCCACGCTCAGACAAGCTGAGCCAGCGTGAGCCACAGGCAGATGCTGTACTATTGTCAACGCTGAAGAAAGATTCAGTTACTAGTCCAGGGGGCTATTTTGTACATGAATGGGGGGGGGGGGACCACCTTGTCCTTTGCCTCTGTCAGCAAAATGCCTTCATCTGACCCTTCAGGGTTTATCCCCCTTATATTTGAGAGAAAGAACAAGAGAGAGCAGGGTGTCTGTTGCAGCAACTTCCTTCTCCGTGCCAAAGAAAATGTACCATTTTTTGTTTGCTACATAACAACTTTTATTCTGTGGTATTTGTAATTTCAGTAACAGAAGGTCAAATACAGAATCTCTCGTTGGCATGGCTTCTTTTAAGCTGATTTACTCAGCGAGCCTATTCCTTCATCTTAAGATATTGCTTATCTATTTGCAAGAGAGAGAGAGAGAGAGAGTGCACACATTGGAGCAACTTCTTTCTTCATTGCAGAATGAATGTGAAAAAAATGTTTCTGTTACATAACAAATTTTACTTAGGGTGTAATCCGATGCATGTTTAGACAGCAAAAAAAGTCCTACAATTCCCAGCATGCTGGGAGTTGTAGACCTTTTTTTTCCTGTCTAAACATGCATCAGAGTGTGCCTTTAGTGATGTTTGTAATTCCAATACAAAAGGTGGATGGAAGCAGTCAGCAACTCTCACTAATCTCTTGGTACCAAATTCCTTTACCAAACCACTTCCTTCATATGTGGAACAGATTATGTCAACTTTCCTTTCTTGTGTTTGAAAGCCGCCAACTATATATCCACTTCACTTGTGAAGTGCACAGGAGCCGGGCCACGCTGCTGGTCCTGATCCTAGATGTCCATTTGTCTTTGGCCCTGCCCACCCCTGGAATGTGGCCCCCGAGAGCTTCTCCAAAGTGGCAGTTGCCTTGGCCCTCAGGCTGAAAGAGGTTCCCCGCCCCTGGCCTAACTAAGTCTTCTTTATTTATTTATTTATTTATTATATTTATCAATCGCCCATCTGGCCGGTCACCCGGCCACCCTGGGCGATGTACAATTAAAATACAACAAAACAACACAATAAAATATAATAATTAAAACAATATAAAAAATTCTCATTAAAAACCTAACCCACCCCATATTCCCGCCTGAACAGCCATGTTTTTAATGCACGGCGGAAGCTCATCACGGAGGGGGCATGGCGAAGTTCCATAATGTGGGGGCCGCCACAGAGAAGGCCCTCTTCCTAGTCCCCACCAGCCTGGCTGCTCTGGCTGATGGGATAAGGAGAAGGCCGTCCGTGGCAGACCTTGTTGAGCGGCCTACTTGATGTTGCTGGAGGCGCTCCTTGAGATAAGCTGGGCCGGAGCCGTGTAGGGTTTTAAAGGTCAAAACCAACACCTTGAATTCGGCTCGGCAAGCAACTGGTAGCCAGTGCAACTCATTAAGCACTGGCGTGATGTGATCACGCCGGCGGCTGCCCTTAATCAGGCGAGCCGCCGCGTTCTGTACCAGCTGAAGCTTCCGGACCGTCTTCAAGGGTAACCCCACGTAGAGCGCATTACAGTAGTCTAGCTCTTTCTTGCTGCAAAGAGGGGGTCCTTCCCGAGGCTGGGCATTCCACGGGGAGCTCTGACCAAACTGATCGTAACATACGAAGCATGGATGCCGGGAGGGAAAACTGGGGGAGGAGAAGGGGGGAGAGAGATGAGGCCGAGGGGAGCCTGACCAAACCCCGCTTTGCAGCCTTCCTGGAGAGAAAGCCTGTTTTAAAGGCTTAGTTGGGATGGGTGGATGCTACGCTGGCTGGGGCATGCTGGGAGCTGTAGGCCAAAAACATCTGGGGACCCAAGGTTGGAGAACCCTGCTCTAGACAGTGCAGGGGCATGGATTGTGTGGAAGCCCATGAGAGAGCAGCTATTCCATGTAGGCTGTTGTTGTTGTTGTTATTGTTATATCATCATTAATCATAAGCTGTAATTTTTGGTTTCTTTCGGCTTCTGATTTTTCCAGTCATAATTTCGTTTCATCTCGAACATTAAGAATTTCTCCAAATTTAAGTTCGGTTGGTTCATCCCAAACGTTGAGACGTTTATAAAAAAAGAGTTTGCATGAAAATTCTCAGTCACCTTTCTGCACATTTCTCCTAACGGATGCATTTTTGCAGGGATTTTTGCCTAATATTCACCATTTCCCCCCCCCCCAAGCAGTTTTCTTAATATAATGCACTTTTAACATGATTTTCCCTGATGTACATATTTCTGCATGCATTTTTTTTTTTTTAATTGGAGAACTCCATTGCAAAATTAGGAGAACTGTGAATTTCAAGGGATAACTGAGTTTCAGTACACATGGTAGTTCAAAAGGGCAAAAATAGTTAAGTTTGCATTAAAATATGAACTGAATGAATCCCCCCCCCCAATCCTTAGGCAGCAGCAAACCCAAGCTTGTTTCTAACCTGCTTTAAAACAGTATTCCCCAAGCAGCTTATATATAGTTTATATATAGGTAAACACAACAGTTGAAGATGTTCCCGACCCGAGTCCATCTTCACCATTTCCCGGTGAAACAATCGGAAGCTTACGTCTTGGGTTTCCGTTGTGAGTTTCCTGCACTGTCAAAATGTGAGGGAATGTCCTGCTCTGGTCCATGTTAGTTTTCTGTCAGTGAGCTTATTTCCAAAGGCATCTGAACATTTTAATTTTTTAAAATGTCCATGTGGCAAGTTTTCTCCGTGTGGTTGGGATCCAAGGAAACCTGACAAGTTCTACATGCACAAAGCTGATGTAGGCTGATGTTGTTTCTTGAATGGTGGGCCGCCATGATACATTTAAGAATTGGTGAGAATTTTGATTCAGTTTAGTTTTGATCAGAAATGTAGCAACATTCGCAAAGTTCTCCATATTTGAGACAAAAAGCACTTGCGTTTTGAAAGAATCGAATGCAAGAGAAACGGAAACTGATAAATTTGTCCATTCAGGCCCAGGGCTTTTGAATGCGTTGCTCTTAAAAGTCTGGCTTTGAATCAGTGACTGGGTTCAGACAACACGATAACACACACTCAAGAGTTCAGTAAGGGTTGAGTGTGGCTTGTTGTTGAACTATGGGCATGTTTAGCCTTCAGAAGAGGAGACTGAGGGGAGATATGATCGCTCTCTTCCAGTATTTGGAAGACTCTTCCAGTATTTGAAGGGATGTCACACAGAGGAGGGCAAAGATCTCTTCTCGTTCATCCCAGTTTGCAGGACACGGAATAATGGGCTCAAGTTACAGGAACCTAGATTCCACCTAAACATCAGGAAAAATTTCCTGACTGTCAGACCAATAAGACAATGGAATCAACTACCTAGGGAGGTCGTGGGCTCTCCCACTCTGGAGGCATTCAAGGTGCAGCTGGACAGACATCTGTCAGAGATGCTTTGACCTAGATTCCTGCATTGAGCAGGGGGTTGGACTCGATGGCCTTGTAGGCCCCTTCCAACTCTACTTTTCTATGATTCTATGATTCTATGGCTTGTTGCTGAAAACATGGGTCATTTTGTTGTCTGAACCCTGCTGTGCTAACAACCCATGAAGAGAACCCATGGTTTGTTGTTGGGTTGTGAACTGTGGGCTGTTCACCATGGTTTGTTATCTCAGCTGGGTTCAGACAACGACGAGTTCAGACAACACAATAACCCACACTCAAGGGTTGAGTATGGATTGAGTGTGGGTTGTCATTGAACCGCGGCTTGTTGTTGAAACATGGGTCATCATGTTGTCTGAACCCAACTGAGATAACAAACTGCCCTGGTCGCATAAAATGAAGGTTAAAAAGAAAAGGATATTGTAGAGTTGGAAAAGGTGCAGAAAAGGGCAACCAAAATGATCAAGGGCCAGAGAAACTCCCCTGTGATGAGGGAAAAGTCACAACACTGAGGGCGTTTTAACTTAGAAAAAGGGTGCATAAAGCCAGGGAGACATGAAAGAGGTTTACGGAATTATGCATGGTGTGGAGAAAGTGGATAGGGAGACATTTTTCTCCCTCTCTCATAATACTAGAACCCAGTGGGGTCGTCCCATGAAGCTGATTGGTGGGAGATTCAGGACAGATGAAAGGAAGGACCTTTTCACACAGCGCAGAGTCAAACTATGGAATTCACTTCCACAGGATGTGGTGATGGCCACCAACTTGGATGGCTTTAAAATGGGATTGGACAAATTCCTGGAGGAGAAGGCTATCAATGGCTACTAGTCCTGATGGCTATGTGCTACCTCCGTAAATCTAAGGTGGATAATGAGATTTTTTCACAAATCCCGCAAAAACAAATTAAAGAGGAACTTGCAATACTCCCCACTTTGGATGAAGTAAAAAAAAGCCATTAATCAAATGAAGAACAACAAAGCTAGTGGACCAGATGGGATTCCTGCTGAAATCTTTAAAGAAGGGGCCCCCGAACTTGTACAACATCTTCATAAACTCATCGAAAAAATCTGGATAAGGGAAGAGATCCCAGAAGACTTCAGGGATGCCATAATTATCACCCTCTTTAAGAAGGGTGACAGAACAGACTGTGGAAACTATCGGGGCATTTCTCTCTTAGCAACCGCAGGTAAAATATTTGCTAGGATTCTCGCAAACCGTCTTCTATCTATTTCAGAAGAGATCCTCCCTGAAACTCAATATGGTTTCCGCCCCTCTAGAGGGACAGTAGACATGTTTTTTACTGCACGTCAGCTCCAAGAAAAATGCCGGGAACAAGATCAACCCCTTTATATGGCATTTATCGATTTGGCTAAGGCCTTTGATACTGTAGACTGTACAGCTCTCTGGACTATCCTTATGAAAATTGGATGCCCCAATAAATTTGTGAATATCTTGCGACTTCTCCATGACAACATGACGGCAACGGTTTTGGACAACAACGGCTCTCATGGTGCTCCATTTAAAGTGGGATCAGGTGTTAAACAGGGATGTGTTATCGCCCCAACATTATTTGCCATTTTCATCGCCATGGTTTTACATCTTGTCAAGGGGAAACTTCCCACCGGTGTGGGAATTATATATCGAACAGATGGAAAGCTTTTTAATCTCAGCAGGCTGAAAGCAAAAAGTAAGGTAATTACAACCTCCGTTGTGGAACTTCAGTATGCTGATGATAATGTGGTCTCCGCACATTCAGAGGATGATCTCCAAACTATCCTAAATGCTTTTGCAGAAGCATACGAAAAACTTGGTCTCTCACTTAACATCAAAAAAACCAAAGTGCTTCATCAGCAAGTGCAAGCCAATCCTTTGGTGATGCCATCTATCCAGCTTGGCGGGACAATACTGGAAAATGTCGATCATTTTCTCTATCTTGGCAGCTATCTTTCTGTTACAGCTAACATCGACAGTGAAATCCAGCATCGTCTGAGCTCCGCAAGTGCCGCATTTTCTCGAATGAAACATAGAGTGTTTGAGGATCGGGATATTTGTAAGAAGACCAAAACACTGGTTTATGAAGCCATTGTATTACCAACTTTATTGTATGCCTGCGAAACATGGACTATCTATAAACGTCACTTCCACCTCCTTGAAAGGTTTCATCAACGTTGCCTCCGGAAAATCCTGCAAATTACTTGGGAAGATAGGCGAACAAATGTCAGTGTACTGGAAGAAGCAAAGACTACTAGCATTGAAAAAATGATCCTTCAACGCCAACTTCAGTGGACCGGTCATGTTGTTCGAATGCCTGACTGCTGTCTCCCAAAGCAGTTACTTTACTCCCAACTCAAGGATGGAAAGCGGAATATCGGTGATCAATATAAGAGGTTTAAAGATGTTCATAAGGCTAATCTAAAAAAATGCAATATAAACATCGAAAACTGGGAAGCTCTGGCCCATGAACGATCTAAATGGAGGTTGGCCTTTCACAAAGGTTCCATGGACTTTGAAGAAGCCCGAGTGCAAGGTGAAAGGGAGAAACGTGCTAAGCGAAAAGCACGTCAAATGAATCCTTTACAGGACCATCTTCTATCTGGTAACTTGTGTCCTCACTGTGGGAAGCTGTGTGGATCTAGAATTGGCCTCCACAGTCACTTACGGACCCATCGCTAGAGTCTACACAATCTTCTTTAGAATTTCCTCCTTTTATCCCGGAAGACAATCTTACTCGGTCACAAGTGATCGCCTGATGATGATGACCTCCAGTATCAGAGGCAGTATGCCTAAGTACTCCAGTTGCTGGGGAACATGGGTGGGAGGGTGCTGTTGCACTCAGGTCCTGCTTGTGGGTTTCCCCGTGTGCAGCTGGTTGGCCACTGTGTGAACAGACTGCTGGACTAGATGGGCCCTTGGTCTGATCCAGCAGGGCTCTTCTTATGTTCTCCAATTGTAACAAATGGAAAGCTAACTGTATCTCTGTTATGAGGTTCGTAATTTTAAAAATAAAAGGTGATGACTGCATTAGAAGAGGGGGGAAATGCACAGTTTATCCAAGACTCTTAGTCATGATCATACTCACAGGATTATACAGTCATGCCTTGGATTGAGAGCATAATTCGTTCCGGAAACATGCTTGTAATCCAAAACACTCTTATATCAAGATGAAATCCCCCCCAAAAAAATTTGTACAGAGATTTTTAATTTAAGCCATACTACAGTACTTGTATTGCAAGACGTCGCTTGTATATCAAGTAAAAATAAATAAATAAATAAGTATTTAAACATTTGCTTGTCTTGCAAAACGCTCTCAAACCAAGTTACTTGCAATCCAAGGTATTACTGTATTCAGAAATCCAGCTCAGCCAAGAGCTCCACGGTAACATTGGCAATGGAATCCCTCTCTGTCTGTGAAGATCTACAACAAGCTGAGGTCCAATGCTGACCCAAAGACGCTTTGCAGCCTGAAGTGGAGCCTGACTGGCATCTTCTCCCCCTGAACCAACACTTTACTGCACGATTCAGAGGTCAATTTCTGCCTCCATCTATTCCTGCCCCCCCCCCCCCACCATGTGCCACCTGAGCCAGGTCACTTTGCTCTATCAAGATCTCCAAGGACCAGCTCAGCGTAAGGGCATCGCTTGGAATGACCAAGGAAGCATCTCTAAAGCCTCCCGGAATATCCCAACAGTTACATTGGCAATTTGGCATCTAAGGGTGCAATCCTATGCATGTTTAGACAGAAAAAAAGGTCTACAACTCCCAGCATGCCCCAGCCAGCTATGCTGGCTGGGGCATGCTGGGAACTGTTGGCCTTTTTTTCTGTAAACTTGCGTAGGATTCCACCTTAAGTGACATCGTTCTGCATTGTTTTCCTCTGTTTAGAAAGGGAATTGTAATGCTGAGAAACTTGTTCTGGTATTAACATACGTTAGATCATAATTTGTACTCCTGTGAAGATGATGAGAACCGTGTTTTGTCATTATAATGACAGGTAAATGTGTGGGTTTGAGCAGGGTTGTTAGATTTTGGCACAGGAAGCTGACATTTCTGCTACTAGGAGAAAAGATGTGAATTGGAGCGATTTCTCCCTTCCTTCCTTCCCTCCAAATCCTTGATTCAATTTAAAGTGGCTCCTTTTCTTTTTCTTTTGTGTGTGCAAATCTGTCTTTCATTTCACTCTGAACCTATCACAGACCTTGCCAACTGGATCTCAAACTTCCTGCGTTTCTCTTAACTGAGTCATAGAAGGCAATGTTAAAACCAGAGCAATTACAAGATGATTTACAGAAAGAGATGTTGAAATACTTGGAAGCTGCCTTCACCAACCTGGTGCTCTCCAGCTGTGTTGGATTACAACTCCTATCATCCCCACACAGCATGGGCTGGGAATGATGGGGGTTGCAGTCCAACGCCGTTGGAGGGCACCAGCTTGGGGAAGGCAGGTTTAAACCATGTAAGTCCAGACTGCCTTCATGCCACGGTCGTGGACTTCCCAGAAACATCTGGGTGGCCCCCCTTTGGAAGGAGGATGCTGGATCTTTGGTTTGTTCCAGCAGTACTTTTGTTACATTCTTAACCTCTTGGAGCCTGAGAACGAAGCTAAACATGAGATGGGAGCAGATGCATTTGTTCAATCATGGGTCAGCTCTGTTCATGTACAAAGAGAGCCAGTGGCAGCGTGGTATAGCTGTTGGAGTGTTGGACCGGGACTCGGGAGATCTAGGTTCTAGTCCCCACTTGCTCATGAAGCTTCCTGGGTGACTTTGGGCCAGCCACTGACTCTCAGGTCCCGTCATCTGTGTGCCCTTTGATGTTAAAATTAGGCCCGGTGCCTACCTCGCAGGGTTGTTGTGAGGACAAAATGGAGAGGTGGACTGTGCGAGCCACCTTGGTTTCCTTGCAAGAGGGAAGAAAAGGTGGCATATACAGTAATACCTTGGATTGCAAGTAACTTGGTTTGAGAGCGTTTTGCAAGACAAGCAAATGTTTAAATATTTAATTTTTTTTTAGTTGATTTACAAGCGACGTCTTGTGATACAAGTACTGTAGTACGGCTTAAATTAAAAATCTCTGTACAAATTTTTTTGGGGGGGGGATTTCGTTTTGATATAAGAGTGTTTTGGATTACAAGCACGTTTCCGGAACGAATTATGCTCTCAATCCAAGGCATGACTGTACGTGTAACAAATCCATCAATAAAAGTGGGGATGAGCCGGATTTTAACATCAAAGGGCACACAGATGACAGGACCCGAGAGAGCCCCCTTGCCTTGCTTCCCTTTGCTCCGCTGCCCCCGGCTTCTTTTCCCCAGCCCTGCACACATCTGGCACTGGAGCTGGGCTGTGTGGTGGCAGCGGGGTGGTGGTGCGTGGGATGAGTTCTTCAGACAATGGGCCACGGGGAGGAAAGGCAGCAGGGGTGGGTGTCCCGCTCCCTTCACACACACCCCTTTCAAATTATCACACACACACACACACACACACACACACCACAAATGAGGTGGGTTAATGGGAGATGCCCAACTTGGTAGGTCCATTGTTCCCACCCACCCCCGCCCAACAGATCATGGAAAGTACTTTGGAGTGGGGATTTCAGGGATCTTAGGAAACCTAGCAAGCGGAATCTGCAAAGAGAATGTGGCAGCGCGGAGTGCTGCTGCTGCTCTCAGCCGTGCCCTGTTGCAAGATACTCCATTCCACAACCCCACCCCCACAGTTCTCTGTTCCTCCACGCCCCCTTCCGACAATCATTCGGCATGCCATGCCCTCTGAGGAGACTCGGTCCTTGTTGGGATGTTTTGGGGGCAGGTTTTCCCCCTTAGGGCTTTTTCCCCCAAAGGGGTTTTTGTTTTTTGGTACTTCGGCAAACCTTGGGGTTTCCCCGAGCCTGCTGATGCCTCCCTCTTGTGAGTCAGGCTGGCGCTATTTTTGCTATATAAGGAGTGGCATTGCTGGAGGTGCAATACCACTAATGCAGTGTTCTCCAACCTTGGGTCCCCAGAAGTTTTTGGCCTACAACTCCCAGCTACGCTGGCTGGGGCATGCTGGGAGTTGTAGGCCAAAAACTTCTGGGGACCCAAGGTTGGAGAACACTGCGCTAATGCTTCTTTTTTTGGGCCAACCGCTGGAGGTGTAATACTGCGAATGCTTCTTTTAACCACATGCTTTGGCAATGTGTCCCTTTCTGGGAGTAGCTGCCCCTCTCTGGGAGGAAGCTATAACATGGACAAACTTTGCATATGGGAACACTCTCTGATATTTTTTTCTGACGCCCGTGTTCTTTTAAATGATCTACCTGTTTCTTGGAAGTTAAAGCACGGTCGAGGCAAATGGATCTTTCCCGTGCCCTTTTGACGGCCAACGGTGCAATCCAGTAAGGCTGCCCATAATCCTCTGAACTCGGGAGGACTTACAGGCACCCAATGGGGCAGCCGATTTCGGTCGTCTAAGTGTTTTGCCCCCCTGGAGCGCGAGGAGGAGAGGCTGAGGCGCCACCAGCGTACGTAGAGTCCTCCCCTGCCCGCCCACAAAACTCCGGCTCCAAGGCCACTCTTTCAGTCTTGGAACCGCCCTGCATTCGGAGTCTCAGCTCCTAGCGGCCATACATAGGATTGCACCCTAAAAGACTGATACTACAACCCTGGAAAAATAACGCGCACACCTCCTGCAATGCAATGTACTGAAGACCTAACGACGCTTTCATTATTTGAGCAGACGGCATGTAGACGCCACTCTCAAATGGACAGATACATGGATACAGGGCCGGATTAAGATAGGGGCTATTGGAGCTGCAGCTCCAGGCCCCTATCCCAAAACAGGCCCACAATCAGGACCAGTGCAGGGCAGTTTGGCGCCCCAGGCGAAATAATATTTAGCGGGCCCCCTCTCCAAAGCAGCCCTGCTCTGCAAAAAAAAAAAAAACCCCTGCGCCGCCACCACCAACCTACCCTCCCCCCGCCCTGGTGGTGGTGGCGGCGGCGGCCACCGCCACCACCACCATCGCCACCACCGCCACCGCTGCCGCCAAGGAGGAGGAGGAGGAAGTGACGTGACGGGACCCCCGCGCTGTTTTTTGCCGGGGAAACCATGGCAACAGGGCTGTTTAAGCCCTGTTGCCCTGGTTCCTCCCACCAAAACAACGTGGGCGGGGCTCCGGAAGCGACACAACGCGGAGAAGGTAAGTGGCGGGGGGGTCGGGGATGGTGGTGATG
This sequence comes from Shinisaurus crocodilurus, assembly GCA_021292165.1. Lineage (NCBI taxonomy): Eukaryota > Metazoa > Chordata > Lepidosauria > Squamata > Shinisauridae > Shinisaurus > Shinisaurus crocodilurus. Next base: position 309,238,443 of record CM037876.1, read on the forward strand.
GCGGCGGCGGCGGGAGGCGCAGCGGCAGTGAGCGGGAGGGCGGGGGGAGGCGCAGCGGCGAGCGGGACGGGAGGGTGCGGCGGTGGCGGGAGGGAGGGAGGGTGGGGAGGTGGAGGCCTGGCGAGGGCGGCGCAGCGGAGGCAGAGGCCTGGCGGGGGCGGCGCAGTGGCAGTGAAGAGGAGCGCAGCGTTTCTGCGCCCTCTTCAGCTGCGCGCCCTCCTCAGCACCAGGCCCATAATGCTCTTAATCCGGCCCTGTACGGATAATTGGTCTGCCTTTGTTGAAGCTTATGTAAAATTAATACATTTAAATTGATGCACTTATATGGGTATATATATATATATATATATATACACACACACACACACACACTTTAGATTTTGTTCTCTTTTGTTTTGGCGAAACACGCAATACATAAATAAATAAATAGCATAAAGAGTGGCACTTGGAGAATGGTTTGCTCTTAGTACAGATGGTGAATTATCCCCATTGTGGCGGGAGGCCAGCCTCACCTTGAAGCAAAGGTCTAAAATGACCTTGGCAAGGGTGCTTAACAGATGTTCGAGGGAGGCAAGCACTTACTTGGAGGAGAGGTCCCCGTCGGGGGGAAAAAAGCCATGGAAAGCGAGCATTGATTGGCACAGGATGTGTAAACACCATGATATTCAGCGCAGACTCCACTATTTGTGAGACATAAAGTTGCAATTATGTGAAAACATATTGGAATGGATATGTCCCCCCCCCCCGCCATGCCCCCCCATTCCCTGCAGTGAACTTACTAAACATTTTGAACTGGTTCCATAATAATAAGAGCTCTACTGCCATCTCCTGGCTTTAGGTTCCTGTGGCACATTAAGGACTATGTGTAGGGCCGTACTGAACATTTGCCTGTCAGCAACCGCAGCACAATTGGATTTAATATATATTTCAGTGGAAAATTGCCAAGGAAAGGCCCAGATCGAGGGTCCACAGCAAGGTATCTTTATTCAGGGTGGGAATATTTCAAAGAGCAGCTCCAAATCCATTTTCTGATAGCGTTAACTCGGTATTTTACTTCAGAGGGAATTTGAGGGACCTCTTAAACAGGTTGATTTTTTTTTCTCCTTCTGGCTTTTAATCGACTTTATTTATAAAAAATAAGAAAGAAAAGCATCAGTAAAATAGATAGAAAAGGATCTGTTTTAATATGTATGCACTAAATTAACTTCTAAGCTGCCTTGAGTTGCATTTGAATATAAACATTCTGAATAAATAAACGAACGAAAAGGCTGCAATTCCATATACGCTTACCTGGGGAGTAAGTCCCTCTGACCCCAGTGGGGCTTATGTCTGAGGATTGCAACGTAAGAATGGGAGGAGGCACTCCTTTCGATATCCTGGTCCCAAAATGTTTAGGGCAGCCTTCCCCAGCCTGGTGCCCTCCAGAGGTGTTGGACTACAACTTCCATCATCCCAGGTCATCATGGCCATCAGCTGCACACAATGGGAGTCGAAATCCAAGAGGTACGGAGGGCACCAGGTTTGGGAAGGCCGGTTTAGGGCATGTAGATATGTATGAACAGTAAGTATTTTATGTAAAAAAAGATGGGCGGGGGGAAGGCTATTTTTTAAGAAAATGCAACATTCACCAAAGTCAAAGCCTATGCAGATTTTGCTCCTGTTCCTGTTGCTTTCCTTAAGCGCCCCCCCTCCCGCCTTCCACAACCTCCTTCCTTCCTGTTCTCTCTTTCCAGGCATCTGCAAACAGATTCACTGACGCTGACTTTTGCCACCCTGACCCTATGGATGGATGGCCCGTTCAACACTCTCTTTTTGACAGTATCGTCAGCAAAACTCAGCTCCACAAAGAGCCTGCAATTGGCACATCCCAACACTCACAGCACCAGTCCTGTCAGGGCTGCCCATGGCTTGGGGCACCTCTGCATGATGAAGCTTTTAACCTGCCATTTTACCGAGGCTTCCGCTTCCGGATTCTTTGTGGGGTTAAGATCAGCTCCTTTACACGTGTTTTTCTCCCTGGGTTCTTTCTCTGCCTTTCTATATGTTCCATTACACAACCACAAGGTGGCGCTGCAGTACAGCAAAACTGCGAAAACACGTGAGCCTTTCGTTGCGGCTCATTCCGCCATTTCCAGATAACATGACACTTTCCTCGCTCTAAAAAAAAGCCGTGGAAGAGTTTGTAAATGACCTCAACTTTGCTGGCTGTGTGATTTCTTTGCTGACCGTGTAAACTTGCAGACCTAGTTTAAGCCAGTACAAGCTAAAAGATGTAACTTGCATGTTAGAAGTTGCGAAGAAACCAGATAAGAATGAGAACACATTCTTCCCATGCTAATAACCAACCACAATGTTGATTCTTGCTAACATCATCCTTTTCTGCTCATCTACCAGAGAATATAAAAATTCCTTCCTAGATTTGTTCAGAGAACAGGGCATGTCCAGCTTCCACACAGCTGTGTTAATTAATAAAGTTTTTTCTCTTTCTGCATCCAAAGATTACAAATAGAGTTTTTTCCTTAACAAATGCTTGGAAAGCACGGGAAAGACCCTGGAGGATGACGACGGCATGTAAAGCACACATGCAAACTACTGCGAGTGTGGAATCATGAGTGCACAATAAATGCCTTGTGTAGAGAAGCCCTTGCTTGTCGACACCTAGAGGGGCAAATTTCCCACAGGCCGTTATTTCGCATGTGAAATTCTCTGGAATGGACTAGATCAGCTTTTCCCAGATCTGATGCCTTGCAGATGTGTTGGACTGTAACTCCCATCGGCTGTGTTGACTGGGGATAATGGGAGTCATAGTCCAACACAGCCAGAGGGTGCTGGCTTAGGGAAGGCCGGATGAGATTGTCTCTGGAGCTATCTTAATGCACCATCATCGATGCAGCTGAGATGGAGATGCGTTTAAAAAATAAAACAAACCGCCCAAAGGTTCAGCATAAAAGAGAACTTCAGCCACAGTGAAGAGGAGGAGTATATTGGTTCAGATCATGCTGAGTTGAGTAATGGCGGCCGGAGCGTTGTCTTCATGGTCACCCTGGAAGGCTTCAAGGCCTCTTCTCTCCCGCTGGCCCCAAGGCCTGCCTTCGCTCTCGTTGGCCATCGCTCCAGATGGGCTAGGAGCAGTTTGGGGATGAAGAACAGAGAGCTTCGGCTATTGGGCGGCATAGAAATGTAATAAATAAATAAATAAATAAATAGCGGTAAAGGCTGCGCAGAGAGGCCAAACGGCTTGTCCGTTTGAGTCCTTAAAATCCCAAGAATACAAGCCGGGGCCTTCGACAGGTTCCCTTCCCACCTTCCCACCTGCCAGTTAAGATTCAAAAACCGCCTGCTGGAAACTTTGTGGAACTGGGACCACACCTTCATTTGGCCCATCCTCTTTAGGGCCAAAATGCATGTTATATGGGCAAATGTGTGGACCTGGATAGATTTCAGGTTTGCGAAGAAAACATGAATTGAGAAGCAGAGGGCAGGAACTTGCTGAGGAAACTTGGAAGGTGGGAACATCTGGACCCCTCAAATGTCCTCCCCCCCCCTGGCCTATCTAAATATTTTTGTTTCCCCAGCTGGACACTGTGAAGAAATGCTATATTTGTATCTGCTTATTTAGGTTTCGTAGTGTTTGTATTGTGTGAGTGACCTCCGAGAGAGGTAATAATGTAACTGCATGGGCCAGAAGCCTGGCTTTGCTACTGCGTATTGGGCACAAGACAGGTATGGCTGCCTTGGTTACAGTTGCTATGGAAGGGAGGCTTCAAGCTGACGGTTTGAAAAAGATTTGGGGGAGAAACTGCTGTTGTTTACATAGGTACAAGGCAGATAGTAAAGCACAATTTGGATGAGTCAAGGGGTCAACACACTTGATTGGTAGTTAGGAGGTACCTACAGAACAGGATTGGTCAGAGGTTCTGGCCAGGAGATTTAAAAAAAAAAAATCAGTTGGTGGTTGACCGTTGGAGACAGTTGGTTGGAAGAGAACTGGCGGCTGAAGAGAGCAGAGGTCAGAGCTGAGAGAGGAGCAAGCCTTCCAGTCTGAGACAGATTCTGGAGACCAGGGCTGGTGGAGTGAGGAGGTTATGGTGAAGCTTCAGGCAGGCAGCAGAGCCCAGCACCAGAAGAATTTATAAGAGGGCCTTTTCTGTGGTGGCCCCCGTACTGTGGAACTCTCTCCCGAGTGACCTCCGCCATGCCCCCTCTCTGCTGAGCTTCCGCCGCTCATTAAAAACTTGGTTATTCAGGCAGGAATATGGGGTGGGCTAAGATTTTAAAATTTTATACTGTTTTAATGTATTTTAATGGAGAAAAATGTTTTAATGTATTTTGTTCTGTTTTATTTTCTGTACATCGCCCAGGGTGGCCGGTTGGCCAGCCAGATGGGCGATAGATAAATGCAAATAATAATAATAATAATAATAATAATAATAATAATAATAATACATCTGGACCTAGTTAATTCCCCCACCCCCCTTGACAGATAGAATCAGACAAAGGCTTGGAGCAATAGTCCACACCAGAGGAACTACAAGGCGCACTTCAGGAAAACCAAACCTACTGCAGTGCCAAGCAGTCGCCTCATGGGAACCGGAATTCTAGGCCGTTTATTAATTATCTTAGTGTGGCAATGATACTTACTGGAGAAATGTTACTCATACAAGTCCTGGACTGATGCAGCTTCTAGGGTTGTGTCAGGTTGGGGTATATAGTACGGGGCAAGCATTTGAGGTGCATTGGTGGGGTCACCACCGACAGGGGCTTCTTTTCTCCTAGCTAGCTCTCTTCCCCACTTCTTGAAGACGTAGGCTTTCCAATCAGCAGCTGCCTGTTGAAGGTCGTTGCTCGGGCCCTCCTGAAGCATTTCAAGAGCTGAAATCACAGATGGGCCAAGCGTCAATGGACCAATTCTTTAAACAGAGTAAGAAAGAGCTCAGATTTTGGGTTCAGCCTCAATCTGGCATGAAAAAGTTCAGTCAACTGATGGGTTTAATTGACTTTGGGAACTGGCTATTTGAGGATGAAATAACTATTTTGTGACTTGGAGACTTATGTTGGCGTGATGAAAATGGCAGCATTTTATAACTAGATCTAGATATCTAGATCTATGTATCTGATCCAAACTACAGTAATACCTTGGATTGCAAGTAACTTGGTTTGAGAGCGTTTTGCAAGACAAGCAAATTTTCAAATATTTATTTAATTTTTTTTTAACTTGATATACAAGCGACGTCTTGCAATACAAGTACTGTAGTACGGCTTAAATTAAAAATCTCTGTACAAATTTTTTTGGGGGAATTTCGTTTTGATATAAGAGTGTTTTGGATTACAAGCACGTTTCCGGAACGAATTATGCTCTCAATCCAAGGCATGACTGTATACACTTTAGCTCTCCTGCTACCAAATCTAGATTCTAGAGATCTAGTTTCTCCGAGATCTCTAGAACTTTTAGCAGGAAGGCTACCAGTTTGCATCAATTGTGCTGTATGAATCCAGGAAACATTTGATCCACCTGACAACAATGGCCGTGCTGTTTATTACATTTTAATCTCACTTTCATCGAAGGAGCTCAGAGAGACATATACGGTGTACCCTTAGTTTACCTTCATAACCACCTTGTGAGGTAGGTTAGGTTGAGAGATAATGACTGACCCAAAGCCACCCAGTTTGCTTCATGGCCATGTGCGGATTGGAATCCAGGTCTTCAGTCCAAGTCTGAGACTCTGTCCACAGTACCATGCTCTTCTCCTTCCCATCTGGCCATAGCTTGCTTCTGGGTGGCCCTTGGTCAACTTCCTCCTCATCTTGGCCTTGGCAACTGCCCGACCCTGTTGATCACCCACACCGGTCCTTCTATAAGGGGGCCTGGTCCAAGATAGGCTTCCAGTCATTCCCATCTCACAAGCACCATTTGCAACTATGAGGCCTAAATCCATAGATTTCATAGACCATAGAGTTGGAAGGAGCCTACAAGGCCATCGAGTCCAACCCCCTGCTCAATGCAGGAAACTAGAGGAGGGGTCTCCCATCCGAGTAATAACCAGGCTTGACTTTGTTGGGTTTTGCATAGGCAGAACGAGATTACCACCTGACATCGGGATTATCACCTGACCTGGTGGGTGTTACTTGAGTTCAAGTATACAAGGTCTTTTGGTCACGAGACTTAGTCTCGAGGTGATATGACTCAGCAACCTTGACAAGTTTGGGATCAACATGTTGATGAATAGGTTATACAACTGGGGTGAGTAATATCCTATTTATAGGTGCAGGGTCTGCGGTATATAAAGCTGACACACTTGCTGATAGCTTCATTCATTCCTCTTCACTTGCTGTCTCTCGTCTCGACTTGTTCTGGACTTCACTTCATCTAGCCTTACCACTGGGGTATAGGTTTTGAGTCTGCAATGATGTAGTGAGTAGAGATGCATTGCTTGCCTTAATCCCATGTAATTGGGTCTTACAAATAAACTCTTTAATCTTTATTAACTGCTGTTATCTCCTCCTTCCGCCTGCGTGACTGGGACTGAGGGTCATTGGCTAGGGGAGCTTTTGAACCCGGGTCAGTCCAGCTCTCACAGACTTGACCCTGCTTAGCTTCCCATGCTCGGACAAGCTGAGCCAGCATGAGCCACAGCCCCCCTTTGAGCTTTTTGTGCACTGCTGTGATGTCAGCATGCAATCATCGTTCATGCTTGAGAGAAAGCGGAGAAGAGGCATTTGTCATGTGGAGGAGCATTCTGAAGGTGTAGGTTCATGTGACAAAGCTGCTTTATGCCTTATGCGTGAGGAGGACACCATAGGCTCTCTCAAGTCTGTGCCCATTTTCTGGCCAGTTCTCTACTTGTGTAGATAAAACCTTGTGCAGGGGAAAAATAATAAGATTGGGGAAATGGCACTTTGCTTGGTCACATGATCACACAGATGCTGCCCTCCTTGGCAACTGTATACAGGTGCATTTTTGCTTACTTACAGGTCAGCAGAAGCTGCTGAGTATCCTCATCTAGGTCTGTGATCTGCATGCTTTCCAGAATAACTCCTGCAGAAAAGAAGTCCAGCAATGAAAGGACTTAGTGTCTGGAGGGGGGCGGGGGCGGGCGTGGATTTACAAATGGGTCGTGAACTGAAAGGTGGATTAAGTTTACAGAAGGGCCCCACTTCAAAAATGTTGTGAAGCTCCGAGGTAGGGGGAAATCATGACATTCCTGTTGGCTGCAAAGACAAGTATTATAATGTTAAAGAGTCTTGTAGCACCTTAATCATAGAATCATAGAAAAGTAGAGCTGGAAGGGGCCCACAAGGCCATCGAGTCCAACCCCCCGCTCAATGCAGGAATCCAGGTCAAAGCATCCCTGACAGATGGCCGTCCAGCTGCACCTTGAATGCCTCCAGAGTGGGAGAGCCCACCACCTCCCTAGGTAGTTGGTTCCACTGTCTTCTTGCTCTGACAGTCAGGAAATTTTTCCTGATGTTTAGGTGTAATCTGGGTTCCTGTAACTTGAGCCCATTATTCCGTGTCCTGCAAACTGGGATGATCGAGAAGAGATCCTGGCCCTCCTCTGTGTGACATCCCTTCAAGTACTGGAAGAGTGCGATCATATCTCCCCTCAGTCTCCTCTTCTGAAGGCTAAACGTGCCCAGTTCTTTCAGTCTCTCCTCATAGTCATAAAGACTAACAAATCTATTCTGGCATACGCTTTCATGGACACTGTCCACTTCACAGAATCATAGAGTCTGAAGGGACCTCGGAGATCACCTAATCCAACCCCCTGCTCAATGCAGACTCCGCAGGGTGCAGCTGAAGCATCTGTGACAGGGGGCCAGCCAGCTTCTGCTTAATGCCTCTGGTGAAGGAGAGCCCACCAGCTCCCAAGGCAGCCTGTTCCCCTGCTGAACGGCTCTCACCATTAGGAAGAGTCTCCCAATGTTTACCCAAAATCTGCTTCCCTGCAACGTCCCCCTGCTGAAAGTGTTAATCTCAAACTGGCAGATTTATCATCATCATCAGGCGATCACTCGTGACCGAGTAAGATTGTCTTCCGGGATAAAAGGAGGAAATTCTAAAGAAGATTGTGTAGACTCTAGCGATGGGTCCGTAAGTGACTGTGGAGGCCAATTCTAGATCCACACAGCTTCCCACAGTGAGGACACAGGTTACCAGATAGAAGATGGTCCTGTAAAGGATTCATTTGACGTGCTTTTCGCTTAGCACGTTTCTCCCTTTCACCTTGCACTCGGGCTTCTTCAAAGTCCATGGAACCTTTGTGAAAGGCCAACCTCCATTTAGATCGTTCATGGGCCAGAGCTTCCCAGTTTTCGATGTTTATATTGCATTTTTTTAGATTAGCCTTATGAACATCTTTAAACCTCTTATATTGACCACCGATATTCCGCTTTCCATCCTTGAGTTGGGAGTAAAGTAACTGCTTTGGGAGACGGCAGTCAGGCATTCGAACAACATGACCGGTCCACTGAAGTTGGCGTTGAAGGATCATTTTTTCAATGCTAGTAGTCTTTGCTTCTTCCAGTACACTGACATTTGTTCGCCTATCTTCCCAAGTAATTTGCAGGATTTTCCGGAGGCAACGTTGATGAAACCTTTCAAGGAGGTGGAAGTGACGTTTATAGATAGTCCATGTTTCGCAGGCATACAATAAAGTTGGTAATACAATGGCTTCATAAACCAGTGTTTTGGTCTTCTTACAAATATCCCGATCCTCGAACACTCTATGTTTCATTCGAGAAAATGCGGCACTTGCGGAGCTCAGACGATGCTGGATTTCACTGTCAATGTTAGCTGTAACAGAAAGATAGCTGCCAAGATAGAGAAAATGATCGACATTTTCCAGTATTGTCCCGCCAAGCTGGATAGATGGCATCACCAAAGGATTGGCTTGCACTTGCTGATGAAGCACTTTGGTTTTTTTGATGTTAAGTGAGAGACCAAGTTTTTCGTATGCTTCTGCAAAAGCATTTAGGATAGTTTGGAGATCATCCTCTGAATGTGCGGAGACCACATTATCATCAGCATACTGAAGTTCCACAATGGAGGTTGTAATTACCTTACTTTTTGCTTTCAGCCTGCTGAGATTAAAAAGCTTTCCATCTGTTCGATATATAATTCCCACACCGGTGGGAAGTTTCCCCTTGACAAGATGTAAAACCATGGCGATGAAAATGGCAAATAATGTTGGGGCGATAACACATCCCTGTTTAACACCTGATCCCACTTTAAATGGAGCACCATGAGAGCCGTTGTTGTCCAAAACCGTTGCCGTCATGTTGTCATGGAGAAGTCGCAAGATATTCACAAATTTATTGGGGCATCCAATTTTCATAAGGATAGTCCAGAGAGCTGTACGGTCTACAGTATCAAAGGCCTTAGCCAGATCAATAAATGCCATATAAAGGGGTTGATTTTGCTCCCGGCATTTTTCTTGGAGCTGACGTGCAGTAAAAATCATGTCTACTGTCCCTCTAGAGGGGCGGAAACCATATTGAGTTTCAGGGAGGATCTCTTCTGAAATAGATAGAAGACGGTTTGCGAGAATCCTAGCAAATATTTTACCTGCGGTTGCTAAGAGAGAAATGCCCCGATAGTTTCCACAGTCTGTTCTATCACCCTTCTTAAAGAGGGTGATAATTATGGCATCCCTGAAGTCTTCTGGGATCTCTTCTCTTATCCAGATTTTTTCGATGAGTTTATGAAGATGTTGTACAAGTTCGGGGCCCCCTTCTTTAAAGATTTCAGCAGGAATCCCATCTGGTCCACTAGCTTTGTTGTTCTTCATTTGATTAATGGCTTTTTTTACTTCATCCAAAGTGGGGAGTATTGCAAGTTCCTCTTTAATTTGTTTTTGCGGGATTTGCGAAAAAATCTCATTATCCACCTTAGATTTACGATTTAAAAGGTCATAATAGTGCTCTTTCCAACGCAGTGCAATAGACTCTTTGTCTTTTAAGAGTTTGGTGCCATCTTTTGATTGTAAAGGGTTTGTACCATAGGTTTTTGGTCCATAAATGGCCCTTGTGGCCTTAAAAAAGCCCCGTGCATCATGAGATTCTGCAAGTTGTTGAATTTCTTCAGCTTTCTTTTTCCACCAAGCGTTCTTAAGTTCTCTTGTTCTTCTTTGGACCTCAGCCTTTGCGCTAGCGTAGGTTTTTTTCTTGGCAGCGCAGTTAATATCATTTTGCCATATTTGGAAGGCTTTCCTTTTTTGGTCAATTATATATTTAATCTCATTGTCATTTTCATCAAACCAATCCTGATGTTTCTTAGTTTCATATCCAATAGTTTGTTCACAAGCTGCAGTAATGGAGGTTTTCAGCTTAGACCAATGGTCCTCAATGTTGTCAGGAGGTTCCGTAGGTAGATGTTCCTTAAGAAGTGATTGAAGACGAGTTTGCTTAATAGGATCTTGAAGGACTTGGATGTTCATTTTACGCCTTGGTTTCCTTCCTTGAAGCCTACGTTGGGGAGCAATGTTGATAACCATTGTGGACCGGATTAGTCGGTGGTCTGTCCAGCAGTCGTCGGCACTCACCATGGCCCTAGTAAGAAGTACATCGCGGCGATCTCTAACACGGACAATTACATAATCCAGAAGATGCCAGTGCTTTGACCGTGGGTGCTGCCATGATGTTTTAAACTTATTCTTTTGTCGAAAGAGCGTGTTTGTGATAGTGAGATTATGCTCTGCACATATAGACAAAAGTAAGAGTCCGTTCGGGTTGCTATTACCAACTCCGTCTTTTCCAATAGTTTCTGGCCATAAATCAAAGTCACGCCCGACTCTTGCGTTAAAATCGCCCAGGAGGATAATTTTATCCTCCTTAGGTATCTCTGACAGGAGAGTGTCCAACTGGCTGTAAAAACTTTCCTTGATGTCATCATCAGCATCTAATGTTGGTGCATAAGCGCTCAAAATAGTTACCTGTTGGTTATTGGCGAGCTTTAATCGAAGAGTTATCAGGCGTTCGTTAGTGCCAGTAGGAACTTCTGACAAAGAGTTCACTAGTTCATTTTTGATGGCAAAGCCTACACCATGTATTCGTCGGTCCTGCTCAGGTAGTCCTTTCCAGAAGAAGGTATAACCTCCTTTTTCTTCTTTCAGCTGTCCCTCTCCTGCCTTTCGAGTTTCTTGAAGTGCTGCTATGTCAATTTTAAACCGTCTCAGCTCCCTTGCAATAATAGCAGTCCTACGCTCAGGGCGTTCACTATCTATGTTATCCAGCAATGTCCGTATATTCCATGTTCCAAAATTCAAATGTCTTTTTCGACCGCTAAATTGGTGACCCCACTGGACGCGGTAATCCAGTCAGGGGAGAAAGAGGTAGACTATGTTTAGGGCACCTTTTCTAGCCCCCTCCCCATACGGGGTGAGCAGAGTGGATCCTAAATAGGGCTGCTCAGTCATGGATACAGCTGCCGAGCTGCTCGACTACCTCGTTCCTTGAACAGGGCAACTGAGTCTGCATCCACCGCCCATGTGCTGGTCCATGACTAGGGGCTTCCAGATTCACAGTCCTGCCCCCATTGCCATTCGCCAGTCGCCATGGGTCTTTTTTTTTGTTTGTTTGTTTGGGTTGGGTTGGGTTGGGTTGGATGGGTTGGGTTGGAAGACGCCTGTGCGTGAAACTGTTTTATGTGGGGAGATCGGTGCACAACGAATCACCACACAAACTTGACAGAGTACGGCAGAGATCCAATGGCACGGTTACCCTGACGATTGGAAAACCATTCTCTGCTGCAGCCTTCATCCGCCTTCACAGCCGTTGTAATTTAGGTTTAATTATCTTCCGCCTGTTCTGCCGTTGAGGACTTTATGTTTTGGATCGTTCTTTGTCTGGTTCCGGCGAGGGGTTGGCAGATTTATATACACCACAAGACTCTTGGTTGTTTTTTTTGCTGCAACAGGCTAACATGGCTATTCCTCTGGAAGTTATTATAATTTTCTCCTCTTTCGGACCAGAGTCAGAAACATTTGATGAGCAGCTGCTGAAATGTTTTAGGACAGAAGTCCATGTTTTCACGCTGGCTCAGCTTGTCTGAGCATGGAAAGCTAAGCAGGGTCAGGCCTGGTTATTGCTTGGATGGGAGACCCCTCCTCTAGTTTCCTGCATTGAGCAGGGGGTTGGACTTGATGGCCTTGTAGGCTCCTTCCAACTCTATGATCTATGAATCTATGAATCTTCTGGAGCTCTGAACTTCCTCACGGCGCACATGTCTCTCCATATTCCATCTCCACCACCGCCCACCCGCCCTCACCTTGCCCCACTTCTGCTCAGCCTCTCAAATCCTTCCAGCTAGCCTTGCCTCCTACCCAGGACCGGTGCAAGGCAGTTTGGCGCCCTAGGCCAAGTCAGGTATTTAGCGCCCCCCCTTGGGTGGGTGGGGCGGGCTCCGGAGCAAAGCAGCCTAAAACGCCTGCTCGCCCAGCACCCCCCCCCGCGGCCAGGGGCCTGTCCAGGATGCCCGGCCGGGCGCTGGGCCATGCGATGCCGCCTCCTCCTCCATGCCGCAGCCCGCGGGGGTCCACCCCCTCGGGCTGGGCTGTGAGCACTCTGGCGCCAGGGCCTGGATCGGGCGCCCTCAGCATGAGCATCAGATGGCCGCGCGAGACGAGACCCCTGAGGCAGAGCAGAGCGCGAACGCTACTCACGGAGTCGTGGGCCGGGCAGCCGCAGCGTGCACTCTGGAGGCGAGGTGAGGCGGCGGCAGCACCGCCCCCTGCAGGCAGGGTCCCGAGGCGGCGGCGGCTGCCCCCTCCCCTCCTCCTCTAGCCGGGCTCGGGCCCGGCCTCGCCGCCTGCCCCGCACCCGCCGAGGACCCCGCTTGGGCATCCCCGTGGGAGGCGCCGGGGAGGAAGGGACGGAGCCTCCGCCTTCCTCCCCACCCCGCTGTCGGCTGCGCGGCCTGCGCCTGCCCGGGGACGGAGGCTTAGATGGCGAGCGCCGGGAGAGCAGGTGGGAGAGCAGGCGGGGCGGCGCGCCGGAGGAGAAGCGGGCGGAGGCGCCCTGGCTCATGATGGCGGGCGGAGGCGCGCCCCCCCGCCAAGGAAAGCGACACCGAGTCTGCCCGCAATCCCCCCGCGCTGACCTGGTGTGACTGGTGGCGTCTCCGGCTCCGCAGCTGTCCCGCCCGGCCGCCTCGCCGACAGATCCGGGCTCCGCGAGCGGCAGGCGGGCAGCGTGTCGCCCAGCAGTCCTGGTGGCGGCGAGGAAGAGTTGGCCGGCAGGAGCAGAGTGCGCCCCCTTCAGCCACCCGCCCTAGGCAGCTGCCTAGTTGGCCTAGTGGTAGCGCCGGCCCTGCTCTTACCTGATAATTCAAGAGCTCTTGTTTGGATCTCTTCACAGCCGCTTTGGAAATACGTCACTGTCTTTTTCAGTAGCTCCCCCCTCATCTCTGGGTTGGCATTAACCTAAAACGTCGTAAACATAAAACTCGCTTGAGTTTTCTGGGGTGCCAGAGCCTTGTTCTCTGCTTCAATGCAAAGTATTTCGGGGTGGCTTGGTCTTGAATGGGCAATTGAGACCCAGTAGCTTTACAAGAGACCTGCTCCTGGTGAGAGATAAAACTCCTAGAATTGGTTGATATGGCTCATCACAGCTGCCTGGGTTTTTGGATTCTGCTTGGGAGCACAGCTGTGGGCACTGTCATGGTGAGCGCCTGCACGTCAGCATTTACCGCCACACCAGTGCTCCTGACATCTCCAGTTCAATGAAGGCCCTTGAGCAGGAGGGCTGGGAAAAGACCTCCGGCGCCTCAGTCCCTGGAGAAACATCACTAGTAGTAAGAGCAGAGAAGAAGACTGCTGCATTAGGCGGGCCATAGGGTGTGTTCATAGGGTGTTCACAGGACATATGAACATTCGTATGTTCATAGGGTGTTCACAGGACATGGGGATAAGAAGCCGAGACGGTTCTTGGAAAGGGGCCCATGGCTCCGTGGTAGAGCACATGCTTTTTGCATGCAGAAGGTCTCGAGTTCAATACCTGGCATCCCCTGTTAAAGGATCTTAGGCGGAAGGACTGGGAGGAAAGGCCCTTTCTGCTGAAGCGGCACCAGCAACCTAAGGAGATGACCTGGGCTACAGGGACCAATGGACAGATGCAGCATAAAGCAACTTTGCACGTTCTGTTACTTTATTATTTATTTATTATATTTATACCCCGCCTTTTCTCCTGCAAGGAACCCAAGGCGGCTTACATAATCCTCCTCCTCCTCCTCTCCACTTTATCCTCACAACAATAACCCTGTGAGGTAGGTGAGGCTGAGAGTCCGTGACTGGCCCAAAGTCACACCCAGTGAGTTTCATGGCCGAGCGCCAGGGACTAGAACCCGGATCTCCCGAGTCCCAGTCCAACACTCTTAACCACTACGCCACACTGGCTCTCTGCATTTTAAATCTTTGCAGTGCTGCTAGGTGTTGTTTTGTTTTTCATTTTGTACCGTAGTTTTAAACTTTTATATTGTATTTTATCGTGTTATATTGTATGGTTCTAAATATTGCAAACCGCCCAGAGGGCTTCGGCTATTAAAAAAACAAAATCCAAAGGTTGAGGAAACATTACAGCAGCCATCCCCAACCTGGTGCCTTTCCGATGAGTTGGACTACAACTCCCACCATCCCCAGCCGGCATGGCTAACAGCTGGAATAGATAGGCCTTTAGTTTGAGCCAGCACAGCCCTTCATATGCTATGGTCAAAGGCCACACTGTGTCTGGGGATGATGGGAGTTGTAGTCCCACACATCTGGAGGGCGCCAGAATGGGGGAGGCTGCATCACAGTGCAGAGCATTGTTATCTCCTGCCACTTTTGCAAGCATTTTTTTCCCTTCCACAGGAACAAAGGTGCTGGCGGAGGAATGTTCCGCTACATCTCGATGAAAAGTTGGCAAGGCTATCAAAGGCTAGACAACGACTTTGGGGACAAGGTCTAGCCCAGTGTTCTCCAACCTTGGGTCCCCAGATGTTTTTGGCCTACAACTCCCAGCATGCCCCAGCCAGCTATGCTGAGTGCTGAGTACCTGCTCTTATAGGCTGGGTTCAGACAACACGATAACCCACGCTGAAGGGTTGAGTATGGGTCGTCATTGAACCGTGGGCTGTTGTTGTTGAACCGTGGGTTATCGTGTTGCCTGAACCCAGCTGCGCCAACAAGCCATGGCTTGTTAACCAGGAACAACCCATGAAGAGAACCCATGGTTTGCCGTTGGGTTGTGAACTGTGGGTTTGTTCACCAGGGTTTGTGTGATCTTGGCTGGGTTCAGACAACACGATAACCCACGTTTCAACAACAACTCATGGTTCAATGACAACCCACACTCAACCCTTGAATGTGGGCTTTCCTGTTGTCTGAACCCAGGCCACTGTCTGTTAATTCAACCCCACTGCCCTGGTCGGTCTCCCTCTCTCACCAGCTGCCCGCACAGGTGCTTGTGCAGATTCGGGAGGTTCAAGCTGGGGGTGCGGTAAATTTCTTCAATATGGACCCTCAGTTTCCTCTTTGCCAAAAACCTCACCGACCGCAGAAAGGCAGCTCTGCACGCCTGGGGAAAAAAAAAGAAGAGAGAGTGGCACTGTTTCAGAATGTGACAAGCAGGGCTGTGGAACAACTGCAGGAATTTAAAAAATAAAAATCCCTTTAATTCACGCTGTCATCTCACGCAAGGGAAAGGCGTGGCCTGAGAGCTCATTCTGTTGAGCAGAAGCTCCTGCTGACTGCAACTACCTGGGGCTGATTGCAGCTGATTGATTGCAGGAAGTGGGGCTGATTGCAGGGCGTGGCCTGGGAGCTCATTCTGTTCCTGACTCCCAGCTGAGCAGGAGCACAACAGGAGAGAGGCTCCAGCTGTTTTTGGGACTGTTTTTGGGACTGTGAGAAGGCAAGCAGGCTCCCAGAGAGCGAGCGAACAGAGCGGGCGCACAGGGAGAGCAAACAGGAGTTTGGCAGCGGAGTTCGGCGGGGGGAGGTCAAGGGGGAGGTCCCTAAAAAAAAAATAAAAATAAAATAAAAATAAAAACAAAACAAAAAACAAAACAAAACAAAAAAAAAAACCATATATATATATATATATATATATATTCTAGGAAGACAGAAACAGAGCACTATGGAAGGAAAGGACTCAGCAGTGGTGGTGACCTGCAAGGGGTGTGCAATGTTTGTTTTCCTGCCGGAGATCAACATGGCCTACACGTGCAACAAGTGCAAGCTGGTCACGCTGTTGGAAGAAAAGGTCAGAGGACTGGAGCAGCAAGTGTCAACCCTCAGGAGCATAAGAGAAAGCGAGGAGTTCTTAGACAGAACGGTGGATCTACAGCACCAAAGCACAGTACAGGAGCCAGAAGGGCAACGGCAAGATGAGGCGGAGTCGGAGACTGCAGAGGCAAGGGAAAATAACGCAGGGGGAACTCCCTGGAAAAGGGTGACTGTTAGGAGCAGAAATACTACAAGACACTCTGCGTCTGTGGAAGCAGTGGAGCTATGGAACCGCTTCCATGTACTTGAGGACGAGAGCAGAGGACAGCCTGCAGAGGACGGATTACCGGGCACCCAACGTGACAGCGAGCAAGAGGCTGAGGGTCAGTCAAGTGGAGGCAATCAAACCAAGGCCTACAGCAAGAGGAAGAGAAGAGTACTCGTAGTGGGAGACTCCCTCCTGCGGGGGATCGAAGCCAAAGTATGTCGCGAAGACCCATGGACTCGCCAGGTATGCTGTCTCCCTGGGGCACGGATTAAGGATGTGACAGAGCAGCTGCCGAGGCTCATGCAGCCCACCGACACATACCCCTTTCTTCTCTTCCACGTGGGTACAAATGATACTGCCAAGCGGAGTTACAAAGAAATCACGGCAGACTTTGAAGAGCTGGGAAGGGAACTCAAGAACTTCGGGGCCCAGATAGTTTTCTCATCCATCCTTCCAGTACTTGGAAGAGGCATAGAAAGGGAAAGAAAAATACTCCGAGTGAATGACTGGCTACGAAGGTGGAGCCGACGTGAGGGATTTGGATTCTGGGACCACGGGCTACACTTCCTGGAAGATGGACTGCTGGCAAAGGATGGGTTGCACCTCACAAGGACTGGGAAGAATGTGTTTGGACACAGCATGAGGAACTTAATCAGGAGGGCTTTAAACTGAATCCAACAGGGGAGGGAGACATAAACTCGGGGGTACCAATGGAAGAAGGCCTCTTTGCCACAATGGAGAGAACAGCTCCAGCGGTGCCCATTGATAGTCTACCACAAAATGTAGGGGGAAAGTCGGACTGTAAAGCACATAGTCTTCAATGTCTCTATACTAATGCCCAGAGTATGGGCAACAAACAAGACGAACTTGAACTCTTGATACATGAGGGCAAGTACGACTTGATAGGGATAACTGAAACCTGGTGGGATGACTCCCATGACTGGAATACAGCAATTGAAGGGTATAACTTGTTCAAAAGGAACAGAAGCAACAGAAAGGGAGGTGGAGTTGCACTGTATGTTAAAAATACGTATCTCTGCACAGAGATACAGGAAGAGGAGCTTGGCAGCCCCATTGAGAGCATCTGGGTTAAAATAAAGGGGGCAAAGAATAAAGCGAACATGGCGGTTGGAGTCTACTACCGACCACCCAATCAAGGAGAAGACGAGGATGGAACTTTTGAAAAAACAAATTGCCAGTGTTTCAAGGAGGCACGATGTGGTAGTAATGGGAGACTTCAATTTCCCTGATATCTGTTGGGAGACTTATTCAGCCAAACATGGCCCCTCCAAGAAATTCCTGAGCTGTGCTGCTGATAACTTCCTCCTACAGAAAGTGGAGGAAGGAACTAGAGGATCGGCTATCCTTGACCTGATTCTAACCAACAGAGACGAGTTAGTGGATAAAGTGGCAGTTTCGGGAACTCTGGGGGAAAGTGACCATGTTATACTTGAGTTCTTGATTCTAACAGAAGCAAAAGCTGAGTGTAGCCAAACACGTACCCTGGATTTTAGGAAAGCCAATTTTAACAAACTCAGAACAATGATTAGTAAGATCCCATGGCAAATGACTCTCACGAGAAAGGGAGCCCAGGAGGGGTGGGAGTTTTTAAAAAAGGAAATTTTAAAGGCACAATTGCAAACAATTCCCACAAGGAAAAAAGGCAGAGGGCAACAGAAGAAGCCAATGTGGCTTCACAATAAACTCAAAGATGACCTGAAAACAAAAAAGGACACGTATAGGAAGTGGAAGGAAGGACAGGCTACAGGGGAAGAGTACAGGCAGGTAGCACAGAACTGCAGGAATAGTGTCAGGAAGGCTAAAGCTGAGAATGAGCTAAGGTTAGCGAGGAATGCTAAAAGCAACAAAAAAGCTTTCTTCAGATACATGCACAGTAAAAGACAGAAGAAAGAACTGGTGGTTCAACTACGCAATGAGGATGGCAAATTGATAACAGAAGACAAAGAAAAGGCAGAAGTGTTCAATTCCTACTTCGGCTCGGTCTTCTCCCAAAAGAGGGTCTATGACCCCCCTGGCAAACCTGAAATGCAGACTGAAGGGGCAGAATTGCAGCTTGAGATTGATAGGCAAATGGTCAAGGAGCACCTGATTACTCTGAACGAGTTTAAATCTCCAGGGCCTGATGAGCTGCATCCTAGAGTAATAAAGGAACTGGCAGAAGAACTCTCAGAACCACTGTCTATTATCTTTGAGAAATCATGGAGGACAGGTGAAGTGCCAGACGACTGGAGGAGGGCAAATGTTGTTCCCATCTTCAAAAAGGGCAAGAAGGAGGAACCTGGGAACTATAGGCCAGTCAGTCTGACATCAATCCCCGGGAAGATTTTTGAGCAGATTATAAAGAAGTCAGTCTGCAAGCACCTTGAAAACAATGCAGTGATTACTAGAAGCCAGCATGGATTTGTCAAGAACAAATCCTGTCAGACTAATCTGATCTCATTTTTTGATCGGGTAACCTCCCTTGTGGACTGTGGGAATGCTGTGGACATTATATACCTGGACTTCAGCAAAGCTTTCGACAAAGTGCCTCATGATATCCTGATTAGTAAGCTAGCTAAGAGTGGGCTAGATGGATCAACTATCAGGTGGATCCACAATTGGCTACAGAATCGGACTCAAAGAGTGCTTATCAATGGTTCCTTCTCAAACTGGGGAGAGGTAACGAGCGGGGTACCACAGGGCTCGGTCCTGGGCCCGGTGCTCTTCAACATTTTATTAATGACTTGGATGAGGAGGTACAGGGAATGCTTATCAAATTTGCAGATGACACAAGTTGGGTGGAACAGCTAATACTCTGGAAGACAGAAACAAAATTCAAAGTGACCTCGATAGGCTGGAGCGCTGGGCCGAAAACAACAGAATGAAATTTAACAGGGATAAATGCCAAGTGCTGCACCTAGGGAGAGGAAACCAAATGCAGAGTTACAGAATGGGGGACACTTGGCTCAACAATACTACAAGTGAGAAGGATCTTGGAATTGTGGTAGATCACAAACTGAATATGAGCCAGCAATGCGACGTGGCTGCAAAGAAGGCAAATGCAATTTTGGGCTGTATTAATAGAAGTATAGCTTCCAAATCGCGGGAAGTGATAATTCCCCTTTACTCGGCACTGGTTAGGCCTCATCTTGAGTACTGTGTCCAGTTCTGGGCACCTCACTTTAAGAAGGACATAGACAAACTGGAGAGGGTTCAGAGGAGGGCAACAAGGATGATAAAGGGACTGGAAACAAGGCCCTATGAGGAGAGACTGAAAGAACTGGGCATGTTTAGCCTTCAGAAGAGGAGACTGAGGGGAGATATGATCGCACTCTTCCAGTATTTGAAGGGATGTCACACAGAGGAGGGCAAAGATCTCTTCTCGTTCATCCCAGTTTGCAGGACACGGAATAATGGGCTCAAGTTACAGGAACCTAGATTCCACCTAAACATCAGGAAAAATTTCCTGACTGTCAGAGCAATAAGACAATGGAATCAACTACCTAGGGAGGTGGTGGGCTCTCCCAGTCTGGAGGCATTCAAGGTGCGGCTGGACAGACATCTGTCAGAGATGCTTTGACCTGGATTCCTGCATTGAGCAGGGGGTTGGACTCGATGGCCTTGTAGGCCCCTTCCAACTCTACTTTTCTATGATTCTATGATTCTATGATCTGTCCATCCATCCATCTATTGGTCTGTATCACAACAGACGACAGACTCAAAAGCCCTCCTCCAAAAGCTCACTTTTCAGGTGAGAAAGAGTGCTGCTGCTAGCCCTTGCCGAGGAACTGGAAAAATCCCAACGTGCATCCAGACCCAGAACCTCTGAGTACCTGCTCTTTGCCGGTGTGGATCCTCATTGCCTCATTTTAAGAGTGCTGAATAGGAGGCTTACTTAGATTCCAGGGGTGCAATCCATCCAAGGGGGGGAGACATTTTAAATCTGGCCTACTGATTTCAAAGAGGCAGGCTGAGTGTGCACTTAACTCCCCTGCACTGAACATGAGAACATAACAAATTAGGTTCACCACCATGGCGCACCATGGGTAGCTCCAATAAAGCTCCAAACCAAGGCTGCTATGGATTAGGAGCCCCACCAAAATAGGAGTCGCTTGCCTCCACTGCTATCTAGGACAGCATTCTGTTCCTACAGTGGCCAACCAGATGCCCCAATGGGAAGCGCAGACGCAGGATAGGAGCGCAACAGCACCCTTCCTGCCATTCCTGTTCTCCAGCAGCTGGTATTCAGAGGCATGCTGTATATATAAGTGTGGAGAAAGCCCAAACACAAGTCTGCACTCACACACACACAATTTTCCCCTAAGGGAGGGGGCGAGGGAGGAGGGATGAGGTCACCAGAGAAGCAACCAGACAGACCATCATCCCCAACAAAGGAGGGTCTCGGTGGAGATCCACAAAAGTCCAGGAAGGACCATCAAGGACCATCAAACTATCAGGGCAGCCTCAAAGAGCTGCAAAGTACCAGTACGTCACCTTCTTCCCGGGCAGGAATAAGCCCACCTGAAAAGAAGGGGCCGGCATAAGCCCCCACCTGACCTGGAGGGCGGGGAGAGCGGGAACTCCGGGGTAGAAAACCCCTCTCCCTTCTGGCAGAGGGTTGTTGGGAACCAAGGGTACTTCGGGGCCAGATCCATCCTCCACACAAGCAGCCCGAGTACGCCATTCTCATCCACGGATCGCCGACCCGGAGCCAGGCTGAAACTGACTAGGCTTAAAGTCTTTGGTCTAAGGTAATTGACTAGATTCAGTCCGCTAGTCTGGGAGCCTGTTCATTGGCTAAGGCGGGGGTCAACTAGGGTTGTGTTGACTGTATAGTATTCCTGGAGAGCTGTTAGTTCCGTTCTGTGTTATTGTATAAACAATTAAAAGCCTTATTTGGTCATTTAAAGGGCTGCGGTTTCCTTTTGTGTACGAAAGCCTCGTAGGTGGTCGTTAGCGCTCGGACGGGCTGTAACTCAGTACCGGTTAACCCGTTAAGCGCCGAACTCACGCAAAGGATCCTGTTGGTGATCCTTCACAATAAGCATATTTATTTCCTCCCAAATAATATTTTAAAACACACTTTGATATGATTGAGCTGAGGTAGGCTTGTAAAACGAGCCTAGCTGGGGCAGAACGAGGCCGAGCATGGCCCCGCTCACGCCCCGGCGAGGCCTTACCTTCTCTTCGGGGCGGCTCGCGCACTCCGCGGAGAGCCGCCCCAGCCGCCCAATCCGGCGGAGAACTGGCTGCTCCGTTCGAGAGGTCCCGTCGCGTCACTTCCGGGACCGGAAATGACGCAACGGGACTGATCTGCGCCTGCGCAGAGGCCCCGTCGCGTCATTTCCGGTCCCGGAAGTGACGCGACGGGACCTCTGAACCGCCTCCGAACCGGTAAGGGGTTGTTCGAGCGGCGCTGTGCGCCGCTTGAAAAAACGGGGCAGGCAGGGGATGGGGGCGGGGAAATGGGCCGGCCGGCCCGCCCTGCCTTAACTTAACGGCTAGCTGAGTGAGAACTGCATACCCAGAATATTTTAGGAATGCAAAAATGGGTGGATAACTCAGTTCTGATCTGCACATCAATCTAGGACAGGGGTAGGTAACATGGCCCCTGGAGGGCACCAATGTGCCCCCAGACACCTTTTGTGACAACCACCAAGATGCCCAAGCTCCCCCACTTTTTTTTTTTTTTTTTAATGCCTATTTTCTTACCAGCAGCTGGGATTGCTGGGAAATAGGTCTCTGTTGGTGCTTAAAACTGTGGGTTCAAAGGAATTGTTTAGTGTGTGGGGCTCGGACCCTACCTCTGCCTTGTGCTCAGTCTTTTGGGCAGGCTACTTGTCCTTTGCCATGCCCCCATGGCAGCCATTTTGTGGTGGTGCCCAGGATAGTTTTTTTTCAAATTGTCAAATGTACCCATGGCCCCAAAAGGCGGCCTACCCCTGGTCTAGGAGGTGGGGATCTGGTCAGCTTGTACTGGAGTTTGCAAAGACTGAATTCCTCAAACTTCTCTAGTTTAATCAGCACCATGTGGCATCAGTTGATATGCAAGGAGCAGGGCCTAGCACTGAACAAGGGATGGGTGAACTGCACAGCGGACGGAGATGGTGGTCCTCTGTGAGAGAATGGGTGCACTGCCAGGGGGTGATCACGCTCCTGTGGTTTTGCGGTTACCACCGAGCAGAGAATTAGTTCAGGGTCTCACCTCAGACACCTTGGGACTGGGGTCACGCTGGTGAATTAGAAGTGGCACCAAATTCTTCTTGACTTGCTCGCCAAAAAATGTTTTGTATCTGAACTTTGTCCAACCAGCCAGGATGCCAAACAGGTTCAATGCAGCCCCGCGAAGGTCAGAATCGTCCTATAGTCCGGAAAAGAACCCATTTCCCCCCAAGACATAGAAAAGTGATATATATGACAAAGAGGGTTTGTAATGATACCGTTGAAAAGGCATCTTAGGCTGAAAACAGTGTTGAGTGTATATTATTTATTATTACGTGTATATCCCACCTTTTTTCCTCTTGCAAGGTACCCAGGGCGGCTTACTTTGTCCTCCTCCTCTCCATTTTATCCTCACAACAACCCTGTGAGGTAGGCTAGGCTGAGAGTCAGTGACTGGCCCAAAGTCACCCAGTGAGCTTCATGGCCAAGTGGGGATTGGGTCTCCCCAGTCCCAGTCCAGCACTTTAAACCACCACTCCACACTGGCTACGCCTACGGCATTGGTATGGCACAGATCTTTACAAGGTGAGGGCTTTAAAAGGGGATTAGATAAATTTATGGTGAATAAGACTATCAATGGATACTAGTCACGATGGCTATATGCTACCTCCCAGATTAGAGACTGAATACTGGTCTGATCCAGCAGGACTGCTCTTATGTCCTTACATACCTCATATTAGAAAATGCATTTAAACCCCCTGTCTGCAGAGATCAGTTCTGGCTGGGAAAATGGAGGCTTAGGGCTGGAAGTTGATGGAAGTGGCACCGCACACAGAAGGCTAGGGGGTCAGGGAGAAAGGTCGTAGCCCATCCTTCTCCCTGACATGCTAGTTGTCTGTGCATTTCCCTCCGAATGCCTTGCTGCACCCTCAAGCCACTGGAATTCTGACTCCCTCCCCGCCCAACACACACACACACACACACACACACACACACACACAAACACACATGAGCTGCTAGAAAATATAGAGCCTTCCTGGCCTAATACCCAAACAACTTTCATCATCCATCATTCCTCATAGGTGGAATGAAGGCAAAGAGAAGGAATGTTATAGTTGAGGTTGTCGGATCCTCAAACAGCTGGTGGTCTTCCATGACACAGTGGAAGGGTTGGGAAAATGAAGTTTTAAAGTCCCAAATAACTTAATTCTTTGGAAATAGAACTTTTTGACTGTTCAAAGCACTAGTTCACATAGAACTGCTTCACACGCTTCTTGAGAACTGCCAAGAATAGCTAAGGTAAACACAGCGAACACAGTGGAAAAACTAGACGTAAACGTCCTGCCTGGCAATGCCAGATAGCAAACCATCTGTACTGTAAATAAAAAGATCATAGCATGTTGTTGATACTCCAACACATCTCACTAATCCTTACAACAACCTTGTGGGGGTAGGTTAATGTGGGCCTGGTTATTACTTGGATGGGAGACCCCTCCTCTAGGTTCCTGCATTGAGCAGGGGGTTGGACTCGATAGCCTTGTAGGCTCCTTCCAACTCTATGATCTGAAATCTATTACAGAGTAGGTCCTAAGAGGCTGGCTTTCCCAACCCCAAGACTGTGTCCAGTGAATTTGAAGCCAAGGGAAGATTTGAACCTGGAATTTGTAGTTCACCTGTTTGCCACTACCCAAGATTGATTCCCAGTTTCTTGGGGGCTTATTATGCAATGTGACTTTCCCCTCAACACCATCTCCGCCAGAGATGAACAGGTGACAAACAAACAGTGAGGAAGAAGGTAGGTAGTATGCAAAGGCAGAGCAATGCAACAGGAAGTCTCAGTTCTTTCGGCAACCCCTAGATCAGTGTTCTCCAACCTTGGGTCCCCAGATGTTTTTGGCCTACAACTCCCAGCATGCCCCAGCCAGTGTAGCTGGCTGGGGCATGCTGGGAGTTGTAGGCCAAAAACATCTGGGGACCCAAGGTTGGAGAACACTGTCCTAGATAGTTTGCAGGGAGGGATTTCTGTTGTCAGCTTACGTCAGCCAGGTAGGTTATGGTCTTCATGGAGATGTCTTTAAAGAGGAAGCCCACGTCCTTCCCCTTCAGGCAAGGAAAAACCAGAGCAAGCATCTCGAGACCCTCTAGCACCACCTTGGCGTCATACAAAGCCCCAAGGAGAATAGCTACGATGGTCTTCTTCTGCTCTTTCACCTGGAAGGACACATAAGAAGCACCTGTGATGCTGGAGGCAGGCAACGGCCTTTTTCAAAGAGCCGAAAGTAGTTCGAGAAAGGTGTTGCTTCCACCAGGCTATGCACATCTTCAGCTTGGTTAGAGGACCATTGCTTGTCTCTAGCTCATGGAGGCAGAGATCTGTGTCTGCTGACCTAACATGATGGAATGGTCTTACACACATAAAAGAGAGAGAGATTCCTATACATGGAAAACTCGCATGTCACAGAGTAGTTTAGGCTAGAGCCCTTCTTCCAGAAACTACACTTTTCCGGTGGGCTCTTGGGGAAGGTGCAGTATTGTCTTTGATTTTTCAAATGCACCACCAGTAAACCCCTTTCTCAGCCAGAAATGCCGCTCAGACTTTGCAGTGCGCACGTAGCTAGCACAGTAACTGTAAGGGTTTGTATGCCGGATTATGTGGAGGTCTGCAGACTGCTGGCTATGCTGCCTTACAGAGGAAGAGTTGGTATCCTGCCCTGGTCGGCAACTTGTTTTACAGGATGGCCACTTTGAGGAGGACATGGTGGATCAGGGCCTACTCCTTCCTGCAAAGTCAATGGCCAGCACATCCCATTGTCACAACCAGATTCATGTTACAAATCCCTCTTGGCAACTAGAGGGCCAAGGAACTCCCCCAGGCCTGGCTTTGACCCCAAGGCCTCCAGTGGCTGATGTCTATTCTACTGTATTGAACGGGAAGGGCCTTTAGCATATTCCACACACACTCTAGAACATCATCAGCTTTAATGAGTGAGATCTGACCTTGTCGGGAGCCACGAAGAGAATGTTCCCAAGGCCTTTTATTGCCATCTGGCGGATGCCCGGGTGCTGGTCTCCTGCCCTCTCCATCAGGATAGGAAGGAAAGATTTCAGCTGCTCCCTTTCTCCTAACGTGGGATCCTGAATCACCTGCAGTAATTCCATATGTTCATTATTATATGTACCATTGGATTTCGTACATCTAAAACTCAGCTTTCGTACCATACAGGTACATGGCAGCAACAGGGCTTATAATATAGGATATGGGGAGATAGTTTGGCCTGGCAAAGGGGATCCAGGAAGACAGACACTTCCGCTTACATAAATTCTGTTGAGTCATGCCAGATCCGAGATGTTCATTGTCATCGCTTCTTCCCCTCTCTGCCGCTGATACGGTGCTTTTTTATTTTTTTAATTTCTTCAGATTAAAACAGGAAGGAGAGGAGGAAGCAAATCACATGGCCTCATTAGGAGATACCCTCCTGGTGGTCCACAAGGTTTTGGAGGTCAGTGGCAGGGTATAAATATAATAATAATAAATAATAATAATAATAATAATAATAATAGCGCCCACTCCTTGGATGGACCCTTGGTTTGATCCAGCATCAGGGTTCTTCATGTGTTCATATCACAGTGCTACATAGCCAGATTTACCAATATGACAGCATCACTGGTAGCAAACAAAGCCAGCCCAGGAAAGTATTGTCCCTAGTATGAGAGGGGGAAAAATACTGTGGCACCTTTTCAAAGTGACACAGGAGATATTGACGAAAGGGGAGCGAGTTTTGATTAATGTGGAGGGACCACAATTCAGTGGCAGAGCACATGTGTGCTGAAGGTGCCAGGTTCAACCCCTGATGCTTCCCGTTAAAAGGATCAGGAAGAAGGTGATGCGCGATACATCTCTTACTGTAGACCTGTAACCTTGGAGAGCTTTTCCAGTTCAAAGAAAATAATACTGGGCCAGGTGGACAAATAGTCTTGCGGCGTCCTACGTGTGTGCACCTTTGCTCAGTCGTGGGTTGACCTTCCTTCCCTTTCCATGCCACTGGTGCGGTGGTGCCCTCTCTGCATGTGCTGCCTTCAGGTCCACATGTTCTCTTGAAGGTGAGGCCTTCCTGAGCCTCACAACAAAGCCTCCAGTGGTGACCATCTCCTCCCCAGTGAGGTTACTTTCAGCAGAAGCAGGAGCAGAGCCGGATCCAGGTATCAGAGGCAGCATGCCTATGTACACCAGTTGCTGGGGAACATGGGTGGGAGGGTGCTGTTGCACTCCTGTCCTGCTTGTGGGCTTCCCGTGGGCAGCTGGTTGGCCACGGTGTGTACAGAATGCTGGACTAGATGGGCCCTTGCTCTGATCCAGGAGGGCTCTTCTTACGTTTTTACGTTCCGGGGTCTAGGGAGGAGGTAGTTGCCGAGTTCTTGAATCAATGGGAGATGCACGAGGGCCGCAGCCTTGAAGTGAATGCTCAGGCCAGAAGCTAGAACATGCAAAGAATGGTGGCAGCACAGTGGGAAGGCTATGCTGACTTCTAGCGGTGCTGCTTTCTGCATGCAGAGCCACCAAAATTGCAACGAGAATCCCACCTGCTCCCTTCAATGAGCGCATCTTCCATGATGTGAATGCAATGAAGACGGGGGGAAGTTGACATAAAGTATTTATTTATTCCTTTTATAACCCACCTTCCCCCTCAAAAATGGTGCTCAAGGTGTCTAACAACAGAAACAGATTAAAAAATATAATCTTAATTAAAATCTATTGGGAAAAAATGAATTAACCAAGAACACAATTAAAAACACACAACAGTGAACGAAAAAATAGCACCAACCAACTATAACCCTTTCAGCAATAGACCTGCTTACATGCAAAAAAGGCCTGCCTGAATAAAAATGTTTTTGCCTGCCGGCAGAAGGGCAACAGAGAAGGGACACCGGAGCCTCCCTCGGCAGGGAGCTCCGGAGCCAGGGAGTGGCCACCGAGAAGGCCCTTACTCGTGTCCCCCCTGATTGAGCCTCTGATGATGGCAGCACCGAGAAAAGGGCCTCCCCCAAAGATCTCAGAACCTGGGAAGGCTCATATGCTAGAAGGCCATCCCTCTCCTCTGAGGGCTGAGGAAGATTCAAAGATATCACACACGGTTCTCTGAAACACCAGTAGAACACTCCCGCCACCGGATCTGACCTCAGTAAAGAAGGCGGTTCCTGTTAGCTGAAGCTTCTTGGACCCTGAATTCATCCAGGGGAGGACACTCTGGATGATCTTGGGGCTGAGACGTCTATTCTGAAGCAGATGGCTGGAAAAGAAAAGGAACAACGAAATGACAGCGGAAGACGCCCACCGCCACAGCTGCCTGTCCCCTAGAGCCAGCGTGGCCTAGTGGTTAGAGCACTGGACCGGGGCTGGGGAGATCTGGGTTCTAGTCCCCACTCAACCATGAAGCTCCCTGGGTGACCTTGGGCCAGTCACGGACTGTCAGACTAACCTACCTCACAGGGTTGTTGTGGGGATAAAATGGAGAGGAGGAGGAGCATGTAAGTTGCCCTGGATTCCTTGCAAGAGGAAAAAAAGGCAGGATATAAATGTAATACTAAATAAATAAATCTGAGCGCAAGAGCCCTCTCCTGCTGTTGTTTCCCCACCCCAGCATTCTGCCTCTGAAACTAGAAGTAGCTCATAGCCATCATGACATGTAGCCATTGACAAGCTGCTTACCTGGTCAGCAGACAAACACCTTTCTGGTGGGCCCTGGGATCCCGGAGTAAAGCCCAGATATTAACCTCTCCAGTCTCCGCTAGTGGCGGGCCACATGTCACCTTCAACACCAGAGCCTTCAGGCTTGCCACAGAAAGTCTGCCATAGGAAAAGGACACAAGAAGTGGCATCTGAACCAGGAGACCACCAGAACCAATGGAACACAAGAAGCAGGGCTGGCAGATAACTTAGAACAGACCTGAGCTAACAGACCGGTCTGTCCAGAAGGCGATCCAAAAGTAGGGATGTGAGAGGATTTAGTTCAGGGGCGGAAATCTGGTAGACCAGCCGGGCTCGACACCCCCCCCACCCCCCCAAACTCTGCCCTGCTTACTTCTCTTCCCCGGCTCGACTCGTGTTCTCCCAAGCTGAGCCGGGGAAGCAACTTCCAGGCTCCCGGCGGGCCGCTGTTTACATAGAAAATGCCTTAAGATATGCCTAAATCGGCCACAATGTGTGTCATTTGCGCAAATTGCGGCCACTTTTGATGTATCTTAAGGCATTTTCTACGTAACCAGTGCCTGCCTTCCAGGAAGCTGAAAGTCCAGCGAGTGGCACGGCGTGCACCCGCTTTCAGCACAGCTCGGCGGGAGCAGCAGCAGCGTCCGCCAAGCTGGAGGAAGGTCAGGTCTCAGCAGGTCTCGCCCACCCCGATCAAAAGACAGGCTCCCCGAATATGTGGCTGTCTCTGTGGGACCTTGCCCCAGTCAGGGGGAAGGTATAGCCCGAGACACCCATTCTGAACCAAAGGGGGATGCTGTAGATCAGTGTTCTCCAACCTTGGGTCCCCAGATGTTTTTGGCCTACAACTCCCAGCATGCCCCAGCCAGCTACGCTGGCTGGGGCATGCTGGGAGTTGTAGGCCAAAAACATCTGGGGACCCAAGGTTGGAGAACACTGCTATAGAGGCAGGCCCAGCCATGGGAAGCCAGACGCTGAGAACTCAGTTCTACCAGGCCTCAGTTCTACCAGGGGGTGGGGGGTGAGGCGCAGGACAATGAGACAGCCACAGCTGGGAGACCTGGCTTTGATGGAGGCCGCTGCTTTCCGACCAGGGATGTCTCCCATGGGACCAGGGCAGCGGGAGGAGGTCTCTGCGGGAAAGGGTGTTTCGTGGGAGTGTCTCTTTCGGCGCGTCATCAGCTAAGGAGGGTGGGGCAGAGGTGTCCAGCGAGGCGCAGAAACCACCTGAGAGCCAGGTTTCCCTGCCAGGGTCAAATGTCCGATATAGCGATCCTTAGCGGCCACTCCCCTGTATTTAGGCCAGAGGAACCTGCGGTAGACTTTGCTGAAAACAACGCATTGGTGGTAACCCGGGAGGCGCCCTGCTTTCTCTGGAACTGTGATCTTACTGGGACTTGTTCCATGCGCTGAACCCAGGGAAAGTTAGGTCGCTTGCTGTGATGCTTGTGAACCGATTCTAATCCAGCATCTTTGTTGCAGGGATGGGGACTCGGACTCGAGGACTCAACTCGTGAGTCGGACTGAGTCCCCCCTCTGACTCGACTCGGACTCGAGTCCCAATATTTTTAATGGGACTCGAGACTCGACTCGGGACTCGAGACCAAGGACTCTTCAACATCCCTGGGCTGTGCCAGAAGGAGTGGAGAGGAGCGTGATTGCCGGTGAAGAGTGCATGGAAGCGAGGTGCGCCGCTGCTCGGCCACTATGGACAGCTACCAGGAGTGCAGCCCCAACAGTGTGTCAAGATTTATTTTGATTGATGTGTTGCGTACTTGGGAGAGGCAGAAGAAGGACCTGAGATTACTCTGTGTGGCTGCTCCGAGTGTGTTTCTGGCTCCAGCAAGTTCATCACCAGTGGAGCAGGTGTTCAGTGAGGGTGGAATTGTGATGAGATCTCACCGTTCCAGAATGGGGGCCAAACATTTAGAAAAAATCATGTTCTTCAAATGCAACATGGATAAGTTTTAGGAAGTACAGCAAGTTTATTTTTTTTAATCATTTTTCTAAAATGCAACCTTTCAGACATTTTGGGTTTGGCTGCCTCTGCCTGCCTGTTTGGGGTTCCCAGCCTCCTCTGCCTGCCTGGTCTCTTCTTGACCAGTTCAACAGTTGAATTGTCCAAGACAAAGGCCTCTGCCTGCCTGCTTTGGGGTTCCCTGCCTCCTCTGCCTGCCTGGTTATTTTGGATTTTTCTGCCTGGTCTGTTCTTGCCTAAATCAGTTGCAGAGTTTTGAAATCTGAAGTAGCCTTATTTTGTTGGGGAAAGACCCCATTGATTTTAATAGGGACTCGTGGAGTCAGCTTTGGGAGTGACTCGTGACTCGTGAGTCACCATTTTGGACCAAGGACTCGGACTCGGACTCGAGACTCGGGTCCAAAGACTCGTGACTCGACTCGTGACTCGAGACCAAGGACTCTTCAACATCCCTGCTTTGTTGTGATCTGTTAACTGTGGACCTTTTATTGGGACTTGGGCTGTCGGAGAAATCTGCAACGCGCTCAGATGAGTTAGAATTTCTAACAATCTGAGGAGCCACGGATTCTGCAGCAGGCTGGCTTTTCCGGAGTCACGTGGATTCCACAGACTCGTGGACCATTTTTTTAAAAAAAATAAAATTCCATAATTTTACGCAAATTTATTCATAGAAAAAAAATAAAAATGAAAAAAAAAATACTGGTAAAAATGCACATTTCCCCTTAGGCTAAAGCATGAGAATACGCATCTTTGGGGGGGGATTTGCATATTTTGGTGGGATTTGTGCATTTTGGGGGGATGCGAATTTGCCGACGTGTGATGAATTTGCGCAGAAGCGTACGGACACATTTGCACAAAATCTGATTCCATCAATGAGCAGATGATGGAAGGAGAGGAGGTGCCTGACAGCCTGCAAACCGTAGACAGAACGGATTTTACAACGTCCCTACCGGCTCCGCAATTGGTACTGTAAATGCTTGTAGCTAATTACTGGGATTCCTGCAAGACACGGTTTGATTGAGACCTCTGCCAGGGCTCCGGGAAGTCGGGTTCTGACAGTCTAAGAGAGGGGCCTCCAAACTGCCATGTTCACGCTATTGAACGGAACCACGGACTGCACGGTGTGAATGAAGGAGCTCTTTCTTTGCGGAGGCAAATGTACTTCTGAAGAAGGGACACGCGTCCTATGTTTCGAGAAAAAACAGCTCTGTACGTGTCCGAACTGTGTGAGGGAGGCTAGGCTTACCTGCAAGGGTTGCCTTCGGATACCTGCTGTTCTCTTAAGAACAGCCTCCGGCGGCCCCCGTAGAATGGCAACTTCTGCCCCAACGTCTTGCTGACCTGCCACAGGAGAGCACAAAACAGCGCTGGGAACTCCTCCTCGATGACTTCCTCAGCTTCCAGCACGGAGAGGACTTCGTAGATGGCGCAAGTGGCCTGAAAAGGTGGGGCGGGGGAGAAAGAGGGGGAGGGGGGGAGAGAGACTCAGACTCTGGCCCTCTGGGGTTCTACAGAGCAGTGTTCTCCAACCTTGGGTCCCCAGATGTTTTGGGCCTACAACTCCCAGCATGCCCCAGCCCGGGGCATGCTGGGAGTTGTAGGCCAAAAACATCTGGGGACCCAAGGTTGGAGAACACTGCTACAGAGGGCCACACCTCCTTCCCCATGTCCCACTCCTTTTCCCCAACCACCAATCATTGGGTGGTGTCTTGGCTTTTCTGCAGCCCCACCCCGCCCCCCCATTCTAAATTTATTTATTTATTTTTATTTTATTACATTTGTTAATCGCCCATCTGGCCGCCCGCCCGGCCACCCTGGGCGAGGTACGATTAAAACACTGCAATAAAACATGACAATTAAAACAGTATTAAAAAATCCTTTTAAAATCCTAACCCACCCCATATTCCCGCCTGAAATACCATGTTTTTAATGCGCGGTGGAAGCTCGTCACGGAAGGGGGCATGGTGGCGGAGGTCACTAGGGAGGGGGTTCCATGACTTGGGGGCCGCCACAGAAAAGGTTGGAATGCCTCCCCCTAAGGCTCAGTTCCTGGCAGTGAGAGCTTTAAGCTACAACAGGGTACTTTGGCCCCACCCCTTTGCCTCTGGCCTCGCCCACTGCTGGAGCGCAGCCCCCGAGTGTTTCTCTGAAATGGAATTTGGCCCTCAGGCTGAAAGGGGTTCCCCAACCCTGGTGTAGGGGAAGCAGAAATTTGGAGTTTTCCTTGTGCAGGGGTCTACCCTGTTGAGAAGGACATTCTATTAGCAGCCTTCCCCCTCCCCGATATTTATTTATTTATTTATTTATTTCATTTATACCCTGCTCTTCAGCCAGAAAAGCCTCTCAGAGCGGCTTACACAACTTAATAAGACAGTCCCTGCCCTCAGGCTCACAATCTAAAAGACATGAACACAAAACATCAAGGAACACTGAATATAATATTCAAAAAAAATAATCTACAGAATATAAGAGCAGCAATACAAGTTAAAAAATATCAAAAAACCCCCCACAAGTTAGAACACTAAATATTCAAAAAACACACAACAGAAATAATTACAGATAACAACAAACAAACAAACAAACAAACAAAGGCAGGAGCAGCAGCAGCTTTTGTGACTGGAGTCAGTCAGGCCCCACCCTCCCTGGCCAGGTGTGATGAGCCAGGGAAGCAGGGACCAGGTCTTGCAGGACTCACAGCTAGTGAGTCCTGCCAGATATTTTGGATTTCAGCTCCCATCAGCCTCAGCAGGTCGGGAACGCCGAGGGTACTCGTCCAAAATGTCTGGTAGGAACCAGGTTGAGGAAGGCTGCTCCAGAAAGCAAAGCAGAGGGGAGCTCTGGGTTACTGGCCAAACCCCACGGAGTCCCCTGACAAGGTCACCAGGCCTGCAATGGGGTCCCTCTCCCAGCCCCAAACTCCGTTCTGGTTGTTGTCCCCTGTAGGTCTCAGGGTGGCTGGCACCCGGAACGGAAGCACGCCTGCTAGCGGCCGGGGATCTACTGCAATATTTTGATGCAGGGGCCCACTCCACTTGTCCCAACTTAAGATGGCTGCTCGCTGTAGTTGGGGGGCTCCCATCATGCTCAGCTACATCTCTTCCCATCCACCACCCATTTCCACACCCCCCCTTAAGATCCAGAAGAGGTTTGGTGAACTCAGAACCTTCCATGCTGCTACTCCGTGATTGTCGGTCCTTCCTCAAAAAGGTACTGTTTTAGCACTCTTCGGTGGGGTTTTAGGCTATTCAATAATAAACTGATGTGATGAGAAAAATTGATTACATGGAGAAAGAATCTGGACTCTAGAGCAGTGTTCTCCAACCTTGGGTCCCCAGATGTTTTTGGCCTACAACTCCCAGCATGCCCCAGCCAGCTGATTCGACACGCTTTGGCAATCACATCACACGGCCCCCTTTTCTCTGGGTTGAACTCAGGACAGAAGAGCCCCTGTTACAAGACTCCACAGTCACCATCGCACCAATGCTGTTCCAGCTGTCTGCCCTGAAAGCAGGACACCCGAGAATTCCTCCCCGGGGTCTCCTCAAAAGGATTGCAGGGGGGGGAAACACACACACATCCGAGCCTTCTAGCTTACTTTGAGGGGTTCCTCGTCAGCGAATTCCTCGTCCTCTTGGCTGCTGGGCTGCGGAGCGGTGACCGGGCTTGCGGGCTGCGTTATCCGGACTGCCAACTTGTGGAGGATCAGCGAGGCCAGGGAAGGCTCGCTGCCCAGAGACCTCCAGAGCGCACCCGTCTCACTGTAATCCAACAGTGCGGACGTTACAGGCTTCCTCTGACGCTCTTTGCATCTGTGGGCCTGCCATGCCAAAGCTGAGGGAGGGTCTTCTTCGCCAACAGTGCTGGCTCCAGGTTTTGGAGGGCAAGCAAGACACCCTCCTCCATCCCATCGGCCCCCTCCCCCAGTGAGTCTACCTGCCCCCCAGCATCGCGCTTCATCTTCTTTCTCCTCATTGCTACCTCTTGGCGTGCTTGAGGCCAGGATCTGCTCAGCTGGGAAGCGCAGCAGCTCCACCTGGTGGCCACTTTTCAGACAGCAGCCCGGCCTACGCTGCACTCCTCGCAGGGTTCAGCCCCAAACCGCCAGCCGCTCCCAGGCTTGTCAATGCAGACCAGCTGGGGGCTGCAGGAAGCCCTACATGAGGGCTTCCTCTTCTCTCAAGCCTTTGCCACAGCAACAGGAGTAATTGTGGCTGGCTGCCAGCCAGCCAGATGGGCGATAAATAAATATAATTAATAAATAAATAAATAAATAAATTGTGGTGTCTGCAGCTGATTCCTGACTCTCTGCTACAAATGCTGATTCTTGCCTTGACTGTGGTCCACCTTTGCCTGCTTCTGACCTATGCTTCTGCCTCCGGCTCTGCTGTGCCCTGTAGGTATCTGACTGACCCTTGCTTGTTCCTGGACTATGCACCTGCCTCTGGCCCTGCCACAGCCACACCTTGAATGTATCTGGCCCTTGCTTGTTCCTGGACTATGCACCTGCCTCTGGCCCCGTTGTGCCGTGTACATATCTGACCCTTGCTTGCTCCTGGACTGTGCTTCTGTCTCTTTTGCCTCCATCCCCCCTGGCCCTGGTGTTCCAGCCAAGAACCTCTGCCGATCATGTCCTGGACCTGTGAGAGGCAGGTCAACAAGCAGGTTGCAGTTGTGAAGAGGAGGAACTACTCTAGGGGGCTCTGGTCAGTGGGCCCCTGCTGGGATGTGGGCCCTTGGCAACTGCCCAACCATGCCTACCCTTCACGCCGGCCCTGCTCGCCAAATGACTAAAAGCCTCAGGAACTCCAGCACACACCTGTCCATGGGAAGGCGGCGGGCCAGGAGGCTGCCGAACACGGCGTCCAAGTGATAATGGGCAATAATAGACACAGCCTCCACCAGGACCTGTCGCAGATCCTCCTGCTTGATGGTCGGCAAGCGGCTGTAGAATATATCTAGGATCTCCGATATCTGGAAGGAACAATATAGGCATATTTTACTATCGGCAATCCTCTTCGTTTTAATAAAGGAAATACAATAAAGAAACCGAATCCCCTCCTGACATTTTAGCAGTACGCTGCATTCTCTGAAGATGAGCATTTGTCATTTTAAAATCATTTTGTTTTTTTAAAAAAATCCATTACTGTCTATTTATACTACATCAAACAGTAAACATGGTGCTCCAGTGTATGGATAAGAGACAAGTCCCTGCCCCAAGGAGCTTAACATCTAAAGCTTAACTACAGAGAGAGAAATAGAGAAAAGAGATGGGATGAAAATGAGTTAAGGTACAATTCTATACATGTTTAGACAGAAAAAAGGCCTACAACTCCCAGCATGCCCCAGCCAGCTACGCTGGCTGGGGCATGCTGGGAATTGTAGGCCTTTTTTTGTCTGTCTAAACCTGCATAGATTGCACCCTTGGCAAGGCTACAAATACAAGGCTGGAGACGGGTTTTTTTTTGAGAATTGAAAGTAGCTTTGTCACCTACAGTTTAGACCAGGGGTGGGAAACATGGGCCACACCTCCCCCCCCCCCCCCCCGCGGTGCCAAAAGCAAATAATTCCAGAGCTGCCTTCAGAGATCTGTTCGATATCCATGAAATAAAGCTTGTTGAAAGGACCACAGTTGTGGCAAGAGATCACCTGTGCTTCCAATGCTTTACCACAGTCTTGAAGGAGGGTTAGTAGCCAGTGGCCAGCAGCAATGGCACACTTTTCATTTCCGGACACTAGATCTTCTAAGATGGCCTCGATGAAGTCCAGGGCTTGATCTGGTGGGAAATAGGCACTGACCATCTGTAAACACAGAACAAATAAAGGATCCAGTGGGACGCTTATAGCTCAGCCGCGCACTCGGATGCAAATGGGGCAGTGTGCTTTTTGCATGATGGGAACAGGCTATGGATCCTGTTTGCATGTATGGAGGCATCTGCCATTTATACAAGGAAATGAGTGTCTCTCTCTCTCTGTGGGGGCCCCCTGGATTGTACCCTGTGCTTACAGAACTGTGTTCTCATACTTTCCATAGGACAATATTTTTTTCACATTATCACACACACACACACACACACACACACGTACTAAAAACAATTGAGAAAATGCACAATCAAACAAATCTGGCACATGGATGAAAGGCCAGCCTCAAGGGTAGGTATGGTTGGGAACCCGCCAAGGGGAGGAAGAGGAAGAGCTGAAGGTGACAAGCAGCTGGTGGGGAGGGAGACTCACTGATGGAGGGGGCCCATTGAAGGCCTCTTGCCCAGGGGCCCTCCAAAACCCGGACCTGGCACTGCATCGATGCTGCCCAAATTAATTGCCAAAGTGGAGACAGTCAGTCACCTTGGCCATTCTGGATGATGCTCTGAAGAGATCACCAGGGGCGTCAGTCTGTAGATCGGTACAGGCAGAGGACATTTCTTCTTCTTCCACATACGTAATTCTTGACCGAGCTGGAAAAAAAGAGAAGAATTACTGAACTATTTTCTAACCATTTACTTTCTTGCTCAATAGATTTGGCTAAGAGGAAATGCCTAAATACTGCTATGGTGTCTGGTTGGGAATTCCTTTGTTAGGCAGAATGGCTGGTTGAGGTTTCTTCAGGGATGTTGAAGAGTCCTTGGTCTCGAGTCACAAGTCGAGTCACGAGTCTTTCGACCCGAGTCTCAAGTCCGAGTCCGAGTCCTTGGTCCAAAATGGTGACTCATGAGTCACGAGTCACTCCACAAGTCCCTATTAAAATCAATGGGGGTTTTCCCCAACAAACGAAGGCTACTTCAGATGTGTGGCTGAAATAAATTCTAGGCACAAGTGTGCCTTTTTATTTCAAAACTCTGCAACTGATTTTGGCAAGAACAGACCAGGCAGAGAAACCCAAAATAACCAGGCAGGCAGAGGAGGCAGGGAACCCCAAACAGGCAGGCAGTGCCCTTTGTCTTGGACAATTCAAACTGTGGAACTGGTTAAGAAGAGACCAGGCAGGCAGAGGAGGCTGGGAACCCCAAACAGGCAGGCAGAGGCAGCCAAACCCAAAATGTCTGAAAGGCTGCATTTTAGGAAAATGATTTTAAAAAATAAACTTCCTGTACTTCCTAAAACCTATCCATGTTGCATTTGAGGAACACAATTTTGGAACACAGGTCCTTGGTCTCGAGTCTCGAGTCCCATTAAAAATATTGGGACTCGAGTCAGAGGGGGGACTCAATCCGACTCA
Organism: Shinisaurus crocodilurus; assembly: GCA_021292165.1. Taxonomy (NCBI): domain Eukaryota; kingdom Metazoa; phylum Chordata; class Lepidosauria; order Squamata; family Shinisauridae; genus Shinisaurus; species Shinisaurus crocodilurus. The sequence goes on from CM037876.1 coordinate 309,275,970, forward strand.
CGAGTCGAGTCCTGGAGTCCGAGTCCCCATCTCTGGGTTTCTTCAGTGGGAGCTCACGGTTAGGAAGTAGCTGGGAGTCCCTCTGTGTGTGTTTGAATGAGAACCTCAAGCTTTGATGGGCAAGGAGGCAACCCAGCAAAAAACCAAAAGGAAAGGACCAAAACCAGAAAGAACGCAGAGTGTAATGTCTGTTGAGAACGCATACATTTAGGCAACTCTCAAGTCATCCAAATCTTTTCATAGATTTCATAGATTTCATAGATCATAGAGTTGGAAGGAGCCTACAAGGCTATCGAGTCCAACCCCCTGCTCAATGCAGGAAACTAGAGGAGGGGTCTCCCATCCAAGTGATAACCAGGCCTGACCCTGCTTAGCTTTCCACGCTCAGACAAGCTGAGCCAGCGTAAGCCGTAAGCATCATCAACAACATTTATTACGATGACCAATACATAGAAGGGCCCAACAAACACTCTCAGGCCTGGACTGCTAAGCACTGAACTAACCTTTTTAGCTTTACTTTCCCATTTGCGACAATTTTCTTAAAGGAACAATACATACAATATACAAGTTCTCAAAGGGGCGAATGATGAAAATGTAATATATAACCCCCAAAGCATTTTGGAATAAGTTCCTTCTTCAGGAGCAATTTTGTCCATCCAAATTGGCGGCGGCGGGGGCGGCGGCGGCGGGGTGGGGGGAGCTAAGGCAGCTTCCCGAAATAATGCTGTTCTTCTTGCACCATCAAGGTGCTTTGCATTCTTTGAAAGTGACAAGCTGCCCACCCAGATGAGGGGAGGGGCCTCTCTCTGCGGCATGCAATGGACCAGCCTCACCCTGGGAAAACCACCCCCATGATCACGGTGTCTCCCCTGCCAGGGCTCTCGGTGGGGGAAAAAAATATATGTCTGGCATGCAGCCTTTCTGTATTTTTGTAAGAGGCCAAGCAGAGAGAGAGAGAGAGAGAGAGAGAGAGAGAGAGAGATATGAGAGTTGGCTGACGAGACATCTAGCGGGACTCTGGGTCTCTCACTGGGGATCTAACACGGGCTGTTTCATAGATTTCATAGATCATAGAGTTGGAAGGAGCCTACAAGGCTATCGAGTCCCACCCCCTGCTCAATGCAGGAAACTAGAGGAGGGGTCTCCCGTCCAAGTAACAACCAGGCCTGACCCTGCTTAGCTTTCCACGCTCAGACAAGCTGAGCCAGCGTAAGCCACAGGCCTGTTGTTGTTTCATAGGAGTGCCCCTCTGTCACCACTGATGATCTAGTTCAGTGTTCTCCAACCTTGGGTCCCCAGATGTTTTTGGCCTACAACTCCCAGCATGCCCCAGCCAGCTTTGCTGGCTGGGGCATGCTGGGAGTTGTAGGCCAAAAACATCTGGGGACCCAAGGTTGGAGAACACTGATCTAGTTCTTCATTTGTAAGAGGAGCAAGTGTTACAAGGTACTATGAGTCTCCAGCATTCTCTCATCCAAAGGAAATCAAACCCGATAGGGACGCCCCTGGGACGTCGCCGTTGGAGAAATGAGGAGTGAGAAATTTTACACTCACTTATTTGCCTTCAAGACATCTATTCTTGGAAAGGGGGGGGTGAACAAAAGTTGGGGACTCACACACTACCCCCGCTCGCAATGTCCTCCTCACCTTGTATGTGCAACAGGCAAGTGATGCACCGAGCTGCCCACTGCCGACATCGGATGGAATCGTCACAGGTATACGGGGCAAGGAACGCAACCCGTGACCCAAATTGTTGAAAATCTTCTCCATCCTGCCAAAAAAAGAAAAGAAAAGATGAATTAAACTAGTGGCCTGGGTGGGACCTGAGTCTTTGAAGAAGTGCCTTCTCCCGTATGAGCCTGCCTGCCACGGAGTCCCTTTTCTGGGTGTCCCTCTTGCTCCAGGCGAGATGGGTGGTGATGGAAGAGAGGGCCTTTTCAGTGGTGGTGCCACGCTCATGGAACACTCTTCCCAGGCAAGCACGGGAGGTGCCTGTGCTGCCGTCATTCGGGAGCCAACTTAACATCGTCCTTTTCATTTACTTAGTTAGAATATTTACATACTGCCCTTCTTTATCAAGTCACAGGGTGGTTTACAAAATTCAATCAAATGGCAAATATAATAAAATACAAAGATTAAAAATGAACAGCCTAGCTTGGTTAAAAATCTAACCAAGCCCAGGTATCAAAATCAGAAAATGCCTGGGTAGATATAGATAAGCTTTCAGCAGGTGCCTAAATGCCACCAAGGATGGCACCTATCACACTGCAGGGGTGGGGAGATAATTCCAATGGTGGCATGCCACAACCAAAAAGGCCCTCCCCTTAATTGCCATCAAATGCACCTGTGCAGGTGACTGGACAGGAAGCCCTGATGGGCAGGCTGATATGGCTTTTTGCATTTTTATCAAGGCTTTTAATGCCACATTGGTGCCTGTCGTCTTTTATTCATTGTTTTTTTAAAAATTATTATTCGTTATATTTATATCCCACCTTTTCTCCTGCAAGGAACCCAAGGTGGCTCATATAATCCTCCTCTCTATGTTAGCCTCACAACAACCCTGTGAGGTAGGTTAGGCTGAGCATCAGTGACTGGCCCAAAGTCACCCAGGGAGCTTCATGGCTGAGTGGGGACTAGAATCTGGATCTCCTGAATTCCAATCCAGCACTCTAACCGCTACGCCACACTGGCTCTCTTTTACATCTACTTGCCTCTGTTGATTTATGGCTTTAATAACTATGTCACTGGTCTTATTATGGCATCATTTCAATTTATTATGAATTTTGTATGGCTTTATCTGTCGAGAGCTACTTTGCTGACAGCAACAAGGCACAGTGGCACCAGGTTGGAGAAGACTGGTCTGGATTAACTGACCCAAGGCAAAAAAAAAAGATGAAGGTTAGTTGCAAGACATTTCTGTGTATTCCGGAATGCTCTTTGCTGCACCTCTGCCAGCAAGAAGGGACACTCACAGGGGGGTGAAAGTTCTCTTGAAAGGCAGCGAGTGCCTGGAAGCTGGCCTGCAGCGCCCGCTCTCTGCTGCATTCGGTTTCTGTGAACCAGGGGTCGATCAGCTGTGGGTGAGCAAGAAGACAAGCAAGGATGATATTATAAAACCTCCCAGAAGGGCAAACTTTAAAAAATCACTTTTATTCAGGTTTTGAAAGCAGACAGTAATCCAATTGGGGGGGGGATTTTCTGGGGAAGCGTTATGCTTTTATGTATTTTGACTGACACAAAGAGCACCTATCTTTTATTCATTATTATTATTACATGTATATCCTGCCTGATTTCCTCTTGCAAGGAACCCAAGGCGGCTTACATATTATTTATCTATTCATTCATTCTCTATACTGCCCAATAGTCGAAGCTCACTGGGCGGTGTACAACAATCAATTAAAAAAATACAATAAAATACAGTTAAAAATATAAACAATAAAAATGTTATAAAAATTTAAAATCAATTTTTAAAACATCACTAAAACAAGTTAATAAAACACGACCGCTAAAAAACATTTACCACCCCACCGTATACCATTTAATTATTAAAAGCCTCAACGTAGAGGGCAGTCTTAACCTGGCGCCGAAAAGATAACAGAGTTGGCGCCAGGCAGGCCTCAGGGGGGAGCTTGTTCCACAGTTGGGGGGCTACCACAGAAAAGGCCCTCCCCCTTTTTGCTGCCCTCCGAGCCTCATGTGGAGGTGGCAGTCGGAGTAAGTCCCCAAATGTTTAGGAGTATTAGTACTCCTCTCCATTTTATCCTCACAACAACCTCCTGAGGTAGGTTAGGCTGAGAGTCAGTGACTGGTCCAAGGTCACCCAGTGAGCTTCATAGCCTGAGGGGGGACTAGAACCAGGCTCTCCCAAGTCCCAGGCTAACACTCTGACCAATGCACCACACTGACTGGGTTCGCACAACATGCTAAGCCACTGTGTGTAGCCACCATGGCTTACACCATGGTGTGTACCCACCAACTGGGGCATGCTGGGAGTTGTAGGCCAAAAACATCCGGGGACCCGAGGTTGGGGAACACTGGCTTAGTGTGTTGTGCAAACTCCAGTCAATGGCTCTCTCTATCTTGTCCTTTTAATCGTGGCATCGTAGAGTTGGATCGGAACAAGACATTTTGTTGCCCGAGGCAAAGGACAAAGATGGCACCTCTGTGCCCAGTTCCTAGCACAAAAGCAAATGGGACTGGCTGTTGAATCGTATTTCCTCACTGGTGACGGGACATTGTCCTCCACCACACCTGAGGGCAGCAGAATAGGGGTGCGGGGACAGGCTGCATGGTACGCACAGCACTGTCCTCCAGCAGTGGGGAATGTCTGGGGGTGCGGGGGGAGGCTCAGAAGGAATAGCTGGGGAACTGCCCACATCTGCTGCCTGCCTGAGGTGGTTGCCAGCCTCACTCCGCCTAACGGAAGAGCCGGCCCTGTCTATGTTAGAATATGGGTTTCACATATTCAGGTTTTGCCTTCGGGCAAGAAGGTTACAGATCCAACAGGCCTGATCAAGGTCAGGACTGAACAAAGTGTCACCTTTGGCCCAGTAAGGGAACGGTACAGTTTTTTGTGTCCAGGGAAACTGGAGCAAGGGTCGTGCTAAATTGTGTGCAGCTGGGGTGACATCATGCCTTGATGCAGCTGGCATTACCTCATTTAGCATGTGACTGTACCATCATGTATATAAGGTGTGTGAAGTCTTTGTAAGCTTGTTGGGAGAAAAGGAGTATAGGTAAATATTGGTAAGAGAGCATTCTGTTAGATAAGAGTTTGTTTGTGTGCCATGACTGTAACTGTTTTGTCTGACATACTATTCTCTTTTGCACTTTTGTAATATATCACTCTGTAATCTGTTCATGTTTTTGCAAGTCGTAGCTTTAGTAAACCTCTGTGTTTAAAAGAAACTGACTTTCTTGTTTTGCTTTTTCGCCTACTGGCCTAGCACACGGTTTTTTCTCTACTACCCTAACATCACAGCACGATTCTGCAGCCACTGGACAAAGTTGCTTAGCTTTGTTTTTCCCCCCAGCGGTTCAGTTTTCCAAAAGTCTATATAGCCCTTCAGTGCCCAACCGCAAAGCATAACCGGCCAGCACAGGTCAAACACCCACTGAATGCTCATGGAACCCCAATTCATCATCATCATCAGGCGATCACTCGTGACCGAGTAAGATTGTCTTCCGGGATTAAAAGGAGGAAATTCTAAAGAAGATTGTGTAGACTCTAGCGATGGGTCCGTAAATGACTGTGGAGGCCAATTCTAGATCCACACAGCTTCCCACAGTGAGGACACAGGTTACCAGATGGAAGATGGTCCTGTAGAGGATTCATTTGACGTGCTTTTCGCTTAGCACGTTTCTCCCTTTCACCTTGGCAAACTAGAGAGAAAGAGTGGAATGTCCGAGCCACTCAGCGTGCTGTCTGTTCCAGACTACTGGACACCAAGAAACAGATTTTCTGCTGGGCGCACACACACCAGCTGCTCAGTGCTCACCTGGAACATTTCGTCCATCAGCTCGGGGTCCGGGTGTTCCTCGATGAAGCTCTTGATGAGTTTCCCAAGGGCGTCCATGGAGCAAGTGTACAGCGACTGAAACCACACAACCCAAGCAATGAGGCCCGAGGGCCGAGTTAGACGTGACGTGACGTCTCAGGAGGCCCATGGCTGGATCTCCAGCTTTTTTTAAAAGGATGTTTAAGTAAGGGCGCATGAGAATTTTGCTTCGGCTCAGTTCTGATCAGAATTTACCCATCCTTGCTGCAATCAAAGTCCAAATATGTCCGAGCTTGTGTTGCGATTTGCGGAACAGAACAAAACAAAACAAAAAGTGTTTGAAAAATGTGTACATTTGAAAAATGCGCATGAAAAAACAAACAAACCACGGACTTTTGTTGACAAATGCGCTCGCACAATGGCTGCCGGGGTGGTGGTGGTGTCACCAGTCACAAAATACCCGTGTCCCAGAAGGCTAAAAGAAAAGTAACATGCCCAAGAAACCAAGTACAAGGGAAAGGTGGGGTGCTTGAGTTCCAAAACACAAAAGCACTCTTGAGCCCACAGTTTCCTGCACCAACACCCATTTCACGGAGGGCAAACTTTGAGAAACACACACACAAACACACACACACACACACACAGCACCTCTCCTCCATCCAGGGGAGCATGGTGACTCCTATGTCAGTGGGGCATTTCAGATAATACTCTGAACATGTGCAGTTCCACATTTCAAAGTCAGTTAATATAGCACCATCACACAACTACACACATAAAACAGAGTTTGCTTCTGCTGCCCTGATGCTAAACACATTTACATGGGAATAAGCACCATTATACTGTAGAAAAAGAGAATACACTTGAAAAGTAAATCAATGTAAGATGAGCATCCGCATCCATGGGCGTGCCTGGCCAGCTGCCCCCCTGACTATAACATGTTTTAAATAGAAGAAAGAACGGATGCTGCAGCCAAGCAGAGTCAGCCCTGGTAGGCAGGGCCGGATTAAGAGCATTATGGGCCTGGTGCTGAGGATTTTGGTGGGCCTTTTTATGGAAATAAATAAAATGAAGACGCAATTTTATATTAAAACAAATTAAATATTTTAATTACCATTAAAGTGCCCAAACTCAAAAACTCCTGCAGCTCATCAGTAAGGGTCTTCCTAATTTCCCCCAAATTTATTTATTAAAAAAGAAAAAGCAGCCACAACAAAAAGCCAGGAAGCTTTGCTTGACCAAGAATAATTGTGTTGTTCTTGTTGCTTTGTTTCGTTTTCGTTTTTGTTTTTTTGTTAAACTAGCATTTGAACAATTGAGCTGCGAATCAGAAAGATCTTTTGCTCGAGGCTGGAGAGAGAGGTCCCTTCTAAATCTGAATATTACAGACCCTAGCAAGCCCCCCATGTGCTTCAAAGAAGTGTAGTAACAGTGATTGAAATGCAAAAACCTACCGAAATGCTAATTTGAGAACAACAGTTCTTGCTAGGTCTTGCCTCAAGCCTGTAATGCAGATGTGCTTAGAACACCTTTCTAATCTTGAAAAAATCATTAATTATGCTGAATGATAACGATCAGAGCTAACTCAAATCGTGCCGTGCGTCCCTATATTGTGGGCCTATTGTCTGTTATGGGCCTGGAGCTGCCGCTCCAATCGCCCCTATGTTAATCTGGTCCTGCTGGTAGGCCCTGACATTCCCAAGCTGACCCAGCGGCTGACATTGGGCCTGTTTGCTACTGCCCCTGTCATCTGCTGCTTTCTGGGGGGGGAGGGGTCATTTGGACCCACCCACCCCAGACTGCGGGAGCCCCCTGGACTTCACCACAAGGTCCAGCTCTAGCTGCACTACTGAGTGTGAGGAGGAACTAAGGATGAACAGGAAGAGGGTGTGGATTTTGTAAGGTTGGTTAAGGGAAACTTCTGGTCTTGTTTTCCTGGGCTCTTTTCCCATGACCATCGCCTCGTTGAGGCCGTGAGACTCCCCGTCAGCAGTCAGAGAGTCATTGTCTCTCAGATGCACCATGTTACGCCTTAAATTGCTCTGCCGCACGGATGGCCAGTTGTTGCACCTTTAAAAAGCTTCATTCTGTCTAAACATGCACAGGATTGTGCTCTAAGGCAGTGTTCTCCACCCACCCCTCATAGGGCCCTCAAAGCTTGCCCTCCTTATTGGAGCTATGGCTGCGCTTACGTGAGGTTGGGGGTTTCTCTTTCTCCAACCCATGCCCTTACACCTCTCACAATGGCTTTAGGATTTCTATTATCCCTACCTTACACCTCTTTGACCAAATATAAAGCACAGCTTCCCACACAAGCTGTATTTTTGCTTCAATAAACAAAGTAAAGTTTATTTTAAAATACAACAGTTTCTTGAAGTAAGTTTCATATGTAAGTTTCAGTCAATATTAATTAATTTACTATCCTATTATATTTCCAATACTCCCTCACCAACTGTTGCCAGGCCTGTGGCTCACGCTGGCTCAGCTTGTCTGAGCGTGGAAAGCTAAGCAGGGTCAGGCCTGGTTATGACTTGGATGGGAGACCCCTCCTCTAGTTTCCTGCATTGAGCAGGGGGTTGGACTCGATGGATGGCCTTGTAGGCTCCTTCCAACTCTATGATCTATGAAATCTATGAAATATTAATCCCTGCACTCACTAGCTAATCTCCTAACAAACCTAATCCAATCTCTCAACTCTCTCTCCAGTCCAGTCCAGTCCAGTCCACTGCTCTCCTCAACTTCACTCTCCTCTCTCTTCTAAACAGCATCATCCACAGTTTATATAACACAGGCTTCACCCCCCCTTTTCACTCTCTCAGCCAATCATCTCACATATGCAAATCCACCATTCTTCCTGCCCATCATTTTTCACTCACCCTAGACTTGCCTTACCTAACATAAAATACAGAGATGCAACAGGAATACATACTTATAACCATAGACTCCATACAAGATCACATTAATAACCATAGACTCCATACAAGATCACATTATTGTACTTACTAGGTATGTATACACTTTAATTTACCCCCAATAACATAACATCACAGGCTCCTTATCCGGTGCAGCATTTATTCTGAGCTTTATAGGAGCTACCCACGGTGCTCCAAGGTGGTGAACTTATTTTGCGGATGGAGTACAGTACATGGATAGCTCCTATGAAGCTCAGAATAAAGGCTGCAATGGATGAGGTGCCCCACTGACACAAGAGTCACCGGCCTCCTCTGCCTCCATCCCCTCTGTCCTGTCCAACCCCACCAGGGTGTTCTCTAGTCTAGCGTTGTGCAAACGAGCCTCGCCAGGGCAGAACGAGGCCGAGCATGGCCCCGCTCACGCCCCGGCGAGGCCTTACCTCCTCTTTGGGGTGGCTCGTGCACTCCGCGGAAAGCCGCCCCCGCCGCTCGTTCCTGCGGAGAACTGCCTGCTCTCCTCGATCGGTCCCGTTGTGTCACTTCCAGGACCGGAAATGACGCGATGGGACCGATCTGCGCCTGCGCAGAGGCCCATTTCCGCCCATTTCCCGGCCCGAACGCGGAGAGCCAGGTAAGTGGCTCGTTCGAGCGGTGCTGTGCGCCGCTCGAAAAAACAAGGCAGGGAGGGGGCGGCTCACTTTATCCTTTCTCTGGGTGGCTGGGCATGTCTCAAGATAAAGCACTGGGCTGTAGGTAGCTCCCAATCATTGTTATTCACCCAGGCCCAGAGGCATTCTTGGAAATTAAGACAGTGGTGGATGCAAGCCCTTCACTTTGCAGCATGCCAGGCTCCCAGTTAAAAAAAAATAAAATCAAGAGGGCCAGGGGGCCAGGTGTGTGCCGGCAGATGTGTCCTCAAGCACACTGGTGCCCCATGGACACCATGTTGGGACCCCAGACATAGAGACTCTGGTAAGCAGAGGTAAGAGTGTAAGAGCAGTCCTGCTCAATCAACACGGAAGGCCCATCTCCTACAGCATCCTGTTTCACACTATGGCCAACCAGACTCTTCCAGGGAGCCCAAAAGAAAAGCAGATCAGGAAAAGAGGACCTAGAAAGAACCCCCCCAACACATACCTCTATGGATAGAGCATCCATCTCTACCCTTCCTTTCTCCTTCTTCAGCTGCTCCAGGGAAGGGAGGGGAAACAGACTTTTGATGCTTTGATCGAGGATGCTGCGAATGTCCTCCATGGTCAAATGGGGCTTCAGTTTGCTGCCGGGAGGAAGGGGGGCTTGAGAAGTCACATGTCAGAGGCTCACACAGACGTAACCGGAAGCTCCGCATGGTTTTGTGAACTGTCCAAGACCTCTTCCACGAATTATGGTGTCACCTCAAGAAACTGCCTGGCTGCATCCATCATTCCTCACTGGCTGCTGTCTTCAGCTATCAGCCCTAACCCAACCTGGTGCCCTACAGATATTTTGGGCTACAACTCTCAGCATAGCTGACCATTGTCCCTGCTGGCTGGGGCTCATGGGAATTGAAGTCCAAAACATCTTCAGGGCACCAGGTTGGTGAAGAAGGCTGACCTAACTTAAATTTCTCCTTCAATCGGGCATCTTTGGAAAGACTCTGAGACACCAAAGGAAAGGAAAGGAGATGAAACCAAGCCCCCCCCCCCTTCATTGGATTTGGTCAACTATCCTGTTGGCTCCAGAAAGAAGAAGGCTGGCCTATCACTGAGATCCCTCAAGGGCATTGTCCATTTGAGGTCATGATAGCTCTGTTTGCTCCAAGGTTTTTATCATTTTACTGGGAGGGATGGTGTTGTACCATGGGATAAAAAGAACGTTTGCTTGGAAGACGGGAGAATTCCATTCTCAGGCTGAAGGAAATTAGGTGAGCACCGAAAGGTGGGAGGGTAACAGAAAATTGAACCATCCGGCACAGAGGGGAATCCTGGGGGTGGAGAAGGGAGCGGATGTTGGAGGGTCAGCCATCTAGGGCTGCAACTGTGACTGGTGTATGAAGGAGTGAGTGTGTATTACTTCAGTTGTGAAGTACACAACTAACATTTCTCTCCCCCAACTGCCATTCCACGATTTACAACTGCGTCTACATTCTCCTGATATGTTAGAGAGAGCTCTGCCTCCACCGATCCGTCCTCTGCCCCACCAGTCAGATCAGCCACCAGCCGCCACTGCGTCAGGAAGCATCACGAACCAAAAACATGCTAGGCTGCTTTGGTGAAAAGTGCCATGATTGGGCCCAAACCTTGAGGATTTCATTACGTGACAAAGATATCATTACTCTCGCTGGCAGACAGATCTGGCAGGGCCAGGGAATCGCCGCCAACATGTCAGTGGAAATCGCCTACCTTAGGAACGCAATGGCCGTGATGGCTTTGGAACGAATTGGAGTCTCCAGAGAGTCTGGGGGCTCTTCCCTGATGAAATCCTGAAGTAGCAAGGCAGGAAAGGGGACAAAATGAACGGTGTGGGGGGGAAATTATACATCGAGGGGCAGAGCACTTTGCTCCGGTGACACACGATGGTATTAAAAGTCACAGAAGGATACTAAGAAGGGGTTAAATGCACCTTAAAGCAGACTTCGCCAACCCGGTGCCTTCCAGATGTTTTGGACCATAATGTCCAGCATTCCTAACCATTGGCCATGCTATCTGGGGCAGATGGGAGTTGGTGCCAAATATCTTGGGGGGGGTGTCCAGGTTGGGGAAGGACGTCATAAAGGCTCTGGGTGAAGAGTGTCTTCAAGAGCGAAGAAGATAAACGTAACATTTTTAGAGCAACGAGCAGGCGAGGCTGGTGATGATTCTTGTGTCAGTGGGGCTCCTTATCCATATTATTATTATTATTATTATTATTATTATTATTTATATACCGCCCAACAGCCGAAGCTCCCTTGGCGGTTCACAAGAATCCATAAAAACACATAATACAATATCCATGGTGCTCGATGGTGGTGAACCTATTTTGCAGCTGGAGTTCAGCACCGTGGATAGCTCAAAAAAAAAAAAAGCTCAAACAAAAAGCTGTGATGGATAAGGAGCCCCACTGACATATAGGAGTCACCAGCTTCCCCCTGGCAACGAGGCCTATCTCAAAGAGCCCTCAGTCTGCATTTAATCCAAATGTACATTTCTACTACAGGGCTAACTGCTGTGGAAAAGGACACAGTTCTGCAAGTTTGAAGCAGAATCTGGCTGTGCTTAGCACTGATTGGTTTGTGCCTCATGATGTCACCAGGAAACCGACCCCTTCAATCCTCAGAGCAGTTTGGCATTTAAAAAAATAAATCTTTGGGGAGGGTAATTAATAAAGCAATAGATGAATTCATGAAAAATAAATGGACAAACATTTTTGTGGGGTTAGGCAGCTCACTTGAAGCATGCTGGGAGGGTCAGGGGGGTAGCAGAGCCAACACTTAATTCATTGTTTCAAACCTCTGGCTTGTGCTATTAGACATAATAGCTGTATTCACAGCTTTGTGCATGATTGTTTAGAGCAGTGTTCTCCAACCTTGGGTCCCCAGATGCTTTTGGCCTACAACTCCCAGCATGCCCCAGCCAGCTATGCTGGCTGGGGCATGCTGGGAGTTGTAGGCCAAAAGCATCTGTGGGGACCCAAGGTTGGAGAACACTGGTTTAGAATGTAAAATTATTCTTTATGCTGGTGATCTTTTATTGTTTCTCTTGAAACTCCAGTCATCTGTTCCCGCTTTGATGCAGTTGATTAATACTTTTGGTAATTTGTCTGGCTATTCAGTTAACTGGTTAACTGATGCCAGTTGGAGATACACTATGAGATATAGTATTAACTAACTAGCAGTTTCAATGGTGTCCAGAATGTTATTACCTATTTGAAAATACTTATTCCCAGAGACATATCTCAAATGATCGAGCTCAATTTGAATAAGTTGATTAATGAGGTCAGATCTCACAGGATTTAGATAGATGGGTATCTTTAAAGCTGAATTTGTGGGGCATGGTAAATACACTCAAGATGAATACTACACCTCAGATTGTTTATGTTATATGTGGGATTCCTCTCTCTGTACCTGGCAAATATTTTGAAAAACGCAGTGCTCTGTTTTGTTAATTTTTTGGGGGGGGGGTTTCCTCCCCACCACAAATATTCTTGAAAAGGATGCAACTTCCAGTTAAAGAAGGTGGGTTTGGCTTTCCGGATCCTGCTTTCTATCATTGGGCGCATTTGTTGACTTGTACTAAATTTTGGTCTTTTCCACATAGACCAGATTTACCGCCTTGGTCAGTTTTGGAATCTTCTTGTATGGATCCTCTCTCTGAATGGATGGCATTAGGGTCTCGGCACATTAAAAAGGGTAAGTCTGCTCCCACAGTTATGGCTTTTAGAGACGTGTGGCGTATAATGTCACATCAATTACAGTTTGATCCATTTTCTCATGCTAAATTGACTCTATGGGGAAACTTTGACTTTAAAATTGGCAAGAAAATGTTTTTGTGGCAGACTTGGATGAATAAGTTGATTTTTTTTACTTTGGATCAACTAGTGCATGCTGATGGTGAGTTTTTGTCATTCTCCGCTTTGCGTGCCATACTTATATGGGTATTTTTGGGCTGCTTTCATTGAAGTTTATGTATAATTCTTAGAAAGCCGTATTTTCATTCATACACACACACACACTTAATATTCAAGCATTGAAACTGATATATTCAAATCTATGTAGCTATATTTTTTTTCTTTTCCTCTTTTTTGTTTTGTTGAAATTTTACAATAAAAAATTAATTTTAAAAGAAAAGAAAAGATAATTTGTTGAGATCCATGCCTGTCAATTCAGTGGCAAAGCTGGGTTTGCAACCATGCTGAAGAATTCATTGTGAGCTCTGTTTTTATATTGGGCCCTTTGTTTGGAGATGTGATGGAAGCATCTAGTGAAATTCTGTAATGTTGTTCCTTGAACGGTGCTAGGGACCAGAGAATGACAATAATTTCAAGACAAACCAATATAAAATGTATGGGGATATCTTAGGGTTGTTAAGTGATGATCCAGGAGCAGTTTCTCAGGGGAAGCAGGGCTGCCACATGCCACAACCACTTGTCAGTTGGAATGGATCTGGACCCTGAAAGCATGACTTGTGAAAGCGCACTAAGACAAAGCTTAAAAAATATACTGGTGTAACTCAGCAACAACAACAAAAATGTCCAAAGAGAGAGTCAATAGGAAGCAGACCTATACCTTCATGCCATCCTCGTCACTCACCGACAAGAGATCAAGAAGTTCTTTTTTGCAAGTTAACGTGAAGTTCTGGAAGTCCCGGGTCTCATGGATGGCATGGCAGACATCAGTTGTGCTCTGAATAAGGGCAAGCTTGAGATTCAAGTCCTGCATTGTCAAAAGAGCCAGTGAGGTATAGTACATAAGAACACAAGAAGAGCCCTGCTGGATCAGACCCAGGGTCCATCTAGTCCAACATTCTGTTCACACAGTGGCCAACCAGCTGCCCATGGAAACCCACAAGCAGGACATGAGTGCAACAGCACCCTCTTGCCCATGTTCCCCAGCAACTGGTGCACCTAGGCATGCTGCCTCTGATACTGGAGGAAGCATAGAGCCATCGGAACTCGTAGCCATGAATAGCCTTCTCCTCCATGGATTTGTCCAATCCCCTTTTAAAGCAATCCAGATCGGTGGCCATCACTACATCTTGTGGAAGTGAGTTGTGGAAGTGAATAGTGGTTAGAGCAGGGCTAGGCAACCTCCATATGTCTTGTGGTGTAGATCACCCAAAGGAGATATGATTGGAAGACACTCCAGTTAGTTTCGTTTTGGCACCATATTAAAAATGTTCCTTTTTGCCCAAACATTGTAATATTTTAGAATTTTACAACGTACAGTTTAATTCATTTTTAAACTGAATTGATTGTTGCGTTTTTGATTGGCTTGCTGGCTGAAGAGGTGTTCATTTGTTTTTTAATGTGAAATTGTATGGTTTTTATATTGGATTGGTTTGTTTGTTTTAATGTTGCGTACACTGCCCCGGGATCCCTTGTGGATGAAGGGAGGTTTAGAAATTTTAGAAAATTATTATTATTAATAAAATAAAAATAATAGTAATATTTTCTGACAAGTACACACTGACTGAGGTCAGATCTTTCCAGCATACCTTGTTTTCAATGCTGACACCCAGCACCTGAAAAATGAAATGGAAAATGAAGCAGTACATTATAAGATGTGAAATAAATTAATCACTACAGGGAAACCCGTATTGTCTGCTGACGCAAAATGCATATCCTGTTCCCAGCCAATAAAAGATGACCCCCTCCCCCAGGCGGCTCACCATATAAAAAAATATTGCTAGAAATACTGGCCTCAGCATACGTTTTGTCAAACAGGTTACAGGCTAAGGGCCTAGAACGGGCAGTGATGCTTTCTCAAAACCCATCGAAGCTTGGGGTGGTGGTGGTGGCATGTAGTGCCCCCTCCCAGGATGATGTAAGCGATATCTCTCTGTGCTAAGAGAACAACAGAAGCTGGTTTGGGGACAGTGAGATGCAGAAACTGCAGCTTCGGCAATATCCTGCCTTCCCCCCCCCCCTCCCCAGAAACCCAAGGTGGTTTACATCAGGGGTCTGCAACACGGCGCCCGCTGGTGCACTGCTACCCATCAGCCATGGAGTTGGCAGACCTATCTCCCGATCTACCGAGATCAGGGGCGAGCAGGAGAAATCACGGACAGAGGGTGGGTGGGAGATGTGTGGGGTGTGTGTGAACAGGCAGCGGGAGAAGCCCAGCATAATGGCGGGGGGGGGGGGGGGAGGAAGAAGAGAGGAAGAAAAGAGGAAATCAAGGGAAGGGACAAGAAAAGCAGAAATCCTTCCCCCCCCCCCCAAATGTCAAAAACGACAAATGCACGCAGGAGGAAAAGGACAAATGTACCTGTGGATCTACATGGTCCTCCTCCTCTCCATTTATCATCACAACAACCCTGTGAGGTAGGTCAGGCTGAGAGTCAGCGAGCGACTGGCCCAAAGTCACCCGGTGAGCTTCCTGGCCGAGTGGCGACGAGAACCCAGGCCAACGCTCGAGCCGCTATGCCAGGCTGGCTCTGATTCAAGGCTTTGCAGTCGATTCCAGCCCCGTGCATTGTTGTGCCCAGAAGCTGAGACATCCGAGCAACAATTTGCTCAACTCAGAAGCCAGCAGCTTTGCTAAAGCCAAGTAGCACTTTATCGGGTCATGATCTTTGCCAGGCTGAAAGCTGCAGTACCGCCTTCTGGACAGCTACAGTGGTGGCGCCGCTGTGCGTCAGAGATCAGGCGAGCAATTCCCTCTGGCCCACAAGCATCCGTGGTGGTGCACCGCGAGAGGGCACACGCCAAGGCCCTTCATCACCTGTCTCTCACCCCATCGCAATTAAGAAGGCAAGAGCTGGATTCTGCATCAACTGACGCATCAAAGGCAAACCCACCACATAAAATTATTTGTAGCTGTTTAGGAATGTAGGAGTCTGCCTTATGCCACAATGCCCATCTAGTGCAGTATTATCAGGGGTTTCCGGCAGAAAAGGGTCTTTCCCATTTATTTATTTATTTATTATAATTATATCCCGGCTTTCTTCCTGCAAGGAACCCAAGGCGGCTTACATAATCCTCCCCCCCTCCCCTCCATTTTATCCACACAACAACCCTGTGAGGTAGGTTAGGCCGAGAGTCAGTGACCAGTCCTCAAGTGTCACCCTGTGAGCTTCATGGCCGAGCGCGGACTAGAACCCGGCTCTCCCGAGTCCCAGGCCAACAACACTTGAACCGCTACGCCACACCGGTTTTATTTATTTTATTTTATTTATTATATTTATCAATCGCCCATCTGGCCGGTCACCCGGCCACCCTGGGCGATGTACAACCAAAATACAACAAAACAACACAATAAAATATAATAATTAAAACAATATAAAAAATTCTTATTAAAAACCTAACCCACCCCATATTCCCCTCCTGAACAGCCATGTTTTTAATGCACGGCGGAAGCTCATCACGGAGGGGGCATGGCGAAGGTCACTTAGGGAGGGAGTTCCGTAATGTGGGGGCCGCCACAGAGAAGGCCCTCTTCCTAGTTGCTTTCAAGTGGGGAGCCCAGGCATTGAACCCGTGACCTTGGGCTTGCTTGCAAGCCATGAGCCGCACAGCCCTTCTCCTGTAGTCAAGCCTAAAAGTTGCAGAGAGCCTGGAGGAGGGGAAAGGAAGGGCAGAAAGGGCACGGAAGGTCTATTTCTGAACTGTTGCGTCAACGCCCCAGCAAAGCCCACCCGGCCTTTCAAAGCTCTTGCCTGGCAGCTCTTCCGATAATGGTAGAGGACTCTCTTCATCATGTCGGGCTCCACCCTTGGGAACAGCAGCTCCTTGGGGGCTTGCAGAGCCACGTTGCCATAGGCGAGCATCAACGTCTGGTGGACGTGGCCTCGTCGGCCTCTGTGGTAGTCCTGGCGACAGAAAAGGTTATCGGGCACGGCCACACTGCTCCTCGTCCGTTCTTCTTGTGTCTTTTCACACGCTCGGTTTAACTTTAATCTGGAATCACAATCCTTCGTTCGCTCTTTACGGAGAGAATCCGGACAAACTCCATCGCCAAAACCGTTGCAATACAGCAGGGATGCAGGACCTCACACTGGGGAACCAGATCTGGCCCACCTGGGGTCCTGATCTGGCACGCTGGAGTTCCCTAGAAGACCATGCCCCCTTCCCCAACCACCAATGGTTTGGTGTTTTCCCAGGTTTTTTCCCCCAGCAGTCCCCAACCCTTCTAAAAGGTTGAAATATCTCTCCTAAGGTTTAGTTCAGTGTTCTCCAACCTTGGGTCCCCGGATGTTTTTGGCCTACAACTCCCAGCATGCCCCAGCCAGCTACGCTGGCTGGGGCATGCTGGGAGTTGTAGGCCAAAAACATCCGGGGACCCAAGGTTGGAGAACACTGATTTAGTTACTGGTAAGAGCTGGAAGATAAACTAGGCTGGCACTTTTGGTATTTCAGTGCTGTCCCCCCCTTTTGCCTTTGTCCCTGCCCCCCCTTCCTCACTCTGTGGGTGTCCAATCAAGTCCTGAAGGAGATTTAAAAAAAGGCATGTTAGCTGAAAGGAGAAGCCAGTTCTTAAATCTGACGGTTATTTGTAACACGACTCAGGCTGCAATCCTATACACACTTATCTGGGAGGAGACCGCACTACAACTTACTTTTGAGTATAGACATGGATCGGATTGCACGATCAGCTCATTTACCTTATAGCGATTGATGATCGCAGACACCTTAATTTTCAGGCACATCCCAGCACCAAATTCATTCAACGTGGCCAATGTTAGGTCCAAATGGCCCAGGGCAGAGAAAGAGAGGGTCTGGATGACTTTCTGCCAAGTGAAAAAACAAATTTATTTTATTTATTATATTTATACCCCACCTTTTTTCCTGCAAGGAACCCAAGGCGGCTCACATAATCCTCCTCCTCCTCTCCATTTGATCCTCACAACAGCCCTGTGAGGTAGGTTAGGCTGAGAGTCAGTGACTGGCCCAAAGTCACCCAGTGAGTTTCATGGCTGAGCAGGGACTAGAACCCGGATCTCCTGAGTCCCAGTCCAACACTCTCACCACTACGCCACACTGGGTTCAGCCAACACGATAACCCACACTCAAGGGTTGAGTGTGGGATGTTGCTGAACCATAGGGCCGGTTCATACGACCTCTACCGCCCATGGTGACTTTCCGTGCTTCCCGTGTGCAGCCGTCCCGCAGGGGTGCCCCTGGCCGGTGTTTGCACGACACGGGAACCACGGGGGGCTTCCGCTCCCCCACGGTTCCCGTGTCATGTGAACCGGCCTGTGGGCTGTTGTTGAAACCTGGGTTATTATCGCGTTGTCTGAACCCAGCCGAGATAACAAACCATGGTGAGCAACCCACCATTCACAACCCAACAACAAACCATGGGTTCTCTTCACAGGTTGTTCGTGGTTAACAGCCCATGGCTTGTTAGTGCAGCTGCAGCTGCGTTCAGGAAACACGATAATAACCCACGGTTCAACAACAACCCACACTCAGTCCATACTCAACCCCTGAGTGTGGGTTATCGCGTGTTGGCTGAACCCAGTCAAAGAAATCAAACAAACAGAAATGATCTGGAGATCATTTCCAAAAAAGATGGTTTTCCAAAATAGGAAAACTTCCAAGTGCCAGCGGCTCACCTCTCTCTCTGATGCTTCCATATAATCGGCATTTTCTACCAAATGCTGCATCCAGCTCTGAACAAAGATCAGATCCTCACAGGTTGCCAGTGAAATGCCCAAAGATTTATATAGGAAACTCTGAAGGAAAAGAAGAAGGAAACAGGAGGGTAAGTTTCGAATGAACAATAGCAGAAATGTCTTGATGGTAACAGCAGTTCAACTGAGGAGCAGACCTTTTCTGGTGACCGATCAGCATAACTGGTCATCTGTTTTTCCAATTCTCTGCTCAGATTTTGGGTCCAAGTGCTATCATCGATGGTCTCCAGCGACCTTCTCAGAAACTGGGAGACAAAAGAAGAAAGGAGACAAAATAATTTGGCTACATGGCCTTGCCTTTGTCTACCATCATTTTTCTACTTTAGTTCTGGAAAAGTGGGTGCAAAACTGCCAGAAAATGGACCTAAAACATGGAATAATCACACACAAGAAATGTGGAGCTTGCAAAACTCTTTAAATGGTCATCACAGTTCATGCACCCTGCTGACAAATTCCGCCAGCATTGCAAAGAGGCACATCTGAAAATCATGGGTGGCCTGGTGATTCTCCAGATCTGTCCAGGGGCCAAGCAAGCAGGTGAGCCAAGAGGATGATGGAGAGGGGCAAAGGGGGGGGGGTCACGGGGAGCCATCATGGCCCATCCAGCTGGAGGCCAGTGCAGGGGGGGGGGGGGGAACAGCCTCTGTCCCCGGGGAAAGGGCCACATTGGACCTTATTATTGTTAATGGCAGCGCTCCAGAAGCAATTTAAAGATATTTTTTTTTACACTCAACCCCAGCACTTTTTGTGTGCAAATCCATCGGATTTGCACGAGAGATGTCAGGTTTAGGAGCGGGGACCCATAGGTCAGTGGTAGAGCACACGTTTTGCAGGTAAAAGGTCTCAGGCAGGGCCGGCCCAAGAGATTTCACAGCCTGAAATGAAGGACAAGATCCGCTCTCACCCCATTTCCCGTACTGAAGCTGACCGTACTAGCAGCTGCATCTTACCTTGACACTGACAATGGGACAGCATCCCTCAACGCACCTGAGGGCGGCGGGCGAGCTTAGGGAGCGCAGGGGAGGCGGAGCGGCACACTTCCCCACCCTTCAGCATCTGCTGCCTGAGGCAGCTGCTTCACTCTACCTTGTGGTAGGGCCGGCCCTGGTCTCAGCTTAAGTCTGTGGCATCTCCAGCCAAAAAGGCTCTCAAGTAGCAAAGCTGAGGAAGAACCTTCTCGGCTTGAGCCCCTGCCAATCAGAGTAGGCCGTACTGATCTAGATGGACCAATGGTAGGGTGGTCGCCTGTGCATTGCCCCCCCAAGGATGCATATTTGCATGAAATTTGCATATGCTAATTTATATACAGAGCTGCAAATTTAGAAATAATCACTATAATTTAAACAGAAATACAATCAGGAACGGTGCAGGGCTGTTTGGCGCCCTAGGCCAAATTGTATTTAGCGCCCCCCCTCGTGCCGTGGGGGGGGGGCTCCGGAGCAAAGCAGTCCTGCTCTGCAACCCCCCCCCGTGCCGCCGCCGCCACCACCTACCTTCCCCCCGCCCCCGCTGCTGGCTGCTGGCTGCTGCTGCTGCCGCCGCCACCTCCTCCTCCGACGCGATGGGACCCCCGCGCTTTACGACGGGAAGGTAGGTAGGTGGTTGGCGGGCGGGTGGGCACGCGGGCGCGCGGGCACGCGGGGGGAGGTGCGGCGGCAGCAGCGGCTGGCAAGCGGGCAGGGAGGTGCGGCGGAGGCGGCAGGCAGGGCAGGAGCGCGCCGGAGGCGAGGAAGGGGCGCAGAAATTCTGCGCCCTCTTCCGCCACGCGCCCTAGGCAGCCGCCGGCCCTGAATACAATACATCTAACCATAGTAAGGAAGAATGTGACCATATGACCTGTGTGCCCAAGCACTAAGACCCAAGTGCTAAGTGCGGTGGGGCAACTTCAATGCCCCCACTGCTCTTCTTTCTTAGGGTTCTTTATCTTTAAACCAGACTTGGACTGGATAGCCCTTCAAGCAGAGGACTGTCCTCTGCAAAGTAGGGCACGTGGCCACCCCAACGATGGTCTGACTCAATAGTTTCAGTTGCTCTTTAATGACTCCGCAATGAGTAACAGGCCAGTATCAAGGCATGCTCTGGCTCCCAGCCTGGCCTGTCAAAGCAACCCCATCCCAGGCTGCTCCAGGCGAGAGCTGAGCACCCCCCTACCTGCAACAGCTTCCGCTCCCATTCATAGCTGCTGAGCTCAGAGCTTCCTGTGGGGAAAAGACAAGATGACTGTGCCACTTGAATTAGGATGCCTGAACATGTGCCATGTGTGTGTGCCCCTCCACAAGGCAAAGGGAAACATCTATTACCACCTGTCAACCACTAAATCAATAGCAAGCCTGTTTCTGTTGTGTGTAGGTCATAACACAGATTGGTTTCAATCTACCACTGGAAAGGCCCTCCTGTTTTTCCGCTTGCAATGAGCATCAGAATGACTTTTTAAAAAATCAAAATAACTGAATACAACACAGAACAATAATAATAAAAACCAATACCAGAGCCATGGAGATGCATCAAAAAAATAAATTGAGGGGAACATCAGACAACAAAAAATGAAGCTCTAAGGCCCTGTGCCATATAAACTTGTTCGCCGCATGGTGTAAAGCCAGCAGGAAGAGGCCTAAGCAAACATCCTGTGGAGGCAGAGTTCCAGAGGCTGGGTGTGTCGCTCGAAGAGGCCCTGACCCATCTGAGCTCCAAGGGATGGAACAAAGACCAGGACCTCTGCTGAAGTTCAAAGAGAATGAGCACATCTCCACAGAAATCAAGTGGTGCCGGGGCTGGAAGCCAGACAGGCCAGGGTTGTCCGTATGTTGCTCTCCAACAAGGGGGAGATCAAGACTAAGCCTTAAGTAGGAATTTGCCTGCATTTAGGCTGCTTTGCGCTGCCTCCTTTGTTTTCTGATGGTGGCTTTGTCTCTTAAAGGGGCCTGGCCTGTTTCAGCAGCCTCAAGCTGCAACAAGGTAGGAGTGGCTGTGGCATGCACGTGTCCTCATGGCTGGAGTCCTCAGAGTCTTAAGATGGTAAGGCGACCTCCTCCGGACACAGGGGAGCCGGCCCCTGTGGTCTTTCTGGGGAACTAGGTCCTGGGGAGGTGGAAGCCTCGTGATGACCAAGTCCTCTTCCTGAGCTCTTAACTCTGGGCCCTCCTTGGAGGACAAGGGGTTGGGATCCTCTGAGGATGAGGGTTTGGGGTCCTGGTCCATGACAGTGTCTGAGGCCCTGGGGACTAGGAACTTAAGTGGGGCAGGTAGCACTGGACAGGTTATGATGTGTGGCAGCAGCCCAGAGAACCCAGACCACAGGCTCAGATGGAAGGCCTTCCAGGCCATTTAGGCTTTCAAGGTCAATGCTGACACTGAATTAGGCTCAGAAGCAAATGCAATCGGCCCCATATTGGTGTTATATTCTTCCCCGAGGCAGGCTCCAGTTAGAACTCTCTCTCTCACTGCTGCATTTTGTTCCAGCGGAAGTTTCTGAACACTTCCCAAAGCCATCTCCACAAAGAGCACATGATCGGAGTCTACTCTGGATGTTACCAAAACATGTTGCCTGGGGTCCACACCTTCAGGAACGACAACAGGGTGGTGGGGATCCTGTCCACATAGGAGCAAACCAGCCAGCAATTCAACTTTACTCCCAGGTGAACAAAGAAAGAAAGAAAGAAAGAAAGAGGAATGGCACCATCCATTGATTTGGAAGAGTCAATTTCACAGGGGACCCTCCGCCATGCACAACAAGTAGAGTTACTTGTCTGTATAAACACCGTACCTTCTTGGAAGGATTTGCAAAGAAATGGAACTTGTTTTGCCCACAGCTTCCTGATGGCTGGGTGGATGTTGCAGTGCAGGGTGTGAAGGAGTTGCAGGGCCCAGCCTCCTCTTGGACTAGGATTTGAGGCTATGACCTGTTGGCAGGAGAGGAACATCTGAACAGCCCTGAACAGCCCAAATCTCGTCTGATCTCAGAAGCTAGGGCAGGGTCGGGCCTGGTTAGTACTTGGATGGGTGACTGCCTTGGAATACCAGGTGCTGTGGGGAGGGACCATCGCTCAGTGTGATAGGGCACCTCCTTTGCATGCAGAAGGGCCCAGGGCCGATCCTCGGCCTGTCCAGGTAGGGCTTG
Organism: Shinisaurus crocodilurus; assembly: GCA_021292165.1. Taxonomy (NCBI): domain Eukaryota; kingdom Metazoa; phylum Chordata; class Lepidosauria; order Squamata; family Shinisauridae; genus Shinisaurus; species Shinisaurus crocodilurus. The sequence goes on from CM037876.1 coordinate 309,298,804, forward strand.
GAAAGGATCCTGCCTGAAACCCCAGAGAGCTGCTGCTGCCAGTCAGTGTCGACAATACTGGGCTAGATGGACCAATGGTCTGATTCAGCCTCCTATGTTCCTATGAAATGTAGCAAAGAGCTCCAGAAGCAGGACCCAACACCCATCCTTCCATGTATGATGGGGGTGGGCAGCCTGTGGCCAGGGCCGGTGCTACCATTAGGCCAACTAGGCAGCTGCCTAGGGCACAGGGCTAAAGGGGGCGCCACTGAAACGCCTTGAAAAAAAAAATACAGCGCCAAAATGCGTATTTTACCAAGTTTGTTTTACCAATCATATCTTGACTTGCAGCAGATGGAATTTCACAATTTTTTCGGCATTGAAAAGTGAATAAACAATACTAAAACATTTAATAATATAGGGAGGGAGGGCTCAAGTGGGAAGGGGGGGGCGCTAAATATCTGATCTTGCCTAGAGCACCAAACTGCCTTGCACCGGCCCTGCTTGTGGCCCTCCAGATGTTTTGCCTCACAACTCCCACCACCCCTTACCACTGGCTATGCTAGCTAAGGCTGATGGGGGATGCAAGCCAAAACACCTAGAGGGCCACAAGTTGCCCACCCCCGATCTATGACCTCCAATATATAAAATTCATGAAAGAATCAGTGTGGTGTAGTGGTTAGAGTTTTGGACTGAGACTCTGGAGATCCGGGTTCGAGTCCCCAGTCGGCCATGAAGCTCACTGGGTGACTTTGGGCCAGTCACTGACTCTCAGCCTAACCTACCTCACAGGGTTGTTGTGAGGATAAAATGGAGAGGAGAAGGAGGATTATGTAAGCCGCCTTGAGTTCCTTGCAGGAAAAAAGGCGGGGTATAAATGTAATAATAAATGAATAAATAAATATGAAAGCTGCAGTCTTAAATACATCCAGCTCGATGATAGATAGAGCCCCTGTGTTGCGTGCACACAAGGTCCCAGTTTCAATCCAGAAAGGGGGGGCATGTTGCCTATATTTGGGGAACCAGGGTTAATTTTTAGGATAAGGGAGCAAAAACTCACAGGCAGTCTTTCCGGTTCCCCACTGTCTCTCTCTGCCATATTGATATCCCTGGAATTATACCCCTGAAACGATATCCCTGAATAATATCCCTGAAATGATGCTTCATCCTCATATAGCATCATTCTGAGGAGTGTTATGGGGATTTAAACGTGGCAGTGGAGCTGGGATAGCACTGGTGGTGAGTTTTATGCACTGGGAAATTTACCCCTGAAACATGACAACGAGGAAGCCGTTCCATGCCTTCCTCCTTTTGCAATGCCCCTGCAAATGTGGGATTCCAAAACGTCTGCCCAGCACTAAACCTAATAGGTTTGTGCAATAAACTTCAAATGAAGTTACAATAAGCCACATAAACACCCTGTGGAAGGGGATCTTCTTCTTCTTTTCAAGAAAAAACAAAGCTTTTCCTGAACATTTCTCACCAGAAGCCTTGCTACGATTCCTTGGGCGCTTGGAAGATTGACTGAAAAGAGAGAACAGCAACAAGAAGAAAATTCATTACAGTAGGCTTGGAAGAATACAGATGGCGATTTACCCTTCACTTTATAAACTTCCCAAATCTGCTAGCTGAGATCATTGCTGGTGACTGACTGGAGCTGGTCTGAAAGTGCTTGGTGAACCTATACATATTTAGCTGTATATGGACCCCTATAAAATAAGCATTCATAAATTCCTCATTTACATAATGATGAAAAATAGACACAAGGAGGAGTTATTCTCCCCAGAGTTTAGCACTGTTGGAATAGTGATGGCAGGGGATCACACTCCCAAAAGGTGCAAGCTAATTTGTTAATTTGTTCTTGGGTTTTTAAAAGCAGCTAGTAAGTGCAGAGCTAACTAGCAGCTCTGGGTGCATCAGAGGATCTGCCCCCAACAGGGGTCCCAGCAGGGGTGGGAGGATATAGCCCAGCAGCAACTTGGTGGAGCCAAATAAGTTTCCTTTTTAGCCTGGGCTTCTTATGTATAAAAAGACTAGCATGTTCACTCTATTCAGTAGTAGTGGTGGTTTCATTCTGTTAGAAGCTGGGCTGGATTTGATGTGGTGCTTTTACACTCCTGGATGCTTAGCCAGGGGACCATCTTTTTATGATTTAGTAAAGTTTTCGAAGGCCTTCACTTTCTGGATTCAGTCTGCTTTATTCAGCCAGTCCTGCTAAGAAGCACACGAAGAGACTCCGCTCCCCCTCCTTAAAGGACTTTTTCATTATTGTTATTTCATTATGCAAACGTTCTTGCTCTTTTAAATTTGTTCTCCTTGCTGACTGCAGGCAAGTGTCAATCAGTGATGAAATGCCATGTTACCTGGGATTCAAAGTCTCTGTCTCAGAAAGGCAGGAGAGTGGAAAGCCTGCAGAATGGCCTGAAGGCAAGAGGTGGTAGTGTTCAAACAAAGGCCTAGTTCTCACTAAGTTGGTAAACCTGTGTCTGGGCTGCACCACTTCCAATTCACACGACTGGGGTTCCTTCATGAGGACTGACTGACACAATGGAATGCTCATCCATGCCAAAAAGATAAATAAATACCAGGACCGCTGCAGGGTAGTTTGGCGCCCTAGGCGATATTATATTTAGCGCCCCCCCTCTCGTGCCGTGGGGGGGGGCCTCCGGAGCAAAGCAGCCCTGCTCTGCAAACCCCCCCGCAGCCGCCGTTCCCCCACCACCCCCCGCCACCTACCTTCCCCCACCCTGGCCGCCGCCTCCTCCGAGGAGGAAGTGACGCGACGGGACCCCCACGCTCTGTTTTTGCCCAGGGAAACCAGGGCAACAGGGCTTAAACAGCCCTGTTGCCCTGGTTCCTCCCGCCAAAACAGCGCGGGCAGGGCTCCAGAAGCGGCGCGGAGAAGGTAGGTGGCGGGGGGTGGGGGTGGCGGCGGTGGCGGCGGTGGTGGCAGCGAGGGGGGGCGGCCTGGCGGGGGGGGCGGCAGGGGGCCCCGCGGCAGCGAAGAGGAGCGCAGCAGCGTTTCTGCGCCCTCTTCAGCCACGCGCCCTAGGCAACCGCCGAGTTTGCCTAGCGGTAGCGCCGGCCCTGATAAATACAGAAGCCCCTGCACCTGGAAAACTAGCACATCAGGGAGAACAGCAGCATCCTTCTCTGGGAGCACTGCCACCGCCAGTAACTTCAGCCAGCTTTTTCCCCCACCCCGCCATCAGCTGAGTGATGAGACTTTCTGAGGGGAGGAGTGGAGGGTGCAGATTCCACACTGCCTCGCGCAGCTCATCCTCCCGGGCCGGCGCAATCCCCCCTCACTCAAGCCGGTGAACCAGCCCTGCGTAACAAACTGACCTCCTTTGCACGACCCGAGGAAAAGAGCCGATTCGTCCTGCCGGATGGTGGCCAGCTCTTTCAGACATCTGCAGAGGGGGATCAAAGTGGGGGTGTACGGAGCTGGCACCACAAAGAGCAGCAGCCTTGGCCACAGAGCCTGCAAAGAGGAGGGAGAGGCACAATTCAGTACTTGCCCTCTTGGCACCGGGTTTCCTGTTACTGGAACAACGTCTACGACGGGCTCACTCCGGCCCTGAGAGCTGAATCTTCTCAAGCTAACATTTATTTATTATTTATTTATTATTAATATTTATTTATCGCCCATCTGGCCGGCAACCAGAACATTTCTCTTCTTTGCTTTATATATATATATATGTTTGATGATATATATATATAGTGTGTGTGTGTGTGTGTGTAATTATTACAAAAATGTACAGCTTTAACATACATAATTCCTAATAGCAAAACAAACAAACAAAACTTCACCGTATGCCAAAATGAACAATTATTCACAACAAAGAGAACAACGTGAATGGTTGAACAGCTTTTTGAAAGTTATTATTCTAGTAGGCTACAAACAAAATCCCGTTCTCATAAATCCCTCTGTATTCCCCCCCCGCCCCGGTTTGACTTTTCAAACAATAAGTCGTCTTAGGCATGACAGCAGTGTGTCATATCTTTAAATACCATTCTGAAATAAGAGGAGCATTACTTTTCCCCGCAGCTGATGGCTAGGCATTCCTTAGCCTGTCAATAAATTAAAGGTGCAATGCTATGCACGTTTAGACAGAAAAAAGGCCTGCAACAACTCCCAGCATGCCCCAGCCAGCAGAGCTGGCTGGGGCATGCTGGGAGTTGTTGCAGGCCTTTTTTCTGTCTAAACGTGCATAGCATTGCACCCCTAATTAACTCTGGTTCCGCGGCACTATATTCTTCTGGCACAAAAAGGGCAGGCTGGGGAAGTTTTCATGAGGGTAAATCCCTCATACTCATTCACCTTGATTTCCCCTTCTTCACTGTCTTCTCATAGTTCCTCAAGGGACCATGATCCTGAACGACTGGTTTCATTTCCCCCCCCCCCCCATTGATTGTGTGAGAGTGAGGGCAGGAGACATTGCCTTCACTCCGACATGGCTTTGTGACATCATCCCATAGCCAAAATTGGATTTGGCTTCGTGGTGTCAGCGTGAAGCTAAACCAGAGTGAAGATGGTGCTTCTTCCTGCCCTCACTTCGGTGGTATATACATTTAAATATAAAACACATTTAAAAGCACAAAGAGCAGAAGGGTCAACTAAAATGCTAAGCCGTGTGGTCGAAAACCTGGCCGAATCACACAACAGTGATAAACTTGGCACTGAAAATCCAGCAAAAATATTTCCAGCTCTTGGGGGAGAGAATCCTACAGATATGGTGCCACTACACAAAAGGCCCTGCTCTGATCAGTCTCGCCTTCATTGACAGTGTAGGGCAATGGGCAGGGTGTGTGAGTGTCTTGGATCGGGGACTCTTGCAGTTAAGACCCAGGTGCTCCACCCATTGTGCAAGTTTAGGAGCTGCTGATCTGTCTGCCGAGCTCCTCCAGCATCGTTGGGCATGGCTAGAACTACCTCAGCAGGGCTCAGGTGACACAAGGGGACAATTGGACTCCATCTGGTCCTGCTCACTCTGGTCAGGCTCCTTAGTGTGAAGAATCCAATAAGGGGTGAAAGTCCAATGGATTTTCTCGACCCTGCAGATTCTATTCTGTCAATCCTGCACTGGCGCTGACTCAATCTAAAGCATGGAACCAGCACACAGGCTTCCATTTTTACAGGGGGGCCACGATTTGCTTTCGTTTTGTTTTTTTAAAGCTCAGGGAAATCTGTGCAAAATTCGGGCCTCCGCTCTGCAAATTCGCGCAAATTGCTTAAATTTGAGGAGCGGAGGTAAAAATTTTGCACAAATCTGAAATTAACTGTCAGAAAATTCAAGCTGGAGCGCATGCACATGCAGTGAGAGGAGGGGGGCTTCCATACTTCTTGTGTTAAAACAGGCCCGTGACTCACGCTGGCTCAGCTTGCCTGTCTGAGTGTGGAAAGCTAAGCAGGGTCAGGCCTGGTTGTTACTTGGATGGGAGACCCCCTCCTCTAGTTCCCTGCATTGAGCAGGGGGGGTTGATGGCCTTGTAGCCCCCTTCCAACTCTATGATCTACGAAATCTATGATAGATGAATCAAATCTAACGAGTCGGCCCTGATTTGCGCAAGTCGCGCTAGAGATACGCAATTCTCGGCTTTCAATTTCGGCACAAATATTTCGAGCAATTTCGTGGAAGCCGAACACCCGCCCCCCCCCCCTTGACTTGGCCTGCTTTTGGCCATCAGGTTGGAAATGTGTCAAAAGTCCGTCGAGCCCAAACGGAATGAGCTTTCCGGCGTCACACATTCCTAGTCTGAACAACTTATTAATCAGGAACAGACTGACTTCTCAGACTGCTCATCCCTGCATACCCATCTCAGCCTCATGCCCGTTCAACTTTTATTTTCCTAAACAAAGGAAGACTCCCTAGAGCTGAGCTTGTGGCAACAAAGAAAAACACTGTGCTAAGGAAACAGCCAGACGTTTGTGAAACCCCCATTAGCACCTTGCCAAGTCTGTTTTCAAATCTGAACCCAAGCGCCACATGCCACTTAGATTTAGCATGCAATGCTTTCCTCTCACCAATCACAGACACAGCTGGGTTTTGGTAATGGGAAAATATACGCACCTAGGAAAAGTGTTACATGGAAGAAAGAAACCTGTACGACCACTACCAACTGTCCAGTTCTCCTCCCCCCGCCCCAAAAGATTAACGAGTACATATTTATTGACCTAAGTTATGGTCATCTGGAAAAGACCAAAATACAGGGATTTATACAATGATTCCCCCTTGCAGGAATTCCACAGGGAAGGCCGAGAACAGAATCTTTAACAGTCTATTAGTGATTATTTACACAAGATTGCGAAGTGAAACCTCCATGTAGAGAGGCAGTATATCTCTAAATACCAGGTGTCATCAGGCTGACCTCGAGTCTTCCCTGCAAAGTGGTCCCAAGCCCTGCAGAGCCCGAGAATGGGTGGCTTCCTCAGCACCAGGCTGACCCAAGGACTCCTCTGTGGGAAGGCTGGCCAGAACGCAGCCCCTTTCCTCCTGCTGTTCCTCCTTCCTCCATGGCGGCTCATCATCACTGCCTCAAAGATGGTTGCTCCAGCCAGCCTCCCTCTGAACAGGACCAGAGAAGGTTCAGGCAGGGGGGCCACCAGTGAGAAGGCAGCGTGGGTGAAAGTACCCGTATTTTTCCGTCTATAAGACGCCCCCATGTATAAGACGCCCCCCACTGGGCAGTTTCGCAACCGCGCGGTTCTCTCCTTGGCTTACTTCCGTGTATAAGACGACCCTCAATTTTTAGTCTAACAATTTTAGGAAAAAGTATAGTCTTATACATGGAAAAATACTGTAAGCAGCACCAGCCTTTTCAGGACTGTTGACCTTTTTGCAAGCCAGTTAGCTCCAGTTGCTTATTTCCCCCAAGTTAGTGCAGTGCCTTAACTAGCCTCTTTCCTTTCTGATAACCCCTACTAGTCCGGATAAACCTTGACAGAGGATAGACTCTGCTACCACCAGGTACTTCCCTCATCACCACCTGGGAAGGGTGCGTAGGGGTGACCGACACACACACACAAGCTACAATACTGGTAACATAAGAACATCAGAAGAGCCCTGCTGGATCAGACCCAGGGTCCATCTAGTCCAGAATTGTGTTCATACAGTGGTCAACCAGCTGCCCACGGGAAACCCACAAGCGGGACATGCAACAGGGGAGTCGTGTTCACTTATGGAAATGGGATGCTGAACTAGATGGCTCCATGACGTGGGGTCTAGCAGGGCTCTTCTTATTTTCTTGAGGGCAAATCCATGCCGCCCACTCACTTTGCTCATCCCTTCCGCAGACGTGTTCAAATGCTCCAAGATGTCAATGCAAATTTCTTGAATGCGTTCTTCTTTCTCTTTCTCTTTCTGGTCAGCAACAGGGTCTTTCCCCTGCTTGGGCAAGACACATAAGAGAACGACTTGGCTAAGAAGAGGGTGCGCTTAATATTGGCTCCTGTTACTTAGAATCATAGAATCATAGAAAAGTAGAGTTGGAAGGGGCCTACAAGGCCATCGAGTCCAACCCCCTGCTCAATGCAGGAATCTAGGTCAAAGCATCCCTGACAGATGGCCGTCCAGCCGCACCTTGAATGCCTCCAGAGTGGGAGAGCCCACGACCTCCCTAGGTAGTTGATTCCATTGTCTTATTGCTCTGACAGTCAGGAAATTTTTCCTGATGTTTAGATGGAATCTAGGTTCCTGTAACTTGAGCCCATGATTCCGTGTCCTGCAAACTGGGATGACCGAGAAGAGATCTTTGCCCTCCTCTGTGTGACATCCCTTCAAATACTGGAAGAGTGCGATCATATCTCCCCTCAGTCTCCTCTTCTGAAGGCTAAACATGCCCAGTTCTTTCAGTCTCTCCTCATAGGGCCTTTTCAGAGGCACCCAAATGGTTCCAATGTAGGAACCTGTTGAATCAGGGCCATTGACCCCACCTTGGTCTTCAGGGCCGGCCCTACCGTTAAGCAGAGTGAGACGGCCACCTCAGGTGACAGATGTTGGGTGGCAGCCAGGGCCGGCGCTACCACTAGGCAAACTAGGCGGCTGCCTAGGGTGCGTGGCTGAAGAGGGCGCAGAAATGCTGCGCTCCTTCCGGCCGACTCTTCCTCGCCGCCGGCGCACTCCTGCCCCGCCTGGTCACCTCGTCGGGGGGTGGATTGCGGGCGTCGGGCGGGCTCGGGGTTGCGCTCGGCTTTCCTTGGGAGCGCCCGTGGCAGCGGCGACTGGTCCGAAGATGCTGCGCGGTGGGCGAGGCCGGCTTGGCAGCGGGGAAAGCGGCTGCTGGCGGCGGCGGGGGGGCGGGGGGGCGGGCGCTGGGCAAGCAGGCATTTCCCGGCTGCTTTGCTCCGGAGCCCCCCCCCCGGCATGAGAGGGGCGCACGCTAAATATAACTTTGCCTAGGGTGCCAAACAGTCCTGGTGGCAGCAGCAACAGCCTCCCGGCAGTTATTCCTGCCCCCCCCAGATGTTCCCATCCACCTGAGCCAATGCCCAGAGGCACGGATGCTTGCTTTTTTGCGCGGCTGGGCTGTCTGTCTGTCTCCCCTCGTCGCCTTCGCCCAACACATCGCAGGCTGAACAAGCCAGCAGAGAGGCAGGCAGCCATCCCAGTCCCAGGCCACATGCTCATCAGGCATCGGATGCGCAATATGCACGGCTCTGCTCGCACGATGCACGCTGGTATCGCCACTGCTTCACTTGTTTTTTTGAGTGGCCACTCACTCAAAGTGGCCACTCGCTCGTGGCAGCGGGGGAGGAGTAGAGGGGTGCTGGAGGACAGAGCTGGACGTGCCGCACAGCCTGCCCTGCACTCCCCAAGACAGGGGTGGACAACTTCCTGAAGTCGGGGGCCGCATTTCCCCCCCCCCCGGAGCCCACCGGGTGCCACACACCCCTGCCCCCTCCTGCGGCTTCCTCCACGCTGCCGAATTTCCCACCAAAACGTCATGGTGCGGCTGCAAAAAAAAAAAAGTGGTGACATTTTTTCAGGAAAACAAGGCATGCGGGGAGGAGTGTGTGCCCTGTTTAATTGGAAGCAACATCGTGCTCCCAGGAGGTTTTTGGAAACACGATTTGGCTTCCAAACAAGCTGTGTGCCCCATGCACACCTTGTTTTCAAGAAAAAAAAAATCATCACGGTGCTGGGCAAGGGGGGGGGGCGGCGGAGGCGGAGCTAAAAAGGCCAGGGGGCTGCATGCGCTCCACCCGTGCCTAGACTGCTGCCATCAGGTAAGGAGGAGAACGCTGTCCCATTGGCAGTGCTGAAGTAAGATTGAACAGACTTTCCATTCAGCTTCCATACAAGGAATGGGGGTGCATGTGGGGGCTCACGCTGGCTCAGCTTGTCTGAGCGTGGAAAGCTAAGCAGGGTCAGGCCTGGTTGTTACTTGGATGGGAGACCCCCTCCTCTAGTTTCCTGCACTGAGCAGGGGGTTGGACTCGATGGCCTTGTAGGCCCCTTCCAACTCTATGATCCTTTGATCCTATGGTCTTGTCCTTTGCCTCGAGCAGCCAAATCTCTTCGGTCAGCCCTGTCTCCAGTTTTTCATTCAGCTGATAAGGGCCAACATGAGTTGCACAAGATGAATGGTTCCCTTCCCATGCTGAGCACTGCGGGATCCCAAAGAAAAAGGGGCCTGCATCATAGAATCATAGAAAAGTAGAGTTGGAAGGGGCCTACCAGGCCATCGAGTCCAACCCCCTGCTCAATGCAGGAATCCAGGTCAAAGCATCCCTGACAGATGTCTGTCCAGCTGCACCTTGAATGCCTCCAGAGTGGGAGAGCCCACCACCTCCCTAGGTCGTTGGTTCCATTGTCTTATTGGTCTGACCGTCAGGACTTTTTTCCTGATGTTTAGGTGGAATCTGGGTTCCTGTCACTTGAGCCCATCATTCCGTGTCCTGCATCTTCCAAAGACTCCCAGCATCACGCTTCAAAGCTGAGAAGGTCGCTCTTTGTGCATGAGGGACACATGCACAGAGAGTGTCAAGCAGGATGGTACTGTAAGGCACATCTAAAGATGTTAACAGAATGATGGCGTAAGTGACTCCTAGGAGATGCACTTTGTCAAAATGTGCCACACTGCTGTGTCTGAGCGGGACAGGCCTGCCTGGACCCCCGGAAAGGGCCCTGTAGAGATTGGTCCCTCCAATTGTTCTGAAAAGGTCTCAGGCTAATCTCTGCTTCACAGATTTTAAGGGCCAACAGAGACATTACTTTGAAGACATAACTAGCCGACAGTCTCTTGTCTTGGGTACAAAACAGGCATCACATTCACTTTACATCACAGCTGGCAGCTACATCTTGTTTCATTTGTACTCTAGTGTAGGCGCAGGGATCCTGATTGGGACCCTAGCATTGGGGGTTGTGGTTGGGGGCTTTAACCCTTCTCCCCTGCTATGGGCTAGATCAGTGATGGCGAACCTTTTTGAGCCCGAGTGCCCAAACTGCAACACAAAACCAACTTATTTATTTCAAAGTGCCAACACTGCAATTAAACCTGAATACCGAGGTTTTCGTTTTAGAAAAACAACTCATACAGTTGTCTGAACTAATTAACATCTTTTGTCTTAAAAGAAAAACACAATAACAGAGCTTTTAATGATACAAACAGTTTTTTGTTGAAAAAAAAATCAACTCAAAAAATTAATATAGTACTACGTTGTACACATAGCCTGAAGGGAATTTATACAAACTTTTTAAATAATTAGGCACATGTACGTATTTTTGGATAAGGGATTCTCAACTTGTAATATGATTATATGCCAGACTGAAATTGTATGGGGCAAGCTTTACCCCGGGTCCTTTCCCTGCTTCTATAGGTGTTGGATTAGTAAAAGTAAAAGTCAACCTGTACTAGGATGAGCAAGATAAACAAGAAAACTAAACGTGCTTAACACATTTTAAACACTTTATGTCTTGGACTGCAAACACTGCATTAGGTAAAAGTTTGCTTTGGGTATGCTTTTGCACAATTAATGTGATTTTTGCTATTGCATGCATGCTGATAATTTGTCAAACCTTGGCTCATACTCCGTTAGTTTGAGAGCAACACATGCAGCACTCAGGTCAACTGTTAGAGCTTTACATCCAAGCCATGCTCTGTGCATCATTCTTCAACATCTTTTAAATGTGATAACAATGTAGAAAAGAATTCTGTAACAGGAATTCTAGAATAAAATCATTCTGTTCCACACTGTGAGAAAGAACAAGATCATTAGTGTTTTGCAGAAGGGGACGGTCTTTTCGCGATCTGGTGACCAATGGCTCGAGTGCCCACAGAGAGGTCCCTGCGTGCCAGCTGTGGCACCCGTGCCATAGGTTCGCCATCCCTGGGCTAGATCCAGATTGGGGGCGCGAGGCATGCCTGCTATTTCTATTGCAAAGTGGTGATCCGCTGGCTTTATGAATCACTCTTTTGCAATAGAAATGGCAGGTGCCCGGATTGGACCCGTAGGAGGGAGAAAGGGTTAAAGGCCCCCTACCCCCACACATGAGGGTCCAGATCTGGAATTTGGGACCACTATGCCTACTCTAGAAAATGAAAAATGGGAGGGGGAGAGATATCTCTGCTGTGTCTTTAAAGCAGTGTTTCTCAACCTTGGGTCCCCAGATGTTTTTGGCCTACAACTCCCAGCATGCCCCAGCCAGCTACGCTGGCTGGGGCATGCTGGGAGTTGTAGGCCAAAAACATCTGGGGACCCAAGGTTGAGAAACACTGCTTTAAAGGGATGCCTGTTTGCTGTTTTTTGGACCGAAGACGAGAGACTGTGGGCCCCGACATGCAGCATCTTACACAGGCCTGCGGATGCCTCCGCTGGGTCAGACCTCTCTGAGACCTGGAAAAGACTTGGGGCAGCAGGGCCGTAAGCACACCTACGGGTGCTCCAGCTTTAGGGAGGGGCCGTGGCTCAGTGGTGAAGGCCCTGCTTTGCATGCAGAAAGTCCCAGGTTCAATCCCCGACATCTACAGGTAGGGCTGGAAAACCTCCTGCCCGAAACCACCGGAGAGCCGCTGCTGCCGGTCAGTGTCGGCAATACTGGGCTGGATGGACCGATGGTCAGACTCAGCATAGGGCAGCTTCCGTCCTTCCTACTTTGGGCCTGAAAAGGGTCCACCACCGACCGAGCCCCTGGCAGCTGTCATACTAAGGGCATTTGAGCGACCCGGTTCCCAACTTACAGGCTGGCCAACAGGCACGGCGAACTGCTGGAAGACGTAGGCCACCATGTCCCATGCCGCACAGCCCTCGACACTTTGGGAGCGAAGGAGCTCTTTAATAAAGGCCAGGATTGCTTTCCTCACCTGTCGCGGAGGGAAATAATGTCGTCACGTCAGAAGTCGCCTTCTGAAACCTTCCCCAGCTGCTGGACAACTCCCATTTGAGGGTGGGTTCAGAAGAAGACCCTTGTGGCAGCTGCTTGTATGTATGGCTCACTGCCGTTCTCACTATGTGACCAGGGTAAAAGAATGGCTGGGTTGACACTCAGGAGGACTGTAACTCATGCGCCGTTTCGCATCAGGGCTATCTGTTTTGCAGAGTGCAACCTGCAGCTCGAGCACATGGCCTTCTTCTTCCCCTGGTGGCCACCACTGCTTGGCCCATTCGCTTCAGCTCTGCAGCATTCCGAAAGCAGCGCCCGCAATTTCCCCTGGGCTCTTCCTGCACCCCGCCGGAAAGTGGGGCCCGGCTGGCTTCAGCCGCCCTCCGGAAACCAGGACACAGCCCACAAGGTCAGGGAGGTCATGAAGATTTAACTGAACACCTCTCCGAGTGATGCCTCCTACGCCACAGCTGCTGTTGACGTCTCTCTGGCCTAGTTCTACATTAGCCTTCCCCAACCGGCCGCCCTCGCGGGTGGGGGTTGGACTACAACTCCCACCATCCCCAGCCAGCGTGGCCAGTGGCCACGCTGGCTGGGGGTGGTGGGAGTTGTAGTCCAACCCCTCGCGAGGGCGGCCGGTTGGGGAAGGCTGCAAAATCAATTTCGTTGTCTACGTGGCGCTGGGTTAAACCATGGCGCGCTGCAAGCGGGAGCTCCCATGTCGGAATGCTCCTCTAAACCGAAAAAGAAAGAAAGAAAGAAACAAAAAAACCCAATTCCCTGCAACGACGACTCGAGCATGTGGGGAAAGAAAGTGTCTAGAGCTCTCTTCCCTGATCATGCTAGTACACGCAGGGAACCTTTTAGGGCACAGTCCTAGGGAGATGAGTGGAAGCCCCCCACACTCGGCGGTTCACGCTCACACAGTGCGGAGCGGGAGGAAGAGCGGAGCGGAGGTGATCTTTGCCCTCCCACTCTGCATTTTGGCCATCTAGCGACGGCGTTTCAGAGCGGGAGGGAAGGAGGCGGGAGCGGCTTCAAGATACCGCGTGTCCTGGCTACTCCAGTCTCCTCCCTTCCCTGCCCCTCAAAACACCCCCTTCAGCCCCTTTCCGAGGTCACTTTCCTGACCCCGGAGAGCAGCTGGCATGGTTCTTTCCACGCCGGCTGTGGGGTGGGGCTGTGGGGCTGGCTGGAGCTCAAATTCCCAGCTCTGTCTCCGACCTCAGAGCTGGGAATCCGAACTATCCCATGGGCCCTCAGACCATGTCTTTTTTGGAATTACAATTCCTAAATATTTAATTACATTATTAATCTTATAATTACTTTTTTTTACACATTTCAATCTCTTCTCTTTTACTATAGATAAACAACAAAAATTTAGATTTATCCCAATTAATCTGTAGCCCCGTTACTTCCCCGAACTCCTTTAAATGATTCTCCACTCTATCCATATTTTCCATAGGGTTTTCGATTGTCAAAAGAGTATCATCTGCAAAAAGATTTATTTTTATCTTCTCCCTAATCCCTATCCCACCTATATTTCTATCTTCTCTAGATACATTTGCTAAAATCTCCATTACCAATGCAAACAAAATAGGCGAAAGGGGACATCCTTGTCTAGTTCCTCGACCTAGGTAAATTTGCTCTGTTAAACCATCATTTACTACAACTGATGAAACATTTTTTGAATACAATTGATTAACTACTCCTCTAAATCTTTCTCCAAACCCCATAATTTTAATTAAACTTTTTAATGCTGGCCATTCCACGTCTAGGGGCCACAGGATCGTTCCCTCTTCATGGCGGAGCATTGAGCCACGTGAACCTCCACCTCTAGTCTGGAGTGGTTCTGCTAGGGTGGCAGGGTTCCTCTTTTGCAGTCCTCTATTTGATGGGCTGCCAGAGGACCGTTCTCTGTTTGAAAGGCTGTCCTGTTCAATTCCAGTTTAAAGAGAAAGAACTGTTAGCACCTGGACAGCACATTGAACAGGTGGGCACACAGGTAACCTGGTCACAACTCCCACTAACGATGTATCCAAGAGTCTCGGGGGGGCTGAAAGCAGGCCCAAAGCGGCCCACTCACCCCCCCCAAGACCCTCGCAACTTACCTTCCCGCCGCTCGATCCACACCGTGCCGGAGAAAGGAGCTTCAGTTCCCCGGCGCGTCAGTTCCGGTTCCCCTGGCACGGCGTTTTTAGTGTAAAAACCAGGGCAACCCAGCTTGAAACGGCCGCGATTTGCTATTTGCGGACGTTTTAAGCTGGGTTTCCCTGGTTTTTATGCTAAAAACTCAGCGCCAGGGAACCGGAAGTGATGCGATGGGGAACGTCCAGTTCCCTGGCACTGCGAGCGGCGAGAGCAGGTGGTGGGGTGCTCTGGAGCACCCTCGAGTGCAGGTAAGCTCCCGCTCGGTTTACATTGCTATCTCCCATGCTGCTGCTATTATTATTATTATTATTATTATTATTATTATTATTATTATTTACATTTATTAATTGCCCATCTGGCCGGCAACCAGCCACCCTGGGCGATGTACAAAGAATAAAAACAATAAAATACATTTAAAACAGTATAAAAATTTTAAAATCTTAACCCACCCCATATTCCCGCCTGAACAGCCAGTTTTTTAATGAGCGGCGGAAGCTCAGCAGAGAGGGGGCATGGCGGAGGTCACTCGGGAGAGAGTTCCACAGTACGGGGGCTGCCACAGAAAAGGCCCTCTTCCTCGTCCCCACCAGTCTAGCTGCTCTGGCTGAAGGGACAAGGAGAAGGCCGTCCGTGGCAGATCTTGTTGAGCGGCCCACTTGGTGTTGCTGGAGACGCTCCTTGAGATAGACTGGACCGGAGCCGTATACGGTTTTAAAGGTAAAAAACCAACACCTATGATGAGATAGACTGTACTTCTATTAAAATTATAATTTTGCATCCATACATATAAAGGAGTAAATGCAACTTTTAATCCAAATTGGGATTTGGATTAAATCCCGATTTGGATTATCAGCCGATGCAGAAATTCAGCCGATGCAGAAATTTCAGCCGATGCAGAAATTCAGCTGGTTCACCTCCCCCCAACCCGACACAGAGATAAAGGTCTTGGGGAGGGACACACCTGCTTAAAGGCAAAGGAGCAGGGCCAGCCCCAAGTTTTGAAGGGGTTCTGTGCAAAGTTTCCTCTGGTGGGCCTAGTGATGTACCAAATTTGTTAAATCCGTTCCATCTGTGTTTTTTGGATTGTCAGGCAGCTTTTGTTCCATCATCCGCTTACTGAAGGAATTGGATTTTATTTGAACCAGAATTTCATTGTACTTGTGCTAATTCATCACATTAGTGCTAATTTGCATTAGTGCAAGTAATGTGCACTTGCACTTCTGCGAATTTGCGCAAATCCCTCCCGCAAGTTAAAAAAAAGAAAAAAGAAAAAAAAAGGTCTGCAAGTCCACAGAATTCATGTGACTCAGAAAAAGCTGTTCTGCTGCGGAATCTGCAGGTCAGATTCATAGAAATCCGAAAGCATTTGAATCCATTGCAGATTTCTCCGACACCTCTAGGTGGGCCCCCTTCTCCATCAGCGGGTCCTAGTGGGCTTACCTGGCTGTGATGGCAATGCTCCAAGCACCCTGAAACGGTTGGGTCTAGCCACTCTTTTAACCTGTAATCTTTTAATCGGGTCTTAAGGCAGGGGTCAGCTGTGGGCTCTGCCCAAGGATGGCTGGTGTTGACACTGGCCTGATGGACACAGTAACATGAAGAAACGGTGGCACCTGGCACCCAAGTGTGTGTGTGTGTGTGTGTGTGTGTGTTTAAACTGAGTTTCAAGAAAGTGAGATTCCAGCATTCCAAACAATTCATTTCCCACCCACCCACCACTCCCAGTCTTACAGCTTCACGGCGGTCATCCAGAAGACACTTGACCGCTTCCACAATTGGGCGTTTCCGATTTCTTGTCTTGCATGCTGGAAGGGACAGGAGATGCACATCAGATTTCAGCGGGACTCTAATATGAAGAGCCGCTGGTGCATTTCATAGAAGAAGTTCGCGAAACAACACGAAAATCCGTAGGACTGGTTAACCAGAAGCAAAAGTGAGCAGAGTGTCTTTATTTCCCTGGGGCAGCAGCAGCCCCTCTTTCAAAATGCCGCTGGGCATCTCACAAAAACCTACCCTTTATCTTCACGACTTCACCCCAAAGGGCCCAAACTTCACATTAAGTTGGTGTTCCATGACCGGAACTCCGCATGTAATTTCCCTCTTCCAAAAGCAGTCGTGGGAGGGACTTTGATTGGGGCCACAGAACAGGGTAACATACCTTACAGGGTTGTTGTTCGAATCAAAGCAAAATAATGCATCCAACTTGCACACATGAGGTTCAGAAGCATGGGGCAGGGACACACATTCAAAGCCTGGCCCCAGCAATCCTGGACACACCTCTAAAGCCCTTCACGTGTTTAATGCTGAGGTCTTCAGGGGAGTGGTAGCCACGCCCCCAAGGAGAGTCCAAAAATCCAGGCGGCAGCATTGTTGATCCATATCAACAAACCAGTTCTAGCAGTTTCCATCTCCACCAGGAGCAGTTCTATGGTAAAGCAAGTGGGTCCTAATCGAGCATTCGAGATCAAGCCACTCCAGAATACTTGGCATGACAACAGGGAACGATATATTGTCACTGGGGAAATCCATCTCCTCCCCCCCCACGCCCCCCCCCAGCTCCTGTGAAGATGGCAGCTAAACTCAGAGGGAGCACAGGATTCTCAGGGGGGTGGCTGATGACATCAGCATCCCTGCTGATCAAAAAGTGCCGGTGCTGCATCCGTGGAGGCCCTGCCTCCGTCCGCCACAGGCCTGGTTATAATCATGTCTGGATGAATGTGCTTTCGGGACTCCCCATGATGGGGAACTCTGCGTTATCAGTGCGTCCTGCCACAGTGGTGTCTGTAAGTGTAATTTCCCTCTTCCAAAAGCAGTTGTGGGAGTACATTTTATTTGAACCAGAATTTCATTGTACTTGTGCTAATTTGCATTAGTGCTAATTTGCATTAGTGCAAGTAATGTGCACTTGCACTTCTGAATGTACTTACAAACACCCCCCCCCCAAACTTTTGTGTGCAACATTCAAATTTCTGCAGAGGAGTCGCAGGTGCAGAATTGCCGGAAGGGGCTTACATATAAGCCCTCACCCTAAGCCTAACCCTTTTAACCCTTGCAGGCTGAACATCTCCATCGGGCTAAGTGCTCTGAACACTGGGGGAGCAGGGGAGGACAGAAGGAACAGCTGCAGGAAGCTTGTTTTGCCCTTCCCTGCCAGAAAAGAAAAGAAAAGATCTATAAGAACCTTGTAACTAAGAACTGGTACCTGAGTTTTGCTTTCTTCCTCCTCCTCCCTCCCAATCCCTTTTCCTTTTGTGTCGTGTCTTTTAGATTGTAAGCCTGAGGGCAGGGACTGTCTAATATTAATCTTTGTAAGCTGCTCTGGGAAACCCTTTTTTTTGGCTGAAGAGCAGGGTAAAAACCACTGTAAATAAATAAATAAATAAATAAATCTTTGGGTGATTTTCACTAGGTCTGACTTCTAGTTATTTAAACATTAGCAGCACCACAAGGGCTCCTTGCAACCATCCACATAAAAAGTTAAGTTTCTGAGACTAAGAACATTTGGGGGGGGGGGAAGCTGGCATGGATTGGAGTGAGAAGAACCAGCTGCCAAGGTTACTTGTGTTACTGAAAGCAACTTGCGGGTCAGAACCATGTGTTCGGAGGCCTCCAGTTCCATAATTCTAGGCACTGGGGGCTGCTGGCTCCAATGTCAGCTGGGCAGGGATGTTGAAGAGTCCTTGGTCTCGAGTCACGAGTCGAGTCACGAGTCTTTGGACCCGAGTCTCGAGTCCGAGTCCGAGTCCTTGGTCCAAAATGGTGACTCACGAGTCACGAGTCCTGAGTCACTCCCAAAACTGACTCCACGAGTCCCTATTAAAATCAATGGGGTTTCCCCCCAACAAAATAAGGCTACTTCAGATGTGTGGCTTAAATAAATTCTAGGCACAAGTGTGCCTTTTTATTTCAAAGCTCTGCAACTGATTTTGGCAAGAACAGGCCAGGCAGACAAACCCAAAATAACCAGGCAGGCAGAGGAGGCAGGGAACCCCAAAGCAGGTAGGCAGAGGCCTTTGTCTTGGACAATTCAACTGCTGAACAGGTCAAGAAGAGACCAGGCAGGCAGAGGAGGCTGGGAACCCCAAACAGGCAGGCAGAGGCAGCCAAACCCAAAATGTCTGACCCTAACCCTAACCCCCCACAACAACACATCAATCAAAATAAATCTCAACACATCGTTGGGGCTGCGCTCCTGGTAGCTGTCCATAGTGGCCGAGCAGCGGCGCGCCTCGCTTCCATGTGCTCTTCACCGGTGATCGCGCTCCTTCTGGCACAGCCAGAAGACTCGTCAACAGCCCAGGGATGTTGACGAGTCCTTGGTCTCGAGTCCCGAGTCGAGTCTCGAGTCCCATTAAAAATATGGGGACTCGAGTCCGAGTCGAGTCAGAGGGGGGACTCAGTCCGACTCACGAGTCGAGTCCTCGAGTCCGAGTCCCCATCCCTATCTGGGCTGTGTATCCTCTCCGGATTTCACTCTGAACTTTGTTGGGGGGGGGGAAAGCAGATCCCACATGCCTGGATTCTGCCCACCTTCGTTCTAAAAGCCTGTTGCGTATGATCCTGCCTGTACACTGTGATCAACATCTGAGACCATCCACCAAGTGCCTCCTTCGAGGGAGGTCTGGAAGAAGGCAGCAAGGGAGCGGGCCTTCTTGGGGGTGCCACCCCAGTAGAATACTCTCCCCAGCAGGGGAGGCTGGTGATGCCTCTGTCAGTGGGGGGCTCCTTATCCATTGCAGGTTTCAGTTGGAGCTTTATAGGAGCTATCCATGGTGCTGAATTCCATCCCTAAAATAGGTTCGCCACTGTGGAGTACCATGGATAGCTCCTATAAAGCTCAGAATAAAAAACTGCAATGGATAAGGAGCCCCACTGACCTAGGAGTCACCAGCGTCTCCTGCTCCTCTGTGAGGCCCGCCTTGCGCCAACATTGTCATCTTTTCAGCATCAGGCTAAGACTTTCCTCTTCTCCCAGGCACTTGACAGCATATGATGGGGTGCTTTAGGTGCTTTTTAAAAAAAAAAATCAGGCCCTGGTAGTTTTATTGTCAATTCTTTTTAACTTGTTTTTAATCTGTTTAACATTTCTGAATAGTAAAGGTTTTATATTACGTTTTATCATGCTGCGATCTTCCCAGAGAGCTTTGGCGATTGGGCGATATCGAAATGTAATGAACGAATGAATGGATGTTGTATAGATGCTAAGCGCTAGTACTCTCGTACGCACCTCAGGGGGGTTATTTGGATTGTGGCCTTTGCTACTTACTCTCATCACTACCAACGATCATCCTGAGATTGCTCAAGAATCCCACGCGGACGTGTTCGGTGTCGTCCTTCATCTGGCTTTGCAAGAAGTCCAGCGCATTTGCGGGGCAGCAGCAGACTGTGGGGAAAGAAGTGGCGCCTTCAGCGAGCTCCAGCCTCTCTCCATCAGCATTGACAGCGACGGCATCATATATACCAAAAGTAGGGATGTGTGAGGATTTCGTTCTAGGGGTGGAAGTCCAGTGAATTTGCTGGGCTCGACCCCCCAAACTCCGTCCCACCTGCCTGTTTCCCAGGCTCGACTCACGTTCTCCCGAGCCGAGCCAGGGAAGTGACTTCTGGATTCCCGGCAGAGTGCTTTTTATGTGGAAAATGCTGTAAGATACGTTAAAAATGGCCGCAATTTGCACAGGCAGGTGGCTACCAGGAGGAGGGCCTTTTCTGCTGTGGCACCCCGGTTATGGAATGAGCTCCCCAAAGAGGTTCGTCTGGCACCTACTTTGTATTCTTTCTGGCGCCAGGTGAAGACCTTTCTGTTCTCCCAGGCATTTTAATCATTTTAATCATCTTAATCATTTTAATCTTGTAATTGTTTTTAATTCCATTATTGTAACTGCTGCTGCTAGCTCTGCTGTTTGTTTTTAATCTGTGGTTTAAAATCTTATATTTTATATTGTATGTTATGATTTTAACTGTTGTAAACCACCCAGAGAGCTTCGGCTATTGTATTAAATAAATAAACAAATCGCGGCTGCTTTTAACATATCTTACGCCATCTTCTACGTAAAAAGCACTCCGCCGGAAACCCAGAAGTCCGGCAGGCAGCTTGGCTGGCGCTCGCTTTTGGCCTGGCTCGGCAGCACTCCCCGAGCATCCAGCGAGTCGGGTGGTGGACCGGGTCGTCCACCACTACCCAAAAGTAAGCTGAATTTTCAGAGTGCCGATCACTAATGTAGACAAAAACGGCACCACCCATGCACACGAGGAAGCTATCTGTAGGCGTGGGGGCACTCCTCCAGCATTTGCAGAAATACAGAAATATCTTTAGAAAGATAACCCTGCGGGAGGGGGAGGACCCCCCCCCCCCAAAAAAAACCCCACACAGATCAATGAGGATTGTGCAGGCTCATTGGCAATAGAATGCCAATTTCTGGCGCAGAAATTGCAGGAAGTCCACTCCCACCAGAGCAGTTGATCCAGCTTCGGTCTGGATCCTGGAAGGGCCGGTCTCAAGGATTTTTCCAGTCCAGTCGTCTAGAGCCTGGAGAGTCTTAACTTTGTCCTGTGTGAACAGGACCACATACCTGCCATTGAGGAACTCACTGGGTGACTTTGGGCCAGTCACTGACTCTCAGCCTAACCTACCTCACAGGGTTGTTGTGAGGATAAAATGGGAGAGGAGGAGGAGGAGGATTATGTAAGCTGCCTTGGGTTCCTTGCAGGAAAAAAGGCGGGGTATAAATATAATTAATAAAATAAAAATAAAATAAATGCCGGTGGCCTGAGACCTGGCACTTCGGAAGAAAGCCAGGAAGGGGAATGACCCTTGTAGGAACTGCTTTCACGCCTCTGCTCCTTACCCAAGTGGCTGAAAGCATCCATAAGCAAGTGGCGATGGTCCCTGGAGAGCTGCGGCGGCTGCTGCACGTAACAGGACTGGAAGGAGCGGGAAAAAGAAGCTGTTGGACAAAGGAGCCGTCTTTTCAGGTCACGCGAGGGCCTGAACAAGGCCCTCCAAAGAGGTTTTCATTCCCACAGTACCTTAGGGCAGTGTTCTCCAACCTTGGGCCCCCAGATGTTTTGGGCCTACAACTCCCAGCATGCCCCAGCCAGCGTAGCTGGCTGGGGCATGCTGGGAGTTGTAGGCCCAAAACATCTGGGGGCCCAAGGTTGGAGAACACTGACTTAGGGATTATTAGCTGGCTGCCTGCACGCTGGTTCCGCTTTCCCTCCTTCCCCAAGAGCAATTTTATCTGACCCCCTCCTGCCCTCTTCCCTGTCTGTCTCCAACCGAAGACCTCGTTCTTGTCACTTAAGTGCTGCACTGGCCTAGGTCTTCTGTGTTGGTCCTGGACTCCCTGGAAGCTCCACGTCTTTTGCGGGCTAAGAATGCGCATGTGTGCTGGGGCGCGCATGCGCAGTCTGTTCCCTACGCAGCTGCTGGGTGTTGAGGCAGACCGTGCGGCAGGGCATCTAGGAGGAACGCTCTGCCTCACCGCCAAACAAGGACGTGTTCTCGCTCTCCGGCGCTTGTTCGGGGCCCAGATTTTTGCTGATAGGGTGGGCATCCATCCGTGTCGGGCAGGGGCCTCCCTAGTCTATCGGGCTTGTTTGGAATCTGTATGGCTCTGTGCTTTTAGCCGTTCGGGGATTCTTTCCTCTGTGTGTCGGACTGCTCGCTCAAGCGACACGTTTTGACCAAGGGGAAGCAAGTCGGAGCAGGCTGAGGAGAAGCTGGGAAGTTAGCATATAGTTGTCCCCACTCCCTCCCCATAGAAACCCATAGATTTTGGAGTCCCCTTCAGTCAAGGTTTTTTAGGGCAGGGCTTTCCATTGGAGCTTGGGTTTAGGTTTTCACATCAGGCTAATGTTTTTGACTCAAATGAGACACTTGGCAGTACCCTACCAGATCGCACGTAGTTGATCCCGCGCTACGTGGACCTGTCTTTCCGTTGGGGTCTCTTGGATATCTGGTTTCCAACTCTGGTATGTGAACCTATATCCACATTCGTCTGGGACTGCTTCAATTGTTGTACTGTGGTCTCAAGTGGAAGAACCTCAAACAGGTCAAGAAATTTAGGTAGGTGGTTGGTTGGTTGGTTGGCTGGCTGGTTTTTTAAAATTGTCACTATTCTTCCTGTCAAAGGTTACTTGCAATCATTCCATTAAGTCTCAGGTCTTAATTTTAGCATGCGCTGTATGATGACTTCCCCCGCTTCGTTGCAAAATCTTAGGCCTGAATTAAGGAGGCCTGAGAGGTGTCCAGCAGAGGGAGCGCTTGGGCTGCCAGTCAGGGGAACCGTAGGCTGACGTAGGGATGTGTGAGGATTTTATTCGTGCGTGTGTGTGTGTGTGTGGGGAAGTCCAGCAAACTTGCCGGGCTCGACCCCTCGAACCCTGTCCCGCCTACCCTGTTTTCCCAGCTCGACTCGCGTTCTCCCGAGCCAAGCCAGGGAAGCGACTTCTGGGTTCCCGGCGGAGCGCTTTTTACATAGAAAATGGAGTAAGATGCGGTAAAAAAAAGTTATGCAAATCGCGACCGCTTTTAATGTATCTTACATAATTTTCTACATAACAAGCGCTCCACCGGGCGGGAACCCGGACGTCCAGCGAGCAGCTCGGCTGGCGCTCGCTTTTGGCCCAGGTCGGCGGGGGCAGCGGCTGCGGCAGCTCCCGCTGAGCGTGCAGTGAGTCAGGTGGTGGGCAGATCGCCCACCACTAAGCTGAGTCAAATGTTTTGAGGGCTGTCTGGGGTGGATAAAATTGGCCCGAATCACACGGGAGCCACTTGTTAATTTATTATTCAAATTATTTATGGATCTCGCCTTTCATCATAAAAGATGACAAGGCGGTTTACAAGATAAAACCAATACAATAAAGCAACAGTGAAACATACTTCTCCTTTACCAACCGGCCCGGTCACTGAGGTCATTGGAGGACATTCTCCTGGTGGTTCCTCGTGGACCTTTGGCTCGACTGGAGTCTACCAGGAGAAGGGCCTTCAGTGTGGTGGCTCCATTTCTGTGGAACTCCCTGCCTCTGGAGGTCAGGCAGGCTCTGACATTGTGCTGCTTTTGGCGCCTGCTGAAGACCTCCTCATTCCATAAAGCCTTCTCTGCTGTCCAACCACCAATGTAATGTTACTTAGTCTTCAGTGTATTGTTTTTGTTTCTTTTATCTGTTTATTGTTCACCGCTCTGGAATCTACTTGATATGGAGCGGTATACAAATAGTACTGTAAATCATCATCATCATCATCATCATCATCATCATCATCATCATCATCATCATCGTCATCATCATCCAACAAATATCCAAATGTCAATAAAGCCAGTACTAAAACAAGGTGTCTGGGCATGCCTGCATAAAACGTATGTTTTACTAACTGGTAAAACTAACTGCAGGCAGTGTGGGTGCCTGTCGAATCTCTAGATCAGGGCTCTCCAACCTTGGTTCCCCAGATGCTGCTGGACTACAGCTCCCAGAATCCCTTGCCATTAGCCATGCTGGCTGGGTATGCTGGGAGCAGTAGGCCAGCAACATCTGGGGACCCAAGGGTGGAGAGCCCTGCTCTAAAGGGAGGCCATTCCACTGTGTATGAGAGGATGCATGAGAATTTTATTCCTGTTTGCAAATCATGCAAACATGTCCTGTTCGCAACCCCAAACACGAATGCAAGCAAGAGCGCAATTCTCAGGAAATCTTCGCGATTTCCCGAGCTTGCATTTGCAGTTGAAAGTGCACACTTGCACAAACGTGCACTTGCACAAGCATGCACTCCCCCGCCCCAAAAACCAGTATTTTCATGCTTTCACCGATGGGGCAAAGTGTGCATTTTTGGGTGCACACTTTTAGTAATGTGCATTTTTCCCAATCGAAAATGTGCATTTTTCCCAATTGAAAAGAAGAAGAAGAAAAAAAGGCATTCATCATGTTTGGGAATGTGAACAAGGCAAACCGAGCTTCAAGGAGGAATTTGGACAACCTCACCAAGTTTGAACATTGCTTGTGCACTCATTCCTAATTCCACAATACGGGGGCCACCACAGACAAGGTCCTCCTTTGGAGTTGCAAATAATGAGACGTATCTCCGCCAATGTAGCACCACTAGGAGGGCTTCCACCGATGACCTCAGTGAATGGGCTGGTCTGTATGGCAGGAGGTACTCTTTCAGGTAGCCTGGCCCCAGAACTGATACATCAACGCCAAACCTTGAGCTTGGCTCATTAGTGAAGAGGCAGCTAGTATAATTCTTTCAGCAGTGGTGTAAGATGTTCACGGTAGGATTATCCACAAAAGCATCCGAACTGCTTTGTTTTGCACAAGCTGGAGTTTCCGAACCAACCCCAAGGGTGCATAGCACTCACATGGAGTGCATAGCAACGGAGGTCACCAGCGCATGGGTCCGCACAGACTACTCATTACATGGAGTAGCATCACAGCCAACGTCTCATTTGAATTGGGCCAGATGTTACGAAGCTCATCGGGGCCAAAGCAATCAGAAGGTCCCTGTCGTCTTACCTGCTGGAAGACAAAGTCACAAAGGGCCTGGAAGGTCTTCTTTGGTATTGTGGGTTTACAGTCTTCACAGACGTCCAAGAAAAAGCTAAGCCTCTAGAAAGAGGAGTCAACACATTTGTTAGGCAATGTGCGCAGAAGCCATAATGCAAAGCTTGCTCACAGGGGTGCATGGAAACCTTATAAACAACTAGGCAGTAGAGTGCTGAGGGCACCTCCGGGCAACAGGAGAACCGACGGCCACCTCCTGGCAGCAAATGCAAGGTCCTGCGGCATCCGGCGGCTCCTCCCTCTCTGCCTTTGGCCAGTAAAAAGACCTGCAGATCGAGAGGGAAGGGAATTGGGAGCTCACGGCTACTACGCAGCAGAACATCCAGGCAAGAGGCGATCCAACAGCCATCACTCAACAGCTCACAGTGGAGACTGGTGGCTCCATGGTCAGTGGGGCGGAGTATCCACTCTGGCGTTTAGGCTGAACTTTAAAGGAGCGATCCATGATGCTGACCCCCAAAATAGGTTCAGCACCATGGGCAGCGCCTTCAAAGTTCAGGCTACAACCTGTAGTGCAGGGCTCTTCTCCAACCTTGGGTCCCCAGATGTTGCTGGCCTACAGCTCCCAGCATGCCCCAGCCAGCTATGCTGGCTGGGGCATGCTGGGAGCGGTAGGCCAGCAACATCTGGGGGGCACAAGGTTGGAGAGCCCTGCTGTAGTGGATACACAGCCCCACAGGCATCGGCGCCACCAGTCTCCACTGGCAGCGCACCAGACTCCCAGCTTCCGTGCCTCGCTCCCGGCGGAGGCTGGCGACTCCTATTTCGGTGGTGCTCCTGATCCATTGCAGCTTTTATTTGGAGCTTTGTTGTAGGAGCTAGCCACGACGCTCCATGGTGGGGATGGAGTTCAGGACCATGGATAGCTCGTGTGAAGCTCGAAATGAAACCTGCAATGGATAAGGAGCCCCACCGAAATAGGAGTCGCCCCAGCCTCCCCTGCTCACTCCTCACTCCCTGCCCTTTTGTCCAGTAAAAAAAATGTGCAGTCCTGGGGAAAGGGAGGAGGACATGCTATCCCAGAGCTCTGTCGTGTGCCAGAGTGGAAAGAATCAGCAGCTCCAATATTATTATAGTACGGATGTACAAATCAGTCTATATCTGGCCCATGTCAGTTTCATATTTATTCAACATTAACTCCATTTTGCCCCATTATCTGCATATTTTTTTTAAAAAAATTTTTTTTTATTTATATTTTTAAATGGACACACATACAAAGAACATAAACCTACAAATCATAAACTCCAAGTGCACCCGTCACCCCGGGGCCAAAACCAATTCTATCCACATAATCCATTATTAATCTATATTCCAAAAATACATCATATCATGACATGGCTTACTCCCTTTTGCACCCCTGTTCTAACACAACCAGAGATTAAGCTGCAATGTGGAGTTGGGAGGCATGGAAGACACACAGGTCTATTTATGTATTTACCCTTTCCCTTTACTAAAACATACTCTAAAAATGGTCCCCATATATCCTTAAAATTATTATCTGCATTTTTCTGTGATTATTATTTTTTCAAGAAAGTGCACTGCTTTCCCTAACCCTACCCCTTTTCTACACTACTGCCCCTAACGTATGGATTTTGTACGCATCTTCCTCTAATACACACGTTTCTCTACGCATCTTCCCCCAAATATGCCCAGTTTTGTACGGAGCCTCCTCCAATATGCGCATTTATATTATACAATTGGTGAGCTGAGAAATACATTGCAAAATTCAGAGATGTGCAGAACCTGAAGGATAACCATGTTCCTATCTGCTTATTAGTCCGGGGAGGTATGAATTAGGTCATTTTGCTTAAAAAATACTGTAGAGAGAACAAATTTAATTCTCCAGCATCCATATAATCATAGCATATTCTACTATGTAAGCCACTTTGGCATAAGCCCCCCCCCCCATGCCGATGCCATTAAAAGCCATTAGATGCAATTAAATGCCTCGGCATAGAGGGCAGTCTCAACCTGGTGCTGAAAGGATGACATAGTTGGTGTCAGGCGGGCCTCAATGTGGAGATCACTCCATAATCGGGGGCCACCACTGAGAAGACCCTCTTCCTTGTTGCCACCATCCGAGCCTCCCTTGGAGGTGGCACCCGGAGGAAGGCCTCAGATGTTGAGCGTAGAGTCCGGGTAGATTTAGGTCAGGAGAGGCGCTCCGACAGGTATTGTGCCAAGCCATATAAGGCTTGATAGGTTAAAACCAGTGCCTTTAATCAGGCTTGGAAGCATCCAGGCAGCCAGGGCAAGGGGGCCAGAATCGGTGTTAAGATAAGAAGCATCAGGAGGTGGCAATGTGAGGTGCATATTCCGAACCCTACAGGAGGGCATCTGGGGTGGATGATTTGGCGTAAATATTTGCGGTGGGAATCATCCCCTCCAAAGTGGGTTCTTTCTTTTTTAAACAAAAGCAGCAACAACAAAAAAGGACGGAAGGTTTCGGTTACATGCATTTGCATGTAATGCATATACCGTATATACTCGACTTTAAGTCTAGTTTTTCAGCACATTTTTTGTGCTGAAAAATGCCCCCTAGACTTATACGTGGTCAGTGCCCCCCCAGGACCCTCGCCGCCACCGCAAGGGACCGCCAGGCACCCCCCTCCACCCCCAGGACCCCTGCCGCCACCCCCAGACACCCCCCAGACAACCCCCGTCACCGTACCTGCTCCCGCCGCCGAAGCCCCACTTCGGAAGGGGAGGGGCGCGAGCGATCCTCTTCCCGCCCGAACCTCCGCTTCGTCCGGCTGGGCCCCAGGCGGAGCTTGGCTGGCGCTGGCCCACCGGCCGCAGCGTCGTGCCAGGGCGCCCCCCCGCCGCGGCCGCCCTCCTTCCCGCACCCCGCGCCGCCGCGAGCGGCGCAGCTAGCCAGCAGCGATGCAGGGCGGGGATGGCGCCTCCGATGCAAGGCCATCACCTCCCCTCTCCGCCCCGCTGCGCCGCCGTGAGCGGCGCGGCACTCACCTCACCCAGCCTGCCACGGCGAGATGCCCGGCCGGCCCAGTCTCCTCGGCCGGGGACGTTGTGCGAGAGGCGCTGTGCGCGTGTGCGCCGCGGCCTCTCCGGATGGTCCTGCCGCGCCACCCGAACGGTGTGGCAGTTGCTTCGGCCGGCGGGGCTCAGCGAGCTGCCCGGCCGGCCCAGTTTTCTTGGCTGGGAGAGGGGGCGGGGCGGTGCCTCGCCGGCGCGGGCCGCGGCTTCTCCCCACACTCCCACCGCGCCGCCACAGTACGGCGCGGCACTTTACTTCGGCCGGCCGGGCCCGACGAGCCACCCGGCCGGCGCAATCTCCTGGGCCCGAAGTGGGTGGGAACGAGGCATCTGCCGCACGGGTCTGGGGGTAGCGTGGGGGTGGCATGGGGGTGTCTGGGGGGGCTGCGGCGCGGCGCGGCTTCGACGGGGGAGGGGCTTCGGCGGTGGCGGGTGCAGGTACGGGGGTGGGGGTGGGGTGTCTGGGGGTGGCGGCAGGGGTCCTGGGGGTGGAGGGCTGGGGTGGCATGGGGGTGGCATGAGGGTGTCTGGGGGGCTTCGGCGCAGCTTCGGCGGGGGAGGGGCTTCGGCAGCGGCGGGTGCAGGTACGGGGGTGTGGGTTGGGTGTCTGGGGTAGCGTGGGGGTCCTGGGGGGGCTTTGGCAGTGGCGGGGCTTCGGCGGCAGTGGGTGCAGGTACGGGGGTGGGGGGTGTCTGGGGGTGGCGGCGGGAGTCTCCCCTCGTACATTTCCCACCCTAGACTTATACTGGGGGCAATAAGTTTTCCCAGTTTTGGGGGGTGAAATTAGGGGCCTCGACTTATGTTAGGGCCGACTTAAAGTCGAGTATATACGGGTAGTTCGGTTCTGTGCCTCTCCTGCAACCTTTCATGCAGGGAAACGCAGACCGGGGGAAGTACCAGTTTCTTTCCAGAGGGAGCTCCTTGTCTTTATAAAGCAGGGCAACTCTTGTGGAGATGCGCCCCGGGTGGAGTGTGTGAGTGACCGCTGAGCTGCAACTCAGGCCCTGCCCGCCATGGGAATGCAGCCCCCTGTGAGTTTCTCCGGAATGGAATTTGGCCCTCAGGCTGAAAGAGGCTCAACCCCCCTGTGTTATAACCACACCCACACCCCCAGTGAGAGTCCCTTACCTTGGCTACAAAGTAAGAGTCGAGAATCCTGCTCTCCATGAGGACTGTGGGGATGGCCCTGATTATTTCCTCTTGCTGCTCCCTGCGGCGAACGAGAACCCCCAGCATGGGCCACTGAGCTTTCACCGAGGCCTCCTTCACCTGTGGGAGGAGACAAAAACGGAAGGATTTCCCTCACTGCTCAAGGCCACATTCAGTGCTGCGCAATGGCTGTGTCCTAACAAGACAGAATCGTGGTAAGAAAACCCTCTTGAGTTCTGGCAGGATGAGGCCTGTTGTTACGCTTCTGAGAGAAAACAGAGTGTGGTCCTTGAAGTGGGAAAAAGGTGGGAAGAAAACTAAGGCAGAAAAAGACCCCCCCCCCTCTCCTGGGAACAGACCGCTTGAAGATAGACCCTCCTTCTTAGAACAGACTGCTTACATGGCAATAAATTACTGTCGTGCTGTATTTTAGGGAAGTAGATAAGAGTGCCCGTGCAGCAGAATGTAAGAATAAAACAGGAAGCACCTTGCAGTATGCTTTAATATAAGGAACTGATTGCTTCTGTATTGGGCGTTCAGTATGGCGATGTAATCCCCTGAACCGGTTGCTAGCAAATAAAGCTGTTTTCCAAGCCTGAGGTGGTACGAGTCCCTCTATTCTCTGCAGAAGGGTGATTTTTCTGCAACAGTCCTAAGATCAAGCCAACCTGTCTATTATCTTACCACTATGTAGATGCCTGGAAAAGTTGTGCTCATCCTAAGAATGGACCCGGATCCAAAATGTGTGGTGTGTATCTGTGAACGTTTTCTCATCCCCTGTGAAAGGGAACCCTCCTTTGGAGGGGTGTGTGTCAGGGTTGCCGAAAGGGACAGAAATGTCCAGAGCGCAGCTCCCTCCCAAATGTCTATTCAGAGCGAGGGCGATACTTTTCAGTCATCTTTTTTGGTGCTAGGTTACAACTATCTTCTACTCCCGGGCATCTGATGGTATTTGATGGCATGCGATGGGGCATTTAGGCCAGTTGATCAGATCCAGTATCTTATTGTAAATGTCTCAGCTGTTTACAGTATTTTAAAATTTGCATCTTAGAGATTATATATGATGTTTTTATTCTCTTGCACTGTGATGCGAATTTTTGTGAACCACCAAAAGGGAACTTCAGCTATTGGGCAGTATAGAAATGAAATGTAATAATAATAATAATAATAATAATAATAATAATAATAATAATAATAATAATAATAATAATAGATCCCTGCCCTCACTCTGAATTGACTTTGTGACATTGCCCAACAGCCATGGGATCACAGTCCCAGATCCAAGAAGAGTCAGTTAAGGGGGGAAAAGTGGTGTCAGAGCACCTGCAGAGCGGGCTACAAATGCTAATGGACAGGAATGAAAAAAGTAAACAAGAGGGTGGGGGTTGAGGAACACTCCCCCCACACACAATGCCCATAGTTTCATTTTGAAAATGTTCATTGGAGAATGTTCCGTGCAGCACAAATACAGTGATACCTTGGATGGCAAGTAACTTGGTTTGAGAGCGTTTTGCAAGACAAGCACATTTTTAAATATTTATTTAATTTTTTTTTACTTGCTATACAAGCGACGTCTTGCAATACAAGTACTGTAGTACGGCTTAAATTAAAAATCTCTGTACAAATTTTTTGGAGGGGGGGATTTCGTTTTGATATAAGAGTGTTTTGGATTACAAGCACGTTTCCAGAACGAATTATGCTCTCAATCCAAGGCATGACTGTAGTCACCTAAATCAGGGTTGTCTTGGAGCTCCCCATGTGCAGCCTTCAGTTCCATCCCTGATGACCTGACATGATGAGGCAGCTCCAGCCCGTCCAACGGGAGGGCCGAGTCTGGTGCCATGTCTGCCACGTCACGCCAACGCAGGCCAGTGCCACCGTGCCTCAGCTGCGCAGCCTGGAGAGCCGCTTCACAGGAAATAAATGGCTGCGTTGTTGCATAAAGTGGCGGCAGTACCGGAGAAGACTCCCCTGAGGGCTGCACATATGCAAGCAAAATGTGAACTCACTGGAGTTCTTCCCCAAATGCCACCGCGAAGCTTGTTCTGTCTCGTATCCACCTCAGATCGTGAGCTTTGTTTTTCCTTTCCGCGGTGAAAATTCACCTGTATTTTCACGCATATGTCGTACATGCACGCATCAGTTGCGCGCATCTTTGAAATGTAGGCATTCTCCTCCCATGGATTAAAGCACGTTTCTGCGCATTTTTCAAGAGGGTGCATTTTAAATGTGCATTTTTCAAATGCACGCACGCTGTCGAACACAATCTTTTTGGTCTGCGAGACACATTGCAAGCTCAGAAACTGGATACATCCTGACCAAAATCAACTGAGCCAAATCTCTCATACATCCCTAAATTTTCTCCCACCCCCTGTATCCTGACGTTTTTTTTCAAAACCCACCACAGAAGCCACGGCATCGGCACAACTCTGTAGTTCTGACATATTCTCAAAAGCGATCGTGAATTGGAGAGAAAGCTCTCCAGAACGTTTCTCACTTTCGTTTCCTCATCATTCAGCCAGTCACTGACCAGACAGTGATAGATCGGAATGACAGGACTACAAAGCTGCGATTCGTCCTCTCTTGGGAATGAACAGACCCTCCAGTTTTTGTAGTAATAGTTGATCGCCGTGCAGAAATTTTCCATGACTGTGAAAGAAAAAAGAGAGAAAAGTCTGAGACGTGATTCTCTTGAACCAGGTCGACAATGTCGGTGAACGTGAATGTCAGATTTTCAGCTACACGTAACTCATTCTCTGGCAAAATGCGATGGCCTGTGAAAGTTGACTATATTTTGTAACACTTACACTGTTATACTGCTGCTATTCTTGTTCAATGCCTGGTCAAAAATGTATTTTAAAATCCTTTAGCACCATTAATTAGGATAGGATCAATAGAGTTGGAAGGGACCTACGGGGCCATCCATCGAGTCCAACCCCCTGCTCAGTGCAGGAAACTAGAGGAGGGGTCTCCCATCCAAGGAATCACCAGGCCTGACCCTGCTTAGCTTTCCGCGCTCAGACAAGCTGAACCAGCGTGAGCCACAGGCCTCTGATATCAAACACCTCTTTGCCTTCTCTTGCAGAATATGTTTATTCCTTTATGTTGCTTTTGCGTTTTGTTCTTTGCTCTTTCTCATTTTATGTTTTCAGTTCTCATACCCAGAAAAGAACCATATCTTTGCCCTTTTTGAACAGAAGCCAGTGACGGCACCAGTGGTCAGCCTGGGCGGGGCACCTGTCGGGGCCCATCCACTGGCATGGGGGCCATCACCAATGGTTGCTGGATGCTGCCAATTTGCTTTTTGCAAAACTGAAAAAGAAAAGAGAGCAAGGGATTCTTCCGCCCCCGCCCCCGCCCGCCCCCACTCACCGTAACATATTTCTTCTTTCATGTGGCTTATCATGGGCAGATGTAACATCACCCTTATATACACAAAGGTCAGAGATAAAAACGGGATAGACTTCAGTGCTGCAGGAGAGAAGGAACGCACACAAAACATTTGTTAGGTGCCAAGCGATTACCTGGACTCCAGTGTGCAAAGAGTGCTTAATTTGAACACGGAGGTGCTGCCTGGTGATCCATCGAGATACCTGTTCTTTCTAGCAACGTCTCCCCAAGTTGTCAGCTGGGGTGCTTCCCCAGTTTCTGCTGCCTGACTATGGATAGGTGAGAGTTTTGTTCATATATATATATATATATATGTGTGTGTGTGTGTGTGTATACAGTAATACCTTGGATTACAAGTAACTTGGTTTGAGAGCGTTTTGCAAGACAAGCAAATTTTAAAATATTTAAAAAAAATTTTACTTGATATACAAGCGACGTCTTGCAATACAAGTACTGTAGTACGGCTTAAATTAAAAATCTCTGTACAAATTTTTTTGGGGGGATTTCGTTTTGATATAAGAGTGTTTTGGATTACAAGCACCTTTCCGGAACGAATTATGCTCTCAATCCAAGGCATGACTGTAATTACTTACCAACATTCACACATTTCTTCATAATTGGAACAGAAAGAACTTAAGATTTTTAAAATTGTTTTTCTTTAATGGAAAGTGGGAGAAATAAAAACGGACAGAGTTGTCTATCCAGCCAGAGGGGCTTTGAGTGCTTTGCTCAGGGGTCCTCAAACTACGGCCCGCGTGCCACATCCGGCCCGCCGGGTCTTTTCATCCAGCCCGGCGGCCGATCTAGAGTTGTGAGGGAAGAGGGGCGGCTGAGCCGGCGGGGGGGGCATGGGCCGCCTGCCGCCCTGCATCTCCTGCAGGGGGGGGGAAGAGGAGGAGGGGCGGCTTAGCCAGTAGCGGGGCGCGGACAGGCTTTACTTCATCCGCCTCGCCGCCCGCTGGTCCCGTCGCGTCACTTCTGGCACGGCGGAAGTGACGCGACGGGACCCTGCCTGCTCCGGCGCGTCCATCCTGGACCCCGCCTGCGCTGTTTTTCAAAACTGAGCGCGGGCGGAGTCCAGGATGGACGTGCCGGAGCAGCGGCGGCGGCGGCGGACTCGGGCGGTGGCGGAGGCCAGGTAGGACGGTGGCAGGGATGAAGGCGGGAAGCGGCGGGTTACGGTGGGCGGGCGGGAAGCGGCGGGTTACGGTCGGTGGGCGGGAAGCAGCGGGTTACAGTCGGTGGGTGGGTGGGAAGCGGTGGGTTACGGTGGGGGGCGGGGGGGCTTTACCTCATCCGCCTCGCCGCCCGCTGGTCCCGTCGCGTCACCTCCGGGATGGCGGAAGTGACGCGACGGGACCCTGCTCCGGTGCGTCTATCCTGGACCCCGCCGCCCGCGCTGTTTTTCAAAACTGAACGCGGGCGGAGTCCAGGATGGACGCGATGGAGTGGCGGCGGCGGCGGCGGAGGCGGCAGCCTTGAGCGGAGGCTGTGGCGGAGGCACCGGCAGCAGCAGCAGTGCGCAGGGGACCAGGTAGGATGGCGGCGGCGGTGGCGGCGGGGGAGGTTATGGCGGCGGGGGGGAGGGTTGCAGGGGCGGGGGGTCCTGCGGTGGCAGCAGCGGGGGGGGGGCAGCATGAAGGAGGCGGCACAGGGGAGTCCCAGTGAGACCGGCCCCCCAACAGGCTGAGGGACAATGAACTGGCCCCCCGTGTGAAAAGTTTGAGGACCCCTGGCTTTGCTCTTAAAAGTCTGGCTCTGAATCGCTGTGTATTCAACCATGTGGTGCGGTGCTGAATCAGGTTGCCACCTCTTTTTTTCTGACAGGCTCTTCCTCCTTAACAGCTACATGGCAGGAAGGTTTGACGTGGTCCTCTCCATGCTGGGGATAGTTTTACCAGTTGAATTTGGCCTGAATTTCATTCAGTTCATTTTTGAGAAGACTTTACCAACATTCACAAATTTTTTCATAAATGGGAAAGAATGATATATATATATATATATATATATATATATAAATTGAATGTGGGAGAAAGTGAAAACTGACAGATTCAATCACCCCTATTTAGCTACCTGGAGATGTCAGGTAATTAGTTACCTTAAACAAAATTATTATAGAAAACAAAAAGGATACAAAATGTGATAAGAAAGAATACTACAAAGTAGCATAAGGAATTAGAAATATCATACGAAAACCAAGCAGGACAAAGACTTGCAAATTGCTTATACCATTCTGCCCATCAACAGCTAAACTTGGATGTCTTCAGATGGAGAGAGAGAAAATTACAATAAGTGAAGCGACTGTAAAAATGTGTCTTCTAATTTGCCTTCTTTTATGGCGTGCTGCACAACTGGGCGGGCGGGAAGCGGCGGGTTACGGTGGGGGGGGCTTTACCTCATCCGCCTCGCCGCCCGCTGGTCCCGTCGCGTCACTTCACATTTGAGTGAAACTGCAATTCATCAGTTGAGTTCTCAAAAGAGAGGGTGTTTAATTTCAGAAGTTTTGTTCTTTCCCAAACATTGAGCAACCATTCTCCTTTAGATGGTTCCAAATGGGGAATATTTACACACACACACACACACACACACGTTCTGGGGTGGAAATCCAGTGGAATGGCCGAGCTTGTCTGTCCAAACTCTATCTCGCTCTCCTCTTCTCCAGCTCGACTCACATTCTCCCAAGTCGAGCCAGGGAAGCAACTTCCAGGTTCCCGGTGGGCCACTGTTTACATAGAAAATGCCTTAAGATACGCCCAAAGCAGCCATAATTTGCGTAATTTGCGCAAATTGCGGCCGCCTGTGATGTATCTTAAGGCATTATCTATGTAAACAATGGCCCACCGGGAAGCCGGAAGTCTGATGAACACTGTGGCGTGCTGCGCGCACCTGCTTTTGGCCCGATGCAGCAGCAGTGG
This sequence comes from Shinisaurus crocodilurus, assembly GCA_021292165.1. NCBI lineage: Eukaryota > Metazoa > Chordata > Lepidosauria > Squamata > Shinisauridae > Shinisaurus > Shinisaurus crocodilurus. The sequence goes on from CM037876.1 coordinate 309,334,265, forward strand.
TGTCCGCCAAGCTGGAGGCGGGTCAGGTCCCGGAGGATCGCCCGCCCCTGCACTGAACTATGGCCCTTCCCTGGATTATACCCTAGCGACCCCTGGCTGAATGAAGTCTTGGATCCAGCTTGCACAGCCTGCTCAAGTCAGTAGTCCTCTACTTGTTTTTTTTCCCATAGCCCCTGCCCAAATTGCACCCTGCCTGGGAAAGGAAGAGGGCCCATTCTTCTCTTCCACCTCAGCATGGAACGGTGAAGGAAGAAGAACCAGAGAGCGCCGTACCATAGTGAGAGGCCAGGTTCCCCAGGGTCCTAAACACCATTTGGTGAGGCGGGGTCCCAGCCCTGACATTCCTTTGAAGCTCATACATCACGTCATTGAAGTGAGAGTTTGCCAGAGCTAGAAGAACTGCGCTGGCTTGTACTCGGGTTTTCTCAGGAGTTTCCTAAGGAGGCGGAAAGTAGAAATAAATTATTGTTGGCCACTTAAACCACTAATGACAACTGTGTGAAGTCGGTCTCCCCACACATGGATAACTTGAGAAGAGGCTCCACTTTTACTGAGTGGACCGAACCAGGCATACAGCACATAGAGACACAGTGCTGGAGGCAAAAGCCCAGTAATTCATTTTAGCAGCTTGAATTCTGAGAAAAGCACCACCTAAACAGCCTTGGGCCCAGTTATGGCAAGGACCGTCTGCTCCCATGTCAACCTGCCCACACTTTTAAGATCTGCCTTGGAGGCGGGCGAGAGACAAGGCCTTTTCAGTGGTGGCGGGCTCAAGGCTTTGGAATGCCCTCCCTGTGAAGATTGCAACTGGCAGTCAGAGCTTTCAGCTACAACAGGCTGGTGTTTTTGGCTCCACCCCTTTTGCCTTCAGCCCCGCCCACCACTGGAATGTGCCCCCCCCCGAGGGTTTCTCTGAAATGGAATTTGGCCCTCGGCCTGAAAGAGGTTCAACATCCCTGCGCTAGAAAGATGATAGGACCGCTGCCCAAAACGTCAGCGTATGTCAAATAAGATATGCCCCTCTCCAATGTCTAGTGTTTTGTATGATATGGGTGTTCTTAGCACACCAGAAAAAGTCAGTCCAGATGGGATTGAAAACTCTTCTCTGGAAGAATCCAGGGATGTTGAAGAGTCCTTGGTCTCGAGTCATGAGTCGAGTCACGAGTCTTTGGACCCGAGTCTCGAGTCCGAGTCCGAGTCCTTGGTCCAAAATGGTGACTCACGAGTCACGAGTCCTGAGTCACTCCCAAAACTGACTCCACGAGTCCCTATTAAAATCAATGGGGTTTCCCCCCAACAAAATAAGGCTACTTCAGATGTGTGGCTTAAATAAATTCTAGGCACAAGTGTGCCTTTTTATTTCAAAACTCTGCAACTGATTTTGGCAAGAACAGACCAGGCAGACAAACCCAAAATAACCAGGCAGGCAGAGGAGGCAGGGAACCCCAAAGCAGGCAGGCAGAGGCCTTTGTCTTGGACAATTCAACTGCTGAACAGGTCAAGAAGAGACCAGGCAGGCAGAGGAGGCTGGGAACCCCAAACAGGCAGGCAGAGGCAGCCAAACCCAAAATGTCTGACCCTAACCCTAACCCCCCACAACAACACATCAATCAAAATAAATCTCAACACATCGTTGGGGCTGCGCTCCTGGTAGCTGTCCATAGTGGCCGAGCAGCGGCGCGCCTCGCTTCCATGCGCTCTTCACCGGTGATCGCGCTCCTTCTGGCACAGCCAGAAGACTCGTCAACAGCCCAGGGATGTTGACGAGTCCTTGGTCTCGAGTCCCGAGTCGAGTCTCGAGTCCCATTAAAAATATTGGGACTCGAGTCCGAGTCGAGTCAGAGGGGGGACTCAGTCCGACTCGCGAGTCGAGTCCTTGAGTCCGAGTCCCCATCCCTGGAAGAATCCAAAATAAAGCCTTTGAACCCACAGTCTGTTGATTCTGTGCAATGGACTCCTACCTACCTCCTTCACCATCTCCTCTGCCAAAATATTGACTGCCAGTTTGATGTTAGTCTTTCTGAACATCTTTTTGATGATGTCTTGAGCCGCTTGGTCAGCATTTTGTAGGCATTCCAAATGGAAGGTGATATAGTCATAAATCTCTGAAAGGCAACGGAGCGTTGTCACTGGTTGTCACTGTCTAAGGGTCCAATTTGCCCCTCACCAAAGATCCATAAATATGTGTCCCCTTTCTCTCCCATCCAACTTCAAGTTACCAGATATACCCTCTCCCTTTTAACAGGGAGACTTAGGGCACAATCCTATGCGCATGTTTAGACAGGAAAAAGTCCTACAACTCCCAGCATGCGGTATTATTTCCAAAAGCGAAAGAAACACTTTTTCCACTTGTGTATTTGCACTGTTCCGCTGTACCACAGTTCCACCTGGAGGTTATGTAGTGGCAAAGCAGGCAAGGAAACATTCTTTTTGTAGAGCTCGGATCTCAATTCTGCGATGAAACCAAAAGTAGATACAGTAGATTAACAGCCTCGTGTAGAAAAAACCAAATAGGAGCAAGGCGCTAAAGAAGTGTTCTCCAACCTTGGGTCCCCAGAGGATTTTGGCCTACAACTCCCAGCATGCCCCTGGGGCATGCTGGGAGTTGTAGGCCAAAAACGTCTGGGGGCCCAAGGTTGGAGAGCCCTGCCCTAAAGTGACATCTTTGCTTCTGACTTGAATGTTTTGGACATTTTTGTTAGCTTCATGTAGAGTGTTGCACACAATTATGTAAGATGCTTAGGGTTCTGTGCGACCCGCTAGTCCGGGATAAAGCCGGGAGGGACTTTGGGGAGGGGACAATTAGTTCAAGGCATTATGGGATGCTGGCATTAATGAATGGATCCGCCACAAACACTGCAGCTGCTGCCATCACAGAACTACCGTTCCCGGGGGGGCACGCTGGAGTGACACCCTGACTTCCCTTGCTCTCTGTGTGCCTCCTTCCCTCTTACCTTCAGAAGGAGTTTTTGCAAGTTCAGAGAGGAGAGGGCCTTCAGCGGCTTCTTCTGACCATGCTAGCTCAATTGATCCTCCATGTTCTCAGCCCGTTTCCCTCTAATGGCCAGATGCTGGGGGGGACCCATAACGAGGCAGGGCCATTGCCAGTTTTTATTCACCCTCCTTGTGAGCTTTCCTTGTGGCACAGGAAGGTTGCTGAACGGGATCCAGCAGCAGAGCAGCTCTTGTCAGGTTCTCTCCTCCCCTGCTCTCAGGGTCCACTTTGAAAACTCTCTCCCCATCTCCCTCTCTCTCCCACCACCAGAGTTCTCTGTGGTGTACTAGTAAAGAAAAAGAAGCCCCCCCCCGAGCATGTGCCGAGTGCAAGTCACTCACCCCTGAGTAACTACATATTGAGGCCTTTAACCCTACATAGTGTATGGCGGGGTGGTTGCTTCTTTTTTAACTGGTCTTGCTGCACTACCCGTTTATATGTTTGTTTGTTTTTAAAATTGGGTTTTTCAATTTTGTATAATGGTTTTATTGTATATTGTATTGTATGTTTTTATGGATTGTTGTAAACAGCCCAGGGAGCTTCGGCTGTTGGGCGGTATAATAATAATAATAATAATAATAATAATAATAATAATAATAATAATAATACAGTCAGCTCCTGTGCCCCTGAAATCGGTGGGCAGGCTCTTTAGAGAAAAGGATGTGCGCTTATTTTATTTATTTATTTATTTATTTATTATATTTATTAATCGCCCATCTGGCCGGTAACCCAGAAACTGTGCGTCCCCGCGCCTCTTTTGAGCGACGGCCTCACCTACCTTTCTTTATCTTTAACTCGATAAATGGGTCCACGGTACACATTGTCGGTCGGTCAATTCTCTCTCTCCTGAGTCTGCAGGCCAAAGTGTTGCCACAAAGACTAACAACTTAGATGGACTACCAGCACAATCCCAGGCATATTTACTTGGAAGTAAGTCCCACTGGGTTCAATGGGCCTTACTCCCAAGTAGGCACACGCAGGATGGCAGCCTAACTGTGAAACACACCCGAATCCAGAGGTGCTATTGTGATAGGAGTGATGGTGTCAGACTTCACTAAAACTGCCTGAACTGACCAATGAGGACAGCACAACCTGGAGGGCATTGTTGCCACAACAATGTGAGGGCATTGTTGACACCATAAAGATGCTGCAGTTACTGTCTCAGGGCTGCTACCCTGAAGTTACCAACCCTCTATACTTGATTCGGGGGTGTATATCTGGGACAAAGTACACCGTACACACATGCCTCATGCTGGCTGGGGATGATGGGAGCTGTAGTCCACCGGGGGGGAGGGCTGGCCTATAACAACGCACAAACATTTACAGTCATGCCTTGGATCGAGAGCACATTTCGTTCCGGAAACGTGCTTGTAATCCAAAACACTCTTATATGAAAACGAAATCCCCCCCAAAAAATTTGTACAGAGATTTTAAATTTAAGCCGTACTACGGTACTTGTCTTGCAAGACGTCGCTTGTATATCAAGTAAAAAAAAATATTAAATAAATATTTAAAAATGTGCTTGTCTTGCAAAACGCTCTCAAACCAAGTTACTTGCAATCCAAGGTATTACTGTTATTTGTAAAATGAAAAGTAGCCTTGGGAGGCTGCAATTCAGAGTGAGGAGCAGCTGGGCGTAGAAGAGAGGCGGAGGTGGTGCTGCTTAACCGTTTCTCTGCTAGTTGTTTCTTTTCTACTCAAAATGGCTCCTTCCCCAAGTTTTTTTTCTCTCTCTTGCATGTGTTGCGCAGATATGCTCCGAGTCCTCCCCTCAGAGAACCCCATACTCGAGGAGAGAGAAGCAGCACACCCAGGAGTGAGTTTTTTCAAAGTTTTATTTCTGCGCAAAAAGGTTCAGCCCTGTGGCTCGCACCAGGATCAAAAGCTGAACAAAGGAAGGTGGGGCATGCAGGTCTTCTTATACCTTTTTACTCTTATGGGTATATTCATTCTCAGCAAATCAAATGCATTCGCTTAAACATGCCAACCAATCGGATACCAATCAGGGTTCTTTCAGATGCACATGTATCTTTGTGGTAGAAACCTGAGGTGGGAAGCCAATCGGCAGAGAATTTTTCTGAGCAAGAGCCAAAAGGCTGGTGGGGAAAAGGGTGAGGTTGCCGCCGTGGCAGTAGAGATGGTGGAGAAAGTCATTCAGTTCACATTTTCATGCTAACTCACCTAACTTCATACTTTCAGACCAATATGTGAACCGAAGCTCAGTTATCCTTCAAAATTTGCACTTCTCTGAATGTTGCAACGGAGTTCTCCAATCAAACATTGTGCACAAAGATGTGCATATGTGTGTATTTATTTATTATATTTATATCCTGCATTTTTTCCTGCAAGGAACCCAAGGCAGCTTACATAATCCTCCTCCTCCTCCTCCTCTCCATTTTAAACTCACAACAACCCAAGAGTCAGTGAATGGTTCAAAGTCACCAAGTGAGCTCTGTGGCTCACGCTGGCTCAGCTTGTCCGAGCGTGGGAAGCTAAGCCGGGTCAGGCCTGGTTATCACTTGGATGGGAGACCCCTCCTCTAGTTTCCTGCATTGAGCAGGGGGTTGGGCTCGATGGCCTTGTAGGCCCCTTCCAACTTGATGATCTATGAATCTATGGCTGAGTGGGGACTAGAACCCAAATCTCCAGAGTCCCAGTCCAACACTCTAAGCACTGCACCACACGGGCTCTCTATACCACACTGGGTCTCACTATGCCACATTGGATATTAGAGGAAGGTGCCCATACAAGTGTGTATTTAGGGATGTGTGCGGATCTCGCTCGGGGAGTGGAAGTCTGGCAAACTTATAGAATCATAGAATCATAGAAAAGTAGAGTTGGAAGGGGCCTACAAGGCCATCGAGTCCAACCCCCTGCTCAATGCAGGAATCCAGGTCAAAGCATCTCTGACAGATGTCTGTCCAGCCGCACCTTGAATGCCTCCAGAGTGGGAGAGCCCACCACCTCCCTAGGTAGTTGGTTCCATTGTCTTATTGCTCTGACAGTCAGGACATTTTTCCTGATGTTTAGGTGGAATCTACGTTCCTGTAACTTGAGCCCGTTATTCCGTGTCCTGCAAACTGGGATGAACGAGAAGAGATCTTGACTTGCTGGGCTTGATTCCCGCCCCGAGCTCCGCTTGACCTACCTGTTTCCCCGACCCAACTCGTGTTCTCCCGAGCCGAGCTGGGGAAGTGACTTCCGGGTTCCCTCCGGAGAGCTTTTTACGTAGAAAATGGCGTAAGATACATTAAAACCGGCTGCAATTTGCGTAAGTTAAGCAAATTATGGCCGTTTTTTAATGTATCTTTTGCCATTTTCTATGTAAAAAGCGCTCCAGAGGGAACCCGGAAGTCCGGCGAGCATCTCGGTTGGCACTTGCTTCTGGCCCGGCTTGGCAAGCGCGGCGCAGCAGCACCCGCTGAGTGCACCGCAGGTCAGGTGGTGGGAGGATCGCCCACCACTAAGAAAATTGCCATCTCCCAAAACAGTTACTTTATTCCCAACTCAAGGATGGAAAGCGGAATATCGGTGGTCAATATAAGAGGTTTAAAGATGTTCATAAGGCTAATCTAAAAAAATGCAATATAAACATCGAAAACTGGGAAGCTCTGGCCCATGAACGATCTAAATGGAGGTTGGCCTTTCACAAAGGTTCCATGGACTTTGAAGAAGCCCGAGTGCAAGGCGAAAGGGAGAAACGTGCTAAGCGAAAAGCACGTCAAATGAATCCTTTACAGGACCATCTCCTATCTGGTAACCTGTGTCCTCACTGTGGGAAGCTGTGTGGATCTAGAATTGGCCTCCACAGTCACTTACGGACCCATCGCCAGAGTCTACACAATCCTCTTTAGAATTTTCCTCCTTTTATCCCAGAAGACAATCTTACTCGGTCACGAGTGATCGTCTGATGATATTAGGAAAATTGCTTGCAAAAGATGTGTATATATTAGGCAAAATTGCATACAAAAATGCATGTATTGGGAGACATGTGCACAAAAATAGAGTACGTGGATCATGCACCCCTGGACTGTAATGTACAGAGATTGCAGAGAGGAGCTGATGATTTTATTGAGAAATCTCCCAGGATGACCTTCTGTAGAGCAGGATGGGATGTGTTCTTTTTGAAGGATGATTCATCATCCTATATCACTGAGAAGGTTGCAAGTTTGCAAATTAGGAGGGCAATTATGTTGGTCCCATTTAAAATTTATTCTTTTTACCTAATTACTCTTAATCAGTTGTATCTTTCTTTTAGATAAAAACTTGTTTTGGTCTGTGTGTGACCGTAACAAACCATTCATTCATTCACAAAAATACTTATGAATTTTCATGAGAATTTAAAAAAAAATAAAAATCTCAAAGTTCGGGACGAACCAAACTTAAGACTAGAAAAATGAGAAACCAAACTTGATAGATTTGTCCATCCCAACATGGCGGACATGAAATTTTGAACCACTCCTGACTGAGCAGCATCAGAGTGAACACTGAGATACCTCAGACCAAGAAGGATGGGTTGAACCAGTGCCAGCCCCAAGAGTCACAATTAAAGGCTGTTTAACTCTTACTGCTGGATGCTGGGAAGCAACAGGGGATGGCTATCATCTTTTATCCTGTCTGTGCACTTCCCAAGGCATCTGACTGGCCACTGCCGGAGACAGAAAACTGGGCTGGCTTGAGCTTGGTCTGATATCCAGCAAGGCGCACGTTATGTTGCAAAGCTGGCCGGGAAACGACATCCCCTGATACATTGTGGCCAAACAGGGTTGACTCCTCACATTTCTTAGGCACGTAAGCTTTCCCCCAAATGCTGCGTCAGCCCCTCCGCCTTCCCGGATGTGCCCTTCCCACACGTCCAAACATTGGCAAATTAGACTTGGAGCTGTAAAACAGCCCTGTTAATTAACACTTAATTCTTGGAATCCACTCTGAAGTCAAGTGTCCACTGACATTTGCCAGCAGAAAAGAATCCAGATGTTTTTCTGTTTACTTAGGCAAACCCCCAAATAATAATAATAATAATAATAATAATAATAATAATAATAATAATAATAATAATAATAATTATTATTATTATTATTATTATTATTCAGCAATGAAGGTTTTGCAATGTAGAAACACTGCTGCCTGGAGAACATTGATGCAGGTCGCAGCCCCGTAATGTCTGCTGTACCACAGGAGGTCGGGATGGGCAAGTCATTCAAGTTCTGGCTGAAGAATTTTTGCAGGGCTCTTTGCGTTGGCCTTCCAGTATCAATGGACGAATTAAATCATTGTACGAAAACATCGCGATGCTGTTTTTATTGGCGGAGGCCGACATGATCTAATCCAAATGCCATGAAATTCTAGTCATTTCTGGTTCCCCCCTCGATGGATAAATAATAAGGCCTTTTAGCAGCCAAGGACAGTAAATTTAATAACGTCCGTGATGTGATACTCTTTGAATCCTAGAAATGAAGCAATGTGTTTGAATGCTCCCTGCGTCGCCCGCCCTCTACCCCGCTCCCCGCACCCCCAGATTCCCGGTACCACTGTCAGGAAGTTTTTGTGCCAAACCAGCCAGAAGACCGAGAGTATCCCTTATCAGTCACATATGCGCCACGGGTTTGCAAAGCCTGAATACCCACGGCCAGTCACTTGCTCGCAGGTGGTCTGAATTTGTGTAGACTTGAGTCCAAGGAGGAGATTTAATATTGCATAAGTGCTGCCTCATCTTACGGCTTCATTATTGACACCACATGGACGTCAGGAAATTAGGTCTTTCTGGGAACCGTTTGCAGAAGTACGTGGTCCATCAGCCCGTTCTCGGGGGTACATCAAGGAGAGAGGCTCGCAGTCTCAAGTGAATGAACCTTCTCCAGATGTCCGCCACAGCTCCGCTCCAACTTTCTCTTTCGACGGACAAGACAGGCTTGACAAGGAGGATTATGTGGGGCGGGGGGGGGGGAGGTTTGGATAAATATTGCAAACTTTCCCAAAAAAAGAATAACAAAAGTGAAACATTCCCCGATGGCTTGGGCCAAAGGGCCTGAAAGCATAGCGGGAAAGAATCACGTGGTTGATCTGCTTGAACATTAGTCGTCCACCCGCTCAATGAAATAAGTACATGGTGAAATTTTTTTTCCCCTCCCCTCCCCCGCCCTCACAGCCACACTCAGCCCCATCCTGCTTTAATTCTTCCTCTTTGCGATACTGTTTATGTTACACGCATTAAAGTTAGGACATGTCTTTAATAAGATGGAAATTGGAAGCGAGATGCAAAAAGGAAGATGTTGGCTGGGTGCCACGTCGAGAAAGCACAGTTCGGGGGGGGGTGCGCCACACATGTGCTCACACACAAAGAGAAATAAAGCAGATGGGACGCAGCAAATAAAACACCGAGGCTACATCTGCAGGGTGGTTTTTGAAGGGGAGGAGGGTTTGCTCCAACACTGATTCAATACCAGGGCTGAGCCCGAATTAACTCGGTGATTTTCGTTCATATTTTTGCAGGGCCCCCCCCAAACACCTCACCCATTTCCTCCCTCCCCCCCCACGGTATGTGACACTCCTCAGAAAAATGTTCACTTACTCTTTTAAAGTGCCCTCGCTTGCCTTCAGTGACGGCAGCCCATAGCCAAATCTGATTGGTTGCGTCGATCCACATGCTTTGATTTACTGACCTCTGGTGACGTCATCATGTCAGTCGTTAGTGTCGTGACATCACACTATTTGCTGTGTGATCCTGATGGAGTGGGAACACACCCCTGTGACTGATTCAGGAAGGAGCAAGTCAGGGAAAACACTGAGACCAAAGAGGATTGTTTTTTTTAATGTGGATTTTTGCAGCATCAGTGTGGGTTTTAGAAAAGATTTGTAACCTGCAGAAAACAGCTACATTGGACTCGAAATTGTAAATGGCTCGTGTATATACTCATCTGACTTCTGCGGTCCACATACCCTGGCATCTTCAGCTTGGGAAGGTTCTTTCCTGTCCACACTGTGAACTGGGATGATTAAGGGATTGGCGCATGCATGAGATGCAGTGTGGAAGCCAGACTTGGGCTTGGTCTGTAGTTCAGGACTTTAGCGCATGCTTTGCATGAATAAGGTCCCAGCAAGACTGTTAAATATATGTGTGTGTGTGTGTGTGTGTGCAAGCAGACACAAAATATGCAGTTCCAGGAAAGAGAGGCATTTGCACAGTTGGAAAATTCAATCCATTCAACAGTTTATCATGTTAGCTGATGCAGAAAGCGTGCGCTAGCAACATGAAAAGTGAAGTGACTAGTCTAGGCTCCTCAGAGACCCCAGTCCCATTTCTTCTCCTTCTGTCAAAGACACTTTTGCAGATCCCGCTGCTCCTCTCTCCACAGAGCTTTCCCCAATGATGCGAAGGTGACAGTAATCATTCTAGAACAGCTTTCCCCCAAGCTGGCGCCCTCCAGATGAGTTGACTCTGCTGGCTGGGAGCTGTAATCCAACACATCTGGAAGGGCCCAGAGTGGGGAAGGCTGTTCTGGAACATGGAGACCCCTTTCCTTACAAGTCATGTGACACTGTCAATGTGATACAGGCAGTGATGCCGAGCAATATCCAACACGACATTCTTAATAGAGCCCTCATTGGGGCAAGGGTGCCGGATATTTTCAGACACAAATGTTTCATCTGCTATAGTCTGCGTACTAAGAAGGGTGTGAGCTGAGGACCAGTCAGTCAGTCAGGCGATCACTCGTGACCGAGTAAGATTGTCTTCCAGGATAAAAAAAAAAGAAAAGAAAATTTACAAAAAGGAGATTTTAAAAGGAGGAAAATTCTAAAGAAGATTGTGTAGACTCTAGCGATGGGTCCGTAAGTGACTGTGGAGGCCAATTCTAGATCCACACAGCTTCCCACAGTGAGGACACAGGTTACCAGATGGAAGATGGTCCTGTAAAGGATTCATTTGACGTGCTTTTCGCTTAGCACGTTTCTCCCTTTCACCTTGCACTCGGGCTTCTTCAAAGTCCATAGAACCTTTGTGAAAGGACAACCTCCAGTTAGATCGCTCATGGGCCAGAGCTTCCCAGTCTTTGATGTTTATATTGCATTTTTTTAGATTAGCCTTAAGAACATCTTTAAACCTCTTATATTGACCACCGATATTCCGCTTTCCATCCTTGAGTTGGGAATAAAGTAACTGCTTTGGGAGATGGCAGTCAGGCATTCGAACAACATGACCGGTCCACTGAAGTTGGCGTTGAAGGATCATTTTTTCAACGCTAGTAGTCTTTGCTTCTTCCAGTACACTGACATTTGTTCGCCTATCTTCCCAAGTAATTCGCAGGATTTTCTGGAGGCAACGTTGATGAAATCTTTCAAGGAGGTGGAAGTGACGTTTATAGATAGTCCATGTTTCGCAGGCATACAATAAAGTTGGTAATACAATGGCTTCATAAACCAGTGTTTTGGTCTTCTTACAAATATCCCGATCCTCGAACACTCTATGTTTCATTCGAGAAAACGCGGCACTTGCGGAGCTCAGACGATGCTGGATTTCACTGTCGATGTTAGCTGTAACAGAAAGATAGCTGCCAAGATAGAGAAAATGATCGACATTTTCCAGTATTGTCCCGCCAAGCTGGATAGATGGCATCACCAAAGGGTTAGCTTGCACTTGCTGATGTGAAGCACTTTGGTTTTTTTTATATTAGGTAAGTGAGAGACCAAGTTTTCCGTATGCTTCTGCAAAAGCATTTAGGATAGTTTGGAGATCATCCTCTGAATGTGCGGAGACCACATTATCATCAGCATACTGAAGGACCACAGCACTGCTGTGTGGTGTTTGTCGTGCATCTGTTCTCACCCACACCTTATGCTAAGCTTGTATTATTCCTCACTCCAAATAACATTGTATTGGAGAAGCTTGAATATAACACTCTTCTGCATGAGTGCTGGCAAATTCCCGGTTCTAAAGATCTTCCCCCAATTTATATAGGCTTCTAAATGTCATGGAATGTGATCCTAAGCACCGAAGCATGTATGGACACGTGCACACACATGCATGTAAGGTAAATGCACAGGTCTGTTGTAGTGGATCATCATTCAGTTCCCAATTTTCCATTTAAAAAAGCCCTGTATCCCCAGGTTCAATTGGAATGGCCACTTTACGAACAGCCAAAAAAGAAGAAATGTATCACCAGAGAAGAGGACAAAAGAGGAGACCAAGTTGCATAACATTTGCTTATTCTAATTTAGATGCAAATTTAGGAAACATTTGTATAATTTTTTATAAAAACACCAAAACAGGGGGTGCCAGAATTCAGACAGCTTGGAAGCCATCCTTTCTGAAACCCGCAATATTTTTTGGAGAGCTCTGCTGCAGTTACCCTGTGGAGCAATCAACAGCTGCTCCAATGAGCTCTCTTCATTCCTCCTGATGTGATGGCAAAGCCTTGGCATTCAAAGGGGTTTCAGGGGTGTGCCCTGGCTCAGATTAAGAACGCTGGCCTCATGCCCTAAGACAGACAAGATATTAGACGGAGACCAACAACTATCAAATACTGGACTATATGAATCTTTCTTCAGTAGAGATTCAAAACAGAATACTTGTGCTGTCCAGTGGAGCCTTGCTGAACTAAAACATGGGCGGGGAACTTTTTTCTATGAAGGGCTGTTGACCCATGGGAAAAACCCATGCCCAATGGTGGGCGGAGCCAGTGCCAGTGATGGGAGGAGTCAGAGCCAAAAAATGTACAGAGCCACATCTTCTCTCTCTCCCTATCTCTCTGTCTCTTTCTGCCATCCTCTTTTCTCTTCTTCTTTCTTGGGTGCCCTGAAATGAAATAGTTACATAAAATCAGTTATTATTTATTTATGTATTTAGTTATAAATAAGTAAACACATAAATAAATAAAGTCATTATACCTCATATTTGAGTTGTTAGTATTTCATTGCCTATATTTTAAAATCAGTCATATGTGATCACCACTGGCATTTAATTTTTCCTAGGTAAACTAAACTATGATAGTCTATATATCAAATACAATTTGATATCTACATTTGCTATCCCATGCACCACACCAGCCTTCCACAACCTGGTGCCCTCCAAATGTGTTGGACTACAAATCCCATCATCATACCTAGTCAGCAGGCCCTGGTGGTCCATGGGTTCCCATATGAACCTGCCTGTACCCTTGAGTTATCTGTTCCCATCTGACAGAAGTGCGCAGGGCGGTACGTGAGACATGACCTCTGTGGTGTTGTTGCTGAAGTTGTGGAGATTGCTCCCCAACAACTTCTCTATAAGTTTCTAGGCATCATGAGATGAGAAAACCATTTTATTTCAGGCAGTGTTTGCATTTCAGTGAATTTGCGTTTAACTGCTGCTGCTTCTGTTGACTCTTGCATCGTCTTTGTTTCATAAAATCATTTGGGTTCAGAGAACACAATAACCCACATTATAAGGGTTGAGTGTGGGTTGTTGTTGAAACATGGGTTATCGCGTTGTCTGAACCCAACCGTGCTAACAAACCATGGTCTGTTAACCACAAACAACCCACAGTTCACAACCCAACAACAAACCATGGGTTCTCTTCATGGGTTGTTCGTGGTTAACCAGCCATGGCTTGTTAGTGCAGCTAGGTTCAGACAACATGGTTACCCATGTTTCAGTGACAATCCATGACTCAATGGTAACCCACACTCAACCCATACTCAGCCCTTGAGTGTGGGTTATCATGTTGTCTGAAGCCAGAGTTGGAAGGGAACTGGAAAGGCATCTAGGACACCTTTTGCTTTGAACTTGTTTAATTGGGCATCTGTTGATCTTATTGTGTTTTACTCTTGTCAGCCTCTTTATGGATTTATTTTGGCCCCCAAAATGTAGTACACATTTCTTAAATAAATTAAATAAATAAGAAATGTGTGTGTTGGGTGTGTGTGTTATGTCAGCAGCGGGAAACACTCTCCAGCCAAGCACAAAATAGCCTGATTGGGGGGGGGGGGCACCTTTTCCCAGTCATCTATTTTAGCAATGTGCTTAATGACAGTGATGGAAAAGGAGGTTTTTGGTCATTTTAAAAAAAGCATTATTATAGTGTCATCATGCTATAAAACTCCTTCATGTACATGGTATTTTTACAAACATATACCGTATATTTTAAAAGGGGAGAGGGAGGAAATATTTCCTTTTTAAAAAAAAAAGTGGGAAAGGAAAAAAAAACGGTTTACTGCTAATGAAAAGATCAAATTTGAACAAAAACAAAAACTGGGGGATGATTAAATGGCCCCAGCCGCAAAAGTATAATAGTAGATGCAGGCCTTCCCTTTCACCACCCACAGCAGCTGAGCTATCACCGTCACGCCCACTGGTGGAGACGGAACATAGCGTGACAAACAGATAGGGAAAGTGCTATATCTCCAGTAAGTGTGGAAAGTCGACTGCAATACCATGTGGAGTTTACAGCAGAGAAGCAATGGCGCTGTGGAAGAAGCCAGAGAGGAGAAGAAGAAATCCATCAATTCTATCTTACACTGGAACAGCATCCTGCGTTGATTTTTCTGTGTTTTAATACTCCCAGAACTTGATACATGGCCCCACTTGGATTGTAACTTCCCAAACGGATACATCATGGGCCTCACACACTAGCTGGGACAAATCCTTCACTTTGCATTTGACTCAGCGTGTTAATTCTGTGTTAATCCTCTCCCAAGGCCTCCTTGTCAGCCTCACCGGCAGATGGAGGCTGCATTATCTTCCGTTTAAAGCACGAGTCTCCTGGCACATGGGATCGTAAGGCCACGGTCCCCTCCGGGACGTATTTGCACGTTATCCAAGGCCCTTTGATGTGGATCTTCGACAACGGACGGCCTGCCTGCTCTCCAGATGTTATCGTTTAATGTTCCATGTTTAGACGTTGGGATTTCCTCCGTCTTTGGTGAAAAGCAGCCGGTCGATGCGTCTTGCGTCGCTCGCATGCGCTTCCCGTTCCCGTGTGCTTGAGGAGTAAAGGATGTGGGAAGAAGCATCTCCAGACACTGCTGTCACATAAAGAAAGGCTGTTTGCTGCGTGATCTGCCCGGCAGGCTTGGAAAGTCTGTGTAACTCTTAAGAAATTGGGACCTTCCGATTAAATGAGCAGAGTGCAGAGCACTTTTTGAGCATAGAAGGGGTGTGTCGGTGGGTGGGAGTGGGGAAAGCTGAGTCCTGGTCATGCTTTCACCCTATATCCTTTTCTTTCATCCTGTAGTAGGGAAAAGATGACCTCAGGAGGCAGATTATAGGTCAGGTGGGGGAGAGGGTTTAGTACCCTCTGTCTGAACAACTCCTTTGCACCTGAAATTTCAACTCACACCACTACTTTACATGGGTTTAAAGCAGCATTCCCCAACCTGGCACCTTCCAGATGTTTTGGACTTCGACATCAACCCTAACCAACATGGCTAATGGTCAGGAATTCTGGGAGTTGTCATGCAAAACCTCTGAAGGGCGCCAGTTGGGGGAGGCTCTTTTAAAGACATGGGTCTACTGGGAGTGTGGGTAATTTGGCTGTTGAAGTGATGTGTCCTGAAATAGGAGACAATTCAGGTTCTGATAGAGGTGGGCATGGTCTCCCTCGCTCACCTCCCCTGGTGACGGAGAGGAGCTGCAGCTCGGCAGTAGAGGAGCGCATGCGGTGCATGAGAGAGGGAGGGAGGGATGCCAGAGAAATCCACAGTGGACTCAAATGAGTTCAGATTTCTATGAATCCGACCCACGGATTCCACAGTGGACCAGCTTTTCCCGAGTCGCACGGATTCCGCAGACTTACGAACCTATTATTATTATTATTATTATTATTATTATTATTATTATTATTTCTAGAATTTTACACAAATCTAGTCATCATACATAGGAAAATATGAAGAAACACCACCCCCCCAAGAAAATGCTCATTCCGCCCCCATAGGCTAAAGCATGAAGATGCGCACTTGGGGGGCGGGGGATTTGTGCGTTTTCAGAAGGGCAAATTTGTGCGATTGCGAATGGACACAAGTTCAGGTAATTGAAGAGAATCCGATTCCATCAATGAGCAGACGAAGAATGGAAGGCGCCCGACAGTCCGCAAGACGCAGACGGAACAGACGGAACACAGTCCGTGCGTGCATCCTTAGGGGCCAGGTTATTTTCTGAGCCGATCCACCGCCCCTTCCTGCCCCCTGCCTCTTCATTGTCCTGCTGCCCTGCCTAGCGGTGTGCCAGGAGGAAAGGCACGATGGATGGATTCTTTGTAGCCTTCCCACGGGCTACTTGGGAAGGCAACAGCACAAATCCCACGGGCACCAGGGTGAAGGAGCAGGGAAAGGCACAGGCCTCTGCTCCCCACATGCCCCTCTTCTGCCTCCACTGCCACTGGCCGGGTAAGTAAAGGGAGGCTGGCAGCGAACAGGGAAGCGGGGAATTCTTCCCAGGCTTGGATTTTAATCCGAGCCGGAGAAGAATCAGGAGCTTGTAAAACTCGTGTCATCTTTGAGGTGGGCTATTCCATGCCTACAAAATCCTTCCAAGCATCTCCTACACCAATGTCTCTCGTTCCTTAAGTAGCGTTCAGATTCCTTAGAACCGTGTAAAAGGAGATGGAAAGGAGAATATTAAATCACACTATTGGATGACAACGGGGAACTTGGGCCATAAAGTGGCTAAAAACATCGTACAGGCCTATGGCTCACGCTGGCTCAGCGTGTCTGAGTGTGGAAAGCTAAGCAGGGTCAGGCCTGGTTATGACTTGGATGGGAGACCCCTCCTCTAGTTTCCTGCATTGAGCAGGGGGTTGGACTCGATGGCCTTGTAGGCCCCTTCCAACTCTATGATCCTATGATCAAATATACCTATCCTATGATAAGCCAGAAATCCTCACTTTGACTCTCATTTTAGGCATGAACTCACCAAGTAGCTGCAGTTTCTCAGCTGTAGGCCACCCCCCACTGCCCCACCCCACCGCCCCATGCTTCAGTCTAATCTTAGTGACCTGCCTTACAGGCATGATGTGATGTAAGGAATACTGAGATAAGATACGGTGCATGAAAAGTCTTGAGAACGAGAAACGCAGTAGATGGATCAGCCTTCCGCAACGAGATGCCCTCAATTTCAGTTCACTGATTACATTTCCATACCGCCCAACGGCCGGTAGTTCGGCAGCTTACAAAGATTAAAAATCTTTAAAAATACAATATTGTACATAAAATAAAAACCATTCACATATCAACAGACCACACACAGAGACACTTTCCAAGCTATTAAGAACAACAACAAAAAGTACTTCGAAGGGGAAGATATGGAATTACGTCCTGCAGTTTGACGGCTGTTCTCGTCAAGATGGCAAAGCTTTCTCTAGGGTTGCCGGTGCCCTCTTCCCTCCCTACATTGTCAAGGCCGTCAAACCACTGGAGGATCCCTTCGGGATGTGCCTGGACCACCTTTTGCTCTTCCACTTCTGCTTGAAGAGCCTGCTCTGTGTGCGTTTCAGCCCTCAGTCATGGTTCCAGCTGTCTGATCTCGTTCTGCAGTTCCTGAAACTGTTCTGCAGTGTAGCAGAATTCCTCTTGGACTTTTGTCTTCCAGAAGCAAAACTTTCCTGGGGATGCTCAACGCCGAGCTCAGAAGTTTTTCTCCCATTTTGCCAAACCAGTTGTCGAAACGCTCCTTCATGAAAGAGAAGAATTGCTCCGTACCCCTCTGGATTAGGGAAGGAAGGTGTGATATTAGGATGGATGCTCTTTGGTTTATTCAGTATTTCCTCTTCTGCTACCAGCATTATGTGGGAAAGATGGTCTTGAAAGGCAATATACATCTGCAACACGAACACTTGAGGGGGGTGAGGCCAAAGAACTAGGTTTCGTATATCATTGGAGTTACCAACATGTTGAGGAGTGAGCTGCTTACCTCAAGCCTGCTTTCCTTCCTGGCCAGGATTCGAACTCGCGCAACCTTAGGATCCCCAATGCGTGCCACCGACCTTGAATCCACCGCTTCCCGCCACTTTCAGACTTCCCCGCCGGCTGCTCGGCCCTCCAGATGTGTTGGGCTCCAACCCCCTCATCACCAGCTAGCACAGCCTTTACTCATGCCAGCTGGGGATGATGGGAGTTGTATTCCCAGAGGCCTTACCAATCAGCACCTGCTCAAAAGGCAGGTCCCAAGCACACTCAGATGCTGGAAGCAATTGTTTGCTTATACATCTTCAGCCAGACGCCTTGACACCCCCAAACTCAGACTTGTGCCTTTGAACCTCAGAGCGACCCTGACAACGCTTTTGCCTGCTCCTGAACTGGTTTCTGTTTGCTGCTTTTCGAACGTATATATTTTGGCTTCGGCCCTCGGACTGATAACGATGATGGCTTAGCTCAGTGCTTCTCAATTATTTTCTGTCATGCCCCCCCTAGGAAGAAGAAAACATTTCGCGCCCCCCGCACGACTGTAAATAGTATCATTTGTCTATAAAATTGTTATAAGTACACCTCTGCATAACACTGTATCCTTATTAACGTATAAGAGAATAAAAAAAGAAAGAAATGTGGATCAATTTACAACAAAGAATAGCTTTATTAACTGTAGCAGAAAAGATTTAAAGGAGCACAGGATTTAAAGGAACACAATATTAAAAAAAACTTTTAACTGAGGTCAAACGAGCCCCCCTTTACGGAGCCTCGCGCCCCCCCTGGGGGCCCCGCCCCGCTATTTGAGAAGCACTGGCTTAGCTTGACGCTGGGCGGATTTACGACAGTACTACTTTCTGTTCAATAGTAGCCGAAACGCCCAGGCTCCTGAGCGGGGCAGCCCCACAGATGGCACCTCACACACTTATCTATATTAATGTGACCTTCGGCCCTTGGAATAGGTTCTGGTTGCTGCATTTCCAGAAGGAAAACGCAGAGCTAGAAAAGGGGCAGAAAGGGGCAGCCAAAAGGATCGAGGGGCCGGCTGGAGCAAAAGGAAGGCTGCAACCAGGGCCGGTGCTACCCTTAGGCCAACTAGGCGGCTGCCTAGGGCGCCGGGCTAAAGGGGGTGCCAGGAGCATAGGGCTGGAGGGAGGGAGGGAGGGCTCAAGTGGGAAGGGGGGGCGCTAAATATCTGATCTTGCCTAGGGCACCAAACGGCCTTGCACGGGCCCTGGCTGCAACCTTTGGGGCTTTTTAGTTTAGAAAACGGACAAGTCAGGGGGTGGATATGACAGGGATGGGGACTCGGACGGACTCCAGGACTCGACTCGTGAGTTGGACTGAGTCCCCCCTCCGACTCGAGTCCCACTCGAGTCCCACTATTTTTAATGGGACTCGAGACTCGACTTGGGACTCGAGACCAAGGACTCTTCAACATCCCTGGGCTGTGCTAGAGACAGGTGAGGTCAGGCCTGTGGCTTACGCTGGCTCAGCTTGTCTGAGTGTGGAAAGCTAAGCAGGGTCAGGCCTGGTTATTACTTGGATGGGAGACCCCTCCTCTACTTTCCTGCATTGAGCAGGGGGTTGGACTCGATAGCCTTGTAGGCTCCTTCCAACTCTATGATCGATGAAACTCTATGAAAAGAACAACAACACGCAACAACAACCCAGCCACACGTGGCGAGGCCGCAAAACGCGTGTCAACGACCCACGTTTTGTTTACTGGGGAAGAAAAGTTGCAGCCCCGCTTTTCCTGCGGGACTTACTTCTGAGCAAGCAAACGAACAAAACAAGACAGCGGAAAGGAAAGGAAAGGGGATGGGGGAAAAAAAAAAAGGCCAAAGATTGGTTTGCCCAGCTTGCAATCTTATGCATATTCACTTAGGAGTGAAGTTGGAGCCCGATTGGAACACAGGGAGATTTAACAGGCTGCCTCTCGCTTCCAAAAAGGCATGCATGGGATTGCTCTGTTACTTCCAAGGAGGTATGCAAAAGATCTGGCTGCCCCATCTTGCAATCCTATGTACGCTTTACAGCATGATCCTCTGCATATTTGTTGTTGTTGTTGTTGTTGCGATTAAGAGCACCTAAGACCACACGATTATGCGTTTTGTAGAGGTTCTGGGGCTGTTGTGTTGTGGAGTAGAAGGGATCTTGTTGATGTTGTTAAGAAGCCCTGTCATATGAAGAGAGAGAGAGAGAGGTGTATATTGGATGCGGTGTAGGGTTACAGAGGAAGCGGGGGGGGGGGGCTGGCTTATGTGGGAAGGGTGAGGGGAAGTACACACTGTGTGAATCTTGCACAGGGGAAACAGGAGGGTTGCGGACTTGGGTCTAGTGCGTCGTCAGCATCATAGGAGAGTGTCTCTCTGTGTGTGTCTGTGTGTGTGTGTTCCCATGGTATGTGTGAGCAGAATTTCCATGCGGAAAGTCACCGTGCAACCCTGCGTGTAAGAGCATCGTACACACACCTTCCCTTTCCCACAGAGTTTTACTCTTTATCAGGTAGAGATAAGCTTGCACACCTTTGCTAGAATTACAGACTGCCCCCCGCCCTTTATTTTACACACGCTTGAGACTCCAAAGTTTCCCGCAAGTTAGCATACATAATAATGCAAAAGCTCCTTGGAAACTACGGTACATCCCTGCAAATCCACAGTGTTTTTCTTCTGTCCCGTACCCGTTTTCTGGGCAAAGAAAACTACAGGGCCTGGCTTCTTGTCTGTGATTGGTCCTGCATCTTCACCCTTCACATGTATTCATCATGGCTGCAGCTTTGAAGAAGAGCCTGGAGACCAGATTTGAGGGCATTTTGGTGATCGCTAGTTCGCTGAAGCCAATGCCACAGAGGACCCAAGGTGGGAAACCGTTGGCTTTCCAAGAAGACTACGTTTACTACTTTGCTGCAGTCCTGGAGCCAAACTTCCATTTTTGGTGGCTGCAGAAGATCAGCGATAATGAAGTGTTGGCATTTACATGCCTGCCCAAAGTCCTGTGGTTCACCTGTGTGCCTGCTAACTGCAACCTTGCTTTAGCTTCCAGCAAACACAGAGCAAATTCCACCACAGTCCAACCTTTAGTTCTCCTGCTCTGTTACAGCAATCAGGAAACAGAAGCTTTCCTATTCTAATTGTTTTATTATTTTCATAAAACAATTATACACTACAAAATAAAGACAGAGTCAGTTCTGAGAACATTACATAACATAGACATCCAAATTAGAAGAAGAAGAAAGACGAAGAAGCAAGCACAGCAAACATACACACCCAGCTGTGCTTGAGAGCCAATGGGAATTACCGTAAGACAGGCATATGACAGTATAGCAACTGTCATATTGTAACACCCACTTTCTCCTACTAGATGGCCAAGGACATCTAGATATGGGAACGAGGAACACCTGTTCCAAAGACCTTCAGTATTGCAATGCTGAATTGCCGGCTGCTAAGTTTTACTGGAAGAAAAAACCTTTAAGCTAGCTCATGCTTGATTCATAATCCAACATGAAGAGGCAACCGCTGCAGTGAAAGGAAAGGTCCTAGCTGAACTCCTGAGGGGAGATATGATCGCACTCTTCCAGTATTTGAAAGGATGTCACACAGAGGAGGGCAAAGATCTCTTCTCGTTCATCCCAGTTTGCAGGACACGGAATAATGGGCTCAAGTTACAGGAACCTAGATTCCACCTAAACATCAGGAAAAATTTCCTGACTGTCAGAGCAATAAGACAATGGAACCAACTACCTAGGGAGGTGGTGGGCTCTCCCAGTCTGGAGGCATTCAAGGTGCGGCTGGACAGACATCTGTCAGAGATGCTTTGACCTGGATTCCTGCATTGAGCAGGGGGTTGGACTCGATGGCCTTGTAGGCCCCTTCCGACTCTACTTTTCTATGATTCTATGATTCTATGATTCTATGATTCCAGCCGTACTGCAGCACACTGAAAAAAAACCAAGCAGGGCTCTTCTTGTCATCATCGCCCACTCGGGCTTCCGGCACTGAGGCAGTCCAAGGCACTCCACAGACAAAGGCCTGCGCTTCAACCCCTCTCTTTGCATGCTGCAGGCCCATCACCACCAACACAAGCTCGGTCTCTGACTCTGCGCTACTGGACTTTGGCGCAGAAATGCAGTCCTATAGTGCCCTGGTCTTTGTGCGATGCAGTGAGGGTAGCCCTGGCCTGTGGATGTCTTGAAGTTTTGGGAGAGGCAGAGGAAGGACCTGAGATTACTCTGTCTGTGCGGCTGCTCTGAGTGTGTTTCTGGCTTCCAGCAAGTTCATCACCAGTGGAGCGGGTGTTCAGTGAGGGTGGAATTGTGATGAGACCTCACCGTTCCAGAATGGGGGGGGGGGGGCGCAAACATTTAGAAAAAATCGTATGCCTCAAATGCAACATGGATAAGTTTTAGGAAGTACAGCAAGTTTATTTTTTAAAAAACCATTTCCCTAAAATGCAACCTTTCAGACATTTTGGGTTTGGCTGCCTCCGCCTGCCTGCTTTGGGGTTCCCTGCCTCCTCTGCCTGCCTGGTCTCTTCTTGACCAGTTCAACAGTTGAATTGTCCAAGACAAAGGGCACTGCCTGCCCGCCTGTTTGGGGTTCCCTGCCTCCTCTGCCTGCCTGGTTATTTTGGGTTTGTCTGCCTGGTCTGTTCTTGCCAAAAATCAGTTGCAGAGTTTTGAAATAAAAAGGCACACTTGTGCCTAGAATTTATTTAAGCCACACATCTGAAGTAGCCTTATTTTGTTGGGGGGGAAAAACCCATTGATTTTAATAGGGACTAGTGGAGTCAGTTTTGGGAGGGACTCGGGACTCATGAATCACCATTTGGCCCCAGGACTCGGACTTGGACTCAAGACTCGGGTCCAAAGACTCGTGACTCGACTCATGACTCGAGACCAAGGACTCTTCAATATCCCTGGGATATGATAGAGGTGTATTAGGTTATGCCTGGCGTGGAGAAAATGGATACAGAGATGTTTTTCTCCCTCTTTCATAATACTGGAACCCAGTGGGGTCACATCCCATGAAGCTGATGGGTGGGAGATTCAGGACAGGTCAAAGGAAATCCTTCTTCACACAGCATATAGTTAAACTATGGAATTTGCTACCACAAGATCTAGTGATGGCCACCAACATGGAGGGCTTTAAAAGGGGATTGGACAAATTCCTGGAGGAGGAGAAGGCTAACAATGGCTACTAATCCTGATTGACTATATGCTACCTCCAGTACCAGAGGCAGTGTGCCTACGTACGCCAGTTGCTGGGGAACACGGGTGGGAGGGCGCAGTTGCCGTCATGTCCCACTTGTGTGTTTCCCAGAGTCATCTGCATGGCCACTGTGTGAGCAGGATGCTGGATTGCTCTGGATCTAGCCCGGCTCTTTTTTTTCCTGTTCTTAATGGAGAAAACTACTGTTGCAAAGTGGTTCAGACAGAGGCCTAAGGTGTAAACCAGAAATCCCTGGCCTTTCTGCAATGAATTTGCCTCGGACAAGCCGTTTGCCTCTCAGCCTCAGCCTCCGTCTGCAACAGGGGGGATACTAACACTGATCTGCCGTGCAGGGCTGACGTAGAGACTACTGGCCCAACCCACGAGAGATGCCTTGAGCAAGACCGAGTTGCAGCCTGGGAAGGTTTGGTTTGGCAAAGGCAAATGAACAAGCAATCCTGAACGTTTGCCCCAAAGTGCTCCCCTTGTGCAACCAGCTCCTTGGGGAGGGGATCTTCCATGACATTTGTGTTGCCCCAGTCACTGGGTGCTCCTTTATTTCTTGATGTAACCATTAGAGCAGTGTTCTCCAACCTTGGGTCGCCAGATGTTTTTGGCCTACAACTCCCAGCATGCCCCAGCCAGCGTAGCTGGCTGGGGCAAGCTGGGAGTTGTAGGCCAAAAACATCTGGCGACCCCAGGTTGGAGAACACTGTATTAGAGGGTACGAAGCATTTATTTACCCTCCTCTCAAGGCCAGTGGGATGTGGGATACATGTGCCTGGGCAGTCTCATTTGTAGTCAGACCTAAAACAGCCAGTGGGGGGAACTGTTGCCTTTTCAAATTCATCCTAAATGTGCTTTTGGGATGTCCTGAGATGAAAGTCCTTGGGTATGTTGATGCATGTATGTTTTTTATCCATGTACATTGCCCAGGGTGGCCGGTTGCCGGCCAGATGGGCGATTAATAAATATAAATAAATAAATACAATAAATGCCACGAAAAGCACCCTGCATTTGCTGCATCTCTAAATTGCACCCCTATGGCAGGGGCTGTGGGTAGCCATATTCTCAAATCCAGTCCTGGAGGCGGTGTTCTCCATCCCATGGTCTGTTTTGCTGCCCCATGAGGTACAGCTGGGCTAGCTAGCATTCTGCTCTACTTGCCAGGCAAGAGCAGAGGCCAGGCTCTTCGCATTTATACCAGCCAGGGGTGGGGAACGTGTGGCCCTCCAGATGTTGTGGGACTGCAACTCCCAAAGGGTGGCCACTTACGCGTTGCCAGCAAAAGAGGAACTGCCTCACTTGAAGAGAGTACACCGACACTTGCAAATATATATATATATATTCGTTCAAATTAAGAAATAATAACTCAAAATTTAAATAGAAAAACAATGCATCTCAGCATGGTTGAGAAGAATGTGACAGGGTGACCCATGTGCCTGCTGTCCAGGTGCTAACTGCTGATTGGCGACTACAAGACCCCTGATGCTTCCTTTCCTTATGGATCTTCGACGTTAAAGCAGACTTGGACTGGACAGCCCATCCATGAGAAGACGCCTTCAAACAGAGGAGCATCCTCTGCCTGCTCTCCAAAACAGAGGACGGTCCTCTGGAAAGTAGGACACCTGGCCAACCCACCACTCACCTTGTCCCGCACCGTGCTGGCTAGGGCTGATGGGAGTTGCCGTCCACGTTGCACACACCCTGATTCAGACCCCAGCCTGGCCAATCCAGAGGCCTCATATCTGTGAGAGTTGGACTGACCCGGGTTCAAAAGCTCCCCTAGCCAATGACCCTCAGTCCCAGTCACGCAAGCGGAAGGAGGAGATAACAGCAGTTAATAAAGATTAAAGAGTTTATTTGTAAGACCCAATTACATGGGATTAAGGCAATCAATGCATCTCTACTCACTACATCATTGCAGACTCAAACCCACTACCCCAGTGGTAAGGCTAGATGAAGTGAAGTCCAAGACAATACATGTCGAGACGAGACTGCAAGCAACAGAGAGAGATGAAGAGGAATGACGGAACGGAATGTGAAAGCTATCAGCAAGTATGCCAGCTTATATACCCCAGACCCTGCACCTATAAATAGGACATTACTCACCCCAGTTGTAACCTATTCATCAACATGTTTACTGCTGAACCTGTTCAAGGCTGCTGAGTCATGTCACCTCGAGACCATGTCTCCTGACCAAAGGCCTTGTATACTTGAACTCAAGTAACACCCACCAGGTCAGGTGATAATCCCGATGTCAGGTGGTAATCTCGTTCTGCCTATGCAAAACCCAACAATATCGTCTGCCAATCAGAAGGACAGAACTTGTGCACGCTGGTCCTCCAGGGGGCGCCACATGCAGCACACTGGCGAGCGCACTAGCCCAGATCCCAGCCTTGGCCCGCGGGCTTCGGAGCCGCTGATAGTTCAAAAAACCTGCGACGGACGGAGCAACACGGCTGAGAATATCTCTAGAACGCACCGGACATTTTCAGTTCTCTATCTGAATTCCTAGTTTGAATGTGAATTTCTATCTATGAATGCAAAAGATGAGTGCTTTTCATTTGTCTGTTGTCCTGACAAACACTGGACACAGAGTGTCAACTCAGCGGTAGAGCTTATTCTTGGCAAATAGATGATTCTAGGTTCCATCCCCGGTGTCTCCAGTTAATCTCAGATAGCGGTGTGATCGGGGGGGTGGGGTGGGGGACACCCTCCAGCAAACCAGTAAGTCAGATGGGCAGCCTTCCCCAACCTGGCGCCCTCCAGAGGTGTTGGACTACAACTCCCATCATCCCCAGCCAGCAGTGCTGGTTGGGATGATGTGAGTTGTAGTCCAACACCTCCAGAGGGGCACTGGGCTGGGGAAAGCTGTCCATCTGATTTGACAGAAAAGACTGCACTGTATGTGCCGCTGTCTTATGAAGGAAGGCTCATGGCGGGGTCTTTTCTGTAGTGGCACCCATGATGTGGAACTCCTTGTCAATGATGTCCATTATGTGTGGAACTCCAGTGATGTTCCACTGTTGTCTGAGTGGCGGCGGGAGGGGGGGCACAGGAGAGGGAATGGCAACAAGCTTTTGATTTTGCCTGCTGCTCAAATATTTGAATGTTCCTTTTCTAGTCTGACTCACCTGCCGCCGATCGCTTTTGAATGGTTTCGTCCGTCGCTACTTTTTGTACATTTTTTAAAAGATGGCTGTTAATATTCCAATTATGGTTGGCCTGTTGTTTTCATATATTACTGGCCGCTTTGGGAATCATTATTGTTTTGGAGGGGGAAAGTGGGCAAGTCCATGAGTGAATGAATGGATGGAAGGATGGATGGATGGATGTATCACGACAAGGGTGAAAGCCGTAAAGAGTGGAAAGCCCACGAAGCAAATCAAGAGGGCAATAGAGAGGATCTGAGGGAGCAGAAAGTAGGGGGTGCCAAGCCCTGTGCCGTCGGATCCGCATCTTTCAAGCTCCCCGCAGGCCTAACGCTTTTAGCAGCAGGCCTGCGCTGGAGGGGCGGCGGGAACGTCTGGGATTCCTCCAAGCGGCCCCGGCCTTTGGGAGAGCCCATGATGCATATGCCGTGCTAAGCCGAAAAAAACACACATCCTCTCGGGGGTGTCAGGTTCGCTCTGCTCTCCTCGCCTTCCTCGGAGCGTGCCAGCGACAGCGGCAACACCTGCGGCTGCAGCAGAGTTGCCTCTTGGCTGATGACGGGTCCAGATGCCAGACCCCCGCCCGGGTGTTATCTTTCCAGCAGGAACATCTGGGTCTCGAGCGGAGCTCCCTCCTGCTGGCACCCGGGACCACTGCTGTCTATTGTGGTGGTCTTGGAGTGGTGGTCTTGGAGCCGACTGCTGGCACGGAGAAGTCTTGGCTGCCAAAAGACCATTCCGCAGAGAGAAAAAAATTCTCTCTCTCTTTCCCCCTCCTCACTGGAGAGGTGACAATGAGGGCCTACCGGCATTTTCGGGGAGGTTCATGTGGAGAGAGAAACGTTCTGCAGAACGCACAGAATGTTCCGTCCACCTGGCCCTGACCCTTTTGACACACATGATTATTTCCAAAAGGAACCCTTGCTTGGATTTATACCTTAAGAAAATGTAATCTCACTTCCTTATTTATATAATAATAATAATAATAATAATAATAATAATAATAATAATAATAATAATAATAATAATAATAAGTTTTCCTTTAAAGCAGTGTCCTCCAACCTTGGGCCCCCAGATGTTTTTGGCCTACAACTCCCAGCATGCCCCAGCCAGCGTAGCTGGCTGGGGCATGCTGGGAGTTGTAGGCCAAAAACATCTGGGGACCCAAGGTTGGAGAACACTGCTTTAAACAAATGCAAGAAGATGAAATCCATGTGGATTACGACACACCACCCCATAATACGAAGATGTGACACGTGCACAAAAAGCACGAGGAAATCATAAAACGAAAAGAATAAAAACCTCGGTCACATGAACTACAACACATCGTTATCCTAGGGCAGGATAATTCCAGCCCGAGGGCCAAGCTCTATTTCAGAGAAGCTCTCGGGGGCCGCATTCCAGTGGTGGGTGGGGGGGCCAAATGCAAAGGGGGTGGGGCTAGAAATGGCAGCGTATTTCAGCCCGAAGGTCTGACGTCCAGTCACCGAGCCCTGGGAGAGGCATTTCAACCTTTTAGGATCGGAAAGAAATCCGCACAAAAGCTGGGAAACCACCAAACCATCGGCAGTCAGGGGAAAGGGGATGAGCAGGGGCGGTGCCGGGTACCGAAAAGATCCAGGGACTCAGACCCACAGGACAAAAAAGTGCACTAGTTTGCGTGTGCTGATTTACGTATGCTCTAAAGTCTGTGTGTGTATGTGTGTGTGTGTCTGTGTCTGTAAAGGACCCTGTCTCCTAAGGATACCCCTATGTGTAAAAGGGATGTATGGACAGGGGAGAGGAAGGCCTTTGATTTCAGAAAAAACCTCAGGCAGAAAGATTCACCTGTGAATTCACCAGGAGGTGAAGCACAGGTGGGCCAAAATCCCACTTATCCAGGGGGATCCGATGCAACAGAGGTCATCAGGGCCCCTGTACCTTTCTTTCAGCAAGTGACCATGGACAGCAGAGTGGGGGGGGGGCAGATGGCCTCGCAGAGATTCAGGGCTCCAAATAAAAGATTCGGGGCTCCAGCCCTAGTGGGCCGCCCCCTAACCGCACCTCTGGAGATGAGGTCAGGGGAAGGAGACATGGCCTTCTGTGGAACCCCAGAAAGCCTAGTTGGGACTCCAGCTGGCCAGATCTGGCCTGCGGGCATGAGGTTCTGCACCCCTGTTCTAGGGTCTGTTTCCCATATTATGCAGCAACAAACTGAGACTTCCCCTTGAATGAACCTCAGCAGGGAGGCCCAGCCGATCCCACATCGCTTGATAAACTGCATGTTGTCAAGCAAGTGTTTGTCAAATCCAGGGCCAAAGTTAAGTAGATTTCATGGTGGCAGCCATGTTTATCTGCTGGCCAGAAGGTTCCCCATTTATTTATTTATTTACATTTCATTTATATGAAAATGAGACTATCATATGAACATACAAAAGATGGCTGTTCCCATCACGTCTCATTTGGCCCTCACTTTTTACATATTTAAGGCCTAAGATTATTTACCTGTAAACTTAAGAGCACACACGCACTGTTGTGTGTGATAAGTCTCCCTGGGTCATTAAAAGGTTGCCAGAAACAAAAGGTTTCCCTCTGCCTCCTTAAAAAAAAAAAAGTCCTAATGTTGTGCACTCTGGAAAGTTTCTCTGGGGAGGAACCTCTATAAAACTGGGGTTGCTGCTGAGAAGGCCCTGTCCAGTTCTGAAATGACGGGCTCTTCTCCTCACGCCCTCTTATTTCTGCCCAGCAATTAATTAATTAATTAATTAATTAATTCTCTTTCTATATTGCCCAGTAGCTGAAGCACACTGGGCGGGTTCACAATAATGTTATGGCCCATCGTGATCCAACAGATCAAACAAACGCACCCCCCTCACCATTTTTACATGCACACTTAGCAGAACGTTATGCCGCGCACTCGGAGAGGGGTGTCCGAGTTCTCCGCTGCCTTTTCCTCGGGGATGTATATCCTGTTCCCAACAGTGGCCAATCGGATGCTGCTGCTCCCGGTTACAACTGGGGGGAGGAAAGTGATGGTCTCCCCATTGTGTCTCCTTGGCTCCCTAGTCCATGGAGGTTGCGTTTAGCTCAGTGTTCTCCAGCCTGGGGTCCCCAGCTGTTTTTGGCCTACAACTCCCAGCATGCCCCAGCCAGCGTAGCTGGCTGGGGCATGCTGGGAGTTGTAGGCCAAAAACAGCTGGGGACCCCAGGCTGGAGAACACTGGTTTAGCTATTATGGCTAGTAGCCTTTCGAACAGGCTACTGTCCTTCAACGCTTCTCTCACATCCTACTTTATAGCCACCACCACAACTTGTGTGGTGGGGGAGTTCCATGTATCAAGCAGTCAACGTATTCGCCGCCGGCCATGTTCCCCTTCATTTCAGAGCCTTCGCGGAATCTTGGGCCGCAGCGGAAGGAGAGCTTTCTTTACCGGTCACAACATCCACAAGCCACTGGAGGAAGAAACGTTCTTTTAATAGAGTCCGAATTTGGTCTGGACAGAGAGCCTCCCCAGAGGAGGAATTCCTCTGCATTCCGGCAGAGAGAGAGAGAGAGAGAAAAGAGATCGGTGTGCCCCACTAGATGGTGCTGAAATCCATTCCCTGACGGTGGCCAGATGCTGGAAGCAAGGTGTGTGTGTGTGTGTTTACATTGCTGCAATTAAACTTTTTGTCACTTAGTTTCCTTCAGGAGCCAAGTCCTGCTGCAAACCATGTGTATAGAGTGTGAAATACCCTTTCGCCTGCTAGCCGTCAGCTTTCAATGTGGGGCAGCGACCAGGGATGGGGACTCGGACTCGAGGACTCGACTCGTGAGTCGGACTGAGTCCCCCCTCTGACTCGACTCGGACTCGAGTCCCAATATTTTTAATGGGACTCGAGACTCGACTCGGGACTCAAGACCAAGGACTCGTCAACATCCCTGGGCTGTTGACGAGTCTTCTGGCTGTGCCAGAAGGAGCGCGATCACCGGTGAAGAGCGCATGGAAGCGAGGCGCGCCGCTGCTCGGCCACTATGGACAGCTACCAGGAGCGCAGCCCCAACGATGTGTTGAGATTTATTTTGATTGATGTGTTGTTGTGGGGGGTTTGGGTTAGGGACAGACATTTTGGGTTTGGCTGCCTCTGCCTGCCTGTTTGGGGTTCCCTGCCTCCTCTGCCTGCCTGGTTATTTTGGGTTTGTCTGCCTGGTCTGTTCTTGCCAAAATCAGTTGCAGAGTTTTGAAATAAGGCACACTTGTGCCTAGAATTTATTTAAGCCACACATCTGAAGTAGCCTTATTTTGTTGGGGGGAAACCCCATTGATTTTAATAGGGACTCGTGGAGTCAGTTTTGGGAGTGACTCAGGACTCGTGACTCGTGAGTCACCATTTTGGACCAAGGACTCGGACTCAGACTCGAGACTCGGGTCCAAAGACTCGTGACTCGACTCGTGACTCGAGACCAAGGACTCTTCAACATCCCTGGCAGCGACTGAGCTGTGACGTGGTGGGAAGGCGCCAGTTCAAATCTCTCCCCTGGTACAAGCCGACTAGGTGGCTTGAGGCGAGCTGCTGCTGCCTCCCAGCCTCGGTTGCCTGTCTGCCAGACGAGGGTAATGTTGAGCGCCCTCGGAGAGGAACGGCCGCAAGGATGACTGAAGTGGACACTCGGAAGCGCTGGGAAGGGAAGGGCTGGCCCGTAGCTCAGTGGCGGAGCCCCTGCTTTGCTTGCGGAAGGTCCCCGGTTCGATCCCCGGCATCTCCGGGTCGGGCTGGAGACACTCCTGCCGGAAGGGCTGGGAAAGCCGCTGCTGCTAGTCAGTGTCGACAATACTGGGCTAGATCAGATGGACCCATGGTCTGACTCAGTAGGGCAGCTTCCAATGATCTTAGATCATCCCAGATTGTGGGGGATGGGGGGGGGAGCATAGAATAGTTCCCTTAAATTCAGTCTTGGGCCAAGGTGACCATCTTGGGACAGTGGATTTCGGGTGCTGTTAAGGGCTGCAACACGGGAGACGGACAGATTTGGCCCAGGGCGCAAACAGTGGCGCAGCGGATCCAGGGCTCGTGGGGACACAGTGCCGGCGGCTCCCCCACACCACGGTCCAGGGCTTGCGGGGATGTTATCTCCCATCCCCCTCAGAGTTCCCTATTCCTTCTGAGCTTAAGCCAGTGTTCCTCAACCTTGGGTCCCCAGATGTTTTTGGCCTACAACTCCCAGCATAGCTGGCTGGGGCATGCTGGGAGTTGTAGGCCAAAAACATCTGGGGACCCAAGGTTGAGGAACACTGGCTTAACTGGAGGGAAATGGGTTTTCCCAGCAATAATATATGATTTCCTGGCTGTCATGCCAAGTATTTTTGTGGGCGACTTGGTTTTTGAATGGGCGCAGTGAAGACCCATTCACACTAGAAGAAGACCTGCTCCTGGTGGAGAGGAAAAGTGCTAGAGCTGGTTAGCTGGCAGGGCTCAGCACAGCTGCCTGCATCTTTGGACTCTCCTGGGGAGACTGTCATGCTGAGCACCTGCACTTCAAAGTTTACTACTAGATCACCAACTGGGCAAAAAAAGGTGTGCCCCATTATTCATTCGCTGGCCTGCCACCTGAGTTTTCTGCCCCAGCCCCCAAAATATCTTGGGCCAGCTCCAGTCCCTTCAAGACTTTGCTTTGACCTGGATTCCTGCATTGAGCAGGGAGTTGGACTTGATGGCCTTGTAGGCCCCTTCCAACTCTACGTCTTCTATGATTCTATGAAGACTCTCCTGTGTCAAGAGCCGTCTGCGTGTTGCAGCTCACCCTGTGAGACGCCCAGCCCTCGGCGTGACGCCACAGGCCTTATGGGAAGGGAAGTCCTGCAGCAACATGGAAGGGACAGGCAGTGCTCACAGGCCTGTGTCTCACGCTGGCTCAGCTTGTCTGAGCGTGGAAAGCTAAGCAGGGTCAGGCCTGGTGATGACTTGGATGGGAGACCCCTCCTCTAGTTCCCTGCATTGAGCAGGGGGTTGGACTCGATGGCCTTGAAGGCTCCTTCCAACTCTATGATCTATGAAATCTATGCTTCACGGTGCGCCTCAATAGACCACTGGCTCCCCAGTGAGGGTGGCCATCTCTTCTACTTCACAGAGGCCAGTCCTCTCTTTGAAGGTGTCCTCTGTTTGAAGGGCCATCCAGTTTAAAGATAAACAACCCTAAAGGGAAAAGCAGGGACCTTGAACTGCCCACCCACAGTCAGAAGCTGGACAGCAGAGGAGCGACACACACACACACACACACACACACACACACAGAGGTCACACGGGCACCGTCTTCTTCACTGTGCTGAGAGGCAATGCATTTCCCATTTAAATGATAGGAATTATCTCCATTTTATTTATCTATTTAAAATATTTCTTGGCTGCCTTTCAGGGCAGAAGTACTCCCAAGGCGGCATACAACAATAAAACCCACATAATGGAAACCAATGCGACAATAAAAGCGGTAAACATGCTAAAACAGCAAACATGCTAAAAATAATAAAATAAAGAATAATAAAAATAATAAAACAGCAAACAGGCTAAAAAGCAATGGGCACCAGCAGAAGATTCATAGAGTTGGAAGGAGCCTACAAGGTCATCTAGTTCAACCCGCTGCTCAATGCAGGAAACTAGAGGAGGGGTCTCCCATCCAAGTAATCACCAGGCCTGACCCTGCTTAGCTTTCCACACTCAGACAAGCTGAGCCAGCATGAGCCACAGGCCTTCAAAAAACCTACAGCACACAACTGCAGCTACAACCCAGTCTCATAAAACATAATCAGGGGAAGACCAGAGTAGTAAGTTTTCAGGGTCTAAATTTGCATATTTAATAGTATATGCAAATGTTATGCAAATTTGTATCCCCTTCTGTCCTCTTTTTTTGCTTTTGGTGATGCTGCTTTTACTCTGGTGATTTCCACTTTTCTGGCAATGCTCAACTGGCAGAACTAGTCCTTACAGTTGGATTTCAAATGTTTGAATCCACACCTGGTAACCTGAGGGCAAAAAAGTGATCGTTGCTTCTTCTTTTTTTAAAAAAAAATGTTTTTGTTTAAATCAACACTACCACCAGGGCTTTTTTTCTGGTGGAACTCACAGGAACTGAGTTCCAGCACCTTTTCTTCTATTAATTGCATTACAATTTAATCGCCATCTACTCCTGAGGAAATGTAATCCAAGAGTTCCGGTACCTTTTTCTCCAGAAAAAAAGCACTGACTACCACACACACAAAAATACTGAAGTACTGGACATACGGAGGCAATTTGAAAGCAAGCTGAAATCAGTCGCAGATTTAACTTATGACATGTTTACCAAGATTTTTCAAAGGCCGACTCAAACTCTTTAATGGGGGGGAAATTGTCCGCTAGGTGAAACTAGTCCCAGATTCTACCTATGGGTTGTATCCGATGGTGTGTCCACCCACCGGCAGAATGGACGCTGCTGTTCTTCCCCCTTCCCTTCGGCAGCTCAGCACATGACCACGGTTGGCCACCGTGTGAACAGAATGCTGGACTAGATGGACCCTTGGTCTGATCCAGCAGGGCTCTTCTTATGTTCTTATGACCCCCAGATCTGCTCCGGAGGGTTGGGGGACCCTCCAGAGCAGATTTGGAGAAAGCATTGGGGAGCAGGTATAGGGGGGGGAGGAGCGGTAGGAGAAGTCCCACTGCGCACGCAGAATTCCGCTCGTGTGACGTTGGATGCAGCCCTATGGAGCAGAGCTGGCTGTGGGATTCTGGGAGCTGTAGTCCAACACATCTGGAGGGCACCAAGCTGGGGGAGGCTGACCCCCCTACATTGGCCAATAGTGGTTCCCCAGGGCTTCAAGCTGGAGCCATTTCTCTGCCCCACCTGGGGATGCGGGGGGCACTGAACCAGACCTGGGACCTACTGGGTGCTGCAAAGTAGATGCTTTACCACCGAGTTACAGCTCCCTGCACCTTTTTAAGGACTCACGTCCGAGCCTGGCAGGAACAAGTGGATTCCTGACCCAATGATCCCCCTCAGGGCATCTCAGGGGTTCTTCTACCTTTGTTAAACTGAGCCAAAACACATGCTGTCACACGGAAACGATTTAGAAGTAGGCAGATAAGAAGAGCCCTGCTGGATCGGACGAAAGGCCCATCTAGTCTGGCATTAATCTGTTCACACACAGCAGCCGACCAGATGCGCCAATGGGAAGCCTACAAGTAGACATGAGCGCAGCAGCACCCTCCCACTCATGTTCTCCAGCAACTGGTATACAGAGGTGTTCTGCTTCATGACACTGAGAGCAGTATATAATCATCATAACTAGTAGCCATTGCTAGCCTTATCCGCCCTGCCCCCCCCCCCGAATTTGTCCAGTCCCCAATTTGTCTAATAGTAGACAACATTACCCATGCCTCATTATGTTCTTGGCTGGGACTGAATTTATACCTGAGTAGAAATATGATGTTGGTCCTCATGAAGCCTGCAGCTGCTGTGGACTGAGAGAAGATTACAAGGCTGGAGAAGGAAGGGTTAAGAACCAGGGATGTTGAAGAGGCCTTGGTCTCGAGTCACGAGTCGAGTCACGAGTCTTTGGATCCGAGTCTCGAGTCCGAGTCCAAGTCCTTGGTCCAAAATGGTGACTCACGAGTCACGAGTCACGAGTCACTCCCAAAGCTGACTCCACGAGTCCCTATTAAAATCAATGGGGTTTTCCCCCAACAAAATAAGGCTACTTCAGATGTGTGGCTTAAATAAATAAATTCTAGGCACAAGTGTGCCTTTTTATCTCAAAACTCTGCCACTGATTTTGACAAGAACAGACCAGGCAGACAAACCCAAAATAACCAGGCAGGCAGAGGAGGCGGGGAACCCCAAAGCAGGCAGGCAGAGGCATTTGCCTTGGACAATTCAAACTGTGGAACTGGTTAAGAAGAGACCAGGCAGGCAGAGGAGGCAGGGAACCCCAAACAGGCAGGCAGAGGCAGCCAAACCCAAAATGTCTGAAAGGTTGCATTTTAGGAAAATGATTTTAAAAAATAAACTTGGATTGTTACTGCAACTGGGTCCAGGCAGCACCTGCAGGTGGCATCAAGCAGGGATGTTGACGAGTCCTTGGTCTCGAGTCCCGAGTCGAGTCTCGAGTCCCATTAAAAATATTGGGACTCGAGTCCGAGTCGAGTCAGAGGGGGGACTCAGTCCGACTCACGAGTCGAGTCCTCGAGTCCGAGTCCCCATCCCTGTTAAGAACCGGCAGGCCCTGCACAAAGAGCTGGAGAAAAGAGCTGGGAGCCTGTGACCTGTGATATATTTTTTTCCCAAGCTGCCTGCTGAAAGAGAGAGCACTACCGGTGTGCAACCCTGGCTAGGTGCTGCCGAAGGGCTGAGCCAGCAGAAATCCCTCAAGGGCCGAGGAGAATGGTAGCTGGTAAATGGTAACTTTTGAGTTGAACTGAATAGGGGTGGTTGATTGGGGAAATCACAAGCAAATTCTTCTAATAACGTGGTTTCTGGATGCACATTTCCCCCCCAAAGGTTCAGTGGTGGCATGACATTATCCACTCATCCTAAAGGAAATCCACTCATCCTAAAAAAAAAGGTGGTGTATCTTACACCGTTTTCTACGTAAACAACGTAGAGCCGGGGAACCTTATTTATTTATTATATTTATACCCCGCCTTTTTTCCTGCAAGGAACCCAAGGTGGCTTACATGTACAGTAATACCTTGGATGGCAAGTAACTTGGTTTGAGAGCGTTTTGCAAGACAAGCAAATTTTTAAATATTTATTTAATATATTTTTTTACTTGATATACAAGCAACATCTTGCAATACAAGTACTGTAGTACGGCTTAAATTAAAAATCTCTGTACAATTTTTTTTGGGGGGGATTTCGTTTTGATATAAGAGTGTTTTGGATTACAAGCATGTTTCCGGAACGAATTATGCTCTCAATCCAAGGCATGACTGTACCTGTAAGTACCCGTATGTACCTGTTCCAACTTACGTACAAATTCAACTTAAAGACAGACTTAAGAACGGATCTCGTTCATAACCCGGGGACTGCCTGTATTAACTTGTTTAGTGTTTGTCATTTTAAATTGGGTTTTAAATTGGGTTTTAAACTTTGTAATGACATTGTATATACTTTTATTGTTATCTGTATTTTATTATGTATATTACTGTTTTTAATGAATTGTTGTAAAACTGCCCAGAGAGCTTCAGCTATGGGACAGTATAGAACTAAAATAAAATAAAAGTAAGTCAGTAAGCAAATAAATAAATAAATACAAAATTCTAAGTGGGGTGACAGATGACGTCAGTGCCCCCGCTAATCAAAAAGTGCTGCCTCTGCATCCCTGTGAGCTCTGGCTCCAGTACGCCACTGGTCCAACCTGGTTTTGCAAGGTGGGAGCCGTCTATCTCCCATCCACTCCCGGCATGGACAGATGCCTACCTCCGTGGGCTGGATGGTTCCCCTTGTTTAAACTGCTGGATTCCCTCCTCAACATTCCTCAAACATTCAGCTGTGGGAGGCAGCCTCAAACGTTCTTTGAATTTCACTGTCGGCAGAACTGCAGCGGCAACGCAAGCACTGGCTCAGATGCCTTAACTGGGGGTGCCTCCTCGGTAATTCAGTTTCTAAGCTGGCTACTGCCGTTCCACTGGTGTGGGCAATTATCTGGAACCCTCATGATCACCTTCATGTATTTCTCATAGGGGAGAAACACTGTTGGCAGTGCCACATCCAGATTTTTGTGCTACTCAGAGAGGGGAAATGGAGGACAGATGTGAATGTGCACCCTTTTGCACAAGCTTGAAGGTTTGTTCAGATGCAAATCACCAGAGCAAGTGCATTTGGATCCTCATCCAATGACGTGTCCTGGTGAAAGCCTTGTAGCTGAAAGAAAGCGTCCCCATTCAGAGGTGTATTTGATGCGTACACTGAAAGCATATAGGGTTGCATAGACGGCACCTGCATTTGAATGCACATTTACGTGTGCAATTGAATGCACATTTGGGCGTGGGTTTGAAATTTGAATGCACAGTTGGGTGTGCATTTGAATGCACATTTGGATGCACCGTCCACAGCATATGCAATTTACACTCGTTGAGCATAAAAGCAAGGATGTCTGAGACACTCTCTGGCGTTCCTGTGGAAATCCAAGACCATGGGGTAGAAAAGCAGAAAATACTGCGGGGAGGAAAAGGAAGTATGTTTTGCAGCTCCCTACCCTTAGCCAGAGTTTGGAGCTGAGACCTTCTCCTGCCCGAGCGCC
Source organism: Shinisaurus crocodilurus (assembly GCA_021292165.1). Lineage (NCBI taxonomy): Eukaryota > Metazoa > Chordata > Lepidosauria > Squamata > Shinisauridae > Shinisaurus > Shinisaurus crocodilurus. The sequence goes on from CM037876.1 coordinate 309,371,727, forward strand.
AGGTGCTCCACCACTGAGCTATGCCTCCTCCCCCATCTATGCAAAAACCATTCTGCCCATCTGTGACTGGAATAAGATTGGGACGCCACGTCCGAGCCTAACCAGCGCCTCACTATATAGCAGTGTTTCTCAACCTTGGGTCCCCAGATGTTTTTGGCCTACAACTCCCAGCATGCCCCAGCCAGCATAGCTGGCTGGGGCATGCTGGGAGTTGTAGGCCAAAAACATCTGGGGACCCAAGGTTGAGAAACACTGCTATATAGGCATTGCAATCTGTTGGTGTGAGTCAGTCAGCCACATTTTCCAGCTCTGTGCTTGCTTCCCTCGGTTTATTTGGCTGGCTGGTCAGGGCATCCCACCAGGTCAAGCCAGCATCATTTCAAAGTGTAGGTTTTAACTGGAAATGGATCATTAAAGAGATGTAGCCCTTGTCCTCGGGCAGAAAAGGAATCTGGGAGCCACATGTTCTCCCCTCCGCGAGTGTGATGATTGGGATGAACGATGTCACGCTTGGAAACTCTGAAGTCTGGAGATACGCAGACCACATGCGGCATCTTTCAACAAAGAACATGGCTTCCAGCGTCGGCCGGGCCTTGAAACCCACCCGTTTCGAAACAGCCATCTGTGGACTCATAAGGAGGGGGAAAATTACACAGACATTTCACGCTGTCAGGCAAGGAGATGCTTTTTTAAAAAAATCTCTTTGTAATTGGATGGGCAAGCCAGCTGCTGGCTGCTCTGTTTTGGCATCAAAGCCCACACCTTTCAGTTGCGATGATTATCACAATTTATATTCCCCGTGCATTGGACTTATTCCAATGTGTGCCCCTTAGCTACACTTTCTTTGCACTCCCAAAAATGGCTACAGAGAGAGGCACTTCTGCCTAGGGTTCGTATTTATTGAGCACTTTAGGGTGTTCGGAACACGTCGCCTGTACCCGGCTCCAGCCTCACAACAGCCCTGTAAAGCATGTACTGTGGCCATACCTCGGGCAGTGGCTCAAGATGAGCCAGCAGTCAGACCAGGGAGTCAGAGCCGAGGAACAAGCAGGAACTAGATAGAACGAAGGAGCAGCCAGACGAAAGAGCAACCCAGAAGTTAGGACTCAGTGGCAAACCCGGAAGTAGACCAAAGAGTAGATCAGGGCCGAAGAGCAGGTCATGCTGGCTGCGAATGAAGGGGAAGGTTGATGTTTATTTATTTATTAATTCTATTTATACCCCGCCTTTTTTCCTGCAAGGAACCCAAGGTGGCTTACATAATCCTCCTCCTCTCCATTTTATCCTCACAACAACCCTGTGAGGTAGGTCAGGCTGCTAGTGCTGTGCGGAAGCCTGCCCCCTAGTTTTGCAGAGTTTTCTCTCCTTACAAAAGTGGCATCGTTTTTTCTGTCTGTTTCACAACAAGGGGGAGAATCTTGAATAATTTTCTCCTTGGGGAGGGGGGCAGGATTTCCATGTACCTTTTTAAGTTCAGGAGGTGGCTGAGGGGATCTTCTTTTATTTATTTATTTATTTATTTATTTATTTATTTTACTTTAAAAACATCCCATGCTGGCATTCAGGAAGAGCTGCCAGGCTGGAGAAGCCTCTCTGCAAAGAGTCCTGCGCTGCTGCAAGCAAGAACGAATGGGACTTTTAGAGCTTTAGAAAAACCCTGTTCTTGCTTGCAGCAGCACAAGGCTCTTTGCAGAGAGGCATTCAGGAACCCCTGCTGGGCTGCAAGCCTAGTGGACTGCTAGTAACCTGTAGGTCTTTGGTTCACCACATGGGGTAGATGCAAATAGATCTGAAGGCTCGCCATTCATGCCCTGACAGCAGGTCAGTCTTATCACCCCAATACCTCAGGGTATGGCTACCCAATGAGTTCACCGCAGAGGCAAGATTTGTATCATGAGCCTCCTGGTTTGCAGCATAATCGCTTAACCTTACGCTATATACTAGCAGCGCTTTCACTGGATCCAGAAGAGCTGGGCCTGCTGGTTTACACCAAGATTCATGTATTCCCTGTCTTTGTTTTTATTTATTTTATTTATTTATTTATTTATTTATTTATGTATTTATTCTAGTTTTTAAGAGTCCTACTGTAGTGATGGGTGAACCTACCTCAAGTGAGTTCATTATGTAGTCAGAAAGTAACAAATAATTCATCCATGTGAGCTTGGACAAGCATTCTCCTTTAATTTGACCTCTCGCCCCATGGATATGAGTTTTTGCACATGCGCGTGCAGTATCAAGGTGCATCTTGGAAGCTGTAGTTTGGAATTGCGTAGTGTGGCATGGCATCATACATCACCATGCTGTGCACCTTCTCTGATTGGTTGTTTTCACGTGGCATGCCGGTGTGATGATGTCATGTGATGTTTTACTCGCTGTCACCAATCACTGGTATGAAGAGGGACAGTAGACATGATTTTTACTGCACGTCAGCTCCAAGAAAAATGCCGGGAGCAAAATCAACCCCTTTATATGGCATTTATTGATTTGGCTAAGGCCTTTGATACTGTAGACCGAACAGCTCTCTGGACTATCCTTATGAAAATTGGATGCCCCCCAAAATTTGTGAATATCTTGCGACTTCTCCATGACAACATGACGGCCTACGGTCTTGGACAACAATGGCTCTCATGGTGCTCCATTTAAAGTGGGATCAGGTGTTAAACAGGGATGTGTTATTGCCCCAACATTATTTGCTATTTTCATCGCCATGATTTTACATCTTGTCGAGGGGAAACTTCCCACTGGTGTGGGAATTATATATCGAACAGATGGAAAGCTTTTTAATCTTAGCAGGCTGAAAGCAAAAAGTAAGGTAATGACAACCTCCGTTGTGGAACTTCAGTATGCTGATGATGATGTGGTCTCTGCACATTCAGAGGATGATCTCCAAACTATCCTAAATGCTTTTGCAGAAGCATACGGAAAACTTGGTCTCTCACTTAACATCAAAAAACCCAAAGTGCTTCATCAGCAAGTGCAAGCTAACCCTTTGGTGATGCCATCTATCCAGCTTGGTGGGACAATACTGGAAAATGTCGATCATTTTCTCTATCTTGGCAGCTATCTTTCTGTTACAGCTAACATCGACAGTGAAATCCAGCATCGTCTGAGCTCCGCAAGTGCCGCGTTCTCTCGAATGAAACATAGAGTGTTCGAGGATCGGGATATGTGTAAGAAGACCAAAACACTGGTTCATGAAGCCATTGTATTACCAATTTTATTGTATGCCTGCGAAACATGGACTATCTATAAACGTCACCTCCAACTCCTTGAAAGGTTTCATCAACGTTGCCTCCGGAAAATCCTGCGAATTACTTGGGAAGATAGGCGAACAAATGTCAGTGTACTGGAAGAAGCAAAGACTACTAGCATTGAAAAAATGATCCTTCAACGCCAACTTCAGTGGACCGGTCATTTTGTTCGAATGCCTGACTGCTGTCTCCCAAAGCAGTTACTTTATTCCCAACTCAAGGATGGAAAGCGGAATATCGGTGGTCAATATAAGAGGTTTAAAGATGTTCTTAAGGCTAATCTAAAAAAATGCAATATAAACATCGAAAACTGGGAAGCTCTGGCCCATGAACGATCTAACTGGAGGTTGGCCTTTCACAAAGGTTCTATAGACTTTGAAGAAGCTCGAGTACAAGGTGAAAGGGAGAAACGTGCTAAGCGAAAAGCACGTCAAATGAATCCTTTACAAGACCATCTTCCATCTGGTAACCTGTGTCCTCACTGTGGGAAGCTGTGTGGATCTAGAATTGGCCTCCACAGTCACTTACGGACCCATCGCTAGAGTCTACACAATTTTTTTTAGAATGTTCGTTTTAAAAATCTCCTTTTCGTAAATTTTCTTTTTTATCCTGGAAGGCAATCTTACTCGGTCACGAGTGATCGCCTGACTGACTGACTCGCTGTCACCAATCACTGGTATGAAGATGGTCCCCGCAGAGTCTTCCTCCTTCTCTTCCTTCTCCTCCCCTCGCCCCCTGAGCCAGAACTGTCACTACAACAAGGGAGGCTGCTAAGGAGACTGATTATTTTGGGGGATCTAGGTAGTAGGATGCCTGAAATATTTTGTGTGTGGGGGTGGGTGGGTCTGTATACTACTTTCCTGCGCATGCGCCAATGCTCGCAATAAATCCTGAACTTAATAGTGAATTTGTAGTACTGTACATGGATCCAGGTTCGCTACAAAGGTGAGCATTTCGAACAGGTACGTTTAGCCCAACGGAGCGGACTAGTTATGACATTTGCTGGCATCGCTAATCGGATGCCACTGCCATCTCCCAGGCAGTGTGTGATGAAGAAGATGGGCATGCTGTGTTGTTTGTCCCCAGCACCTGACCTTCGGAGGTACACGTGAGAGCAGCAAGAAAATCTTGCAGCGCGAAGTGCTCCTGTTCCGTGTTCCAGCCAGGCAGCCACACCCGCCCCCCAGGATGCTCCATTCGGTTCCCCTTCCCAGCAGGTTTTCCGTCTCCACCCCGGAAATCCATCTGCATTCCAGGGCCACTGAGTGTGCTCCATCCTCACTGAGCTCTTTTGGGTTGCCCCGCCCTTGGGGTTTTAACTGGCTATGAGTGCCAGCCAGATGTCTTGACTGGGGAACCGTCACTGAAATTTCCCACAGTACTCCCAGTGATGCTGTGTCAATGGTGGCTCCATCAGAAATGCTGCTGATGCTGGTGGTGGTGGTGGTGGTAAAGCCCACTACACTAAGTGGACCTACATAGGAGGGGTCCCACCACAGGGCACGTTGCCAAGAAACCCCTCAAACTCAGAGCTGGCCCTGCCCAGTTCTCATTGTGACATCATCTCCCATGTTGGTGTCGCCAGATTCTGAGCACAATATTTCTCTGCCTAATTACCAAGACCATCAATTGTTATTCCTGCTTTAAAAAAAAAAGAAGTTTTTTTCCCCCCCACAAGCACCCGCTAAGGCATCCCTGGTTGGAGGCCTACCATGTTTCATTGCGCCATAAAATTTATGCTTGTAGTAAAAGATGACATCTCGGAACGATCCAGAATTGAATTATTGTGACGTTTCCCATTTATCAAGGGGGGGCGGCTTGGCTGTTTGGGAAAAAGGGATGATTTACGAGGCTGCATGTAAAACTCCTGGGTTATGGCCCTGGTGTTCCTTTCGTATGGCAGAGGATCTGATAATGTACCCCTCCAAAGTAATTTGACAATGACATACAGTTCAGATAATTAAAGGCCCAGAGAGAGTGAAAGACAGGAGAGAGAGAGAGAAGCAAACATGTCTGTCGTATGCTCCGCCTGACCATATTTATAAGTGACCGTCCCCCACTTCTACGGTACCAGGCTGACCACAGTAAGACACTCTCCCTGTTTTGCTCGTGGAGGTGGTGCGGACACTGTGTATTAAAGTGGTGCGAGCATGATGCAAATTGCACAGACGTCATTTATTTAGTTATAATTAGAATTTATATTCCGCCTTACCTGCTAAAAAAAAAAAAAAGCCACCAAAGCGGCGCACAGCCATTTAAAGCAATAAACGAGCAACTTGCAGCAGAGAAGCAGTGGGGAGGGAGTGCCTGTCCCTTCCCCCTGCCAACAACTACCCCACCCCACCCCGGAAACTTCTTCACCACCTCTCCTGCATGGTCCCACATGCGTGTCTGCAAGGGCTTTCTTGAAGGATGGATGAGTCCGCCTATTTCTGGTTGTGGCGTAACCCCACAATTCAGTTCCCTGGTGTATGTCTGCATTAGTATGTTTAGTGGGTATAGAATGTTGAAACGGGTGGGTGTGGTTTGTGATGTCTTGGAAAGGGTGGCGGGGAGGAGTATATAAGGAGCGTTTGAGGGATGTCAGAGTTAGTCGAGTTAAGAAGTGGGGTGTTGGTAGAGTGTGTGGGGAGTGTTGGGAGTTGGGTTAGTTGGATTGTTTGTGTCTTGTCAGGAGTTTTAAGAGAAGTCAGTGCTTGTATGAGGAGTGGAGGTATTTAGAATTGTAGGGACTTAGGTTAATTATAAAGTGTTTGGGGTAGGCAGGTTTTAAGTTATTTTCTGGAACTAAGATTTTGAGAATTGAAATAAACTTATTTTTATTTTGTTTGCTACCCAAATCCTACGTGTCAGCTTGGCGTCATTAACCTGCATTACTTTCAAATCTACACACACACACACACACACACCTTTGTACCCACAGTATCCTAAATTTAAGCTAGATCCTTAATCACCAGCATTAATCTTTTCCCTCATGAGTAGGGGAAAGGTTTCATTTGACCCTCCCTTCAGGTTTTTAAGTGATGCTTGGCCTGAGAAGGGTTTATGCGCGTGGTCCTAAAATGTAAAGGGATCGTGTCGTCGCACTGGTCCATATGTCACTTTTGGATGCGTTCACTCATGTTTCATTTATTATTACATTTCCATACTGCCCAATAGCCAAAGTTCTCCCATGATCCCTGATCCTATCCCGAGTGAAATGCTGGAGGAGATCGTCCGTTTTGCCACTGAACTCCCTTTGACGGAGCATCTGGGAAAGTGCCTCTGCTCTTGAAGGTCCACTTGACGGTCTGAGTACAAGGGCCAAACTAAAAGTTCTGCCTTTGGTGTGATCGTATGAGCCAGGTCAGTGCTTGGATGGGTGACTGCCTGGGCTGCCCACATCTGTTCTCCTGCACTGAGCAGGGCGTTGGACTCGATGGACTGGTAGGCCCCGTCCAACTCTACTGTTCTATGATTCTATGATTTTCCTTACTCTTGTGTAAGTACCTGCACCCAAATTTAGATCAGGACCACAGTGCTCCAGGAGGGGGATGTTAAACCTCCCCCTCCACCTATTTTCCCTAAAATCCCCCCCTGTTGGGGGGAGGATTGAAAAAGAAGAAAAATATCCCCCCCTTTTAACCCCCCCTATGAGGGGGTAGAATTTTGAGGAAAATGGGTGGGGGGAAGGTTTAACCCCTCCTCCCAGAGTGCCATGGTCCTGATCCAAATTGGGGCAACACGCACATATACAAGAGTAAGGAAAAGCATCACGTACAGTTATCAGAACATCTAGTCTGGCCCTAAGACAGCTTCCTCTTTAAGTGATGTGGCGGCATGCCTGCATTTTTATACTTGGGCATCTCTATTTGAGTAGAAAACATGGTGCTCTACCGCCAATGGGGGCCTTGTCACACCAGGAATACCCAGGAAATGGCTCTCTAAAAGCCGTAGGAGGAGGAAGCTGTTACATTTTCACACAGCACTTTCAGCAGATGATGGCAGCGAAGGAGAACCAATGCCACGCCTCTCTGCTGGATTCTGTCCAGAAAATAGCAGCTTGCTGAAGTCATGGTTCTACTAGTGAAGACAAGAGCAAGTGGGTAGTTAGGTTATCGGTACTCCAAGCTTTCCAAATAAGTATAACACATTCAGGACCGGTGCAAGTTTGGTGCCCTAGGCAAGATCAGATATTTAGCGCCCCCCCCTTCCCACTTGAGAGCGCTGTATTTTTTTTCTAGGTGTTTCTGGCGCCCCCTTTAGCCCTGCGCCCTAGGCAGCTGCCTAGTTGGCCTAATGGTAGCACCGGCCCTGAACACATTTGAAGTCACCACCAGTCAAAACCTAATAAAAAGAGTGTGTGTGTGTGTTTTGGTCATGGTGAAATGTGGTGGCATGATAAAGCTTCTTGACAAAGGTAGTGTCAGCTACCTACCTCTCTGTTGACCTTCCTTTGGCCTGAGACATGTGGCCAGGTGTCATAATTTATTGAGGACCGTCCTATATTTGCAGGGCTGTCAGAGGACTGTCCTCTATCTGAAGGCATCCTCTGTCTCAGAGTTCTCCAACCTTGGGTCCCCAGATGTTTTTGGACTACAACTCCCAGCACGTGCCCCAGCCAGCGTAGCCATTGTTTTGGCAATGTCTCAGTGGCCGCCCACCCTATTCCCCTGCCACCCCACCCCAGCCCTGCTCTCTCTCTCCCCTGTTTCTGGGAGGGCTTCAGTAGTCAAGCATTCGATTGATCTTTTATTCAGTTTTTCTCAATAAAACTTCATTTTTGGAAGTTCTCCAATCTCGTCTTGGCTGCTCCCAGAGTACCTTATGTGGGCACTCTGCTACCTTGACTAAAAGATTCCAGTTACTCACGCTTGGCTCCATGGTGTTTTGTTTTAAGTGCTAGTTTCCGAACCAGCTCTACTAGACAACAGCAGCCTGTCCTTTGGTGGAACAGGGTCAGTTCACACCTGTGAAATAAATCCCCCCCCACCCCACCCCAGTCATTCATCTTCCAGAGGGGCTTATTCCCTGAACACAAACTGGAGAGGGTTCAGAGGAGGGCAACAAGGATGATAAAGGGACTGGAAACAAGGCCCTATGAGGAGAGACGGAAAGAACTGGGCATGTTTAGCCTTCAGAAGAGGAGACCAAGAGGAGATATGATAGCACTCTTCCAGTACTTGAAGGGTTGTCACACAGAGGAGGGCCAGGATCTCTTCTCGATCATCCCAGTTTGCAGGACACGGAATAATGGGCTCAAGTTACAGGAACCTAGATTCCACCTAAACATCAGGAAAAATTTCCTGACTGTCAGAGCAATAAGACGATGGAACCAACTACCTAGGGAGGTGGTGGGCTCTCCCACCCTGGAGGCATTCAAGGTGCAGCTGGACAGCCATCTGTCAGGGATGCTTTGACCTGGATTCCTGCATTGAGCAGGGGGTTGGACTCCATGGCCTGGTAGGCCCCTTCCGACTCTACTTTTCTATGATTCTATGATTCTTGTGTCTTGTGGAAGCACTTGCTTCATTTGGACCAGGCCTGGATTTGCAAACAGATGCCGGGAATGCCAAATGTTGCCAAATGGCATGGAAGTATGTGTCGCTGATGACTGCGGTGTCAAAAGGATTTCATCATTCCCAGTGGTGGTGGTGTGATTCCAGCAAATGCTCTGGAAGAGTGGGAAGGCAACTTATATGCCAAGTCCTTCATCACTTACGTGCAATGCAGCTTCCTTCCTGCCCTGTATAAATGAGTTTCCCAGGGCAGATCAAGGGAAAATATGTCACTCTGACAACCAAAACAGATAAGCATATGTACAACAGCAAACCCAGCTGGACGGCAAGCTTTGGCTCTGTGGAAGGAGCGTGGAAGGTTCGGCTGCTTCTTCTGTGCTCCTTTAAGTGAGATTTCAGATTCCAGAATCAAGCTCGGGACAAAGGTGAGAAGTTGAGCCTGTCTCGAGACTGGCTGCAAGGTAAACTTATAAAGCCACAAGATATGTAGGTTATCCTCGTGATTACATTGCCTATGGTAAAACGGGCTGTCTAGTTCATTAGCGGGCAATATCATAAGCCCTGGCTGAAGGCCAGTTCAGTTGCAACTCACAGGATATCCAAAGAGAAATAAGCTTCATCCCAAGGATGCCTCGCGGAATTATTTATGCTAAAGATTTCCCAGGTGTGCTCTGCATGTGTGCATATTTCGCAGATATCTCCCAAATATTTGACATCTGTATTTGACCTTTAAGCAGGGACCCCACTTTTGATGCTGCTGCTGTCGTTGCTATATCAAGAGCATGCACCTTGCTGCCCTGTGGACGTGGGGCATAGCCTGCATGCAGAAGACATTGTCTCTCCACCACATGTTCAGTGTGTGTACCAGGACCGGTGCAAGGCAGTTTGGTGCCCTAGGCAAGATCAGATATTTAGCGCCCCCCTTCCCACTTGAGAGCGCTGTATTTTTTTTCAAGGCGTTTCTGGTGCCCTCTTTAGCTCTGCGCCCTAGGCAGCTGCCTAGTTGGCCTAATGGTAGCACCGGCCCTGGTGTGTACCCTTTTTGGTGGCAGTCGGTTTCCTGGTGCAAATGTGCAGTTCATACTTTCAAACCCATTCACTGCTTGGGGCCAGGTTATCTCCCTGAGGGATAGCCTCCTCCCATATATAGCTGCCTAGACCCTAACATCATCTTCAGACAGCCAGCGTGGTCTGGTGGTGAGAGCGTTGGACTGGGACCCGGGAGATCCAGGTTCTAATCCCCACTAGGCCATGAGGCTCACTGGGTGACTTTGGGGCTGGGCCAGTCACTGACTCTCAGCGTAACCTACCTCCCAGGGTTGTTGTGAGGATAAAATGGAGAGGACAGAGGAGGAGGAGGAGGAGGATCGTGTAAGCCGCCTGGGGTTCCTTGCAGGAAAAAGGTGGGATACAAATATTATAAATAAATGAACAATAAATAAATAATAAATAAATAAATCTGTTTGGGCGCAATCGTATGGCCACAAGACGCTGTCTAGACACGACAGGCCATAGGATAACTTGGACTGGAGTCCCAGCTCCTGTGAGATTTGGACTGACCCGGGTTCAAAAGCTCCCCTAGCCAATGACCATCAGTCCCAGTCACGCAAGCGGAAGGAGGAGATAACAGCAGTTAATAAAGATTAAAGAGTTTATTTGTAAGACCCAATTACATGGGATTAAGGCAAGCAATGCATCTCTACTCACTACATCATTGCAGACTCAAATCCAATACCCCAGTGGTAAGGCTAGATGAAGTGAAGTCCAGGACAATCCACATGTCGTGCTGAGACGAACAAGCAGCAGAGAGAGAGATGAAGAGGAATGACGGAAGCAAGTGTAAGCTATCAGCAAGTGTGCTAGCTTATATACCCCAGACCCTGCACCTATAAATAGGATATTACTCACCCCAGTGTATAACCCATTCATCAACATGTTTACTGCTTCAAACCTGTTTACTGTTCAAGGCTGCTGAGTCACATCACCTCGAGACCATGTCTCCTGACCAAAGGCCTTGTATACTTGAACTCAAGTAACACCCCCCAGGTCAGGTGATAATCCCGAAGTCAGGTGGTAATCTCGTTCTGCCTATGCAAAACCTAACAGCTCCAACCCTTGAAACTTGCTCTGAATTCAGAGCATGCTCCGTCCACCCTCACAGCCGGTGTAGAAAGAACCATGCTGGCGGCAGTTCCGAGGTCACAAGACCGACTTCGGAGCTGGCGGTGGGTGGGTGTTCCGGGGAAACGGGGAGGGAAGGAGTGAGGCTCTGCCGGGATACCATGTATCCCAGCGGAGCAAAAGCCTGTCCTCCTTGTGAGCATCTGAGTCGTTTTCAGGGCAGGAGAAGTAAGCCCACTGACCAATTCACTGGAATGTACTCCCAGGCAGATGTGTATACCAGGCTGGCCCATTGGCTGGATGCAACCCATAGAGCAGTGTTCTCCAACCTTGGGTCCCCAGATGTTTTTGGCCTACAACTCCCAGCATGCCCCCAGCCAGCGTAGCTCAGTGGGACTTACTTCTGAGTAGACACACCTAGGATTGGTCTGTTTGTTGATACTGGACCAGGCAACATGTCGGTCTGACACTACAATGAGTCCATATTTCATCATCTCCTACTGAAGTGTAGGGATCCATGAGCATTTCGTTTCAGCTAGTGAACCGCTCAAAAAAATATATATATCCTGTTTGCAACCCCAAATGCAAATGGGAGTGTATGTTCTCCTAAAATGTTCACCAGTTCCCGAACTTGCATCGTGTTTGCAAAATGCGCACTTGAAAAATGCACAACTTTTGAACGATGCACAACTTACTTTTCCCATTCAAACAAACTGAAAAAACAGGCCACAGTTGAGAACGGGAGCAAACCAACGTGCGCTTTGAAGTAAAGATCGGGGGATTTCAGCGAGCTCGTGTATTCCTGATTCTCCTATTCCTACCAAAGTGACAGTTTCTGCTAAGTCAATCTTGGGAGAGAAAGTGGGTTGGGGGAAGGAGATGCAGTAGCCTAAAATATAAATAAAATAGACAAGATGGAAGAAACATGACAGTGTAAGGAGAGCCCTCCAGCTCAGGTCTGCATAAAATCTCATCCCCCCACTGACAGTAAATAAAATACTTCCCCCCCGCTTGGTGACTCAGAATAGGTGCAGCATGAAAAGGGCACAGGAAGGCTAGCTAGAACCTTTTTAAAAAGCAACCCAGGAATAGAAAAATGGATTGCCCCGATACATCGCCCCCCCTTCTCATCTTTCATCTCTCACATCTGCATTTGAACTTAGCCAGGTTTCGCGTCAAATTCTTGAACAGCTGCCGAAGTGATCATACGAGCTAAGCAAAGCAGGAGTGGCTTTGGCAGAGGCAAAACTTTTCATCATTCTCCGTAGTAAACAGAGGGAAGGGGGCCGCTGACAGACACTTGTCTGAGAGAAAGGAGAACAAGGATGGGACGAAGGAGCAGCCTCCACTCGTACAGACCCAACGGTGGTTTTGCCAAGAATTCTAAATATGTTTGTATGAAGCCTTCTCGCTCTTTATAGCTGTGTGACCTTCAGACTGGATGCAAAGAGGCAACGCCGCCTTGGGTCCCAGTGTTGGGGGAAAGGCGGGATACTACTACTACTACTACTACTACTACTAATAATAATAATAATAATAGATGATGATGATGATGATGATGATGATGATGATGATGATGATAGTTGTGTAAACTAAGTAGGGGTTGGAGATTCTCTGGGACCCAACCTGCCCCTGGCTTGTGGTGGTGTAATCTAATCTCCCTCTAAGATGAATTGTCTTTTAGCACACCTGAAGGGTATTTAACTAACAAAGTGTTTGGGGATAGCTATTGTTCTCTACTCTCTCTCTCTCTGTTGTAATGTGTACGTTGGTATCTGCCTTATGTATAAGATTAAAGGATGAATCTTTCCTTTCCTAGTCTATGTGGGAGTCGTGATTATGTCTGAGCCAAGCCCACGGAACCCTTGAGGTGTGGAAAGCTAAGCAGGGTCAGGCCTGGTTATTGCTTGGATGGGAGACCCCCTCCTCTAGTTTCCTGCATTGAGCAGGGGGGTGGACTTGATAGCCTTGTAGGCCCCTTCCAACTCTATGATCTATGAAATCTATGGAACGAGATATTACGCACTGCTGCTGCGCCCGCCAAGCCAGGCCAAAAGCAGGCATGCGCCGTGCCACTCGTTGGACTCCTGGGTTCCCCGTGGGCCGCTGTTTACGACGAAAATGCCTTAAGATACGCCCAAAGTGGCCGCAATTTGCGCAAGTTAGGCAAATTGCGACCGCTTTTGACATATCTTAAGGCATTGTTTACGTAATCAGCAGCCCGCCAGGAACCTGGAAGTCACTTCCCTGACTCAACTCGGGAGGACACAAGTCAAGCTGGGGAAGAAGGTAAGCGAGACAGATTTTGCGGGGTCGAGCCCGGCAAGTCCACTGGATTTCCACCCCCCGAATGAAATCCTCGCATATCCCTAAAACTAAGTGACTCCTACTGCGTTCTTATACAGGCTGCTACAGTATGGAACATTTCTTACGGTGGGAGAAATGATTTGGGACAGATAAAAGGAAGGACTTCTTCACACAGCACAGAGTTAAACTATGGAACACGCTACCACAGGTTGTAGTGATGGCCACTGTGGAGAAACGAGCCTTTGGGGGTACACACACACCCCTCATGTGTGAACCAGGTGGGGGCTGGGAGGAGGCGAGGGCCTCGGATGGAATGGGTGGCGCCTAGATGCCTAGAGAAGCTGGCCTAGGCTTTTCATATGTAGATGGTTCAAGCCATGACTCACGAGTTCCCTCCCCCCTGCCTGGCCAGTTCCCTCCCCCCTGCCTGGCCAGGTGAAGTTCAAATTGATTGGCTGAAGCAAAAGAAAAGGGGAGGGGGAAGAGCTATTTCCCCACGTGTAGCCTTTGTTCTTGGTCTTAGTCCTTTTTGGTAGCGTGCCTGGTTGGAGCCATGGCAGCGCGCCAGCGAGGGGCCCAAGCCTTTAGCCCCCCCCCTCAGGAATCGACCCCAGGCACCCCTGGTAAAAATTGGCTGGTTTGAGGGCTCTAGAAGGCAAGTCTTGTGGAGGGCTATTTATCTTGGACCTGCGGGTAGATAAAATAGTTCCCCCCGGGCGGCAAGGCTGTGCTGGATCTAACCCTTGAAGAAGACACCCTCAGGTAACAGGTGTGTGTCTGAGAGATCTTAAGGAATCAGGTTTTTATTGTTTTGTAGCTTTACTGTGTACCAAAGTGTCTGCCTCTCTATTTTGTGTGCTTCTCTCATTTCCCTAATCTTGTTGTAAGATGCTACAAGAATAAACCTTGTCTTGGTTTCACCCCACATGGGTTTTGTAGTGCTCTGTGAGTTCAGTATATAAATCCAGGTTACAGAAATATGAAGGCGGGTCCCTAAACAGAGATCCAAGTAGGATTGCAGACAGCTGAGGCTGGCACTCTGGTATCTTGAGATCTCAGAGGGTCTTGGTTCCTTTGCCAGTAGGCAAGGGTGGGGTGGTGGCGGGTCAGCCAGCCCCCCCTTCCGGGCCACATGGTGGCAAGCGCTGGGTTTCCTTTGGAGTAGGAAAGGGTGGAGGTCTGGCGGGTCAGCCAGCCCCCCCTCTTCCTCCACAGCCACCAACCTGGTTGGCTTTTGAAAGGAGATTGGACAGATTCGTGGAGCAGAAGGCTATCAGTGGCTACTGGTCCTGATGGCTCTATATGAGTGTTCTGCCGAAAAAAATTCTCCCACGTTTTTTCCGACCATCCGCACTCAGTCTGATCGAAAAGAAATTGCTTTCAAAAGAAATTCAGTGGTGGAGAAATTTCAAATAAATTCCCATGGGTTTGGTTTGGTGTTCTTGCGCTCACCTTAGTTCTCAGGGTCGGCCCCAACAACGATCAGGTCCTGTATTTGTTGTTGCCAGATTCTGCATTTCAGTCAACAATCTCAGAATTCAAGGCAGAATTAATGCTGTGGGGGTGGGGGTGGCGGGCCAGCCAGCCCCCCCCCTTCCTCCACAAATGCCATCTTGGAAACTTTCCCCCCTGTTGTGGTTATTGCCTAGAATGCATCTTCTCCTTTCATACATGGACATCCTTGGCATGCCCCTCCTCTCTTCTCCCTGGCACTCGTTTAGCAAAATGTTCTTGATTCACTCTCCAAAGTTTTCCTGGCCTCCTATTTGCACCCTCTCCCGCCCTACTCTGGCCTCCTTCCACATGGCTCAACTACCCTTGCACTTCCATTCTGCTCGCTTGTCTGGGCTGGGTACTGAGAATTAGATTTATGGGGGAAACCCAGACCCGTCATCCTTCCCTCAATTCCCAGCAGCAGCCGCCGCCGCTGCCGGCAGGAAAATGAAGGCATCGATTTGGCCGCATCTCCATGGCAGCTTTCATTTCAAGTAAGTTCCCCCCCCCTCCTTTTTCATTGCTTTTTGGGATGCCACCAACATGTAATATTGGGCTTAGTTGAAGTCAGAACTTTCCAGGACCCCAAGCAGACATGACTATTAGAGATGTAGGTCGCAGCTGCATCTTTTCGTCATTTTTACTCGCAGTGTTCTCCAACCTTGGGTCCCCAGATGTTTTTGGCCTGCAACTCCCAGCATGCCCCAGCCAGCTGCGCAAAATAGTAATCCATTTGCTTGAATGGGTCACTATTTTGCAGTATAAATTACAGGCACAGCCTGCCCATGGTCCGGATCGGGACCATGGGGGGATGGTTAAAGCCCCCTTACCCCCATGCCAGGTTCCCAGTCCCCCTACATCTACTCTAGAGTAAAACTGGGACACACACACACAACATAGCTGCTAGCTATGCCTTTAAAGTGATATCATATCCGCTTTGTTGGCCCAAGTCTCAGCCCCAAAGAGCTCACATTGTGGTAGACAGCTGAAGTAACATGGAGGCTACGAGGTCGATCTGATCTATGAATGAGGAAGCTGCTGGTTGATTTATTTATGCATTAAAATTATTTGTCAGCTGTCTAGCCCTATGCTCAAGGAGGCAGACCATGAGGTCAAACAAATCAAACAGTTACAAAAAAATAAATAAAGCCTGCAAAACAACAACAACAACACCAGAATAAAACAGCACGGAGCAAACAAACAAGCTATCCAGCTGATCTGAAGGCCAAACAGAAAAGGTGGATTTGTACGTCACGTCGTTCAGACCGGAAAGCCCGAGCAGGAAGCTTCTCTGAGGATCAGGCCTGACCACATGATCTGCTCTAGCCTGTTGCTATTTAAGCTCAGTGACGTCACCAAAGCTCATAATTACATGGTTTGGGGATACAAATTTGCCTCACTCATAATGCTGAGAAGCAATACAACTTGAGTGCTGAGCACCTGAGGTTGTTCTTGGAGAAAGCCAGATTGACCTCAATTGTCTCACTCTAAGCCAGCCTTCCCTAACCTGGTACATTCCAGTTGTGTTGGACTACAACTCCCATCACCCCCCCCCCCCAGCCAGCATGGTGGAGAATATTCAGAGAAGATTGTGCAAAGTGCTCTTCTTTTTCTTGGAAAAAGAAGAAAATTCTGAGAAATTGCAGGTCACTCTAAAAACACACACACCCCCCCAAACTTTCCAGGCATCCTTTTCAAAGCGGCAGGAGAGCAGTCTGATGTTGCTGGGGCCCAAGGAACACGCAGAGTTGCCCTGTATCAACCTTGCTGCCCTCCAGATGTTTTGGACTTCAATTCCCATTAGCCCCTGCCAGCATGGAATGCTGGGAGTTGTAATCCAGAACATCTGGAGGGCACCAGATTGGGGAAGGCTGCCCTAGATGGATCCAGGCCACTGTTCCATCTGTTCCTGCTGTCGCTTACTCTCTTGACTGGCAACACCGCCCCACTCCAGGCGCTTAGGAAGCGAGTCTTTCTTAGCCTTCTTGCCTGAGGTCCCCTTAACCGGAGATTCCACTGTTGTGAGTGTGGGACACTCTGCAAGCAAATGTGTGCCCTTGCTGAACTACGACCCCTCTGTGGCAGTAAGAGTTGTCCACCCTGCACCAGGGATGGACAACTCTTATGTTCTTGGAAGCCACTGTTCTCCAGGCATAAGTCCAGGGGCTGGAACAATCCAACCCTGAAATGGACTGCCCCATAAGAACATTGTGGCAAGAAGGATTTCGCGGACATATGCTTAGCAGAATAGGAGGAACGAGGTCATTGATGGGGGACAATGACGGAGTAATGCATATGCTTGAGAACACAAGAAGAGCAGAGAAGTGCGAATCAGCAAAGCTCAAGCGCACCAAAGTTCTCCAAATTCCATCTTGAAGTCCACATGGGAATGCGAGCTTCGTTTTTTTTCCTTTTTGCATGAAAATCCATGCGTATTTTTCCAAATCTACACATCAACTGTGCGCCTTTTTGAAATGTAAACATTCTTCTCCCATTGATTAAAGATATTTGTGTGCGTTTTTCACAAGTACACTTTTTTTTCCATGCAATTTTTCAAATGTATGCAATGCATGCTGTTGGGTTGCGAATCACATTGCAGGCTCGGAAATGTAGGGACTCCAACTGCAGGTTGCATTCGAGACCGTGTTCTATCTGGAAAATCCTGATCCAAACCTAATGGAAATGAATTTCTCATACATCGGCATGCTGGATCAAACCAAGGATTAATCTAGTCCAGCTGCCCGTGGGAAACCCACAAGTAGGATGTGAGCCCAGTATTCTCCCGCTCATGTTCTCCAGCAATTGGTATACAGAGGCCTGGCCTTCTCCTCCATGAATTTGTCTAATCCCCTTTTAAAGCCATCGAAATTGGTGGCTGTCTCTGCATCTTGTGGTACTGAATTCCGTACTTCTGCTTCCTCTGATGAGGCAGACTGGCAGTGGGATTTTTGCCCTACCAGAACATGTGCAACCCAGGAGAACATTCATATTTTATGAAATGCAGATAAGGGACCTTGTTGCTACTTCTTGCATGTGAAACTCTGTGTGAACACCATCAATACAAGTTGGTTGGGCCTCCAGGGGTGTTGTCTTTAAGAGTGTATAATTGTGACGTCTTGTATTTTTAGAATGTATAATTTTGTACTATGTTTGTACAGATCTTTTGATGAAGAGAGAGATTTTCTTGAAATGGATCAGGGCACAACCACTTGTATGGCCTCTCAATGTTTGACCTTTTTCTACAGCTGTTTTGGATCCTGTTTCTCAAGGGAGAAATAATGCTGCTTTGGATTTGGAGCTGGTCTGTTGGCCATCCCTATGTCAAGAACAAAGAAGGGAGAGAAGCAAAGTCGATGTCTTTTGGGATATCCTTGTGTCATGCCATACTAGCTTTATATGATTGGTGCTCTTGGAAAGAAAAAGATGATCACTCTGAGACTTCTCTGATGCAGTCAAGTCAACCAAACTCCATGGCAGCTGTTTGCATATAGACTGAAATAAGGAACATCAGATTTGGGGAGTCCATTTTAAGTATTTTAATGTAGTTTAGTTAAATTGTAATGATTATTGTTTGAGTTATTTTGTATATTGTACTGCGCTCTGGTGTAGAGCGCAATATAAATTTGTATTATTATTATTATTATTATTATTATTATTATTATTATTATTATTATTATTTTCGCTGGCATGACAAAAGGTTTTGCGATCCTTACTGCCAAGCGAAACTGAGGCTAGAGAGAACAGCCTGCCGTTGTCTGGGAAAGTGTTTTGGTCACAGCTGACACACATGGAGAGTGAAGAGATCCAGATGTCTGATGTTCTTTGTGTAGTTAAAATGCACAGCGTCTTTATGCCAATGATAAAAAATTACATTTTTAATAATGAATGAACTTTATTTACGGTCAACTGACCACCAACAGGATACAAAAATACATAACATTAAAAAGTATTGTTCTATATAAAAATATTAAATCACAGTGCCAGAGAAGATCTGGTCAGAATGGCAACATTCAGGAATTTAGCAACCCGCTCAGTGATTAGTCTGTTAGATCCTTCAAGTAAAATGCACATAAGATATTCTGAGGACCGACCTGGAAGGGCTTGGGTAATTGGGAGTAGTAATGCATCTCTAACCCCCTGATAACAACAGCAATTAAACAGAACATGTATCACAGATTCCACTTCAACGTTGTTACAGGGACGACAGCATCTTTCATCTACTGGTGTTCTAGAGTATCTTCCGTCTAAAAGTTTAGACGGGAGGACGTTAAACCTAGCCAGGGAGAACGCTTTCCTATATTTGGGAATTGATAACCAATTTAAGTAAGCCATTCCATCATTAGAGAAGGGGCCTGATAGACCCAAGGCACTAGGAGAACACGGGCCCCGTGCTGCGCAATGAGGTTCTTGTAGATCGATATCTCGCAGTCTCTATTTAACTAAAGATTTGCACTATCCCAGTCCAAGGAAAGTAGGTGGGACGGGGAGAGCCCCATAGAACTAACTTTGTACTCCACTTCTTTCCTCCAGGGTGTCATACAGGGGTCAGTTACTGCTAGAAAAGCAAGGGAGGTAGAAGGGAGTACAAGGCAGCAACGGAGCCAAAAATGGATGGAATACGTCCATGCCAGACACTTAAGGGAATTGAGACCAAATTAAGGGCAGTGCCAGCGACACATCTAGGCACAGCAAAAACGAGTCTGAGGAAGTACAATTGAATACCTTCTAAAGAGCTTTTAATAGTTGGAAACCAGATTGGAGCCCCAAAAAGTGTCTGAGAAACGATTTTAGCTTTATAAACTCGGATGGCTGATGGAATGTGTTTCCCACCATTGGTGAAGAAAAAACGGGCAATAGCATTCACATTTTGTTCGGCTTCGTTCTTAACAGCTTTCCCCTGCACCCTCCAGTTTACAGTTTCATGGAACCAAATACTTAGATATTTGTATGAATCCACTTGCTCAAATTTGTTGTTATTCACAGTCCAGCAATGTCTAACCTTCCTTTTAGAGAAGACCAGAACCTTGGATTTCATGTAATTAATAGTTAGAAGATTTTCCTGGCAATAGAGAACAAATCCATTCAACAGTCTCTAAAGGCCCAGACGTGTCTGAGAGATCAGTACTGCATCATCCGCATATAAGAGGACAAAGATCCCAGAGGAACCAAGCTTGGGTGGATGGGAGGGTAATGAACCTAACACAGTGGGAAGATCAGCCAAATATAAATTAAATAGTATAGGGGCAAGCACACAACCTTGCCTGACTCCACGAGTAGAGACAATATCCTTTGAGAGATGGCCAACATTGCTGCATCGTACTTGAGCAGATGTATTATAGTACAATGAATTTATCAGAAACAGTAGCCTCTTATCAATAGAATATTACACAACCTTGCCTGACTCCACGAGTAGAGACAATATCCTTTGAGAGATGGCCAACATTGCTGCATCGTACTTGAGCAGATGTATTATAGTACAATGAATTTATCAGAAACAGTAGCCTCTTATCAATAGAATATTACACAACCTTGCCTGACTCCACGAGTAGAGACAATATCCTTTGAGAGATGGCCAACATTGCTGCATCGTACTTGAGCAGATGTATTATAGTACAATGAATTTATCAGAAACAGTAGCCTCTTATCAATAGAATATTACACAACCTTGCCTGACTCCACGAGTAGAGACAATATCCTTTGAGAGATGGCCAACATTGCTGCATCGTACTTGAGCAGATGTATTATAGTACAATGAATTTATCAGAAACAGTAGCCTCTTATCAATAGAATATTACTCCAATTTTTTATTTATTTTATTACATTTATATCCCGCCTTTTTTCCTGAAAGGAACCCAAGGTGGCTTACATAATCCTCCTCCTCCTCTCCATTTTATCCTCACAACAACCCTGTGAGGTAGGTTAGGCTGAGAGTCAAGTGACTGGCCCAAAGTCACCCAGTGAGTCACCCCAAAGACGTTCACGGGAAATGGAGTCAAAGGCTGATTTTAAATCAATAAATGCTGTAAAAAGTTTGCCCCTTTTAAGTTTGGTATACTTATAAGCAAGATGAGCCAGAACCAAACAGTGATCTAGGGTAGAGTGGCCCGGTTTAAAGCCTATCTGTTCCTCCCCTACAATATTGTTGTTGTCATTGATCCACGCCTTTAGCTTAAGGCCCAGAAAACTAGCATACACCTTCCCAACTATGGATAACAAGCTGATTGGTCGATAATTATTTGGGTCCCCTTTGGGACCTTTTTTGTAAATTGGAATAATAGAGGCCTTTAACCATGATACGGGGATTATACCGGATTTGTTTATCAAAGAAAAAAGAGAAGTCAACAGTGGGACCCACCAGGAGATGTTATTTAACAGCATCTCTGAAAGGATGCCATCTGGTCCAGGTGCCTTCCCTGTCTTAAGTTTTAGAATTAGATCTTCGACGACTTTTATATCGACTGGAGGCCACTCTGGAATATTGGGGGATAGACAGGGGGAGGTGCAACAGAATTTGATGTATGTGCGTCATTGAAAACTGCACAAAAGTGTGCTTCCCATATGTTAACTGGTATACGGCAGTCAAAACTGCCAGGACTATTGGTTAACGCTCCTGAAACTAATTGCCAGAAGGATTTGTGGTTGCAAGTGACAACAGCAGAAATCAGCATTTGCCAGGATTCACTGACCGCTTCTCTCTTCTTCCGAAGTAACAGCTTTTTATACTCTTTTCTTAACTCATAGTAAGAATGGGGTAGTCGGCGTCCGTTGTTATCACGATATTTACAATAAATAGAATGAATTCTTCTCCTAAGGTTCACACAATCCCCATCAAACCATGAATGACCAGAGCCTGGGTGACGTTTTGAGGTAGCAGCAGAGTTTTGGAGGTAGGACTGTAAGTCCTTAGTAATAGCCTCAAAGGTTGCTATTGCCTCAGAGGAGTTATCTGCAATTATATATTTAACGGCATTTGTTACGTGGTCTAAGTGAATAAACCTCAGGAAGGCCTGTTCAGTAGTTTTTGACCATTTAATCTTCCTGTTGTTAAGAAGGGGAGCTAAATTAAGGGAAGGGAAATGTTGCACCGCCAGTTTAGCAGAGCCTGAAACTTTGAAAACAATCTCCAGTGGTAAGTGGTCACTGTCTGTACGGTCGGCAACGCTAAAACCACAGTCTGAGTTTTTTAGTGCCTTATGAACTAGAATATAATCAACCACACTGGATCCCCTGGATGAGGTGAAAGTATATTCACCCCAATTGTCACCACTAGAACCGTTTACAATACATAGTTCATTTTTGTGAACAAATTGAAGGAGCCCCAGTCCTGCAGAATTAATGAAAGAGTCCTTTGAATGCCGAAGACCACCCTTGAGTTGTTCCCTTCTGGCAAGAGGAAAGTCACATAAGGTAGATGGACCCACCAGGGCAGTTCCAGTTCTTGCACTGAAGTCGCCTGCCAAAATCGGTAAAGCTTGTGGAAATTTAGCAAGTTGATCAGTATAATAGCGATCAGTTTGAAGCCACTTTGACATTACATCTTCCCGGCAGGTTGCTGGGGCAAAATATGCATTAAATACCAGCAGGGTTAACTGAGAAGCCCTTAGTTCCAGAAGGAAAGCTGCCATGAATGAATCACAACTAGGTAAGTCAGATACTATAGCATCCAAAGAGGAAAAAACATAATCCATGGCTGGCCCTACCCTTGCCCCTTAAAGAGAATGCCAGCAAGCAGAAAGTTGTGAACCCGCTTAAATAGATATAATCACAGCACCAGGTTTCTTGGAGCAGGACTATATCATACTGATTCAGAAATTCGAGGAGATCTGGGTTCCTACTTTTAGCATTCCAGTCCACAATGTTCCAGGAGAGAATTTTAAGCTGAGTGATGTAGTCAGTCAAGCTCCACGATTCTGTCCAGGATACTCAACGCGTTCCCAAGAACACAGCCATTACGCTGGCCTGCAGGTGGACTACAGGGTCCAAGACCCTGCCTGGAAATATTGGCAGGAACTTGGGAGCCTAGTTCAGAGTCTTCCAGATATTGACATCCCAGCCAGTC
Source organism: Shinisaurus crocodilurus (assembly GCA_021292165.1). Lineage (NCBI taxonomy): Eukaryota > Metazoa > Chordata > Lepidosauria > Squamata > Shinisauridae > Shinisaurus > Shinisaurus crocodilurus. Next base: position 309,394,457 of record CM037876.1, read on the forward strand.
AATTTCTCTTATATTTGATGATTTGAATTTAGCAGGAGTTGGGAGTGCATCCAAAACAGAAGTAATTCCTGTTTCCTTCTCATACCTGAACAGAGACGATAGAGCTTGATTACTAGGCTGCAACAACACAACATCTGGACTCAGGGCAAGGTTATTCCTTGGAGAAGCCTTTTGATGATCAATTGTAGGCAGGGTTGCTCTCTGGTTATTATATTCCAGTCGCTTAGCATTAGACTTCTGAAAGCTCACCAGGGGCCTCTCAGTTCCCGGTCCGGGTCTAACTTCATTGCCACTCTCAGAATCGTGGACAGTTGAGCAGATGTCTTTTATTTGGCAGGAACCATCACCCTGGTGTCTCACTTTACAAGATAAAGATAAAGATAATGTCTTCTGTAGAATGGATAGTCTCTCCAGGAGATTTTGCTGGTCCACAACTGGTAAAGCAGCGAAGCTTCTAATAAGCTCGAAGTCCTCTAACATAAGGTCTCTCAGGGCGACACTAGAGTCACCCACCACCTCATTATAGATATTGCATGGGCTGACAGAAGCTGGTATGGGAATTAGTGGTTGAACCTGAGTACAGGGGGAGTTGTTGTTAGTCGTGCTGAGTTCAATCAGTTTCCCCATAAGAGGCTCCTTGGTAGCCACACTGGAGGGTCTCCTTCCAGCCAGATACTACTCCCAAAGAAACGCTTGGGGAGATGTCTTTGAAATGCCTATAGATATGCAGGCCCAACTTGCCAAAACCTGCTCTATCACTGTACACTCTAGATGCTATTTTGGCCGAAGCAAATGTTACAACTGCTCGAGCACATTTATAATTGTGAAAGAGGTATTCAATCTTTATAATAGAGCCCATAGTTAAAAAAAATAGAGGGTGACATTGTAAGCTGCATAAAATGCTCTTTACGTTCCATTGGGGTCAGTATACCCATTCAGTATACCCATAGGTTTGGGATAGTTGGCAAAGACCAAGTTTTGCTTCTGTAACTGTAATTGCCAATGATTGTTAATCACACCACAAACCTGGTTAGGTTCTTGACGTGAGAGCTCTGCTGGAACAGGGGAAGCCCTGCTAGAGCATTGTGTAATCAACCTCAGGTCCTGAATCTCAGGGTCGTCAGACTCTATTAATTGTGGGGAATATGGGGTGGGTTAGGTTTAAAAAAATTTTTTTTATATTGTTTTAATTATTATATTTTATTGTATTGTTTTATTGTATTTTAATTGTACATCGCCCAGGGTGGCCGGGTGACCAGCCAGATGGGCGATTGATAAATATAAGAAATAAATAAAATAAATAATAAACATTTGCTTTCTGATTAGGTGGGTTTTGGCTTTGGGGGGATTTGGTCACATGGTGGTATACCCTCTTGGGACAAGCTTCCAAACCCCCATCCTTCCTTTTTAAGATCTTGAACAGACTATTAAAATTCATTTTTGATGAAGGTTTAGGTATGTCTACGGCTCTAATATTTTTGCTTTTCTTTTTGGTGTGGGTTAGGGCCACTGAAATGCGCTTGGCTTTTCCCTTGGACGGCTCTACTTGGTTTTTTTTTTACCTCTCCTCCCTTTATTTTCCTTCTTGTCACTCTTATCTCTTTGATTTGTTGGGGGAATGGGCTTGTCAACAGGTTTAGGGCCAGATCAGATCTTGGGCTCGTGCATAGGGTCGTTTACCATTAATTTGTTTGTTACTGCTCTTTCGGGCCTTCTCAAAATATCCAGCCCCAAGTCAGTTAAGGTAGTCAGAAGATCTTTACAAATTGACAGAAAGTTCTTTATCTGACTGAGGTCTTCTGTGACCACCCGATAAACAAATTCCTAATCAGATCATGTTGATTCCTGAGAAGGTTCAGTATAGCAGTGGAGCTTGGGTCAGCATCAGCTCCGGCTGAAGCTGTGTCAATACCAGGCTGTACAGGGGAATATAGGGGAGAAGGATCATAGACCCTATCCACTGGACCAGTGAATGATGTTAGTGGGTCAGGACCACTTCCTTGTGGGGAGTCAGACATAGAGCGCTGTCTTCTGAACACTGCAGGAGTATCCATTGCAAGAGCCATCTCTGTGGCGAGACTATCCGTGGCCTTCTCTGGGTCTGACACCTCCATTAGACAGTGTGGGCCCAGGGGCCAATCCTGGACCTTTCCAGAGAGTGTGTCTTCCCTCTCATCAGCTATCGTCCTTTCCCCAGATTCAACACAGGAAAAGTCTGTAATTCTTCGTTGATTTTGGGCTTTTACGTAAGACACAACATCCTCTGTCACAGGGGCCAGCCCAAGATGTTTATAACCTTCTCTTGTGAGAACCATTGATGCGAACTACACCCCACCCCACCCCCACAGCACAGCAACAGCACAAACAAGACAGGGATCAAGAGACAGGTAGCCAGTTGCCCCACAGGGCCTTTAAAATCCTTATAAATATATATATTTATAAATATATATAGCTGCTGCCCTCCAGTCATCATCAGGCGATCACTCGTGACCGAGTAAGATTGTCTTCCGGGATAAAAGGAGGAAATTCTAAAGAAGATTGTGTAGACTCTAGCGATGGGTCCGTAAGTGACTGTGGAGGCCAATTCTAGATCCACACAGCTTCCCACAGTGAGGACACAGGTTACCAGATGGAAGATGGTCCTGTAAAGGATTCATTTGACGTGCTTTTCGCTTAGCACGTTTCTCCCTTTCACCTTGCACTCGGGCTTCTTCAAAGTCCACCAGTCACACCTTTAGGAATACTACTCCCCTGACACCAAACCTCTCCACTGAATGCGGTGTATGGAGGTAACGTTGATAGGGGCCAGAGAGTAGGAGCTCCACCGGATCAATAAACTGATGCAGTTGGTTAAAAACTCTCCTGCACAGCCTCCGTGGATAATGATAGTCTTAAATTGTGGCTGAGCTGAGTGGGACTTTTTCAGATCATTTTCGGGACCTCCAACCACTCCTTGGTATTCCAGTTAGCAGCTTCATTTGACGTTCGTTGAGTCACAGTCTAGGCAGCTTCCCTGGTGAAGATGAGGGCAGAGGAGACCAGATAGCAGGTTGAAAAATTATCTTAGGTGTCCAGTTCCAAATCCTTAACGCTGGCAGCAATCGAGGCAGAATGTAGTAAGAATGTAAGTACAGTAGCCTCCGAGGGGAAAGGGGGGAGAAGGAAAGAGAGAAAGAGAGGGGGGGAGTGTACCCGGCAGCAAGCCAATAAACAATAAAGTACTGAGGCTAAAAAGCAAAACAAAACTAAAAATCTGAAGGCTAAAATACTCCCACTATTGCGTGGACTCTCTCAACAATTATGTAGATAAAGCCCTTTAGCTGTGGCTAAATTGTAGTACAGCAAGATAAATTCACAGCTTATCCGAAAGCCAGAAGAAACTAAGCTGTGGAACACAAACAGGGAGCAAACTCTCACTGCCGGGAAACAATAGGAGTTAAAAGATTGTTTAGCATTAAAAATTCTCTAATAAAAACATAACAGAGGTTCAGGAGATACAAGCTCCAAAAAAGCTTTAAAAACAAACCAGTGTTCTCCAACCTTGGGTCCCCAGATGTTTTTGGCCTACAACTCCCAGCATGCCCCAGCCAGCTACGCTGGCTGGGGCATGCTGGGAGTTGTAGGCCAAAAACATCTGGGGACCCAAGGTTGGAGAACACTGCCCTAAGCACAGCCCAATCATGGTGCCCCCTCGGCCCTTCTCTTGCTTAGCTGGCAAGACTCAACAAGTGCTGAGGGTGAAGTAAGACATTAAAAAAACTCAGCTTTCTTCAAGGCTGTCCCCCCACGCCAGAACACACAACTATATTCCATATACACTGTTTTTAAATTACCGGCATATTTATTTAACACTAAATAGCAGCAAGCAATATATAAGCCAATTACTTGCTTATAACGAGGGCAACGGAAAGAAATGCAAATTTTCATCACCGTTCTGTGCATTTGTTAATAGAACTTGTTACGGGGCGGGGGATATGCAAATGCAAGAATTTGTGGAACTCTCGTGCTCTGTGGTGCCCCCCCTTCCCTTGGTGTGCCCTAAGCACGTGCTTCTATTGCTTAATGGTTAATCCAGGGCTGGGAGTGCCCATCAAGAAGGCCTTCTCTGACGTCCCCACCACACATGCCTCCGATGGTGGTGGGACAAAGAGGAGGGCCTCTCCCAAAGTTCTTAAGATGCAGGCAGGCTCGTGTGGGAGAAGGTGGTCTTAAGTTTCAGGTAGCCTGGTCCCAAGCCATATAGGGCTCTGTAGGTCATAACCAGCACTTTGAATTGTGCCCATAGGACACACCAGTAGCCAGTGAAGCTGTTGTCACAAAGGAGGCATGTGTTTTCTCTGACCAGCCCCGGTCAACAGTTTGGCTGCAACATTCTGGACCAGCTGGAGTTTCCAAACAGTTTTTGAAGGGAGCCCCATGTAGAGCATGTTACAGTAGTCCAAATGGGACTAAGGCATGTGTGTGACGGTGGCCAGATCAGACACATCTCTAGGAACAGGCTCAGTTGGCGCATTGGCCTCAGTTGTGTGCAAACACACTCCTGGCCACCAGGACCGGTGCAAGGCAGTTTGGTGCCCTAGGCAAGATCAGATATTTAGCGCCCCCCTTCCCACTTGAGAGCTCTATTTTTTTTTTCCAAGGCGTTTCTGGCGCCCCCTTTAGCCCTGCGCCCTAGGCAGCTGCCTAGTTGGCCTAATGGTAGCACCGGCCCTGCTGGCCACCACTGAAATCCGAGCATCCAAGTCCAGGGCCGAGTCCAGGACCAGGAGTACACCCAAACTGCAAACCTGAGTCTTCCGGGAGAGTGTAACCCCATCCAGCACAGGTTGAGTCCCTATTCCCTGGTCTGCCTTTTGACTAACCAGGAGCACCTCTGTCTTGTCTGGATTAAGCTTCAATTTGCTCGCCCCCATCTAGTCCATTACCGACATCAGACACTGATTTATATATAATGTTCCTCTTGGCTAATCTTTGATCCTTCCATTGTGCATAAAGGGATGGCAAAGACATTTATGAATGAAGTCTTAATCCACATTCCTCACTGACTAACTCTTGCTCAAAACCCCCAAATGAGATCAGCTTGCAAAGAAAACCGAAAACCCTCCATGTAGAGTAAAAGTGAACAAACTGGAGCTAAGCATCATATAAACACTCAGGGTAGATTTCACTTCGTCCGATGCTCTTGGAGAAAGATCTTGGCTCCCAAAGGATGTTTACAAAGATGGTTTGACCTGCGGTTTGTGCACCTCTTGTTGAGAAATGAGGGAAGATCTTCTTGTTTTCCCCGGCCGATACACACGAGCAGGCAAAGAACTTAATGTGAGCCAGAACAGCTCCTCAGTCAATAAAGGCTAAAAATATTTAGAGGGAAAAAAAAGTACCAGAGGAAATGATTCATTCATTACCAGTTGTTCAGGTATTTTAAAAAGCTCCCTGAACTTTTCCCTAGGAAATGAGGTGGAGAGAGACAGAGAGCTGAAAGGAAGATCAACGCATCTCTCAAGAAAACAAACAAGAAAGCCAAACGTAATTTTCATTACTGAAACGTAAACAAGCTCTGAGCAAAATAAGCCAACCCACCCACCCACCCCACACCAGAATGCATCCAATGCCTTCTCACAAAGTATAGCCGGAGAACCAGTGGCACCTAACTTTGTTCTTAAGGAACAAAGAACATAAAGAAGCTGCTAGTTCTGATGGCTATATGCTACCTTCTTCAGTCTCAGAGGCAGCATGCTTATGTACACCAGTTGCTGGGGAGCATGGGCGGGAGGGTGCTGTTGCACTCATGCCCTGCTTGGGGGTTACCCATGGGCAGCTGGTTGTCCACTGTGTGGACAGAATGCTGGGAGAGATGTGAGGATGCACAAGAATTTCGTTTCTCTTTGCAAATCATGTGAATATGTCCCGTTCACAATTCCAAATGCGAGCTCGAGCAGGAGTAACATTCACAGGACATTTTTTTGCAACTTCCTGAACTTGCTTTTCAAGCTCAGGAATGTGCACATTTGAGAAATGTGCACACACACCCAAATCCGCATTTCCCACCACACTTTAAGAAGGATGTAGACAAACTGGAGAGGGTTCAGAGGAGGGCAACAAAGATGATAAAGGGACTGGAAAGACAAGGCCCTATGACGAGAGACTGAAAGAACTGGGCATGTTTAACCTTCAGAAGAGGAGACTGAGGGGGGACATGATTTATTTATTTATTATATTTATACCCCGCCTTCTTTCCTGCAAGGAACCCAAGGCGGCTTACATAGTCCTCCTCCTCCTCCTCCTCTCCATTTTATCCTCACAACAACCCTGTGAGGTAGGTTAGGCTGAGAGTCAGTGACTGGCCCAAAGTCACCCAGGGAGTTTCATGGCCGAGCGGGGACTAGAACCCGGATCTCCCGAGTCCCAGTCCAGCACTCTCACCACTACGCCACACTGGCTCATGATAGCACTCTTCCAGTACTTGAAGGGTTGTCACACAGAGGAGGGCCAGGATCTCTTCTCAATCATCCCAGTTTGCAGGACACGGAATAATGGGCTCAAGTCACAGGAACCCAGATTCCACCTAAACATCAGGAAAAATTTCCTGGCTGTCAGAGCAATAAGACAATGGAACCAACGACCTAGGGAGGTGGTGGGCTCTCCCACTCTGGAGGCATTCAAGGTGCAGCTGGACAGCCATCTGTCAGGGATGCTTTGACCTGGATTCCTGCACTGAGCAGGGGGCTGGACTCGATGGCCTTATAGCAACCTTCCAACTCTACTTTTCTATGATTCTATATTTCTAATTGGGGACAAAATGATGCTCACATTTGGGAATGCAAATGAGGCGAAATTAGCTTTGAGGAGGAATTTGGAGATCCTCAGCAAGCGCAAATGTCACATGTTTGCCCATCTCTAAAGATGGACCCTTGGTCTGATCCAGCATGGCTCTTCTTGTGTTCTTATGAAGCATGTGGGGTGAGGTAGCAATATGCCCAATGTCACACATCCCCTTCCCACCAACCCGAGGCTGGTTTACCAGAGTTAGCCCAAGATGCATTTGTGCAAGAGGCAGGAGAAATCAAAGCAGCACCCCGTTCGGCAGCCAGAAAACATGCAATAATTAGCACATGGGATAACTGACTGTTTGCTGCCCTTTAATTAACCCAGGGGTGTTGAACCTCTTTCAGCCCAAGGGCTGAATTCCATTCCGGAGAAGCTCTCGGGGGCCACGTTCCAGTAGAGGGCGGGGTTGAAGGAAAAAGGGGGCCGGGCTAAAGACAAAAGGGGTGGAGCCAGAATAGCAGCACCTCTCAGCTTCGAGCTCTTACTGCCAGCAACTAAGCTTTAGGAGCGACATTTCGGCCGTTTAGAATGGGGGGGGGCGGCGGCACAAGAACCAGGAAAGCCCGAACCGATTGGTGGTCAGGGAAAAGGAGCCGGGCCAGGGGGAGGGGGCATCGCCATCCAGGGGACCCGAAAGGGATCAATCTGGCCCCTCGGCCTGCGGTTCTGCACCCCTGAGTTAACTGGACTCAAAATCTGCCTAATGATAGGTCCGGCTATCCGGACTGGTTGGGAAAGGGAGGGTAGAGTCACTGGGTGACTTTGGGCCAGTCACTGACTCTCAGCCTAGCCTACCTCACAGGGTTGTTGTGAGGATAAAATGGAGAGGAGGAGGATGATTATGTAAGCTGCCTTGGGTTCCTTGCAGGAAAAAAAGCGGGGTATAAATATAATAAATAAATAAATAAATGCTGGCTTGGCAACTCCTCTCCTGCTCCTGGGCCATCCCTGGCCAGCTCAGAAGGGCCAGCTCTTCATGGAAGGTTACCACTGAGTAAAACTGCTCTCGGACTGTAACTCTTCGGACTGTAGGTGTGGGAATCACACGCACAAATGTTCCTCTACGCCAAACCTCCACGTTCATAGAAAAATAGCATACCGTAATTGGTGGGTGGATATTTTTTTTAGTAGGGGAAGCGATCCAAACTGTTCTTTGCTGCACGGGGGCATTTGAAAACTGGGCCGAGCGAAGCTTTATATCAGGCTCCCCCCAACCGGGTGCCATCCAGATGCGCTGGACTACAAGTCCCATCATCCTCCGCCACTGGGATGATGGGAGTTGTTGTAGTCCAACACGTCTGGAAGGCTCCAGGCTGGGGGAGGGTGTTTTACATTAAGCCCACAGCTATCATCCATCATTAGGGTTTTGAGGAAATAAAGAAACCGAGCAGCTTGGCGGTCGTGGTGGGTCTTCTCAGAGAACTCATCAGACTGGGGGGTTTGCAGACATCCCGCCAAATCCACAAGGAACTCACCTCTCAGCCGCCCAACTTGTTAGCCTCCTCAGCTCTCTTAATAGGTTTTCCATTCCCAACCAGACGACAAGGGAAAGATACAGGGAGCGAAACTGTTGCTTTTGTTGAATGAGAAGTGCAGTTGACCCAAAACTCTGGTCAACGCTGCTTCCCAGTCTTGGAAGTCAGCAAGGACTTGCCCCAAAGGGCCCTGTATTTATTTGCTATTTTATTTTGACATCTCCAGCCCTTCCATGTTCAAGTTCCGACCCAAAGTGGGCTCTCGAGGTAGCTTACAATAATACATCAAAACCACATGAAAATGATTTTAAAAAAACAAACAAACAAAAAAAAACCCTCGAATGGCAGCACAAAGATAGAGCAGCCCAGTTCAGGCTTAAAGGGGCCAGAAACCCAGTTATTGAACTCTTTTGGCCAAGGTCAAGGGACAGGGCCAGCCCCAGACATTTTGCTGCTCGAGGCGAAGGGCAAAATGGCACACAGACCTCCAGGGCCGGTGCAAGGCAGCTTGGTGCCCTAGGCAAGATCAGATATTTAGCGCGCCTCCTTCCCACTTGAGCCCTCCCTCCCTCCCTCCAGTCCTATGCCCATTAAAAGTCAATTGGCAAAACCTAAAAAAATTATGATCATAAACATTGACAAACATACATAAAATACATGCTGATGTAGTACCAATTTGCTACATTTCTTGAAATATTCTATCAAGATATCCTCAGTTATCCCGTTGGATAAAGCAAAGATCCATTATACAGATTTTCGCTTTCATATGAAGGTACCAAAGGGGACTAGAAGTGGGGTGGGGGGAACTTCCCCAAACAGTCGGCATTATCAGGGGCTGCGGGAGTGAATTGTCCATGAAAGGAATCACTTTAATATAAGTATGTGTCTTTTGGCAGGATTTTGAAAATGGGGTGTGGAGGGGGGAAGGCTGGCTTGGTACTCCTTTTTCTTTTCTTTCTGCTGCTCGGTTTAAAAAAAAGAAAAAGAAACCCCCCTCCACCCTCCCCTCTTATTTCTTCATCTTTGTAACTAACAAACCAACGACAAACCCACCGACCCCCCCCCCACCTTCGTCTCTTCCTGCTGCTGCTGCCACCGCCGCTCCTTAGTTCAAGTGATCACAAAAGAAATCTTTGGGAGAGTCGGTTTGTGTGTTCCTTGGAAGCGAAGGCAGAGCGAGAGAGAGAGAGAGAGAGAGAGAGAGAGAGACGTGCAGTTCAAACAACCCAGAAAGACTCTTTAAAAAAAAAAGAAAGAAAAGCTTTTCTTCCGTAGATATATGTGAAGTGTTTTTTTCCAAGGCTTTCTGGCACCCCATTTAGCCCGGTGCTCTAGGCAGCCGCCTAGCTGGCCTAATGGTAGCACCGGCCCTGCAGACCTCTCTGGTCCACATACAGAAGTGGACTAGACTGTCGGTTGAAGCTTACTTTTAAAGATGTTTTTAAGATGTTTTAAAGATGTTTTTAAGATGTTTTAAGATGTTTTAAGGATGTTTTAAGATGTTTTAATAGTATATATTGTGTTGTTTTAGTTTAGGTATTTTATATTTTCTGTTGTTCCCCGCCTCGATCTGGATGGAGAGGCGGGTAATAAATAAAATATTATTATTATTATTATTATTACTTCAACATCGGTGATGGGAGGGTGTCCTCCACCTGCCCCCAGAGGCACCAGGCCAAGCTCTGTTCTCCAAGAGGTGGCAACAGCTGGAGGCTGCCGCTGCTGCCCCCACCAAACATCTGCCGCCTGAGACAGTTGCCTGACTCAGCCTAGCAGTAGGGCATGGGTGTGCGAACGCGGTAAAAAAAAAATCCGTCCTGTCTCTGTTTCGTGGATTGTCAGGCGGCTTTCATTCCGTCATCCACTCGTTGACGTAGTCGGATGTTGTGCAAATCTGTTCATAAACAAAATTGCAAATTCGCAAATCCCCCCCACCCAACATATGCAAATCACTCGAAAATGAGTATTTTCACGCTTTAGCCTATGGGGAAAATGCACATTTTTCGTCGTTGTATTTTTTTTAAAAAGTATTAAATTGCATAAAATTACAAAAAAATTATTTAAAAAAACAGTCCACAAGTCTGGGGAATCCACGTGACTTGGGAAAAGCCGCTCCATTGTGGAATCCGTAGGTCGAACTCTTAGAAATGGGAACTCATTTGAGTCCATTGCAGATTCCCCCAATATATGCCCAGCTGGCCCTGTGAAGGGTGGGTTGATGGAAGAACGAACAAGGCAGCTCCCGAAGGGGGAAGGGGAAATACATCTGGGCCCAACCCGCCCACCCCCACAACCTGAGGCCACCTTACGCCTAAGGCGGTCCAACCCTCCGCTTAGATTCCCATGAGTCGCTTGCCGTAGCGGGAGGCAACCTCTTTTCCTTCACCTCCCGTCGCAGAGCTCCAGACACATCATGAGCCAGACACAGGGAGCTCTTGCAAGCAGTGGCAGTAGTGGGAAAATCACAAAGTGCGGGGTGTTCACCATGACAGTCCCCGTAGCCACGTCCCCCAAGAAGAGGCCAAAATTCAGGCAGCCATGTTGATCCATATCAACAAACCAGTTCTAGAAGTTTTCACCGGCTGGGGGCAGGTCTTTTGTTAAGCGAATGGATGGGTGTGTGATTCCAGTCGCAATGGGCCCAGCCTGCGAGCTCCGGACAAGGGCACAAGGGAGATAACGGATGAAAGGAACGTGAGACGGATGAGGTGCCGGCCGAAAACGTGGGCAAGTGTGCATGAAACCAGGAGACACAGCAGCAGCAGTTCTGCCAAGGAGGGCTTTTTTGCTTTTGCTTTTTCCTTTCCTTTCTTTTTTTTTTAAAGGGGGAACTTGACACTTCATGCTCAGAACATTTTATCTTCCCTTTTAGGAGAGGGGGCATAAACAAGAGGACGGTTTCTTGGACAAACTGCCCAATGCAACATTTTTGCGGCTACGCTGGCTGGGGCATGCTGGGAGTTGTAGGCCAAAAACATCTGGGGACCCAAGGTTGGAGAGCACTGCCCTAGAACAAGCCATGGCTTGGAAAAGCCATGGCTGAGGAACATGGCGTAGCCTCTGTGGCTCAGCGTGTTGTGTGAACCCAGCCGTTCTCCGAGTGCTTCCTCTCCCCCGCCCGCCCGCTGCTTCTGGGAGCCCTTTTACCCCGACGTGAACCCTCCTTCCATCTCTGCTCTGGCTGAAAGAAGCGGATTACTTAATTAACAAGGCCAGCAGAGTGCCTGGGTGACAATCTCTCTATCTGTGGTGCAACTTCGCTGGGGGGGGGGGCGGGCGGCGGCAGGGGGGGGGATGCTCGAGGGACCGAGCGCACACATGTGGTATCACTTCCCCCTTTTATTCAGACCATGCCGGTCTAAATGAATAACAGCTCTTACAAGCCCCCCCGGGGGCCTCTTGATAAAAAAAAAGAAGAAGAAGAAGAAGAAGGAAAAAAAAGAAAGAAAGCTGCCCTCTTTAGGAAAAGGGGGGTGGAGACGGGGGGGGGGGAAGAAACAAGCCAGAAAAGGGCTCTCCAGGAGAGAGACACTTGACTTCTGACCTTTTTTCTCAAAGGCACCTGTGTCAGCTTTTAAACCCCACCGACGGCAATTATCCACTTTCAACGTGAAGTGTTTTAAACCTCGGACCCCCGTTAATGGAGCTCGGCGTATAGGCGTGTCATTGCAGACTTCCTGATCGGGCCGTGTTGTTGGTGGGGTGGTGGGGTGGTGGGCGGGCGGGCAGAGTCGAGAGAGACGGGGAGAGATGTCTTGCCGCAGTTGAAAGAGAGTTTAGGGATGAGGCAGGAGATGAATCGGTTTCTCCTTTCCTGACAGCTTCAGACAAAAGAACCCTTTTAGGCACCTGGTCTGTGTCTCCCGCACCTGCGTCAAGAGTTGGGGTGGAGGAAGGAGGGGGGGAGACGGACCTTTGTACTCTCTCGCCTTGATCCTTTTGTTTGCAGGTATCTGTCTACGGCCACCCCGGGTCACTTAATAGCCCTTCAGAGGGAGGGAGACAAAAGCCGGGAGGATTCACAATGGCTAGTTCCCCCTTCCTCGACCACCGTAATAAGCTTTCTGTAGCATTACGTGGATTTATTTTATTGGGGTGAGGGTGGCGGAGGCGTGAGGCGTGGAGGTGGGCAGCAGGAGGAGAAAGGGGCGCCCTCGCTTAGCCTGGGTTGTGTCCGTTGCTCAGCTGAGGGAATCCTCGGAGGCATTTTCCATCTGCCGATAGAACACGGGGTTGGGGGGGTTGGGGGCACGCGGGAAAAAAAAATAACGCGACCTTCTCCGAGTCTCCTGCCGCTTGTGCGGTTGCTGTTTCTACCTGTGTGTTTCGCCCCTCGACATCGGAATGATTTGCCTCCGCAGTTTGTCCAGGCATGCACTTACGCCAGTGCTTTTTTTTCTGGAGAAAAAGGTACCGGAACTCTTGGATTACATTTCCTCGGGAGTAGATGGCGATTAAACTGTAATGCAATTAATAGAAGAAAAGATGCTGGAACTCAGTTCCGGTGAGTTCCACAAGAAAAAAAAGCCCTGACTTACGCAAACGCAGACACAAACAGAGTACTGTGAGAGGCTTTGAATGGCCAGAAGTCCAATACCGAAAGGCCTAGAGCAGTGTTCTCCTCCAACCTTGGCCCCCCAGATGTTTTTGGCCTACAACTCCCAGCATGCCCCAGCCAGCTGCGCTGGCTGGGGCATGCTGGGAATTGTAGGCCAAAAACATCTGGGGGGGCCAAGGTTGGAGAACACTGGCCTAGAGGGAGCCTTCATGTTCCAAGCAGCAAGTGGCAGTTCAGAGGATGGAACGCTCCCTGGAGGGGGAAAAAAAAGTTTCCTCCCCTACGCACGGAAAACTAGCAGGTCAGGAAGAAAGGTAGGCTTCGCACCCTTCTCCTTGGCTGGCATTTTTCTAAGTGCAGGGCATTTTTTTTTTTTAGGTAGGGAGGAGCATCCCACCAGGTTACAACCTTTGGGGCTTTTTGGCTTAGAAAAAAAAAGGGTGAGTAAGGGGGAAGGTGTATCAAATGATGCACGGCCTGGTGAAAGTGGATAAAGTGAAGTTTCTCTCTCCCTTTCTCATAAAAGTCGACACCCTGGGATTATCCCATCAGTCATGGGAGATTTAGGGGCAGACAAAAAAGAAGTGCTTCTTGGGATTCGCTCCCGTGAGATGTAGTGGTTGATGGCCACCAACTTGGACGAGCTTCAGACCGGGATCGGAACCATTTATGGAGAATTATAAGGCTATAAACAGGGCTGGCGTCAAGGGTGGGCACGGTCGGGCACCACCAGTTGAGGGCCCACACCCCAGCAGGAGGGGGGGGGCACTGACAAGAACCCTCTGGATCAGCGCTTCCACTTCAGCATTGTGTAACCGGGTTGCCCGCCTGCCTCTCGCTCTGGCCCAGACGACGGCGGCGGTGAGAAGGAGGAGCAGGAGACGCCGCGGCCTGCTTGCTCCCTGGCGCTCTGCAGTGATGAGAAAGAGGATGAGGAGCAGGGCTTTTTTTCTGGTGGAACTCACCGGAACTGAGTTCCAGCACCTTTTCTTCTATTAATTGCATTACAATTTAATCGCCATCTACTCCCGAGGAAATGTAATCCAAGAGTTCCGGTACCTTTTTCTCCAGAAAAAAAGCACTGATGAGGAGTAATAGTAGCTGGCGACAATGGCAGTGAGAAGGTCGACTTACGGAGGGAGCGGGCCCACTGAGGGTCTCTTGCTCAAGGACCCTCCAGAACCTGGAGCTGGTAGTATATATTAGCTCCGGGATCAGAGGCAGCATGCCTGTGTGTCTGTCCACCAGTCGCCGGGGAACACGAGTGGGAGGGTGCTGTTGTTGTTGCACTCATGCCCTGCTCGTTGTGGGCTTCCCGTTGGGGCACCTGGTTGTCCACGGTGGGAACGGAATGCTGGACTGGATTTTATTTTATTTATTTATTATATTTATCAATCGCCCATCTGGCCGGTCACCCGGCCACCCTGGGCGATGTACAATTAAAATACAACAAAACAACACAATAAAATATAATAATTAAAACAATATAAAAAATTCTCATTAAAAACTTAACCCACCCCATATTCCCGCCTGAACAGCCATGTTTTTAATGCACGGCGGAAGCTCATCACGGAGGGGGCATGGTGAAGGTCACTAGGGAGGGAGTTCTATAACGTAAGGGCCGCCACAGAGAAGGCCCTCTTCCTAGTCCCCACCAGCCTGGCTGCTCTGGCTGATGGGATAAGGAGAAGGCCGTCCGTGGCAGACCTTGTTGAGCGGCCTACTTGATGTTGCTGGAGGCGCTCCTTGATAGATCACTGGCAATGCTGGATGGGGATAATGATGGCAGTTATAGTCCAAAACGAAAACAAAAAAACAGAGGACAGGCTGGACAGCACATTGGGGAGGACTGGTATATCCTAGCGGGAGCCAGTGTGGCGTAGTAGTGGTTAAGAGTGTTGGACTGGGACTCGGGAGATCCCGGTTCTAGTCCCCGCGCGCGGCCATGAAACTCACTGGGTGACTTTGGGCCAGTCACTTGACTCTCAGCCTCACCTACCTCACAGGGTTGTTGTGAGGATAACATGGAGAGGTGGAGGAGGATTATGTAAGCCGTCTTGGGTTCCTTTCAGGAAAAAAGGCGGGGTATAAATATAATAAATAAATAAATAAATAGATGGATAGATAACAAGAGAGTCAGGCGCCGGACTAAGGTGGCCAAAATGGGGCTACTGGGGAACAACAGGGAGGCATTGGCAGTGCTTTTTTTCTGGAGAAAGGGGTACCGGAACTCTCGGATTACATTTCCTCGGGAGTAGATGGCGATTAAATTGTAATGCAATTAATAGAAGAAAAGGTGCTGGAACTCAGTCCCGGTGAGTTCCACCAGAAAAAAAAGCCCTGGATTGGGATTGTAACATCTGAACAGCCTTGAACAGCCCTATAAAGACTCGTCTGATCTCAGAAGCTAAGCAGGGTCGGGCCTGGTTAGTACTTGGATGGGTGACCGCCTTGGAAGACCAGGTGCTGTAGGGAGGGACCATCGCTCAGTGTGAGAGAGCCGCATGCTCGGCATGCAGCAGGTCCCAGGTTTGATCCCCGGCCTGTCCAGGTAGGGCGTGGAAAGAATCCCGCCTGAAACCCTGGAGAGCCCGTCAGTGTTGACAATACTGGCCTATATGGACCAAGGGTCTGACTCAGTATAAGGCAGCTTCCGGTGTCCCTATGTATGCTCAGACGAACCGCAGGGTGTGCAGAAGTAGAAAAATCTGGGGGGGGGGGGGAGAGAGGAGAGGGGACCTAAGGGGGCAAAAAAAACTCCAGAAACAACCCAATGAAAACTGAGCATATTCAGTGGTCACAGAATGCCGAGCATCTGCTGGGGGAATGGAATGGAGCACCCTGAAAGAAGAGACTGGGCTGGCTGGAACACCGGAAGCAAACACGGCACTGTTCAACATATGTGGAAGCTATGCATAACTACCACTTGTTATGCATGACTTCCTAAAAAGAAATGGGGCTGCGCCAGTGGGAGGTAGCAACCGGACCTTTACACACCTTGAAGTGGAATCCGTTCACAGGGAGCATCATCAAGATATTAGGAACCGGAGCCAGGTCCAGATTTGGGGGGGGGGGGAGCTGTGGCAGGGTGCCATCTTGGATCCCCTCCTACCTGGACATCTGGATTAGGGGGGGTCACTTATGAATCGCCAAAAATGAGAGAAAATGCCTCACCAAAAAAGAGGAATACAGAAGACACTGACTTGCATAAAGTTGGCATATGAGAGATACAGATAGATGATAGATAGATAGATAGATAGATTAGATAGATAGATAGATTAGACCAGGGCTCTCCAACCTTGGGTCCCCAGATGTTGCTGGCCTACAGCTCCCAGCATACCCAGCCAGCATGGCTAATGGCAAGGGATTCTGGGAGCTGCAGTCCAGCAACATCTGGGGACCCAAGGTTGGAGAGCCCTGGATTAGAATGATAGACATGCCAATATAGAAATAATCATTAAAACTTAAATAAATAGAAATATGTTCTGTCTCACCGTGGTGCTGAAGGCTGTGACCAGGTGACCTTGTGTGCCTGCCTGTTCAGGCTGCTGTCCAGGTGCTCACTGTGGTTGGGCCACGGCTCTTGTGGTTCTTTATCTTGATACCAGACTTGGACAGGACCGCCCTTCAAACAGAAGATGCCTTCAAAGAGAGGACAGTCCTCTGCTAAAGAGGACACACGGCCACCCTGATTCCAGGTGGGTGTCAGTTGCCATAGTGGCCACGATGGCAGCTACCAACTTGATTTCCCTATAGTGCAGGGCTCTCCAACCTTGGGTCCCCAGATGTTGCTGGCCTACAGCTCCCAGCATACCCAGCCGGCATGGCTAATGGCAAGGGATTCTGGGAGCTGTAGGCCAGCAACATCTGGGGACCCAAGGTTGGAGAGCCCTGCTATAGTGCAATAACACCGGAAGTTCTGGTTCCAGAAATATGGCTGGGAGCTCAGGCAGCGATGGTGCCCCTGCAAGCATCACCTGCAGTGTGGGCCTCGGCATTTCCCCGACCATGCCAGACAGTGGCGCTGGGGCTGAGTAGAACAATGCAACTGAATGAGCTGGAGCACTGTCTGTCTGAAGTGTAATGCAGAAAAATAGCAGCAGCGACCCCTTTCGTAATCTATTTCCCCAAACATTGAGCCCTTCCGAAAAAGGGGACTTTGTACTGAAATTCAAAACATCACAGGATACTGGTCACAGCCTAGATTAAGGCAGTCACTAACTGAATGACCACACTGATAATGATTTTCCATTTTCAAACATTAGCAGAAAGGGCATGCTTCCCTTTCATGCACCATGAAGCAGGGATGGGGACTCGGACTCGAGGACTCGACTCGTGAGTCGGACTGAGTCCCCCCTCTGACTCGACTCGGACTCGAATCCCAATATTTTTAATGGGACTCGAGACTCGACTCGGGACTCGAGACCAAGGACTCGTCAACATCCCTGGGCTGTTGACGAGTCTTCTGGCTGTGCCAGAAGGAGCGCGATCACCGGTGAAGAGCGCATGGAAGCGAGGCGCGCCGCTGCTCGGCCACTATGGACAGCTACCAGGAGCGCAGCCCCAACGATGTGTTGAGATTTATTTTGATTGATGTGTTGTTGTGGGGGGTTTGGGTTAGGGTCAGACATTTTGGGTTTGGCTGCCTCTGCCTGCCTGTTTGGGGTTCCCAGCCTCCTCTGCCTGCCTGGTCTCTTCTTGACCTGTTCAGCAGTTGAATTGTCCAAGACAAAGGCCTCTGCCTGCCTGCTTTGGGGTTCCCTGCCTCCTGTGCCTGCCTGGTTATTTTGGGTTTGTCTGCCTGGTCTGTTCTTGCCAAAATCAGTTGCAGAGTTTTGAAATAAAAAGGCACACTTATGCCTAGAATTTATTTAAGCCACACATCTGAAGTAGCCTTATTTTGTTGGGGGGAAGCCCCATTGATTTTAATAGGGACTCGTGGAGTCAGTTTTGGGAGTGACTCAGGACTCGTGACTCGTGAGTCACCATTTTGGACCAAGGACTCGGACTCGGACTTGAGACTCGGGTCCAAAGACTCGTGACTCGACTCGTGACTCGAGACCAAGGACTCTTCAACATCCCTGCCATGAAGAAATCCCATCCAAAACAACAACTGAACAACCTCAGGCCCCAGAGGTGATCTTGGCGAATGCAGTAAGGCAGAGAGAGAGAGAATGAGAGATATTAGCAGCTTAGATGAATTTCTCATTAAGGCCAGGATCGAATTGCCAAGGTTGCTGAAAGCTTTGGCTGGCCATTTCAAAGGGATTCTGCAGCATCTTTCTGGGCCTGGTTTTTAAAGCATTTCTCCCGCTGAAAAATAAAACCACCCAGCTGCCGATCATTGTGCAATGTCCACATGCTACAGTTCAAGGCCCGCTGCGCTTAATGCTTCCCAGGGCGCTCTGAGTTGGGAAGCTGAACGACGCGTGCTTCCCACAGAAATACTGCAGCCCAGTCGGGGGAAAAGCTGACTGAAAGAGTACCACGCATGGTATGAATACCAGTTAATGGTATTAACTGGCCAGGCCAGTTAATTCAATCAGGAGCATAACTAGGGCGGGGTGACATGGGCCCCTATCCCGAGCACAACCTCTACACAGATGCAACATTGGCAAAGGTCTCGTAATATGTTAGCTATAAAAAGAACATACAGTTACGCAAAGCTTGCTTTCTTTTCTTTAGTTCAAAACGTAGTGGTGGGAGTGTTGGACTGGGACTCGGGAGATCTGGGTTGCAGTCCCGCTTGGCTGTGAAGCTCGCTGGGTGAGCTTGGGCCAGTCACTGACTCTCAGCCTAACCCACCTCACAGGGTTGTTGTGTGGATAAAATGGAGAGGAGGAGGAGGAGGAGGAGGAGGAGGAGGAGGAGGATGATGATTATGGAAGCCGCCTTGGGTTCCTTGCAGGAAAAAAGGCGGGGTATAAAGATAATAAATAAATAAATAAATAAATATGAAAAGCCAGGCATATGCTTGCTTAGAGGCTTAGTAAGGGCAGCAGGCTAGGCAGAGAGGCCTGTGCAGAGTCTTGCTGGCCCTGTGTCGGCATTCAGCTTACTCTCTGCACACCACCATGGCTGCTTGCCGAAGGTAGGGTGGGCCGGGCGGGTGTCCCCTTTTATACCAGGCCAGTATTTCCATCAGTGCTCAGGATAGTGTCCTCTTTCCCTTTTTGCCTGATAAAATTCTAGGGAACTTTACTGGACACTCGGAGAAGAAGGTTCTAAGGTGGCACCACAGCTACCAACTCAGCAGGGATCAGGCGACGAAAGGGGCCAGCCGAGGTCCCATAAGCTTGGCAACCGTGACTCTAAGCAACCGCTCAGCTTCTTGCTTGCTCATTCATCAACGCCGCACCATCAGCCCAATTAGTATAGGTTTCCTATGCCTGCCTTACCCAATCTGGTGCCCTCCATATATTTTGACTACAACTCCCATGATCCCTGACCATTGGCCATCCTGGTTGGGGCTGGTGGGATTTGTAGTCTGACAGGCACCAGGTCGGGAGAGCCTGTCCTAGGCAGTTGGTCCCATGTCTGTAGAAGCTGTATCCATGTGGTTCCCAGAAGTACTAGCCTGGTGTAGGAAGCCCGGTGATTGCTGGAATGCCCAGTTGTGGAGCTTCCTCTCCAACCGTGAACCGAGTGAGCTGTACCCATTAAAATTCTGGTAGCTGTATTCTACACAAGCGTCCAAAGGCTGTCCAGTGTGTAACACACTGCAGCAGTCCAACGGAGAGCTTGTCAGCGCATGGATATAACCCGTGGTCAGCACTCAGCGGACGATCCCTCTTCGCACACAGTGTGGTGAGCGCGGTCTTGAGGTGGAGAACGGCGTGCAAAGGATGGGAAGAAGAAGGAAGGGGATTCTGCCATCCAGGGCCGGCGCTACCACTAGGCAGACCCAGGCGGCTGCCTAGGGCGCGTGGCGGAAGAGGGCGCAGAAACGCTGCGCTCCTTCCTCGCCGCCGGCGCGCTCCTGCCCGCCTGCCGCCTCCGCCGCGCCTCCCCGCCCGCCCGCCGCTGCACCTTCCCCCCCCCGCGCGTGCCCGCGCGTGCCCGCGCGCCCGCCCGCCCACCACCTACCTACCTTCGCGTCGTTTCCGGAGCCCCGCCGGTGTTGTTTTGGCGGGAGGAACCAGGGCAACAGGGCTTAAACAGCCCTGTTGCCCTGGTTTCCCCGGCAAAAAAAAGCGCGCAGGGGTCCCGTCGCGTCGGAGGAGGAGGCGGCGGCAGCAGCAGCCAGCAGCGGGGGGGGGGGAAGGTAGGTGGTGGCGGCGGCACGGGGGGGGTTGCAGAGCAGGGCTGCTTTGCTCCAGAGCCCCCCCCACGGCACGAGAGGGGGGGCGCTAAATATAATTTGGCCTAGGGCGCCAAACAGCCCTGCACCGGTCCTGCTGCCGTCCAGTGTGAACAGGCAGGCTGCTAAGCCAATGCTATAAATTAAGCTCATACGAAAGGCAGCTGATGCAGCAAGCTTGCCAGGAGACGGAGCGGACGGCCTTGTTCCTTGCAAATTAAACATCTATTATTTACAACAAGAACGGAAAGTTTGCCAGCCGTTGTCAGGACCACAGCAAAGGGAGGATTCGCAGTGCAAATGACAGTGGGAATGTTGGAGGAATGAACTGATGCTGAAGAAGTTTTGATCCTGACTTGGACAGAACAACAGGAAGTCCAGGTTTTAGGAATTGACTAGGAACATCTCTTGTCATTTCAGGGCGGGGGGGGGGGTGAGCAGACGCCCCCTGTTATTGCTTCATAGGTTCATTCCACTCTGTTCTTCCAGCTGCTCCTGAATTCCGGTTTAACTATGAGAATTTCTGAAAAATTAAAACCAGGACTGGAGCATGCAGAGTTTATAGTATTGTTTATACAGTCATGCCTTGGATTGAGAGCATAATTCGTTCCGGAAACGTGCTTGTGTAATCCAAAACACTCTTATATCAAAACGAAATCTCCCCCCAAAAAAATTTGTACAGAGATTTTTAATTTAAGCCGTACTACAGTACTTGTAGTGCAAGATGTCACTTGTATATCAAGTAAAAAAATAATTAAATAAATATTTAAAAATTTGCTTGTCTTGCAAAACGCTCTCAAACCAAGTTACTTGCAATCCAAGGTATTACTGTAGTTTATAGTGGGGTTTTTTTTAAAAGATAAGATAGTTGCTTTTAGTTCTTACATATTTTGTATTTTTACTGAATGCATGTAAGCCACCCTTGAAATACAGTGTGTTGAAATCTAAGGTATAAATTCTTGTCCTTATCCTTATTTATTTCATTTCTATACTGCCCAATAGCTGAAGCTCTCTGGGCAGTTCACAGCAATTCATGAAACACAGAACACAGATCCAGTAATAAAATACAGCATAAAATATGGATACAATAATAAAATACAGCATAAAATACAGATACAATAATAAAATACAGCATAAAAATACAGATGCAATAAAATACGGCATAAAATACAGATACAACAAAATATAGCATAACATTTCAATAAACAAAATGCATAAAATAGAATAAATTCAGAGGAAGAGAAATATGGAAGTCTCTCCTCGGTGGTCGGGCCCCTGCCATAATTGCCCTGCATGCAGAATGTTCTTAGTTTGGTTCCTGCACATTCAGTTGAAAGGATCTCTGGACTGCAGGGTCGGGAAGGTCCCCAAGAGTAGGAAAGGGTGAGAATTTTGTTTCAGATTGGCTATGATTAATGGAGATGTGTGAGGATTTCGTTGGGGGGGAGGAAGTCTGGCAAACTCGCCGGGCTCAACCCCCCCCCCGAACTCTGTCCCACCGACCTGCCTCCCCCAGCCCAACTCGTGTTCTCCCAAGTTGAGCTGGGGAAGCGACTTCCGGGTTCCCGGCGGAACATTAGACAACCCGACTGTCTAATATTAATCTTTGTAAGCCACTCTGGGAGCCTTTTTTGGCTGAAGAGCGGGGTAAAAATGCTGTAAATAAATAAATAAAATAAACACGTTTTACGTAGAAAATGGCGTGAGATGCATGAAAAGCGGCTGCAATTTGTGCAAGTTACGGAAATTGCAACTGCTTTTAGCGCATGCGACGCCATTTCCTACGTAAAAAGCACTCCGCCGGGAACCCGGAAGGCCGCTGAGCAGCTCGGCTGGTGTTCGCTTTTGCCCTGGCTCGGCAGGCGCCCGCCAAACATCCAGCGAGTCGGGTGGCGGGCGGATTGCCCACCACTAGATCAGAATTTGCCCAAATTCACAAAGTGCTCCATATTCAGGGGGGGGGAAAACCTTGAGATTTTATAAAATTGAACGTGGGAGAAACTGAGACAGACAGATTTGTCCATCCAGGCCCAGGACTTTGCTATTAATAGTCTGGGATTGAATCTCTGTCTGTTCAACCACAGTGCTCAATTAGGGTCGCCACCTCTTTTTTCTGACAGGCTCCTCATCTTTATCAGCTGTGTGTGTGTGTGTGTGTGTGTGTGTGTGTGTTGTCTGTGTATATTTTAGGATGTTTTAAAGATGTTTTAAAGATGTTTTTAGGATGTTTTAAGATGTTTAATAGTATATATTGTGTTGTTTTAGTTTAGGTATTTTATATTTTCTGTTGTTCCCCGCCTCGATCTAGATGGAGAGGCGGGTAATAAATAAAATAGTATTATTATTATTATTATTATTATTATTATTATTATTATTATTATATATGTTTGTACACGAATGGTTTTTTATATTATCTACGATATTGTATTTGTAAAGTTTTAAATCTTTGTAAACTGCCCAGAGAGCTTTGGCTAATGGCCAGTATAGAAATGTAATGAATGAATGAATGAAAGAATGAATGAATGAATGAAAGAAAGAATGAATGAATATGACACATTGTGGTGCTCTCCATGCTGGGAATAGCTGTACCTATTGAATTTGGCTGGTGCAGATGGATAAGAATTTTCGTTTCAGTTTGCTTTTCCGTAAGAATTTCCCAAAATTCACAAAGTACTTCACATTCAGTAGAGAAAGAACTTGAGGTTTATTTTTTTAAAACCGAACGCAGAAGAAAGTGAAATGGACAGATGCGCCCGCCCCTACCCAAGAGACGTGGCCAGCAAGAGCAGACAGTGCTGGCCTAGAGGGATCCGTGGCCCGATCCAGGATGTGGCAGGTTCATGCACAAATGCTCTCGCGCACCTCCCATTCATTTCCATGGGCCTTGCATGGGAGAGGTTCCCGGCAGATTGTGTCATCGGCGCGTAGGCAGCTCCAGAGATCGTGATGGGGCGTGGGGGTGGCAGAGTTACCCGTTGCACAATGTGGGAATATGTCTTCCTCGTGGCTGGGCTGACCATTCAATGTTGCTTCTCCCTCTGGGGAGCAGAAAAGCCCAGAGATCACAAGAAGAGCACTCGGGCCACCACTGGGAAGAAGAGGACACCGGGAGCTACTGCCACCTGCTCAGTCACTTTCAAAGAAAAACTCTGGGAAAACTCCGGGAAAGAATTCCAGAGCCAATCCAAGAACCCAGAAAACTTTTGCTCCTGCACCGCCCCCTGCTGCTAAAAAACAAACAAAAACCCCACCCCCTTCCCTTTCTTTACCTTGGCAATGGGCTGTGGCTAGCGCAGCAGCTCTTGAGGAAGGGCCGCCGTGGCACCAGGTCAAGTGGTTGATGTATGGGGTTTTGTGTGTTTTTTTCTTATTTGCAATAGAGATTAGCCGGGAAGGAGTAGAGCACGGAGTTGTGAGAGCTGGACTGACCCGGGTTCAAAAACTCCCCTAGCCAGTGACCCTCAGTCCCAGTCACGCAGGCGGAAGGAGGAGATAACAGCAGTTAATAAAGATTAAGGAGTTTATTTGTAAGACCCAATTACATGGGATTAAGGCAATCAATGCATCTCTACTCACTACATCATTGCAGACTCAAATCCTATACCCCAGTGGTAAGGCTAGATGAAGTGAAGTCCAAAACAATACACATGTCGTGTCGAGACGAGAAGCAGCAAGTGGAAGAGAGAGAGGCAAGTGAGGAAGTGAAAGCTATCAGCAAGTGTGCTAGCTTTATACCCCAGACCCTTTGTACCTATAAATAGGATATTACTCACCCCAGTTGTATAACCTATTCATCAACATGTTTACCCCAAATCTGTTCAAGGCTGCTGAGTCATATCACCTCGAGACTATGTCTCGTGACCAAAGGCCTTCTGTACTTGAACTCAAGTAACACCCACCAGGTCAGGTGATAATCCTGATGTCAGGTGGTAATCTCGTTCTGCCTATGCAAAACCCAACAGGAGTAGGGTCGCGTGCAAGGTCGATGATGTGGGGCTGCAGCAGCTCAGGGGTGGAGCGCTCGCTTTGCGTGCAGAAGGTTGCAGGTTCAGTCCTCCCCGGCAGCGTCTCCTGGTAGGGCTGGAAGAATTCCTGCCTGAAATTGCAGAGCCGCTGCGGCGCTGCTACCAGTCAGGGTCGACAGCACTGGGCGAGACTTGGTCTAAGGCAGCTTCCGATGTCCCACACCTGCATCTACAAGCCACTGCTGTGGCTTCAGGCAGGATTCTTTCCTAGCCCTGCCTGGAGATGATGGTGATGATGATGGTGATGATGGTGGTGATGGTGATGGTGATGGTGATTTATATACCGCCCAACAGCCGAAGCTCTCTGGGTGGTTTTACAACAATCAATAAAAGACAACAATACAATATAAAATATACACAATAAAAACATTATAAAAATTTACAACCAAGTTGAAAATGACACAAATGGCTAAAACAAATTAATGCAACGTGGCCCATAAAAGATTAAAAATATAACCACCCCACCACATGCACTATGTAGAGTTGTGTAAAGCCTCGGCATAGAGGGCAGTCTTAACCTGGCGCCAAAAGGATTGTAGAGTTGGCGCCAGGCGGGCCTCGGGGGTGGGGGGGAGCTTGTTCCAGAGTTGGGGGGGCTACCACAGAGAAGGCCCTCCCTCTGGTCGCTGCTCTCCGAGCCTCCCTCAGAGGCGGCAACCGGAGGAAGGCCCCAGATGTTGAGCGCAGTGTCCGGGTAGATTGTGGTTGGGGAGAGGCACGTTCCGTCAAGTATTGTGGTCCCAAACTGTGTAGGGCTTTAAAGGTTAAGACCAGCACCCTGAATCAGGCACGGAGATGCCAATGATCGAAACTGGGACCTTCTGCGTGCAAAGCAGAGGCTCCATCACTGAGCGACGGCCCCGTCACCATAATCAAGCTTTCACTGTGCTTCTCTACTTCGCTCTCTGCTCCTCCTTCCCATCTAATCTCCATTGCAAATAAGAAATGGGGGGGGGGGGAATGTGTCAGTTCTCCCCGACCTGGTGTCCTCCAGATGTGCCAATGACCATGCTGGCTGGGGATGATGGGAGTTGTAGTGCAACACATCCGGAGGGCACCAGGTTGGGGCCGGCTGACACACGTGACATTCCTAGCCCATCCCCGTGGTACCAGGCAATAGCATGCAGACCCCCCACCCCCACCCCTCGGCACCGTGTGGGGTTCTTTCTTCTCAGCGTCCTCTCTTGGACCCCTCCTTCCCTTCTGCTCCAGCCTTCGCCATACATGGGGGGGGCCCTGCTTCGTCGCTCCAAACTGTTCCCCTTGCTTCAGTCTCTGCAGTGGGGGAATTCCAAGCTGAAAGCTCTGATGAGCTGCAGAGCTCCCTGGGTGGCCATTCGCATCTCGCTCCCTCGCAGCCCGAGGCAGGGTCGCTTTGAGGATAAAAATGCCCCCTCTGAGTCTCAAAGGAAGCCGTGGGATGCAAATGAGCATCTCTGACTCTTCTCGCTCGCTTTCCTAATCCATGCCACCTGCCCAGCAGCCCTGCCTCTGCCCCGTTTCTCCTGGCAGCACGCATCTACTTCTGTCCCTACTAGGCTCTCTGTCCTGCCTCTCCTATCCCGAGAGAGAGCTCTCTCTCCCCTGCAGCGATTTTCAGCCATTCTGTCGCTCGCCCCTGCAGCCTGAGTAATTAGAATGTTTGTGAACATCCTGTGACATCACAATGGGCCGGCCAAAATGGCAGAGAGATAACAGTCCCTTCTTGACCTATTATATATAGTAGTTTTTGGACTTGCAATATCTTCCACCTGCCTACATCAGGTTTGCTGCCTTCCCTTGAAAAAGCAGGGTTTTCGGTTTTGCCTGTTTGGGGTGAATGCACACGCACGCCACACACACACACACACACACACACACACACTCACTCAGGAGAACTCTGCGCAGCTGTCTGTGGTGTATGACATCAGCACTGGGTGGAGCATGCCCTGGGACAAAACAACCTCCAGGCACCGCAGGAGAAGGACCACGGCTTCACCCATTTTAGGAGTTTGAGTAATATACGGCATATTAATAATAGAATCCTCATGTTGAGATCACTCTCTTTTAACCTCTCGTTGCCAAGGCGGGTTCTAAAATAAGCCCAGCTGTGGCTGCTAAGTCCATTTACTGTGGGGCTGTTTTGCATTGTCGAGCCCAGGCGGCCTCCCTCTCTCTTCCGCGCACCCACCCATCCTTCCCCGGGTTCAGCTCTTTGTTTGGAATACTCCTTGTCACGACAGTAGGTGCCAGAATCCAGCTGTTCTTTCCCCAAACTTCTGGGAGAGGAGAGGCCCGGTTACATCTCGTTCTCGTAAATACAAAAATAAAGGGGGAAAAAATAAAATTTAAAAAATCCAGTTCCAGCGAGAGTCTTTGAGCTGGGCCGTCGCAATGCCCGTGGCAAGTGTGTCATTGGAAACAGGCGTTCAAGCCGGCCCGGGGTGGGTGGGTGTGTGGGCAGACGGAGGAGCAAACACAGCTCCCCGTCACACTTTTCAGGAAGGCCGCCTGGTGTGCGAGAAGGAACAGAGTGTGTGTACTCCGTCCAGAACCATTTCCCTGTTGATCGCTTCTGCGTTTGAGGAGCCGGGCCAAGCAAAAACTCAGAGAAATGGCAGATGTGTGGGCCTTCCTTCCTCTCTAGCAAACAGGTCATTTGTTTCTTCTCTCCCGCTAAACCCCCGCCTCTCTCTCCCCCCCCTTTTTTTTTTTTTTTGGTGTGCAAAACACATGCACATTTGTTTTATATTCATGGTGCGCCATTACGCTAGTGTTGTACTCGGAAAGCTTTGGCGAAGATATTACGATCCAAATGTGGCATTTTGTACCAGGGACAACAAGATGCCTCGCCCAGATAGCAAAAAAAAGCATAAGCTTTGTAATCGGATTTCCAAACATGTTTGCAGACGTGAATCATTTGGGGGCCTTTCAACAGAGAGAAAACAAGAGGACGAGGGTAGGAGAGGTCATGGGGTGGCCACGTGTCCTCCTTGACAGAGGGCAGTCCTCTGTTTAAAGGGCTGCCAGAGGACTGGGGTGGCCACTGTGGCCTATTTATTTATTTATTTATTTATTTATTTATTTAATATATTTATTCACCGCCCATCAGTCAAAAGGCTCCCTGGGTAGTTTACAAAACAAAGCAATGCAAAAATATATCAACAAAATAATATAAAAACACAAACATATAAAATATAATATGATTAAAGCAAGCAGCCAAAATAAATTTAATCCAGAGGTACAGTGGTGATAACGAAAGGAATAAAATCAACCATTAAAATATTGGGCAAATAAAAAGGTCTTCACCTGGCACCTGAAGGAACAGAGGGTAGGCACCAGGTGCACTTCCTTGGGGAGCTGATTCCATAGATGGGGGTGCCACAACTGAGAAGGCCCTTCCCCTAGTAGTCACCCTTCTAGCCTCTTTTGGAGGGGGCACTCTGAGAAGGGCCTCCGAAGAAGATCTCAGGGTTCGGGCAGGCTCATATGGGATGAGGCATTCCTTCAGATAACCTGGCCCCAAAGCATTCAGGTTATCCTTCAGATAACCTGGCCTAGAGGATAGAATAATGGATCTGGGCTGCAGAGATCTCGGGATCAAATTCCTCCACATTTGTAAAGTTCACATTGGACCATTTTCAGTGTCTTGACCTAACGTTCCTCTAAGGATAGGGCTGCTCCAAAAGCCCATGTGTCACGGACCAGCCTTCCTTGCAGCCTGGTGCCCTCCAGATGTGTTGGGCTACAACTTGGCCATGCTGGCTGAGATGGTGGGATTTGTAGTCCAACATATCTAGAGGCCACCAGGTTGGAAGGAAGGCTGACAAGGACCATGTCATGAACATGGTGATGTCATGACACTGCCCAGCCAATCAGATCTGTGTATATGATGGCATCCCTTAGAGCAGCTTTCTTCAACCTGGTGCCCTCCAGATGTGTCAGACTAAAAACTGAAGAACTAAAAAAGCTGGATAAATAAAAAGGTCTTCTCCTGGCACTAAAACGATCACAACGTAGGTGCCAAGTGAGCCTCTCTGAGAAGGGCATTCCACAATTGGGTGCCACCTCAGAAAAGGCCCTTTCCTTTTCATGGAGGATGAAACTCTCTCAGTGGCTACTAGTCATGATGGCCATGTTGCCACCCGACACAGTTCACTTGGGCAGAGGCACCTGGAGGAAATGAATATTACCTGGACAAATAAAAAATGTAGTTGGAAAAAATCCTAAAAAAATCATTGAGAAGGGTTTTTTTCTCTGTCTTAGGCAACAATCCTATCCACAGTTACCAGGGAGTAAGTCCCATTGATCCTAATGAGGCTTACATTTGAGAAGACACATCTAAGATCGCATTGTTAGTGTCCTCTTTTGTCTTGACAAAGTGAAAATCCCAACATGAAAAGTGAGCATGGACCTCAGAAAAGGCATCCAAAGTGTAATGTCTTGGGGTGGGGGTAGGTGGGGTAGGTGTAATGTCTTGGGGTGGGGGCACCTACTGTCGTGACAAGGAGTATTCCAACATTAGTCCTTAACTTAACGTGTCCCATTCATTTCAATGGTTCAACTGCTCCACTTAGGATTAACATTGGATACAACCCATGGAATCCAGAACGGCAGTATAATGTTCGGCACACCATTGTGTGTGTTTTTCTCCTTTGGGAACTGGATTTTTCCCAAGTGGATAACGCCGTACATTGTGGAGGTAATTCCCAGGCCTGGACCAGCTCGTCTTCTTTGATATCCCCCCCCCCCCAGTCCTACTAATCTGTGTCCCACTTAAAGATCCTGCTGTGCTGCCTATGGCCATGCTAACCCCACAGAACACTGTGCGTGCCTTGAACAACTCCCATTCGTTTTAGTGGGGCTTGCACAGGTGAACATGCCCTTGAATTGTACTGAATGGGTCAGATCTATCTCTCTTAAACATGCCGTTGAAGTGTGGAAAGCTCAGCAGGGTCAGGCCCGGTTATTACTTGGATGGGAGACCCCCCTCCTCTAGTTTCCTGCATTGAGCAGGGGGTTGGACTCCATGGCCTGGTAGGCCCCTTCCAACTCTATGATCTATGAAATCTATGAATCATAGAATCATAGAAAAGTAGAGTTGGAAGGGGCCTACAAGGCCATCGAGTCCAACCCCCTGCTCAGTGCAGGAATCCAGGTCAAAGCATCCCCGACAGATGGCCGTCCAGCCGCACCTTGAATGCCTCCAGAGTGGGAGAGCCCACCACCTCCCTAGGTAGTCGGTTCTTTTGTCTTATTGCTCTGACAGTCAGGAAATTTTTCCTGATGTCCAGGTGGAATCTGGGTTCCCGTGACTTGAGCCCATTATTCCGTGTCCTGCAAACTGGTGATCAAGAAGAGATCCTGGCCCTCCTCTGTGTGACAACCCTTCAAGTCCTGGAAGAGTGCGATCACTCTTGTATCATGTATGAATCTATGAATCTATACCCTTGAATCATATCTCCCTCTCCCTCCCTCCCTCTGCTTTGACCCCAGAAGCCCTGGCTCCACTCCACCGCTGGCCGTTTCCTGGATCTTTCTCACTGCCCCGATCAGCTGCGGCTTTTGCACTGTTTACTGTTATTTCTGTGAAATGAACACGAGCACAGCAGAAAAGCCCCATTGGAACAGACCACCAGTCCGTTCCTGCACCCTGCTCCCTCACTGGCCAACCAGATGCTTCTCAGAAGGCCACACGTCCAACACTGTTCTCCCGCTCGAGTTCCCTGGCAACTGGTATTCAGAGGCCTCCAGACTGGAGATGGACTTCGCCCATTGTGATCAGTGGCCGTCGGCTTTCTTCCTCCTGGAATCAACAAGCTCGTTCTTTCACTAATCAGGCTTGCCTAGGTGACGATGTCACTCGGGGCCAATGAAGATATCCAGAGAGAGACTTGGGTCTAGATACTTCTTTTGCCCTCAGAGATGTCCTCACCTAGCCAAATTTCATTGACTGGGTCCGGGGTGGGGAACCTCAGCCCACAGACCAAATCCGGCCCTCCCAGACTCCCAATCTGGCCCTCTGGGGTTCCCCAGAAGGCCACACCCCTTTCCCTGACCCCACCCATTTTCCCAGCCACTGATTCTTTGGTGGTTTCCCAGCCTTTGAAGGTTCCCCCTCTCATTCTAAGGCAGTGTCCTCCAACCTTGGGTCCCCAGATGTTTTTGGCCTACAACTCCCAGCATGCCCCAGCCAGCTACGCTGGCTGGGGCATGCTGGGAGTTGTAGGCCAAAAACATCTGGGGACCCAAGGTTGGAGAACACTGTTCTAAGGGGTTGAAATGCCCCTCCTAAGGTTTAGTTCCTAGTAGGCAGAGTGCAACCTCCAAGAGATTCTCCAGAATAGAATTCTGAACTCAGGATGAATCAGACGCCCCACCACTGGGCTAGCGGACGATTCTGTAGATCCTAGGAAGAAAGCTTTTTTAAAACAAAAAAAGGAAAAAAAGAAACCTACAACAGCCCAATAATTGCAGAAGGGCAACAGCTGTTTGGGGCTGCAAATGGGTTTTTTAAAAAAGGCTACTGTGGGAATGCTGAAGCTGAGGACGAGGGCATTTTGGCCACAAGGGGCCTGGCCACTTTCGTCCCGTTCCCATTCCACGTGGCTCCCTTGAAACGTCAACAAAACCTGGAGGCGCATCTCACGGGAGGAGTAAATGTCCATAAAACGCACCCTCCCCCCTCCTTCCATTTTGGCTCAGCAGGGTCGCAGACAGACTTTAATGCCATTTCGCCTGTGTGGCCACGTCGGCTTGGAGCGAGCAAGGGGGACTCGTAATTCCAGGACAACATGTTTGTGGACAAATGAGAAATCCATGCGTCGGTGCACGCCCATCAGACTTGGCGCTTCGCAAACAAAAGCAATCCTCCCACAAGGAAACCGGGACGTGCGGTTTTTTTGCCTCCCGAACTGGCAGCTTCCAAGGAAGTCCATTAAAAAAAAATATGATCTTGGATGAGCGTTGGAGACGCAGCATGAAAATGTACACAAGCTCTATGGAAGCAGAGACAGGGGATAAGAGCTTTCATGAGCCTCGGCAAAAATGGGACCTGGAGGCGCATATGAAAAATGTAAGAAGAGCCCTGTTGGATCAGACCATCTCATTCAGCTTCCTGCTCCCCACAACCGGGCCTTTCCTCCCCTCTGTTCCCTACTAGCATCTGCTGCTCAGTCACATACTGCTGAAATGTTCTTTATGGCTGATACCTCTTGGATCCAATGAATCACTCTTCATTAATGAGACAGAGCTCTACACTTTGCAACTTATACCCGCCTATTGTGGTTTCACTCTCTCTCTCTCTCTATGTGCCTGATACACTTGGTCAAAGCACTAGTGTTTCACGCTTCAGGTTGTGGCAGAATGTTGTGCTAGTACACACAGCTGTGGAAGAAGGAGGAGGAGGCTAAAATCAAAATCTAACATTATGCCTAGGTCACCTTTAAGGGTCATCATCATCATCATCAGGCGATCACTCGTGACCGAGTAAGATTGTCTTCCGGGATAAAAGGAGGAAATTCTAAAGAAGATTGTGTAGACTCTAGCGATGGGTCCGTAAGTGACTGTGGAGGCCAATTCTAGATCCACACAGCTTCCCACAGTGAGGACACAGGTTACCAGATAGAAGATGGTCCTGTAAAGGATTCATTTGACGTGCTTTTCGCTTAGCACGTTTCTCCCTTTCACCTTGCACTCGGGCTTCTTCAAAGTCCATGGAACCTTTGTGAAAGGCCAACCTCCATTTAGATCGTTCATGGGCCAGAGCTTCCCAGTTTTCGATGTTTATATTGCATTTTTTTAGATTAGCCTTATGAACATCTTTAAACCTCTTATATTGACCACTGATATTCCGCTTTCCATCCTTGAGTTGGGAGTAAAGTAACTGCTTTGGGAGACGGCAGTCAGGCATTCGAACAACATGACCGGTCCACTGAAGTTGGCGTTGAAGGATCATTTTTTCAATGCTAGTAGTCTTTGCTTCTTCCAGTACACTGACATTTGTTCGCCTATCTTCCCAAGTAATTTGCAGGATTTTCCGGAGGCAACGTTGATGAAACCTTTCAAGGAGGTGGAAGTGACGTTTATAGATAGTCCATGTTTCGCAGGCATACAATAAAGTTGGTAATACAATGGCTTCATAAACCAGTGTTTTGGTCTTCTTACAAATATCCCGATCCTCGAACACTCTATGTTTCATTCGAGAAAATGCGGCACTTGCGGAGCTCAGACGATGCTGGATTTCACTGTCGATGTTAGCTGTAACAGAAAGATAGCTGCCAAGATAGAGAAAATGATCGACATTTTCCAGTATTGTCCCGCCAAGCTGGATAGATGGCATCACCAAAGGATTGGCTTGCACTTGCTGATGAAGCACTTTGGTTTTTTTGATGTTAAGTGAGAGACCAAGTTTTTCGTATGCTTCTGCAAAAGCATTTAGGATAGTTTGGAGATCATCCTCTGAATGTGCGGAGACCACATTATCATCAGCATACTGAAGTTCCACAACGGAGGTTGTAATTACCTTACTTTTTGCTTTCAGCCTGCTGAGATTAAAAAGCTTTCCATCTGTTCGATATATAATTCCCACACCAGTGGGAAGTTTCCCCTTGACAAGATGTAAAACCATGGCGATGAAAATGGCAAATAATGTTGGGGCGATAACACATCCCTGTTTAACACCTGATCCCACTTTAAATGGAGCACCATGAGAGCCGTTGTTGTCCAAAACCGTTGCCGTCATGTTGTCATGGAGAAGTCGCAAGATATTCACAAATTTATTGGGGCATCCAATTTTCATAAGGATAGTCCAGAGAGCTGTACGGTCTACAGTATCAAAGGCCTTAGCCAAATCGATAAATGCCATATAAAGGGGTTGATTTTGCTCCCGGCATTTTTCTTGGAGCTGACGTGCAGTAAAAATCATGTCTACTGTCCCTCTAGAGGGGCGGAAACCATATTGAGTTTCAGGGAGGATCTCTTCTGAAATAGATAGAAGACGGTTTGCGAGAATCCTAGCAAATATTTTACCTGCGGTTGCTAAGAGAGAAATGCCCCGATAGTTTCCACAGTCTGTTCTATCACCCTTCTTAAAGAGGGTGATAATTATGGCATCCCTGAAGTCTTCTGGGATCTCTTCTCTTATCCAGATTTTTTCGATGAGTTTATGAAGATGTTGTACAAGTTCGGGCCCCCCTTCTTTAAAGATTTCAGCAGGAATCCCATCTGGTCCACTAGCTTTGTTGTTCTTCATTTGGTTAATGGCTTTTTTTACTTCATCCAAAGTGGGGAGTATTGCAAGTTCCTCTTTAATTTGTTTTTGCGGGATTTGCGAAAAAATCTCATTATCCACCTTAGACTTACGATTTAAAAGGTCATAATAATGCTCTTTCCAACGCAGTGCAATAGACTCTTTGTCTTTTAAGAGTTTGGTGCCATCTTTTGATTGTAAAGGGTTTGTACCATAGGTTTTTGGTCCATAAATGGCCCCTGTGGCCTTAAAAAAGCCCCGTGCATCATGAGATTCTGCAAGTTGTTGAATTTCTTCAGCTTTCTTTTTCCACCAAGCGTTCTTAAGTTCTCTTGTTCTTCTTTGGACCTCAGCCTTTGCACTAGCGTAGGTTTTTTTCTTGGCAGCGCAGTTAATATCATTTTGCCATATTTGGAAGGCTTTCCTTTTTTGGTCAATTATATATTTAATCTTTAAGGGTAGGACCCTCTCAACAAGCTACTGCTGCGCTGCAGTGTTCTGGAATTCTTGATTCAACTTTGGACCAATCACTACTGTCAAGCATCAACTGAAGGTATGAGATCCATCATTAAGGCCGCAAGCCAGAAAAAAAGTCTGACAGCTCCCAGCATTCCCCAGCCAGCCATGCTGGCTGGGGAATACTGGGAGTTGTAGGACTTTTTTCTGTCTAAACACGTATAGGATGGTGCACCCATGCAACCAGCTGAAAGGGAACAAAGCATAGAGTGGTTGTTGTTTGGTTTTTAAAAAATCTTCTATCTGCTCATCATCTTGTACATTTTTTATGGTGCATGCCATTACAGGAACTTAAGGACTGCCTTGTTGTATCAGACACAGGCAAATTAGTCTTACACTCTTTCCAAAAGTGACAAGCCAAATATCGCAGGTAGGGCTGGATGGATGGATCTGTCCATTTTATTTATTTATTTATTTATTTATTATATTTATGAATCGCCCATCTGGCCAGACATAGAATAATAGAATCATAGAAAAGTAGAGTTGGAAGGGGCCTACAAGGCCATCGAGTCCAACCCCCTGCTCAGTGCAGGAATCTAGGTCAAAGCAACTCTGACAGATGGCTGTCCAGCTGCACCTTGAATGCCTCCAGAGTGGGAGAGCCCACCACCTCCCTAGGTAGTTGATTCCATTGTCTTATTGCTCTGACAGTCAGGAAATTTTTCCTGATGTTTAGGTGGAATCTAGGTTCCTGTAACTTGAGCCCATTATTCCGTGTCCTGCAAACTGGGATGATCGAGAAGAGATCTTTGCCCTCCTCTGTGTGACATCCCTTCAAATACTGGAAGAGTGCGATCATATCTCCCCTCAGTCTCCTCTTCTGAAGGCTAAACATGCCCAGTTCTTTCAGTCTCTCCTCATAGGGCCTTGTTTCCAGTCCCTTTATCATCCTTGTTGCCCTCCTCTGAACCCTCTCCAGTTTGTCTATGTCCTTCTTAAAGTGAGGTGCCCAGAACTGGACGCAGTACTCAAGATGAGGCCTAACCAGTGCCGAGGAAAGGGGAATTATCACTTCCCGCGATTTGGAAGCTATACTTCTATTAATACAGCCCAAAATTGCATTTGCCTTCTTTGCAGCCACATCACATTGCTGGCTCATATTCAGTTTGTGATCTACCACAATTCCAAGATCCTTCTCACTTGTAGTATTGTTGAGCCAAGTGTCCCCCATTCTGTAACTCTGCATTTGGTTTCCTCTCCCTAGGTGCAGCACTTGGCATTTATCCCTATTAAATTTCATTCTGTTGTTTTCGGCCCAGCGCTCCAGCCTATCGAGGTCACTTTGAATTTTGTTTCTGTCTTCCAGAGTATTAGCTGTTCCACCCAACTTTGTGTCACTCTGAGTGATGTACAATCCAATAAAATACGAGAGGGGAGGGAACACACACACACAGTATAAAACACAATTAAAAACAGAACAAAACTTAAAAATCCTAACCCACCCCATATTCCCGCCTGAAAAGCCATGTTTTTAATGCACAGCGGAAGCTAATCAAGGAAGGGGCATGACAGAGGTCACTGGGGGAGAGAGTTCCATAAATTGGGGGCTGCCACAGAAAAGGCCTTCCTCCTAGTCCCCACCAGCCTGGTTTCTCTGGCTGATGAGACAGGGAGAAGGCCGTCTGTGGCAGATCTTGTTGAGCGGCCTACTTGATGTTGCTGGAGGCACTCCTTGAGATATATTGGACCGGAGCTGTACAGGGTTTTAAAGGTCAATTGGCTTCTCTCAATTTCTCATTTTTCCAGTAGGTTCAGTTTGTCCTGAACATTGAGATATATATATATATATATTTTAAGTTCTCATGAAAATCCATATACTTTTTTGAGTGCATTTCTCGTAATACATGCATTCTTGCCTAATGGCAAGTAATTTCCCCAATATTCAAATACATTTTGAATGTAATTTTCCTGAAGCAAAGTATTTTTGTGTGCACTTTCCCCTAACATATGTATATTTGTTTGCCTTTTTTTGATTAGCTGACTCCATTGCAAAATTTGGAGATGTGCGAATTTCAAAGGATAACTGTCTATCAGTGCACATATTGGTTTGAAAGTAGAAAATGAGGTAAATGAGGTACCGTAATTTTGCATTAAAACGTGAACCAAACAAATTTCTCCTCCATTCCTAAAAAATTTCCGCGGGAAGCTCACCAGCCCGGCATGGTGGTGACCAGCCTCTTTCGTTGTTTGGCCCAGCTTTTGTTTGCGTGAGGAGTTTCCATTTAGATATCAGAACTGACCTCAGCTCATAGTACCATCTTCCAAGGGGGGTGCCATCCATGTCCGCCAACAGTCACAAAATCCACAGCGATCAAAGCTGTTTCAGCTTCCTTTGCTGGTGATATCAGGCCTTCAGTTTCAGAGAACTGTATATTGTAGGCATGTTATTACACATCCATGCCCTAATACTGGTAAGGCGTTCTATCAGCCTCTGAATAATATACTTGCAACCGACCGGACGTGTGCATCTAACGTAGGCAGAGCATCTCATTCGGCAGGATCTCAAGACTATTGTGTGCAGGGCCGGCGCTACCGCTAGGCAAACTAGGCGGTTGCCTAGGGCGCGCGGCTGAAGAGGGCGCGGAAACTCTGCGCTCCTCTTCGCTGCCGCTGCGCCGCCCCCGCCAGGCCTCCGCTGCGCCGCCCCCGCCAAGCCTCCGCCTCTCCGCCCGCCGCTGCCGCGCCGCCCCACTGTCCCACCCGCCCGCCGCCGCCGCGCCTCCCCCCGCCTGCCCGCTCGCCGCTGCGCCTCCCCCCGCCTGCCCGCTCACTGCTGCGCCTCCCCCCGCCCGCCCGCTCGCTCGCTTGCCGCTGCGCCTCCCCCCGCCCACCTGCCCGCTCGCCGCTGTGCCTCCCCCCGCCCGCCCGCCCGCCCGCTCGCTTGCCGCTGCGCCTCCCCCCGCCCACCCGCCCGCTCGCCGCTGCGCCTCCCCCCGCCCTCCCGCTCGCTGCCGCTGCGCCTCCCGCCGCCATCGCCACCCCCCGACCCCCCATCACCTACCTTCTCCGCGTCGCGTCGCTTCCGGAGCCCCGCCTGCATTGTTTTGGCGGGAGGAACCAGGGCAACAGGGCTTAAACAGCCCTGTTGCCATGGTTTCCCCGGCAAAAAACACCGCGGTGGGCCCGTCGCAGCACTTCAGGAGGAGGAGGAAGAGGAGGCAGCAGCAGCAGCAGCCGCCGCCAGGGCGGGGGGGGGAAAGGTAGGTTGGTGGTGGCGGCGCAGGGTTTTTTTTTTTGCAGAGCAGGATTGCTTTGGAGAGGGGGGGGGCTAAATATTATTTCGCCTGGGGCGCCAAACTGCCCTGCACCGGTCCTGCTTGTGTGTAGCATTTTTCAGGCGGCTGGAGGCGCTGCCGTGGGAAGGAGGGAGTGGGGAAGTCCACTTCCAACAGTGCTGTTGATCCGGCATAAATCTGGATCCAACCCTACGTTCAGAGCAACGCTGAAAATGGCAAAATGGAAAAAATGAATAAATAAATAAATAAAATAAAAATGGACAGAATCGACGACAGGATTAAACACCAACCATCTGGTGCGTCCCTTTTCAAGGGACCTCACTTTAGATAAATCAGTTCTCCCTCCTTCATTACCCCCCCCCCACCGCCTCTTTCATTTTTGGGGGGACGGAGGGGGGGGCGAAGCTGCCGCCACCGCTCATCCTGCCACTTCTTCGGCGCACCTTGCCCTCGTTCGTTCCCCACCCACGTACACGGCCTTCCAATGCGTCTCACTTCTAGCACGGCCAAGTTATTATTTTTGCTCCCCGGGCTGGTATATAGCTTATCTCCCTCCTGTTTTTCTCAGTATGGAACCACAGCAAGAAAAATGATTTGCTTGCATTCAATACAGGTAGTATTACTCCTGGGAAAGCCTTAATGACTTCAGCAAAGATGTTTCCACCTACAGGCGAGTGTGATCTGATCTCTTTGCCATCTGCTCCAGACACAACCGATGTTGAAATCCAGGTTGTTGTTGGGGTGCGTGCACGTGTGTGTGTGTGTGTGTGTGTGTGTGTGTTTAACAGACCACATCACCTGTGGCTTCGAAACCACTCCAGTTTTTTAACCCTCCCTCCCCCGCCCTTTTCCTCCATAGTGAAACGCGAACCGACACAAAAAGGAGTGCTTGTCAGGGAGGGAAAACTTTTCTCTGGTTCAACAAGCAACTGGGAGCCCGTCCACTTTCTTTTGACTCAAATTGTCCCGAGTTTTTAAGAGTGGGTCTGCTATGGTTCATGGAGGGGTCATATTATTGAAGCTACAGCTTGCCCCTCTGGTGTCCTCTCCCAGCAGGAGGGGGAAGTCTCAGCCAGCAGGTGTCATAAACACCCCCCCCCCAAATTTCATAATCACTTAAGATCCCATTACAAACCCAAAGGTTGCTTTTGACTTTCCCTTCAGATGCCTTGAGGGGGGCTTCTAGCGTCATAATAAGGGCCTTGGGATGTGTGAGGAATCTGATAGGGGGGGTGGAAACTCTGACAGATTTTCTTGACTCGGCCCCACGGATTCTGTTCTGTCAACCCTGCGCCGACGCCGACTCGATCTGATGGGAGAGTCGAGCCAGCACGAGGACTCTCGTGCATTTTTTTAAAAAATGGGCCACGACTTGTGTGATTTATTTTAAAAGCTGGGGGAATTTGTTGTGCAAAATTCGGGGCCTCCACTCTGCAAACGGGTGCAAATTGTGCCCATTTGCGCAAGTGGCAGAGCAGAGGCCCGGATTTTTTTGCAGAAATCTGAAATCAACTGTCAGAAAATTCAAGGTAGCCAGGGTGGACTGTGTGCCAGTGCAGTGAGGGGAGGACAAGCCTTCCATACTAACGAGAACGACGACGACGACTCGAATCGTAAGGAGTCAGTCCCAATTTGGACAAATCACAATTTGCGCAAATTGCACTAATGAAACACAGTTTTCACCTCCAAATTTGCACAAATATTTCAAGCCATTTCATGGAAGCCAAAAATAAAAACCTGACTCGGACCGCTTTTGGCCATTGGGTCAGAAATGTGTCGAAAGTCAATTAATGAGTTTTCATTGTGTCATACATCCCGACAAGGGCCTTTGTTTCTCCGGGTCTATGGTAATCTGAATTTGTTGTGTGCACACACACACACACAAGCTCTCTTTTGAGGTGAATTCATTTCTGAGATGATCAATATTGGTACTTCTTGTGACAGCCAGTGTTGGCCAAACCGGGCTAAACGGACCCAGGGTCTGACTCAGTCTAAGGCAGCATCCGATGTCCCTAAGCAGATGTTCCTTAGGGCAAAGGGGGCATAAACATAAATAATGTGGAATCTGGAACGACAAAAAGGCCAGCCGAAATGGTAATGTCCCTTTGAAGGACTATAGCTCTGAAGGGACTGTTGTTTGGCTCCCATACGACCCAGACTCCGGAGAGATGACGTGTTCTGAGGAAGAGGGCTGGGATCCTGTAGAGAGCTCCACTCTCACAGAAGACCTGGAGTAGACGTGCATTTCCATTGGCAAAATATTCAAAACAAGCCCTGTTCGCAGCAACCCCAAATACAAACGTGTGCATATTTTCAGAGAAAATGTTTGCACGTTTCCAAACTTGTGAGCCTGTTTTTTTAAAAAAAATATGCTTATTTTTCATGCTTTACTGAATGGGCAGGGGTGGGGAACTTCATCTTTTGGATGTGCACTGTAAAAAAAATGTGCATTTTCCCCAATAAAAAATGTGCATTTTTCCCAAATGGGGGGGGGGGAAGGCTCCCATTTGGGAATGCAAACAAGGCACACCAAGGAGGAATGCAGAGAAGCTTGATTTATTTATTTATTTATTTAATGTATTTATTTATTTAATTTATACCCCACCTTTTTTTTTCCTGCAAGGAACCCAAGGCGGCTTACATAATCCTCCTGCTCCTCTCCATTCTACCCTCACAACAACCCTGTGAGGTAGGTTAGGCTGAGAGACAGTGACTGGCCCAAAGTCACCCAGTGAGTTTCATGGCCGAGCGGGGACTAGAACCCGGATCTCCCGAGTCCCAGTCCAACACTCTCACCACTACGCCACACTGGCGTAGTGTGCTCAATGAGCTCGACCATCACATGCCCACCCATCCCTAAGTTGGAAGGGGCCTACAAGGCCATCGAGTCCAACCCCCTCCCAGTGCAGGAATCCAGGTCAAAGCATCCCTGACAGATGGCCGTCCAGCTTCACCTTGAATGCCTCCAGAGTGGGAGAGCCCACCACCTCCCTAGGTAGTTGGTTCCATTGTCGTATTGCTCTAACAGTCAGGAA
Source organism: Shinisaurus crocodilurus (assembly GCA_021292165.1). Taxonomy (NCBI): domain Eukaryota; kingdom Metazoa; phylum Chordata; class Lepidosauria; order Squamata; family Shinisauridae; genus Shinisaurus; species Shinisaurus crocodilurus. Next base: position 309,434,659 of record CM037876.1, read on the forward strand.
ATTTTTCCTGATGTTTAGGTGGAATCTGAAAGCCTCCGGCCTCCTCTGGACCTTTGCTGGGTGATCTGTTCCAATTGAGCCCATTCGCTCTGGCTCCTGCACCAGGTGTGGGGCGCGGACAACTGTTCCACAGCCCATTGGAGTGATAGAGAAGCAGGGGAAAGGAAAGGACAGAGAACAGCCTCCCTTCTACCAGCTCTCTCCTTGAGGCCGCTGCCAATTAGGGATGTCGGAGGAATCTGCAACGGATTCAAATGAATTCAGATTTCTATGGATCTGACCTGCACATTCTGCAGTGGACCAACTTTTCCCAAGTTGTGTGGATTCCACGGACTTGCAGACTGTTTTTTGTTTGTTTGGGGGGGGGTTTACTTTTGGAGGCAGATTTGCGCAACTGCGCACTTGCGCAATTGTGTATTAGCGCCAATGCACGTTTTAGCGCTAATGCGCGTTCGCAAACAGGAATGAAATTCTCATTACATCCCTCAAAAATAATCTGATTCTGTCAATGAGTGAATGATGGAATGAAAGACACCTGACAATCCATGAAACACGGGCAGGCAGCACAGGATTAACAAAATCCACACGCCCCTCGCTGCCGTTATATACCATCCAGATTTAAAGTGAATCAAAGGGGAGGGTGTTTTGGAGATTAGGGGCTCCTCTCTGGCCCAGATATATTGATCCAAGCCAGAGAAAGGTTGGGAGGGCGGTGTCTTAAAAGTAGCTATTGCCGGTTCAAATTACTACTTCTCACCCAATTTTCTCCTGTGACCAGCGGTGGCTCTCTTCAGGGAGAACCAGGGAGAGAAATGCCTTTGTGTCACCACCTGCTTCTCGATCCTTTTCTAGAGATGTTGTGGATTCAAACTGGGGCCTTCTGCATGCAAAAGCAGGGGCCCTTCCACAGAGCTATGCCCACTCCCACCACCAATGGGATGCCATCCCCGCTCTTTTCAGTGGACGTAATTGAGTTTGATCTGATTTGTAACGAAATCATCCCACTTCCCACCACACACACACACACACACACTTGTAGCACTGTTTCAAATGGTTTCTCTAGCACAGTGTTCTCCAACCTCGGGGGGCCCAGATGTTTTTGCCCTACAACTCCCAGCATGCCCCAGCCAGCATAGCTGGCTGGGGCATGCTGGGAGTTGTAGGCCAAAAACATCTGGCCCCCCCAAGGTTGGAGAACACTGCTCTAGCACACTGAATGCACACCAGTATTTCATAGAGTTGTTGGAAGGAGCCTACAAGACTATCAAGTCCAACCCCCTGCTCAATGCAGGAAAACTACACAATATGCAATTGTATATGTATAGGTGAAAATTTAGTAATAATAATTTAAATATACAATACATCTCACCATAGCTGAGAAGGCTCTGACTGACTGGGTGACCTGCGGCTTGCTTCGTCTGTTGTCCAGCTGCTAAGTGTGGATGGGCAACTTCAAGGCCCCTGTTGATCTCCTCTTTATGGATCTTTGACCTTAAATCGGACGTGGACTGGGGGCAACCCGTCAAATGGAGGACAGGACAGTCCTTCCGCTAGCTCTCCAAAACAGAGGACTGTTCTCTGTAAAGTAGGACACCTGTCCACCCTAGCTCCCAATGATTTGTTCGCCTTTCCCTTCTGATCCCCAGCACTAGAGTAAAGGAGAAGGACCTTCTCATAGGTCAGCAAGGTACGTCAGCAAGGATGGCTTCTCATAGGTCAGCAAGGATGGCTCAGTCCGGATGACGAGGAGTAAGAATCCCACGCAGCCAGAATGATCATTTGGGAGGGTAGCAAGTTAGGGTCCCTGCAACCGTGGGTCAGCCCTAAATGGTACATCTGGCTACCCTGGAGCATCCAAAAGAATCAGAAAGGGGAAATAAGGCATTCTTCTTTTGGAAATATGGCTTTTTCCTTCCATGAACAGAAGAACAGGGGAGCGGGTTACTTTGGCTGGGTCGAGGAGGGCACACGGAGTACCTTGGCGACGTGTGCACATGTCAAACAAGCAAAATGCAGCCAAGGGTTTCCTTTTAAAAAAAAATACCAGCACAGCTCCAGAAAACACCGCAGCTGGGAAGAAGCAAAAAGAGAGCAACAGCTTTCGCAGGGTAGCGAATCAAAGATTCTACGAAACTGTTTGCCAAACAGATGCCGTTGGGTTGGCACCGTTTCTTCCCTGGCAGGGAGTGGAGGGCCCAGGGAGCTGAACGGTTCCGAGACGGAAGAGCATCCAGAGGCTGTTTGTCCATAAACACAGCTGGGCGCTTTGGTAAGCAACCTGCCTTCCGCCTGTGTTGGACACATTCCTTTCACTCAGCCATCCTGCAACGAGGAGGAGGAGGAGGAGGAGGAGGAGGAGGAGGAGGAGGATGTGGGGAAGCAGGCATCTAATGCCGCCATCGCTTCAGCCCATGCGCCTGAGAAATAATTAAACAGTTTTTCTTAACCTTTCGACCGCCTCCATTTATACTCCCCATCCATTATGCGTCTACCTTCTCAAATAGCAGAATCCTGAAACCAAGCCACACGGGGGTCAAGAGGTTTATTGTTTAATGGAGATGAAACATTTTGTAAATTGTACAAAGTCACAATGTTTAGAGTAGAGGCTTCTGGTGGGCTGTCTCTCTCTCTCTCTCTCTCTCCCCCCGTTGAACAAACAGGGAGACCTAACATATGTTCTCCCTCCATCGCAGGAAATTTGGGATAAGTGTAGAGCTGGCATAGACATGTTACCAAATCCTTCTTATAAACCAAATGACATCTGCATTCAAATAAAAACATTCCTTCCCTCCAAATACCAGGAAATGCTAAAAGTATCACTATTCTTCTAAGGTCATGCTGAAATGAATTTTTTGGCGCCCACAACACAAAGCGAGTTCACCAAAGGGCAAGAGTTTCTTTCTCTTCTTTCTCTCTTCCTCCCCCATCCCAGCTTTTTTTTTTTCCTTTCCTTTTTTTTTTTGGTACAAACTCAACACATTTGCTCAGGCAAATCTCAAGAGCCCCCCTTCTGGGTCAGAGATGTGTTTGTGTGTGCGCGCCAGCGCCTGTGTGTGTGTGTCGAATGTTGCAAGCATTTAATCTTCTTCATATGAATCCGTATAAATATTTGGGGAGAACGGGCTTACATTAACAAATACGCCAGCCATCCTTTGTTTTTTCTAGCGCTCTCCCTTTCCAGGGAAGAGAAGGGCTTGCTATAAAGCAAAGCAAATATCCTCCGAGCATGCCATGCCAAAATAATCAAGGGGATAAATAGCCGGGGATTTACGGAATATGAATATTCTTCAGTAAATAAACGGAGGAAGGAACAATGACTGAGGGGGGGATCGTCTTCTAACGTGACATTGCGGGAGGGTGAAGTATAGCTAAATATAACACGTGCATCGGATTGCAGGCTGGAAGGTGGTATGCTCCAATGGTTAGGGTGTTGGATGTGTGGGACCAGGGATACCTGAGTGCCAATCCAAAGTCAAGTTAATGTTGGTGCCTGGCTTTGGAGGCCCCTTGGGGGAAACACCCTCAGTAGTCCACGCTCCTCCTCACCACTGCCTGCTTACTTGCTCTGTCTCTCTAGCCAGCAGTTGGGAATGGATTGGGCTCAGATGGAGGGAGCAAGGTGAGCGAGCGGCCTTCCCAATACATCAGCTTGCCCACACCCTGAGGTCATCAGCAGAGGCGCTTGTTTCTTACCCGCTGCTAAGGGCGTTTATTGCTGGTGAGTACAAGGGAGAGAGCCTTCTCAGTGGTGGCCCCACAGATCTGGAATCAACTTCTGTTGCGGGTTCACCGGGGGGCCCTCCTTCGCACGTCTTCAGGAAAGCTCTGAACCCCCCCCCCACACACACACCTGTTTTTGCTGCCCTTCCCATAAATCTGGGCTGTTGGATTTTTAATTGGCAGGCTTTGTTCTTCTTGATTGTAATCGGTAATCTCCGTTTCTATGGATTTTATTGGATACGTTTGTATGGATTTTATTGGATATGTTCTTTTTTTTTTTAATGGTATCCACGTTGTGTGTGTGGTTTTTATATCTGGTATGCCGCCTTGAAAGGATTCCACTCTTAAAGGCAGCCTAGAAATAATCTGGGGGGGGGGGGAGGAGCCCCGCCCCCTATGCCCCCCTGCTCTCTTCGCGGCCGCCCCCTGGATGCTCTTGTTCTGCCTTCTCACCACCATCTGCCGCCATCACCACCACTTGCTCGCTTACCCACTTTCTTGGGTGGGGGGGGGACCGGGCGGGCAGCCAGCAGTGATGGTGCTGGAAGCAGCCTTCTGGCCAGAGGGCCCCTCCCTTCGACCGCTCGAAAGGAGAAGGCAGGTGAGCAGTCATGGGCCGACACTCTCTCGCTTGAGGGGAGAGTTTGAGGTTCAAAATGGGAGACAAGAGAATCGGGCCATCATGCTTGGATATAGACCAGTGTTCTCCAACTTTGGGTCCCCCAGATGTCTTTGGCCTACAACACCCAGCATGCCCCAGCCAGCTACGCTGGCTGGGGCATGCTGGGAGTTGTAGGCCAAAGACATCTGGGGGACCCAAAGTTGGAGAACACTGATATAGGCACAAGCCAGCAGAACCCTCACAAAGGCCAACATGGAATGCCATTTGGTTGCCCATGACCAGAAAAAGAACATTTTAGCACTTTTTTCTAGTCTACCCAAGGGTTGTTTTTTTTTTTTTTAACCCAAGTAACAATGTACAGTCATGCCTTGGATTGAGAGCATAATTCGTTCCGGAAACGTGCTTGTAATCCAAAACACTCTTATATCAAAACGAAATCCCCCCCCCAAAAAAAAATTTGTATAGAGATTTTTAATTTAAGCCGTACTACAGTACTTGTCTTGCAAGACGTCGCTTGTATATCACGTCATAATAATAATAATAATAATAATAAATATTTAAAAATTTGCTTGTCTTGCAAAACGCTCTCAAACCAAGTGACTTGCCATCCAAGGTATTACTGTACTATCTTCCCTGACTCCAGCTCACTTGTGAATATGTGAATCACCACAGGTCCCAATCCAAACTATTAAAGTTGAGCTGAATCGAATCTATTTTTGGTGAAGGTTTTTGGAAGTGTCAGAAAACCCGTCGCACGGCTGATTTTTTTCTCTCCCCCCCCCCACCCCCAGCATTGCTTGAGGAAATGATGTCCCTCCTTTGCCGTGTTCTCACTCTCAGCTGACTTCCTGGAGCTTCCCTCAGAGATGCCATTCATGTGGTCAGACCTTATTGGCTACACAATGACACGCAATGACATCCTTCTTGCACCGCTTGATCCCTGATTGGCTGGGATAACTCATGTATAACTAATCCAGGAAGCAGGAAGAAGCACCAGTTGGGGGAAATGGTATTTAGGAAGCAGTCATAGCAGCTAGAAGAAACACTGGCAGGAATAGATGATAGATGATATAGATATAGATATAGATATAGGAAATTCTAAAGAAGATTGTGTAGACTCTAGCGATGGGTCCGTAAGTGTGGGTTGGATGGGCTGGGTTGGAAGACGCCTGTGCGTGAAACTGTTTTATGTGGGGAGATCGGTGCACAACGAATCACCACACAACTTGACAAAGTACGGCAGAGATCCAATGGCACGGTTACCCTGACGATTGGAAAACCATTCTCTGCTGCAGCCTTCATCCGCCTTCACAGCCGTTGTCTTCCGCCTGTTCTGCCGTTGAGGACTTTTTTGTTTTGGATCGTTCTTTGTCTGGTTCCTCTCCCCGGACCTTACCAATCTTACTCGGTCACGAGTGATCGCCTGATGATGATAGATATAGATAGATATAGATGTATTTGCACAATCTAAGAGCTTCTTGGGAATTATTTCGACCCCACCAAAATTGCAATTTTCACCTGAGACTAGAAAATGGAGAACATTTGTGATATTATTTACAAGAATAAATCCCATGAAAATCAGTCGGCATCAGCTACCCTGACTGCCCCCTCAACACCTCCACCCACGCACAGCAATTATTGTTTTGGTAGGGTAAGGTAGGGTTAACTTTGCTTGCTTGAACAGCCCAGCCTGTGTGTTGGGAAAGCTGTAACGAGGGGTTGGAATTAGCTAAGCTGTCCGTGAGGACCACCCAAGAGGCCCTAAATATGGGGTTTCTTTTAAGTGGGGTTAGGATCAAAGAATAAAAAGAGATTAGAGCCAATAAGGAGCTGAAGGGGGAACATCTGGTCCTTTTCAAAAATCACCAGTGGAAAGGTGAAGCTGCTTCTGGAGAAGGGAGCTGCGGCGGCAAAGGCTCTTCTCTCTCTCCCTACATCTACCGAGCAATACCAAGGGACGGGTCAGGCACGCTGTTTCCACAGGAATGTTTCTGGATGGCCTGAGGAAATGGGTCTCCTTGTTTGTTTGTAACTAACGAAAAGAAAACGGACTGCCTCGCATGGGTTGGAGAGGAGTAGCCCTTCGTTTGATACAGAGCAGCCTTCGAGCAAACCTACACAGCTGTCAGAGTCCGACGCACTGTGTGTCCCCACATCTGAGCGAAGCCAGGGCCGCTGGCACCCCTGGGCATGGCCCCCCGCCAAGTACACCCCTGTAGCCCCTCGAGAGAGAGGAGTCTGCCCGCTCCATTCCCCAGCGGGAGGGCTGCCCCGGAGCAAAGGGGGGGGAGAAGGTAAGCTTTATAACGCTGTCCCTTGGCTCGGGGTTTACTCGAAGCACTGTTTTCAACTGCTCACGGATCTGGCTTCCTTCCCACCGTAGGGCCTGCAAAGCGATGGGCTGCCTAGGGAAGCCTGCCCCTAGTGACTGAAGACGTCACTGCAGGCTTCGAGCACATGGACGCATTAAAACTAATGAAGGGTGCAATCCTATGGAGACGAGAGCGAGCTCCCGAACTTGGAGGCTCACGCTGACCCAATGCAGAGCGGGGGAGGTGATCTTCGCCTCCCTGCTCCTCCTGCCGTCCCGCGTTTTCGCTAGACGGCTGTTTTCGGCCGTGTAGCGGTGGCTTCTCAGAGGCAGAAGGAAGGGGGCTGGAGTGGTTCCAGGACACCTCATATTCTGGCCACTCCAGTCTCTGCCTCGCCCGCAAAACACCCCCTTCCCCCCCTCTCTCAGGACACTTACCTGACCGCGGAGGGCGTCCGGCACAGCCCTTTCCACGCTGGCTGCGAGGGGGCAGGGGAGGGGATCAGAGCTGCGATTCCCAGCGACGAGGTCAGAGCGTTGTCCCCGGACCCCGACCTCGGAGCTGGGACTCCGAACTATCCCATGGCCCCTCGGTCAATGTCTAGGGGGCACAGGATTGTTCCCTAACATGTTTTAAAAACAAAATAAGTCCAAGGTGCACACTTCTCAGGGGTGGGGTGGGGCCTAACTAACAATGCATGCCAGATTTTCGGTGTCTAGGTTTCATGGTCCTAGTGCTATGGCACTGATGGACGGACAGACAGACACACGCACACTCACACACACACACACACACCCTCCTTTATTACTATACATATAGAAACATGGACCCTCTGATAAGCTTCTAATGCAGACAGTTTCAGCTGTAAATCAAGATGGCTTGGCACGAAAGAGTTAAAATATAGGGGAATGCAGCTCCCAGGAGAACATGCCATCTTTTTCAAAAGCAGATGTCAGGGAGGAAGTCACCCAAGGTTAGCTGAGTTGTCCCTTTCAGATGAATACCAAGCCCACGCCATATATTTTTTTAATCCCAAGCTGGCTGGAGATATAGGTGTCCCTGATTAGCATCTTTTTATATTATCACAGCCTACCCTGGCACATCTGGTGTCCTCCAGATGTGTTGGACTGCAATTCCCATTCTTCTTGCTGTCTCGGAATGACGGGAGTTGCAGTCCAACACATCTGGAGACTGCCAGGTTGGGAAAGTTTGTACAGGCAGTCCCCGAGTTAAGAACGTCCCGACTTACAGACAACCCATACTTAAGAACGGACTTCTGGGTTCCCCGGCGCTACGTCGTTCACATAGAGTACATAGCGTAGTATACTACGCAATTTGTGTAACTTACGCAGTTTTCGTAAATGCCGATTTTAACGTATAGAACGCTATGCCGTTCTGACTTACATACGAATTCAACTTAAAGACATTCTTAAGAACGGAACTTGTTTGTAACCTGGGGACTGCCTGTATTATTATAATGACACGTCTGCAGTAATCCATGCCTTGCAGTGCAACCCTAAGCATGTTTACTCAGAAGTCAGTCTCACTGACTCAAATGGGACTTACTCCCTAGTAAGCGTGGACATCTAGACTGGACTATGACACACACACCCTCGGTGGGGCTGCCTTTGAAAAGTGCTCAGAAATTGTAGTTAGGTGGAAAGCAGCGAGCGGGCAACTGAAGCATTAACCAGGGAAAGGAATTGAACTGCCAAGATTGTCCTGCCCTTCTACAAACCTATGGTGCGACCGCATTTAGAATACTGTGTACAGTTCGGGTCACCGGACCTAAAAAAAAGAGGACATTGTAGAGATGGAAAAAGCCCACGCCATTTTTTTATCCCAAGCTGAATAAAAAAGGGCAACTGAAATGATCAAGGGGCTGGAGCAACTCCCCTACGAGGAAAGGTTACAGCAGCTGGGATTGTTTAGCTTAGAAAAAGGGCGAGTGAGGGGAGACATGACGGAGGTGTACAAGAATAAGTCGGATAATGGCACATAATAAGGACAGGCCTGTGGTTCACGCTGGCTCAGCTTGTCTGAGTGTGGAAAGCTAAGCAGGGTCAGGCCTGGTTCTTACTTGGATGGGAGACCCCTCCTCTAGTTTCCTGCATTGAGCAGGGGGTTGGACTCGATGGCCTTGTAGGCTCCTTCCAGCTCTATGATCTATGAATCCAGATTCTTTAAGGGTGCAATCCTATGCATGTTGAGACAGAAAAAAAACCCTCCTACAACTCCCAGCATTCCCCAGCCAGCCATATCTCATTCCTTTGTTATGCTGGCTGGGGAATGCTGGGAGTTGTAGGAGCTTTTTCCATCCGAACGTGCATAGGAGTGCGCCCTAAAAGGCAGTGATGACGGTTATGGGAAATGTCTGCTTCCCAGGCCTCAGGCATTGCCACGGATTTGTTGGTGTGGCCTCCCCAAATGCTGCTTCCTAAGACCGGGCTGCAGTCTGCAGAACCTCAGGCCAGGAGCCAAACCTGGCCCTCCTGGGGCGTCAATCCAGCCCTCCGGGGTTCTCCAAAAGGCCACGCCGACACCCCCATTCCCCAGGGATGGGGACTCGGACTCGAGGACTCGACTCGTGAGTCGGACTGAGTCCCCCCTCTGACTCGAGTCTGACTCGAGTCCCAATATTTTTAATGGGACTCGAGACTCGACTCGGGACTCGAGACCAAGGACTCGTCAACATCCCTGGGCTGTTGACGAGTCTTCTGGCTGTGCCAGAAGGAGCGCGATCACCGGTGAAGAGCGCATGGAAGCGAGGCGCGCCGCTGCTCGGCCACTATGGACAGCTACCAGGAGCGCAGCCCCAACGATGTGTTGAGATTTATTTTGATTGATGTGTTGTTGTGGGGGGTTAGGGTTAAGGTCAGACATTTTGGGTTTGGCTGCCTCTGCCCGCCTGTCTGGGGTGCCCTGCCTCCTCTGCCTGCCTGGTCTCTTCTTAACCAGTTCCACAGTTGAATTGTCCAAGACAAAGGCCTCTGCCTGCCTGCTTTGGGGTTCCCTGCCTCCTCTGCCTGCCTGGTTATTTTGGGTTTGTCTGCCTGGTCTGTTCTTGCCAAAATCAGTTGCAGAGTTTTGAAATAAAAAGGCACACTTGTGCCTAGAATTTATTTAAGCCACACATCTGAAGTAGCCTTATTTTGTTGGGGGGAAAACCCCCCATTGATTTTAATAGGGACTCGTGGAGTCAGCTTTGGGAGTGACTCAGGACTCGGGACTCGTGAGTCACCATTTTGGACCAAGGACTTGGACTCGGACTCGAGACTCGGGTCCAAAGACTCGTGACTCGACTCGTGACTCGAGACCAAGGACTCTTCAACATCCCTGCCATTCCCCCAATCGTTTGGTGGTTTCCCATCTTTGGTGCAGTTCCCTCCCCCCTCCTTCTAAAAGGTCGAAAGGCTTCTCCGAAGGCTTGGTGATTGGCAGGGAGAGCCTTCAGCTACAATATGCTGGTATTTTGGATATTTTGGCCATGCCCCTTTTGCCTCTGGCCCCGCCCACCACTGGAATGCGGCCCCCGAGAGCTTCTCTGAAATGGAATTTGGCCCTCGGGAAGAAAGAGGTTCAGCACTCCTGCCTCAAAGACTCCATAGAAACCGTACAGGAGAAGAGTGTGTGGATGGTGACCCAGAGTGAGAGAGAGAGAAAAGGAGATGGGGGCGGGGGCAGAATGCGTTGACTGGCGGAGGGGCACGGGAAGAGAGAAAGAGTTTGCCTTCTATGACATAGATTTCTGCTGGTGCTGGGAACTGTGGGTTCAAAGGAGTTATTCTGTGTGTCAGGGCACAGATCCCACACCTCTGCCTTTGGCAGGTCCCCTGCCCTTTGTGACAAGCCAGGCCTCCCATGATAGCCATTTTGTGGAGGTGCCCAAGGTCCGTTTCCCAAATCGCAAAATGTGCCCATGAGCCCCCCCCAAAAAGGTTGCCTACGCTTGGGCTAAATCCTTTGCTTCCGGAAAAGGAGGGCAGGCCTTTGAGGCCTCAAACACAGAGGGGAGGGACTGTCCCTACACCCTCTAAACCAGTGTTCTCCAACCTTGGGTCCCCAGATGTTTTTGGCCGACAACTGGCTGGGGCTACGCTGGCTGGGGCATGCTGGGAGTTGTAGGCCAAAAACATCTGGGGACCCAAGGTTGGAGAACACTTGTCTAAACAGTGTCCATTCTGAAAACCTTCCTTGTCTCGCTCAGAATAGACGAGGCAGTCGTGCGTCTGTTCCTTTCTCTTCTGCACAGTAAGTTATGGCTGGTTCCAGACTGGGGAGTGTTAATTTGCAAGACATTGAGGTGTGAATTTTTTTATCATCATTATTATTATTATTTTATTTTTTTTTAAGGCAAGGGGGAGATCCATGATTAATTGCCCAGTTGTATTATTTTGATTCGGGCTTGACAAGTTTTCTCGGGGCGCTGAACTCTAGTATAAATACATGGTCAACCCAGCTGTTCAAACGGTTTGATTAATTAAACTGATTCCATGTGAAAAACAACACGGACTCTTGCTCTCCAATTGCAAATCATTCCCAATAAATAGGGGAAGCAGGCAGTTGGGGGTTATTAATTGCTTTTAGGGTGATGAATCAATACCGTACGCAACAGCCCACATGTCTGGTGGACATTCCAGAGCCCTATACGTGATGACGGACTTGTTTGAAGGGGTCCTAAGTACACGAGATAGCTGTGAATACATCCTGGGTGGGTGGGGGGCATCTATGCCATTTTGCATTGAGCTGCTTTTTTTTTTTTTTTTTTTTTTAAAAAGAAAGCAAAAGGAGACAAAGTTTCTAGTCCTTGCCATTTCAGAGGGAAGATCTGGGAAAGAATGGGGAGGGGCACATTTCCCTCTAAGCGCTGTGATCGTGTCAAATCTAGTAGAGTAGCTGTGTTAGTCTGTTTGATGCAACAAAGAACAACAAAGAATTTTGTGGCACTAATAGATTTCATAGATCGTAGAGTTGGAAGGGGCCTACAAGGCTATCGAGTCCAACCCCCTGCTCAGTGCAGGAAACTAGGCACATAGATTTCATAGATCATAGAGTTGGAAGGGGCCTACAAGGCCATCGAGTCCAACCCCCTGCTCAGTGCAGGAAACTAGAGGAGGGGGTCTCCCGTCCAAGTCATAACCAGGCTTGACCCTGCTTAGCTTTCCACGCTCAGACAAGCTGAGCCAGCGTTAGCATACTTTCATTGTGGCATGGGGATTTTTTATGGCACAGTCCTTCTCATGACCATATCACCTAGAATGTGAAGGTGTCCCCCCCCCCCAAAATTAGATTAATCAAAATTAAAGGTGCCTACACTTAAGGTAAGCCGTTACCTCTTATGGCAGTTCTGGTCACTGCACCTAAAAAAGGACATTTTATAGAGTTGGCAAAAGTGCAGAAAAGGGTGACTAAAATGATCAAGGGGCTGGAGCAACTCCTCTATGAGGAAAGCTTACAGCAGCTGGGATTGTTTGGCTTAGAAAAAAAGCGAGTGAGGGGAGACATGAGAGAGGTGTACACAATTATGCCTGGCATGGAGAAAGTGGACAGGGAGACATTTTTCTCCCTCTCTCATCATACTAGGACCCAACGGGGTCATCCCATGAAGCTGACGGGTGGGAGATTCAGGACAGATAAATGGAAATACTTCGTCACACAGCGCATAGAATTCACAAGTTGTAGTGATGTCCACCCATTTGGACGGCTTCAAAAGGGGGGTGGACAAATTCATGGAGGAGAAGGCTATCAGTGGCTACTAGTTCTGATTGGCTATATGGTTCCTCCAGCAGTATGCCAGTATGCCAACTCCAGTTGCTGGGGAGCATGGGTGGGAGGGTGCTGTTGCACTCATATCCTGCTTGTGGGTTTCCCATGGGCGGCTGGCTGGCCACTGTGCGAACAGAATGCTGGACTAGATGAACCCTTGGTCTGATCCAGCATGGCTCTTCTGATGTTCTTACGGTGGGCCATTAAACCCTTTTGACTGATTAAACAGGTACCCCCAACTAATCAGCCACAGGTTTTTAATTACTCTTAATACACAAACTGACACAAACTATGGGAGGCAGGGAGGGACCATTACAGAAGAGGCCATCCTCATCCTCCTACTTTAAAAAGGAGGGATAGCCTCTTCCGCTGCCTGCTGTGTCATTTGAAGTCATCATGCTCTGAAGTAGCCACCTCCAACCTGATATACCCTCCAGATATGTTGGACTCATCATCATCATCAGGCGATCACTCGTGACCGAGTAAGATTGTCTTCCGGGATAAAAGGAGGAAATTCTAAAGAAGATTGTGTAGACTCTAGCGATGGGTCCGCCGTAAGTGACTGTGGAGGCCAATTCTAGATCCACACAGCTTCCGACAGTGAGGACACAGGTTACCAGATGGAAGATGGTCCTGTAAAGGATTCGTTTGACGTGCTTTTCGCCTAGCACGTTTCTCCCTTTCACCTTGCACTCGGGCTTCTTCAAAGTCCATGGAACCTTTGTGAAAGGCCAACCTCCATTTAGATCGTTCATGGGCCAGAGCTTCCCAGTTTTCGATGTTTATATTGCATTTTTTTAGATTAGCCTTATGAACATCTTTAAACCTCTTATATTGACCACCGATATTCCACTTTCCATCCTTGAGTTGGGAGTAGAGTAACTGCTTTGGGAGACGGCAGTCAGGCATTCGAACAACATGACCGGTCCACTGAAGTTGGTGTTGAAGGATCATTTTTTCAATGCTAGTAGTCTTTGCTTCTTCCAGTACACTGACATTTGTTCGCCTGTCTTCCCCAAGTAATTTGCAGGATTTTCCGGAGGCAACGTTGATGAAACCTTTCAAGGAGGTGGAAGTGACGGATGATGGGAGTTTAGTGTAACACATATGGAGGGGACCAAGTTGGGGGAAGCGGCTCTGAAAGGAATAATAAGTTTTCCTTTTGAACGATTCCTATGAAAATGTACTGATCGCAGTGCAGCAGGCATGACGACGGTGGCTTGCCAAAGGTCATTGAGTTCATGGATGAGATGAGATTCAAACTGGGGGATCTATGAGAAGTTCATTTCAGTTTGGCTTTGACCAGAACTTACTCAATTTGCACCTCTCGGACCCAAATGCAGGCCTGAACACAATCTGCTGCTGGAAGTCTGTCTATTTCTGATCTTGCCGTGCAATTCGTGGAACAGGGGAAAAAAAAAAAACTTGCATGCAAACATTTGAAAAAAATGTGCGTGAAAAAAATGCACACGTTGGAAAATATATTCACAAACACGCTTTAATGAATGGGAGAAGAAACCATACGTTTCGAAAATGTGCAAAACTGATGTGCATATTTGGGGAAATGCAAATGATAATATGAACGAATGTTCATACGAAAGAAAAGAAAGATCTCTATTCTAACTGGGCTTCAGTCAGAACAAGCTTCAGGGTGGAATTTTGGAGAACTTTGATGGGTCGAGTTTTGCTAACTCACACACGCCCCTAATTCAAACTGGGGACTTCCGAGGTCAAGGTTCAATGGCTAATGAAGGCCAAGTGGAAGCCGGGCAGAAAAAGTCTGAACGTCATGCTGGTGCTTCCAGTGGGGATGGAAATGAAGAGAACGGCTTGCTAATAGCCAGGGAGTCCACCTGCTTTTCATCTCAGCCAAATCTCAACCATGCACCTTGCAATGACCCCCACGAGAAATGCTTTCAAATGTAACTTTTCGAAATGCCTTGCAGATGTCCCTCCAGCTGTGACACAACCGTCTGAGCTGGGCTTTAGGTGAGCATCCCCCTGGTAACAGTGATGCTAACATTTCTCAGAATTTGAGCTTCAAAGGTAAATGTGCATTTGGGATCTCAAAGGGTGGGGGAGGGAAGCAGCTGGGAGGGGGAACTACCCGGAGCACAGAAACAGCAGGTGGGGAAAGGATCACGCATCCCCTCCCCCACTCCACTCCAAACTGCCCCCACCTGTTTTCTGGGGACGGACAAATCTGTCAAGTTTGGTTTCTCTCCGTTTCTTGTTTTACCAATCTTAAGTTTGGTTCGTCTCAAACTTTGAGATTTTGGTGTGAGCGTGTGTGTGTTTTTAAGAAGTCCACATGAAAATTCATTTTTGTACATGCATTTTTGTATGCAATTTCGCCTAATATACACGTTTTTGCAAGCCATTTCCCAAATGTAATGCATCCTTGAATGTCATTTTGACTAATAACATGCATTTTTGCATGTAAGCTCCCCTAATATATGCATTTCTGCGTGCCAATTTTGAAGGATAACAGAGTTTCAGTTTGCAGATGGGTCCAAAAGTGCAAAATTAGGTAAATTTGCATTAAAATACAAACTGAATAAATTTCTTTTCTACCCCTCGGCTTTCCCCCAAAAAAATAGCCCTCGGGGTTCCGTTACACATTCATCTGCATAGGTTGTGCAGTTAAACACGGAGGAGGAGAGAACACCGGCTTACTTGAAGGCAGAGGTGCAGAAACTGTCTCAGGCCCAGGGACCCAATCCAGCCCATTTGGGATCCCAATCCACCCCTGGCATCCGCTATTCCTGGCAGTGACTGGGTTCACGCACAACATGGTAAGCCATGGTGCTGATCAGCCACGTTTGTTTCAGAGTGGCTTGTCATGTTGTCTGAACCCAGCCAAAATGGCTTGTGCATGGTGCAACAAACCATGCTGCTGGGTTCAGAGACAACACGACGACAAGCCGCTCCGAAACAAACATGGCTTATATAAGCCGCCATGGCTTATTGTGTTGTGCGAACCAGGCCAGTAAAATCTTTAAGCTAAAATCTGCTCATATTTTGGATATTTGGGGGCCCTGCTCCTTTTGCCTTTATCCCAGCAGCCCCCTTTTGCCTTGGGCTGCATCCACCCTGGGAAAGCAGTGCACCCCCTGAGAGTTTCTCCAGAATGGAACGCAGCCCTCATCATCATCACCCCTGTCCTACGGTCACCTTGCAGGGTTTTTGGCTGTGGGGAGATTTTGAGCTAGGCACCTTCATAGAATCATAGAAAAGTAGAGTTGGAAGGGGCCTACAAGGCCATCGAGTCCAACCCCCTGCTCAATGCAGGAATCCAGGTCAAAGCATCTCTGACAGATGTCTGTCCAGCCGCACCTTGAATGCCTCCAGACTGGGAGAGCCCACCACCTCCCCAGGTAGTTGATTCCATTGTCTTATTGCTCTGACAGTCAGGAAATTTTTCCTGATGTTTAGGTGGAATCTAGGTTCCTGTAACTTGAGCCCATGATTCCGTGTCCTGCAAACTGGGATGACCGAGAAGAGATCTTTGCCCTCCTCTGTGTGACATCCCTTCAAATACTGGAAGAGTGCGATCATATCTCCCCTCAGTCTCCTCTTCTGAAGGCTAAACATGCCCAGTTCTTTCAGTCTCTCCTCATCGGGCCTTGTTTCCAGTCCCTTTATCATCCTTGTTGCCCTCCTCTGAACCCTCTCCAGTTTGTCTATGTCCTTCTTAAAGTGAGGTGCCCAGAACTGGACGCAGTACTCAAGATGAGGCCTAACCAGTGCCGAGTAAAGGGGAATTATCACTTCCCGCGATTTGGAAGCTATACTTCTATTAATACAGCCCAAAATTGCATTTGCCTTCTTTGCAGCCACGTCGCATTGCTGGCTCATATTCAGTTTGTGATCTACCACAATTCCAAGATCCTTCTCACTTGTAGTATTGTTGAGCCAAGTGTCCCCCATTCTGTAACTCTGCATTTGGTTTCCTCTCCCTTGTGGCCCCTGGCTTATACACGCCACAGCCGCTCCCCCGTCACCGTCGCCAATGCCACAGTCATCTGGGGAAGCCGTGGAGTGTGCCTCCAGGTGGTCATCACCACCCTGCCGCCGCCGCCACCCCTTGGCAGGTGGCCTGCCCTGTTTACCACACACAGCTTCTCTGGAAACACCTGGGTGGGTGGGTGGGTGGGGGTTTGGCCCAATTCTGAGGGAACTGACTTGCGTCCCCCCCCGAGCGAGAGCGCAGCTGCTCCGAACGGCTCTTGAGAAGTCTCTGCAACCCACCTGCGATTTATTGGCTGGGATTGGATGCTTATTGTGTGTGACACTTTAAATACCATTACATCGGAGTTTATACAAGAGAGCCCAAGTTTGGGGAAAAACTGGAATCTTAGCAGAAAACAGCTGGACCATTTGTTTACATGATAGGCAGGAAAGAATCTCGCATTTGGCTCCAGGATGTTCTTCAGCAGGCAGTGTGTGTGTGTCTGTGCATGTGCGTGCATGTGCATGTGTGTGTGTGGGGGGGGCACATCAAGCCAACAACCAAGGGAAAGGAACTATGGGAGAAGCCGTTTCCCCCCACACTCACCCCCTTTTGCATTCACCAGCTAACGTATCCCTGATGTTGAGACCTATGATGCTAGAGTTCACTCTGGAATCTCTCCGTTAACCTATGCACACCTGCCAAAGAGCCCCCCCCCCCGAAACACCAGACCCCAAGACAGCCCTGGCCATTGGAGGGTTCTTCTCCAGTTCACTGATCTCCCCCACCCCACCCCCTAGACTGCTTGCATGCCACATTTTGTTTCTAGCATGAAAGACATTGTTCGAAATCATAATAATCACCAGGCTGTAACCACATTATGATACACATGAAGGACAAGAAAGAAAGAAAGAAAGAAAGAAAGGGAGGGAGGGAGGGAGGGAGGGAGAAAATCACGTGCTTTGGATTCGACATTCTGATTTATGGCGGTGGTGTTCTCCAGTTACACAGCTGTGATCGTGTTTTCTGACCAAGATGTTCTTGATTTGTCTATTGCTGCCCCTTCACCCTTGGCTTGAAGAAAGTAAAAACCACCTAGTGATTATGAAGAAGAAGAAGCAGCAGCAGCAGCAGCATTATTATCATGCACTGGCTTTTTGGCCAACGGTCATCACACAACAGTCTGTCCTGTGTACAGGGCCGGTGCTACCATTAGGCCAACTAGGCAGCTGCCTAGGGCGCCGGGCTAAAGGGGGCACCAGGAGCATAGGGTTGGAGGGAGGGCTCAAGTGGGAAGAGGGGGGCGCGCGCTAAATATCTGATCTTGCCTAGGGCACCAAACTGCCTTGCACCGACCCTGCCTGTGTATGTAATAACTGTATTATTATGCAATGAAAATACTATTTTAATTCCAACACCAACACGAAAAAAAGAGCAGCTTCTCTTTGAGAGACAGAATCATCCCAGGAAATGTCTGCCTCTTGGAGCTGTGCTTTCCTTTCCCTGTTAGGGCTGCACATTTCAATTTATAAAACTTTGGTGGGGCCAGGGGGGTGAAGCCCAGGTGGGTGCACAGCTTACGCTGATGGGTTAGGGGTGAGCTAATAGCAAAATATTTCTGTTTGCTTCGATGGAAAATGCTGGCCGGGCTGGTGATCTGCTGTCAAGCAGCGGGAAAGCTGAGCTGAGCAGTCCAAGGATAAGTCAGCCTGTACGAATCTGAGCAAGAAGATGGAGGAACCAGGCCAGAGTCAGCAGCAGCTCTACAGACCAGGGATGGAGAGTGTGTGGTCCTACAGATGTTGTTGGCCTGCAACTGTCAACATCCCTCATCATTAGCGACGATATTGGGAGGGGCCATTTAAACCATGGGGTCTAACCCCGTAATCAGTGCAGGGATCCAGTTTAAATCAACACGCACAGCAGATGGACTGGTGTGTGTGTGTGGGGGGGGGAGAGAGAGAGAGAGAGAGAGAGAGAGAGAGAGGTGGCTGTGTCCTGCTTCCTAGAAACAAAAATTGATAGAAATGTTTTCAAGAATCCAGACTTGTATGGCCTCTGTCTGTCATTTATGAGCATGCACAGCCGTGGTTTGCAAACTCAGTTCTGCTGGGAAGCCCTTGGGGCTCCTTTCATAGAATCATAGAATCATAGAAAAGTAGAGTTGGAAGGGGCCTACAAGGCCATCGAGTCCAACCCCCTGCTCAATGCAGGAATCCAGGTCAAAGCATCCCTGACAGATGTCTGTCCAGCCGCACCTTGAATGCCTCCAGACTGGGAGAGCCCACCACCTCCCTAGGTAGTTGATTCCATTGTCTTATTGCTCTGACAGTCAGGAAATTTTTCCTGATGTTTAGGTGGAATCTAGGTTCCTGTAACTTGAGCCCATTATTCCGTGTCCTGCAAACTGGGATGATCGAGAAGAGATCTTTGCCCTCCTCTGTGTGACATCCCTTCAAATACTGGAAGAGTGCGATCATATCTCCCCTCAGTCTCCTCTTCTGAAGGCTAAACATGCCCAGTTCTTTCAGTCTCTCCTCATAGGGCCTTGTTTCCAGTCCCTTTATCATCCTTGTTGCCCTCCTCTGAACCCTCTCCAGTTTGTCTATGTCCTTCTTAAAGTGAGGTGCCCAGAACTGGACGCAGTACTCAAGATGAGGCCTAACCAGTGCCGAGTAAAGGGGAATTATCACTTCCCGCGATTTGGAAGCTATACTTCTATTAATACAGCCCAAAATTGCATTTGCCTTCTTTGCAGCCACATCGCATTGCTGGCTCATATTCAGTTTGTGATCTACCACAATTCCAAGATCCTTCTCACTTGTAGTATTGTTGAGCCAAGTGTCCCCCATTCTGTAACTCTGCATTTGGTTTCCTCTCCCTAGGTGCAGCACTTGGCATTTATCCCTATTAAATTTCATTCTGTTGTTTTCGGCCCAGCGCTCCAGCCTATCGAGGTCACTTTGAATTTTGTTTCTGTCTTCCAGAGTATTAGCTGTTCCACCCAACTTTGTGTCATCTGCAAATTTGATAAGCATTCCCTGTACCTCCTGATCCAAGTCATTAATAAAAATGTTGAAGAGCACCGGGCCCAGGACCGAGCCCTGTGGTACCCCGCTCGTTACCTCTCCCCAGTTTGAGAAGGAACCATTGATAAGCACTCTTTGAGTCCGATTCTTTAGCCAATTGTGGATCCACCTGATAGTTGTTCCATCTAGCCCACTCTTAGCTAGCTTACTAATCAGGATATCATGAGGCACTTTGTCGAAAGCTTTGCTGAAGTCCAGATATATAATGTCCACAGCATTCCCACAGTCCACAAGGGAGGTTACCCGATCAAAAAATGAGATCAGATTAGTCTGACAGGATTTGTCCTTTGAAGCTTATCAGCGCTTTCTGAATGATGAGCAACAGCAGACAAGACAAGCTTCCCTGAAAGACAAGCGGGGACACGGGCACATTGTAAGCCATCCTCCCCCAACCTGCTGCTGCCCTCCAGATGTGTTGGACTACAATCCCCATCGTCCCCATCCTGCATGGGCAGCTGTAGTCCAAGCCATCCGCAAAGCAACAGGTCGGGGGAGGCTGTTGTAGGCCGTGCTCTTGACTTATACCAGTGTTTCTCAACCTTGGGTCCCCAGATGTTTTTGGCCTACAACTCCCAGCATGCCCCAGCCAGCATAGCTGGCTGGGGCATGCTGGGAGTTGTAGGCCAAAAACATCTGGGGACCCAAGGTTGAGAAACACTGACTTATACTAAGAACCAAGTCTAAGCCATTCTGGTGTGGCGGTTAGAGTGTTGGTCTGGGACTTCATTTGGGAGGCTCATTGGTTGACTTTGGGCGGCCATCCCTGACTCCCAGCCTAACCTGCTTCACAGGGTTGCTGTGAGGATAAAATGGAGAGGAGGAAGACCATGTACGCTGCCTTGGGTTCCTTGCAAGACGGGAAAAGGCGGGATATAAATGAAATTTAAAAAAATAAAAAAATTAAGAAATAGTTGTCAACAGGGAGACCCAACCAGCCTGGCCCACAAGAACGGAGTGTGCACCCCTAGAACGTGCTCCAGGCTTCTCGGCAGTGTACAGAGGCTCTGTGACCGGCCAGATGGGCAATTAATAAATATGAGAAATAAATAATAAAATAAAAAAGCAGTCCATGTGCATTCAGTGTAGGAAGCTTGAAAAACACCGATCCGTGTAATAAATGTTGAATAATACAGGATTCGTGAAAGCAGACTGGTAAATTAGAAGGAAGATTGTGGCACAATTTTCAACATACATGGGGTGAGGTCTAGATTCAACCTGATTTTCTGACCACAGTGTTGTGGGAGTTTGCCAAAGTATGAGTTAAATCCAGGCTGTGTCACAGTATTTGTCAATCGTGATCGGAAGAGTCTTTCATAGTTTTCATAGACATAGAGTTGGAAGGAGCCTACAAGGCTATCGAGTCCAACCCCCTGCTCAATGCAGGAAACTAGAGGAGGGAGTCTCCCATCCAAGTAATAACCAGGCCTGACCCTGCTTAGCTTTCCACGCTCAGACAAGCTGAGCCAGCATGTGGTACTATAACTCAGCAGATGTTTTCAGTTAACTGGCACAACCATGACGACACACGACGTTAGGACCTTCTTGACCTCGGTTAGAAATTGTAGGGCTTTTCTTACTTGATGGCACAGGCTCAGGGGAATAGTGAAGGATGAGCACACTTATTTGCATAGGTTGGTGCGCTGGCATGCACAAGTGCAGACCCAGTAGTACCAGCACTCGGCGTACTTGGGCAACTGCCATGGCAGGACACATTGCGAACATCTACACTGGGCCAACCTTTAAAAAAAATAATAATAAAAGTGCGGCCTCGTCGTGCTCCAAGCAGCCTTGGAAAGCTGCATCTAGCCACCGTTTTAACTTCTCAAAACGACCCCAATATGTAGCATTGCTTCGGAGCTTTCTGGGGGGAAATGGCTAGCACCAAGGGTCGGCATAGTTGGGCACCTGCCAAGGGCCCACACTCCAGCAGGGGCCCACTGGCAAGAGCCCCCTGGAATTGCTGCTCCTCTTCACCTTTGCTTGTTCCCCTGCCTCTCAGTCTGGCCCAGGCAACGGTGGTGGTGAGAAGGAACAGCTGATGCCGCGGGCCTTCTTGCACATTGGCTCTCTGCCAGTCAAGCAAGCAACTGGTAGCAAGGATGAGGGTGACTTGCCCAAGGGGCCCTCCAAAACCTGGAGCCAGCACTGCTGGGAAATTGAACGATCCACCCCTCCACCCCCGTGTGCTTTCACCTGTTGCACAGCCTTCCTGGAAGCACACATTGGACTTCCCGGAAGCATCTGGCCAGACACCGTGAGATGCTGGACTAGACAGACCTTTGGTCTGATCCAGCCGGGCTCTCCTTTTGTTCTGAAGAGCATCTCCAACTGGTCCTCGTTCCCTTCTTGTCATTTTTGATTGTGGAGACTCGGACTTGGCACTTCCTACGTGGCTTTCAACACTTACTTCGAAACCAAGGGAACCCCCCTCTTGCTGTTCACTATATTTGGCAACATCAGTGCGCACCATGGAGTTCCCCACTGGGTAAGCGCATACTTCAGAAGAAAACTTTGGCAGGGCACTCCTACAAGATTGTTTCCTTTCTGGTTTTGAACTCCCGCCACTGGTCGGTGACTCAACAACTCATTAAAAGCATGAACAATAAGCATGTTTTCCTCCCTGAACCTCCGTGGCCACCTGTTGAACTCAGAGCCAAACGGGGCTAATCCACGCATTCTGCGAACATCAGCCAAGCAACCTTGCTTAAAGCAGCGTGTTTCACAATAGGAGATTGCATGGGGCCTTTGTCTCAGGTCAAGTGGGGTCGCCGGCCGTTCATAATTGGAATGGATTTGTTCTTATGGAGACACTTTGTCCATAAGAAGCAGGAAACGTGCTGTGGGCAGTGCTCCTCCTCTCTCGGGATACAAGACCTTAGGATCATACTCTGGATTGGTGGTGGTAGTAGGTTCAGGACAGGGGCCAAGCATTGGGCAGGGGGAGGAAGGGTGCCCTTTGCCAAAGCGTGGTGGGATCCAAGGAGGCCACAGCCCAGGCTGCAACCCCATTACTAGAAGGAAATGAACGGAGGCTACACTGTAGACCACACTTGAGGATGACAGACTTATTGTCCAGATCTTGTGAGATCATAGAATCATAGAAAAGTAGAGTTGGAAGGGGCCTACCAGGCCATCGAGTCCAACCCCCTGCTCAATGCAGGAATCCTGGTCAAAGCATCCCTGACAGATGGCTGTCCAGCCGCACCTTGAATGCCTCCAGAGTGGGAGAGCCCACCACCTCCCTAGGTAGTTGGTTCCATTGTCTTATTGCTCTGACAGTCAGGAAATTTTTCCTGATGTTTAGGTGGAATCTGGCTTCCTGTAACTTGAGCCCATGATTCCGTGTCCTGCAAACTGGGATGGTCGAGAAGAGATCCTGGCCCTCCTCTGTGTGACAACCCTTCAAGTCCTGGAAGAGTGTGATCATATCTCCCCTCAGTCTCCTCTTCTGAAGGCTAAACATGCCTAGTTCTTTCAGTCTCTCCTCATAGGGCCTTGTTTCCAGTCCCTTTATCATCTTTGTTGTTGCCCTCCTCTGAACCCTCTCCAGTTTGTCTACGTCCTTCTGAAAGTGTGGTGCCCAGAACTGGACGCAGTACTCAAGATGAGGCCTAACCAGTGCCGAGTAAAGGGGAATTATCACTTCACGCAATTTGGAAGCTATACTTCTATTAATGCAGCCCAAAATAGCATTTGCCTTCTTTGCAGCCACATCGCATTGCTGGCTCATATTCAGTTTGTGATCTACCACAATTCCAATCAGATTTCCTGGAGCCAATCAGAAGCCACGCTAGAATGGAATGGGCAACATTCTGAACCGTGAGTTGCTAGACCAGGACCCTCCCTGGCGCACAGAGAGAGCGTGCGTGCGCAGTTAGACTAGGACTTGCAGTTTGAGAGGCAGAGAGGTTTGTGTGCTTCCCTGTGTGACATGCTCTCTCAAGGACTACCAGTCCCAGAGTTCCCCTGTGCCATGGGTAGGTGGGACGGGCAAGGCATCATAATATTCAGGGTCATTGATCCTAGGGACAGTGAGAGCCACGGACGCTCCCCCTCTCTCATAATACTAGGACCCAGTGGGGTCATCCCCTGAAGCTGATGGTGGGAGATTCAGGACAGATAAAAGGAAGGACTTCTTCACACAGCGCAGAGTTAAACTATGGAATTCACCTCCACAGGATGTCGTGGTGTGGATGGCTTTAAAAGGGGATTGGACAAATTCATGGAGGAGGAGAAGTCTGTCAATGGCTACTGTTTTGGTTGTGGATTCTAGGCCCAAAGGAGACAGAGGCCTGGTAGTAGTGGCTAAAGCTTTATTGTGCACGTCTCCAGGCCTGCTGGGCTCGCACTGCCTCCTCCACTTTTGACCTCTCAACTAGAGGTTAACATCCAGTTCCTTTGCAGGAATGAGCTGCTACCTGTCATAACAGCTACTAGTCCTGACTGGCTATGTGCTTCCTCCAGTATCAGAGGCAGTGTGCCTATGTACTGCAGTTGCTGGGGAACATGGGCGGGAAGGTGCTGTTGCACTCACGTCTTGCTTGTGGGTTTCCCGTGGGCGGCTGGCTGGCCACTGTGTGAACAGAACGCTGGACTAGATGGACCCCTTGGCCTCATCCAGCAGTGCTCTTCTGATGTTCTTATGATGCCGGTAGGATCTGCAGGGCCAAAATATATGTGCGTAAAGGTCTAATTCACACACACACACACACACACACACACACACACACCATAGTGCCATGTCTGACTATAAATACAAATCAGGCAACCAGAAACATAATGAGGTTCAGCAAAGGGAACTAAAAGGAGCTAGCAGATTTTTAAAACCGGGGGGGGGGGGGATCAAAACATCAGCAGGATGATACCTTCATTAGTACCAACCAAAAAGTTACAAAATATTCAACGGGGACTCTTCTTTAGGTTGGGTGTTCTGTTCAAGTCAGAAACAGCACAAGAAAAAGAAAAACGGGGGGGGGGCATTGTAGAAAAGCCCCAGAGTGGGCCACGATGTACAATTTAAAAAAGTAGAACACTTAATTTCAGAATTAAAACAAGAGCTTTTCTTTCATGCCTCATGAGATCTATGTATGTATGTATGTATGTATGTATGTATAGGTTGGGATCCTGGTATGTGTGTGGGAGGCAGCCCATGTTTAGGGTGGGTGGCCACGTGTGTCCTCTTTTTACAAAGGACAGTCCTCTATCTGAAGGGCTCTCCAGTCCAAGTCCGGTTTAAAGACCATCCAGAAGGAAGAGCGAAAGGGCCTCGGAGGTGCCCACCAATGGCACCCGGACTGAGGGCGAGGCTGTGGCTCACGGGTAGCACCCCTGCTTGGCATGCAGGAGGTCCCCGGTTCAATCCCCGGCGGCATCTCCAGGTAGGGCTGGGAAAGGATCCTGCCTCTGAAGCCCTGGAGAGCCGCAACTGCCAGTCAGTGTTGACATTATTGGGCTAGATGGATCCCGGGGGGTCTGTCTCCGTCTCGGGCAGCTTCCCATGTGCCTGGTCACAATTTCCCACACTATGCTGAGATGTACGGTATCTCTGTTGACATTTGTGGAGGAAGGGGGGGGCTGGCTGACCCGCCACACCCCCACCCTTTCCTACCCAAAAGGACCCAAGACCCCCAGAGATCTCAAGGTACCAGACTGCCAAGCCTCAGCTGTCTGCAATCCTACTTGAATCTCTGTTCAGGGACTTGCCTTTCTGACTGTGTAACCTGGATTTAGTTACTGAACCAAGCAGAGCGACTACAAAACCCATGTGGGGTAAGACCAAGAAAGGTTTCTTCTGGTAGCATTTTACAACAAGAATAGGGAAATGAGAGAAGCACACAAAATGGAGAGAGACACTTTGGTACACAGTAAAGCTGCAAAATAACAAAACCTACTTCTTTAATATCTCCCGGGCACACACCTCTGTTACCTGGGGGTCAGTTCTCTTCCAGGGTTAGATCCAGCACAGCCTTGCTGCCCGGGGGGGCGGGATTACCACACCTACCCGAAGGTCTGAGATGGGTAGCCTCCCACAAGGCTTGCCTTTACCAGAGCCCTCATTCAGCTAATTTCACCAGGAGCTACCTGGGGTCAAATCCTGAGGCCTCCCAAAGGCTTGGGCCTCTCCTTGGCTTACCGCCAGTGCTCCAACAGCCGGCAGCCACGCGATGACCAAAGACAAAGAACAAAACCCACACGTTGGGAAATATAGCTCTTTCCCCCTCCCCTCCTCCTTCCCGTAGCTTTGCTGCTTCTCAGCCAATCAGGGTGAACTTCACCTGGCCAGGCAGGGAGGGGAACTCATGACTTTTGCATCTGAAAAGCCGTAGACCCAGGCGCCATGTTCCATCCGATACTTTATGCACATTTCGCCTCCTCCCAGCCCCACAACTGGCCCCACTTGGTTTACACATGAGGAGGCGTGTGTGTGTGTGTGTGTGTGTGTGTGTGTAGGAACCCTCAAAGGCTCTTTTCTTCACAACATTATACTAATTACGTCTACATTTGCATTTATACATATAAATTAGCATGTGCCAATTTTATGGAAAACCAGTGTCCTCTTTTGGGATGATTCACCAAACCCATGTTAAAAGCCTACGAGACTCCAAAAAGTGTTGCTCTGGGGGTTTTGTTTCAGGATAAACACGCACAAAATTATATCTATCTACACAAAAGTAGTATCTCTTGCCACAACTCCCTTGGGGCATTCATTACCAGGAGATGTGGCCACATGGCCATTTGCTTGGATGACTTTTAAAACATATGAGATGAATTCAAAGTTCTGTCAGCAGCTATTGGCTATGGTCGCTGAATGGATTCCCCCCCATGTTCAGGGGCCGGATACCTCTGACAGGGTCCACGGTTGCTAGAGATCGATACGGGCAGGCAGGCTCAGGCGGCCGCCTTCACGCCCTGCTTGTAGCTTCCCAGAGAGGCATCTGCGGTTGGAAACAAAGGGACGGATGAGAAAGACATGTGATTCAGTCCAACCAGGCCATTCTTAAGTGTTATCCACGATTCCTGAAGGATCTGTAATGTGTCTAGTAAACGGGGATTTGTGGATGTGTTTGTGCGTCTGCCTTGAACTGCAGGCGGCTCTGTCTCTCCATGCTGCATACCAATCCACTTACAAACCTGCTGGCGTGAGAGTCGAGCGCGACAGCTATTCAGCTTCCCCGCCTCCTCCTGTTAACATCTTTCAAGCTGCTTCCTTTAGAGCAGTGTTCTCCAACCTTGGGTCGCCAGCTGTTTTTGGCCGACAACTCCCAGCATGCCCCAGCCAGCGTAGCTGGCTGGGGCAAGCTGGAAGTTGTAGGCCAAAAACATCTGGCGACCCAAGGTTGGAGAACACTGTATTAGAGGGTATGAAGCATTTATTACCCTCCTCTCAAGGCCAGTGGGATGTGGGATACATGCGTAGCTGGCTGGGGCATGCTGGGAGTTGTAGGCCAAAACAGCTGGGGACCCAAGGTTGGAGAACACTGCTTTAGAGCCACCTCCCATAGGTGGTTGAGGAGCTGGGCCAAGGGGCAAACCACATCGCAAATTACCCCGAATGTTTTGCGAGCTGCAACTCCCCAGATGTTTGGGCCAGGAAAACGTATATTTTTCTAAGCCGGTTCCATGCCGTCTCCTGCTTGGTTGGCTCTCCTTAATGGGGAATTATGCGAGCGACGATTGGAAGGCGCTGCAAGCTCAGGGAGGGCGATTTGGTTTCTTTTCTTGTTTGGTGGGGGGGGGGGTAGAGGAGAGAGAAGGGAAATTTCTCCTTGGCACTCCGGCGGTGAACAAGGGAAGGAATGTCAGAGGGCACACGGATCCCCACTCAACCGTCCCTACTACATTTTCCTCTAAGGCAGAGTGGGCAACTGGTGCCCGCCACTAGATGTCTTGGCCTACGGCTCCCATCATCCCTCACCATCAGCTAGGCTGCTTAGGCTAATGGGAATTGCAGGCCAGAACATCTGGAGGGCCACCAGTTGACCAGCATTGCTATAAGGGGCATATTTCACTTAGCTGTTGGTCCTCTACCACCATGACAGAGACGATTTACGTGCTGGTTTGGGGTCGCAGACTAGGTTGCATGAACCTATTATTCTGCCAGATACTGAGTTGGATCGTTGGTGGCCTAGGGATGTAAGGATCTTGGACAATCCACTCCACTTGTGTTTTGTGGATTGCCAGGCGTCGTCCACTCCATCATCCGCTCAGTAACACGTATTACGCATCCCCCCCCCCTTCCAGAAAAGTACACGAAAAAAATCCGTCAGCTTTTACGGACCATTCTTTGTACTTTTCTTAGATCAGCGTACAATCAAAGAGCAGAGCGCACGTAGAAAAGATTTCTAAACTGCAGAAGCTGGAGAGAGATCAGAAATGTGTAAAATGGTGTGTGTGTGTGTTTTAAGAAACGGCACATGCTTGGCCGTATTTTTATGCAACTTCCTTTGTTTTGTAGGACCAAAGTTGCGTACCGTCCTGGAAAGTTTTTTTAAAAAAAAATAGTTTAAAAGTCCATGGAACCCGTGTGACTCTGAAAAGCCAGCCCTCTGTGGATTCTGCAGGGCAGATCGTAGAAATCCGGTCTCGTTTTGATCTGTTGCTGATTTCTCTGACCCTCCCTGCATCGGTCTGTCTAGCCCAATATTGCCTTCTCTGACTGGCACTGGCTCCCAAGGTCTCTGGCCAGGGCCTTTCCCGCCTCTATTGCCTGAGATCCTTTCGAGCTAGAGAGACCAGGGACTGAACCTGGCACCTCTGGCATGTCAAGCAGGTCCTCTACCGCTGAGCAATGGCCCCCTACCAAAGAATTTGGAATGCTTCTCTCCTCTAGAACAGTGTTCTCCAACCTTGGGGCCCCCCAGATGTTTTTTGGCCTACAACTCCCAGCATGCCCCAGCCAGCTACGCTGGCTGGGGCATGCTGGGAGTTGTAGGCCAAAAACATCTGGGGGGCCCAAGGTTGGAGAACACTGCTCTAGAAGCAACAGCTGTAGCTTAGTAGACAGGTTCGATCCCTGGCAGCATCTCCAGGTACGGCTGGAAAAACTCTTGCCTGAAATCCCTGGAGAGCCATGACTGCCAGTCAGTGTCGACAGTACGGGCCTAGATGCAGGGCTGGTGCAAGGCAGTTTGGTGCCCTAGGCAAGATCAGATATTTAGCGCCCCCCTCTTCCCACTTGAGCCCTCCCTCCCTCCCTCCAGCCCTATGCTCCTGGTGCCCCCTTTAGCCCGGCGCCCTAGGCAGCCGCCTAGTTGGCCTAATGGTAGCACCGGCCCTGCCTAGATGGACCCAGGGGGGTCTGACACAGTCTAAGACAGCTTCTGATGTTCCTGTGTTCCTAAGCATCACGATCAACGGTCAATGATGTCTACTGGGAAGGTTTTGCATCCTGGGATGAGCTGGCCGAAGCTTCAGCTCAGTCCAAAAATATGGTGGTGATGGTGTCTCTGGCACTTTGCCCCAGAAGTAAGTAGATTTTCACTAGGGATGGATGGATCTCTCAGTTTCGCTTTCTCCCATATTTGATTTTTTTTTTAAAAAAAAAATAAATCTCAAATCCTTATCTCTTATGAAGAAATTTGCATATGTTGGTAAGTCTTTATCAAAAAATAAATAATGAGCTGAACAAAATCCTCGCCTATCTGCACTGGCCAAATTCAACCAGTACAGCTATTCGCAGCATAGAGAGGACCACGTCGTACCTTCCTGCCAGGTAGCTGTTAAAAATGACCTTCCCCCGCATCACGTGCAGCTGTGGGCGGGGAGAAATTTTGCGGACATGGGGGGAGGAGAAGCGAGACCTACCAGTTCTCACAGGTACGCTTCAGGTAGGGGGGGCGGGGCTACAGGAGCCAATATTAGGACCTGCAGCACCGCCCCACACCCTCTTTGTTCTTCGCAGCTCCCTCCCTCCCGCCCTGTATTCAGTATGGGCTCCTCCGGTTGCCGTTAAGGGGCCGAGTAGGAATTTTGGCTTATCCCTTTTAGAGGGGTGGGCGCGTTTCGCCTACTCCATACTACTGCAGGGTTGGGAGCATTTTTAGTTAGGGCACATAGCAAGAAAAATGGTCACAGATAGATAGTTGGCCGGTAAGTGCGGGTTAGGGTATAGATAGGGTGAGGTGAGCATCCCTGGCACCATTCAGGTGACAGGTGGTCTTAGGATGCCTCAGATGGATGGGTCAGTAGGCTCAGACAGCTGGGGGTCAGGAACGCCTGTGAGACCTTTGTTCTCGCCAAGCTTGTTGTCGTGAGACTCCGAGAGGGTGCGACGCAACAAAGGCTCCCAACGCTGGAAAGTGCAAAAGGGGGAGGCGGCGGAATTCCTCGCCACCTCCCAGTTTTGGATGCTCCGCCCAAATGCATAACAGAGCGGCCTACCAGGCCAGAATAGAATAACCCGCACTCGATCCCTTTGCAGTTCTGTGTATGTAAATATGTAAATAAACGTGGCCCAGTTAAACACCAACTGGTTGTCTCGGTTCTTCATTTCCACCTATACGTCCGCAAGAGGAACCTGTCAGAAAAAAAGAGGTGGCAACCCTAATTCAGCATTACAAACATGGCTGAATACACAGAGATTCAAAACTGGACCTTTAAGAGCTACGCCAGGGGTCCCCAATGCAGTGCCCACCTGCAGAGACCTCCAATGGCGCCTACAAAGCTTTCCACTACCTGCCCCTTAAAAAATAAAATAAAAAAAATCTTGGCATATGTTACAGCAGTCTTCTTTCTCCCCCTCCCAGCCTCTAACCTTGCTCTTTCTCTACCCCTTTGCTTGGCTGTTCCTGCTCCCTCCCAACCTCTAGCTTCCCTGTTTCATAGAATCATAGAACAGTAGAGTTGGAAGGGGCCTACTAGGCCATCGAGTCCAACCCCCTGCTCAATGCAGGAATCCAGGTCAAAGCATCCCCGACAGATGGCTGTCCAGCCGCACCTTGAATGCCTCCAGAGTGGGAGAGCCCACCACCTCCCTAGGTAGTTGGTTCCATTGTCTTATTGCTCTGACAGTCAGGAAGTGATGTTCAGCTGGAATCTGGCTTGCTGTGACTTGAGCCCATTATTCCGTGTCCTGCAAACTGGGATGATTGAGAAGAGATCCTGGCCCTCCTCTGTGTGACAACCTTTCAAGTCCTGGAAGAGCGCTATCATATCTCCCCTCAGTCTTCTCTTCTGAAGGTTAAACATGCCCAGTTATTTCCGTCTCTCCTCACAGGGCCTTGTTTCCAGTCCCCTGATCATCTTTGTTGCCCTCCTCTGAATCCTTTCCAGTTTGTCTGCATCCTTCTTAACGTATGGTGCCCAGAACTGGACCAGTACTCAAGGTGAGGCCTAACCAGTGCTGAGTAGAAGGGAACTAGTACTTCCCGCGATTTGGAAGCTATACTTCTATTCATGCAGCCCAAGATAGCATTTGCCTTTGTTGCAGCCACCTCACATCGCTGGCTCATATTCAGCTTGTGATCTACAACCGCTCCGAGATCCTTCTCACTTGTAGTATTGTTGAGCCAAGTATCCCCCATCCTGTAACTGTGCAGTTGGTTTACTTTGTCCTAAGTGCAGCACTTGGCATTTATCCCTATTAAATGTCATCCTGTTGTTTTCAGCCCATCGAGATCATGCAGAATTTTGTTTCTGAATTTCTCCCTCCCACCTCTTTACCTCGCTGTTTCTTCCCGCCCAGCCCGCAGCCTTCCTTTTTCTCTCCCCTCGCCGCCTTTGCCTTGCTATTTCCCGCTCCCTCCCAGCCTCCAGTCTATTTCTCCCCTCCCACCCCTCTTTAGCTCATGTTTGACTGGCCAGTCCCCCCATGGCAGCCATTCTGTGACCATCTACATCCTTCCATGGGACCCATTTTGTGGTGGCCCCCACAGCGGTTTCTCAAACTCCAAAATGTGCCCCCCCAGATCCAAAAAGATTGGGGACCCCTGAGATAAGCACCCAAAGCCCACTGCTTGGATGCTGAATCTGCCAGTCTCGATTGCTCCCACACACTATATATATATATATATATATATCTTTCCATCCCATTTTTGAAGTAATTTGCAAATTTAGGTAAATATTTACCAAATCAACGCCCTGTACTAAACAAAATCCTGACCCATTCCTAATCTTCTCCCGAAGGGTGGGTCTCTGCATTAGGATAAAATGAATGAGAAAACAGGCTTATCCTGAATGAGTCTTCTTTTAGCATACCTCAGCTGTTGAACTATTTTACAGAATGGACTCCAAGAGCTTCCCTTTTCATTCCCCACCGGTTTGGCAGATAAGCAACAATGTCTTGCCCAGAAAGTCAGGTAGCAAAGCACAGCGCTCCTCATCGGCTACAAGCAGCTGTCCCAAGTCAGAAGCTGCTGTCTTCTGGGTTGGTCCCTAGAACTTGGAAGGGGAGAGGGTAGTTATAGGTGGGATTTAAAAAAAAAAAAAATGCACTTCTGCTTCTCTGCAATAGGGGAATACCTCAATTCCATTCTGTAACTGTTCCAAGATTCCAGCATTCGCTTGGTTCTGCTCCAGTTGAATTCCGACAGGACTTCCATATTTCAGAACATCGGAATGGGTATTGCACATTTGCTCAAGACAGAGGAAAAGATAAAGAAATACATAATTAAAAAAAAACAAAAAAACAGTCCCAGTTTTTAAAATATAAGGTGTATCTTTATTTTGAATGGTGCAATTGTGCTATTCCACAAATTTGAAATAAAAAGTATTCTAAAAATCGGGGTGCCTTTTGGTGTATGGGGGGAGGAAGGGAATTCTTTTCTTTAAAAAAAAAAAAAAAAACACCTTCGTTTTGCTGCATTTTTAGTGCAAGGAGTCAGAAAGCAGGCTGGGATCCCTCCTCACCCAGCCTATAAAATTCGAGAAATGAACAACGATGGATTCCAACATTTTGAGTTCCATTCTGGTCAACATATCCAGTTCTGCAGAACCTCAAAATCCAGGTTAGGATCAAGCAGGGGCGGATTTTATAAGCCTCCCTACCATGCAATCATGCAGTTGCGTGGTCATCAGATAGGCAGTGCCAACTGCCAGTCAACTGGCCAGTCAAACATGAGCTAAAGAGGGGTGGGAGGGGAGAAATAGACTGGAGGCTGGGAGGGAGCGGGAAATAGCAAGGCAAAGGCGGCGAGGGGAGAGAAAAAGGAAGGCTGCGGGCTGGGCGGGAAGAAACAGCAAGGTAAAGAGGTGGGGGGAGAAATTCAGAAACAAAATTCAGCATGATCTCGATGGGCCGAAAACAACAGGGTGAAATTTAATAGGGATAAATGCCAAGTGCTGCACTTAGGACAAAGTAAACCAACTGCACAGTTACAGGATGGGGGATACTTGGCTCAACAATACTACAAGTGAGAAGGATCTTGGAGCGGTTGTAGATCACAAGCTGAATATGAGCCAGCGATGTGAGGTGGCTGCAACAAAGGCAAATGCTATTTTGGGCTGCATGAATAGAAGTATAGCTTCCAAATCGCGGGAAGTACTAGTTCCCTTCTACTCAATGTAAGATTTAACAAGGGCACGAAAGAACGACCGGAAGCTATTCGGCAATGGCGTTATCAGGTATTGCAAACAAAACGTAAAGGCATGTTGGGAGCAGGGAAACGTGGCGTGGTGGCAGGAGCTCTTGGTCCAAATCTTGGAGTTTTGGTTCTAAACATGGGAGATGTAGTGCGGGAGAAGAAAGGAGAGGAAGCGCCCCTGGGCCCCCATCCTCAGAGGTGACAGCTTTAAACCATACACACACTCCACTGCTGGAGGTCAGTATTTTCCGTTCAAGGCTGGTATACACTCGGAGGTATTTCTCTTTCTTATACAATATTATCACACAGCTGCTTCTTTACAAATGGGCATATAACCACAGATGGGAGAGGGTGGCGTTATATGGGTGGGCTTAAAGGACAGGTACTCCTGTACCCATGATGGTATTGTCACATAAAATCATACAATGGCCTCCTTTTGGGGTGAAAGGGTTCCTGAGGTTTGAAGGGAAGAAAGTTACCAAACAAGAGGTGCAAAGTTACCAGAAGAAAAAGGCAAGAGTTGTGTACCTGCAAAGTTAACTGTGGAACATGAGCAGCAAGATGCATGTAACTAGCTGAGTTTTGGGGGGAAAACACTGGACAAAGAAACTTCCAAGATAAGCCCAAAACCTCAGGCAAGGGTCATCTAATTCAGGAATGTTGCCTGGCAGGGGAAGTGGTGGTCAACAAGACCTCTGAGGGGAAGGTGATGTTTCTTCAGCCCTGAAAAGAGAAATTTCCAAGAGATAAGATGAGCCCAGGCAACGTACAACCAGGACACATAGTCAACAGATGTATTTTTCCACATCGTACAAGACTCGGGAGAATGAACATATAAGATACACCAAAATCAACAAAACTCTGGGGAAGACGTGAACGCCAGAGGAGCAGATGTGCACTGCACAGCTCCTGCTTCTGTGTACATGACCTACCTGGCCACCAAGCTCTGTTGCTCCAACACGGTTACTATTTGAGTGAACGTGGAAAGCGTGAATGGATTGAACTACTGGACTGCAATTTTATCTAAAGAAAGGGAGTTCTAGAGATTGCCAGGGATGTTGAAGAGTCCTTGGTTTCGAGTCACGAGTCGATTCACGAGTCTTTGGACCCGAGTCTCGAGTCCGAGTCCTTGGTCCAAAATGGTGACTCACGAGTCACGAATCATGAGTCACTCCCAAAGCTGACTCCACGAGTCCCTATTAAAATCAATGGGGAGTTTTCCCCCAACAAAATAAGGCTATTTCAGATGTGTGGCTTAAATAAATTCTAGGCACAAGTGTGCCTTTTTATTTCAAAACTCTGCAACTGATTTTGGCAAGAACAGACCAGGCAGACAAACCCAAAATAACCAGGCAGGCAGAGGAGGCAGGGAACCCCAAAGCAGGCAGGCAGAGGCCTTTGTCTTGGGCAATTCAACTGTTGAACTGGTCAAGAAGAGACCAGGCAGGCAGAGGAGGCTGGGAACCCCAGACAGGCGGGCAGAGGCAGCCAAACCCAAAATGTCTGAAAGGTTGCATTTTAGGGAAATGATTTTAAAAAATAAACTTGCTGTACTTCCTAAAACCTATCCATGTTGCATTTGAGGAACACGATTTTGGAACACGAGTCTCGAGTCGAGTCCTTGGTCTCAAGTCCCGAGTCGAGTCCCATTAAAAATATTGGGACTTGAGTCTGACTCGAGTCAGAGGGGGGACTCAGTCCGACTCACGAGTCGAGTCCTCGAGTCCGAGTCCCCATCCCTGGAGATTGCATTTGCATAAGAGAGTTCTTGGAGAGGAGCCAGTAGCCAAATGGCTGTTGGCCACCAGCTGAGCTGACGGAGCGGGCCTGGCTGGCCATCATCTCCCCTCTCCTTCTGAGGCAGCCAGGTGGAATGGCTGCTGATGGAGACAATTCTGGAAGAGAAGGTGCTCAATGGCTGTTGGTTCTAGCCAGGACAATGGAAGGGCCTCTGTTGTCTCTCCTCCCCCTCGGCTGCAGCCAGGTGGAAGGAATGATTTCATTGTTCTAGTACTTCCTCCCGCACGCTGCCACCGACAC
Source organism: Shinisaurus crocodilurus (assembly GCA_021292165.1). NCBI lineage: Eukaryota > Metazoa > Chordata > Lepidosauria > Squamata > Shinisauridae > Shinisaurus > Shinisaurus crocodilurus. Next base: position 309,469,680 of record CM037876.1, read on the forward strand.
ATGAGAAATGCATTCGGATGCGCATCCCAGATGTCGGCCGGAGAAGCCCCGCTTGCTTGCTAGCTACTACACTTGGCAACGAGAAGCTCCCCTCAGCAAGCTTCCGGCTGGGACCATCCACGCTTCTTTCCGAATGCCCGTCAACGATGTACCTTGCTCCTTCAAAGTGTCTCTCATCTGGATTTTTAGCAGCCTTCGAGGGCTTTCGTTGGGAGGATGGGTAGCGGCCCAGCCGCCCCCCGATCGATCCTTCACTGGTTCGCTAGAGAGTTATCCGACGGGGTCCTGCCGGCTTGGCTGAGAAAGGGAAGTTTGAAGTGATGCGTCAGTGCTGGAGGACACTTGCCTGCCAGACGAACTGGTCTTGGAGCGGACCTCTGGGTAAGGTCCACTATTCCTCCACACCCACCCGCCTGCCCCCACCCACCCACCCTAGCTCAGTGCTGTCATCTTAAAACACAACATCTGCGTTGTAAACGTTGCCAAAGAGGATTGTCTTTAGTGCTTTTAAGCAGAAGAAAAATATGAGGAAATAAAGCCGACCATGTCAAAGCCTTCCTAGGATGGCCTGTGGAGCTTCTTCCTCAGTGGGAAATGTTGGGACTTGAAAAAGATGCTAGGAGAGGATATATTGTGGAGTATTATCCTTCCTATCTCACATTAGTGAGATCAGCAGAGTAGAGTCCCTTTCCAGCTTAAAAGAAGCTTAGATTTGGCTAGTGTTAGCCAGTTAGCATTTGGTGATCCAGGATGCTTTAAGGCAGGCTGGATTTCCCTCGTTTTGCCCCCTTTTCTCTCCCTCAGAACAAGAATCGGAGACACAGTCTTGTAAAAGTTAAAAGTAACATTTACTCACTCAGATTATGCAGTTTCATTCAGGCAGGCTTAAAAGCGATTCTTACAGTTGGTTACAAGTACATTTGGAAATACTTGGGGGTCTGAACTTGTGGAGTTCAGACCAGCAACTCTGGCTACATGCTGCCGCTAGAACAACCTGGAGGCAACAACTCTTACTACCACGCACTCAGAGTCCCAGCAGAAAGAGGAAGAGCTGAAAGCTATGCCCACTTCCTGTTGAGGCTCAGCTAAATATTCAATGAGTATCTTCTAGGGAATCCACCTTAGAAGATACCAGTGATCTTAACCATTTCACCCAACTACCTGGTGAAACATGAGCCAATGGTTTTGACTGCAATTTAAATATCCCGCAGGAAACTTGTGGAACAAACTTCCTCCCATGACCACCATCACCAAGACTCTCCAGTAAGTCTCCCAAACCTTTGCTGTGCCCCTTCTCCCATCTGGCGGTGTTGCCTTCTGTTCTTTCTCAGCTGCTCATGATAGCAGCGTCCAGCCACCCAAGCCATACTTTTTGCCTTGCTAGGGTACAGAATATATGCACACACAGACCTTACGGAATCACTATAACCCATTTTGGCCACGTGTCCAGGAAGTGAGCATGGCTGCCATGTTCCTGTAGGGTAAAGATGGTCACAGGGTAACTGAACATCCTCATTTTTAGGAGGTGTCTATGGATGGGAAAGGACGTGCATGTCCAGCAGATAATACAGATACCATGACCAATAGCTGGGTCCTGCATAATGTCAACTATATTCCCAAGGAGAGATGTGTGAGAGAGCTTCTCTACAGGAGGCATTTATCGCACGCTCATCATTCATTCCCCACTCACAATTGTTTACCGGTTCTTTAGATGACATCATGAATTTTCACTTCTGTTTGTAAGCAGCACTTTCAGCAAGTATTTCAGAGCAGGGCAAATGGGGTATTATTTCCGATAGCAGAAAGAAAATGCTGTTTCTACTTGTGTGTTTGCACTATTCTGCTGTGCCAACCGCGCCACCTAGAGGTTATGTAGTGGAAAAGCAGCAACGGAAACGCTCCTTGTGTAGTGCTCGGATCTCAGTTCTTTGACGAAACCAGAAGTAGATGAAGCAGATTAACAGCCTCCTGCAGGAAAGCCCTGTGTGTATAAAAATTTGGGGCAGATGAAAATGTTAGCGTCGTAACATCGAGCCTCGCCGGGCAGAACGAGGCCAAAATTGGCCCTGCTCACGCCCGGCGAGGCCTTACCTTTTCTTCGGTGCGGCTCGCCCTCTCCACGGAGAGCCGCCCGCGCAGTTCGTTCTGTCCCAGAAATGACGCGATGGAACCCTGCGCTGAACCTCTGTGGCGCGTTCTGCGCCTGCGCAGGGTCCCGTCGCCTCATTTCCGGTCTCGGAAGTGACGGACGGGGAAGAAGACGCCCGATCGAGCGGCGCGGAGAACCTCTCCGCGCCGCTCAGAAGATCGGGTCGGGTCAGCGCCCCCACGGAAGATCGGGTCGGGGGCGCGACCCGGCCTTGGAGCCACCGCTAGATGACATTGCTTCTTTATACATCTAGGTCACAAGTAGGGATGTGTGCAGAGCTTGACTTGGGGGGGTGGAAGTCTGGCGAACTCACCGGGCTCGACCCCCCCCCCCAAGCTCTGTTCGCCCTACCTGCTTCCCCGGCTCGACTCATGTTCTCGCGATCCGAGCCAGGGAAGTGACTTCTGGGTTCCCGGTGCTACGTTGTTTATGTAGACAATGGCGTAAGATAGGGATGTTACCGTTTGGCTTGCGCGGGCTGAGTGGGGTCGAATTCAGCCCCGCTTGCGCCCGCGTGAGGCTCACGCAGACCTACCTTCGGGCGTCCCGTGGCTCCTCGGCTTGGCTCTCCACGGAGAGCTGGCCGCGCCGGCCGCACTGATCCCGTTGCGTCACTTCCATCGCAGTGGAAGTGACGGGATCCTGCTCCGGCGCGCTGGACCCCCGCGCTATGTTTTTGGCAGGGGAAACCAGGGCAACAGGGCTGTTTAAGCCCTTTTGCCCTGGTTCCCCCCGCCAAAAACATAACGCGGGGGTCCAGCGCACCGGAGCAGCCGGAAGTGACGCTCCGGAGGACCGCGGCTCGAGCGGCGCCGGCGGCTCAAGCGGCACAGAGAACACTCCGCGCCGCTCAGAAGAGCGAGATCGGGCCGCCGCCAGCACAGAGAACCGAGCCGTGGAGAGCAGTGAGCACCCCCAAGGTACGTGATACACCCATAGCATAAGATACGTTAAAAACAGCCGTGATTTGCACAAGCCACGCAAATCGCAGCTGCTTTTAACGTATCTTACACCGTTTTCTACATAAACAATTGTGGAGAAAAAGCGTCAGTTTCCTGCACCACACACACACACACACACACACCTCCTCACGTGTAAACAACAAGTATAATCCCAGCTGGGGGCTGGGAAATGCAAAATGTACATAGTTTCTCTGATGGCTCCTGACGCCGCAGGTGCCACAGCTATTTGCATGCAAATGCGGCAAAGAGCCACCCCTCCCCTGCCTGGCCCAGATGAAGTTCATCCTGATTGGCTAAAGAAACCTGGGCTACTGAAAGGAGGGTGGGGGGAAGAATCTATACTGCTGCTGTGGCTTCTGGTTTGTGTTGTTGTCTGCACGCTTTCGCGAGAGTAGGGCTTTTGGCTGAGGCAGGCTCTAAAGAAGACCAATCCCCAGGTAAAAGGAGTAAGTGCCTGGGTATTTATATAGTAAAGGAACTAGCTTTTGTTATTTTGTAGCTCTACTCTACATCCCAAAGTGTCTCCCCACCTTTCTCCCTCTTCCCTCATTCCCCACCTTTTATTGTAATCTGTTTACCTTGAATAAACTTTCCTGGTTTCACCCCAAACGGTGTGTGTGGTTCCTCTGTGGTTCAGTGCTCAATCCAGTGTATAGACCAAGGGCAAGGAGGCCCTGAGAGAATCAAGTCAAACGGCAGAGCCAAGGCTGGCAGTTTTGCACCTTTGATCTCTGGTCTTGAGAAAAGGACCGGTTGGCAGTCCTTCACAACAATGTAGCGCCGGGAACCCAGAAGTCCGGCGAGCACTTCAGCCGGTGCTCGCTTTCAGCCCCTTGGCTTGCGCGGCAGCAGCACCCACCGAGCGTGCCGCGAATAGGGTGCTGGGCAGATTGCCCACCTCTAGCCGTCACTCACAAGTCGACTTTTGATCAGCAGGGTGACTTTTCCAACTAAATTATTCAAGGCTCAAAACATGCCTGTTAAATTGCATTCTGCGATGCTATCGAAGTTGTCTGAATTGATGGAGAGAGAGATACATACATACATACATACATACACTCCATTCCATGCATAGGACAGTATCCAATGCTGGCAATTTGCCAGCTCTCAACATGTTGCACTAGCGGGAACAACCACTGCCGCAACTGGAAAATAGTTCTCTTGCTAGTGCAACCCAAGAAACTACTTTAACCACCACCACCTACACACATGCACGCACAGGGAAAAATATTAAATCCTTCTCAGTACCACCACCCTGGGTTCCTGCAGATGTCTGACATAGGGATGGGCAGAGTTGGAGCTGGCTTTGCCACATGATCCAAACCCAAGCTGGGACCCATCACACCACAGTGGCTCTCTGTTGCTTTAACAAAATCAAGCGTAATTATTTACATCAGAGGAGGCCTAAAATAACTGCAACATGGGTGTGGATGCGGCGCTGATAGAATAACAGAATACCATCAATGTTGGCAAAGCTACATAGTGCATGGTTATCTACGTGGGGTTTCATCTTTAAAAAAAAAAAAAAAAACCCAACACATATCAAGCTTTTATTTGAGATCAACAAGGGAGAAGCTTGGGATTAAACTTGAGTCTCTTCTCAATTACTTTAGCAAGGAAGTCATTAGAGCAGCCGCATTTCTAAGAAAACCAAGGAAGGGATTTTATCTGCCTTGCGGGAAAGCGCAGACAAACTCTTTGAAGGATGGGTTTCGATCAGCCTACTTCAAAGATGGTAGCGGTGATGCAGAGTGAGGGGTGGTCACCGTTGAGCAAAAGGCAACATGGGTGTCTCTAATCACCCTTCTGTGTTCTGCTCAGAGGCTGTGATCCCCTATCTTTGATGGCACCACGAAGTTCAGAACTTATTATTCCCAAGTAAACATGCAGAAAATCGGAGCTTTAAAGTAGCATTGGAGCCATTGCACATAGGAGGGCAGAGGATCAGGTCTCTCCAACAGAACATGAATCCAGGCAAGGCCAGGGTTTAAATATTATCATGAGTAGCACTGCAACAGGACAGAGCTGGAGAAACAACCAAAGGGGAAAGGGTAAAGGCACAATGCTATGCATGTTTAGACAGAAAAAAGGCCTACAACTCCCAGCCTGTTGTGGGCCTTTTTTCTGTCTAAATACGCATAGGACTGCACCCTAAGCAAGTCTCAGAGCATCAGTCAAATCCAAGCCAGGTGGCAGGTTGACAATATAAAGTCAACTTTATACTATTTCAACTGCCATGAAGGGCGTGCACAGAATTATCAGTTAGAGACCCCCACCATGGAACTACAGCACCCAGAGTGCCCTAGGAAGAAGGAATTGCTTGCAAAAAAAAATCCTGTCTCTATAGCAGTGGTTCTCCAACCATGGGTCCCTAGCTGTTTTTGGCCTACAACTCCCAGCATGCCCCAGCCAGCAGAGCTGGCTGGGGCATGCTGGGAGTTGTAGGCCAAAAACAGCTGGGGACCCAAGGTAGGAGAACACTACTCTATAGAATTGATATGTACCCAACAGGGTGCTGCACCACCCGCACTGATTCCATCGCACGCACCCCTGCCGAATCCGTCCTACAAGCGAGACTCAACACTTGCGCAACGGAGGTTTAGTGCTTCCAGGGACAACGGGAATCGAGCAGAAATGCTCGTTTCTAGAATGGGCCGGTCAGCGGAGCTCACATGGAAGAGCTCCGCCAGTTGTCCCAATTCAGAAGCCATCATTTCTGCTCATTTCAGCGCTTCCTAATAGGAAGTGTTCGGTCTCCGTTGCGCAAGCGGTGGGTCCCACTTGCGCAGTGGGATCGGCAGGAGGGCCCCCCTTGTGCAATCGCCCCATTGGATAGGGCGCAGGAAGGAGGCAAGCAAGAAAGAGGAGGCGCCTGGACAAGGAGACAGGAACAAGCAGAATGTGTGATCGGTTTCATACTGCTTCTATAGAGTATTAATTTTGATATCGCCACACATTTACTGATATAAAGAGTGGGATATAATTTTTATAAAGAAAGAAAGAAAGAAAGAAAGGATAACAAACAGCAATAAACAGACTTTTAAAATAATTACCAATAAGGGTGTGTTGGGGAGGGGGCAGGATGTCAGGAATATTTTGGCCCCTCTGAAAGCTACATTTTTGGCCCCAAAATTGAAATACGTGAACATTCCGTGCAGCTATTAGCCTATATATTCCATCCTGATTCCCAAAGGCTGGCCAACACTCTCCAAAGAGATTGGCCACTGTTGCCCTACCTCCGCGTTGTATGCAGGATGCTACACAACACGGGTCTTAAAGCGAGCTGTGTAGGATCAGTCCCAGGCAGCCAAACATTATGGATTGAAATGACGGTGTGCAGAGACGGCCTGAAAGGGGATCGTGTGCGCAGAGATGCTCTTCCCCCTGCAACGGGAGATCTTATGTGAGCGTTTCTTAAAAGGTTCGGCAAAAGGTGCTTTGAACTTGAACCCTTCGGATAACTTTAGCAACTTAGCACGCCATTTCACAGAAGCAGAAACGACGATTTGTAAATAGGCTAAGTAAACACACAGAGAGGAATTGCATTTCTATTTTAAACAGAGAGTATATAGCCACTTTGGATGGAAATACGAGACGTCCTGTCTACAAGGCTATTTAGCCAATGGGTTTGATGCATGTGGTTTCCGAAGATGGTTGACTTTCATCCAAGGGACACAGCTGGGATAATTTAGTCCCAAATAGCTTTTCCTTGGCTCCTTACGGCATGGTCTTTAATATACCTGCTGTTGTCAGAGCTGTAAGCGCTGGATACCTCGGAAATGCTTTTCTGTCGAAAGTTAATTTGTGAGTGTCTGTGTGCTAATAAGTATTGCTATGTTTTTGGGACACACTTTTGCCTTCTTCCTATGACCAGCTGGATATATGGTATGCGTGGATGGCAGGGGCACAGGTGTGTGATGCGGGCCTGGTGAAAACAGGGGGGGGGGGGCTTTGTCAAAATAACCGATCCAGGTGAGGAGGCGCTGGGCAGCAGAGTTTGGGGTTGTTGTTATTGTTTTTTTAAGTGAGGAGGCTTTGTCCGAGAATGAGGGCGGGGGCTCTCTGCAAAAGAACTAATCAATGCGAGGAGACTGTGCATGCAGTCGGATGAAAAGGAGGAGGAGGCTTCCTGCAGAAGGCCCCGACGGTTCTGTGCCAAAGATCATCTGATGAACCTGAGGATGCTTTGTGCAAAAGAGCTAGAAATCGTAAGAAGGTTCTGTTCTGTGCAAAAAAGACCTGATGGAAATGCGGGGGGGGGGGGGAGGGGGCTGTCTCTGCAAAAGAACGGATCACGGTAAGGAGGCTCCATGCAGGAGGCCTGACGGAAGAGAGGACAGGCGCTGCGCACGGCACGCGTGCGGAAGATCCGACAGAAGCCAGGCGGCTCGGTGCCTAGGCGACCTGGTGGTGCACAAATTCTGTAGAGGTTGGATGTGTGTGTGTGTGTGTGTGTGTGTGAGACTACACCCGCCACTGCCTTCCCACTCAGCAACCCACTCCCCATGCCCAGGCCACCCACAAAAAAGTGCCCTCTGGTAGTCTCCTCCAGTGTTCAGCCGGCACCCTGGGCGCCCTGGGCAGCAGTGGTGGGCAGCAGCACGGCCGCGATGGAACTGCCGCGAGAGTCTCACGCATCCCTGGCGGATGAACGGCCGCCAGATGCTTCCTTACGGGGGGAGGGGGTGCCTTGGGACATCACAAGGGGAAGGGGCAGAAGGGAGCGGCAGAGGCGGCGAGGGCCTGCTCATGCAGCCAAGGCTGCAGTGCTCTGTGCACCGACCTGGGAGTAAGCCCCAGGACACAGTAGCCCTTCCTTCTGACTTACCGACTACATTTGTACCAGCCTTTCTGGTAAAGTACTCAGGGTGACTTACAGTTTCAAATACTTGCTAAAAAAAGACACAATGAAAAAGGCAAAAATCAGGGTACCGGCTCTTATAAGCCCCTCCCGGCATGAACCTCCCCCCGCACAATCAATGCGCTCATCCTCTGAGGCCCTCTAACCAGGTGCCTCCTCCAAGGGTGGCTCGGAGGGCGGCAACAGTTATGGAACCAACCCCCCAGGGAGTCCTTCCTGCCTGGTGGTGCCAACGTTGCCATCTTTTTGGTGCCAGGTTAAGGCCTTCCTCTACTCCCAGGCATATGGCAGCATAGGATACATTTTCAGTCAGGTCGCGGGCATTGTTTGGATATATGTCGTATTATTTATTATTATTATTATTATTATTATTATTATTATTATTATTATTATTATTATTATTATTATTTCATTTCTATACCGCCCCACAGCGGTATAGAAATATGTCGTCATATTATTATTATTATTATTATTATTATTATTATTATTATTATTATTATTATTATTATTATTTCATTTCTATACCGCCCCACAGCGGTATAGAAATATGTCGTCATATTATTATTATTATTATTATTATTATTATTATTATTTCATTTCTATACCGCCCCACAGCCTAAGCTCTCTGGGAGGTTCACAACAATTTATACAATAAAATCTACATACAATATACTGTATTTAAAAAGATTAAAACCAAATTTAAAAACACCGTTTAAAATGACAATACAAAAAGTTAATAAAACTATTAGCTAATAAGTCTGCATGTATATGTGTGTCTGCTGTCTGTTCATATGTTGTTTGTAGCTAAACTGTTTTTGTATTATGCACAAGACTGTCTTTTTAAAGGCTTTTAATCTCTTCAGGTTTTAATTAAGGTTTTTAATCTGATGGAGGCTGTGTAGGTCCTTGTACCCCACGTGAAATCCAGCATTGTTTGAGCTCCGCAAGTGCCGCGTTTTCTCGAATGAAACATAGAGTGTTCGAGGATCGGGATATTTGTAAGAAGACCAAAACACTGGTTTATGAAGCCATTGTATTGCCAACTTTATTGTATGCCTGCGAAACATGGACTATCTATAAACGTCACCTCCAACTCCTTGAAAGATTTCATCAATGTTGCCTCCGGAAAATCCTGCAAATTACTTGGGAAGATAGGCGAACAAATGTCAGTGTACTGGAAGAAGCAAATACTACTGTGGAGGAAGGAACTAGAGGATCGGCTATCCTTGACCTGATTCTAACCAACAGAGACGAGTTAGTGGATAAAGTGGCAGTTTCGGGAACTCTGGGGGAAAGTGACCATGTTATACTTGAGTTCTTGATTCTAACGGAAGCAAAAGCTGAGTGTAGCCAAACACGTACCCTGGATTTTAGGAAAGCCAATTTTAACAAACTCAGAACAATGATTAGTAAGATCCCATGGCAAGTGACTCTCACGAGAAAGGGAGCCCAGGAGGGGTGGGAGTTTTTAAAAAAGGAAATTTTAAAGGCACAATTGCAAACAATTCCCACAAGGAAAAAAGGCAGAGGGCAACAGAAGAAGCCAATGTGGCTTCACAATAAACTCAAAGATGACCTGAAAACAAAAAAGGACACGTATAGGAAGTGGAAGGAAGGACAGGCTACAGGGGAAGAGTACAGGCAGGTAGCACAGAACTGCAGGAATAGTGTCAGGAAGGCTAAAGCTGAGAATGAGCTAAGGTTAGCGAGGAATGCTAAAAGCAACAAAAAAGCTTTCTTCAGATACATGTACAGTAAAAGACAGAAGAAAGAACTGGTGGTTCAGCTACGCAATGAGGATGGCAAATTGATAACAGAAGACAAAGAAAAGGCAGAAGTGTTCAATTCCTACTTCGGCTCGGTCTTCTCCCAAAAGAGGGTCTATGACCCCCCTGGCAAACCTGAAGTGCAGACTGAAGGGGCAGGATTGCAGCTTGAGATTGATAGGCAAATGGTCAAGGAGCACCTGATTACTCTGAACGAGTTTAAATCTCCAGGGCCTGATGAGCTGCATCCTAGAGTAATAAAGGAACTGGCAGAAGAACTCTCAGAACCACTGTCTATTATCTTTGAGAAATCATGGAGGACAGGTGAAGTGCCAGATGACTGGAGGAGGGCAAATGTTGTTCCCATCTTCAAAAAGGGCAAGAAGGAGGAACCTGGGAACTATAGGCCAGTCAGTCTGACATCAATCCCCGGGAAGATTTTTGAGCAGATTATAAAGAAGTCAGTCTGCAAGCACCTTGAAAACAATGCAGTGATTACTAGAAGCCAGCATGGATTTGTCAAGAACAAATCCTGTCAGACTAATCTGATCTCATTTTTTGATCGGGTAACCTCCCTTGTGGACTGTGGGAATGCTGTGGACATTATATACCTGGACTTCAGCAAAGCTTTCGACAAAGTGCCTCATGATATCCTGATTAGTAAGCTAGCTAAGAGTGGGCTAGATGGAACAACTATCAGGTGGATCCACAATTGGCTACAGAATCGGACTCAAAGAGTGCTTATCAATGGTTCCTTCTCAAACTGGGGAGAGGTAACGAGCGGGGTACCACAGGGCTCGGTCCTGGGCCCGGTGCTCTTCAACATTTTATTAATGACTTGGATGAGGAGGTACAGGGAATGCTTATCAAATTTGCAGATGACACAAAGTTGGGTGGAACAGCTAATACTCTGGAAGACAGAAACAAAATTCAAAGTGACCTCGATAGGCTGGAGCGCTGGGCCGAAAACAACAGAATGAAATTTAATAGGGATAAATGCCAAGTGCTGCACCTAGGGAGAGGAAACCAAATGCAGAGTTACAGAATGGGGGACACTTGGCTCAACAATACTACAAGTGAGAAGGATCTTGGAATTGTGGTAGATCACAAACTGAATATGAGCCAGCAATGCGATGTGGCTGCAAAGAAGGCAAATGCAATTTTGGGCTGTATTAATAGAAGTATAGCTTCCAAATCGCGGGAAGTGATCATTCCCCTTTACTCGGCACTGGTTAGGCCTCATCTTGAGTACTGCGTCCAGTTCTGGGCACCTCACTTTAAGAAGGACATAGACAAACTGGAGAGGGTTCAGAGGAGGGCAACAAGGATGATAAAGGGACTGGAAACAAGGCCCTATGAGGAGAGACTGAAAGAACTGGGCATGTTTAGCCTTCAGAAGAGGAGACTGAGGGGAGATATGATCGCACTCTTCCAGTATTTGAAGGGATGTCACACAGAGGAGGGCAAAGATCTCTTCTCGTTCATCCCAGTTTGCAGGACACGGAATAATGGGCTCAAGTTACAGGAACCTAGATTCCACCTAAACATCAGGAAAAATTTCCTGACTGTCAGAGCAATAAGACAATGGAATCAACTACCTAGGGAGGTTGTGGGCTCTCCCACTCTGGAGGCATTCAAGGTGCAGCTGGACAGACATCTGTCAGAGATGCTTTGACCTAGATTCCTGCATTGAGCAGGGGGTTGGACTCGATGGCCTTGTAGGCCCCTTCCAACTCTACTTTTCTATGATTCTATGATTCTATGACTAGCGTTGAAAAAATGATCCTTCAACGTCAACTTCAGTGGACCGGTCATGTTATTCGAATGCCTGACAGCCGTCTCCCAAAGCAGTTACTTTATTCCCAACTCAAGGATGGAAAGCGAAATATCAGTGGTCAATATAAGAGGTTTAAAGATGTTCTTAAGGCTAATCTAAAAAAATGCAATATAAACATCAAAAACTGAGAAGCTCTGGCCCATGAACGATCTAACTGGAGGTTGGCCTTTCACAAGGGTTCTATGGACTTTGAAGAAGCCGGAGGAAAAAAGGCGGGGTATAAATATAATAAATAAATAAATACATAAATAAAGGTGAAAGGGAGAAATGTGCTAAGCGAAAAGCACGTCAAACGAATCCTTTACAGGACCATCTTCCATCTGGTAACCTGTGTCCTCACTGTGGGAAGCTGTGTGGATCTAGAATTGGCCTCCATAGTCACTTATGGACCCATCGCTAGAGTCTACACAATTTTTCTTTAGAATTTCCTCCTTTTAATTAAAATTTCCTTTTTGTAAAAAAAAATTTATCCTGGAAGATAATCTTACTCGGTCACGAGTGATCGCATGATGATGATGATGATGATGATGATGATGATGATGATGATGATGATGATGATGACGACGACGACCCCATGTGCAGAGTACGGTTGCCAGATCTCTGTGTCGGACGCAACGTTTCTGGTCTGCCCCCTGGCAAACAGGTATCGTGTATTGGGTGGGATCAAGTCAGAGTTTGAGATGTTATAGAAAACTTAAGCCCCATCACATCTTATCTGACAAATTAATACAGTTGATGGAAGTGTTGACTTTGGCTATTACAAATAAACTTTGAATCCCAAGGGTCACATTTTTATTTTTGAAGGACACCGGTTCTTCCTCTACTCTAGCCACAGTTAAGCATGTTACAATCCCTTTTATTTTGAAGTTCAGTGTGGTGAGAGACAGTGTGGTGTAGTGGTTACAGTGTTGGATTGGGACTCAGAAGACCAGGGTTCTAGTCCCCATGAAGCTGACTGGGTGACTTTGGGCCAGTCACTGACTCTCAGCCTAACCTACCTCTGACAGGGCTGTTGTGAGGATAAAATGGAGAGGAGGAAGAGGATTATGTAAGCTGCCTTGGGCTCCTTGGAGCAGAGGTAGGATAGAACTGTAACAAAGGAATAAATAAATAAATAAATAAATAAATATGTGGTTATACCCCTCCCAATGGCATCAGTGGGATTTTGGTGAACAATGGGAAATGTGCTGCATTAAATACTTGACAAACCCCCTTCTCTCAAAGCCTTAAATCAGTGTTCTCCAACCTTGGGTCCCCAGACGTTTTTGGCCTACAACTCCTAGCATGCCCCAGCCAGCGTAGCTGGCTGGGGCATGCTGGAAGTTGCAGGCCAAAAACATCTGGGAACCCAAGGTTGGAAAACACTGCCTTAAATCCTTCCACATAAGTTCCTACAAGGAAGTAACAGTGAAAACATCACATTTTCTAAGGCAGCTTTCCCCTATTGGGTACCTTCCAGATGTGCTCAAATCTTCAGTGCCAACAGTAACCATTCCTGGTTGACGGCCTACCTTGTGAAGGGTCCTGCTACCAAGGGTAACCTCATCATTAAGGCTTGTTCATTATATTCCGATATAATTGTGGACAGGGTTGCACTCCCCTTGAAGGAGCAGGTTCATAGCTTGGGGGTCCTTCTTGAGCTGTCTTTGTCACTTGAGGCTCAAGTGGCCTCAGTGGCACGGAGTGTCTTCTACCCGCACTGGCTGGTGGCCCAGCTAAGCCCGTATCTGGACAGGGACAGCCTGGTTTCAGTAATCTATGGTCTGGTAATCTCTAAGCTAGACTACTGCAATCCACTCTATGAGGAGGAGCTCTTGAAGACTGTTCAGAAGTTGCAGCTTGTGCAAAATGCGGCAGCCAGAAGGATACCATGGTCAATGGTATCGAAAGCCGCTGAGAGGTCCAGCAGAACCAACAGGGACACACTCCCCCTGTCTCGTTCCTGGCGTAGGTCATCTACCCAGGCGACCAAAGCTGTTCTGTCCCCATAACCAGGCCTGAAGCCTGCATGTGCAAGCGTGTGTGTGCGTGTGCGTGCACACACGCACACGTGTGAAACTTGACTGAAGTCATAGGACCTTTTCCTGGGAGCTGTCGGACCTTCTTCTGTCTGAACATGCATAGATAGGATCGCGCCCTCACTGAATCACACACAGTTGCACGGCTTGCTTTCTACCCAGCAGGGAGCAGCTGGCATAAAATAAATGACTCTCTCGTGTTACTCTAAACCATTCCAAATTTTGAAGGATTTTTTAATGTGGGGAGGGAAAGATGATTGCCGAGCACCCTCCTCTTCATTTCATTAGCTACTGTTGCCTTCCTTGGAATGCACTTACAGCCCGACAGGATAAACATTGTCTCGGTGATAAGGCAGAGTTTGTAAAACTGCATTTGGGATGAAAGAAGATCAGTGCTGTTGTGTTTTTTTATAGCAGATTTAATGGTGTTCTAATACCATCGGCCGGTGGCCTGGAAACCTGCAGACATTTGGACTTTAAAACCAAACCTGGCATATCTTTCCATTCTTCCGTTGCTTACCCTGTTTATAACAGCTCTGGGCAGCAGCTTGGGTTGGGGGTGGTGCCCCCCTGAGGTTTAGTTCCTGAGACTCAGTGGGTGGAGACCAGGAGCTAAAAGGCGGTGCCTCATAAGTCAAGGGGTGGAGCCAAATGGGAGGGGTGGAGCCTAGAGAAGAGGCAGGGGTTGGGGCCTGGTGTGCCGCTGTGCCCAAGGGCAGACGCTGCCTGTGCCTGTTGACACAATAGAGATGGATGAACACAAAACCACACAAGCCAGGCAGATATCTGCCAGTCCCCTGGATTCTCTCCCCTCACCCTGACAGTTTAGTCCTTCTCCTGGAGTTCATAGAGTCATAGAAAAGTAGAGTTGGAAGGGGCCTACCAGGCCATCGAGTCCAAGCCCCTGCTAAATGCAGGAATCCAGGTCAAAGCATCCCTGACAGATGGCCGTCCAGCTGCACCTTGAATGCCTCCAGAGTGGGAGAGCCCACCACCTCCCTAGGTAGTTGGTTCCATTGTCTTATTGCTCTGACAGTCAGGAAACTTTTCCTGATGTTTAGGTGTAATCTGGCTTCCTGCAACTTGAGCCCATTATTCCATGTCTTGCAAACTGGGATGGTCAAGAAGAGATCCTGGCCCTCCTCTGTGTGACAACCCTTCAAGTACTGGAAGAGCGCTATCATATCTCCCCTCAGTCTCCTCTTCTGAAGGCTAAACATGCCCAGTTCTTTCAGTCTCTCCTCATAGGGCCATGTTTCCAGTCCCCTGATTTTATTTATTTTATTTATTTATTTACATTTATTAATCATAGATTTCATAGATCATAGAGTTGGAAGGAGCCTACAAGGCTATCGAGTCCAACCCCCTGCTCAGTGCAGGAAACTAGAGGAGGGGGTCTCCCATCCAAGTAACAACCAGGCCTGACCCTGCTTAGCTTTCCACGCTCAGACAAGCTGAGCCAGCGTGAGCCACAGGCCTGTGTTAATCACCCATCTGGCTGGCAACCGCTGCAGATGGGAAGTTTACAGCGTCAAGGGCTAAACCAGCCAACAAGGTGGATAGTCGTGCAGAGCACGCCAGCACAGAACGTAGCTATAAACCAGTGTTCTCCAACCTTGGGTCCCCAGATGTTTTTGGCCTACAACTCCCAGCAGGCCAAAAACATCTGGGGACCCAAGGTTGGAGAACACTGCTATAAACTCATGATGAATCTCACTCAGTTTGTATAACAAAAGCCTCCTTCCACGTTTCATACTGCACCAAGCAGTAGTCCGTCATATATTTATGCGAAATGCCATCACCTTTTGACTCAAGTGCACGTACGAGGCTTAGCATATCACACGCTTGACGGTGGAGAGGATATATTTTCAATCTGCTTGCACAGCGTATGCACTATCTACGGCGGCACGTGCTTTCTCGCAGTAAGTAGGTCCAGGCATTGAACCGAACCTCAGAAGAGAGCCTGTGCGCTTACTCATATAGGCTTTGTTCAGAGGGGTCTGGATTAACATTTGGTGGGGGGGGGGAGCAGATGACATTCTTTCTCAGCCAAATGTTCATCTCCATAGATATGAAAGTCAGTGTGTAGCGGTTAGAGCATTGGACTGGGACTCGGGAGATCCGGGTTCAAGTCCCCACTCGGCCATGACGCTCACTGGGCGACTTTGGGCCAGTCACTCACTCTCAGCTTGACCTCCCTCACAGGGGTGTTGTGAGGATAACATGGAGAGGTCAGTCAGTCAGTCAGTCAGGCGATCACTCGTGACCAAGTAAAATTGTCTTCCAGGATTTTTTAAAAAAAAAATCGTTCATGGGCCAGAGCTTCTCAGTTTTTGATGTTTATATTGCATTTTTTTAGATTAGCCTTAAGAACATCTTTAAACCTCTTATATTGACCACTGATATTTTGCTTTCCATCCTTGAGTTGGGAATAAAGTAACTGCTTTGGGAGACGGCTGTCAGGCATTCAAACAACATGACCGGTCCACTGAAGTTGGCGTTGAAGGATCATTTTTTCAATGCTAGCAGTCTTTGCTTCTTCCAGTACACTGACATTTGTTCGTCTATCTTCCCAAGTAATTTGCAGGATTTTCCGAAGGCAACGTTGATGAAATCTTTCAAGGAGGTGGAGGTGATGTTTATAGATAGTCCATGTTTCGCAGGCATACAATAAAGTTGGTAATACAATGGCTTCATAAACCAGTGTTTTGGTCTTCTTACAAATATCCCGATCCTCGAACACTCTATGTTTCATTCGAGAAAACGCGGCACTTGCGGAGCTCAGACGATGCTGGATTTCACTGTCGATGTTAGCTGTAACAGAAAGATAGCTGCCAAGATAGAGAAAATGATCGACATTTTCCAGTATTGTCCCGCCAAGCTGGATAGATGGCATCACCAAAGGGTTAGCTTGCACTTGCTGATGAAGCACTTTGGTTTTTTTGATGTTAAGTGAGAGACCAAGTTTTCCGTATGCTTCTGCAAAAGCATTTAGGATAGTTTGGAGATCATCCTCTGAATGTGCGGAGACCACATTATCATCAGCACAACGGAGGTTGTAATTACCTTACTTCTTGCTTTCAGCCTGCTGAGATTAAAAAGCTTTCCATCTGTTCGATATATAATTCCCACACCAGTGGGAAGTTTCCCCTTGACAAGATGTAAAATCATGGCAATGAAAATAGCAAATAATGTTGGGGCGATAACACATCCCTGTTTAACACCTGATCCCACTTTAAATGGAGCACCATGAGAGCCGTTGTTGTCCGAGACCGTAGCCGTCATGTTGTCATGGAGAAGTCGCAAGATATTCACAAATTTTTGGGGGCATCCAATTTTCATAAGGATAGTCCAGAGAGCTGTTCGGTCTACAGTATCAAAGGCCTTAGCAAGATTGATAAATGCCATATAAAGGGGTTGATTTTGCTCCCGGCATTTTTCTTGGAGCTGACGTGCAGTAAAAATCATGTCTACTGTCCCTCTAGAGGGGCGGAAACCATACTGAGTTTCAGGGAGGATCTCTTCTGAAATAGATAGGAGATGGTTTGCGAGAATCCTGGCAAATATTTTACCTGTGGTAGCTATGAGAGAAATGCCCCGATAGTTTCCACAGTCTGTTCTATCACCTTTCTTAAAGAGGGTGATAATTATGGCATCCCTGGAGAGGAGGAGGACCATGTAAGCCACCCTGGGTTCCTTGCAAGAGGGAAAAAGGGCAGGATATAAGTGTGACAATAAATGAAAATGAAAATAATTGAAAATAAATATATTTATATCCTGCCTTTCCTCCAAGGAACCCAAGGCGGCTTACATAGTCCTCCTCCTCCTCTCCATTTTATCTTCACAACAACCCTGGCAGGTAGATTAGGCTGAGAGTTAGTGACCGGCCCAATGTCACTGACCGTCATCTCCTCATGTCCTGAGTCCCAGTCCAACGCTCTAACAGTTACACCACACTGGATCTTTTACCATCTGATCATTATTCTAGGTGGGCACCAGGTTTTCAGAAAGCGCCGAATCATTTGCTGATTTACAGCATCCAAATCCTTGATCTCCGGGGTATTGGGGAAAAGCACGTTTTGCAGTTGACGTGTGTGTGTCAAGGTTCCGCTACTGCAGGGACCCCTTGATCTGCCTTTGGGAGATCTCTGCCTCTTCCCAAAGTCTCTCCCTCTCTAGGTTATCAAGTCCTTTGCCTGCTTCCAGTAACGTGGGTGTAGGCTCTAGACGTGGTGAATAAGTCACTCCAAACTCTCAGGGTAAACAACAACACTTTACTACTAATATTAGGGTTTTTACTTAATAGAGTGGTTATAATTCAAAAGCAAGTATGATAAAATAAAACCAACAAACAATCCAATGTTCTCTAGTATAACTTCAGACTACCTATTTCCTATGCAGTCAGCCAGCCAGTTTCTCTTTCTCTCTCTCTGCTGTTTCTGTGCTGCTGCTTCTAGCTCTCTCCCAGCACACACTAACTGCTAGCTGACCACACCCCACATATATAGTCTTCCCAGGAATGGAAGGTTATAACCATGTGACCTTGCACAGGAGAACTAATTCTTAACTTCTATTGGGTGACTTAAAACTCTCAAACTCCCCCTCCCATCCAAGTGTTTGGGCCTTCAGGCTTCACTACTCGAGGGAAGTGTTTGGGCCTTCAGGCTTCAACAAAATCAAGCCTGTGTAGGCCTCAACAAACCCAATCCTGTGTAGGCCTCAATCCCTCACAGTGTGATGTAGGGTGTCATCACGGCCGGCTTTTGTTCATGCCGTCTGCCCACCATCCCACTCACAGACTTTTCTTCCAGAACGGTAGCCATGTTCACCTGATGTAGCAAACGCAGCAGAGTCCCTGTAGGATGTTGAAGATTTATGGGACAATCCAGCTAGGATTAAGAACATTCAAGTTCCATCAGTTTGAGCATCTGCTGTGCAGTGCAGTGCAATCCTATACATATCTACTTGGAAGCAGGGAGGTACGGATGCTATTCAGTCTGTTCCATCTGTGTTTGGCAGATCATCGGGCATCTGTCATACCGTCCTCCACTCATTGACAGAATCGGATTTTTAAAGCCAGAATTTATTTATTTATTTATTTATTTATTATATTTATACCCCACCTTTTTTCCTGCAAGGGACCCAAGGCGGCTTACATAATCCTCCTCCTCCTCTCCATTTTATCCTCACAACAATAATCCTGTGAGGTAGATTAGGCTGAGAGTCAGTGACTGGCCCAAAGTCACCCAGTGAGTTTCATGGCCGAGCGGGGACTAGAACCCGGATCTCCCAGGTCCCAGGCCAACACTCTAACAACTACACCACATTGGCTGAATTTTGTTCTACTTGCACTAGCTCGCATTAGTGCCAATTAGCATTAGTGCAAGTGTGCATCAACTAATGAGAATTAGCGCATTTGCGGAAGTGCACAAGCAGGCATTAGCACTAATGCACACTTGCATTAATGTGAATTAGTGCAAATCCCCGCCCCCCAGGAAGAGAAATCCAAATTCATTTGCATCCGCTGCAGATTTCTCTGACGTCCCTACTTGGAAGTAACCCCATTGCGTTCGATGGGACTTACTCCAAGGTAAATTTAGGATTTCCGCCCAAATCTCTCCTCCTATAACTCCTCTTGTATTCAAACTCAATGTCACTCAGCAAAATGCTTGTGGGATATAATATATGTTCCCTGTGGAAGCTCAGCATTCCGCAGGAGAAGACTCGACCCTATCAAGATCACCACGAGCTGCTCTCACTGTTCCATTTGTTATGAACAAATTCATAACAAACAGCCACTCCCAGGCTCTCGGGCTGTTGGAAAACGACTCAGATGTAGCTACATGGATGACATCACCGTAAACTGAAGTCACGAGGAATTAAACTTCAGGATTACCTTTGTGTGTGTGGTTTTGCTTAACAGTCAGCAACCATACGGCTCTCTTCCATTTCATTTGGGGTTTTTAAAAGCCCTTTTGCCTTTTTTTTTTTTAAAAAAAAACTTATTTCATGTTTGTTTACAATGTATAAAAGTTGCTCAAGGTGAGAAGAAACTCTGAATGCCGAACAGAAGGCCCTTTCAGATCATCTCTCAGCAAATGAAAAAAGGGAGACTCTCAAAGTGGCTACTGACATATGATGTGAGGTTCCGTCCTGGAGACTGACGTAAGCGAAGGTCTTGGCAAAGGGCCGGTTTTAGCATGACCTTACAGTACAGAGTTGGGCTTTTGAAACAGCAGCCTTGTCCTATATGAGATTGTCCCTCACAAGCTCTAGTTTATAGGCAGGGACTTAAATATCCACAGCCGATTGCCGAGTTTGATCAAAACCTGTGTGTGGATGACAGTTATTGATGTATATTAGGCAAGGCTATCTAACACAGACACCCCCCCAGCCCTTATAGGAAAATACCTCCCCACACACCCATATTTATTTATTTATTTATTTATCTAAGTCATCTTGTAAACCCTCCAAAAGTGGTATACAACAAAACACAATGAAACAATGAAACACACACACACACACACACACACACACACAGAGAAAACAAAAAACTGTGGTACACTCGGAATAAGCAAGTACCATATATACAAGAGCATCCACAAAAGTCCTAAGTCAATTATACACCAAGGTAAAAAAAAAAAAGTACGTCTTGAGAGGCCACTTGAAGGCCTATAATGATGGGGCCTGGTGAACTTCAATTGGAACAGAGTTCCACAAGCAGGGGGCCGCTACCGAGAAGGCCCTGTTCCTCACGCCCACCAGTCCAATGGCTTTGACAGGCGGGCAAATAAGCAGAGTCTCCAGTGTTGATCTCACTGTGCAGGCAGGTTGGTATGGGTCCAGGTGGTCCTTCAGATAACCTGGACCCAAACTGTTTTGGGAAGGGGTGGGCAACATGCAGCCTGGGGGGGTGCACGTGGCCACCACCCACCACCCCTGCTGCTATTCCTGCACTGCTGAAATTTGGCAGCACTATGGCAAAAAAAAAAAAATTCTGTGGTTTTCTGCTACAGAGACTCAAACATGCCAAATTTAGCTTGTTTCCGAGCCAACTGTGGCCCTTTTGAGTCTCTGCAGTGCTTTGCTGCTCAATTTCCTTGGGTTCCTTGCAGGAGAAAAGGTGGGGTATAAATATAATAAATTAATAATTTTAAAAAATTATTCACCACTGCAGGTGGTGTCATGGCAGGAGTGTGCCTCCCGGTGGAGTCCATGGTCTGGAAATTGGCCCATCAACCACCCAGAGTTGCCTACCCCTGGGTTAAGGATTTAAAGGCCAGTATCAGCGCTTTCAGTTCAGCCTGGAAACACACCGGCAATCAGTGCAGCTGGCACAACGCAGGTGTCGCAGGATCCGACCGCCTGGCACCTACGAATACTCAAGCGGCAGCAAACATGTTGCGAACACATGTCCCAGAGTTTCCAGTCACTCCACCCCACCCCACTCCGGGAGGCAATGGATAGTGTCAGGTGATAGCCAACAAAAACAAGCAAACGGCTATGTAGCTGGAATTTCACGTCGTACTCTTGTGAAACACCAGATGACGGCACTTAGGAAGCTCCGGATGAATTTCGAGTATTGATGAGCATCAGATTCAGCCCAAGTCCAAGCTGGTCTGGGCCCCTTCGGGCCATTTCTGTTGCTTCCCAAGGCAAAGTAGGGCTTTCCTCCAAACAAAGTGATCAGAACCGAAGATGGAGCCTGCATGAGGATTCATTTGGGATTCCGCTTCAGAAAGGCAGGCCAGCGAGTCCCGCAAAAGAGCATCTTTTGCTTGCTTTCTCTAAACCAGTGGCGGGGAACGTGGTGTAGCCTTCCAGATGTTTTGGCCTACGCCTTCTATCAGACCTTGCCAAAATAGCCAATGAGGGAGGGATGATGGGAGTTATAGGCCAAAACATCTGGAGAGCCACAAGTTGTCCACCTCCGCTCGAAACACTGATGGAGCGGAGCACGGAAGGAGGGAGTGCGTTTGAGTGACTGACAGGTCCACCTTCTAATGACGGGGCACGTTTTACCAGGGGCTGTCCAATCACTGTGCTTTGGGGGAGGGCAAGGATGGGGCCAGGAGATGGCCATTCTTCTTCCAACACCAGCATTAAGCTGGTTTTAATCATCATGACTTTCTAGCCCCTGCACCTATCCTTCTGAAACTTTGTAGGTTTCTTGGCTGGAGACACTTCGATGATGTGTGCGGTCTTCATACAAATTGCCCCCCCCCTCCAAAAAAAAACAGGCAGGGGGGAGGGAAGAGAAGAGAAGGGGAAGTGAATCCCCTCAAATCTGAGGACTCCCCTTCCACATAAATGGCTGCACCTATCCTTTTGACAGTACTATTCAACTGAGGTGGTTCAGGTGGTGGGAGGGAGGGACAGAATCCAGCTCCGTGCTCCAATCAGGGATGGATGCTGCAGGAGTTGGCCATCTGTTCAGCAATTGTGTGCACACAGATTTATTTATTTCATTTTATTTATTATATTTATACCCTGCCTTTTTTCCTGCAAAGAACCCAAGGCGGCTTACATAATCCTCCTCCTGCTCTCTATTTTATCCTCACAGCAACCCTGTGAGGCAGGTTAGGCTGAGAGGCAGTGACTGGCCCAAAGTCACCCAGTGAGTTTCATGGCCGAGCGGGACTAGAACCTGGATCTCCCGAGTCCCGGTCCAACACTCTCACCTTTGCCATGTGCTCACAGCCCTGACTCTTCTTGTCGGAGTCAGTGTTCGCCACTTCCACTCTCAGTGCTCCCAGTTTTAACAATCACTTTAGGATACTTTTGAATCAGTTTTTCTTTGTCTTTGTTTTTCTGTTAAGCACCCTGAGCTTGATTGGCAGGAGAGAAGTTCATCAATAAAACGGATGTGATTTCCCCCACCCACCCCCCTGTTGTTATTTAGGCCAATACCCAACCCTAAAGATGTCGCCTGTTTATCAAGTCAAAATTTATTTTAAAAATTTGCTTGTCTTGCAAAACGCTCTCAGACCAAGTTACTTGCAATCCAAGGTGTTGCTGTACATTGTCCGAAGAAGTGCTTTCTCTTGTCTGCCCGGGATCAATGGCTGCTAGTCATATTGGAAGCAGTATGCCGATGATGATATCTTTCTTTCCTTCCTTCCTTCCTTCTTTCATATTAGCATTTCGTGCAGTGTTCTCCAACCTTGGGTCCCCAGATGTTCTTTTGGCCTACAACTCCCAGCATGCCCCAGCCAGCGTAGCTGGCTGGGGCATGCTGGGAGTTGTAGGCCAAAAACATCTGGGGACCCAAGGTTGGAGAACACTGATTTAGTGAATGAGACAGGACCCACTGTGCTTTTAGACAACCTCCCATACAGCACATACAAGACTCCATGCAATGCAGCGTAAACATATTCAGGCGAAAAGTAGCAATCTCTTGGTTGACACGATGAGTGACTAATTGCTGGTTTGTGAATGGGTGGCAGGAATCCAAAAATGTGCTCACGGGGAGGTTTGGAGACCAAACAGTTCAGCATGGAATATCTCAAGATGGAAAGAAAACAAAACATGAGTAGATACTTTCAGAAACCAAGAGCACTTTGACAGCCAGAAAAGTTCCATTCAAATTTTGATCTGCTTTTTCTGATCCCCCCACACACACACCTCTACCAAAAGGCCCAAAGATATAAAATAGATGTGGAAAGGAACCATTATTGTGAAATTTAAAAAGCATTAAGTATTCCCATCAATCGTTCTGAATTCATAGGTGCGTTGCCTGTTTGAACACTGTAGCCCCAATCTTGTGATTTACCGTGCAACCCTATGCATGTTTACTCAGAAGTAAGTCCCAGTGAGTTCCATGAGATTTACTGCCTTGTATGTATATTTGGGAGTGCAGCCTTAAAGACCTAAGAAGAGCTCTGCTAGATCAGACCAAGGTGGGCCCATCTAGCCCAGCATCCTGTTTCCAACAGTGGGCAGCCAGAAGCTTCTGGGAAGTGAGAAAAAAAGAGTGAGGGGAGACATGTCATAGAGGTGTACAACATTATGCATGGTGCAGAGGAAGTGGACAGGGAGACGTTTTTCTCCCTCTCTCATAATACCAGAGCCCAGTGGGGTCATCCCATGAAGCTGATTGGTGGGATATTCAGGACAGAAAAAAAGGAAGTCCTTCTTCACACAGCGCATAGTTAAACGATGGAATTCACTTCCACAAGATGTCGTGACAGCCACCAGTTTGGTTGGTTTTAAAGGGGGATCAGGCACATTCATGGAGGAGAAGGCTATCGATGGCTACTAGTCCTGCTGTATGTTCTCTCCAGTATCAGAGGCAGTGTTCCTATATACACCAGCTGCTGGGGATCATGGGTGGGAGGGCAGGGCTGGATTAACATAGGGGTGATTGGAGCGGCAGCTCCAGGCCCATAACAGAACAGAGGCCCACAATATAGGGAAGCGCGGCACGATTTGAGTTAGCTCTGATCGTTATCATTCAGCATAATTAATGATTTTTTCAAGATTAGAAAGGTGTTCTAAGCACATCTGCATTACAGGCTTGAGGCAAGACCAAGCAAGAACTGTTGTTCTCAAATTAGCATTTCAGTAGTTTTGCATTTCAATCACTGTTACTACATTTCTTTGTGAGAACTTCTAGCACATGGGGGGCTTGCTAGGGTCTGTAATATTCAAATTTAGAAGGGACCTCTCTCTCCAGCCTCAAGCAAAAGATCTTTCTGATTCGCAGCTCAATTGTTCAAATGCTAGTTTAACAAAAAAACAAAAACAAAGCAACAAGAACAACACAATTATTCTTGGTCAAGCAAAGCTTCCTGGCTTTTTGTTGTGGCTGCTTTTTCTTTTTTAATAAATAAATTTGGGGGAAATTGGGAAGACCCTTACTGATGAGCTGCAGGAGTTTTTGAGTTTTGGCACTTTAATGGTAATTAAAATATTTAATTTGTTTTAATATAAAATTGCGTCTTCATTTTATTTATTTCCATAAAAAGGCCCACCAAAATCCTCAGCACCAGGCCCATAATGCTCTTAATCCGGCCCTGTGGGAGGGTGCTGTTGCACGCATGTCCTACTTGTGTGGGCTTCCCAC
The DNA here is from genome assembly GCA_021292165.1 of Shinisaurus crocodilurus. Classification (NCBI taxonomy): domain Eukaryota; kingdom Metazoa; phylum Chordata; class Lepidosauria; order Squamata; family Shinisauridae; genus Shinisaurus; species Shinisaurus crocodilurus. Next base: position 309,494,338 of record CM037876.1, read on the forward strand.
AGGCACCTGGTTGACCACTGTGGGATCAGAATGCTGGACTGGACGGGCCCTTGGTCTGATCCAGCATGGCTCCTCTTATGTTCTTAAGCACTCAAGTGGGGGGGGGGCAGCAAAAGTCACCCCCAGTCGTTTGCCTGATTGCGTGGTGTTGTATCCAAAAGGCATGCTATCACTGACCGTGGAGCTCCCATCTAGCTATCATGGTTCGTGGCCTTTATGCGCCATGCTTTTGTCACACAATAATATACAATTATATTATGGCACCTGCTGTCAGCAGTTGTGGTGATGGCCACTGACTTCGATGGCTTCGGGACTGGACACATTTGTGGGCGGTAGATCTTGTCAACATCTGTCAGCCCGCCACGGCAGCTAAATAGAACGTCCATGTTTACAGGCTGCATAACGTCAGCGTTAGGAGGGGGTGACGAAAGGTGAGCTCCATACCGGCGGCAGCTCATAGCATCAAAGAATCTCAGACTCTGAAGGGATCTAGGAGATCGTCTGGTCCCACAGCCCACTCGGTGCCACCGCAGCACCCCTGGCCTGCTTCTGCTTCAGTGCCTCCTTCCAAGGAGAACCACATCACCTCCCGTGGCCGTCTGCTCTACTGCCAAACAGCTCCTATAGTTAGGAATTTTGTCCTAATGTTTTCGCCCGGCGGTGCAGAACCTCTTTCAGCCCAAGGCCCAAATTAGATTTCAGAGAAGCTTGGGGGGGGGGGCTCGTTCCAGTGGTGGGCGGGCCAAAGGCAGAAGGGGAGGGGGCAAAATTTTAAAAAAAAACCCAGCGTACTTTAGTTTAAAGCTCTTACTGCCGGTAACTAAGCAGTAGGAATGGCATTTCAACCTCTCCTGCACAATGGCCGGGAAACCACCAAATGTTCGGTGGTTGGGGGCGGAAGGGGGCCTTTGGGGGAATCCTGGAGTGCCAGATTAGGACCCCGAGAGGACTAAGCTTTGGCCCCCAAGCCTGAGGTTCTGCACCTCTGGTTTAGTCTCGGAGGCGGTGTTAGGGGGTGGCCCACTAGGGCTGGAGCCCCGAATCGCTGGGAGGCCCTCTGTCCCACCACCCTGCTGTCCAGGGGCACTTGCTGAAATAAAGGGACAGGGGTCCTGAGGATCTCTGTTTCATCGGAAACCCCCCTCCCCCAGATTAGTTGGCTTTTGGCCCACCTGTGCTTCACTTCCTGCTGCCCCCTTGAATCTTTCTGCCTGAGGTTTTTCTCTGAAATCAAACGCCCTCCTCTCTCCCCTGTCCATACGTCCCTTTTTACAAATAGAGTTGTCCTTAGGAGACAGGGTCCTTTACAGACACACACACACACACACACAGGGAGAGAATTTAGAGCATATGTAAATTAGCATATGCAAATTTGTGCTTTTGTTTTGTTTTGTTTTGTTTTGTTTTGTCCTGTGGGCCTGAGCCTCGGATCTTCTTGGTACCCAGAACCACTCCTGTTTAGCCTAATCTGCTTCCTTGCCATTTCAAGCCAGGCAGGGTCAGGCCTGGTGATTACTTGGATGGGAGACCCCTCCTCTAGTTTCCTGCATTCAGCAGGAGGTTGGACTCGATGGCCTTGTAGGCTCCTTCCAACTCTATGATCTATGAAATCTCACCTCTATGAAATCTCACTCTTTTATTCTAGTCCGGAGGAACGGCCTGCTCCAGCTTGGCCAGGAGAGCACTTCAGCTATTTGAAGACAGCCCTCCTGTCTCCCCTTATTAATCTTCTTTTCTCTAAGCTAAACACCAGGGATGGGGACTCGGACTAGAGGACTCGACTCGTGAGTCGGACTGAGTCCCCCCTCTGACTCGACTTGGACTCGAGTCCCAATATTTTTAATGGGACTCGAGACTCGACTCGGGACTCGAGACCAAGGACTCGTCAACATCCCTGGGCTGTGCCAGAAGGAGTGGAGAGGAGCGCGATCACCGGTGAGGAGCGCATGGGAGAGAGGCGTGCCGCTGCTCGGCCACTATGGACAGCTATCAGGAGCGCAGCCCCAACGATGTGTTGAGATTTATTTTGATTGATGTGTTGTTGTGGGGGGTTAGGGTCAGACATTTTGGTTTTGGCTGCCTCTGCCTGCCTGTTTGGGGTTCCCAGCCTCCTCTGCCTGCCTGGTCTCTTCTTAACCAGTTCCACAGTTTGAATTGTCCAAGACAAAGGCCTCTGCCTGCCTGCTTTGGGGTTCCCTGCCTCCTCTGCCCGCCTGGTTATTTTGGGTTTGTCTGCCTGGTCTGTTCTTGCCAAAATCAGTTGCAGAGTTTTGAAATAAAAAGGCACACTTGTGCCTAGAATTTATTTAAGCCACACATCTGAAGCAGCCTTATTTTGTTGGGGGAAAACCCCATTGATTTTAATAGGGACTCGTGGAGTCAGTTTTGGGAGTGACTTAGGACTCGGGACTCGTGAGTCACCATTTTGGACCAAGGACTCGGACTCGGACTCGAGACTCGAGTCCAAAGACTCGTGACTCGACTCGTGACTCGAGCCCAAGGACTCTTCAACATCCCTGCTAAACACACCCAGATCTTGCCACTGTTTCTTGTAGGACTGGCTTTGCAGACCCCAAAATTATTAGGAAAGGGACTACGAATGGAAGAGCCGGCACACGATCATGCCATTTTGTTCACCTGCCGTGCAGCCACACCTGAAACATTGTGTACAGCTCTGGTTGCATCACCTGAAAAACAGTCGGAGCTGGGAAAGGAAAGGTTGACGAGAGGGTTGGAGTCCCTTCACTATGAGGAAAGGTGAAAGCATTTAGGGCTTTTTAATTTAGGGGGGGGGAAAGCAGGAGGTGCATCCTGAAGTTTTATAAAGTCACGCATCATGTGGGGGAAAGTGGCCAGGGCAAAGTATTTCTCCCACTTTCCAACTATTAAACTTGCGCGGTCACCTGGTGAAATGGGTGAGCAGTGGATTCAGGAAAGACAAAAGAAAGTACCACTTGTTCACAGAACACATAATTCTTGTAGGATTAGCTGGCCACAAAATGAGATCATGACCGCATGGCTGGCTGGGGCATGCTGGGAGTTGTAGGCCTTTTTTCTGTCTAAACATGCGTAGAATTGTGCCCTAAATAAAATAAAATAAAAATATGGTCTTATGATTCCTTATTACATATATAAAGGATACACACACACATGCACCAGTCAGAATGGGGGAGAGGGAATGCCTGAATAATGAAATAATTTCAATGTAAACTGCTTTGGGTGGATTTCTGATTGCTTGATGTTTGTTTCATTTTAAAACACACACACACACACACACACACACACACACCAAAATAGACATACTATATCTGCAGTAAAAAGATTGTCACGGAAGTGGGAGCTGTCAGGCTAATGAGACAGATAAGATCTCTTTGGCAGAGAAAGTAGCTGCAAGAGGAAATGTATATTGTTCTAAGCCTCAATTAATTTAATCCAGTCTATCACCGAAAACAAATGATCGTGTCAGACGAAACAAAAGCCTGGCAAAAAAAGAAAAAGGAGCAGGGAGAGAACCAAGTTAATGACTCCCGATTAGCTGTTCAAAGCCCATCTGTTTATTTAGACTGTTCGCAGAGTTCCATTTCTTCCCAAAGAGCGCATGAATGATCGAAGGTAGTTTCCGATCACGCTTTGGATATTGGGTCAGCTGATCCCAGGCCAGGGTGCTGACGGGCATACGATGGCAAGGTATCAGTCCTGCAAGCTTGGCTATATCGCCTTCTGTAAATAAACCAGTGGGAGCAGTCGGCTGCTGCTGCTGGGAGGCCACCGTTGAAAAGCCAGTTCAGCACAGCCACGACGTGGTAAAGTTTCCCCTGGACTGTACCGCTTCAAGCTGCGGTGGGGGAGCACCAGGGACTCAGTCAAGCTCCACCAAGTCCAAGCCTTTGGACATGTTCCTCAGCCTGAGCAACGTACAGGCCTGTGGCTCACGCTGGCTCAGCTTGTCCGAGCGTGGAAAGCTAAGCAGGGTCAGGCCTGGATATTACTTGGATGGGAGACCCCCTCCTCTAGTTCCCTGCACTGAGCAGGGGGTTGGACTCGATGGCCTTGTAGGCCCCTTCCAACTCTATGATCTGTGAAATCTATGTCGTGGGTGTTGAGGACTCTGCAGTGCTGTCAGAGTGAAGCCCTCTGCTTGAAGGCATCCTCCACTTGAAAGGCTGCCCAGTCCAAGTCCAGTTTAAAGATAACGAACCATCCAAAGGAAGAGCTCAAGGGCCTTGAAGTTGCCCGTCAAGAGCACCTCGGCAGCAGACTGAACAGGCCGGCGGGCAGCTCACCTGGCCACAGTCTTCCACACGAGGGTGAGATGTATTGTATTTCTATTTTAAAGTATAGCTGTTATTTCTACATTTGCAGCTAGGCGTATTAATTAGCATATGCAAATTTATGCACATCTGTGCCCTCTTTTATCCTCATTTTTGGTGATGCATTTACTCTCTGTTTTTTGGACTACAATGTATCCAAAATACATTGGATATTATCCGGGGTGGCAATGTATCAGTGGTCACCCTACATCGGTGTTTCTCAACCTTGGGTCCCCAGATGTTTTTGGCCTACAAAAACAGCTATGCTGGCTGGGGCATGCTGGGAGTTGTAGGCCAAAAACATCTGGGGACCCAAGGTTGAGAAACACTGCCCTACATTGATTGCATGCCTGACTCTAGACCTCTTGACTATTGTTGAATTGGTATATGACCCCTGATTGTTTGGGATCATGCACCTGTTCCTGGCCCACTTGGACTCCCCCTAGGTCTCATGACCTGGCTGCCTGGTGCCTGAACTGTGTGAAAAGTTTGACATGCAGGCACGTGGTGACAGGGGGAGTTTTGCATGTTTGAATACTACTCAATGAGTAAAACCTCATGTCTAGGGGGAAAGTTTTAGAATGAATTTATGTGGGAAATTGGTTGGCCTCTTTGAATTTCAGGCACCCTTGTTTTGTACCAGGAATTCTTCTGGAATGCCAACCACTTCTTTCAATGGAAGGTTCCCAATATTTATTGTGCATGCATGGTTTTATTTACAGTTGCACTGCATGGTAGGTTTTGTATTCTTGAGTCTGTTAGGTCCACCGCTGCATATGTCTTTTGGTGGCAAGAATGAAATTGTGCATTGATGTTACAATACTGCAGAAAATAGAGAACACATGTTATAAGGCAGCTAACAAATATAAATACATGTTTTTAAAAATGCAAGCTTTTTGGTTATTGTACATTCCTACTTTGAATGTGAGAGTGGAGATATTCTGTGAAAAGGGGCTAAAATATCACAGGAATATATTTGGTTTGGTGCAAAAGAGATGGAACTATTATGACAACTCTGAGAATTTGTTATGAAGTATGAAAATATCCTGGCTATATAAAACTCTCATTACAAAAGCTCATCCAAAGCCCTGCAGATTTCAGACTGGCAGCCAAGATCTGCAGGTAAGGATTCTGAAGTTGTCAAATCACAATATTTTGGCCAGGTTTTCTCTATTTTGGCAGCAAGTCTCAAAAAGGCTTTGATTTGATTTTCGGTCTAAGCTGCAGATTTTATGTAGAGCTGTAAACCGTAAATGTATCACAGTCGTAAGTGCCAGTATTAGACAAAGAGATACTGAGAACGATAATAGGAATATTAAAATAGGGCATTTATGTATAGGCGGGATATAAATTGAATAAATAAATAATCTAGCACAGTGCAACGTGGGGTCCCCCCCCTTTTTTCATTAAACTGCCTTCAAAATCCCAGGTGGATCTACATGGGAGTGAAACTCTTAGGCCAGTGATGGCGAACCTTTTTGAGCCCGAGTGCCCAAACTGCAACACAAAACCAACTTATTTATTTCAAAGTGCCAACGCTGCAAATAACCTGAATACCGAGGTTTTAGTTTTAGAAAAAAACAACTCATACAGTTGTCCGAACTAATTAACATCTTTGGTCTTAAAAGAAAAGCACAATAACAGAGCTTTCAATGATACAAACAGTTTTTTGTTGGAAAAAAAAATCAACTCAAAAAATTATTATAGTACTACATTGTACACATAGCCTGAAGGGAATTTATACAAACTTTCTTCAAAATCTTTTAAATGTGATAACAATGTAGAAAAGAATTCTGTAACAGGAATTCTAGAATAAAACCATTCTGTTCCACACTGTGAGAAAGAACAAGATCATTAGTGTTTTGCAGAAGGGGACGGTCTTTTCGCGATCTGGTGACCAATGGCTCGAGTGCCCACAGAGAGGTCCCTGCGTGCCAGCTGTGGCACCCGTGCCATAGGTTCGCCATCACTGGACTAGGCCATGCCCATTCAGGAATTCAGTCTATCCAGGACTGCTCCTCAATGGCCCTCACCTCCAGAGAGTCTTACTGGGCTTGAGATGCCCTCAGATATAAACACAGGCCAATGGAGAGGAGCTGCTTTGAGTCCTGCGGCCTTCCTGTCTGTCCCGGCCAAAGTAACTTCTGGCTCCTCCTGCTAATCTGAGCATCTGGCCCTGAGCAGGTAGCCAAGCAACCTACATCATGTGGATGCAAAATCTGATGGTCTTTAGGGTGCAAAAATCTTATGAAATAAAAGTGCTTCATTATAGAGAAGGAGAAGGAGAAGGAGAAAGCATGGCATAAAAGGCAGCAAAACAAAGCATTTTTACTTGTTTGGGTGCTGTCCATATCTTTTATTGTTGAGTTTTTAATTGTGCTTTTAATGGATCCATTTTTATGTTATGCTTTAATGAAGATTTTGTTTTTAATCTGCATTTTATTATTCTTAGCCACCTTGAGCACCATTTCTGGAAGAAAGGAGGGATTCACATTAAGTAAATGAATAATACACTTAGGCTGGTGCCTTTTGTCACCTCTTGGCCAAGATGAAATCGTAAAGAAGGGCTGTGTAAATGTCCTAAAAGCAGCCCAGGCAGGGTGGCCACTTACGCATTGCCAAAAATGAGGAAATGCATCTCTTCCCCCCACCCTTCCATTTCAAAAAGCCAACAGGGTGGCTGGCAGTTGAACCTGACGCTCGGGATGGCGAGGAAATCCACAACGGATGCAACTGAGTTGGGATTTCTATGGATCCGACCTGTGGATTCCACAGCGGACCGGCTTTCTCTGAGTTGTGCAGATTCTGCACACTGATTTTTTTAACTTTGGGGGTGGATTTGCACACATTTTTACGTGTGCGACTGAGCATTAACACCAATGCGCATTAATGGAAGTGTGGTTTAGGGCTAAGGAGCTGCACAAGTGCAATGACATTCTTGTTCGTCCCTAAAAAAAAAAAGATCCAGTTCCATCAATGAGCAGACGATGGAACGAAAGATGCCCGCGAGACACTGATGGGGCAGATCTAACCAAATCTCTGCATCCCTACCTTACACTGTCAATAGTCCATCACACCTGAGGGCAAGAGGCTAGCTTAGGGAGCACACAGACCCCGTGGCACATGGTTCTGTCTCCCAACGCCTGACTGCTACTTGCTCACCGCGCCACTTGGTGCCTGCTTGCTGCCCACTCAAACAAATGTTGCAATGCGGCAGCCTCGTGTTGGCAGAGCAATGCATCATCATCATCATCAGGCGATCACTTGTGACCGAGTAAGATTGTCTTCCGGGATAAAAGGAGGAAATTCTAAAGAAGATTGTGTAGACTCTAGCGATGGGTCCGTAAGTGACTGTGGAGGCCAATTCTAGATCCACACAGCTTCCCACAGTGAGGACACAGGTTACCAGATAGAAGATGGTCCTGTAAAGGATTCATTTGACGTGCTTTTCGCTTAGCACGTTTCTCCCTTTCACCTTGCACTCGGGCTTCTTCAAAGTCCATGGAACCTTTGTGAAAGTGCACGTGCTGAATGCCGGCTGGAGTGCCTGGCCTAGATGGGTTGCCTCTCTGTGCCTGCTCACTCAGTCAGGGGTTTTCCCAATGGTGGCGCCGAGAGGCGAGAGCACATAATGCAGGCCACATGCTGAAGCTAAGCAGGTATGCGCTGGGCCAGCGCTTGGATGGGTGACTGCCTGGGCTGCCCACATCTGTTCTCCTGCACTGAGCAGGGGGGTGGACTCGATGGCCTTGTAGGCCCCTTCCAACTCTACGATTCCATGATTCTAAGATGACCAGGTGAGACAACTTGCCAGCCCGGGCTAGTGGCAAGCAAGCATCACCGCTGCCAGGGTGCTGGGTCAGGAGGATGGGAATGGCCGGGAGGTTCAGGGGTAACGGCTGGGTGCTGCTGCCGCCTCCCGGGGTTCACTGCCTGGAGCTGCCCGCGCACTGTGCTTAGTGGTAGGGCCAACCCTGGGATTTAGGTAGAGCAGAGAAGGTGATGGCAAGGTTAGCAACTGCATCACCAGCTACACCTGCTGAAATGCTGTCTTCTGCACAACTATTGAAGGCGCAGGTGCTTTGCCCAGTTTGGCACGTGGCAAACCTCACAACCAAACTTCCCGCCAATTTTCTTAGCTGAAGTTTTCCATCCACATTCACACGCGCCACGCAGGTTCTTCCACCATCATGCAACATACTCCACCTCTCTCCAATCCCACGATTCATCATTTCCATCCCGCCCCGCCCCTGGAATTGTTTTATTGTTGCCGGTGGGCCACAGCTCGGGATTTCAGAGAAATCCACAATGGACTCAAATGACTTTGCATTTCTAAGCATCGGACCCATGGATAGCTGCAGCGGATCACCTTTACCTGAGTCACACAGATTTCACAGTCTCACAGACCATTTTCTAAAATAATAATAAAAAAAATCCATAGTTTTACGCAAGTTTAGTTGTCGAAAAATACTAAAAATAAAAAAAACCACCGACTAAAAATGCACATTTCCCCCAGAGGCTAAAGTGTGAAAATATACACATTTTGGGTGGATTTGTGCAGTTTGTGGGCATTTGCACAAAATCCGATTCTGTCCATGAGCGGATGATGGAACGAAAGGTGCCTAACAATCCATGAAATGTAGACGGAATGGATTTCACAACGTCTGTACATCCCTAAGTAGAGCTCACGTTTTGTACGCAGAAGTTTCTGCCTCAGGCACCTCCCGTTAAACTGCCCTGGAATCAATTGGGGCGAACGGTGTGTGTGTGCCCAAATATGTTAAGGCTGCAAGACTAGACACACTTACCAGAGAGTAAATCCCATTGAACTCAACAGGACTTACTTCTGAGTAGGCATGTATAGGATTGCAGTGTAAATAAATGTGAAAGAGCTCTGCTCAGAACTCTAGGTCAGGGCTCTCCAACCTTGGGTCCCCAGATGTTGCTGGACTACAGCTCCCAGAATCCCTTGCCATTAGCCATGCTGGCTGGGTATGCTGGGAGCTGTAGGCCAGAAACATCTGGGGACCCAAGGTTGTTGGGAGAGCCCTGGCCTAGAGAATCACTGCCAGTCAGTGCAACCCAGAGTGGACTACAGTCATGCCTTGGATTGAGAGCATAATTCGTTCCGGAAAGGTGCTTGTAATCCAAAACACTCTTATATCAAAACGAAATCCCCCCAAAAAAATTTGTACAGAGATTTTTAATTTAAGCCGTGCTACAGTACTTGTATTGCAAGACGATGCTTGTATATCAAGTAAAAAAAATTTAAATAAATATTAAAAATTTTGCTTGTCTTGCAAAACGCTCTCAAACCAAGTTACTTGCAATCCAAGGTATTACTGTATATGGACATATAACCTAACCTGATATATAGCCACTTCCTGCATTCCTACTATATCTGATATTTTTAATGTATTAGTGCAGATGTTTTGGACTACAACTCCCACCAGCCCCAGGCAGCATGGCCAATGGGAAGGGTTGATGGGAGTTGTAGTCTAAAACATCTGGAGGGCACTGGGTTGCCTTCCCCTGTAGTCGTGTTTGTGGTTTGCCAACTTGGAACAAAGGAGGGATGTATATGTCTTTAGAGTGATAAAATTGTTTTATCCTGCTGTTACATTTTCATTTTAGATTGAGGTCAAGCCACCTTTCAGATCCCCTTGGACGGAAAGGCAGGATATTATTTTTTATTGTTTTCAATAAATATTTCAAACTCCTGAAAATCTTTCAGCCATCGGGGGGGGGGGGGGCATGTGGGGAGTAACCATCTCTCTCCAGTCACTGGCGCAAAACCTACAGTCCTGAGGTGTTTGCTTTCTATTTGCTTCTTTTTTCAAAATTCTTGAATTGTGGTGGACGTGTTGCTTCCTGCTTCAGATCTGCTAATGAAGATCATGCAAACTTCTTGCATCTGGTTGCCAATGGGAACAAGTTTAAGGGTTTCCTTTTACAGCGATTGCAGTGTTCGAGATAGTTCTTCTCAGATTAATTTAAAAAGGCGGGGGGGGTGAGGACTTCATGCCACCAGGCGCTTGCGCTACAATGGAATGAATTCCAAGAAGATGAGAGAAACCAAACAAATGAGGACATTATGAAAACCATCTCTAAATTACACTTATTTAAATCATTTTAACTACGCAGGAAGGTTCGCACGAGAAAGACAGAGTGAGCATGGGAGATGTGTGGCCATTTCCAAAAATGAGGAAAGGGCTTGTTTTTCCCCCCAAGCTATTTGGACCCTGTTGTACATCTGACGGCATCATCTGGTGTGTGTGTTGGGGTCCAAACTCCTGCCCCACAACCACTTTTTCATTTATCTGGCAGGAGCAGCAGAGGGTCAGGGAGGTCCTTAGAGGCTTTTTGGCAAGGCCGTCCCCCTTAGTGCTGTGACCTCTGCAATAGCAGCACCCCAGGCACCAGGGAGCCTGGGAAATGAAGCTGTCCCAAAGCACTTGGGGTCCTTAAGTATCAGGAGCGGCTGGTGAGTCCTGTATCGGTGGGGGCTCCTTATCCATTGCAGCTTTTATTCTGAGCTTTATAGGAGCTATCCATGGGGCCTCACGGCGGTGAACCTGTTCTGGGGATGGCGTTCAGCACTCTGGAGAGCTCCTATAAAGCTCAGAATAATGGGAGAGGAGCCCCACTAACAAGGGAGTCACCACCAGCCTGCCCTGCTTAATATGGCTGCCAGGTGCCCTGGGAACTACATGTCCCAGGAATCATTGTACCTGGCACCTTATTGTGAGCATTCCATGAGCTAGCTCAGTGTTCTCCAACCTTGGGTCCCCAGGTGTTTTTGGCCTACAACTCCCAGCATGCCCCAGCCAGCGTAGCTGGCTGGGGCATGCTGGGAGTTGTAGGCCAAAAACACCTGGGGACCCAAGGTTGGAGAACACTGAGCTAGATAATGAAGGAAGTGAGGCAGGTGGCTACCAGGAGGAGGGCCTTTTCTGCTGTGGCACCCCAGTTATGGAATGAGCTCCCCAAAGAGGTTCGCCTGGCACCTACTTTGTATTCTTTCCGGCGCCAGGTGAAGACCTTTCTGTTCTCCCAGGCATTTTAATCATTTTAATCATCTTATTCATCATTTTAATCTTGTAATTGTTTTTCACTCCGTTATTGTAACTGCTGCTGCTAGCTCTGCTGTTTGTTTTTAATCTGTGGTCTTAAATTTTATATTCTATATTGTATTTTATGATTTTTTAACTGTTGTAAACCGCCCAGAGAGCTTCGGCTATTGGGCGGTATAAAAATGTATTAAATAAATAAATAAATAAATAAGGTGACATCAGTAGGAGGTAGCCCCTTAATCCCCAACCCTAAAACTTCAAAACCAGCAGTTGTTCTGTCCTACCCTAGGAAGAGGTAACAGCCAGCAGTTCTGTAGAGCAGCAGTAACCAGGGTCCAGCCTAGTAGAGTCACGGTGGGTGGCTTTATTTCCCACAAGCTGTTGGCATCCAACAATATAGAAGCCCTTTGTACAGTCACTTGCCACCTGTTAAAAATCCTGGCACTGAAGGAAGTCTGCCAAGTATGTAGTCTTTGGGGTGAAAAAAAAAAAAAAAGGAAGGTCTGGGTGGTAATAATAATAATAATAATTATTATTATTATTATTATTTGTGGAGAAAGCCAACCTAAAACCCCTTTCTGACACACACACACTCACCAAGGAGGGGGGAAGGAGACCGGGGGGGGGGGGAGACAGCCAGTCTCCACAGAGACCAAAGGGGACAAACAACAACACTCACCAAGGAGGGGGGAAGGAGACCCAGGGGGGGGGAGACAGCCAGTCTCCACAGAGACCAAAGGGGACAAACAACATCTGCATAGAATCACCCCAGGGGGGAAGGCAGGAAGCATCCCCAGGTTGGTCAGTGCTCTCGTATATCAGCCCCATCTACATAAGACTTGAATACCTTGCCAGAGCAGACACTTCGGCACCCCTAAGAAATAGCCACTCAACACCACAAGATGGGACCATTAAGCAAGTGGCTTCAAAGGGACCCCACCCCACAGGGGGAAGGTGGCAACCCACCTGATTGGCCACCCACCTGAGGAGGGTGGCAACCCACCTGATTGGCTGCCCACCTGAGGAGGGTGGCAACCCACCTGATTGGCCACCCACCTGAGGAGGGTGGCAACCCACCTGATTGGCCGCCCACCTGATTGCAGAGAAATATATAAAATACATAAGCTAAACAACACAATGGTTTTGGGGGGAAATGGACACAGAGCCTCTGAGCATGTGCAGTATAACTTTCTTCTCAGAGGATCAGGGTAGTAAGTCATCACAGGGACTATAATCCAGTTAGAGATGTCATCCTGTATCTCACCCAGGGGAGGCTGGTGACGCCTATTTCGGTGGGGCTCCTTGTCCATTGCAGGTTTTGCGGGTCTTATTTGGAGCTTCGTGGGAGCTTTCCGTGGTGCTGAAATCCACCCCCAAAATAGGTTCACCACTATGGAGCGCCACGGAGAGCTCCTATGAAGCTCCAAATAAAACCCACAAAACCTGCAACGCACAAGGAGCCCCACTGAAATAGGAGTCACCACCAACCTTCCCTGCCAGGATCATTCACTGAGAGCCTAGAACGTATGATCTGGTACTTCTGTTTCAAGCCCTCCAGCTTCGCTCACCAGAGTTCTGCAATGCGTTCACGTCACAAATTGTGAATGTTTATGACACAAGCGACCGAACAGCACTGGATATTTCCATTACTAGGAGGAGGGCCTTTTCTGCTGTGGCGCCCCAGTTATGGAATGAGCTCCCCGAAGAGGTTCGCCTGGCACCTCTTTGTGGTAAAACACTATTTTTGCCGGGTAACTACCAAGCGTCGCTTCCAGGAAACTTCTGAACACTTAACCTTCAAGAATTCTTGCTTGATATCCTCCTTTTCCACGTATACAAAAAAACGGCTCCATGGGAATCGGCCTCTTTGTGTCTAAACAGATACAACTGCGCAGTCAAAAAGCCATGTGCGCTGCCATGACCCTTTGGATGATGCTCCCATGCTCTAAACAGGCTCTCTGTCCAGTTGCAAAGAAGCATTTTAATTGTCATAGCAACCAGTTAGTATGCACGCTTGCTCAGAAAATGTATGAATTTCAAAATGGTAGACTGGATTTCAAAATGGTAGAGCTTCTGGCTGGGGAATGCTGGGAGTTGTAGGACTTTCTTCTCTGTAAACATCCATAGGATTGCACCTTTAGTAGTTTTCTTGCTGATTTAATTATACCCCGCCTTTTTTCCTGTAAGGAACCCAAGGTGGCTGACATAATCCTCCTCCTCTCCATTTTATCCTCACAACAACCCTGTGAGGTAGGTTAGGCTGAGAGTCAGTGACTGGCCCAAAGCCACCCAGTGAGTTTCATAGCCGAGCGGGGACTAGAACCCGGATCTCCTGAGTCCCAGTCCAACACTCTCACCATAAACTGACATAATGGCTGGGGAAAGACTTAAAGGCTGGGGAACAGGGCCGGCGCTACCGCTAGGCAAACTAGGCGGCTGCCTAGGGCGCGTGGCTGAAGAGGGCACAGAAACGCTGCGCTCCTTCCAGCCAACTCTTCCTCGCCGCCGGCACGTTCCTGCCCCACCTGGCCGCCTCGCTGACAAAGGCACCACCAGGTCAGTGCGGGGGGGATTGCGGGCGCTGGGCGGGCTCAGGGTCGCGCTCGGCTTTCCTTGGCGCCCGGAGCTAGGCCGTGTCAGGAGCGCGTGTGGCGGCGGCGACCGGTCCAAAGGTGGGCAAGGCCGGCTTGGCAGCGGGGAAAGCGGCTGCCGGAGGCGGCCGGCAGGTGGGCTGGCTGGCGGGGCAAGCAGGCATTTCCCGGCTGCTTTGCTCCGGAGCCACCCCCGGCATGAGAGGGGTGTGTGCTAAATATAACTTTGCCTAGGGCGCCAAACTGCCCTGCACCGTTCCTGCTGGACAACATCATTCTTCCCAGATCAAAACGATTCTGTCCAGGATCTTTCGGCCTGTCTGGAGATGGCTGTAGTGAGATTTCATCCCGAGGTAGTGATCATGGGAGGGTTGGCAAGCTGTGTGAGTCAGTCAGGGCAAGGAAAGATTTGCTTAGGGACAGATAGTGTCCTCCCAGGCCGGATATGAGCTTATGGGCATTACTATAATTTAAAGAGAAATCCAGGCCATTTCACCAGAGCTGGCCTGGGTGCCTACCTGTTCAGTTTGCTGCCCCTGTGCTAACCAGGTATGGACAAGTTGTTTTGGCGGGAGGAACCAGGGCAACAGGGCTTAAACAGCCCTGTTGCCCTGGTTTCCCCGGCAAAAAACAGAGCGCGGGGGTCCCGTCGCGTCACTTCCTCTTCGGAGGCGGTGGCAGCAGCCAGGGCGGGGGAAGGTAGGTAGGTAGGTAGGTGGTGGTGGTGGTGGTGGCGGCGACGGCGCAGGGGGGGTGTTTGCAGAGCAGGGCTGCTTTGCTCTGGAGCCCCCCCCCCGGCACGAGAGGGGGGGCGCGCCGCAAATTTTATTTCGCCTAGGGCGCCAAACTGCCCTGCACCGGTCCTGCCTGTCTGTCATTGTACACGCATCTCTCTGGCAACCTGCTGCAGCCTCCTCGGCTTCCCACACTTCAATTAAAGCCCAGGGGAAGACCTCATGAGGTCATTCCTCCCCTAGGGCTTCTTCAGGTCAGAAAGCGCAGGCAGCCTGGGGGGCTACAGAGCAATGGAGAGTCGTGGAATAGAAAGAAAGAAGCACACGCACGCTGAACTCTTGGCCACCGCACGTAGGTAGAATACAGTGTGCAGTTCCAGTCGCCGCACCTAAAAACAGGCACTGTAGAGTTGGGAAAAGGGCAGCGAAGGGCAGCTAAAATGACCTGCTGGGGGGGTGGGGTGGGCCCTCAGCAGGTGCCCACCCTTGTGCCGGCCCTGATTTCTTTTATCTGCCACCCCAAATGTCTCTCATCCCCCCTCCTGCTACATATCTCCCAGCTGAGGTCCTGGATATGTGTTTGCTGTGTTGCAGAGAAAAGTACCTGCTGCCCGCCCGCCCGCCCCGACACAAACACAGAAACGCAGACACATTTCCGATGTGAATGGGACCAAAGATGGGACAAACACAAGGCTGCCCCCATACACTTCCCCGTATGCTGTGCCCCGCATTAATGTGTGTGCTGGGGTGAGGGGGGGTTCACTCACATTTCTGCGTCAGGCACCAAAATGTCTTGGGCCAGCCCGGCCCGAAATTTGGCATGTATGTATCCTTCCTCTCTTATGTGTGGCCCTTTGGACCAATCAGAATACGTTTCATGCATTCCCCACTGGGTTGCAAAAGGCACCAGTGGTGGGACTGGGGGTGGCCGGCTGGGGATGGTGGGAGTTGTAGTCCACACACATCTGGAGGGGGTACTGGGGCCGGGGAAGGCTACCCCCGGAGAACTAGCCACGAAGGTGGAGCAGCTGGTCGTACCGAAGCTCAGCGCCGCCTCGGCCCCCTCGAGATGTAAGATCCTGCCTGCCGTGCCAAGCCATTTAGAGAACATACTGTAATTCCATAATGCGAAACAGAAAGGCCGCTTAACTGTGCCGAGCCGGGGACGAGAATTTCTGACATAATCCATTTACATGTTTCATGGTAATCACTTCCATCTTTGGGACACATGCAAACAATGCCAGTGCTAGACATTGATGTTTGGCAGGAGAAAGACAGATGTTAAAAAAAAACAAAAAACCCACTGCTGGAAGCCTGGCAGAATGCTGGGGGACTCAGCAGACATTAGGTGCGGGAGGTTGTTGCAAGCGAGGAGCACCCCCACCCCCCCAAAGCTATCCAGTCGTGTATCGGAGTTAGGGTCTCGTTTCTGCAGGGCCAGAATCAGGATCCCCCCCTCGCCCTGGAGGCAAGAAAGGACGCGAGGAGATCCCTGCTGGAGCAGGGCAAAATCCCTCTCATCCAGCATTCTTTTTCCCCACAGCCAACAGCCAGATTGTGGTAATCTGACTGTGATGGGGTTAAATCAGTGTTCTCCAACCTTGGGTCCCCAGATGTTTTTGGCCTACAACTCCCAGCATGCCCCAGCCAGCGTAACTGGCTGGGGCATGCTGGGAGTTGTAGGCCAAAAACACCTGGGGACCCAAGGTTGGAGAACACTGGGTTAAATGTATTACTATGGGCTGGAGCAGAGTCTCCCCTTAGGCTTCTCTTTCCCATTTCAGTTGCTTTCCAATCTTATCTCAGCAATTAGCGTTCTGTGTTTTGTTAGCCTGCATACAAAGTGAGTAGGAGATAGATATCCATTGTATATATGTATACATTCCTATAGAAAAGGGATGCTTGACTAGCCCGGTGTGAAGGCCAACGACAGGCCTTTCTTGTGGTTTGTTCCGGCATCTGCTATCCAGAGGTACAGTGCGGTTGAACATGGAGTTTCTATTTGGCTAGCATGGCTAAAAAAAAACAGTGGATTTGACAGATACGCCATGAATGTGGCTTATGCTGGCTCAGCTTGCCTGAGTGTGGAAAGCTAAGCAGGGTCAAGCCTGGTTATTACTTGGATGGGAGACCCCTCCTCTAGTTTCCTGCATTGAGCAGGCGGTTGGATTCGATAGCCTTGTAGGCTCCTTCCAACTCTATGATCTATGAAATTCCCATCTCGTAGGGATGCGCACGGAGCATGATTGGGTGTGTGTGTGTGTGTGTGTGGAAGTCCGGCGAACTCGCCGGGCTCCGCACCCCGAGCTCCGCTCACCCTACCTTTTCCCTGGCTCGTTTACGTAGAAAACGGGCAAATTTGCGCAAGTTTGGCCGTTTTCTACGTAAACAACGTAGAGCCGGGGACCTGGAAGTCCGGCGAGCGCCCCAGCTGGCGCTCGTGCTCAGCTTGGCTCACACGGCAGGAGCGCTCGGCTTGTGCACTGTGAAGTCGAGTGCCGGGCGAGTCACCCATCCCTAAAATTTAAGCTGGTAGCCATCTCTGCGTCTTGTGCGGATAAGTATTTCCTTTGGTCTGTCCTAGTCCTCCTGGCCATCAGTTTCACTGGGCGAACCCACGTACTAGGGGCGTATGAGAACCCCTTACCTCCTTCGCCGGCGGTCGGCCGGGAGCCTCCACGCCGGTCGACTGTTTTCGTCACATGACGGAGGCTCCCGGCCCGGAAGTGACGCAACGGGTCCCCGGCGCTGCATTTCTCACGTAAGTACCATAGGAAACCCAGCTTAAAACAGCCGCGATTAGCTATTCGTGGGTGTTTTACGCGCTGGTTTTCTGTGGTACTTATGTGAAAAGTGCAGCGCCGGGGGAACTGGAAGAACCTCTCCCCGGCTCCTCTCCTGGTAGATGTGGCGAGCCGGGGAAAGGTAAGTTCAGCGGGGCTCAGGGCGGGGGGGTCAGACGGGGTGAGTTCGCCCCCATTTCTACCCCCCTGGCGATTTCCACGACACCCTACCACATATGAAAGAGAGAGAGAGATTTCCCTCCTCCACCTGCTTTCTCACCCCCCATTCATGATATAAACCTCTGTCTCGGTCAGGCGTGTTCCGCCTCAGCCCAACAGGGCAAATTCAGCCTGCTTGAAGCCCCAGCCCAGCCTCCTGGGGTGCCAAGACGGCCCCACCCCCTTCCCTGGCCCCACCCCCTTTCTCCCAACCATCCCTGGCTTTCGCACAGTTTCCCCCTCATTCTAGAAGGTTGGGATGCCTTAATCTCCTAAGGCTCTAGTAAGAGCTTTGAGCGAGAATCTGCTAGTATTTTTGGTATTTTGGCCCCGCCCCTTTTGCCTCCAGTCCCGCCCACCAACGGAATGCGTCCCCCGAGAGCTTCTACAAAATGGAGTTTGGCTCTCAAGCTGAAAGAGGTTCCACACCTTTTTTATTTATATCAGAACTTTTTATCAGTTTCGGCTGACATGCCAACTGCGACCCTATCTGGAGAGGGAGGACCTGGCCTTGGTGATTCATGCTCTGGTGACACCTAGGCTTGACTACTGTGGTGCGCTCTATGTGGGGTTGCCTTTCCAGGTGGTCCAGGTGGTGCAGAATGCGACAGCCTGGCTGGGTGGTTTGCTCCTAGGACCAGGGCTTTTTTTCTGGTGGAACTCACCGGAACTGAGTTCCAGCACCTTTTCTTCTATTAATTGCATTACAATTTAATCGCCATCTACTCCCGAGGAAATGTAATCCAAGAGTTCAGGTACCCTTTTCTCCAGAAAAAAAAGCACTGCCTAGGACACACACAGATACAGCACCAGCTGCATTGGCTGCCAGTGGGTTTCCAAGTCCAATTTAAAGTGTTGATTTTAACCTTTAAAGCCTTAAATGGTTTGGGCCCAAGTGACTTCTCCCATGCCAGCCTGCCTGCCTGAACCTTGAGGTCATCAAGTGAAGACCTTCTCACTTGCTTGCCACCAAGGCTGGTGGGTACAAGGCCTTTTCAGTGGTGACCCCACATCTCTGGATTCGGCTTCTCTCAGGGGTTCTCAGGCCCCGTCTTTGCAGGCTCACGCTGGCTCAGCTTGTCTGAATGTGGAAAGCTAAGCAGGGTCAGGCCTGGTTGTTACTTGGATGGGAGACCCCTCCTCTAGTTTCCTGCATTGAGCAGGGGGTTGGACTCGATAGCCTTGTAGGCTCCTTCCAACTCTGTGATCTATGAATCTATGAAAGCTCTTAAGACCCACCTCTTTTCACTAGTTTCCCCATAACCTGTGGGCTGGTGTAATTTGTTTTAATTGTATTTTATAGAATTTAATGTATATTTATTGCCGTGTGTGTGTGTGTGTGTGTGTATCCTGTATTTATTTATTTTATTACATTTCTACCCCACCCTTTTTTCCTGCAGGGAACCCAAGGCAGCTTACATAATCTTCCACCTCCTCTCCATTTTATCCTCACAACAACCCTGTGAGGTAGGTGAGGCTGAGAGTCAGTGACGGGCCCAAAGTCACCCAGTGAGCTTCCTGGCTGAGTGGGGACTAGAACCCGGGTCTCCCGAGTACCAGTCGAATACTCTAACCACTATGCCACACTGGCTCTCACACTGTATGCCACCTTGAGAAAGATTTACCCTTAAAGGCAGCCTAAAAACAATTTGAAATAAATGAATAAAATGCCCCCTCCTTAGGGTGAAACAACACATTAAAAGACAAATGTTTCCTCATTCTGTGTCTGTCTCGCAGCATTAAAGCAGGAGCATAGGGGAGGCAATTTCTGGGCAGAATGATAAGCAGTGGTGTACTTAGGTAATTTTAGGCTCTGGACTTAATGGTCTTGCGTTGGGGGGGCTTTTAGATAGTCACGTGTATTGCTTCACTTACTTCAAAATGTGCTAAGCCGGCCTTGCTGCAAAGCATACCCTCCAATATTTCACAGATGAAAATAGGGACACGCATGTGAATTTGTAAGAGGTATGGTTATGCAACATGAAGGTGTGATCAAGAGGGCGTGGCCTGGCAACATGAGGGCGTGGCCAAGGATATGGCCAGGCAACCAAAGGGAACCCAAGGTCAGGTACAAAAGTCATTAGAGGAAACACACAAAACCGTATATATTATAATTACTATATTATAATATACTTAAATCCTTAATTTTTGATATCTGGTGTTTTTCAGGGGGGTGGGGTTGTCACTTGTCAGTGCTTGCAGGGCAATCTCTTTGGCGACAGATCTACCTTGGAGCATGGCAGCTGAGCAAAACTTTGAATGGGGCACAGACCTCTTCCATCCACTGAAATGCAGAGCACAACGGAAACTTATGCTGATAGCAAACTGCGATTTCGGCAGAAATCCAGCACATTTTCTGTAATCTAGCAAACTGCAGCAGAGCACAGAAAGCCTAAGAGATGTGTGTGTTGTCCAAGCATCCCAGCGTGCCAACATCCTGACAGAATTAGGAAGTCCTCCTCTCCCAACTGCCCTCTAGACATAGAATCGCACAAAGAAAGGCTTCACCAGGACCTCGGCCTAAATATAGCCACGCAAGGGGAGTGGAACATTACATTTTCTTCCTGGCATCTCGCAACACGAGGAGGCAACCTGAACGAATATCCTTTGATCTAAGAGCGGACGAGGACGGGAGAGTCGACGACACTGCTACAAGCTGGAGAGATCGCCGTCTCATCCACCTGGTGCCGTCCAGATGTGTTCCACTACAGCTCCCATCATCCCCAGCCAGCTAGGGAGGGAGGGAGAAAGAAGGGAACGCTTTAGGTCACGGGTGAGGAACGTGCATCCCTCCATTTGTTGGTGGACCGCGATTCTCATCAGCGAAGGAGAAGGGGACTCACCTGTGTGCGGGAAGAGAGTGGCCACTTTCCTCAGCACAGGCAAGTCCCAGCACCCATCATCCCTCAGCCTGCCGCTGCGATCCCCGATTTGGAGATAATAACAGCACCGGTTCTGCAGCTGGTGAACAGCAGCAGGGCGAGCGATCCCCACTGATATCTCAGGTAGGATTCCGAGGGGATTCCTCCAGGGGGTGTGGCTTAGAGCCTAAGCCCCGCCCCCTGGAGGAATTGGGCTGGATTAGGCCCAATCTGGATTAGAAACTTTAAAAGGAGCTACCCTCCTTTTTTTCCTATAAGGTGGGGGCCACAGAGAAATGGACACAGATAGATACACAAGCAACCTTTGTCTTTACATAATTATCATCGGAACTACGGTCTCATTCTCAGTGAGGGGATCAACTTCAGGCTGGAGGTGGAGATCGAATGCTCCTCCTCCCTAACCACCACCCCACCCCTACTTTATGTAGAAAAAGTATATCAGGCTAACTTAGGCTTCTCCCAGGCGTGCTTTTGAAGGTGGTATTGGTGTTGGCGGTGGTACATTGTGTCATGCGAACTCCCACTTAAAGTCTGAAGTGATACAGCCCTCACACAGGTTGACCACTTCAGTGAGGAGAAGTAGGCCTTAAGAAACTAAGGAAAAAGGTTTTAGCCCAGTATTATGCAATAGGAGGTGAACATCACAAATCTGAAGAGGAAATTCTGGTCCTTTTTAATAAGAAAGTCAACAGCAATCCTAAGTTTAGAGTATTAAAGGAAACAGTTAAACTTTTAAAATAGCTTTTTATGGTCAAACGATCTGGTTTTGTACATTGTACCTGATTTTGTTATCAGATGCAAATATCGTTTATTAGTATATTCCTTTTCTTTCACCTACCATTTATATTGATAGAGAAATTACTTTGGGGGGGAATTCCCCCTTCTTCCCTCCCCATTCCTTTTTCCTTGCGTGTCGTGTCTTTTTAGATTGTAAGCCTGCGGGCAGGGACTGTCTTGTTAATTGCTGTAAACCGCCCAGAGAGCTTCGGCTATTGGGCGGTATAAAAATGAAACAAATAAATAAATAAATAAATAAATAAATAAATAAAGGCCCATCAGTCCCCACAGTGGTCGACCATACACCTATGGCAGTGTTCCCCGACCTGGTGCCCTCCAGATGTTGTGACTAGAACTCCCAGAATTCCTGACCATTGGCCATGCTGGCTGGGGCTTATGGGAGTGGACGTCCAAAACATCTGGAGGGCCCCAGTTTGGGGAGGCTGGCCACTGGGAAGCCCACAAGCAGGACATGGGCGAGACCGCTTGCCAGGTGCAGTGGAGGCCAGCCTGGGAAACAGTGGCGCCCCCTGGTAATGTTGTGGAGGTTGCGCTAGCGCAAGCCAACACTTGTGCAACGTAGCTAGTCCTTGCCAGGGCAATGAGCTAACGTGGCAATTTGCCACTGAAATTCGGCGGTGGTGCTGAAACCTGGCAGCAAATCAGCAAATCGTTCTTGCGTTTGCCCTAGCGAGCACCCATTATGTTGCACAGTCATTGGTTTCCACTAGCACAGCATCATTAATGCTAGCGCTGGGGCACAGTTAGATACTACTCCATCCATGCCAATGGGAGTCACATGATCAGGGGGGAATCAACCACCTCTTACTTAATAAGTGGTGCACACCATTTCATGACTTGTGCACCCTGCTTAAGAGGCATGTCCCCCATTTTAGGGATTGGATGTGCCAGATCCATCCGCATGACGCATTATGACACAAAGTGAACTCTTGGCATGGGGTTCTCTCCAGCACTTGGAGATAACATCTCCCAAATGCTCCGTTCGTTGCTCAACTGTTTGTTTGTTCTCATAAAAGCATTTTTCACCCGCCCTCCATCCCAGGACATCAGGGCAGTAAACTAGCCAGGGAGCAGCCCGGTGCTGAAGAAACGCCAATCGGTTAACCCACTCCGATGTTTCAAGATCGGTTCAGCCTGTGAAACAAGCTGCCAAAGGCCTCTTGGTTTAGTGAATGCCTGCAAACGGGGTGTTTCTCCTGCCTTTCCACAACTGGCCGTATTGCTCAGACTCCTGTGATCGATTTCAGAGGAGCCTCCGACAATAAAGTCGCATTGAGAAGACGCTGCAAGGTTGAAACATGACCCATCAGAGGCCAAGCTCAGGAAGTTCAAACAAAACAAAAGGAAAAGATAAAAGGGCCCCGACCTGCGGAGCATCTCCCCTATGGACTACTCCCCTGGCTTCACTCCTTCCTAATAAGAGATGCAAGCCATTCAGCACTTAAAAGGATGGTTTCCTGACATGGTATTGTGTATCTTTTCCCTCCCCTGAAATACAAGGGAGGCTTGGGGTACACAGGACAGACTCTTAGAGAGCCCTACAATTGGGTCATTGTCTGGGCGAGGATGGCCCTTCCAAATTCAGCAGAGTGAGTTCAGCTCCTTGCCCAAAGGGAATTGCCGTCAGGGTTTCATCCCACACTTTTAAAGTTCTCCTATCTGTTGATTGGAAAGGGGCCACTGGGTGACTAGAGCTTCAGCAGATGCTCTGGGGAAAAGGACAGGGGACAGAGAAACAATTAGGGAGGCAGATCAAATTAGCCGCCCGCAATAGAACCAAGTGTATTCATTATGGGCTCGCTGGTAACTTCATGACATTTGGGATATACCGAGGCATTTGCCGTCATGAGAAGGGCGGAAGGGAGGCCGTCCAGCAAGGCCCCCCCGCGATCTGAGAGGGCTTGGCGATGCGGCTCTGTGGGAAAGAGACATAGCTGAGGATGCCAAGAGAGCGCTTAGGGGCATGAGCGTGGGATCGCGTGACATTGAGACACAACCCGGAAGTTGGCCAGTCTTCTCCCTCCCCACTCCGCTCGGGGAATGGCAGTGCCAAGGTGGGAGCCACAGTTAAAAAGGACCATTCTAAAAACAGAAGAAAAGAGGAGGAGGAGGAGGAGGAGGAGGAGGAGGAGGAATCACAGAATCATCATAGAATAGTAGAATTGGAAGGGGCCTATAAGGCCAGTGAGTCCAACCCCCTGTTCAATGCAGGAATCCAAGAAGAAGAGGAGGAGGAGGAGGAGGAGGAGGAGGAGGGGGGGGGCAGGACCGGTGCAAGGCAGTTTGGTGCCCTAGGCAAGATCAGATATTTAGCGCGCACCCCTTCCCACTTGAGAGCGCTGTATTTTTTTTCCCCAAGGCATTTCTGGCGCCCCCTTTAGCCCTGCGCCCTAGGCGGCCGCCTAGTTGGCCTAATGGTAGCACCGGCCCTGGGAGGGGGAGGGGGAGGTTCTGTACTTAAGGGTAGGGATAAAAGTGGAGAGGAGGAGAAGGATTATGTAAGCCGCCTTGGGTTCCTTGGAGGAAAGGCAGGATATCATATAAATATATTTACTTTCAATTATTTTCATTTTCATTTATTCTTACACTTATATCCTGCCCTTTTCCCCTCTTGCAAGGAACCCAGGGTGGCTTACATGGTCCTCCTCCTCTCCATGTTATCCTCACAACACCCCTGTGAGGGAGGTCAAGCTGAGAGTGAGTGACTGGCCCAAAGTCGCCCAGTGAGCGTCATGGCCGAGTGGGGACTAGAACCCAGATCTCCCGAGTCCCAGTCCAATGCTCTAACCACTACACCACACTGACTTTCATATCTATGGAGATGAGCATTTTTGGCTGAGAAGGAATGTCATCTGCTCCCCCCCCCACCAAATGTTCATCCAGACCCCTCTGAACAAAGCCTATATGAGTAAGCGCACAGGCTCTCTTCTGAGGTTCGGTTCAATGCCTGGACCTACTTACTGCGAGAAAGCACGTGCCGCCGTGGATAGTGCATACGCTGTGCAAGCAGATTGAAAATATATCCTCTCCATCGTCAAGCGTGTGATATGCTAAGCCTCGTACGTGCACTTGAGTCAAAAGGTGATGGCATTTCGCATAAATATATGACGGCCCACTGCTTGGTGCAATAAAGATCTGCAGCATGAAACGTGGAAGCAATTCGGAAAAGCAGATCTCACATTTTTGCCATCGTTAAAGTCAAATTCTGACATGCCGTGATTAAAAACCCGACATCTGTGCGCATTTAAAATTAAAATATATAGGGACCCGTGTTCGCCTCCCTCTGCACAAATGTTTTACTGCCGACTTGCTCTCTTTAAATATTAAAAACATTACATTATTTTATTTTAGATGTCACAGTATGTTACATATCACCCTTTCACCTTGGAGTTTTGGTCCAAATCCAGCTCTTAGCGGAGGAAATGGAAACCATCAGGGCGTGTTTGGGAGACTCAGCCCGGGCCTCATGCGACAGAAAGCAAACAAGCAGAGTTTCAGCCTGCAATACTAGAGACACTTCCCTGGGAGTAAGCCCCGTTGACTCAGTCGAGCTTACTTCTGATTAGCGATGTAGAGGGTTGCACTGCTAGGTTTTTAAAGGCACAAACATACAGTCGGGCAGGTGTGAGTCCATTCGCACGCACAGAGACTAAGATATCCTGGGGCAGTGAGTTTGTCCCCAAAGGTAAGACAACAACCCATGCTGCTTTTACTTACATAAATAAGATTTCAGGCACTACAAGGGGCTCCACGTGAGTAAAGGGATTCAGGACTGTACCCCCTGGTCCAGTGTGTGACTTAGGGTGGCCACATGTCCACTCTTACGGAGAACACTCCTCTGTCTGCAGGGCTGTCGGAGGACTGTGCTCTGTTTGAAGCTGTCCTCTCTATGCCAGTGTTCTCCAACCTTGGGTCCCCAGATGTTTTTGGCCTACAACTCCCAGGATGTAGCTGGCTGGGGCATGCTGGGAGTTGTAGGCCAAAAACATCTGGGGACCCAAGGTTGGAGAACAGTGCTCTATGCGAAGGGGTGTCCAGTTTCTAAATTATTTATTTATATTTATACCCCGCCTTTTTTTCCTGCAAGGAACCCAAGGCAGCTTACAAAATCCTCCTCCTCCTCTCCGTTTTATCCTCACAACGACCCTGTGAGATAGGCTAGGCTGAGAGTCGGTGGCTGGCCCAAAGTCACCCAGTGAGCTTCATGTCTGAGTGGGGATCTCCCAAGTCCCAGTCCAACACTCTAACCACTACACCATACAAACATTATAATTTAAGCCAGTGCTTTTTTTCTGGAGAAAAGGGTACCGGAACTCTTGGATTACATTTCCTCAGGAGTAGATGGGGATTAAATTGTAATGCAATTAATAGAAGAAAAGGTGCTGGAACTCAGTTCCGGTGAGTTCCACCAGAAAAAAAACCCTGACTTAAACTGTATGAATTATACCAGTGACGCTGATCAGCAAAACTTCTTTTACTGTTTATTGATTACATATTGAACCGTTTTTGCTATCGCGCATGATTAATTCTTGTTTCACTAGCCATATTTTTTTCTTTATAGAATTTATATAGCTAAAGTTCTCTCGATGGCTTACAGGAATAAATGGTGAACATTCAAATAAACAAAGTTACAATAAGACAATACAATGCAGCCAATACAACAGCACGATAAGATCAGAAAATAAAACCGTCAATATCATAATGCCCTTATACCAGTGTTCTCCAACCTTGGGTCCCCAGATCTTTTTGGCCTACAACTCCCAGCATGCCCCAGCCAGCTATGCTGGGCCAAAAACATCTGGGGACCCAAGGTTGGAGAACACTGCCTTATACAAAGGTGTGGTGCAACCACACTGGAAACTTGTATACCATTCTGGTCATCGCACCTCAGAAAGGATGTTGCAGAGCTGAAAAGGGTGCATAAAGGGGCACAGTCCAGGCTTATAAAATTATGCCTGGTGTGGAGAAAGTGAACAGAGAGAAGGTTTTCTCCCTCTCTCATAACACTGGAACCCAGAGCCATCCAATGAAGCTGAGTGGCAGGAGATTCAGGACCAGGGGCGGTGCTACCATTAGGCCAACTAGGCAGCTGCCTAGGGCTCAGGGCTAAAGGTGGCGCCAGAAACGCCTTGAAAAAAAAAATACAGCGCTAAAATGCGTCTTTTACCAAGTTTGTTTTACCAATCATATCTTGACTTGTAGTAGACGGAATTTCACAATTCTTTCGGCATTGAAAAGTGAATAAACAATACTAAAACATTTAATAATATAGTGATGATATACCAACAGGAAGTTATCTAAAATTGATCCGAAATATCAAGTTTGCAAATTGACTTTTATTTCATAATGGGCATAGGGCTGGAGGGAGGGAGGGCTCAAGTGGGAGGGGTGTGTGCTAAATATCTGATCTTGCCTAGGGCACCAAACTGCCTTGCACCGGCCCTGTTCAGGACTAATAATAGGAAGTCATGGAATTCACCACCACAAGATGTAATGACGGCCATCAACTTGGAGGGCTTTAAAAGGGGGACTGGACAAATTCATGGAGGAGAAGGCTATCACAATGGCTACTAGTCTTGATGGCTCTGTGCTACCTCCAGTATCAGAGGCAGTGTGCCTATGTGCACCGGTTGCTCGGGAGGGTGCTGTTGCACTCATGTCCTGCTTGTAGTTTCCCAGAGACGTCTGGCTGGCCACTGTTGGAAACATTATATTGGACTAGAGAAGACTTTAGTCTGATCCGTCACAGTCCTTTGTACGTTCTCACGTTCTTAAACTTGCACCTTTAAAAAATAATAATAAGAGCTGAGATTCGCAGGAAGCCGAACTCTGCTCGCTGACACAGCCTGTGCTTTTTTATGTGCCTTTGCGGGCTTGTGACATGCTTACAGCTAACATCGACAGTGAAATCCAGCATCGTCTGAGCTCCGCAAGTGCTGCATTTTCTCGAATGAAACATAGAGTGTTCGAGGATCGGGATATTTGTAAGAAGACCAAAACACTGGTTTATGAAGTCATTGTACTACCAACTTTATTGTATGCCTGCGAAACATGGACTATCTATAAACGTCACTTCCACCTCCTTGAAAGGTTTCATCAACGTTGCCTCCGGAAAATCCTGCAAATTACTTGGGAAGATAGGCGAACAAATGTCAGTGTACTGGAAGAAGCGAAGACTACTAGCATTGAAAAAATGATCCTTCAACTTCAGTGGACCGGTCATGTTGTTCGAATGCCTGACTGCCGTCTCCCAAAGCAGTTACTTTACTCCCAACTCAAGGATGGAAAGCGGAATATCGGTGGTCAATATAAGAGGTTTAAAGATGTTCATAAGGCTAATCTAAAAAAATGCAATATAAACATCGAAAACTGGGAAGCTCTGGCCCATGAACGATCTAAATGGAGGTTGGCCTTTCACAAAGGTTCCATGGACTTTGAAGAAGCCCGAATGCAAGGTGAAAGGGAGAAACGTGCTAAGCGAAAAGCACGTCAAACGAATCCTTTACAGGACCATCTTCTATCTGGTAACCTGTGTCCTCACTGTGGGAAGCTGTGTGGATCTAGAATTGGCCTCCACAGTCACTTACGGACCCATCGCTAGAGTCTACACAATCTTCTTTAGAATTTCCTCCTTTTATCCCGGAAGACAATCTTAGATCTTACTCGGTCACGAGTGATCGCCTGATGAGTGTTCCAGCCTATACAGCTTGACACCATCAAGCCAAACAACAGTCTACCAGCCACGTGTTGTGTCTGTCGGCTCCTTGGAACAGCCACACTCACCCAGCCGCGCCTCTCTTTGCGAGCCCAAGCAGGCCGCAAGCCTAGCAGCGTTCGCAGATTCCTGTTGGGCTGCACACATGGCTTGGTGGAACGTAGGCTGTGTGGTCCTAATCTACACACCATGGATCTTCAACTAGGGGTGGTGCAAATGTTGTTGGGATCAGAGTGTTTGGAAATGAACTCTCCAGTTCAGAAAAGGCCAGGCCAATTATGAGCCAAGCCCAACTCCCCTTCTGAAATGGGGCTCATAATTAGTTCGGGCTGGCGCCAGCCAACTCTGGCCTTCCCTGCCACCAGTTTCCCGCTCCACTCCTTTTCCAAACTTATTGGTGTGGGAGGGAGGAGCCAGTGGCAGGAAAGGCTGGGGAAGGTGGAAAGCGAGCGTAGAGCTCTTGTCTGCACCCAGTCCTTCTGAGCCAGAACGTTTCCGAAGAACTCTCTGAAATGCCTCAGAAAAAAGCACCGGGCCCGTTCTGATTGGAGATGGGTGGGGTTTGCCCATCTCTGTTTTCTGCTGGTGGGTCATAATGCATGACTACATCGTGCACCTGGCCTGAGATGGTCACTGACAGGGCTGGATGATTCTGTCAACTTATCTTTTGCTCAGCTCATTGGATTTCCGCAGTGACGTTCGCTCTGCCCCGTTTCCCCTGCGATTTGCAAATATTGTCTTTAAAAGTCCACGCGAAGATGTGTGCGCTTCTCCCAACATGTGCATTTTTGTGCGCACACTTTTTTAAAATGTACGCACACACACCCCTGTAATATATAGTGGATTTTGCATGCACTTCTTCCTAATATATGCACATTTTTGTGCATTTTTGATCGACGAACTTGCTCGCAATGTTCAGGAAAGTGCAGATTTTTAAATTAAATTTTGGTTATTAATTCTGAAAATTAAGTTTAACAAAGGGGGAGAAATCCGCAACAACAGCATACAAAACAGCTAGATTGTGCCAACATTTCCTCTTCCTTATATCAACAAAAATGGGCTTCCAATCATTGTAATTTGTTGGCTATTCCAAAATTGCTATTGTTGCTCAAGCTTAGCACATATCTTCCCTCCCTGGCTAGCTTTAATAGTCCAAATTAATTTATTTAGAACTGCAGAATCCTATAACAATGTACCACTCTCTAATTCTTGGAAGTTGATTAGATTTCCAATGTTTTGCATATACTATTCAAACCACTGTGGTGTAGGGGTGAGAGTGTTGGACTGGGACTCGGGAGATCTGGGTTCTAGTCCCCGCTCAGCCATGAAACTCACTGGGTGACTTTGGGCCAGTCACTGACTCTCAGCCTCACCTACCTCACAGGGTTGTTGTGAGGATAACATGGAGAGGTGGAGGAGGATTATGTAAACCGCCCTGGGTTCCTTGCAGGAAAAAAGGCGGGGTTTAAATATAATAAATAAATAAATAAATAAAGTGACAACAATCATGTGATAAAAGAAAGTGTTTCCTTTTCCTTGTTTATCAACCCTTTAAAGCTTGTTAATAAAAATAAAAAAAAAGATTTTGGACCACAACTACATTTTGAGATACCAGTTTTGGTGTGTGTTTGCATCCAGGTTCGCGTAGAACAGTGTTCTCCAACCGTACTTGGGTCCCCAGATGTTTTTGGCCTCTGGCAGGACAGAGGGCAGGGAGCAGTGCAATTTGCCACTCCTTCCACTCCGCCTGATGTGGGCACATCATGGTAGGGCCGGCCCTGTATCCGTTCGCTAAGGTAATTAATTGGATGAGGCACTCGCTCCTGGTGGTTCCGCATGGACCTGCAGTCCATTTGGGGTCCTCTCGGAGTAGAGCCTTTTGTGTATTGGCTCCCTCTCTGTGGAACTCCCTGCCTGTTGATGTCAGGCACCAACATTGTTTTGTTTTCAGCACCTGCTGAAGACATTTTTATTTAAGGAAGCCTTTCCTGACTAACCAGTAATGGTTTTATTGGCACAATCTGATTTTAAAGGTTTTAATTTTGTATTTCAATTATTACTACTACTACTCCTACTATTATCATCATCCCTTTTATTGTTCACAGTTTTATTGGATGTAGAGTGGTATATAATTTTTTGATGATGATGATGATGATGATGATGATGATGATGATGATGATGATGATGATGATGATGATGATAATGCCCAAGTGTTTGTTCATGTATGTGTGAACATGCTCTGGTTTGTGCTTAATGAACATCCCACGACACACTTCTTTATACAGCCCACACAATGGCCAAGATGTCTCCCACACCATATGGAAACAATTCTTCTCCATGTGTCATGCTTTGCACTGGAATCTCGGATCATCCAAGCAACTCTCTCTTAACTAATTGCATAATATTTATCCAATTCTCTTTAAAGCACACTTAAAAATATAATAATAATAATAAAAGTAAGGAGGCCCTCATTGCTTATAATAAGCTCAGCACACTGTATTGTAATCTAAACTGTATCGTTATAGATGGGGAAGGAGCACGGGTTTTGAGTTACACACCCCTTGGCAAACTTTTTTAAAGGACTGCTTAAGTAAGCAGTGGGGAAACCAGATGTCATTTGGTAAGAGTATCTGAATGGCCAAAAATTTGCTGTCTGGGTACTTTTCCTTTCTTTCTTTCTTTCTTTTTTTTAAATAAACTTTGTAAAAACATGAGAAATTCTTTGGATTTATATCATATTTAGCAGCTGTGAAATAGCACAAGCAGCTGCCGCTACCTATGGGGATCTGACCCCGATGGCCACCACCTCTTTATCGCTAAGCAACCAAAGCATCTCACATGCAAATCTGTACTGTTTTCTTTGCCGTCACCCCTCGCAGGAGGCAGGCCTCCCTGGACGTGAGGTGAGGCAAGGCGCAGGTGGAGGATTCCAGGCGCTGGCAAGAGCAAGCATAATCATTGAATCATAGAATCATAGAAAAGTAGAGTTGGAAGGGGCCTACCGGGCCATCGAGTCCAACCCCCTGCTCAATGCAGGAATCCAGGTCAAAGCATCTCTGACAGATGTCTGTCCAGCCGCACCTTGAATGCCTCCAGAGTGGGAGAGCCCACCACCTCCCTAGGTCGTTGGTTCCACTGTCTTATTGCTCTGACAGTCAGGAAATTTTTCCTGATGTCCAGGTGGAATCTGGGTTCCTGTCACTTGAGCCCATTATTCCGTGTCCTGCAAACTGGGGTGATCGAGAAGAGATCCTGGCCCTCCTCTGTGTGACATCCCTTCAAGTCCTTGAAGAACGCTATCATATCTCCCCTCAGTCTCCTCTTCTGAAGGCTAAACATGCCCAGTTCTTTCAGTCTCTCCTCATAGGGCCTTGTTTCCAGTCCCCTGATCATCCTTGTTGCCAACGGATGTTCCCCTGCACAAATGAACAGGAGCAGTGCAAGGCCATGAAGGGAGGGGGGGTTCTACTCACATTCACTTGAACATGAGTAGAACGTTGTATGCGCATGGGGAATCTGATGCATCAGGGTCCCCCACCACACAGGGGTTCTACTTGTGTCCAAGTGAATGCAAGTCGACGCTCCCTTCAGACCTCCCAGCTCAACACGGGACTCAGTAGGCAAGAACATTTGGGGGGGGCAAGACGCAGGGCCCTGTGCCCCTTACATGAGAGCCAGTGTGGCGTAGTGGTGAGAGTGTTGGACTGGGACTCGGGAGATCCGGGTTCTAGTCCCCCACTCGACCATGAAGCTTACTGGGTGACTTTCGGCCAGCCACTGACTCTCAGCCTGGCCTACCTCACAGGGTTCTTGTGAGGATTTAATGGAGAGGAGGAGGACTATGTAAGCCACCTTGGGCTCCTTGCAGGAAAAAAAAGGTGGGATATAATAAATATAATAAATAAAATATACCCTGTTTGGGCATCTCGCCTGATCAGGGCTTTAGTTGTATCTTAGTTGTTCTTAGCTGTATGGGTGGAGTCGTGAATAAGGATAGATGAAGCTGTCCGTTTCAGTTTCTCTGAGTTTCTCATTTTTCCAATCTTAAGTTCAGTTTGTCTGAACAGTGAGCATTTTTACACACTTAAGTTTGATGCATCCCGAACTCTGAGAATTTTTTTTTCCAGGTGTGTATGAACATTCGTACACATTTTTATGTGCATTTCTCCTACACAGTTTTGCCCGGCATAACACAGTTTTACAAGCAGGAATTCTACGGATCGTGACGGAGCCTCTCTCCTCTCCCCACCGCGAACTCCACACAAACCTCCAGCTCCGAGGTCGGTCATCCGACCTCGGAGCCGCAGCCAGTGCGGTTCTTTCCACGCCAGCTGTGAGGGCAGAGGGAGGGTGCCGCAAGGTCAGAATCCCAGCTCTGACCTCCGAGCATGTTTCAGAGATCGGAGCTGGGATTCCGAACTCCCCTGTGACCATCTAGCCAGAGGATTGTGCCCTAAAAGTCTGGTTTTGAACCCCTGTGTATTCAGCATGTTTGAGATGCTGAACTGGGGCTGCCATCTCTTTTTTTTCTGACAGGCTCTTCATCTTTTAACAGCTGCAGGGCAGGTAGGTATAACATAGTCCTCTTCATGCTGTACTGGTTGAATTTCACCAGTGCAGACGGGTGAGAATTTCGTTCGGTTCCCTTTTGGTAAGAACCTACCAAAATTTGCAAAATTTCACCATAAACAGGAGGATGAAAAAGAACTTGAGATTTTAAGAATTTTGAATGCAGGAGGAAGAGGAACCAAACCTGACAGATTTGTTCGTCCCTAGTCATGTGCCCCAGGAGAAAACATATCTCCGCCATATCAACTTCAGCTCTGTTTAAAAGTATTGTCCACAGCTAGACTGTTTCCACGTCAACCCCACAGTCTTCTAGAAACAGGTGAGAATTTGGGTTTGGTTCATTTTGTATAAGAATTTACCAAAATTTGCAAATGTCTTAATATTTGGGGTGAAAGATTTTAAAAACCGGAATGCTGAGGAAAGAAAAACTGACGAATTCATCCGCCCTTACCGAGTCTTCCTATTGCAAAAATCCACAGTTTCGAAGAGTCCTTGTAATTATGGACCCATTTAGTATTTCTTGCTTAGTCATGTTTCCAAGAAGAAGTCTGCAGTGTTGTTGGGGCAGCGGGGTTAATCCATTTCATAATCTCCTTTGATTTCCTCTTTTGCCCTAATGGTCCGGGGATGACATTGCGTTTTCCCAGCCTTGCCAGAAAGGGTGCAAAGTCATGGCAAAAGAAAAAGATTTGTTGTAGCCGTCCGAGATGGCGGCGCAGTTGGTGTTCCTCTGCTCAGAAGTAGACTTTCAGAGCAAGAAGCCTTAAGACAAACGTGGGAGGGAGGCAAGTACCATTCCATCCTATTAGAGCGCAAATAAATCATTTTGGAAATCTAAAACAAATGGGCTAAGTAGAGAGGCCTGCAGATGGGCCATCCAAATGAAGAATTAAAGGGGGGGGGATCAGCTCCTTCGAAACTGCAGATGTAAGCAGCCCATTATATAAGCAGAAAAGATTGCAACTTGCAAGCCGATGAGTAGGAGGAAGCTGAGCCCATCAAAGGCAGAGCTGCCAATCACTCCCTAAAAAAAAAAAAAAAGAAGTCCTGAGCAAACATTCTTCTTTGCTTACGTTAATATAGAACTTGTTATGGCAACAGGGTGTCCTTTAAAAGAGAGAGATGCTTATGTCTCTTGTCTATCAGGGCTCACAGACACATTCAAAACAGCTGGAAATATTTTTCTAATTATGTAAAAATAAAAACACTTTCAACAGAATATATAGTAATATCCCTCCAACATGTTGTGCAGCCTAAAAGAGAACAACAGCAAAAAAAAAAAGGCACATTTCATCCAGGGCGATGTACTGCAGGAATGCCCAACGCACAACCCACAAACTGATTTGGCCTCCTGGGGTTATTTTATCTGGCCCCCAACAGCCGTACCAAGTTTTAATCAAGGGATGGTTAAGAGATTGCCCACAGTTTCATTCGCTAGGAAAATAAAAATAAAGTGTATGTGTTTGTTTATTTACTATATTTTTAAACCACCTGATAACAAAAGTTCTCTGGGCAGATTACAAAAATCTAAAAGAATAGAACTCAATATACAACCATCTAAAAGAATAAAACACAATATCAGAACCAACAAAGTGCTGAAGTTGTCAGAAATAAAGATACTCCGCACCACATTTAAAAAGAGGGAGAGAGAGAGAGAAGTGTAGGATATATGCAGTACATACATGTACATATTTTTATGCAAAGCAGTGCCAGAGGAAAACTGGAAACTCTTTAATTCTGGGGTGGAAACTTCATTGGACCCAGAGGTCAATTTCCAAACCTTGGAATCCGCCAGGGGCTGTACATTCCATGCCACCCAAATTGCCCCTGCCAAATTGCTGCCACCAAATTGCTGCCAAAATTCAGCAGCACTTTCAACAGCGGCAAAAAAGTGAACTTGCTAATTTTACCCTTTCGAACCACTCTGTGAACCAAAGCTCACTTATCCTTCAAAATGTGCAGTTCTCCAGATTTTGCAATGGAGTTCTGCAATCAAAAAATACATATACAAACCTGTATATTAGAGGAAATGATGTACAAAAATGCATTATATTAGGAAAATTGCTTGCAAAAAAAAAAATGTGTGTGCTTGGCAAAAATGCATTTTATTAGGAGGAAAGTACACAGAAATCAGTGATGTGCCGAAGAGTTTTCCTACATTTTTTTTTCAGCCATTCTCATTCAATTTGAATAAAAGAAAGAAAGATAAATTCTCGAGGGGTAGGTTCTGGGTCCTTGCGTTTACCTGACTAATGAGGTGGCCGAGGTGTGTGCACAAGTGTCCTGTCTGTCATTGTACAGGCATCTCTCTGGCAACCTGCAGCCTCCTCAGCTTCCCACACTTCAATTAAAGCCCAGGGGGAGACATCATGAGGTGATTCCTCCCCTAGGGCTTCTTCAGATCAGGAAGTGCAGCGCAGGCAGCCTGGGAAACTGCAGAGCAATGGAGAGATGTGTAACAGAAAGATAAAAGCACACGCACCTTGCAGTGATTAGGTATGCTCAAAAACACCTCCAAAATAAATTCAAAATAAATTATTAAATGTCCTGTGAATGAAACAGAAAAATTGAAGCCTCTTTCATGGGGAAAGAAAACTTTCAGGAGGGAACTGAAGGACAGATTTTGGTACAGCAGGCGTCCCACCTGTTCCCTGGAACTAGATTCAACACTGACCTGCATTGCGGAGGATGCAAAACTGGGGGCAGGCTACCGACACAGTTGATGCTGTTGTCACTTGCAGCAGCAGTGCAAAAAACCAAAACCCCTTACAGGGCCGGTGCTACCATTAGGCCAATTAGGCAGCTGCCTAGGGCGCAGGGCTAAAGGGGGCACCAGAAACCCCTTGAAAAAAAAATACAACGCTCTCAAGTGGGAAGGGGGGGCGCTAAATATCTGATCTTGCCTAGGGCACCAAACTGCCTTCCACCAGTCCTGACCCCTTAGGATAAAAGAAAGGAGTTGTGCGACAACCCCTGCCAATGGCGAGCCCTATCTGCGAGAAACGGTTGGAGAATTTCTCCTCCCGCTGGAGAAATCTGGTGAAAGCACTCGCCCCAATTTCCCTGCCCACAAATAGGGTGGACAAGCTGGAGAGGCCATATGCACTAATGAAAATGCTTCTGGAGTTTCACAAGGATTTTGTTTAATTCTCAAGGTTCGAGGCAAACTGAACTTAAGGCTGAAAAAAAGGGAGAAACAGAGAGAAACTGGAACTGACAGATTCATCCATCCGGACTGGTGCATCTCATCGTCTTAGTTCCCGAGAGTCCAGTGGGATTCGCCGAGAGACCCTGTGAGTGCCGACAAGCTGGTCTCAGAAGCATCCTTCTCATAGACACTCTGCGCGTGATCGGCATTTTGGAGCCCCTGCCGGGCGCTTCCTCTTTCCCCTCGGATTCCCTAGGCTTCCCAGGAAAAGGTCTTGCCGTGATCACTGTAGCCTGCCTGATTTCGTCTGCCCACTTTTGTGTGCTCTTTTCCTGTATTCTCACTTCCAGTAGACTCTGCCCAATAAAGCCCAGCAAGCTCAAAAAAGCATCAGCTCCTGGCTGGAGGTACTGCCTCCAGAGTACAAATGCTGCCATAGGCGGGCACCAACACCAGCCTCTGGAAATTGCCAGCGCCAGCACGGCCCGGAGGACCAGCACGGCCCGCCCAGTAAGGACTGATCTCTGTTTGGTTGAGGCACAGCATGTTCCTGTGAGGTGGGGCTGATCTCGAATGCTGCCGCTGGCCCCCTTTAATATCTAGGTGGTGTGTGAAAGCTACTGGTCAGTACTGGTGTTAGTTCAGTTGGGTGGGTTTGAGTTAGTGCTGTGCCAAAAGCTTACCCTCCGTGCACCCACACTTTCCCTTGGTCTTTCAGGCCCAAATCCAGATAGGGAGGGTGGAGTTTCTGGGGCCAGCAAAGATACCCCATGTTTGCCTGGTCCTAAACTGCTTTATGAAGCATCTGAACCTTACTGTATTAGGAAAGGAATCCTCCTGTGAATTGACCCATGCCTGTTTGTTGCTTGTAAGCCAGCACAATTTGTGACATTGTGCAACATCATGACTGATCACAAGGCACATCTGTTAAGGCATCGGCCTTAGCTTCCAATTTCCTGGCTTTGTGGAGCCTGAGCCAACATGAGATCGCTTTAACTCTGGTCTTAAACCAGCAGGTTTCTTGATAATTGAATGTCCCTGGTAATTAAAAAGGAAATTTATTATTACAGTGTTCAGTGGATGGGGGACCTAAAATGCAAAACACAAACAAGTCATTAACTGAGTTGATGTGTACAAATGAATAGTTACGCTCAGAAAAGGTTAGGTACTTCTGCACAGGATTCCAGCATAGTTTTTTTCCCCCTTTTCCTCCCTCTCTTCATGAGTGCTCTGCCAAACATTGAGACTGAGTTGACAGTTTCCCCGGCCGGCTACCCCTCCCCTACTGTCAGATTGCTGACAGGAACAGTAGAATTCAAAACACTGAAGTACTGGCAACACATTCTAGCCTCAGAGTGAAACTGAGGATGCCCGACATAACTTTGCCAGCAGTTGCTGCCATAGTCTTTTAAAGGGTAGGAAAACCTTGATAACTTCTGCTCAGAAGTTCACCAAACCAATGAAAGGCACACCTCCTCAACACGGCTGAATGAAGTACATCGGCAGATTCCCCCTAGAATTTGAAAGAATGTATGATATATGCCATGCCACAGGTTGGAGTAAAAAGCACAAATGTGTCCATTTTCAGCACTTTTTAACTTGCTGAATATGTGGCAATTTGTGTTGGATTGGTTTGAAAATTTGCAGCATTTTGAGTTAGCTCAACAGGTGTCATTTTTATAAGCAGTAGAATTTTGAGGCTTATAATGCCAGAACTATTTGTGGGGGGGGGAATGGGGGGGCAACTCCCCCTTTAATAAACTCAAGCCTGCTGAAATGAAACTGAAAAATTAACTTCCTTGCTGCAACAAAAAGAATCCATATCCATTCTGGGGCGGTAGACGCTGAATTCCTAGGTCAGGTTTCTCAAACCTCATTCGCTTGTGTCCATGATCAAATTTGTGCTCGCACCTGCGTTTCATTTAAAGGTTACAACCAGCCCATTAACCTCTGTTCTTGCCACTTAGGGGGAGGTGTATGAATATAAATTGTGTGGTTTCAAAGACCTCTGCTAACTGAATGTGTATATATTGCAGAGAGAGAAAATACATTTGACTCTGCCCAGGATTTGATTGCTCAACCAGATCATTACAGTAATACCTTGGATTGCAAGTAACTTGGTCTGAGAGCGTTTTGCAAGTCAAGCAATTTTTTAAAATAAATTTTGACTTGATAAACAAGCGACGTCTTGCAATACAAGTGTAGGGATGTAACCGCTCGCCTCGAGTGGGCAGGGCCAAAATCGGTCCCGCTCACGCCCACCAGAGACTCGCTTTGATATAAGAGTGTTTTGGATTACAAGCACGGTTCCAGAACGAATTATGCTTGCAACCCAAGGTATTACATCATCATCATTATTATTATTATTATTATTATTATTATTATTAATGTTTTTTTACAAATTTTATTTAAATTTTAACATATATACTACAAAATATATAAACATATAAATTAGACAACAAACGCACACAAAAACCCAAATAATAATAATAAGTGCACACACACCCCACCGAGACCAAATAACTACATAACTATTCACCCTTCCAAAATTGTAATGACTCATAGATCATAGAGTTGGAAGGGGAGTACAAGGCCATCGAGCCCAACCCCCTGCTCAATGCAGGAAACTAGAGGAGGGGTCTCCCATCCAAGTAACAACCAGGATTGACCCTGCTTAGCTTTCCACACTCAGACAAGCTGAGCCAGCGTGAGCCACATGCTCTTGTGAAGGTGTACACCTTTTCCCCCTTAATAAAACAAAATCTACAAATGCTCTCCATATATCTTTAAAATCATTTCGATTGAATAATCCCCTTTTAACTTTAATACTACACACGTTAATTTATCATCAATAGCAATATCCCATACCTCTTTATACCATTCCTCTGTTTGATAATCACATTGCATTTTCCATTTTCTACGTATCATTAACCTTGCTGCTGTCAATAAGTTTGTAATTAAATCTTTAGTATCTTGAGTACAATAAACCTTATCGTAAATTGATAGTAATGCCTCTAATGCCTCTAGGACATACCTCTAAGTTTACACCAGTTATTTCATTTATCTCTTTGAATACTATTTGCCAAAATTTCTGCTCAACCAG
This sequence comes from Shinisaurus crocodilurus, assembly GCA_021292165.1. Taxonomy (NCBI): domain Eukaryota; kingdom Metazoa; phylum Chordata; class Lepidosauria; order Squamata; family Shinisauridae; genus Shinisaurus; species Shinisaurus crocodilurus. The sequence continues at coordinate 309,533,263 of CM037876.1, forward strand.
ATCTGAGGTTGTATAAGGGGATTTCCCCCGAAATCAGATTGGACAGTGATTTTGGAGGGAGTTGCTTTCCCCATGCAAGTGTGAAGATTAAGTCATCTCAGGGCCAAACTAGAGGAGACATTGGTGATCCAGGAACATATCACCTTTCCCTTTAAATTTCTTGTATGCGTTTTTTTGCAAGTGATTTCCCTAATATAATTCAATTTTGATGTTATGTTTGTGTGCTCTTTTTCCTAATCATCATCATCATCAGGCGATCACTCGTGACCAAGTAAGATTGTCTTCCGGGATAAAAGGAGGAAATTCTAAAGAAGATTGTGTAGACTCTAGCAATGGGTCCGTAAGTGACTGTGGAGGCCAATTCTAGATCCACACAGCTTCCCACAGTGAGGACACAGGTTACCAGATAGAAGATGGTCCTGTAAAGGATTCATTTGACGTGCTTTTCGCTTAGCACGTTTCTCCCTTTCACCTTGCACTCGGGCTTCTTCAAAGTCCATGGAACCTTTGTGAAAGGCCAACCTCCATTTAGATCGTTCATGGGCCAGAGCTTCCCAGTTTTCGATGTTTATATTGCATTTTTTTAGATTAGCCTCATGAACATCTTTAAACCTCTTATATTGACCACCGATATTCCGCTTTCCATCCTTGAGTTGGGAGTAAAGTAACTGCTTTGGGAGACGGCAGTCAGGCATTCGAACAACATGACCGGTCCACTGAAGTTGGCGTTGAAGGATCATTTTTTCAATGCTAGTAGTCTTTGCTTCTTCCAGTACACTGACATTTGTTCGTCTATCTTCCCAAGTAATTCGCAGGATTTTCCGGAGGCAACGTTGATGAAACCTTTCAAGGAGGTGGAAGTGACGTTTATAGATAGTCCATGTTTCGCAGGCATACAATAAAGTTGGTAATACAATGGCTTCATAAACCAGTGTTTTGGTCTTCTTACAAATATCCCGATCCTCGAACACTCTATGTTTCATTCGAGAAAATGCGGCACTTGCGGAGCTCAAACGATGCTGGATTTCACTGTCGATGTTAGCTGTAACAGAAAGATAGCTGCCAAGATAGAGAAAATGATCGACATTTTCCAGTATTGTCCCGCCAAGCTGGATAGATGGCATCACCAAAGGGTTAGCTTGCACTTGCTGATGAAGCACTTTGGTCTTTTTGATGTTAAGTGAGAGACCAAGTTTTTCGTATGCTTCTGCAAAAGCATTTAGGATAGTTTGGAGATCATCCTCTGAATGTGCGGAGACCACATTATCATCAGCATACTGAAGTTCCACAACGGAGGTTGTAATTACCTTACCTTTTGCTTTCAGCCTGCTGAGATTATACAGGTTGTGGCACACATTTTTTGATTGGGCAACTCCATTGCAAAATTCAAAGAAGAGTGAATTTTGAAGAATAACTGAGTTCCGATTCGCATGCTGCTTTGAAAGTGCAAAATTAGGTACCGGTAAGTCTGCATTAAAATGCAAACAGAATTTCCCTCCAACTCCAATTGCTGCGTGTCCCCATTAAAATAATAGCCTCTGAAGCAACTCAGTGAGCTTGCGTTTGACATGTGTTTCTCTGCTTTCAATTGCATATGTTGCAATTTACTGTTTGCCATCCTGAGCCTTTGAGGCAGGGATGGTTAGAAATGTGAACGAATAAATAAATATTGACCCACGTTGGTTAAATCAAGGGAAATGTTGCTGGTGGTCCAAATTTCCTGTAGACACTGCTGGCTTCTTAAGGGAGCATGAATTACCTACCCCTCATGGGACCGGAAAGGTGGTTTCACAGCATCTTTGCTTTAAAGGCCACCATCTGTAGGATGGTGAAATGAGGTGGGTTGTTATTTCTCCGCCCCCTTAGAAGGCTGCCTATAACTCTTGGCGTGCCCATCTAAATATTTCCTGCACAGGACTGAATATATTACAGGAGTTTCTTTCTTTCTAATCCTCCGCTGGTTTTGGCTGGGCCGCTCTGTTTATTGAAACAGGCATTTGAGCATGTTGGTTGCTGCATCTGTGAGTTGCATTGCAAACTCGACACCCCCCTAAAAAAAAAAAAAAAAAACAGCAACCAAAAGAAGACCTTTTTTTGGTAGGGGGGGGCTTGTTTTGCTTTTGGATCGGTTCTCAGAAGCGATGGGGCAACGCAAGTGTCATTCTCCTTTGCTATATTTTTTAATTTATTGTATGTTTCATTAGGTACAGTGGTGAGATACAGGGCCGCTCGCTAGGCAAGAGTGCTGGCGGTAATCGAGAGAAGGGAAGGAAGCATTCAGGCTGGTGGGGAGAAGCTCTATCCTGATAAGATGGAGGCGCTACTGGTGGGTGGATCACCCCGTGCCAGGAGTTGGTGATATCATTGCTGCGTGCCTGTGTTATTACTCACTCTCGGGGGAGGTTCTCCAGTAAAGCGAGAGCTCCCTGCTTCAGTCTTGCTTTGCAACACAGCAACTGGGTCGTGGTGTGCTCATACGTGCACCGCCGCCAGCCCAGGCCACGAGGAAGGTGTTGCCAAACTGAACAGGCGCCAAAGCTTGAACGTATTTGTGTATTAATATTATTTATTTAAAATATCTATCTATAGTCCACCTTTCAGGGCAGGAGCCCTCCCAAGGCGGTGTACAACAGTAAAATGCATAAAATAAAAATTCGTAATGAAAAGAAACGATGCATGCGGTGATAAAAGCAGCAAAAGTTCCACAAAACATCGGCAAAAGATGGAGCCTACAACACAGCCGCAGCTATAAAAATGCAGTCTGATAAAACATAATCAGGGGAAGGCCAAAGTAAAGAAGTAAGTCTTCAGAACTTTCTTAAAAGGTCTGCAACGATGGGGGGCCTGGCACAGCCCTGGTGGCAATTTATGCCAGAGGTGTAGGGCCACTGCAGAAAAGGCCCTCTCATCTGCTCACCCACCAAACTGCCCTCACAGGTGGACAAGTTAAAAAGGGCCTTTCTTGCTGATCTTAAAATACAGGCAGGCTGATAGGGGGGAAGGCAGTCCTTGATGTAAATTTGGTCCCGACCCATTTAAGGCTTTAAAGCTCAAAACCAGCACTTTAAATTGGGCTCAGAAACACACTGGTAACCAGTGCAGCTTGTGCCATTGAAACCTCTGGTGCTGGATGCAGAGGGTCATCACGACTCGAGCAGCAGAAGACAACAGTGTGGGCCTTGCTCTTCCGCACGAGGACATCCAAGGCATTGTGCTTCCGCCAGTATACCCAGCGAGTGGCATGACAGGCTTCTCAGCAGGTCTACAAGATCCTGAGGCTGCAACATGGCTTTCCCTGTGCAAAGTTCTTGCCTGAGTTGCTTGCATCTGGATAATAATAATAATAATAATAATAATAATAATAATAATAATAAGCTTTGCATGCTTTGAATGCATGCTGCTCTTGATCCTGTAAGGCAAGACAGTCTTATGATTGTCTGCATATTGCAGATATAGGGCCTCTGGGGCTAAGAGACGGGACTTGATTAAGGCTATGCAGTTCAGAACAAAAGCACGTTATGATAAACCAGGGGAGGAGATCCCTTTTCCATGTCAAGGTCTGCATTACCTCAGTTGCAGCCAGTGTGGCCTAGTGGTTAGAGCGTTGGCCCTGGGACTCGGGAGATCCGGGTTCGAGTCCCCATTTGGCCACGAAGCTCACTGGGCGACTCTGGGGCAGTCACGGACTCTCAGCCTCACCTACCTCACAGGGTTGTTGTGAGGTTGAAGCGGGGAGGAGGATTATGTAAGCCGCCTTGGGTTTCTTGCAGGAAAAAAAGGCAGGATATTTTATTTTATTTATTTATTTATTATATTTATACCCCGCCTTTTTTCCTGCAAGGAACCCAAGGCGGCTTACATAATCCTCCTCCTCCTCCTCCTCTCCATTTTATCCTCACAACAACCCTGTGAGGCAGTGTTCTCCAACCTTGGGTCCCCAGATGTTTTTGGCCTACAACTCCCAGCATGCCCCAGCCAGCATAGCTGGCTGGGGCATGCTGGGAGTTGTAGGCCAAAAACATCTGGGGACCCAAGGTTGGAGAATACTGCTGTGAGAGATATAAATAAAATAAATAAAATAAATAAATAAAATAAATTATAAATAAATAAATGAAGCCTGTCAGGGTCCACATTCCAGCAGAGGTGCATGGCCTGGGGAGAGGCCAGAGGAGGTCTAGACTGAGAGGCCTAGAGGTCCACATTTGTGCCACAGGCTGGCTGTTCCCCAAACCTTCAATAAACAAACACTTTAAAAATAATAAAAAAAGCCTGCTTAAAACACAGAAGTGTCTAAGAAAAAGCAGCCATGGGGCCCTGATCCAGAGAATATGCCCCCCCAATCTTGATTCCCGATGAAATCAGCATGCGGTTTGCAACTTCGGAAATCTGAATTGGGAGCACGTTCCAGATCAGGGCTCCACACCTGTTTCTCTCTCCCCCCCCCCCATAATAAAAGTAGCCAATATGAGCACACTGCTATTAATTTTTTTTAAAAAAAATGTTTGTTGCAATGTGTAGGTTTGGGCTGATTTCATAGATGACCAAGCAGTGAGATTCTGAGTTGGATCTTCCTGCCTCACAGCTCAACTGGTCTCAGCTGCTACACAGCAGCACACAGGATGGAGGCAGGTTTCCAGTGGTGAAAGCCAGGTATGGAGTAACAGCACAAATTTCATGCTGGGAAAGGAGTACCGTTGCAAGCTATAAGCCAGTGTTCTCCAACCAGGGCCGGCGCTACCGCTAGGCAAACTAGGCAGTTGCCTAGGGCGCGCGGCTGAAGAGGGCGTGGAAACGCTGCGCTCCTCTTCGCTGCCGCTGCGCCGCCCCCGCCAGGCCTCCGCCTCCCCACCCTTCCGCCCGCTGCTGCCGCCGCCGCCACCGCGCCTCCCCCCGCCAGCCCACCCGCCCGCTCGCTCGCCGCTGCACCTCCCCCCGCCCTCCGCCGCTGCGCCTCCCCCCGCCCTCCGTCGCTGCGCCTCCCCCCCGCCCTCTGCCGCTGCGCCTCCCCCCGCCCTCCCGCTTGCTGCCGCTGCGCCTCCCGCCACCATCGCCACCCCCCCAGTCCCCCCCGTCACCTACCTTCTCCGCGTCGCGTCGCTTCCGGAGCCCCGCCCGCGTTGTTTTGGCGGGAGGAACCAGGGCAACAGGGCTTAAACAGCCCTGTTGCCATGGTTTCCCCCGGCAAAAAACAGCGCGGGGGTCCCGTCGCGTCGCGTCACTTCAGGAAGA